>JAQPPZ010001915.1:1259727-2519455 GCA_028583015.1 Wollemia nobilis
TTTAATATTTTCTATCTACGTCAAATTTTGAGATTAAATCTAGGTCATCAATGGTATTAGCCATTTGACCTAAAAGCTTGTCTTTTCTACTGCTTAATCCTATCTGTTCATATCATTTCAAGATTAAATCTTGGTTGTTGGATTATGATCTGAAAGCTTATCTTTTCTACTGCTTAATCCTATCCATCCATGTTATTTTGATATTAAATCCTAGTCGTTGGATTAATTAGTCTTAGCCATTTGATCTAAAAGCTTATCTTTTCTATCGTTTAATCTTGTTCATCTGCATCTTAGTCATTTTATTTGAAATCTTATCTTTTCTGTCGCTTAATCTTGTTTGTGTCATCTTGAGATTAAATCTAGGTCATCAATGATCTTAGCTATTTGATATGAAAGCTTGTTTTTGTTGTCGTTTAATTATGTCTGCCCATATTATTTCAATGTTTAATCTTGGTCATTGGAGTTGACATGACTTTAAAATATTCATCTTTTTTTACTACTCAATCATGTTTATTTGTGCTTATTTAAAGATCTAATATTGGTTTTCATAGTGATTTGACTTTAAATGCTTGTCATTGTCAATTCGGTCCATCCATGCTATCTCAAAATTTAATCTTGGTTGTTGAAGCTGACCTGACTTTAAAATATTTGTTTTTTTACTGCTTAATCCTTTTTTTTATGTTTATTTCAAGATTTAATCTTGGTCATTAATGAAATTTGACTTTAAAATTCTTGTCATTGCCCTATATTTTTATTTTTTGTTGCTTAATCTGGTTCATTCGTGCTATCTAGAGATTTAATCTTGGCCATCGAAGCTAACTTGACTTTAAAATTGTTATCTTTTTACAACTCAATCCTATTCATCTGTGCTTATTTTGAGATTTAATCTTGGCCATCAAAGCGATTTGACTTTAAAATTCTTGTCATTGCCCTAAATGTGTCTTTTTCTACTACTCAATTTGGTCCATTTTTGCTATCTCAAGATTTAATCTTGGTCATCAAAGTTGACATGACTTTAAAATATTTATCTTTTTTTACTACTCAATCATGTCTGTCTATGTTATTTCGAGATTTAATCCTAGCTATTAGAATTGACATATTTAAAATATTTTTCTTTTTTACTGCTCAATCGTGTTTGTATATGCTACTCAAGATTTAATCTTGACCATCAAATCTAACAAGACTCTAATATGTTTGTTGTTACCCATAGTGTTTCACTTTTTTGTGGCTCAATCCTATTTGTTCATGCTATTTCAAGATTTAATCCTAACTTTTGATGAGGTAAAAACCTATTTTACATATAAACAAGGTATAAGAGACCCAAAAGTATCGTCATCTATGTTGCAAAGAGGAAAATCAAGCTTGCAATGTTTAAGTAGTTTCAATGTGCTAAAACTATGGAACATATGCATGCAGGTACTTGTTAGAAATTTTATTTCAAGCCTGACTTAATGGGAAAGGTTATTTTCCACTTTAAGAAATTAATAGACACAAACATGGCAATAAACATCAAAACAAGCTCAAAGTAAGTAAAATTTGGGTCGAAGTTAAAAACTTTCAAGTATAGACGAAAAATTGCAAACCAACCCAAGGAAAACAAGAAAAAAACTTACAAAAATTTTGAAAGCAAGAGCCCAATTCATGTGAATTGGGGCATGTTGTGCAAGTGCAACAACAATAACCAGTTGCTACAACCACCAAATATAATAGATTAGATCATTGCTTACAAGGTTCACTAAGTTATTTTTAGATCAAACCTTCATCTTTCTTCTCTTATGTGTGGGACCTTGTTTTTACCACATATAACCTTTATTCAATGGTTCTCGACGTTTCTCTTTCTTATTTGGAGATACTCTTGTTGCTACTATTTCTCTTTCAACATAGCTTTTGCTATTTCTTGAGTTCTTCAATTTGATAACTTTATCTCTCATACCTCGTTAAAGGTATGAAATGACTAGGAGTCAAATCTAGGACCTCCATTAATTGAGGTTGTTCTACCTATGAGCTTTTGGATCCTCGAACCAGCCTACAATTTGCATGTAGAATTGTTTCTACTCATTGCTTCAGCATCCCCTCTAAGTCACTTTACAAGTATTTGGGACTGCTAGATTCAACATCCACATTGAGCTTTAACATTGGCTCTAATACCAAATATTGATTTGTAAAGAAGGAAAAATATATATAAAATAAAAATTTCATAGGTTGGTTCAAGGAGGAGCCAAAAGCTCATGGGCAAAGCAACCTCAACTGATGGAGATCCTAGATTCAAATGCTCGAGTACCAATTGTAGATATTAAGTGCTCTTATTTCTTGATGTTATTGCACCACCCTCAAAATCATAATGATAAATCCATACGATCTAATCCAACTATGCATGGGTTGGATGATCCACCTATGTGTGGATGGATGGATGATCCACCAAGTAAGGATGGATGGATGATCCATCCAAATAAGGATAGATGGATAATTCAATAAGTGGGAGATACCAATACATACAATTGTTACAATGCTAATAATAACATTTTTTCTATTTAAAGATTTATCTTTTTATATTTACACTCACATTTTTTATTTTGCATTTTATTTTTCTATATTACAAATACTTTTCTATTTTTTAACTTATTTTCTTCTTCTTTGAAAAAATACTTTCATATACTTTTTCACATTAAACACTACTTTTTCTAACATCTAACATACTTTGAGGATAAAAAGTATTTCATGTATTACGGGGTATTATTTCTCTTTCGTGCAACACATTATAATAATGTTAGCCACAAAAGAGAAATTGACTAATATGTTTTTTTTTCCCTTAAAAGATTATAAATTATATTTTATATTTTATAGTATTTAGATTGAAATAGAGTGAGTTAATTACGTTATCTAATATTATTTATTTTTAATAAGGAATATGCAGTATTATTAGAGGCCACTTCAATTAAAAATACTAACACATGTATGTATTGCTAAGTTATTTAAATTAAAACTAAAAGGAAAACTTGTGGGTTTTTAATTATTTAAATATATTTTTCATTTTTTTTAGTTGTTAATTTTTTTGCTTTATAAAAATGTCATGGTTTAATTTATTTTATATATTTGTTTATAGTGACGGATATTTTTTACATAATTTTTGAAACCTTTATCATCTTCATATAAGAGTACACCTAAATAGGTGTTAGAATCTTATTAGTCAAGGTCAATAGTGATGAAGTGCTTATGGCCACTCTTGATGTAACCTTACATGAATATTATGTGTGAAGTTTATGAGCATCATTTATGTAAGCCTTTGAACATCCATTATGTAAGTCTATGGGCATCATTTATGTAAGCCTATAAGTATACAAATATTTTAATGAATTCACCCTTAGTGATATTGGTTAAATCATATCTATGATTAACATTAATTAAAGATTTTAATACCTTTAATATATTGTAATTAACCTTCATGTTAGGTTATGTTAGTGTGAGGTTAGCATTGAATATGGAATTAGATATCACTATATGTAACCCTAAATGACTGATTTATTGTATTATATTATGATATGTGAGATCATGAGGGTGCATATGAATACCCACCCTTATTCTTATTCCATCTATATTTCTCTCTATTTCATCTATTTGCTCTCTTTAACTTACTATTTTATTGCTTTGCATATAATTATGGTGAATGCATATTTCAAAAAGTTTTTGAAAAGCATTCTAAAACTCATTATGGTATAAGAGCCAAAAATAGAGTGACACCATTCAACTACATAGAAGAAATCCTTCTAATAGTACTATGAAAAACAAATTGAAAGGTCTGAGGGCCTTGCCCAATGGTCAAAATGCTCCCATGGGAGCGCAAAGACCACGGTTCCAATACCTTAGGCCTTGTAGTATCGGAGGGCATGTCATACCAGCATTGTCAGCTACAACACTACACCAAAAAAGAGCTTTAATGGTGGCTAAAGTAAGGTGGTTTTTTATGGCAGTAAAAAATTACCTAAATAGATCCTAAGAGGGTGGTTATAGATCTAATAGAACGGTTTATAACTGCCCTCTTAGGTCTAAGAGGATGGTTTATAACTGCCCTATTAGGGTGACCCTAAGAGGGTGTTTATAAACCAATCTCTTAGGTCTAAAAGTGCGTCTTAGGCAACCTTAAGAGGGTGGTTTATAACCACTCTCTTAGGGTCTCAACAAAAAATATATATAGATCATGGGAAAAGCCCACATCGTATTTTGATAGTTTGAGCATTTCACAGCGCACAAAGGGGGGACCACAAGACCAAAGAAGACTACTAGTTTGTATGGTTCCTTTGATCAACTTCCCTACCCATTCAATCGCTTTATCATCTCTTCACCATGCCAACTAAACACCCTCTCTATTTTAAGGGCCTGGTCGAAATATTCTCAGTTCCCTCCCAAACCCTATCTCTATCCAAGGAAGTGGAGAGTTGCTCTAGGGCTTAAATAAGGATAGAGAGGTTCATCTTCGAGATTCTCTCAAGATTAAAAGCCTCTTTTCTCTATTAAGGAATTGAGTTGTATATTATGCCAAATCCTGGACTGGTCCACCTCTCTATTTTAAAATAGCAGAGCTAGGGCTTTGAGCATTTTGGCATCACATAACAAAGGTAAAGCTAGGGCTTTGAGCATTTTAACAGTGTGTAATAGAGGTAGATCTAGAGCTTTGAGCATTTTTATAGCGCACGATGGAGATAGAGATGGGGCTTTGAGCATTTATATAGTGCAAAACGGAGGTAGAGCTAGTGCTTTGAGCTTTGAATATAAACTTGTATATTTTGGTACGCAAAATTTAAACTTGAATATAAGAATTGAGCTTCGTTTGGTCTTCCTTCGATTTTCAATTTTATTAATACCCATATGAAAACCCGCAATGGCTTCTTTCTATTTTCATTTTAGAGCTATGTTTGGTCTTCCTTTGATTTTTAGTTTTATTAATACCAATATGATATCCATAATTTATTCATAGTTAACTTAGGCCTGTCATTGGAGAGAAATACTTTCCAATAGTATATGTTGAAAATCCAGAACAAACTAGGAGGCCATCTTGTCAAGTTGAGCCTTGACCTAGTAGATTGTGTCCTTGGTTGCTTTCTCCAAGTCAATGAGATTATATTTATTTATTTATTGGTCTCTTTGTTTTTGTCTTGCTCAAATTTTTATCGCTTTGTTCGCTTTGTTCAGGTTCTACTTCTGCTTCAACTAAGCTATCAACTTCTCTTCACCCAACTCTGTCGTAGTTTATCTCTAAAATCTGCTCTCTAAGACGTAGCTGACTTGGCCTCACTACTGCTGCCCATTTCAATCCTACCATATTTGTGTTTCTTTCTGCTTTGAGATATTTGACTGCTTGTGGCAAATTCTCTCAAGCCTCAAAACCTGGTGCCTTGTTGGGGATCATATACCTGCAACTTCTCATCCATAATGCCAGTAGAATGTGATTTCAAAGGAATGACCACTTCCATTTGAAGGATAGATAAAGTATGTTAATATGTCTCCATAAAACCCAATCACTAGAATCTCCAATTGCATGGGTTAGGCATGAAACATTAAATATTACTAAGCCATTGGCCATGGCAAATTCCTGAGCCACAGTTCATATGGCCTTCTATAACCAAAATTCCTTATCACTTTTTATAAATATTTACAAGATCCATTTATTTATTCTCAAGTTAAGACCTCAGTTGGTCAAATAATCTTGTTATTTTCCTATGCCTAGAGCAACAAATAAACCTGCTTAAATAATACTATCCCCAAATTCAATGTCTTTCTCAATGAGGTTTTTGGGGATCAATTCTGTATGATCTCATTCATTACTTCAATGGTATTTATGGATCTCCTTCTACTCCACCAATTTGGAGTTGTTTGCCATAGCCAATTATAATCCTTCGGTAAGGCTCTTTACTCCTGTTGTGTCGTTGGTAGCAGAAATAACATCTAAGGCAGAAAAAATTACTTTATGTTTTTTGCTAGAGTTTAATTTTGTTGCTTCATCAAAATTAAGTTGCATTTGCTTTAGATGCACTTTCTGTCAAGCAGGCTGACAGGAAAAATTACTTAATTAAACTCCAATTAAAAAGTGTAGAGCTTATTTAATACTTACACCTTTATCAGGTAGGGTTCAAAATTTGGGAAATTAATAGCTTAATTAGCTTATGCTCAAAGAAATAAACTTCAGTAAAACAAATTCATAATGAGTTTAGATGTTCATTGGGAAGGAAGAATTGGATGCACTCTACTGGATTCTTCTAAAGGGTATGAATGAATAGGTTAAGTGAACTAAAATAAGCAATACAGGACATCTCAGAGTAAGCTATAGCATATCTTAGTAAAATTTACTTTTGCTAAACTTTATAGAACAGTGTGTTTAACTCACCATCCCAATCAAATCAAGTTGGCTCTCTTACATGTCTTCAAAGAAGGGTCGTAGGTGTTAAGGTAGGAAAATATCTCTATTTTCATAGGTGGATAGTCTATTTACTATTAAATAGTCTGATCTGCTACTTGAGGCAGTAACCTCAGAGGCAACAGTTTTTGCCATTTTATGCATATTACTCCTAGTTTTAGTAGTTCTACAATCAAGCATCAAATTATTAGCTTTATCAGCAACCAATCCATCATCAGCTCTTGGAACAAAGGTGCAGTTTGATCATAATGGATTGCATGATGCCTTTGTAAATGGAAGGGATGGTTTGAGTCAACAATTTTTTTTAACTGGTTATATGGGATTGAAATGGGTCCCTACCTGTATTACATCATGACGACATAGTGGTATTGGAAATTATACATGTATCACTTGGCAAGACTCAAACCTAGGTCTCCTCCTCAAAATTTGAGGAATATAACCAATTGAGCTAATGCCATTTGATTGGTTTGAGTTGACAAATTACCTGTCTTTATTTGTACTTTTGTTCAATCAATTCAGCATTCCTTTTAGAGGAAGCTTTGAAACTTCGAGAATTTTCCAAAACTTGATTTGGAGGAAGCTTTTTTCTTTGCAAGCATTCTACCCTAGAGGATAAGCTCACTATTCTTTGGATTTTTCCCTACTTCAATATTTACCATCCTTAAAGAGTGATTTCTCATGCTTGCAGGGTTGATGCTAATCATTCCAATATGAAAACCCATAATGGCTTCCTTCTATTTTCATTTTAGAGATTCATTTGGTGTTATTTCTTCCACATTTGACATTGAGTGGAAACCCACATAAAAAAGGATTTTCTGAGAAATAATAAACTTTGAATGTTTTGAGTTCCTAGAAATTTTTTTACTACAACAAGAAACATTGGCAAGGTTTTGAGTTCCAACAAAGCACCTATGCTAAGTTATACATCTCTCTATGTACATTGCATGAGTGGAGAATACACTTTTTAAGAAATGGTCCAACCATATTTTATATATAATGTTGACACCTTTGAAAATATCTATTTAGAAAGGCATCTATCATGATTTGACAATGCTGAAATGAAATATATAATATGACAATGTGATAAACATGTTGCTCATAAATTTTCATGAGCTAAAATGGCATTATATGATCTTGGCACATGTGCTACCATAGGGTTTTTAACTATTGGCTCTTCTCCCCTACTTGTTTAGATGATCTCTCCTATCATTCCAGTTCTGAAATAAAATTTCCAAGCTTTGTTTGATTGTGTTGATTATTTTATTCAAGGTTTCATACAATAGTTTGTAACTGCAAATATCTATTTATTTGTTAGTTATATCATCATATAACTTGCAAGTGGAAACGAAGTTTATTTTATTCTCTACTTAATACTTTTGCAAATTCTATTTCCCAAGGTTTTTGTGGGTGGATCTGTCTAGGGGTTTCACCATGTAGTTCATGCGAGTTAGTTCTTGGTTTTTCAAATATGGTTTTCTTCTTGAGGGGTTTTGCCTTATGAAGGTAGGAAAAATGCTCTAGTTTAGGTTTGTTGATATTCTTATAATACCAAATATTTGGTTTTTATTATTATTGTCCTTTCAATGACTACTATTGATTTTACTTTTGCTTTGATGATTCTTATAACACCAGATATTCTACTTGCATCTCTATTGTTGTTTTAAAGGCTATATTGGTTACTTTTGATGGTTTGCTTTCATATCTACAAAATATTTTTAGTGTTAGATCTCTAGAGATGATACAATACTTGTCTTCTCCCCTACTTGTTTAGATGATCTCTCCTATCATTCCAGTTCTAAAATAAAATTTCCAAGCTTTGTTTGATTGTGTTGATTTTTTTATTCAAGGTTTCATACAATAGTCTATAACTGCAAATATCTATTTATTTGTTAGTTATATCATCATATAACTTGCAAGTGGAAATGAAGTTTGTTTCATTCTCTACTTAATACTTTTGCAAATTCTATTTCCCAAGGTTTTTGTGGGTGGATCTATCTAGGGGTTTCACCATGTAGTTCATGTGAGTTAGTTCTTGGTTTTGCAAATATGGTTTTCCTCTTGAGGGATTTTTCCTTATGAAGGTAGGTTAAATGCTCTAGTTTAGGTTTGTTGATATTCTTATAATACCAAATATTTTGTTTTTATTATTATTGTCCTTTCAATGACTACTATTGATTTTACTTTTGCTTTGATGATTCTTATAACACCAGATATTCTACTTGCATCTCTATTGTTGTTTTAAAGGCTATATTGGTTACTTTTGATGGTTTGCTTTCATGTCTACAAAATCCTTTTAGTGTTAGATCTCTAGAGATGATACAATACTTGTCTTCTCCCCTACTTGTTTAGATGATCTCTCCTATCATTCTAGTTCTAAAATAAAATTTCTAAGCTTTGTTTGATTGTGTTGATTATTTTATTCAAGGTTTCATACAATAGTCTATAACTGCAAATATCTATTTATTTGTTAGTTATATCATCATATAACTTGCAAGTGGAAACAAAGTTTGTTTCATTCTCTACTTAATACTTTTGCAAATTCTATTTTCCAAGGTTTTTGTGGGTGGATCTGTCTAGGGGTTTCACCATGTAGTTCATGCGAGTTAGTTCTTGGTTTTGCAAATATGGTTTTCCTCTTGAGGGGTTTTGCCTTATGAAGGCAGGTTAAATTCTCTAGTTTAGGTTTGTTGATATTCTTATAATACCAAATATTTGGTTATTATTATTATTTTTAAAAGGAATATATATATATATTCTAGGACAAATTTGACATTCAATACAAGCTTCTCTCCAAGCCCCCATGCCACATGGATTTGCATGGATTACTAGGGATCCACAGATGAATTTATAATGCCTTGCCATATTTACAACTACCTTGCTTAGCATAACTGCTACAATGGAGCCACAACAATAAGATAATCAGTTGTTGAGTTCATCTTCCTATTGGGAGAGCATTTTGTACCAGCCTCCAAATGGGAGTAAGACCATGTAATCCAAGTGGATCCCAACCACTTTTGCAATACTATGTCCAACAAGAGTTTATCAACAAAAAGTCACAACACCAAAGTTTCACTAGATGTAATGCCCAAGCAACCTAGGAGGAGTGTTGATTTCCAACAATGAATAAGACATGCTTGGGATGATATTTAGAGCATATTTATTGTTTAAAAACTGACATTCAAGGTATCATATCCCACTGAGTCCATGTGATCATTATAACTGCAACAAACCTTTGACTTTGAATGACCACTAGCTACTATCAATTTTGAATAAATGGCTTCCCCTATTCAAAGGGCATGCTGGGAAAACACTTGCACCATTCCAATTTTTGAATTAAATTATCATACCTAAATCACTATTTATAGGTACTCTACAAGGAATGTTGTCACTTCCTTGGCAAGTAGATTGCCTGTTGGAACTACCTACCTAAAGAGAGGTAAAATATCTCGTAAACCATGCTTAAAATTTTCACTCAGTGTCATAAATAGCTACATTCTTATAATTTTTATGGAAAGCATTCTTGGCTAGTTGATCAACTTTGCTATTTCTTTATTCTTATTATAAATAAAATTTGATGCAATACTCTTTGCATAGTGAGGATTCTTCAGTTGAGACCTATTTGTAACTCTGCATCAAATGTTTCATCATTCTTATGTCATAATATAGTTAATCTTTGACACTAAGGTAAAAATACTCATACAAGTCAACTACCACTACAACAAAAAATAATTGTTCTAGAGAGTAACATCCTATGGGAAGGTGCAGTCAACCTCAAGACATTCAAGAATCACTTGTTTTTTGTGGTGATTTTTTTTTTTGTTTTTATTATTATTGTCTTTTAAATGACTACTATTGATTTTACTTTTGCTTTGATGATTCTTATAACACCATATATTCTACTTGCATCTCTATTGTTGTTTTAAATGTTATATTGGTTACTTTTGATGGTTTGCTTTCATGTCTACAAAATCCTTTTAGTGTTAGATCTCTAGAGATGATACAATACTTGTCTTCTCCCCTACTTTTTTAGATGATCTCTCCTATCATTTCAGTTCTGAAATAAAATTTCCAATTTTTGTTTTATTGTGTTGATTTTTTATTCAAGGTTTCATACAATAGTCTATAACTTCAAATATCTATTTATTTGTTAGTTATATCATCATATAACTTGCAAGTGGAAGCGAAGTTTATTTCATTCTCTACTTAATACTTTTGCAAATTCTATTTCCCAAGGTTTTTTTGGGTGGATCTATCTAGGGGTTTCACCATGTAGTTCATGCGAGCTAGTTCTTGGTTTTGTAAATATGGTTTTCCTCTTGAGGGATTTTGTCTTATGAAGGTAGGTTAAATGCTCTAGTTTAGGTTTGTTGATATTCTTATAATACCAAATATTTGGTTTTCATTATTATTTTCCTTTCAATGAATACTATTGATTTTACTTTTGCTTTGATTATTCTTATAACACCAAATATTCTACTTGCATCTCTATTGTTGTTTTAAAGGCTATATTGGTTACTTTTTATGGTTTGCTTTCATGTCTACAAAAGGCTATAGTGGTGCTCTAAAACTTTTTGTAGTTGAAAGCATTTATGTAATAACAACTAATGCTAATGGAGATAGATTTAACCATGGTTCTTTATTTTGTTTAGAAATTGGTTCTTTTATTTCAATTGACTCTTCTAGTTTTTATTTAGCTAAGGGTTATTCCTTTTGTTTTATAGTAGCTTATTCTACATTTTGTCTTAGAAGAGTTAGTTGAAATAAAATAAATGGTTTTGAATAAACATAGTCAATATGAACAAAAAAAAAGACCAAGAAAGATACCATGGGTAGTTGAGGCTATCACAATAAATCAAGAGTCAGTGATAGATGCCTCACATAGTAGTAAGTACTTGAAATTTGATAGTGTTGTTCAATAGGGGTTGACCTAGGTATATTAGAATTTATCATTATTTTTTCAATGACTATGATGTATTACAGTGACTGGTGGAGGATACCAGCTATGGAGTTCCATTAACGAGGAAGATAAGGAGGCGACCCATAACATAAATGAATCTGATGGTGAGAATACTCGAAATGAGGCTAACAATGCTTTGGCTAATGAAGAAGGTACGTAGACCACACAATAAATTTTCTCATGATGTTGGATTACTCATTGTTGTCATACTATATGACATAATGATGTTTGGATGGTGTTTGTATTATAGGTATTGATGCCAGGTCATTGGACACTTTAAATATTGAATATCATAGAAAGAGAGATCCAATAAGATGTGTAATAGAGTCAAGAAACATAGATAGGGTGGATAAAATTTAAAATCTTAACGGACAATGCATAGAAAAAATTGTATTAAGTTTACATCTTACAGTGGATGTGATTATTAGGGAGATTATCCCTATCACCTATACAGATTGGAGAGTAGTCATAGTGGAAGTTAAAAACCAGATATGGACACTCATAGTATCCATTTTTGAATACTTATATAAATGTTGCATCTAATAAGATACTAGTTTGATATAGCAAAAATATATCATTTCAAACACAATGAAGAAATGGGTCTTCGCAACCATGGACAAGCAATGGCATGAACATAAGCATCAACTTGTAAAAAACCACTATGATAAATATGATAATGATGAAGATAGAATTGCTAATTCCCCACCTCACATAACACAAAAATATTGGGAAGCCTTTGTGAATGGGAGGAATAACATTGACTTTAAGGCAAATATCAGCCAATATGCTATGGTGGTTCATATCATTGTTATATTCATGTGAATTTTATGACCTTGATCTCCCTAATGAATTTATATATTAGTTTCTTCGTTGTGTTGTAGGTGGTGAGGCAAAGGAACAAACAAAATAGATCTCACCAATCCATCATGCACACTTGCAATCGAACAATAAATGCTCAATTGGAGCATGAAATGGTATTCTATCATACTCATCAATCATATGTGATAAACATAGCTATATTGTTTTGTTGTATGACTTATCCCCATGCCTCTACAACTAAATATTGTAGAGGAAGAGCCAACAAAATGTAGAAACTCCACTACCAAGGGCAATTGCATGGATGGAAACTCAAACAAAGAAGGATTTATTTAAATATCCCATCAATGTATCTAGTATTATATTTAAATACAAAGAGGATTTATTTGCATGGTTGATTATGCCTTTTGGCTTGACCAATGCACCTACAACCCTCATGAGTATGATGGATGCCATCCTGCAACCCTACACCAAGTTATTTGTTGTAGTCTACTTAGATGACATTCTCATCCTTAGTAAGATATTGAACGAGTATCTACAACATGTTTGATAGGTTCTCTAATCTCTTCAAAGGTATAAGTTGTATGTTAATTTGGAAAAGTATTTATTCGATATTATCAAGATTTAGTACATTGGTTATTGAAAAATGAGGGATTTATAATGATACTAATAAAATTTAGATAATTAGAGTTTGTCCTACCTAAAATATTTTGACAGAGCTTTATAGCTTTCTAAATCTTGCTAATTTTTACTAAAAAATTATTGGGTTCTCATACATTACTTGTTCAATGTGTCGAGTGACCAAGCAAGGTACCAAATCCAAGTTCCATTGGGAAGATACATAATAAATAGCATCCAAGAAGCTAAAAGACCATTTTGTTCAGCCTTTATACTTTCACTACTTGATCTACAATAACCTCTTGAGATAATTTTTGAATCCACTTTATGGAGTGTGATGGACACCGAGGTGACCATGTCCACAACCTTCCATCCACATATTGATGGTCAAGTCAAAGTTGTGAATCAAATAATTATATATATTTTTCAAATGAATAATTCTTAGCATCGATACACATAGGATGAGAGCCTCCCCTACATTCATCAAGGATACAATCAAAATCTACACAGCTCTACCATATATAGTCTATTTTATGTATATTTTTTGTTTTAACCCTTACCACCTATTAACGTTTGCTCTCCCTATGCAACCCAAGGAGTACTCACTTCATGAATAGAAATAAGTAAAATATGTGATATGGTTCATGGAATGGACTCAACATATCTAATAACAAGTTCATGACCTCGCCAGACTGAACGCTTGTCCCTTTCCTAGTGCTTTCAACGGCGTAAATTTATGGGATAATTTTAAGATGGTAGGATATCTAATGTGCTTCTCATCACATATAATTTTTAACTTTTCAAATTTATATGAAATTAAAACTAACCTCATTTTGGGAGTTGCAAACTTAATATTATCTATTTTACAATTTGAATACCTTGAACATAAAAATATTATTAGCTTTTTTAGTATTAAATTTAAAATATATATTAATATTTTTTAATTTATTTGTTTATTTTTTCTAAAAATAGCATTGGTTAACACTTTCTAAACATTCAATTTTAATATTATGAAAAAACCTAATAATTTTAATAATATAATTGATAATCCTTGGTCCATAGAACCTTTGGATATCATTTTTATAATAAAATAATATTAATAAATAAATTCATTTCGCTTTACATGCCAATGTCTTACCCTTAAGAAAATATTATTTTGACCCTATTTTAATTGTTTTTATAGTTCCATATTAGACTCTTTAATTGTTTATGTAGTTCCATATGACATGTCAAACCCAAAGAAAAAAATGTTGTTTGCTTAACACATTCTTTAACATTTTCAAAGTTCAAATAAAATTACAAAACATAGGTGCTTACATAATATTAGTTATAATTAAATAAATAAATTTATCATAAAGTCCAAATAAAGACTACACTCCGAAATGAAATCACATAAATTATAAATGTTGACGTAGATTATAAATGCCAACGTAAAACTTAAAAAAAAAAAAATCCTCGTATACTAAATTAGAGTCTACCGAATATTTATGATTATAATGTTGAAGGAGATTCACCATCGATAAAATTAGAAAACATAGGTGCTTACATAATATTAGTTATAATTAAATAAATAAATTTATCGTAAAGTCCAAATAAAGACTACACTCCGAAATGAAATCACATAAATTATAAATGTTGACGTAGATTATAAATGCCAACGAAAAACTAAAAAAAAAAAATTCCTCGTATACTAAATTAGAGTCCTACCGAATATTTATGATTATAATGTTGACGGAGATTCACCATCGAATAGAATATGAACTCACATGTAATATATATAAAAAAATTGCAAATTGCATTTTTTCATATTCCATGGTGAAAAAGCTCTATAAAACAGAGGATTCAAGAGTGGATATTTATTTATGTATATTACAATTTTATGAGTTTATGGTTAACCGAATTCACTAACTTTTATTTTAGTGAATTAGGCTAACTATATGTTGTAGGATTCTCCAATTTATTGGACTAGATGAGAGCTAAACCAAGCCCTCTTGAACCTTAGCATAGCATATCCCTCTCGAACCTTAGCATAGAAATCCCTCTTGTTCGAAGCAGCAGCATACGAAACCTTTATATAGAGAGGTCAATCTCAGAGATCTTTGAGGCGCTTTTTTCCGGACCACCCATATTGACTAGTGAACACGGACCCGTGAACGCTTTAAAATACATCGGTGTGAATGTGAACGCGGATGCGGTGTGTGTTCCAGCACCATTCTTCTGAATTTTTCATTCACATAATTTTTTTATGTCTTTGTTGACATTTGGGCATTCATTTATGTTGATTTCCCAACGTTTCATCCATTTCTGATTTTGTTTCATCCATGTATTCTTTCGCCTATGCAACTCTTCGTCCCTAACTGCCCTAGACCATCTATCATCTTTCATGTTTTCTGTTTTTTTCAAATAACATAACAGCTTGGTCATAGCAATTGCTTCTAAAAGGAACATTCCAGTTGCAGCTAAAATAATTTCATAGGGGGTTGTGGCCTTAATTTTGAGAAAATTTGTGACTAGATATTTTTGAATCCTTTTTATTTGCCTCCATTTTGCATTTGTTGTGCCACTAGCCCACACCTCGCAACCATACAATAGAACCGGTGTAACAAGTAGGCCAAATAAGACCTTGGTGGTCTTCCAGTCCCATAACTCGGGATTCCTACACCTATTTTGAAGTGCATATAGTGCTCTCCAACCACTTTGAGTTCTTTTCATCCTACATGTATTCCAGTTAAGTTTGTCATGAAAGTCTATGCCCAGGTATTTGTATTCTACTACTACATCAAGCAGTTCTCCTGCAAACTAAAATTCGAGTTGTTGCTTCTTTTTTACTAAAAAAATCATAATTTTTGTTTTGCTCGTGTTCACCTACATCCCAACTTCTTTACAAAAGAGTTCTAGAGCTTGAAGGTGATCTTTTAGATCTTTGGCTGTTTTGGCCACAAGAATTACATCATCTGCATACATGAGGAATTTTACCACATATTTGGCTAAATGCACACCCTCTCCCCCAAATGTGTTTATCCATTCTTCTAACTTGTCAATATACAACCCAAATAAGGTCGGAGATAGAGGGCAACCTTGTTTGACACCTATGTCACTACCAAAACATTCAAATAACCCTTCCTGTGTTCTAAGTTTAGCCTTTACATGCTCATATAGTCTGTGAACTGCTACCTTGTAGTGAATTGGAACCTCTAGCTCTTCCATTCTGCTCCATAATTTTTTCTTTGGCACTGTGTCAAATGCCTTTTTGAAGTCTACAAAACAACAAAAAGCCTCCCCTTTTTTGTCCCATATTTTTTCCACTATGTGTCTGAGCGTGATACAGTGATCAATAGTTGAGTGCTTGGGCCTAAAACGTGCTTGCCCCTTTGCTCTCTTTCCCTTTTCTTCTGCCCGTATGCTGATCCTACGCTTTATCATACTCTCAAACAACTGTGCAAAGAGAGGGTTGATCATGATAGTTCGATAGTTTGAGGGATTATTTACATCTCCACTTTTAAACAAATGAATGGTCAAGCTAATTGTCCACTCAGTAGGTAAGTCATTTTGTATATATAACATAGACGTGTAATTCTAATGTTAAAATAGATTCACCAACCAAACTCATTGACTTCTTGATCTTTAGGTTCTACCAAATTATAACAGCTGAGCGCCTTCAGAGACGTGTAATTCTAATGTTAAAATAGATTCACCAACCAAAAACTCATTGACTTCTTAATCTTTAGGGTCTACCAAATTATACGGCAATATTAGGCTAGTCGACTGTATGGCATTATGGCATGATGGCATGCATAAGAACATACTACTCCACTTTTGGTTGCTACTTTTGTCAAGAGTAAAACATCAAATTCCATAAGATTAGAATCAAAACGATTATAGTTTTAAGAATGTTGAAAAGTAGATTCGCAAGGTCAGATCTGACTCCACGAGTCAAAGCTTCAAAGGGTAAGATCTTCCAGGAACATAAAATGTCTGCTAAGAAAGCCCTGCCTGTTATCCTGAAATACTTTGCTCATGTTTAAAGATCTGATTTTGAACAACAATTTTAAGTATTCGATTATGATGATGCTCACACAAAAAAATAATGGATGTGTAACATGGATATAACTACACTTACGTCAACCATCCACCACATTCTATTCAGACCAAAGGATCCTTCAATCGCTTAGAAGCAAACAACGAACTAGTAGCCCAATTTGTTCAAACTCGGATTCCCGCTGAAGTTACTGTCTTTGACATCAGCTGCAACTGGATGAACTTGATCTCTCAATTGTGTTCAGCCATAATTTCCCAAAACAAAAGATGAGATACATTCTTAAGTTCTACCTCTTTCCTTCGATAGCAATTCACCTAACAATATTTAACATTTTGTCCCAGAGTGAAACAAACAAGAGTGAGGACAAAATATTTATTCATTCATCATGTCAGTTGTTTATAGAGTCGAATCAAACTACAAAGTTGTACGGCTAGATGTGCCTTTTATAAAGTTAAAGTTCATTGGGCTGGAATAAGGACCATCAAATTAAAACATAATGCCATATGCCTCAGATTGTTGGTGCTTTGGAGCTCACTTTCACTCAGACCTAAAAGGAGAGAATCAATGTTATGATTATAACTCCATTTGAGAATGTTAAATCCATAATCTTTCATTCATGTGTAAACTATTTGTGCCAAACAAATAACAAAAATGGGACAACTCATCCCCTCCTGAGCAGTGCATAATTTATATTGTTAAACTAATAATAAACCTATGTTAGAGAAAGGTGGTTAGGCCTTGCTCACAAAGTATAGTATTTCTGAGCAACCAGTTAGGTGTTTCTGCTAAAAGAAAGCCTCGAGAAGAATGGAGCAAAACATAAGATGCAAGTCAATTTGCATTGCTTCGTCTCCACGAGGCCTTTGAAAGCTAAAAACAGGACTTTTAAAATGTATGAAGGGCCCTTACCATTATCACCCAATAACTAGCTACACGGATTAGTAGCTTGAATCCCAATTAACCCTTCATAACATGGACATTGTAAATGACTTTGAGATGTGGTAATACCTGTTGAAAACAGGGCCTGCAAAACAAAGCACCAAAGAACCCCAAAACAGAGCACCAAACATGGACATTGTAAATTACTTTGAGATGTGATAATACCATCAAAAATATAACACTGCCTTGTTGAGAATCAATACAAATCACCACATTAAGACCAGAAAACAAAGAAGGGGGTACACCGTTTTTGATGCTTACGAATGGAATGATAATGCATGCCATGTTTTGTTTTATACATAAGTAGGGCAACCACTGATGGTGCAGTGTTGCCAATCTATTAGTAACATCTATCTCAAAACCTCTAAATTTCTCTGGTTTACTGAATATTATTTTCCAAACATATGCAATAACATAAGATATAAATACCAGGCTTGGTGTACAGATTATAGCCAAGGACAAGGACTCATCATCTGTTTAAGTTGTAGTGATTAAACGCAATAATTTTCTAATCATCTCCTACATTCCATTATGTAATGTCATATTCTTCATTCTAATAAAAATGGCAAGTTTCGAGAACGTAGAACTCAATTGGCAATTGCTAGGTGTATCTTGATACTTTGAAACATCTAAACAAACCAACATTATCTTGTAAAATGCAAAGTATCTAACAAGATATCTATATATGACTTTTTGAGGGTTTTTCTTGCAAAGCATAAGAAGAAAAACTAGAACCCTCAGTCTCTCTATATATATAGATATATACAACTAATACAGAGTTGGTTCTTATTTTACAACCTTGTAACGAGATAGGAAAAGGATATCAACCAAACCTGAAGAAGGAAAAAAAAAGGTTAGAGCATCATCGACCTTGGCTATGACTTCAACCAAACCCTATTGCATGAAAGACTCATAATTCTTGTTTTTTCAAAGACAAGATGCACTATGAATTTTTCCTTCTAACAACACAAAATATTTAGATTTCTTTTTAGGCTTCCAGGGTTTTTTTTAATTTTTATATTTTGTTTTTAAATCTTCCAAACCTAATAAGAAATCTAAATACAATGACAACTTTTTCATTACATATTCTTACAATATGATCACACAACATTATCAGCCAAACCTGAATGATGAAAGAATTGTTGTTATTACATCATTTTTTATTGATCTTAACAATGACTTTTGACTCGACGCTTTTACATGAGGGAAAAAAACCCATGACTTCCGGTCTTCCATTAACTGGTCCATTAACAATTTGAGTTTTGAAGCCTAATCCTGGTTCTTCAATGGCAGAAAAAACTATATATCACAACATGAACAAGGCATTATATCCTTAAAGGCATGAAAATCAAGAATTCAAATCAATTGTGTTTCACGTTCTTATAAGCAAGGATAGAATGGTGCTAATCAAAGTGCTAAAAGGATTCCAGTAGACATTTGAGTGAAATATCTAAAACAAAATCTAGATTCAAGACTGAACCTAATAAGAAGGGTAAACTTAAGCGAGTAAAATGTGAGAGTAAAACATATAATGCACACAGCTTACCAGCATATCAGGGAAGTATCAGGAAAATATACTCGACGCTACTTGACGCCACAGAGTGACAAATAAACAAGAAAATACCATATACATTCTTAACTGTTTCTCTAAAATATTTGATTAACTAAGAGGAAATTACAGAAAAAAATGACAAATCTGAAAAGGAAATTTATACAAATGTCGCCACCATGGGTGTGCAGCTTATTGCAAACCAACGTGTTGGAAAATATATACTTGGCCTAGTGAAAAGACCTCTATCCAAAAAGAATAAGCATCTTGGCTCCTTTTCCCTAAAAGCTTGAATTGTATTTGAATCATAAAAGAATCTTTACAAAGAATTTGGCCACTATTTGCCATCTAGAAACATAGCAATCCTCTTCCTATGTACATTGAATTCCTTTCTGAGCAAAAAGGGAAAAGAAAGAAGCAGCGACGAACAAAGAATTTTAGAGAATTTCTATGAATACAAGCCAAACCGCAACTCCACAAGACTGCCTTTATAAGCTCCAAATCATCATCAACAATCTCTCTCTCTTAGCTTACATTGTACAAGACCAAAGACCTGCAGATACATGAAAGTAATAAGAAAAAGACAGTCTAATATCACAGACATCAACTGCACTGATTGTCAAAAGCACAACCAAAGTACAATATCCCCAAGCACCGATATTTTTATTTGCATAGTTTTGTAAAGAAGCAAATATATGAATTATGCAAGGACATATAAGTAGGCTACCCATTTGTTGATTTGGGTTATAACTTATAAGCAATCTTAAACTCTCCAAACTAGGCCTTGTCTCTTTCTTCATGACAAGTGCAAGGTAAAAAAAGTTGTCCAAAATACGACTTCATATCTACTTTGTCCAGTTCATAAATCATTCAAAAGAGTTGAATAGAGAAGAGTCTTGAATCACTGAGAAATGCAACTAATAGGGCTATACTATATTTGTGTATCACTGCCAGTTGGAAGAAATCTTGGAAATTTCCTCAAGTTAAGTTGGCATTAGAATAGAATTACCCCTACCCTATTGAGATATATGCACTCTCGATAGAAAGCAGAAAGAGATGGGACTAGTCAACGTGAGAATGCAGTGCCCAAATTTGACAAAAAACCTGATTGCTAGGCCATCGTTGGTGCAGTGTTATCTACTTTCTTCTGAATGTGTTTTTCAATGATTCTTAACATAATCCAGCAATTGGCTATCTTGCAAAGAATATGGGACATTTGGCAGCTAGTTTCCTCTTAGCTGAGCATATGGCATTTTCAAACCAATGCTGGTCCCCTCGGTTCTTCCTCTGTAATGAATGACAAGCTCTTTTCAAAGAAAGGGATTTGTAAAGGGCATGACTTATGGGACTCTAGGTGAAACGATTTACATCTTCTAGATAGAATTCTTCAGAAGCATTATCCTCATTAAGAGGTATAAGTTAGCTCACTTCGAAATAACTAGCATTATCAGTACAGAAGATGAAAAAGGATCTCTCTGCCATTTGAACCCAAGTACAAGAACTGTATCAGGGTTAACAATAAACTGATTATTTGTTATGATTCACATGCTTTATACAATTATATAAAACCAAAATTCAGCATTTCTAAGAACATAAATTCTAGTTGGTTGAATTCGGATAGAGGCAACTATATACTCCGTGCTTTGAGATCTCACCAGCAATTTGAACCCAAGTAGAGGAACTGTTATCAGGCCTAACAATAACCCAATTATTTGTTATTATTTGCATGCTTTATACAATTACATAAAACCCAAATTCAGCATTTCTGAGAAAATAAATTCTAGTTGGTTGAATTTAGATAATGAAGAAACTAAATGCTCTGTGTTATGTACATTTGAGCTTTGAGATCTTGGAAGGAAAATTTTTGTTAAAAGCATTCCTAGCAAAAAGCAAATGTGGTTGAACTTGGATAATGAGGAAACTATTTGCTCTGTGCTGTGTACTTTTGAGCTTTGACATCTTAGAAGCCAGATTCTTGTCAAAAGGATTCCTAGAAAAAAGCAAATGGCTACAATGAGTCTTTTGGAGACTACATTTTCCGTGTGGCAAATTTAAGAACTAATAGCATATTTAAGGTTAGTATTTTTTATGGTTTAACAATCATTGACGACTCCAATTTAGCTTTTGTTGTCATGTCTATCTGTTGGTAGTTGAATTGACAACTCTGAGTTTAATAGAAACTTTGCATTGATCTTATGGTATGTAACCTTGTGTGTGCCCTTTTCTTTCTTTGGATAGTGAGAGATAAGGTCATTTTCTAAAAGATCTAAAAGGCACTTCTGTGAACATTGAAGTCCATATATTTTAGATGGCCAAAAAATTCAGGTCGTACAAAGCTCCTAGTGCTCAGGAAATATAATGTAAATGTTGACAGGTCTCTTTCTCTACATATAGCATACTATTTATACTAGGAATAATAATAAAGCTCCTCATATGCTATCACACATTCCATTTTCCCCCAAAGCAGGAAAATGAATGACTTACAATCAACTACAAATAATGGACAGAGTTTTCAAGTAACTTACCAGGATTGCACAAGACGTCTTCAAAGTTTAATTTCCATATCAACATGTCCCATTATTTCTTTCTTTATCAGTTTCACAAGATCAAGAATCTGAAAACACAAAGAAAGATAACATAAATTTGTTTGAATAAAAATGAATCTAAAAGCTGTATAAATATCTGTAATGTAGGAAAAGGCAAAAGAGAGAGAGAAAGAGAGAAAGATCTTGAAGACAATTATAAGCAAAAAGTTCATCTATTTTCAAATGCAACATATAAATATAGAGCATGTCATGACTCAATAAAAGGAATGAGTAAGAGTTTGTGTTAGGAAACCACAAATATGTTTGTCACAAATCTACTTTAACCACTAAATTAGTCTAAGTAATTGGATTAGACTCTCGAATATTTTATAACTTGTCATTAATTCATTAGTGGATAAAGGGGATACAGATCCATATTAAATCTTTTAAAGGAAGCTTTGTCGTCCACCTTTGCTATACAAGGAAGCTTAACATTCATTTGGGGGAAGGGCCTTTTGACATTACCTGGGTCCATTTCAAGGACAATAACTTTGTGAGAGACTAATTAACTAAACTTATAGATACTTAAACCAAACATGTGAACTGCATACAAGTGCAATCATCCAATAATATTGATTATCAAAAACATTGAGTTCTATTAAATGATTTTCATTATTACTATGAGTGATGTACCATTTTTACTCATGCCCAATTGTTGCATGCCCTCCTTTATCATGAGTGATGTACCATTTTTACTCTTGATGAGTGATCTCCAAACAAGAAGCTTATAGCTTCCATCTCCTCTTCATCAATCTTTTCATGTGGATCAACATCCCACATAACTATCTCATTTGAGAGATGGAAAATGAAATAGCAAATGAGATAGAGAAAGAAAAAGAAAATGATGAGATTGATGTGTTTCATGTTGTAATGAGAATGGAGCCATCAATGGAGAAAGATGAAATTCACTCACATGGAGTGATAAAATTGAAAAATGAGAGTTGTCTTGTAGAGACAACATTATGTGAAGAGGTACCATGGAGGTATCTTGCTTTGGATGAAGAGATGGTTGCTTATGAAGCAACAACAAAAGAAAGAAGATGGCATTCTACTCAATACTTCAAACATGTTTTCTTGTTTGATGATTTGTTTACTAATGATTTCTTGAGTAGATGTTTTGAAGACAGTTTTGGGTGTTGTGCATAAAGAAGAAGAAGAATGCCTTACCGAGGCATCATTCCAAAGCAAACTCAAATTTGAAGATTATCTCATGGAGACAACCTTGAAGAAGAATCTTCTTAGAGTGAAGACAATGATGTGTAACTTGGGTCTTTTGAACTCAAGTAAAAATGATAATTTGTATGATGTAATTTCTTTCAAGAAGGAATCATGTGAAGTAGTAATAGGGAGTGACTATTTGTGTGAGGAGCAACACTTGGTTGCATATGTAATAGGTCATTTCATGGCCATGTTTGTGTTGATTTTTTGTGTTGAAATTTGTGAGAGTAGTATGGTTTAATCATCTACATGAGATGATCAATGATTGTAAAAACTCGGGAAGTTTCATCAGGTGAAGAATGGTTTAAAAACCATAATGGGATTGTGGAACAATGGTTCAAATACCATTGCAAGAATGTGAAAGAGTGGTTGTTGAAAACCACAATTGAAGAGACCTTTGATGAAGGGAGAGCTGATCATCAAAAGGAAGCACTCAATTATAATTTGCAGAAGAAAACACAAATAATGGAGAATAGCCCGCAAGAAGAGCGGAAGTGTGGTGAGTGCCAATGTCAATTACAAAACTGGAAGAAACGTAATAGAAGATCATTCAAATAGTTTGTGATGCTTCAGAACTCATGGAATGAGTCCTTTCAGCATCAAGGGGGAGAATGTTGGAATTTGAACCGACATTCTGTTTCACAGTCAGAATGATCCGTGAAGAATCTGGCAGTTTTGGATCTTAGCTATTTTAAGCATTTGTTTGAGTTTGGTTTGGTTTGTTACATTCGTGTGTTTCATGTTATGAGTTGGCATAACAAATGTTTACTTGTAGTTTGTTGTTTAGTGAACTTACAGAGTCTATATAATCCTGTTTATTGTATTGGATTAAATAGAGCCGCATGTAAGAGCTGAGATCTCGTGAAGAGACTCACGTATTGAAGAGAACTCATTGTTACTATGTTGATTCAATGTGTAATGCATTGTGAATATCCTGGGTAAATTCCGCTGTTATTTTGGTGTAATGAGCATTTCTCATTACCATGATTCATGAGAAAGATAAAGATTCAAATCATACTTGTATTTGTGCAGCGGTAAGTGCATTAGTACATGTTACACCTACCATGGCATATACAAATAAATTGAGAATTCATCACCAATCATTTCCAATGACTAAGGACTAATGCCTAACCCTTCAAACTTGCCCTAATCTTTATCTCTGTACCAAATAGATAACAGCCACACCTACCATGATTGCCAACAATCATGGATCTTTAGAATACACACAGCCTTTATGAGGCATGCACAAGTGGAACCATCAATTGTATTGAGTATTAAAACCATAGTCACTAGGAGATGGGTTTATTAAAGGTACAAGAGAGGGAGTAGTCAAATTTTAGACAATGAGTGCACGCCTATAATATTAAACTTTTGAAGTTAAAATATAAATAAAATTTAGAGATAAATAAAATATAAAATGTATAAAAACTTTAACCATACATAAATAAAAGGCATACTCAAGTCCTCAAAATAAGTTATTAGAGTCACAAACCCTCCTACTGACCTCTTAATAAATAACCAAGAATCCTTGAGTACATGTTTTGTCCTTGTCTAAGGGCAGACTTTGCATTGGTGTGCTACCTTGGGAACACATCTCAAGCATCATATAATCAAATAGTTCTAAAAATAATGTTAATACATTAATTAATAGTAATAGTTATAAAATTTATCTTATACATAAATATTACCATGTTTGTGTTTAATTACCCATTAATTATTAATCCATTTAAAAGTAATGCTGCAATATAGTATACAATCCTACCCCATTTCAGATTCAAACCTTGGACATCCTATTCAAAGTTCCACAGTCTTAACCATTAGGCCCACTCAAGTTGTACAAAACCATAAGAAAAAATGTTTAATTATAGTGGATCATAAATAATTATTAATTATCATATTCTTTAATATAAACACATGAAAAAGAGCCAAGGGAATGGACGATTATTCATGACCCTTGTTTCATTAAGAGCCTCTCAAAGGATCATAAAATAAACTTTCTTGAGCAGTTATGTCCTCTGTAGGGCCTTTGTTTACTGCAAATGCCATTGCTTAGGACCCCTAATAGAGTCCTTTAATGTCATGATGCTAGGTAACTTGTAAAAACATATGCAGTTTATTTTATTTAGCTTGGTTCTAAATTTTGATCTTTTAGGTTGACAGTTGGCACTTTAGAATTTTGGATGGGCTGAGGATGCAATTTTTAAAATGGAAACGCACAAAAATGTCCAAAATATCAGAAGGCATCTCCAAGTATGTAGAGAATCCTCAACACAAGTGAGTATCAATATTCGAGACAAGTATGAGGTAGCGGGAGACAAGTCTCTACGTGACTATAATTGAATTCCATACACTTGAAATTGTATTATTGCAAGACGCCTTATCATGGCAAGGTCCATCACAACGTGAAGATTTAAACTTAAGTCGCACACATGCAATTGCACTGCATTTACCATTGCTCCAACAATGGCTTGACTAAAAAGATCCATCACCAATAGTTAACCAAGACCATAATCAGGATAAAGGCATTTTGTCAACTCCTACAATAAACACTAAGGATTTGGCCAAGGAAAATTATTGGCCATGGAACAATAAAACATAGTTACAAAGATGTGAAATGTAATACAAACTGCAAGGAAGACTGTTGTAAACTGATAAGGAAAGCAAATGAAAATTTAATAATTGGCTTAGAATTTTGTATTTGCACAATGATGCTTAAAAGTTTGCATTGTAAACGAAGCCTAGCAAATAAAAACAAATGATGTAACAGCCTTCTAGAATTTCGGCAGAGTAGACTATGCCTTAAATGATCACAGCTGACTCCAAGGGTGTTTGTTGGCCACACATGGTTTTGACCGATAGTTTTTGACCAAAGGCATTGTACATTTATTGTAGTTTTACCTTGTAAAGGCATGTGACGTGCCTATAAAAACATGATTCTATGAATGAACAAATTAGTTTTTTCTACCTATGTCATCTGGTATCAAGACCTCTTTAGATCGCAAGGCTTGGATTCTTCTTTCTGGTCCATGGTTTGGCTTAGTTTTGAGCTTTTGTTATGCTCTTCGTCCTTTGATGAGGCAAGTGGAGCACTCTGGAGAAGGCCATCTTGTGCGACTTCTTGCACTCCATTACCATCACTAACAAGACAACACCCTCCATCCATTACACTCGATTTTTGGGCAAATTTTTCTTGGTCATTGTCCCCAACGACTTTCACATCGCTTTCTAGCACTACTTCGGCCACTCGCCTTGTGCAATCCATACTCCTGAGCATAGCGAACGTGGCGACACGTTCCCAACATTCTCAAAGACAATCAAGGGAGTTTTCTAACATCTCAGCGGAGTGAATTTCGAGTCGTACCCAGGTCGATCATTGCATAGACATCAATTGTGTCGATTTCCTCGCATGCGTGTGTGGCTTTTGTTCATCAGACCAACACCTCTTCCCTTTGGGCTACATCTATCAATGATTCTGCCCACGATTCCCTATGTGGTATTTTCTTTGGTGCACCATTTTCTCCTACGATATCATAAAAGAACCTTGTGATGTTGACAAACTGCTCATTTTCGAGGATTGACGTGTTCAGTTTTCATTTGAGCTCGATGATTTGGTTGATTCACTCTCTCATCAAGTTGTACAGCTTAATGGCACTAAATGATTCTTCAACTTCTTTGGCGCTACCTTTCTCTCTAACATGGACTTCGAGTTGCAAAGGTCCCTCCTTGACTCCAACACAAAATTTCCGATAGCTTCGGGGTCACTGACGACTTGTTTTCTGGAAAAATAAATCCGACGCCGCCTTTATCCTACACCCTCAGGGCCTTGAACACGCCCAGGATCAATTGCACTAGGCTTAGGAGGCTACAAGCGCTCAGGCTTCAAACAACCTCCTCTCCAATAAGACCCCCCTACAAGCTTGTAACAACTCAGAGATCTGTGTGGCAACCTGAATGTCATCCCTATTGGTTCCGAAGAGCATCGACTACCTATGGATAGTAAAGGAGCTAACATTGGTGCCAAAGCTAATCATCATCTACTAAACCTGCTTCATCATGTTTCGCCACCTTCCAGGAACAAAATTACTCCCAATTCTCTTACAGAAACATTGGTGACCAATAGACTTGCTAACTGCTCGCACATCCTCTAAAGCATCGCCAACGCAACCGAGAAATAGTTGAAACAAATGCACAGGAGAACAACAATGTATAGAACTGACCTTAAGACAAAAGTAATTGCTTGCAATTTTTGGAGCCCTCCTCTCCTGTCGTCGCTTGGAGAAGCATTCGGATCACACAACATTTGCAAGCACTTGGATCACACGCCATTTGCAAGCACTTGGATCTCTTTGTTGACCCTTGTCCACCACATCAACAGACACACATGCAAGCGAGTTGTGTTGCCTCTTGCTAGCTACCAGCTTATCCTCCTACCAAGTGGCTAGAAGACTACACCAAAACAAATAACCCTCAGACCAATTTAAAATTGCACCGCAAGTAAAATATTTGCGTGCCTTTTGGCACCAATTCGTGTGCCCTCTTTCTATGCCCTCTCAACTAGCGCCGACAATCCCTCTAGCATACGCTCACACATGTGGTAATTTTGAGTGTTCGTTCGCCACGAAAGCTCCCAGTTGTCCAATGAATTGACATTTGAAGCATGGGAAACTCGTCGCAATGCAAGTCGATTGGACAAGCATCAATTAAGGTATAATCAACATTCTTAAGGTTAAAAAAAGGGGAATTAAACATTTCTATGCGCTACTAAAAACACCAAAACATATATCTTCCAAAAGAGCATCAATTTTTCATGGTTGTTTCCATGTACCCTTTCAATTTGAATTAGTGCATAAATTTGCCACTCTTGTATGCACAAACTAATACTTGATTTGGTCACAATTTGAATTTGTCCAAAAAGCCACCGCCTTTTATTTGGACAATTAGGGCATTAGGTACTCATGGCACTAACTTGTAATGCCATGGCTGCCAATTTGGCAAAAAAAATGGAAGACTTAGCCATCGTAGTTAGTGCCTTAGCGAGCAAAGTGAATGACATACATATCCAACCTGATGTCAAAATCACTCTTGATACTCACTCTCAAGCCAAATGCGAGGTTAAAATTTATGATGGTTCTAGGGATCTCGAAGTCCTCAATAGTTGGATCCTAGACTTGGAAACTTGGTTTGACTATAGTCAAATGCCTGATGATGACAAAGTCTCTTTTGCCAAGTTTAAACATTCTGGAGTCGCTAAAGTCTTGATTACTGAAAAACAAAATGCACAAAATCCTATCAACACTTGGGATCAACTGGTTGCAGCCTTGAAGACCACCTTCTATCCTTCCAGCTATGACGATGACTTGTCTATCAAATGGCTTCATTTGCGCCAAGAAAGCCATATGTTCTTGCAGTATATCTATCAATTCAATAGGTTGCGCATCTTACTCCGCATACCAGATCCACCACCCGCTCTCATCATGAAGTTCAAGAGTGAACTTCAAGAACATTTGTTTAGGGAGTTAAAATACACTTCCTTTGCAACACTTGATGCAACTTTCAATCAAGCACAACTAGCAGAGGAGAAGCTTGTCGCACAATCAAGGGGATCGCCACAATCTAACTCTCCCAAGCCTTCTAGTCAACAACAACAAACACCAAATATGAAAAGATATACTTCTTTCTCTCCCTCTTCTTCTTCTTCGCATTCCTCTTCTTCTCCTTCACATTCTCCTTCTAATAATCACAAATCTCAAAATTTTTGTAACTATTGTAAGAGGAAGGGTCATGAAAAGTTTGAATGCTTTTAGTTTTAGAAGAAAATTTTGATTGTATAGTCTCCTAATGAGGAACCAAAGAATGTTCCCATTGAGACTTTTGGAGAAGACACAACCTATGATGAGTTAAAAGGTAGACTCAATAATGTCACCTTACTCAATCATCACTCTTTTGCAAGGGAACATGACTCTTTATTCATCACACATGCTCATCTTACTCATGATTTTTCTATAGATTGTATCATCGACAATGGCTTGCAAAACTACTTGATATCAAGGACCGTTGTCGACAAATTGAAGTTGCAGATAGACCCACATCCTCATCCATATTTACTTGGATGGAAGGATACTGACACCACCTCACAGATCACTCACACTGGCACTGTCTCTTTTGCTTTTGGCCCCAAGTTTGTGGACGAGGTCACTTGTGATGTAACCCCTATGGATTTTTGTGGATTGTTGCTTGGAGAAACCTTATCAATATGATAGGAAGGTTCAGTATGATACATATAACACATACACTTTGCAACATAAGCACAAAACATTTCTCATCAAATGCACCAAGAACACCACACATCTGGTTCATACAAATCTCCATCAGACACAACAGATTGCCCTAATTTTCAGTAGGTCATATTATGAGCACTTGAAAGCAAAGGATCTTGTGTATACACAGCATGCTGCACCTCTTCCTCAGAAGGAGAACACCAATAGCACACCTGTTGCAAATGGCTATAGGAGTCACCTTCCTATAGCCCTTCTCACCCTTTCTTATTCTGCTCTTGATCCACATTTTGGACAAGCTTATCAACCTCTTCAGCATTCCGCCTCTTCCACTTTGCAAGATTTCCAGATCAAGAAGGCATATTTTCCACTTTCTGATGGTTATTTTGGCAAGCAGCCTACGCTTCCTCCATTGCAAAATTTCTCATCCTCCCAAATTCTCCAACAGAAGACTCCACCACCGCAACCTCCATTCATGGAACATTGACATGTTCTTCCTCATTTTCAGGTTGGAAGCCACATTTGGTTATTACTTGGATGACCGTCGTTCGAATGACTTGCCAGATCCTCTAGGGTTCCACTATCTTGTTGCCAAACGAGATCAGCTTCCACATTTGGCACATTGGATATCTGACCACCAGGTGGCTCATGATATTCCTTCTTGAAAGCATTGGAGTCCAATGCTTCTATTGTGGGGAGGAATGACAAGGAAAGCAAATGATAATTTTGTAATAGGCTTAGAATTTTGTATTGCACAAATGATGCTTAAGAGTTTGCATAGTAAACATAGCCTAGCAAATAAAAACAAATGATGTAACAGCCTTCTAGAAGTTCGAGAGAGTAGACTATGCCTTAAATGATCATGGTTGCCTCCAAGTATGTTTGTTGGCCACACATGGTTTTGGCCAATAGTTTTTTACTAGAGGCATTGTACATTTATTGTATTTTTACCTTGTAAAGAAATGTAACATGCCTATAAAAACATGATGCTATGAATGAACAAATGAGTCTTTTCTGCACACATATCATAAACGTAAAGGTAAATGATATATTTTTAGGTAACAAGCCAAGCTAACACACCTCTTGGGTGTATGACCTTTTCAAATTATATATATGTATATTTTTTGGTACATAAAATATCAGTAGACAGTAACTACCCATCATTATCTACCGCAGGTCAAGGGTTTGATTTTGGCTGCTGCCACTATAATTTCTACCAACTCTCAATAAATACGTTGACCCCTGGCAAACACTCAGCCACAACCAATCGTTCTATCCCCCATAGACTTCATTTTACATTATATTATTAGTTCAATTGTGTGCATTTTTGGGTTTTGGCTATCCCCCATAGACTTCATTTTACATTATACTATTAGTTTACTTGTGTGCATTTTTGGGTTTTGTCTATGCACGAAGTATCAGCTACGTAACATGGATTTCACTGGGTTCATTCTTCCAACCAATCTTCATACAAAAAGTGCAATCTAAGGAATTGTCCTTTAGTGTCTATACTAGAAGACCTCCTTGAGTGAGGAACAAAAGGTTTTCATTTTATATTATATATAAGTTTTTTTTGTTGGTACATAAAAAATCAGTAACTACCATCATTATCTGCCACAGGTCAAGGGTCTGATTTTGGCTGCTGCCACTATAACCCCTACCAACTCTCAATAAATACCTTGCTGCCTGGCAAGGCCTCAGCCACAACAAATTGTTCTATCCTCCATAGACTTCATTTTACATTATATTATTAGTTCAATTGTGTGCATTTTTGGATTTTATCCACAAAGTATCAACTGAGTAACACAGATTTCACTGGGTTCATTCTTCCAACCAATCCTCATAGAAATAGTGTATTGTAAGGGATCATCCTTCAGTACCTAAACTACAACATAACTTATTTCTATTCTCTAATAAGACTGAGTGAAACTAGAGTCACATACACTTGAAAAAATAAATGCATTGGTTATGTTATTAATCAACCTTTGATATAGACTGTAAAGCAGGTCATCCATGCAAAAGACTCCTCTAATTGTATCACACAACACAACTGCTCAACACAACTGCTTCAAGGCATTATATATGCCCAAATGAGAATAGATTGCATTTAGTTTGAATGGGGTCAGATGTCTCTCTTGTCAGGCTTGAGAACACTCTTAAAGCTCATTTATTCTGACCGGTTTTTTCCCACCTTGTTAAACCTTGTTCCCCCACACCACCCAAACATAAAAGTCAAGACTTCTAAAGCCAGCACATGGTATATGCCACTATAACTAAGGGATGTTTCCAAGTAACAAACGTAGCCAAGACCAATGACCTTTACCATTCCTACTATTATTAAGGATTTGCTGAAGCCTGGAAGAACACCTCAAAGCATTACTGTTAAGATCAGTTTACAAACCTGAAGCACTTGTTCACCAAAAATTGATGGTTAGAGAATTAGAATGAAAACATCTCTACCGGAGTGCTAGAGTTGTGCACTGACCTACACGTTTATGGTGTATGCAATGATTAAGCTAGCATTATGACTTGGTCTGACCTACACGTTTATGGTGTATGCAATGATTAAGCTAGCATTATGACTTGGTCTGACCTACACATATATGGCGATGCCAACCCTTCCACAAAAGACACTTTAATAGTGAATGCATTGATGAGGACATCTATTAGCATAGGCTTACGAATATTATTTTATTGTTATACGTGAGAGTCTAAAACTCACATTGGCTTCTAGGCTAGGCTTAGTTTAGCTTACGAATAATTAAATAAAGTAGTTGCTTTCTTATGTAGACTTGAGCTAACAACCAAGAAGCTTCTTGAGAGTGGACGTGAGTTAAATTGTAAGCTCACGTTTACAAGATGCATCATGAGCACAAGACCTTTCTCATCTGCTACATCAAAAACACCACACTTCTGCTTCGTTCCAATCAACCACAAAAGATTGCTCTCATCTTCGACAAGACCCACTATCACGACACAATAGCAACAGTTGCATGTCCTCGCCAAGAGACTATCACTCCTTCACCACCGACACCTGTTGTTTCTCCTGGCATTAAGTGGGCATCTTCCTTGCCACCTCCTTCATTTAGGTAGGTTCTGATTGTGCAAAAGACTCAACAATATCTACAGCAAGTCATGGGTCTTCGTAGACTTCCTCCTCCTTCACAAGTTGGCGACGGTGTTTTGACCAAGCGTTGTCTTGACTACAAGGCACCTCTTGGCATCATTGACATCATCAGTACTCCTGTCCCTTCGACACCAGATTTGTAGCTTCCGCCAAATCCTGATTGTGTATTCAACATGTTGCCTCCTCAACTCATCAAGGTTTTTCCACATCCGGCCGATTTTTCTATTGTAAAAAGCAATGGAGTCCAATGCTTCTATTGTGGGGAGGTATGGTGAGGACATCTATTAGCATAGGCTTAGGAATATTATTTTATTGTTATACATGATAGTCTAAAACTCACATTGGCTTCTAGGCTAGGCTTAGTTTATCTTAGGAATTATTAAATAAAATACCTTCTTTCTTATGTAAACGTGAGCTTACAATCCAACACACGTTTGTAGCATGACCGGTGAGATTCCCAACAATGGAATGGTGGGATGACAGGTTTAGCGACTAATCAAGACTGCAATCATAAGATTGTTTCCACAATCATACTGCATCCTAGCTTTACAGCTCAATCAGGTGTACGACACAATCCGTCATACAACACCATTCCTCATACAGTCGTACGATTCAGTCTATCGTACAACACAGTCTATCGTACAACACAGTCTATTGTACGATGTAGTCTTACATACGACACAGTCGTTTGTATGGAACAGGTTCTCATACTGCACAATACAAGACTTTCCTTGCCAATTCCTTAACCTTGCATACGGAGGTGATTTGTACGATATCCCACATACAAGACCACAATCCTTTCCAAGCAAATACGGTTTGTCCACATACGGCCTGTTGGGTGTATGGTCTATAACTTCTTGTACGAGTCTCTAAGTGTTGCAACCTGCAAATGCTAACAACCCTATGGCAAGGCAAACACTAGCATTCCTATAACCAAACAATGACTTGGGCACTCTGCAATACTAATGAAATACTGCATGCAACATTCTAACAATCACATCCATAAACAATAACACAGGCTGCAAGTAATTGCAATGGCTGAATCATATATTGTTCAATGGCTGCTGTAATAAGCAGTACAATGGCAATACAATGGCTCAACAATCTATAGCAGCAATATCAATATTCAGTCCTTACATAGTATGCATTCATACACGGCACTCTTCTCCATACACCTAAGTAATCTGTTCTCTCCATACACTGCAATTACATACTCATGCATACATCCTGCAATTAACTCTATGCTTTTGCTTCTGCAAAATGAAGGATGAGGGGGCTTTTAATGCCTGCCTGGGCCATTCCAAGCGGTTCCCAGGACAGCGCACCAATTACAACTGCCACCCCGTATCCAACGTTTTTGCATGAATTAATCAACTTTCCTAAGGTCTAAAGTGCCTTTTTATTAACATTTCATTTCATGTACATTTCATTCTAATTTTGCCTAATTTCACTTTAATTTCATTTAATGTCATTTCATGTACATTTCGTCTAAATTTCACTTTATCACAAAATAAACAAGAATTTGTACAACTTTTATTTCTTCCTGTGAGAAGCAGTTTTGTCGCCTACAACATCTACTCTCAAGAAGCTTCTTGGTTGTTAGCTCAAATCTCCTCAAGATAGACTGGTATTAGCAATTAGTTATATGACCTTCCCTAGTTAGCTAGCAGTTGCAGATTGAAACTCTCTACTTGGTCTTCCATTGTGATTTGCTTCTGTTATGATATTCTATTGTTGTAACTTTTATCCTTATTTAAGCACCCAATTGGTAATGCAAACATCAGTTTTGGCTCATCCACATCTTGCATTTACACTTTTTACTAACAATTTCAATGATAAAGTCCAATCCAAAATAGAATATTGGATTTCACTTTTTGCAGGTTTGAATTTGTTAATCAATTTTAATTTAGTAGCTAAAAGAAATAATTAAAGCAATTGAACCAATTAACCAAAATTGTGATTGTTGAGGCACTCTTTTGTCTCAACTTGATCTATAAAATAATGGGATGCCTAACTACATTAGTCCTCCAGTACCATAAAGCCAGTCCAGCAATTTCTTATCCATCTTGATTGGGAGTTTATGGAACATATATAAACAGAGAATTAATAAAACTATTTCTTTCCAGAAGCCATTCCTTTGTCCTAGAGATCCATTAAATCCATTGCGAATAATAACTTGAAATACTTACATTTCCTACTACCTATTTACTACAGTTCATTGATAAAATCCACTCTCAAAATAGAATGTTGGATTTAAGTTTATGCAGATTTGAATGGTAATAAAATCTAATTGAGTCTCGAAAGGAAATAATTAACACAATTAAATTGATTAATAAATTTTTTACTATTAACATTTGCAAATAAATATTCATTCGTGTCTCAGAATCAGGTATGCAAGAATGGGATATCTGACTACCATGATGGCTAATTTCTCAGTTCCCAACAGTATTTAAGTCTCACAGCACTAGAAAGCTAGTTCAGCAATTTTTGATCCATCTTAATTTGGAGTTAAAAGAAATGTACATAAACAAAGAACCCACCAAACTGTTGCTTTTGAAGATTTCACTCGTTTATTCTACAATTCCATCAAATTCCTTCCAAGCATGAAATGGAAACACTGCTGAATAAAATTTACTCATTGGCAGGAAAAAGATGCACTCTTACCCCTGGATAATGCTGCAATATGGGTGAATAATGGTTGAGTACAGAATAAATTTTCCCAAGTACACTTAAAAGGCTATCCACCTCATCTCCCAACAAATCCACCTAAGGTTGTACACAGAAATTCAATCAGCCACAAAACGAATGAAAATTTAGAGGATAATTTGTGAAGAACTAATAACAAGAAAAATGATACATATTATGAACTCAACTTATTAACTATAAAAGATCTATAAGAAGTGATGATCAAAATAACTCATAATTCTAATAAGCTTAGCACGAAAGATAATGATCAAGATTCAATATAGCATAAACTGTGCAAAAAATCATGTGATAGAGTTCAAGTCTGGTTTATTGTTAGAGCAGCCCACATTGCAGTACAATCTAGAGAAAACACATATGCTCAGTAGTTCACATGTAAAGTTGGCATTAAGGCATGTTTGCAGGTATGGTGAGGTTCTGGAATAAACAACACACTAAAATGCTTTGTGAAAAGCTTGTGACTTGATGAAGAGTGGGTCCTCAAAGCAATAAATTATTTGAGGTTCACTAACCATACAGTTTGTAGATATTTTTAGAATTACCTCTATTAATTGTGCATAGGACCAAAAGATACTCATCATAGTTGTAATAGCAAAAAAAGGGGCTCCTCACAAATGTCAAGAAACTGTATGAATTCTGAGAAAGATTCCTTTCATTTATAAGCACATGCCTTCTTTAGAAAGGAACTGCATTCTGAAGAAACTATCCTGCAAGTACCATTGTCAAAGTAGAATCCAAAGCAATAAATGTAACTTGCATATAATTGGATGGTTCTTGGGAAGTAAGCATAACCTAGTACTCCCTACAAAATAACCTTGAATATATGCAATACAGAAGGAAAGAAGAATATGTAATGCAGAACTGGCATGATACCTTTCTTCTGTATAGCTGAATTAAATACGGCTGGTGCCATCTTGAATTTCCTATAGCAACTAGAAACGCTTGTCCAAAGAACCAAGAATATCATCCATATAGCAGAGATAAGACTCAGACATACTAACATTTTATTCTTCAGATTCTTGAATCTTTTTAATTTTGAAATTGTGAGTCAAAGGGATCAAACAATAGCCAAAGCTTTTTGAGATTAAGCTTAGATTTTGCAGTTCACCAAGAGCAGGATACACCCCAATTGTCACTGGCAATCCTGGTGATAAGGGCTTCTACGTAATTGCAGGAGAAGTCACTCCTGCCTTATTGAATTTGAGCTCAGCTGTTCGAGTCCTACAAAATGGGGACACATACTGGTTGCCATTGGCAAGTGATCCAGTCAACCACAGCTTAATCAAAGCAGGAATCACCCCTGCCATGGGAATTGTAAAAGTTCAACAGTCTCACCTTTGCATACCCAACAAGAGGGTGTGCCCAACCCAATTGGGCATTGGCAAGAAGGCAGTTATAGTTCATGGAATGAGTCAATAAGCACATATCTGTAGTTTTTCCCTGAACTTAAAAGGCTTGTTTGATATCGTGATCTAGTTTCTCTACACATGCAGGTTACACTTGATGTTTATTACATAGATAGAGTAGCAAGTTTCATTTATTTCTGGGAGATATCACAATGATTTCTATAATCATTTCAGAATCTACCATATTTTCACAGGAGATATCAGAAGCATTTCTAATATTTAACATCTTGACAAACCACAGGATATTGAACCTTAAACCAGATGTTCACCAGCAGAAATGAACACTCTCTGTCCAAAAAATTTACAAAGGTTTCACATGAAATTTTTGATTAGGTTGATCTCTCAAAATTTTCAAGTTATTAATACATATTTTTCCTGCTTCTTTGGCTACAGAGAGAAATAAGCTGTGGAGTTGGCTTTTTTGCTTCACAATTGTACACTATCTTCATCTTATAAGAAGTGCCAAAAATGAATAAGCAATGCGAAACATAAAAATAAAATAGTAAAATGAAGATCCAAATTTGTATAAAAGGAGCCAATATAGTTATTAATAGCCTGGGATACCTGCTGCCAGCCTTTACAAAATAGGGGTCTTGGATTGAAGTTGAGAGATCTAAATAGAGCCCTTCTAGCTAAACATGGTTCGAGGCTTTGCACTGGAGCATCAGGGAAATGGGCTAGCATTATCCAAAACAAATACTTGGAGGGCAGAAACCACTTTATCAGTTGTTCTCATCCTCCATAGACTTTTGGAAAGACCCTTGGATTCAAGAGGAGCCTTTAGCGAACCACAAAAAGTTCAAAGCTATTAAAGAACATTTAACCAGAACCTATGATAAGAAAATTAATGGTTACATTCATAGGGTGGGTGATTTTTAGGAGTGGAAAATCCTGCAAGAAGATATGCAAGGCCTGGGGGTAAAGATCTGCAAAACCTTTTCTTTTTTGATGATGGATTTGCAAAACCTTTTAAGGAGTTATTATTTAGGCAAAGGTTCAGAGGAGGATCAGATAATTTGGGGAAGAAACCAACAAGGCCAGTACTTTGTGAAGGATGGATATAGAGTCTTGGGCAAAATAACCTCAGAGAAACCCAAGCTTAAAAGAATTTGGAAGCTAAACATCATCCCTAAGGTTGCTATGTTTTTCTGGACTACCATTCTCAATAAGATCCTCACGAAAGACAATATGTTCAAAAGAGGGATTGTGGTTCCAACTGTTTGTGTGTTGTGTAACAAAGAGGATGAGTGCGTGGACCACCTGTTTGGAACTTGTGATTTTTTTCCTGATATCCTAAATATGTTATTGAGAGAAGTTAATGTTGCTTGGGTCATTCTAGATTCTCTAATCAGGATTTGGGAACAGTGGTACTTAGGAAGCAGTGTTTTTTGGCAAAAATGCATTCCACATATTTGCTGGGGGATTTGGTTGGAAAGAAACAAACAAGTGTTCAAAACCAAAGGAATAATTGGGGTTTATGCCAAGATAAAAACAGCCCTTTTGGAGGATTGTATTAAAAACATTGTCGGCCAGGAAAATCTTGCAATGATCCTCTCTAGAGAAAAAGATATCTCAAATATGGAAAAAATTAGATAGGAACGTCCTCACAAAGACTAGGTAAAAATTAACTTTGATGGGGCTACGAAAGGCAACCCGGGTCATGCTGGTGGTGGAGGCCTCATCAGGAATGATAGAGGTCAGGTAGTGGCTGCATATGCTGAGGATCTAGGAATTACCACAAAGCTGAAGCAAGGGCGATGCTTACAGGCCTCCAAATTGCAGGGAATTTGAGTTTTAGGAGAATTGTTCTCGAGGGGGATTCCAAGAATATTATAACTTCCCTTCAAAAAGGGGAGCTAAATAATTCTAGCATTTTCCAAATAATTACAGATGCGAGGACTATTTTGGGAAACCTAGAAGAAAGTCAAATTAAACATATTTATAGAGAGGGAAACAAAGTTGCCGATAAAATGGCGAATATGGCAGTTAGATATGAGAATTTCAAGGTCTGGTCATACGCCCCCATGGAATTGAAAGAGATTATAAGAATTGATAATGAAGCTAGCAGATAAAGAGGGCACAGCAAAGCAGAATACTTATTGGGATCATGCGATGAAGGATTTGAGCACACTAAATTACATTGCTGTCAGCGGTTTCTTTATCAGTTATGTAAAGCATTGAGCACTGCATAAGCCTTGTCAAATAGAAGGATAGCGGGAGGGATATTATTTCAGCTTCTCCATCAGCAAGTTTAGCCCAGGTTTGTTTGTTTTACTAAGATAGGGCTATCTTGCATTTGTTTGATCTTCTCTTGTTTTTTTCTTGTACATCTTTCGAGCTCTTTGTAAAGGGTTGGGGCCCTTCAACCCCCTTTTTTATCAATACCAAAAAATATATATTTAGAGTTCTATATTACTAACAGAATTAAAAAACATAAAATAAAAATCAACACAGGTAAAATTACGTAAAAATAAAATATCCAATAACCCTTAGTGCAACAAACCTCCAATATCCTAAAAGATACAGTAATGGGTTGTCCCACATTGATAATACTTGTGCAATAAGGTGGGCTTATTAACATGGGTTGCCCCACATTAATAATTGTGAGTTAAGGTGGGCTTATAACAGATTACATATACCAAAAGCATTGCCAGTTAGAAACAGGCATTGGGGTAAGAGTCCCCAGGATAAGAAGTTAGCATTGTCCCTCTCTCCAGTTCTAACATTGTTTGAGCTGCTTGTATGTTTTATAGGTCTCATGGGTTGTCCCATTGTTAATAATTCTAGGATAAAGTAGGTAAAAGTCAAAGACTCAAATATTTTAAATATACTGTCATGAGTTGCCCCACATTGGTGACTAAATATGAAGTAATGGGTTTATCCCATATTGGTGACTAAATATGAAGTGATGGGTTTATCCCACATTGGTAATAACTACAAGATAAGGTGGGTGAAAGTCCCTGGGATGCTTGTGTGCTTTGTGGGTACAATTTACATGAACTTCAAATGTCATTAGTAAAGTTACTTGCCTCAACTGTAAAAGGTTTCCACACATTAATAAAAAACTGCGTACAAGTATTTAACACACGACTACCCAACATATTAAAGACATTGGCCATAAATTATACATTTTTTTGAAGGATTGTTCTTCCTACCCATCTAGTTCCTTCCAAATTTTATTTGCATTGTCACAAGGGGTTTAAAAAAGCAATTATGTTTTCTTTCTTATGTTTAGGTTTCTTGTTTTTGGCAGGAGTACCAGTTGAGATTCAGCCTTGTTTCCAGTATTAGATCTATTCCAGATTTCAGATTTTCTTAATTTTTTTAATCTTCCTTTTTAGATGTTAAATAATTTTAGATCCTATTTTCCTATTTCGGATATCCAGGAGTTCAAATTTGCGTTTTCAGGTACAGTTGTCAGACTTCCAAAATATTGCCATATTCAGATTGAGCTGTCAACAAAAGTATCAAAATCAGTTTCTTGACAGTATAGGTAAACCTTATCAATGAATCCTTCATCAAACATCCTTGTAAATGAATTGAAATCGTTAATGATAAACTCAAATTGGAAATTACCTCATCAGTTCAAAAGGCAATAAGAATGAGTAACCAATAAGAGAAACTATGGATAAGATGAGTGAGGCCCCATGTTCAGTGGTTGCAGCAATTGAATGGAGAGAAAAAGGGAACAAGAAGGTTAAATTAGTGAAGACGACGACCATAGGGGACCCTAAGATCAAAGAAGAGAGGCTAATTGCCATGATCATGATTGGAAACTTTCAACAGGGAATGTCAATGTAAGGGGGATTATTCATAATGATAAAAGTTATGGCAACCTAGAGAATGGGATTGACTCAATTAGAGGCTAATAGAAAGAATTTCAAGGTTACTATGTCTGGCAATCCTCCTGCCTGGATACATGTATAAGATACCGATAAAGACAGAAGACTTTCTATAATCATTAATCGCTATCCAAATACATGGATATCATATCCACATGTATCCTGGTACATGCCTATAAATGGTCCATATTCAATAAATTGAAATAACTTGGACACGTCTTGAGCCATATCCACAACAATAGATTTAAAAAAAGAACACATGAAATTTTTTAGATATAACTGGTTCATATTTTATAAATTGGAATATGACCTGGATAGATCTTGAGCCATGTCCACAACAAGAGATTTAAAAAAGGAATACCTGAAATTTTTTAGATGTAACTTTCAAATAAATAGAAATTAAAAGAAAATTTCTGTTAATAAATGAATATGTGCTGTTTACATGTGTGTGTGTGTGTCTTATCCCATAGTATCCACATTAGTCGACCTTAAGAATTTGTGTGTGTCTTATCCCATTGTGCAACACTGAAGAATTTCCATCCACAAGTTTGATGGATGAGGCAAAATATTAAGCCAAGGGCTTGAGTAGTAGTGTTGTTCCACTTATTTTAATTAAATGCCATGGAAGATCAGCATAAAATCTGATTTGTTATCCTAAACCTTTAGAAGTCAAGTTTGACTAGTGACAAATGACTGGGACATGAATGGATGGCAGGGTCTACAGCAAATAACTACTGGGGACCAGTTTGAAGGTAGATTTTATCGTAATTTGAAGGTTTATATCTAAGAAAAATACTCTTTTAGCCCTAAATGACATGAAGCAACATAGAAGCATAGTGTACTAATACAGACTGTTCTGCTAGGCTAGCCTTCCTGTGTAAAGCATCTCTACCAAAAGGGTATTTGATATTACATTGAGGGCTTGAGAGAATCCACCAGGGGATAGGTTAAGACTTTGAAATCCAACACTCTTGACAAAGCCATTTAGCAAACAGAAGCATATTCAAAGGTTGTTCGAAGTTACTGTAAAGATGGTCCTCCTCCAAAATATTCCAAGATTAATGGTAGAATCAAAGGCATTGTAAATCCAATTTCGTCATGGTTTCTGCAATGGACAACAAAATGGTTGACTCTAGAGACATGTATCCTACTATTTTTTGTTGAATCTCATTCCAAAGTGATTTGTCTTAATTGCAGAAAGGATTAGTCCAGAAAATTTTAATAATGGAGATTTTGGACAAAGCCCAGTTAAAAGTAGCTGAAAAGGATCTCATGGATTAGTTGATGGTAAAGAGGAATAAATGTTGATCATGAAGACCATGAACAACAAGACATTCAAACAAATTGCATTGCTTGCATGCCATGTAAACGCCACTCAAAATCTTGGGAGTAAGACGCAAGAATAGAACGAGAACAATAATGGCACCTAATGATTTTAGCATCACCCATAACACAACTCCAAGTTAGCATCATCTGCAGGTCTGAAAGTTGAAACACCAAAATCTTTTCAAGGGCATTGCCTAGCAATGTTATGATGGATTGCAAAAGGCTAGTTTAGGGACTGAAATTATTGGATGGCTATGAACTAAGTGTTGTACTATTGATTTATAGATGATGGACCCAACAGGGACTGATGTGACCATAGCAGTGAAATGATTAAAGACTTAAATGTTAAATCCACATGAATCTTGATGATTTGTACACGAAATCAGTGTAAAGAAAACAGATTATCATAGACAAATTGCATCTAACGCAAATAAGGCATCCCAATGCACAAAATAGTAGACAACTTATTGAGTATGAGTTACTTTTCATATTTCAGTATAGGGCCATAATGGGCCTGCAAAGTAAGGTAAAGTTGCAAATATTGCAAAAATGATCCAAATAGCATCCAGTTATTAAAATTTAAGATACATTACAAGACCTCTGACATGGGATGCTACAAAATATATGAAAAATCAAAATATCCCAGGTTGAATGAGAATGGATAAGATAAGTGTAGAAGAATAGATCTTAGGATGAGAGGGTAACTGGTTAGTAAAGATACTTTGTAAAGTGATATATCCTACACATAGAAGGTCTCCACCCATAAAGAGGAAATATCACTATTAAGTGATCCGTTAAGACAAGATGAATAAATTGTGGCTACCATGTGCAAAATACGTATGCCCATAAAGGGAAAACTTAACTTAAACAGGCATTCAATCCTTAGAGCAGAGGTTATGCTTTTGGGGTTTGTATACAAACATTTGAAATTGACTGATCTTTTGGCCAAATTGAACAATCAAACTGCACTTTAGGTTCCTTTGGACTTGATATAGCGCCCACAGCTTCTCAGGAAAGGGTCTTTCTACTCCAAGATGTACTATCCAGGAGGCATTGATAATAATAAATAAAATTCCTTCACCTGGTCTTCATGTTTTATTAATTTTTCTTTTTTTCTTTTTTTTTTTGGCCTGCTTTAAGCTTTTAAGTCTGAATCATTTGAAAGTTCAGTTTGCAGTTTTGGAAGTGGCCCAAAAAATAATTTCAATTTTCTTCTAACAGTTTCAAATGTCATGATCTTCGCTGTGGTAGCAATTTACCAGTTTGTATTCATCTTTGTTCCAAGTTTTAAATATATTTCAACTTTGAGCTCTAGTCCCACATTTCTGTAATCTTTTTAGATTTCATCTTGAAATTTCAGATAAATATCTTAGCTGACAATTTCTTATTTCAGAAGGTACAGACAATTAAGAAAATGTCATATGACAATCCGTTATTATGAATGATATTGCAAAGATAAGGTAATACATACTGTAATTAATAACTTACCTTTGAATTGCAAACACACTATAGCAGCTAGAAATTTATGATCTCGCATTTATGTTCCAATAAAACACACAAACTAGGACTCTTCAGTGGAAAAAGCACAAAAAAGGCATCCTGGAGACATTAACAAACTGGTCATATCTACTCCCTGGCTATATTTTAGATGTGCTGGAAAATGTAATTGTCTAACACATTAACTTCACCTCCATCGAAAACTTTGTGAAACTAGTAGAAATCTGCTTACCTCTTCCTCGGCTTTCTGAAGATTGGAACATTTTCTCTGATACATTTTTTTGCAGTGTGACTCCCTAAGTGCAAATGAATCGACTAGTTCATGAAGCATGATCAACTGCTGCTCAGCTTCTCCCAACCTAAGAAACATTTTTTTTTTTTTTATAAATATATACAAAGTCCTACAGTCAATGCAAATAACCTTGAATAGCGTAAATTTTGAAAAGAGATCAAGAAGTAAGATAAAATAATCATACTTTAATCTCCAAACATCACAACACAACATTCAGCTATGTCTCTCACTGTCATGCATAAAAATGAGACCATGCACTCTACGATAACCAAAGAAAAATGATCACAAACATTGGCAATTTTTTACTGACCATGTACATGAATGATTGATTGAATGCAATCTAGATTAAAGTATTCAAACCAGAACGTTGTGATGAACAACAAGATTTAACTTGAAACACATCAATCTAAAAGCATGTTCACAATTGCTATGGAAATAGACTAATTTTCAATTTAAGTAAAAATGCATCAAAATGGACACTACAAATGCACTTGTTAATGCAATTATTGAACTTCAATGTTTGCAGATGATATCAAATTGCAGGAAATCATATAATACCAACAAATTGAAAATGGTGAATCTCAAACATTTAACACCTTTGAAAGCTATGATGAAGTTTTTCCAACTCCAACTGTTCTAACTTCAGAGACACATCCATGATATTGCTAATGTACCTGGGTAATTCCGTTTTACTCTGCTTTTGCTCCTTCCGTAAGTCCAGTTGCATGCTTTTGATGCAATTCTCCAGTTTTTGCACAGTTGCCTCAAAGAAATGTTTCTTTTGCTCTTCTTCTTTGATGCGCACCATGGCCCACTCCAATGATACTGTCTTCTGTTCTAAAAAATCTTTCAGCACAAGTGTTTCTTCTATCTTTTTTTCCAAGTCTCTTTGAGCCGTAATCAGAGCATAATCTTTTTCCATAATGATGCCTTCAAGTTTTGTTCTCTTTCTTTCCTCCTCCTTCAAAATATTCTCCAAAGTGTTTTCATTAGCTTGGGCAATTTTCTCAAGCATCAATTTCTCCGTTTGTGCTTCTTCCAGATCCCATAAGCTCACATCTACACTATGTCTACTTTGTTCAACAGCTTTCTCCAGCAAAACAAGTTGTCTTCTAAGCTCATCCTGTTCTCTCTTAGCTGAATCTAAGGCTTTCTCTTTTTCCGATAGAAGTGTTTCGATATAAACATTTTGTCTCTTTAACTGATAACATTCTTTCAGTGACTGCTGTAACAAAGCTTGCTGTTCTTCATGTTCATTTTCCTTCTGTCCTATCAACTTCTCCATCAGTGCTATTTTCTGCTTCTGATCTTGCTTTTCCATCAAAACTAAGCTTAATACCCTATCTTTATCCTGCATCATCTCTTCAAGTGAATGCTTCTGCTTTTTCAGATATACACATTCCTTCAAGACCATATTCAAAGCAGTTGTTTTCTCTTTGATGATTTCTTCAAGAAAATTTCTCAGAATGTCTATTTCACTTTTGTTTTTCAATTCCATTTCTTCCCTTTCATTTTCCAACTCTGCTATACGATTCAATAAGCAGGTTTCTCTACATGAGTGTTCCATCTCCTTACTCTCACAGAGTGCTTTCAGTTCCCTTTCTTTCCCTGCCATGTAGGCTAGCATTCTTCTTAAACTACATACCTCCTTGTCATTGACTTTCTTTCTCAAAATGTCCCGCTTAAGCCTGTAAATCTCGTCTATCTTTTCAGCCAGGAGGCGCTCCTTGTCCCTCCTTACTCCTCCCACAACTCTTAAATAATGGGATATCAGTTGCTCTTTTGACATACTTTTCAATGGTGACTCCAGAATAATACCTGCGGTCTCTTCAGAAATATTGCTTGATAAGTAAGATTCTCTAGCCAAATGATCTTCAAAAATCTTTGTCATTCCATTAGTTGTAATATTTTCCTCTGGCACTGCCTGAGTATTTTTCTGAACTTTGACTATGTCTCCATTGTTAAGATAAGATATGACTGAAATCTCGTTTAATTTATTACTGAGTGTTTTGAGGGATTTACCAGATTTCTGCCACTCTAACTGTTGGTGGAACCCTGAAGCCTCATTTGCTAACCTTTCCCCATCCCATTTACTCTTGGACAATGTAGATGGCAAGGATCTCTTTTTGTCTGACTTTCCTAGCAGATCACCAGTTACCTGTTTTTCAGTTTCCCCTTTCTTTGTAACCTCACTGGTGCCCTCAAAGCCATGTATCTTCTGTATCAATCCATGATTCTGCCTTTCAAAATCAGAAATTACCATGTCCTTCTCCAAGATTGATCTCTCCAGCAGAGCAATATGCTCATCCTTTTCCAAGAGAATTCTTTCCAAATCCTTTGCCTGCAAATCACATTCTTCCAAGCCACACTCTTTTTCACAAGCCTCATCTCTATTTGAGAAATAGGTTGAGTCACAATCCATTTATGTTCCTACTAAGATTCCTGAATAAAAATAACCTCAAGCTTCCTTTTCAAGCACTGACTGTAATGTCCATATCTTTTTTTACCTGCAGACAATTCTGTTCTTCTCCCCATTAAAAGGAATTCATCACAACATTTTATCAATGAAAATGACTCGTTCTCAAGATATAACTAAAATTGAAAGAACATGTCTGTATTTCAATGGACTGAAGAGATCAATAGATATGCAGCACATTTTGAATATTCTTCAAATTTTGCTCCTGTGATCATTTTTGCTTGAAAATTGCCTGCTGTTAAAATCTGATGGAAGGGATGGCATGCTTTGAAATCCAAGCTTTCTTAACCAGTGCCACTCATGATACAAATGCATGACCATCATGGTCCTTCTCACTTAGTCCCCACATGATAGGCTTGGTAAGTTGACTCACTAGTATGAAGATTACTTGATGCTGCCTGCCATTAAAAACGACACAGTTCAGTTTTCTGAGAGCTCTGAAAATGAAAGTTTACATATTTGCAATACATGTTAGCAACAAACACTGATTTATCATATTCACTGTTGTGAAGTGTTCTTGTGAAACATACATCAACTTGGTTCAAACTTAAAGATCCTATGTCCTACAGTTCCATCCATGTTATGCACAACACTGTCAAGAGTTCAATTTCTTATCCTAGTAACAACTCTATGAAACTGCCCATCTAAGGAAATAAACAAAGTAAGTTTGGTATCATGCATTCACTATTTGGATAATCTCAAAGTCAGTTTCTATTAAATTCAACCCTCATAGCCCAAGAATTCATTTATATGCTCACAATAATAAATATTCATTTACTCTAAGAGGCATATAATATCTACATGTAGAAACATTTGTCTACATGTAAGGGAATCGCAAATATGCATTTCTTTAACATGTGGCATTGACTAAGAATGATTTCTGTAATCATAGGAGAGTCATGGAACTTCAGTTAGATGGAGTATTAAAACGGCAGCCTGAATATAGAAGAGAAATGGCACATGAACAGAGGTAGCCTTTTAGTTCATGATATAAGCAACTAGGTTTCCCTGTTAGGAGCGGAAAAATGGGTTCCACAAAAGGGGATATGTTTCAGCCCAAAGTTGTCATAGGTATTGCCCTTAACTAGTGCCCTTTCAATGGATACAGCATTCAGAATAATATATGAAATCTTTGCCAAAGATAAAAGAGGCCACACATTCTCAAAAGCCCCCCTCATTAACCAGATAACAAGTGTCCAACAGCTACTTTGATGCTCCCAATTCATTGGCCCTGGACAGCACCTATGTTTAACATTTTAAATATGACTTATTTAGTAGTATTAATATGTAGTGATAACACTGTCAAAACTTATTGTCACCTCAAAAGGATGCTCCATATGCTTGATCCACTTGTGCACCTTATGACAATTCTATTGCAATGTCACTTCATGACAAAAAGCAGCTTTCACATTTTGTTGAGTAGCATGATGCGGCTTGTATTTTTGCCCCTCAAAGGTACAGTTTACTCAGATCCAAATATAAGCACTCATACATCAATGATGTCCCTTGCTTCTCCACAAGACAATTTTAACCAATCTCTTTTCCTCATTTTGTTTTTTTTTTTTTTTTTTAAAGGAAAGGAGTCCCAGTCAATCAAACAAGTTATTACTTATTTCAAAAGAAAAGGATGTGTTGAAGGCTAATTCTTTTACAGATGAGAGGACATGACAGGGAATAGAATCCCGAGAATCATGCTTTCTTTTTTATTAGAAATTTTTGTATCCTGCTGTTATTAGTTAAAAGACTTTCATGTTAGTCATAAGAAGACTGTATGTCCTAAAGTCCTAATTTCTTAATCTCCCTCCTTACCATGCATTTATGGCAGTCTTTCAAATCCTATTAAAATATAGTAAACAGAAGTGTACCTTTAACCTATTAAACACACAACCTCTCTACACAAGGTTGGCATCAAATGAATATTGTTTACAAAGCTTTATAAGGCTTCTTTTGTACATTAATGTCTATTGATATTTGGCACTGTTGAACTTCTATCATTGCCTCTTTCTTGTTTTGGTGCTTTTTAGCTCCTTTGACTATCATGTTATCATTCTAGTGATATGGATTCATCTTCAAACAATTTTTTAATCTCAATTATTTCTCAAAGATATTTGTCTTGCAGGTGAATACCATCTACAGTGAAACTAGGTAATTTGAAGCATAACTTTACAAAGCAAGACTTTCCAAGTGTCAGACAGAAATCTATTCATGTGTCCAAGGCAAATGGGTCATTGAGAAAAAGAGCTGAGACACACGAAAATCCAAATGAGAGAATGTTATTGCATGTGACATATGTGCGGGGAACAAAAGCCACTGATAAAGAATAGGTTGGAACTCAAACACAGCATCAGCACAATTTGATTTAAGATTTGGTAGAGTAAGATGGTAAATGATGAACAATCACAAAAAGCAAGGAGAGACAATAGATTTGCTAAAAACGTACCAAGCTTGGATACATGTATTACTGGAAATAATTAATGAATATTTGTCCATGAATGTCCAAAGTAGGTCAATGGAATTCAAAAGTTCATTAAGTCAAAATAGCTAAGTAAGACTGTTGAAGAGACTCTAACCACATATAAAAGTCTAAGGGTATATATGAATCTAAATCTTGGAAGCCAAAGAAACTTGAGAGGCATAAACCCTAGAAGAGACATTATATATACAAAAGATAAAGGTAAAGCTTATTTTTGAGGCCAAGCAAATGTAGATCACCTTGTGTGAAAAAGGAGTTTTCATTTTCCTTATTTATTCTTGGAAACAGAAGAACCTATCAAGAAAGACATGAACCCTAGACAAAACAGTATATACAAAATATAAAAGGTAAAGGTGATACTATAGGCCATAGTAAATAAATGCCCCTTTGTGGGAAAAAAACAAAGTTTTCACTTTACTTTATATTATTAGTTTAATCGTGTACCTCTTTAGTTTTAGACCATTTGACCAAGCCCATGTTCAATCCAGTTTTGACAACCCATCTAAGCCCAAAGTATGATAAAAGTACGAATGAGGTTTTAAGACATAGCCAAGCCAGCATAACTCCTACGCATATGATACCCCCTCGTAGGAGCAAAGAAAAACTATTCATGCACATACACACACATTTGAATTTCAACCCTTTGACCAGCTCAAGATAAATAGAGTCTAGCCCATTCACTTAAGCTTAAGGAAATGGTCCACCACCATCTGCACTAGTAACTGTCATAAACAATAGGTACTTGACACTTCCAATGGTTGAAATAAGCAGAAAGAAGGAATTAATCGATCTAGTGGTAATAGAAAGAAACAAACATCCTTTAGATTTGATTTGTTCATAAGGAGTTGTCTCCTATTTCCATTCTTCGACAACTATGAGAATTCAGTATTTTATATAATAATATCCTGTACTTGTGAAATGCATCTAATGATTTATTCAAACTGTTACACTGGCAAATTTTCCGCTTTGTTTATGCAATAATAAACCTATATCCCAATCAACTATTGCAGTATTTGCCAGGGGCTCTTGATGGATGGGGCTCTCCTTGGTAGATCACAGTCTCCAGATGTATGGAGATCTCTTTATCTAGGTTGGTCGCTTAAATTGTTTTTCTTATTTTATGTGTGTAGGCTGCCTTTTCAATATCTGGGTACTGTCTTTGTAATATTCTAAGCAAATACAACAAACTACATCTGCTTGTGAATGTGACAATTATAATAAAGCTGTGTTTGCCTTCACTAAAGTTCCATTTGACAAGCTCCTATTTTATTTGCAAAAGCATTTATAAGAAAGATAATCAACACCATATCAATACATCTAATCAGGGGGGAAGGTAAATTGAACTAAGAATCCTTGAAAACACCATTTGGCATCTGGGATTAATAATGAAAATATATTGAACAGTTAATCTTCTTAAATGTGACAGACAACTTCATTGCTGGCTGGAAATGTTAAATTTCTACATCAACTTATATGAAACACCTAATAATAAACATTCAACAATAGAAACTCTAGTATCTTATTCCAAAAAACCCCTTTTCATGCAAAAGATATTTGGTGGCGTCCAGATGGATCTTATGTAGATACAAGTCCTTTTAGCATGAATAATATACAGTGTGCTAAAGATTGTGGAAGGTGACTAGAGGGAAGGTGATTGTTTGCCAATTGGTGTCCTCCATGTATGAACTCAGAACCGTAACATTGTCTATTCTGGGCCCTTCTTTCATTTCTTTGAATATGGTTAGAATATTCCATGAGATCACTGGAAATAATTGGCATGTGGAATGCTTCCTACTTGGGGATCCTTGAAAAGGTATGTATTTCCATAAACAGTAGAAAGGTCATTGCGAGTATGTTTTATGTGTGGCTTATATTGTATGCTATGCATTGTCATTCTCTTTCACTGGCAACTCTGTTTGACATGGACCTGGAAATAACAGTAAATTGAACATAATTATATGAGAAATAGAATGAATGCGACAGTTATGTTCCAACATATAACATCAAAGCAGAATGATCAAGCCCTGTCATTTGTGGTAGCAATGGCTTGTGATGGTGACTGATAAAGGTGAAGGGCTACAAACTCGGAGAAAAATCTGGGGGGAGATTGTGTGAAAGTAAAACAATACATAATCTCTTTAAGGGATCCTCTGCTCTCCTCTGCCTAGGGCTACCTAATACGATGTTGCAGCTAATCCACTAAAAGGTTCCACAGAGAAGCTCAAACTAGTAGTGGACAAAAATTGAAGCATGTACCAAAAGCAAATGCCTGCAGCAGAAACAGGAAATAGAAAACTAAATGGGAAATGAGATCAAACAAAAGATCAGGGACCAAATGCAAAATGAGGAATGAAATAAAACAAAAGATTAGGGGTACGAAGGCTTTGAGGGTAAGAGTTTTTTAACTTATTGGTTATAAGGAGTTTAAACAGCCCCATCTTTACTATATCAATTTCAGAAAAACATATAATTTTGCTATTACAAGAAGTTGAATATTACAGGCCTCCTTTATGAGAGTGATTATTACAATGTTGGAGTGTCTATTACGAGAATTGAGCTCGGGACACGCTTATACAATTGAATCCCATTTAACATTGCTCCACAACATCTTGGCCAGGGGATAAGAGATGTTTTGTTTTGTAAAAAACATTGAATTTTAACTATCTTCGTACAAAGATCATACAACAAGTAACTGATAGCAAATAAAATAACTTTTAGTTTTACACTGTAAAATTGTATTTTCACTTAACAGAGATACAATTATGTCTCCACGACAACTTAAAAAATAAAAGATAATACATTTTCCAAAAATTGGTCAACTTATAGTCAATGCTTTTTGTATTTTGCTTATTTTAATCTCTGTTTTTAGGGCAATAGGTTTTCCAGGGTGCTAATTTGCATGCCAAATTTCATTATTTGGTTAATACTTACAAATGGATCTGATGAGGAGGAATCTCCGGAGAGGGGAACTCCTCTTATTTTTTAAGTTTTAGCATTCTAAAGAAATGCTTGCTTCTCAATAGCTTTATTGATGATGATAAAGATAATAATAATAATATCGTCCTCTTGCCTTCATTGTTGCTCAAAAACATTAAGAAAAACAGTTGGATCCTCCTGAGACTGCAACTGCCCAGAACAATCAGCACGAAACCAAAAAGGACCATCATGGCCACACTATTCCACAGACATAGGTGTCAAACCTTGAAGGAACAAACATAGCAGACCTGCATATTTTGACCTCCAATGATAGGGTCAAGTTCCCAGATACTATTTTAAAAAGTTACGTTTAATAGAAAAAAATAACCTTATACATACCTAAATTGCATATAAAAATATAGATCTGATTATATATATATATAGCGCATACGCAAATCTTAACCCTCCTAAACTCCAGGAAGAGGGAAACTAGTAAGTCAAAGATCTCTTTAAATCTTTAATGTAATATTTTTGAAACTTGAATAAGCGCTATTTTACAGTCCTTATAAATTAAAGCAAAATTTATCTGATCCTCCAAACAGTCATGTCATTCACATTAAAATTCCGCTGAAACCATGTTATTTCATCCAATTCTTTCTAATTAGTCAGATGCCGACTTTAAACATTTTTCTTAGCTAGCTGTCCGCTTTACATATTTCTCTGTTTATTTTCTAATTTTTAGCCATCTGAAAATAAGCAATGCATAGCCACTCTCCACATGCTGATAATCTGAAATAAACTTTTGAATTGAAATGTTTTTATTTTACAGAAGAATCTATCAAGTCAATCTGTTGTGTCAAAGTCTACTAAAGGTCTCCAAATTTTTATAGGCCAAAACTTATTTTAAGAAATTCATTTCTGCATACCAGAGTTTATTCTATAAAATCTATATATTTCAATCTACTGACCTCAGAAGAGATTTTAGAATTTTTAAGATTTTTGTTTTAAAATATTTTTTAATCTACACCAGCAGTTTAAGATAAGTAACTTCGACTGCGGTTTAATTTGTTATTTAGCTGAAATGTTTTGAGAACGTTTCCCTCTACTTTGTAGAAGATAACTATTCCAAACAAAATAGACTTTTCAGGCTGGGTTTAGTTATTTTCCAAATTTTCCTTCCACAGTCGACAGAAGACTACACACCGGAAATACAGACTATCCTTTTATTAAATTTTAAGGTAAAAAATCTCCTTCGATTTGCACAAATATCAAAAACTTGATTTGATTGTTTGCTAGGCATATTTATTTTGTCATAAGCGGAATTGAAATCATTTCCAAGAACATTCACAGAATTCGTCTTACCTGGAAGATTAAGTTGTCGCCAAATCCCAACGGTAGCTAAATGTATAGATTGCACTGAAAACTGCACACGCTTAAGCCGTCCCTACAAAGAGAACGCGAATCTGTTACCTATGTAGAAGAAAATTTATCGTCTCCTTTATTACTTGTTCATAGTAATTAAAATCTTTCATTTCATTTCATAGTTTACACAACAGTAAGCTCAGCTCAAATAAATACATGGATTTGCAAAGTAGAGCTCGTCTGCCGCCGTCAATCGTAATGAAAGAAAGTAAAACGAAATAAGTCAAATAAATCAAAGATAACAGTTACCCTGCCTCAAATCCTAGGAAGCGTAAATGCAAGGGAACGACTGGATATGACACGAATGACCAGAGTTAGAAGATATTCAAACAGGGATATTTCATCGCTGTCTCGTCCGGAGAGGGTTTGGAACCCTGAGACTCGTTAGATTTGGTATTGCTATCCGGAGGCTATGCGATATCTCCGTATGTGGCAATCGGAGCATATACAACCACTATTTTGTTCCTTCCTGCCTCTTCACATGCGTGACGAGCGTGGCGGACACGAAAATTGTTTGGCTCATTTGACCGCGCCGCCAAACTCGTCGTTTCTTCGAGATTTCTAGAGATAAATAAGGGGACTACTAGTCGGACGACGACTACAGTTTTGCGGTTGACCCTGCGTGTTTTTACGGGAAATGGTCTCCAGAACCCCGCCGCATGAGACAATTCTGTTCGCGATGAAATCTTTTGCCTCGTGCTAGACAGGCCATCGTTTTGAGGAACGTACTTTTAGGTTTATGGTAAGGAAATATCTATGTTATGTTGATAGGAAAGACAAACATCGTATTGAAGGAAGAAGTGCTTTTATGTTTATGTTGATTGTACCTACTGATTCTATGTTCCAGCTGCTTTTTTATCTCTAATAATTGAAAAGAACAGCTTTCATGACACATTCTTATTAAAATCCATTATTGTAAATGTAATACTTCCTTTTTTGGTTCCTAGGATTGTAGTGAAATGGCATTCGCCTTCCGCTGCAGGATCCCAACGTTAGCCAATTATGATTTCGAATTGTTAACAACTGTTCAAGGTTTTTTATTTTTGAATCCTCTCATGAGGAAGTGAAATGAATCATTACACATAATAGTAAGGATTTTTTAATATAAAATTAGTAAGTATTAATTATGTTGTAATTTTATCTATAAATATAAATATATTTTTATTTAAATTATAAGTAAAATAAATTTGAAGGTAATATATTTATTTAATTTACTAAAATATGATGAAGGGTAAAGGAATTATATGAGATCCTCATAAAAGTTGTTTATTCTTGTTCTCATAAGATTGTGAGAGTTTTACAGTTTCTATTGTTAGGCCATTCAGATTGTACCTTCTTAAATGTATAACCCTTTTTCCTTTTTTTTTGAAGTTCTAAAGTCTTCATCCTTATATATAAGAAAAAACTGAAGTTTGAAGTCTTCATAGTTATATATAAAAAAAATTGAAGTTCTAGAGTCTTTATGGAAAAAATTGAAGTTCTAGAGTTTTTATAGAAAAAATTGAAGTTCTAAAGTCTTCGTTATATAATAAAAAAAAAAAATCTAAAATCTTCATTATATAATAAAAAAATAAAGTTCTAAAATCTTCATTATTATATGAAAAAAAAAACACATACACTTTTTACCAATAATAATAAATATTTTATTTAATTTTAAAAAATAAATAAAATTAGTTTAAAATAAATAACTTTAAAACTCATATGAAAAAATAAGTTCTTTTTAATATAATATACATACACATTAATTAAAGATCACGTGAAGTTACTATTTCTCATTCATCACTTTAAAGCCTCGACCTCTTCATAGCTAGTGTTCTCCACTCATCACTTTAGACCCTTGACCTCCTCAAGGCTACCATTCCCCACTCATCACTTTAAACCCTTTACATCTTCATAACTAATATTTCTCATTCATCACTTTAAACCTTTAACCTCTCCACACTAAACTTTCTCCATTCATCACTATACCAACCTAGCAATAGATATAAAATTCTCCCTTTAATAAATTAATAAATTGTAGATTTTTAAAACTAAAATATTAAAAAGAGATAGTTAATGGTAGATGTGAACTTTTACATTGTATATACATTAATTTATTTTATCCTTATATTTTTAATGATAAAAAATTAATTTATTATAATTATTTGTTTAATTTGTTTTACTTATTTAATTTAATAGAATATATATATTTTTTAATAGAATATATATATTCTTAAATAAAAAGTTAATTGTAGATCAATTGGTTCGACCAAACTCAATAAGGGGGCGGAGGTCCAAGGTTCAAATCTCGGGCCTCGTCGGATTGAATGCTTGTCCCTTTCCTAGTGCTTTCGGCGGCGTAAAAGGCTTAAAATAATTGTGGCATGATGGTTATAGGGGTAGACTGCACGAAGATTTGTGTAGCGGTTTTCGGGGCGAACTGCGCAGAATAACGTGACGGCCATAAAAGTCGAACAGCCTGCACAGATTCATGGCGACTATCGATTCCACCATGTAAATTTAAAAAAAAAAAAAATAACAATAATAATAAGTTAATGATCATTTCAATCCAATTCAAGAATATCAAAGTTTTTAAAGTTTTCATATTTTAGAATATCAAAAAAATAAGATGGATTTTTAAGATTCTTTTAAGTCCACTAGGGTTTGAACAGCAAGAACTATAGAAGAAGGGAGGATACAAGGAAGGGACCAGGTGAAATTATGGATAGAATGAATTTCAAAGATATTGTAAGGGAGCAACAAGGGTTGATTTGTCAATTCTTCGACTATCGACCATCCTTACCTAATTTTAAAAGTTGGGTTTTGAAGTAATGGCAAACTCCAGGTGAGTTTAGTATCTCAAATTATCCTAATGGGTATTTTTTGGTGTTATTTGCTAATGAGGAGGATAGACAACAAATATTCCAAGGTGGTCCTTGGTTTTTTGGTCGAGTTGGTTTGTTCATGAAACCTTGGCATGCTTTATTTAAGGCTAAGGAGGAAATGGCTTCAGTACGACCTATCTAAGTCAGACTTTTTGGTTTACCAGTTGAATCCTATAGTATTCTCAATAATTGGTAACACTTTAGGCACCTACATGATGACAGTAGATAGCAAAATTAGGTTTAAGCATTTTATTTATGCTCGGATCTGTGTGCTCATTGACTTTAATAATCCCCTACAAAAAAATCACTTTGCAGTTTGGGGAAGAAACTTGGGAGCAAGAAGTTGATTATGAAAACATTCCCTTTAGGTGTCGGGTTTGTCATGAATACAATCACTTAGTAAAATATTGCAAATATGTAGTCTTGGAGCAAACAAAGCAGGATCAAGGTCAAGAAGAATTTCAGGTTTCTAAAAAAAAAACATGTTACCAAGAAAATGAAGTCTACAGATAAGTCAACCTCCTTAAATAATAAGTTTTCAAAACTTGCATTGGAAGATGATTAAGAGGATGTGGGTGATTCTATGGAAATGAAGATTTTGGAAACCCAGTTTTCAAATAGCTCACAGATTCCCCACCCAAAAATAGTCAAAGACTCCTCAAAGAAAGCCACTGGTCTGGTTAACAGTAATTTTGAGATTTGTCCTCAGCAAGGGAAAACTCACCAACAAAAACACAAAATGGAGGAGAAGGTCAAACAAGGCTTTAGTTCTCAAGGAGGATCCCAAGGATCTATGAATCAAGCTTTAGTCTTGTATTCTCAATCAGCAAAAATAGATTTAAATCTAGAGCCATCAAGAGTTAGTCAAACCTCTAGTAAAAAAATGAAGTTGGATACAAATCAAAAGACAGGAAGGAAAACAAATGTGGTTCAAATTCAAAAAGAAGGGGAAAAGATTGGGATAAAATGCAAATCAAGGATGAAAAGACTAGTAGACTTTTCAAATCAGTGATGCTCTTCTTTCTATCATTTCTTTGGATGGCTTCAGTTATAAAGTTATCCTGTTCCTTTTTTCTTTGTATTAGCTTCTCTCTAGTTCAATTAGGGTTCTTCAGTTGCCAACTCAGATAGATCTTTCTTTTGTTTCTTCTATTGATTCTTGGCTAAAAGGCCTGTTGGTTTGGTTTGGCCTTAAATGTAATGTTTTTTCCTTCATTTATTTTTTAGTGTATGTGTTTTTGTGTTTTTTTTGTTGTGTTTTGTTTTTTTTTTGTGTTTTTGTTGTTTTTTTGTGTTTTCGTGTTGTTTTTTTGTGTTTTTTATTTTTTCTTTTGTGTTTGTTGTTTTTGTATTTCCATGTTTTTTTTTTTTTTTTTGTTGTTTTGTTGTTTTGTTGTTTTGTTATTTTTGTGTTTTTTGTGTTTTGTTGTTATTGTTTGTCGTTTGTGTTTTTATTGTTTAGGCATACTCTTTGAGTGTGTCCAAAGGGACAAACTAACTACGAGCCTTAGGCATCTTTTGACAGAATAGATACCCCTACCTCCTTGAATTTTACCCAAAAGTGACACCTTAAAAATGATATTTGCCACAAACAAAATAATAATAATAATAAACTAGTATACATCACTTTGTTATATAAATTAAAAATACAATAGATTTTATTAAATTTAAAATTAAATTATATTATGAGACAATTAGGAGATGACGATGGGCAGGAAGTCCTCTGCGGGGGAGCTCGGGAGCGGCAACGGTTCGATCCTTGGGCGCAGCGGAGCAGTCGGAGGGCACCAGGAGTCCGGAGGTACGGAGGCGTCCTTGCCTAATGAAGGAGATCGGGCTGACGTCGGTGTCAGTCGGGGTAAGGACCCACCAGACAAAGGGGGAGGTGGGCCACAAAAGTCTTATGCCCAGGCAGCGGCTTCAGAAACCCTAAACGGTTTTTCTACCAAGGAGTTGTTTCCGGTTGGGGATGAGCTGGACATCCCGACGGAAGTCCTTTCAAGCTTCATGGAGTTTGAGAAATTTACCCTCATAGGCAAGTTCATTGGCGGTCGTCCCGACATGGAGACCATTCGAAAGTGGGCGGCAAGCAAATGGAGGACCTCTGGTCATATGGAGCTGGCGGCCCTATCCCGGGGTTTTTTTGCTATTAGACTGAACAATAAGGAGGATTACTGTAAAATCCTGGCTGGCGGCCCATGGTTTCTGGGCCGCAGAAGTTTGTTCCTTAGAAAGTGGGGCATGGATTTCAATCCTGACACCCAGAACATCAACATTGCCCCAATATGGGTTAGGCTCCCGAGTCTTCCCCTCTTCGGATGGCATGAAAATGTTATAAGAGGTATTGCTCGCTCCATAGGGGAGTTGGTCACCATTGACCCTCCCACCCGAGCTCGAACAAGGTTCGTCCAAGCCCGTTTTTGCGTTTTGACGGATCTGGAGGCGGAACTCCCAACCTCCATCACTCTCCGGTCTGGAGGTACCATTCTTCATAAACAAGCTATTGTCTATGAAAATAGACCAACTTTATGCCCCCAGTGTCGGTCCCAAGGGCACCTCCAGTCCCATTGTCCTCTTCAAAAGTCGGGTAAGCAGAAGCGTGAAACCTGTAACCCCCTGGAGCATGGTGAAGGTCAGGTGAAGCAGTCAAATCTTCCAAACGCGAAGGGCCATGAATCTCCAGGCCCCTCCAGAGACCGCATCGAATTCTCTCAGCCTGAAGAGAATTTCACCCTCCAATCGGACCCTGTGCAATTTGGAGCAGACAATCAGCAAGGAGCAGACTCCCACCTGGAAAGTGAGTCGCAGGAGGAGAAGGATCGGACCCCATCCCAAAATATCACTCAGTCTGATTCACCCAAGCTCCAAGACCAGGGCCATCTCGATTTCAACCAGTCACAGACACTGCTAGAAGATTACCTCCTAGGTAGGAGGGGTGAACAGTCCGGTCATATTAGCCCCCGAAATACGAGGAGCCGAAAGCAAAGTGTGGATTTTGGTAGTGAGAGGAAGCAGGGGCGTCCTCCTAACAAAGACAGGCGAGACAAAGAGACAGCAACAGACGTTGCAAATGGAACCCAGCGTTTGCTGGTTCTGGATGACTTTGACACTCAGACGGACGAAGCGCATGCATCAAAACCTCCCCCCCAACAAGGAAGGGGAGGCAAGAAAAACCTCAAACTGTCCAGATGAAAGTCCTCTCATGGAATGTGAGAGGACTGAACGGTGCAGCCAAACGAAGGTTAGTGGCTGATCTCCGAAAGAGGACTAACCCTTCCATCCTTATTTTGCAAGAGACCAAGATCGATGCTATCTCCTCTGATAAAGTTGCGAAGGCCATTTGGGCCAAGGCAAATTGTCTGTCCAGCCCTGCAGTGGGAACAGCGGGAGGGCTCATGGTTCTGTGGGATCCAACGAGTTTTGAGGGCAGCCTGCTGTCAACCTCCAACAGAATCATCAATGTGTTGTTCCAGTCCAAAACCACCAATTTTTCCTGGATTCTGTCCAATGTTTATGCTTCGAATTCTGCCACAGAGAGAGCAGAAATGTGGAAAGCTATCTCTCAGATGAGGGAGAATTTTAGTAATTTTCCTTGGGTCTTAGGGGGTGACTTCAATTGTCCCCTTCATCCTTCGAAAAAAAAAGGAGGGTCCGACCATTCCAGTCGCAGCTTGGAGGACTTCAGAGATTTTGTCTCTACTAATGGCCTGCTTGACATCGAACTCAAAGGGGCTTCCTTCACATGGAGTAACAGAAGGATTGGGAGCAGCTTGATTCAAGTCAAGCTCGACAGATTTTTCATTTCCCAAGAAGCCATTCCCATCCTTGGCGGGGCTATCCTTTCGGCCCTACCAAGGATTGGGTCTGACCATAACCCTATTTTCTTGGAGGTGGACGATGGGCCTATTTTTAAGACCCCCTTCAGATTCGAATCCATGTGGATTTCTCACAAGGACTTCAAAGGATTGGTTTCAGCGTGGTGGCAACTGAAGGTGGAAGGAAGCGCTCCTAAGAGAGTGGCTTTAAAGCTCAAAATGGTCAAAGAGAAGCTGAAGGTATGGAATAAAGAGGTTTTCGGCAACATTTTTGAGTCCAAAAGATCCATCTCGGAGAACCTGAAGGTTTTGGAGGAAAGGATGGAACTCGAAGGTTACACTGAGGGTCTCAGGGAGGAAGAGCGGAGCCTTTTGGTGGATTATCATTCTATTCTCGCTAGGGAGGAAATCTTCTGGCGCCAGAAATCTCGTGACCTTTGGTTGAAGAATGGAGACTCCAACACGAGGTTTTTCCACGCGTCTACCATGAGGCACAGAGGGGTCAACAAGATCAGAGAAGTGGCTTGCAAGGATGGGCGCGTTACCAGGGAGATAGAGGAAATCGGGAGCGAAGCGGTTGAATTTTTCAGGATTTGCTTGGCACTCCTCCCGACAGCAACTTTCAGGTCCAAAAATCTCTGCTTGCCAACTTTTCGACTAAAGTTCCCCATGAGGTAAGCATCAAGCTTCTGGAACCTTTTTCCTCGTCCGAGATTAAAGAAGCTTTGTTCTCCATGCAACCAGACAAGGCCCCTGGCCCCGATGGTTTTCCCCCCCATTTCTTCCAAGTCATGTGGGATGTTGTGGGTCCGGATGTGTGCGATGCTATACGGGTTATTCAAGCTTCCAGATCCATTCACCCGAAACTCAACTCCACTTTTCTCGCCCTCATTCCTAAGTCTCCCACCTGCAAAAGTTTCTCTGACTATCGGCCCATCAGCCTGTGCAATGTTTTTTACAAGATTCTCACCAAGTCTATAGCCAATAGACTCAAACCCGTCCTCCCTCTCCTGATTGATCCTTGTCAGGGAAGCACTGTTAAAGGCAGAAACATTCTTGATGGTGTCATCACTGTCCATGAAACCCTTCACTCTGCTTACCGCTCCAAGAATGCTTGCTCTTTTTCTTAAGCTCGACATGAACAAAGCCTTTGACCGGGTTGATCGAAGATTCTTGTGTGCAGTCCTCCTCAAGTTCGGCTTTCATCCTCACTGGATTGACCTTGTCTACAGCTGTATATCCACTCCCTTTTTTTTGTCCTGGTCAACGGGTCCCCTGCTGGGTATTTCCAAAGCGCCAGAGGCCTCAGACAGGGCGACCCGTTGTCTCCCATCCTTTTCATTCTTCTGGCGGAGGTTCTGAGCTGGTCCATGAAAGAGGCTCTTCGTCAGAACAAGATTTCTGGCATTCTGCCGACTTCTAGAGTTGAACCTGTCACTCATCAGCAATTTGTGGATGACACCCTCATCTCCACTGGGGCGTCAGTTGCCCAAGCCAAATCTCTCAAGCGGATCCTTTCCCGTTATGAGCAAGCTGTCGGGCAAAAGGTCAATTACATCAAGAGCAAAATCTACTTTATTAACACTCCCCTGCGTAGGCAACTCCGGATTGCTAGAATTCTTGAATGCACTATTGATTCCCTGCCTACGTCCTATCTGGGGTTGCCTTTGTCTTACAATGGGCGTGCCAGTGGAGGTATGTGGAACATGATCCTGGAGCGCCTTCACAGGAAACTTGGCACTTGGAAGGGCAAACTCCTGTCGCAAGCCGGGAAAGCCACCCTTACCAAAGCTTGTCTTCAGGGGATCCCAACCTACTTTATGTCGGTGTTCATGCTTCCAGTTGTTGTTCACTCCAAAATCGAGAAGATTTAGAGGACCTTTCTGTGGTCTGGCAATGAAGAGAAATCTAGAATCCCTCTTGTTGCCTGGGACAAGGTGTGCTCGCGGATAGACCAAGGCGGCTTGGGGATGAGAAGATCAAGACTTATGAATTCAGCTCTGATCGCGAAGCATGCTTGGAGGATTCTATCTAGTGACCCGGTGGAGTGGGTTAAGCTGGTCAAAAAGAAGTATCTTGGCTCCAATTCCTTCTTTGATGCTGAGACCACCCCCGTAGCGTCGGCTTTTTGGAAATCTGTGCTCCAAACCCGTCATTTGATCAGCCTGGGAGCCCGCTGGATTTTGGGTGATGGCAACCTCATCCTCTTTTGGAAGGACAGGTGGGCGTCTGAAGAAGCCCTTGGGTCGAGGGCGGACCTTGCTGGGCTGAGAGGGCTAACCGACCCAAACTCCCAACTCAGGGTGGTGGATTTCATAGACCGGAGCACCCGTTTTCCTCGGTGGAAACTTCCAGTCGTGGAAGGGTTTAATAATGAGGTTACCTTTCTAGCAAACATCCTCCAATCGGTTTTAATTCCATCTGCCAGGAGGACTGACAGAATCATCTGGAGTGGTATGGAGGATGGTCTTTTTTCTGTTAGATCAGCCTATGAGTTTCTTACCAGCAAGACTGCCCTGGATTACCGGTGGAAAACTGTCTGGAGGAAAGGGGTCATCCCTAAAGTGAACTTCTTTGCGTGGATCGCTTTCCACAACAAAGCCTTAACCATTGACAACCTTCACAAGAGAGGTTTTGCCTTCCCCAACAGGTGTTACATGTGTCTAGCGGATTGCGAGACGAGGGATCATTTATTCCTGCACTGCCCTTTTTCCCACTCGGTTCTCAGCATTGTCCTATCCTCCTTCCAAATCCTCTGGTGCTCTCCCCGCTCCCTCAGAGATGCTTTCCATCAATGGCCTAATCCTTTCAAGAATCCTAAACTCCGCTTCCTCCTTGAGGCCTCCTTCCATCATTCCATTTGGCAAATTTGGTTAGAGAGGAATGCCAGAATCTTTGGCAGAGCCCCTAAAGTGCCTCCTTCTGTCGCTCAAAGGGCCTTATCCTATGCCATCGAGAACTCTAATGTTGTTCCCAGTCCCCGTCCCCACCTTCCGAGCGAAGAAGCGATTTTCAAAAGGATGAATCTCTGGCCGTTTTCGGATGTTGTTAAAGGGCCCTGTCGAAGAAGTGTTATTTGGACCAAGCCCCCCGTGGGGTGGATTAAATTAAACTTTGACGGAGCGGCTAAGGGTAATCCTGGGCCCGCTGGTGTTGGGGGTGTTGTTAGAGATCATGATGGGAATCTTGTGATGGCCTACTGTGAAGATTTGGGCTCCCAGACGAATCACTATGCCGAAGCCCGAGGCGCTCTGAAAGGTATCCGGATCCTCTCTGAGGATCCTCGGCCTCTAATTATTGAAGGTGATTCGCTCAACATTGTGAATTACCTCCTTGGCACCAAAAATCCATCCTGGAGAGTCTACAACATCGTTCTTGAGGCAAGAACGCTTCTTTCCCAACGTGGCAGGTGGAAAGCAAATCATATCTTTAGAGAAGGCAATCGCGTGGCTGACCACATGGCCAACAAAGGGCTCGCGACCACGTGTCCGGTCGTGTGGCGGTCTCGCTTCCCATCCGAGGTGGAAATATTGGCCAGAGCAGATATCCCTTCATGAGGTTTTCCTCACGCAGATTTCGGAAGGCCCCTCCCGATGAGTATCGGGGTAGTGTGGCAATTCTGTCCAATCCCTTGTGCGATTGTGGGCGCAAGTGTCTTGTGAAGCGCAGTCCTGTTTCCAAAGCTATTTGTTTTCAAGTTTCCAAGACGCACCAGATTTGGTGCCTTGTAGGCTATCAGCACTTTCTTCTCCACCAAGGCGGTCTTGCTATTTTTTTTTCGTTCCTGGCATTGGTTCGAGGTTGGCATTTCAAAGTACCCCTTTCCAACGATGCCCACGCGTGTTTGGGTTATTGGCGGTGTGCGGGAATGTTTGGGCTTGGATCTTGCCAAATCCTTGCCTTGGATTTGGCACGCTCTTTCCAGTCCTTCCCGTGCATGCAAGGAGGATGATTTTACGACTAAAGGGGTGGCGAGACCACGTGGCACATTTAGACAGAGGATGGGTGAGATCGGGATCTGCGTGGCACCTTTCCTTTTTGGCCTTGGCTTGCGGCGTTGGATCCGGGTCGATTGTGGGAGGTGGCTCACGGTCAGATTTATCCTCCCCCCTCCCGTTTTATATTTACGATTTTTTGTTTCAATCTCTGTTGTTGGAGTATTCTGTAGGTGGTTAACCATGGCTGGTCCCTTCATCGAGCCCTCTACCCTGTCCCTTTGCGATGAGGCGCGCATGTTCATGAAAGCTAAGAAGTTGTTGCCCTTCCTGGAAAAATTTGCTGGCCCTGACCAGGAGATTTCGTAGAGCTTCGTTGACACTTGGACCCAGGGTGATGTGGTCGTGAAAGGTATTAATATTCGTGTTTCGACTGTTTTCTTGGCGGCGGTCACTGGTTTGCCAGTCCATGGGCGGGTCATCAGGAGAGATAACCACAATTGGGCCGAGGAGCTGGAGCAGCTCCCTGATAAAGGGAAAAACCTCGGATGGGACAAGTCGTGCCTCCTTCGGTCTGCCCTCCCTGAGCCATACAGGTCCGCCATGATTCCTATCATGCAATATATTACATGTGATGATCCCGACAAGCCTCTCCGAAGCTTTCACATTAGCTTCTATAACCACCTCCGCGATGCCAAGCAAGTGAGCTTTCCCGATTACCTTATGCACTCCCTTGGCCTTGCCATTGAAAAGAGTAGGAAAGCGTCATCCCCTCCCATCCATCAAGGCCTCATGGCAGTCATTTACAGGCATGCCCTGGCCATGCGCCCTCCTCCTCAGGTTGTCAACCCCTTGAATTCCCAAGCCCCCCGCAATGTGTCCTCTCCTGTGCAGGGCCAAGCCTCCAGCCCCTCCAGAAATAGCCCTCCCAGCGCTGACGGGCCTTCCCCCTACAGCTGCTCCGTTCGTTCTCGGCCAAAACGCAGTATTGGTGGCAAATCCTCCGCTCCAGGCAGATCCTCCCAGCGTCTGAGGAAAGCCAGAAAGGAAGAGAAGGATGTCCTTCCGCAGCAGATCCCGTCGGACACTGAGAGTGATAGGGAGATTCGTCTTGGCAATTCTCTTCTGGACCTGGCTTCAACCATTCTCACTACCGTCAATTCCATGATTAAAATCCTGAAGCAGGACCAGAAGCACCAGAATTCGGAGGATCAGGAGGATCGGGATTAGCAGTTCCTGGTGTCTTGGCTGTTTTGCTTCCGCTTTCCTTGTTCTAGTTTTTTCGGCCTTTACTTGTTGTTCTCTCGGGTTTGTTCCGTTTCGTTTTTTGGTTTTCCAGGCCTAAATGCCTTTTTTGCAGCCTCCAAGATTTTAGTCTAAGGTCTGCTTTACTTGCAATTAGGCTTATTTTTACAGCCAAGAGGTATGATACATCATTAGATGTTTGGCTAATTTTGTACATAAGGTTTTGGGATCCTCTATAAAAACCCACTGTTAATATATTAAAATAATTACCAAAAAAAATTATATTATATTATAAGTTAAATTATTTTCCTTTTAAAAAATAACTCAAATTTAAATCTAAACTATTATAATTTTATTTTTTGTTACATAGAGCAACAATCTCCATCATATTATTTCCTTGAACACAATTTGAATCTAAAAGCTACCACTATAACCACTGCCTGCCTTGGTAAACTTTGGTATAACCACTGCTCAGCCTAGTAAATTTTTACTCCAAGTGAAGGGTAGCCAAAAGGGCTTGGGAATGTAACCGCATACCTCAAACTGACAAACACTTAGCAAAAACCAATTGATCTACTATCTCATGTCGATATAATATATAACTATAATATAAATAAAAATTCTTTTAATTTTATAAGACTAATTTTATATATATTTTTTAAATAAGTAAGAGATGATTACAACACAATTATAAAAAATGTTATAACCACATTAAAAATAATGTGGTTATATATAACTACATTATTACCTCACATTCTTGAACGTCATGTAGGATGCCACTCAAAAGAGGGAAAAGGAAATCCTATGGGAAGTTCGGTTTGGACTAGAAAGGTATTCGAAGGAGCCGTTAAGCAATGAAGGATACCGCCGGTTCTATGGTGGAATATCATTTTTAAAATTAAATAGTTGATTTTATATATTAACTTAATATTTATTTTTATAGAAGAAAGGTAGATATAACTGTAGTTTATATATTAACTCAATATTTATTTAAAAATTAATTTTTTTTATAAAATATTCAAGCATTCGACCTTTAAAAAATTATTGATAACCGACCCTTCATTATGTAATTAAGAGTGAATATAATTGTAGTCTATTTTGTGGGGCCAGCATGTTGTGTTCATCTCCACCGACAAATAAAACAGTATACAAATGTTCGCTTTAATTTTGGTGCAAGATACCTTCGCATTATACAAATGTTCGCTTTAATTTTGGTGCAAGATACCTTCGCATTATACAAATGTTCGCTAAACTTTTGGTGCAAGATACCTTCTTGGCACATGATTCAATGTCTTGTGGTATGTTCTCTCAGCCTTTCCTTGAACTCTAAATTGATCTATCTTAGTGTAGATTTTTTTTCTAAGTTTGACGTAGACAGATGTTTATTGGTTTATTTGATTTTTTTATATATTTAAAATTTATTATTATTATTTTTATATGATTGAAATTTTAAAAGTTTCAACACAAAATAAAAAAAGAAGGTAATAAATAATAATAGATCAGTTTAAAAACTTCAAAAAAATATATAAAATAAAAAATATGTTTAGAATTTCTTTATATAATAATGATATCAAACATGTTACATGATAAACTATAATAACTTTATTACTATTAACTTTTATTCTTATACATACTTAATTATAAATATTTTACTTTTTATTTAACTTATTTTATTTTTAAATAAAAATTAACATTATTTAATTATAATATTTTAATTACTAACATAATATAATTTAATTTTACTGTAAAAAAATAATAATAATATAAAACTAAAACTTAGGGGCTAGTCATGTTTGGAAAGAGGGTAAAGATCTTTATTTCCATCAAATTTACACCAACTTAATATTTTTATGTATAGATTCTAACATCGTTTTAGTATTAAAATAATGCCAAACGTATAGGCCCCAATTTTGGGGTTGAAAACGAACTTTGATGTGCAAATTTTATGCTCATCTTCGAAACCTGGGAAACAAATGGCCGTGTAGACGAAGCAAATATCCTTTTCATAATCTACAAACAACTACGATCTACCATTTAAACTCAAATTTTCCAGGTAACGGTCATCATATAGTTCTTAAAGATATAATGATGGTTATTTTAATTCATCTATTGCAGGAAAAGACATAAATTGAGCCACAGTAGCCACAGTTTTGCAGTTCAAGACATTTCCGTAGAAACATGGGAGTAAGTGTTGCGAAATTAAAAAACTAAACATGTTCTAACTATTTTACTTAAATAGTACTCATGTTTCTTGACTGTTTGGTGAATGTAATAATGGTTAATTTTAATTCATCTATTGCAGGAAAAAGACATAAATTGAGCCGCAGTAGCCAGAGTTTTACATTTCAAGACATTTCCGTACAAACATGGCGTAAGTGTTGCGAAATTCAAAAACTAAACATGTTCCAACTATTTTATTTAAATAATACTAATGTTTCTTGACTGTTTGGTAAATGTAATTATAATCGTTTCATTTTACTAACAAATTTCAATTTTCAATGTAAATCTGACCTAAAATTTCAATGCGACTATCTTTCAGCTAAACAAATGCACTTCTTCTGAAGTTGAACTACGTATGCCAGAAGATGCAGAGAATTTGGCATACCTGCAGAACTATCTCAGCGCTAAGTTCGAACGGTCGCTCGCGATAAAGCCCACACTGAAAATTGCAAACCGTTAACCAATGAGGAGAAACTAAAAGTGATCGGTAGAAAATTTGTTTTATTTTTTAAAAACAACATCACATACGATGAAAACAAGAAGTCTGAAATTATTTTCATCTGTACTCTATGCATAAATATTTAAAGGAAAATCGCTACCTATAGCCAATCTGGAGAGTCTTGAATGTATAGGTACTGTGGGACGTGCTGGGAACGATCTGAATCGTTTGGCAGTCAATGGAAGTACTTCGGATGGACGTCTCTGTGATCGATCGGGTTTCGAAACCCTAAAATTCAGCGATTCAGATTGCGTTTTCTAATCCCTTTCTTCGCATGGGGTTTTGGGAGCGTATTCAATGCCGCCTTTTTTGTTCTTTTCTTGCCGTACGGCGCGTGAGAGGAAATACGTAAAGCTAGGATTCGTCCCGCTCCACCGCCCAAATCATAGGCTGTGGAACCTTTTTTCAAGTTGAACTAAAGTTTGGCGGTTAACCCGGTTGTTTTCAACGAGCTGGTCGGAACTCCCCGACACTTGGGCAGTTCTTCAGCTTTTTTTAAGGACAGGAAAAATCGCCTCGAATGTATGGTTTACTTTTCGATTTTCGTTAGGAAACATTTATGGTATGTCTATGAAAGTAGGGAACTTCTCCACGTCCTCGATGACGCAATTACATGTGTTCTCTTGACTAGACTTTTACTAAAATTTGTATAAACCTTAGTTTGGTTCTTGATTAAACTTTTACTAAAAATTTTATAAACCTCGCTATTAATTAGTTCGTTTTTTCATGTTAAAAATTTTAATGGGTTTGAAAAAGGCTTTGATCTTTTTATATAAAAGTTTGAATTTAAATTTCATAAACAAAAACCTAAAATATATAAAAATATATATATATATATATTCTTTACAAAAAATAAAAATAAAATAAAATAATATTTTTATTTAAATAAAATAATTTAATTCTTAATTTTTTTCTCCTTTGAAACATTTTTTATGTAGGCTGTGTCTTGCATGAGTTTCATAGCTTGGAAGATTTGGCATGGAACTTTACAAAGGCCTTAAATAACAATAAAAAATAAATTAAATTAATATCTTATAAAAATTTATTGATAAATTTATGTTAAAACATTTTATTAGTATGTTGAACTTATATTGAAAGTACTAAATTTAAACTGCGGGACCACGAAAACGTGGCCTCGGTTATAACCAATTATTTCACATTGTAAGTTTAAAAAACATCTATTGACAAACGTCATTTAGGCATATTATAGCCGAATCAATTAGCACCTCTTTTGTTGCACAGAATTTTTTCAAAATAATATTATTTTTTTATAATTTAAATTTGAATTTTTTTAATAAATATGTAAAAACATATTATCAAAAAGCTAAAAATTAAAGTTTGTATATATTATTTTGTTTTCCTATTTTTTAGGAATGTTAAGAAAAACAGTGTGAAGCGACATAACAACTGATCCGTTCAGGAGATGCTCATAAGGAAACAAGTTTGTACTGTTTTTAATGGTGATACTTAGTTGCTAGCATTAACCAGATGGAACATTTCAGCCGTCGAACCTAGAAAGCTCTAAACACCGAATGAAATTCTGCCATGTATGACTAGTGGTGTCCTTTACATACATAAGCATGTGCCCAAACTATGGCATAGAAATCCCAACGCGCCATCATGGCTCATTAATTCACACAAGAATAAATGTTGCTTCTCTTGCCGTTGCAAACTTTAAAGATGGGTAGGTAATGAAGTATGAGAGTGGCATAAAAGAACCTATGCACGGACATGGCACGGATGCATGCTACTTGACAATCTCATTACTTCGACGTGACTGCATTTAGTTTATTTTGAAAATGTATTTTGATTTTTAAGTTTACATAACCAGAAATGGGTCCCAACATTATATATTAATTTTTAAAAAAAGTTTGTATATGTTTAAAAAATAAACAAATAAATTATGCATTACATGAGATTGAAATTACTTGTAATATACTATAGCCAACAATTATATATGTATTTTTTTTTTATAAGATTTAAACTTAAGTTTTCTCTTTAAAATTTGAGGAATGTGTCTCTTGGGACAGCACGACGGTTTAGGCTTTGGCTCTTCTTTGAGAGGTCCAAGGTTCAAATCACAACGGGTGAGTGTGTGAGGAGGTGGGTGTATATACATAACCAAAAAAAATTGAAGAATATATTTATTATATTAATGTTATTCCTCTTTAAAAGTTAAAGTTGAGAAATCTATCTATTAAATTAATTTTTGATGGTAAAAGTATTTTCAATAATTTAAAAAGAATCAATAATTTAATATTTTCAATAACGGACGATCTTGGGCCTTGCCAGCCCAAGCGTTTGTTCTTTCTTATTGTTTTTAGCAGCATAAAAGGTTTAAAATAATTGCGACATGGTGATTATAAAGGCAAATTATCATGGTGGTTATAAAGGCAAATTATGCAAAGTATTGTGTGACTGCTTCCAAGAATATATTTATTAAATTAATGTTATTCCTCTTTAAAAGTTGAGAAATCTATCTATTAAATTAATGTTTTTGAGGGTAAAAGTATTTTCAATAAGGGACAATCTTGGGCCTTGCCACACTAAGCGTTTGTTCTTTCTTACTATTTTTAGCCGCATAAAAGGTTTAAAATGATTGCGACATGGTGGTTATAAAGGTAAATTATCATGGTGGTTATAAAGGAAAATTATGCGAAGTATTGTGTGACTGCTTCCAAATCAAACAACATAGAATACTATGATAACCATAAAAAAACTGACAATATACTTGATTTTACCATTTAAATATATATATATATATATATATATATATTAAAACACCCTAAATTTTATCTTATAATTTATTGATGATAAAAAAAATAACATATATCATCAAAAGTTTATATATATTTTTTATTGGTAAATAAATATTATATTAATTAAAATATAATTATTTTACATAGGCTAGTATTAATGTGAACGGAATTCCAATCATTGAATATGTCACTAGACTTGCATCATCATAAAAAAATTAATTATTCATTAAAAAAATAAGGTCAAACATGCTTTCATTAATTATGATTAACTACTAATTATTTTGCGACATCTTTATCTTATAATTTATTGATGATAAAAGAATTACTCAAATAAATATCCAATATCAAGGAATGAATGAAATGAAATAATTTTAATTATATTCACAAGACTAAAATAACATATATCATCAAAAGTTTATATATATTTTTTATTGGTAAATAAATATTATATTAATTAAAATATAATTATTTTACATAGGTAGGTATTAACGTGAAGGGAATTCCAATCATAGAATATGTCACTAGACTTGCATCATCATAAAAAAATTAATTATTCATTAAAAAAAATAAGGTCAAACATGCTTTCATTAATTGTCATTAATTACTAATTATTTTGTGACATTTACTAAGAATGTAGAGGTTTGTCTTTGGTAGATTGTTGTAGTTCTCACTTTTTGTTTAAGTATGTGTAACTTGACACAAGATGAGTCACCTCAAAGACTAAATCTACCACATTTAATCTCAAGCTCTCCGAAATCTAGCCAAAAAAAAGTTTATATAATGTTTTTAATTACATATACATAATTAAAATGGACCCTATCCATATTATATTATGGTCGTAGAATGGGGGCGAAACCTAAGGTTCAAATCTTGGGCCTTGCGAGACTAAATGCTTGTCCCTTTCTTAGTGCTTTTAACAGCGTAAAAGGCTATAAATGATTGCAACATGGTAGTTATAAAGGCAAATTATGAGGAGTATTGTGTGATGGCTTCCAAAGCAAACAACATAGAATACTATGATAACCATAAAAAATGGACAACATATCTGATTTTACCATTTAAATCAAAATATATATATATATATATATATATATATATATATATATATATATATATATATATTAAAACTTTTATTAAAGTTTATAGAAAATTACAAGCTAAATCTTATTTATTAATGATAAAAGAATTACTAAAATAAATTTCTAATATCAAGGACGGAATGAAATGAAATTATTTTAATTATATTTACAAGATTAAAATAACACATCATCAAAAGTTTATATATATTTTTTATTGGAAAATAAATATTATATTAATTAAAATATAATTATTTTACAAGCAAAAAAATGTATATGTACATTTTTAAATAATTATTAACTATTCATTAAAAAAATAAGGCCAAACATGCTTTCATTATCATTAACTACTAATTGTTTCTATGACATCTTTGTCTTTGGTAGATTGCTTTAGTCCTCACTTTTTGCCTAAGTATGTGTAACTTGACACAAGATGAGTCAACTCAGTGTCAAAATCTACCACATTCAATCTTAAGCTCTCGAACTCTATGTATCTAGCCGAAAAAGTTTATATAATGTTTTTAATTGCTTGTACATATTTAAAATGGACCCTATCCATATTATATTATGACCATATCACAAATGTGCATGTATAGTTTAATTGAAATTATTTAATATTTAATTATTAATTAGTGTTATATATATATAAAATAAGTTACATGCGGGTCACTTTCATCAAAATATCAAAATATTACTTTTGTTGCTATGTTAATTAAATTATATTTAACTTACCCAAGTGTTGTAGGTGAGTTGGAGAGGAGAGGGCAATCCTCCAAGGGAGGTCCCAGTTTCAAATCTCCACCCTACCAAAAAGCTGAATTAGGTATCCAAAATCCAATTGATAATGTTGGTGCAGGCAAGGTCGGGTGCGACTCCCGGATGACTTTGACGGTGTAGAACCGCCTGTTCACGGTCTCTCAGACCAAGGCAGCCCCGCAAGGGGTTTTTCGCTTTAAAAATAAAAATAAAAATTATATTTAACTTAATTTTTTATCAAAGATTGTTTTCTATTAAATATATTTGTCATCTTCCTCTAAGTGTTATGTTTCCACAATCAACTCCTTTGACATTTTTTTTATTAAGAAAAAAATTCTCACTTGACCATTTACCTTGTCGAATTATAATCTCGATAAATATTGTCATATTTCCAAGAGATTACCTCTAATAATAATAATATTATTTATTGTCCCATGAAGGATACCATAGTGGTATATCTTTGGGTTTTCATTCAAGAGACCGGAGTTCAAACCCTATCGTTAGGTGACGGGGACCCTTTCAAAAAAATCATGCTTTACCCTAAACTTTTATCCTTGTTGGAATATTATAGTGGTATTTCTTTGGATTCTCATCTAGGGGACCCAAGTTCAAACTATACAAGCAATTAGGACCATTTCAAAATACTTGTGCTTTATCCAAAAATTTTGTCTCATGAAGGATATTGTAGTGGTATGTATTTAGGTTTTCATCCAAAAGACCCAAGTTTAAACCACGGTACAAGAGTATCGTGACCCTTTCAAAACTTGTGCTTTACACTAAATTTTTAGTCCCTGTTGGAACACCGTAGTGGTATATATTTGGGTTCTCATCCAAGAGACCCAAGTTCAAACGACTACGCAAGGGACTGGGACCCTTTCTAAAACATGTGCTTTACCCTAAAATAGATTCCTCTTGGGGCACTATTGTCGTATGTCTTTGGGTTTTTATCTAGGAGACTCAAGTTTAAACCACTACACAAGGGATCGAGACCCTTTCAAAAACCCATGTTTTACCCTAAAATTTTATACGTAAAAGGGATAGGCCAGTTGGTAGTGGTTGAGTGCTTGTCAATGGACTACCCTAGTTTGATTCCCTAGATGGTTGGAGGTCATGTTGACTTTGTCTTTACCCAACAGGATAGGGTTTATAGAGGCTCACTATGCAACAATATATATAATTGTGTATCTAATCTTCAAATTCATTTTTGTTAATAGCATTAATGATAATATATAATTCCACCTTAATTGAAATATATTTTCATCCTTTTTCAATTGTAATTTTTATCAGTGCCCTAGTCTTTACACATTGTTAGTTGAAGTTTCATATGATTTTGAGTGAGGAAAATTTTCCTTTTATTATTTCAAAAAATACCACTACCACATGTTTTTTCAAGATTATTTTGACAAACCCAATTTTTGAACATTTTCATACTACCATAGATTGAAGCAAATCCTTTGTTTTAATGCAATTATCATAGATGACTCTTCCATGTATATTTAAATTCAACAATCAACTAGCCAAATGACTCTTCCATGTATATTCAAATCCTATAACCAATTGACTTTTTTTCTCACTTGAGACTACCCATGATGAGTACCATATCTATAAACATTCTACGAGAAAGCCAATAATACGGTTCTAAATTTGGGCATGATTTTGAGTTTTATTTTTCAAAATTCTATTATTCCTTTCAAACCATAAATTTTAACAAATAATGGTAGGGTCAATCATCCATAAAATACATAATGATTTAGCTTTGAAATAATTAATCTAACATTCCATCAACTCTTTTAATGTTAATGGAGCTACCTAGTATATTCTCATATTTTTGAAAACTAAACCCCAAAATGATGTGAGCAAAATGATAATAAAGAAGTAAATGGTTTGATGTTTCTAAATATTTATCATACAAAACACACCTAAAAGGTCCATGATAACTAATATTGTAAGTTGTACTACATGCTTTGTACATGTATGATTCAAGCTATTACATTCATATTTTTGCATATTAATGAATGTTAGTTGATATATTATAAGCCTTGATTTACATATTAGTTGGCTCATATTATTCATATTTACATTATCATCTTGATCTTACTATATTGTGGCTATCATATATTTGATCCTATGAGATTTACATTAATAATAAGGCTTCAAAATACATTAGTGGTATCAAAGCTACAACAAGTAGTTTATTGCACAAGTTGGATTTATTTAGCTACATATAAAATTAATTTTTGTCCAGCCTGAAAAAATTGGTTAGAGTTTGTCTACTTTAAAGGGAGATAGACATGGACTCTATTGTAAGATCAAAGTAAGCAAAAAGCTAGAGTCTTTCCATAGTTGCATAAACAACTAGTGAAGACTAGGACTCAACTATAGAGTCTTTCCACTAGGTTGAAGGATAACCAGTGAAGACAAGGACTATTATTGGAGATAAATCAACTTTGATATAGTTGATCATTCAGGGCCATAGCCAACCCTAACATTGATAGAGGATTTTAGGAACAAATAATTCTTGACACTAATTTCTATCAACTCAAAAGAAAGTTGAAGGATTCGATACAATCAAGTCATCTTCATCTTGATTGGAGCATCAAGGAAGTTTATAGTCACCTTGACATTATTGGAGTTCTTAGGTGTGACCTAAGACATTGTTGCAACAAAAATTGATCATTAGAAGTGTGAGAAGCTTCCTACAACAGATAGAGAAGACTTTCATCTTCAAGTGCAAGAAGAAGGCAAAAATCTTTCATCAAGCAAAGATTGATTTAAGTTGTAGACTATTATTGATTTAGGTCTTGAAGAGAGACCTTGACAAATATAGATAGATCAAGGTTACCTATTCTAAAACTCTATTCAAAATAAAGGCAGTCTATGATAATATTTTAGGTCTTGAAGTCACACCTTAACATAAATATTTCAAGTCTTAAAAAATATACCTTGATAAAGATAGAAGATTCAATTCAAGAGGTCGAGACCCTTCAATTAAAGAGGTCCATAATGAAGATTTGAGGCCCTTAGTAGTGAAAGATAAGAGGCCATATACAAGCCCCATATTAAAGGAAAAAAAGGAGGCTTAAATATAGAGAAGATATAGACCCAAAAGGCCAAGAAGGATATCCTTTGAGAAAAGAGGACCAAGGAAAGAAAGGCCCTTATATGAAAAAGAAAAAAAGTCTTGATAAAATATTCAGATAAAGTTTTAGAGATATTGGATAATCGGGATATTGACAACCATATAAAGAAGAGTAAAATATTAAGTGTAGAAAGTGAGAATAAAGACTCAAGAAAAAAACTCAATATTGAAAGGCAACAAAGTATAAAGTAGATTCAGTCTTGAAAAGAAGAAATAGTGCAATCTTAAAGTGTAGATCAAGTTGTTCAAAGGTGATATCATCCAACTCTAAAATACAATATTGAAGACATAATTTTATGGTACTTGAGGATAGCTTCCTTTGTCCATAGTAAAGTGGCACATTTGTTCATCTCAAGAAGAAACAATAGCAAAATTAAAGAAGGTTAGCATTCAAGATCAATAGCACTTTGAATAATACTCAAACTCAAGGACTAGAGTACATCATGTGTTCTTAGTATTGTATAGCGACTAAACGTCTAAGCAACACTCAAGTTTAAACAACGAATACTATACTATCATTAAATTGGGTAACACACAAGGTAGTCTAAGTTGTAGCAAAGTTGGACAATCCAAAGTTGTAAGTTAGACAACACTCAAGGCATCTCAAGCAATAGTCTAAGTGGAACAGCGAGCTGAGTTACGCACAATGAAAGATAGCACAGAGAGGAAGGCAGAATGACAAGCCAAGCTACACAATAAGGAATGTGAAATATTAAGGGAAAAAAAAACCAAACTACATAGTAACAAAGGTAGAACAACAAGCCAAGCTATGTAGCAAGGAAGGCAACATGTTAAGTGAAAGGTAAGCCAATCCAAACGCAGTAAGAAAGGTGAAAATTTAAAGTGGATAACAAGTCTAGATGAAAATAAAATGCTAAGTTGGGTAACATATAGTGGAAAGGAGAAACATTTACGAGGTAAGTCAAAGTTGGTGCATCGACAATGAAGCGTGTTAGCATCAGTTTGTAATGTACTTAGTAATGTTCATTGCATGGTAAAATGACATAGGATTCTCAATACCACCTTACCAAAGTAACACCACCTTAGTAGGCATGAAGTTGAAACACTCTACCTAAATTTTTTAGAGAAATGTAACAATGATTCTTGCACATTAAAATACTTCACACGAGTTCTTCAGGAAGCAATATTTGCAGTGCAAGGTCATGGAAGATAAGCACCAAAATAGGATAAATTTAAGAAGTGAACGGATAACTACCTGAAGATAGAGCGTGAAGTATGCAGTTCAAAGAGTCTATCAAGCTAAGTCAATTGCAATCAAGGTAGTATAGCGAATCTAGAAGGAAGAGTGCGAGCGCAAGCATGAATGTCGTGGAGGTAAAAGTTTTTAAATTCAAATTTCGAAAGGTTTAATTTTTTGGAGTATAAGGTTTTTATTTAATTTTTGGAGTTATAGATTTAAAAGCTTATATTTAATTAAGTTGAGGAGTGATAAGTGATTTATTAGAAATAAGAATTTTTTTTTGCTTAATAAAAAGGGGTTGTACTCGGGTCCCCCACCCTTAAAAAATTACATCTATCTTCTTTAGAGCTTGAGAATTTACAAATAGATACACTTCTCATCTCAATTGAGATGCTATAGTTAGAAACCTACATCATTTTACATAAAATGTCTGAATTCTTGATTTTCATTTTCTAGATCTTTTCAAATATCTATATGAATACAATTACTCCAAAATTTAGCATCTTTCTTGATATTTTCCTATAGCATCCTTCACAATGTCAAAACTTCACCTCTACAATCTATGCCTTGCATCTTAGTAGAGTAATATATCCAAAACATCGCACTAACATAGTCTGCTTTACCAAAAACTGGATTGCTAGTATCCTTACTGAAACACAAGTGCAACCAAAAAAATTATAATAAATAGTCTAAATGAACACACATTATTGTTACAAAATAAAATAGATATTACCAATGGAAAACATTAAAGTAAATCTTAATCATTAAATTATTTAGGCAATCAACAATTTTTTTCAGCTTCAACTAAATTTTCTACTTCCTCTAACCATGGAAAGGAGATGTTAACTTCAAGATCCTCAACCAAAACCCCTCTATTGGCTAGCTTATTTGCACATTTGTTTCCTTCCCTTAATATATGTGTAAATTTGATTTCTTCAAACTCTTTAGTAAGATCTTGAATTTCCATAATTATCTCTTGTATGTTCCATGGAGCCTTAGCTTCCCTCAAAATTGTATTTATTATTACAAGAGAATCACCTTCCATCCAAACTCTATTCCATTTCATTTGTTTAAATATTTTTAACCCTTCGAAAGTTGCCCAAGCTTTAGCTTCATTATTTATCTTAAATCTACAATTGAAAGCATAATGAGACAAAATCTCTCCTCTATTATTTCTAGTTAATCCTCCTCCTCCTCTTGGTCCTAGAATTCCTTTAGATGCTCCATCAAAATTCAACTTAACCCACTCCACATCTGGTGGTTTCTACTTTATATTCTTTACCTTATTTTTGCTTCTCTTGTACCCAACATCATAATTCCATTTAATGACTTGACTTCATCTATCAAGACTCTCTGGTTCCAAATTAGGGATTGGCTGAGTTGATAGGGTTGGTTTCGACTCCTCTATGGCTAAGCATATCTTCTTTTTCATTACCTCTAAACTGCTTTCCTTTCTTTTAAATATTCTTCTATTATTTTCTAGCCATATAGTCCAAAGTATTGTATCTTTTGATATATCCCATATTGTCTATAAAGCCTCACTTTTATAAGTGCTCTGCCATTGCTTTAACCAATCTTCAATTTTGCTATTCATCATCATGCATTCACCAAATATATTAAGAATTCATTGCCATATATTCCAGATAATTGAGCAATGTCCCAAGATATGGTCAATAATCTCCTCCTCATTATTACAAAAAACACATTTAGAGGGGCCATGAAAACCCCTTTTCATAAGGTTATCCCAGAATAAAATTCTTCTATGACATACTAGCCAGACAAAGATTTTAACTTTAGGAATGCTTAGGCTATCCTAAATATATCTCCAATTTCTAGTGATATTATTATTATGTTGGTGTTGAGCATTATATACACTTCTTGTTGTGTGTTCTTGAGCTATTCAACTCCTAAATCAATTTATCCTTGGCACCCCTCGGAATAATTACAATTGTTATCTTTCTACTCAATTGCCTCCTAGCATCAATGTCTTGTATACTTGTAAAAAAAACTTATTTCCATTTGTATCTTCCTTCTTGATCCTTGTACAAAATGTTTGAAACCCTATCACCGTATTTATCTTGAAGAAATCTCATCCAAGGTTTCAAAACTAGATCTAAATTGAGTGGTTTTTTATCACACCAAGCATCCATCCAAATAGAATTTTTTTCTCCAGTTCCCACCACCCATATTAAAACTTTAATCATAAGATCAATAGATTTTTTAAACCATTCCAAAGAGCGGAACCATTTGGAAGAGAGAATGCAATAAATATTAAACTTGGGTCATTGGGATCAATGTACGTAGAAGAATTCTTGCCCATTGTCTTTGACTCTCTTTGTACAATCTCTAGATAACTTTTACCCTAAGAGCTAAGTTTACATCTGTAATAGATCTTAAACCAATACCTCCCCTAGTTTTGTCATCACACAACTTGCTCCATTTCACCAAAGAATTTTTTTTTTATCATGTAAACCTAACCATAAAAAGGATCGCATAATAAAGATTAAACTTTTTTCAACTGATTTTGGCATAGAATACAAAGACATATAATATGTTGGAATGGCTTGTAAGACTGACTTAGTTAACTGCACTCTTTCTGATATTGATAACCATCTACCTTTCCAAGCTGGAAGTTTATTTTGAACTTTACTAATAACTAGATTCCATAAATCTATCTTCATTCTCCCCTCAAATAAAGGCATCCCTAGATAAGTTGTTGGTAAATTTACCTCCTCTATTTGAAGCAACCTACAAATTCTTGCTTTGATATTAGCAAGAGTGTTAAGAAAGTAAATTTTGGATTTAGTCCTATTAATTTTTTTGCCTTGAAGCTCTTTCGTACTCTTTTAAAAAGTTATTCAAAGCTTTGGCCTCATTTATCCTTGCCCTTCCAAAAAGGGTTGTATCATCTACAAACTGTTGATGGGTGATGTTATCGATGTTATTACTAACCTTAACTTCACTTATAAACCCATATTTGTAAGCCTTCTTTAAGTTCCTACGCAAAACTTCTACCATAATAATGAACAAATAAGGAGATAGATAATGTCCTTGTCTAAGGCCTCTCTTGGCTTTAAAATATTCTATCACTAACCCATTGACCAACACTAAAAAAGAAACTGTAGAGACACAAGCTTTAATCCATCTAACTTATTTCTTCCCAAAACCAAACTTATCTAAAAATGCAAAAAGAAAATTCCATTTAACCCTATCATAGGCTTTACTCATATGAAGTTTTAAGATCACAACTTTCTCTTTTTTTGAAGCTGTTGAATATATAACTTCATGAGCTACTATGATCCCATCCAAAATTTGTCTCCCTTTCACAAACCCTCCTTGCTCTTCTGAAATGATTTTGTCTAAAAATGGTCATAATCTATTCGTCATCACTTTGGAATTAATATTATAAGCCATATAACATAGGCTTATGGGTCTAAAATAATCAAACAATTCAGCATCCTTCTTTTTTGGAATTAGGGTAAGATAAGTTACATTTATTTTATAAGGAATGTATTGTTTTACCCTAGATTGTTCCACTGCCACCAATAAAAAATCCTTCACTATATCCCAATTATGTTGGTAAAAATCTACAAAGATCCCATTTGGACCAGGGTATTTATCCTTATTAAAAGAGAAAAAAGATAAATGAACTTATTCTAGAGTAATAAGCTCCATCAGTTTTCTATTGTCTTCATTTGTTATAACTGAAGGAACATCTTGAAGAATTTTATCATTAAGAACTTCGGTCTTCTCTGAACCTAGAATATTCTAATAAAATGACTTAGCTTCTTTTCTAATTTCACTCTAATCTTCTATCCAAAACCCTTCTATAAATTTAATTATACCAATTCTAGAAGAAGATATTTGTACTATAGCCATCCTATAAAAAACTCTATATTTTTCTCTCCTTCTTTTAACCAAGTTCATCTTGATTTTAATATCCAGACTTTCTCTTCCTTACTCAAAATATTATGATATTCACTAAGCAACTCCCTTTCCTCTAATCTTGTATTATTTTTATCACCTTTTTGAAATTTTGAAATTTTATCTTTTAGTTCTTCTTCTTCTCAAAAATATTTCCAAAGGTGTTCTTGTTCCATTCTTTTAATCTAGATGTCATAGCTTTAATTTGGTTTGGAAGAGCATACAACCCACCATTACCTAAATAATTCCATTTTTGAGCTATCATATCAACAAATTGAGGATGGTCTTCCCACATCTGCTCATATTTAAAATATGATCTTTTTTTGAAATCACTAACCACCATTTTAACTCTTATCTGCCAATGATCTGAACCAATCCTTGTTAAGGTATTAATTTTAGCACAAGTTCCTTCATCTAGCCAATCACCTCACAAAATGCATCTATCTAATTTTTTTGCTATTAGGTTTTGGCCTCTCCTGTTGTTGGTCCAAGTATAGTTGTCTTCTTCAAAATAAACTTCTCATAGATTGTTGCTTTAAATGAAATCTGATAAATCTTTCATACTTTGGGTCAATTTCCTAATTCTACCCGAATTTTCATTCAGCTTGGTAATGGCATTAAAATCTCCAATTATCATGAAACAGGTTTGTTGGTCTTTACTTTTCATAAAGGCCTCAATCCCACTCCAAACTTCTAATCTACTTGACTAAGTTGTACGAGCATACACATTGATAAGGATGAAGCAACTATAAGTAAAGTAGCAAGTGACTAAAGAGGCTATACAATGCCTAGTTTCATGAATGGTTACACAAGAGGCTCTAGAAGGATTCCAACAAGTTCTAATTCCCCCTAATGATCCTTCAGAATCCATAGCATCCCATTCACATCTTGTCCAAACTGCTTTCATAGTTTTTTAAACTTCTTCTTTTGTCATTTTAGTTTCCTGGATATAGAGAATATTAGGTTTATTAATTAAACATAGGTCCCTAATACACCTATGCTTTGAGGGGGCATTAGCACCCCTTATATTCCATGAGATCATAATCATGTCTCATTAGGGGATTTTGGCCCCTCTTGCGTATTACTAATATAATTTTATTGTTTGGTAAAGAGAAGGTCAATCAAATTAGTTTGTGTTCCTTTCTCTATGTTAGCTCTTGCTTCCCTGGATCTTGCTTGATAATTTGAGGGTTTTCCTCTTTTTGCCTTACCTATATCAGAAGTAGGTCTTATTATTCTATTCCTCAATATTCTTTCACCATTTTTTTTCAACATATTTATCCTCTCCTAACTCTATTATAGAAGCTTTGGACTTATCTTACTCATTTCCTGGTATTTCCTTATTAATGGCAGAGGTATTACCTTCTAATATTGCATTTTCTTTACCAATTATTTCCTCCTAAGCGATGCATGGTACTTCAAGATAGTCTTCAAAATATAATGAAATACATTCCTTGGGTTCATCGAGAATGTTCTTTCTTAAATTAGGATCATATTGAATAGACGGTTTCTTGCTAACATGTTGAAATTGTTGTCATGTGTCCTATAAGTTTTGATCTACTTTTTCTTCATAGGATAAAGCCTCAAAAGAATTGGAATTTATTCCAATATCCTTTCTTCTTGGTCTCCACTGTTCATTTTCTTTTATTTTTCTAGATCTATTTTTTGGAAGTTGAAAACCATCTTTATCCATAACCATTTGTAAATTTCTCTTACAATTTTTTGCAAATGATTCTATTGGGCTCTTCTTAGGGCGTGATCTCTCAATATGCCCCACATCATGACATCTTCTACATCTAAAATATTTTTTTTCATAATATATATTTTGGGTCCACATCTTATCCCCATACTTAAGAATGATTGATTCTGGTAAAGCTTTACTTATATCAATCATGACCAATATTCGAGCATAAATAGCCAAAAATCCATCTTTTGTTGTATCTAAAATCTCAAGGAATTCTTCTAGAGTGTTGTCTATTACATTGAAGGTATCTATTTCCTAAAATTCAATGGGTAATCCAAACATCCTAACCCAAACTGGTACTAGGGATAGATTTACATTTTAAGGTGAAAAACCTTCATACCAGCGGGTAAGGAAGAGTCCTCCTCTTCCCATAAACCAAGGATCCTCTTTAAGGATTCTTTCTCTTTCTTTCCTAGAACAAAAAATGGCTAATAAAAAACCTTTGGGAATAAATAATAGAATCACTTTTGGAGACTTCCAACTCCTATCAATGTCAAGACTTAAGTCCTTGGTCAATACCCATTAAATTTAACAAAAACTACCCTATCTTGGACCAATGAGAATCTCTCTGATGTGTGCTCACTAATATCTACCACTAGGGATGATTCTAAGAATTTAACTATAAATCGATCCATGGAAAGGAAACTAAAACTCAAAATCTAATGAAATTTATCTAAAATTTCTATAACAAATATAATATTTGATAAAAACTTTATAAAATTTTCATGCACAATTTCTAAGATAAAGAAAGGGAAAAAATAACTTAGCCAAAAAATTCTTTGTCTAGATAGTGTAGACACCAAAATCCAACCACTTGTAAGTCATCTATACCTTCCCGCTAGCCACGTGTCGAGTCATCCATCCTTCTCGCCATTATTTGGCCCAAATCCACACTTTCCCACCATTATTTGGCCCAATTTCACTTTTCCCGCCATTTTCCATCCCCAAATTTATTTAAATTAATATATATATATATATATATTTTAAATATTATATATATATATATATATATATATATATTATATATATATAAATAAAGTTTAAGTGATTTAATCTGAGCCGTCCATCCTTCATTTAATCTCATCCGTCCATCCATCTTAATTCGTTTCACAACCTAGATTTATTCTCTACCCTTGGATCCACTTTAATCTTAGCCACACGTTCAAAGTGTCGTTAAAACCCTAAAGTGTGCCCTAAGAGTAGATTATAAATTGAGTCACCTTGATGGCTCAAACCCTATCTATCTCTTCGGCTAAACCTACCTATCTTCCCAATATAAGTCTGGAGTTGGCTATTGTTGTTAATCTCTCGAGTCTTCTACGGCCCTAAGTCTGAACTAAACCCTTTCGTCGCATCCATCGCCGCCGCCTGGTCTCGCCGCATTAACAAGAAAAGGTATAGATTCGTCTAAAGCAAGTAATCTTTCTTTATGTATTAATCTGCTGTTGAATTTTGCATTCTGTTTATTTTTATTTCATAAATCTAGGGTTTTAGACTGTTTTTGAGGGCTCACACAATGGAGCCCTCTTATTAGTTTCTAACTCTTTGATAATTTTAATGTGTGCAGGATTCTAGTGGTAGATCTGATTTGTTGATAGCAGCTGCTTAAGTTGGAGTGGTCCGAGCCAAAGGATACAACGAAGCCCACTCATTCTGTTGAGGTTAAGGATACATTCTTTGGAGACGCCACCACATTGTGCCAGCTAGGGTTTCGGAGAACCCTAGCACAAATTGTAACTTTGTATCACGAAAAGGGTTACAGGCCCTGTTGTACTTAAAAGGAGTTTCTAAACTCCATTGATTAATAAAAATCATTCATTTTGTACAATTGTTCTGCATTCCTTTATTGTGATTTCTTTATTTATGTTTGGCGTTGTATCTTTAATCTACAAATGGCGAATCATATCACAACCATCTTCCTCTTCCGCTATTTCATCTCATTCACCACTTTCTTCATCTCCTAATCTTCCTTCTTCTTCATCAGTGACCACATGCACATGTGGCCATGACCAATCATCTCTTTCCACGTCATTACCCCCTTCTTCTACACCTTCTTCAACATCACCTATTATTCCTCCATCTTCCCAACCATCACCACTGATGTTTCACAAGTCAGTGAAGCATCAACCCAACCAAATCCTTCCAATTCTTCTATCCCACATTCTTCTATTCCATCATCTAGTCCATCTCCCTCCCAAGTCAAGGTCCATCTAATTTATGCAGGTATTGGTGAGTATGCCATCCAAGATGTCCACATCACACCGTTCAATGTGCAAACAGTTAAAGATTTTGGTCGTCCACATGACCAACATTTATCCATTGGATCGGTTTATAACATGGGTTCTATGCCAAATTCCATTAATTTTGTATATGGGGGAATAGAGTCATCTTCTAGTCCTACCACCATACTAGAACCCAAGCATCCAGTCCCTGCCAATATCGAAAGGATGGAGGGTTTTCCCTCTCGCTATTTCCATAGACATAATTGGCAGCAATTTGGCCTAGGTCGATACGAGCAAGGGGTAACTGAACGCATCGATATGCCATACCAGAGACCCACTGAGCATTTTGGTCTGGGCTACCAACCACTTCCATCCCTTTCTTCTTTTGAACAAGCTTTTCAAAGCATTAATCTTAATTCAGAAGAAGAAATCCTCCACCCCGACGAATCCGAAGATGAAGCCTATGAAGAATTTGACGTCATGTCAAATGGTGATGAATCTGAAGAAGAGTCGGCACCCATTGTTCCCCTCATTGAACAAGACGAGTTTTATCTCCATTTGTTCCCTCTCCAAGAGGCCATCTTTCGCTTGCTTCTTCCACAAGAACGAGGTGAACCACCCCCTCCGCCACATCCATAAGCCATAATCCAAACCTGTATTATATGTATATACTAAAATAAGTGGTTTTCACCACTACCAAAAAAAAAAAAAAAAAAAATCAGAAAATTCCCCAAAAAAAAAAAAAAAAAAAATCAAAATATATAAAAATACTTTATTGCTTTATGTATGTGTGTAATAGTGGTTTTCACCACTACAAAAAAAAAAAAAAAACTCAAACTACAAAAAAAAAAAAAAAAAAAACTGAAAAACTATGTTGTTTTGCATTTCAAGTCTTCCGAGGTCTTCACCGGTATTCCCTTCCATTCCGCCCATCCTTTCTTTCATAAGTCGACAATGAATTTTGAAGACTTATTCACACCACTCCATAATCCATATGATCCGGATAAGCCAATCCCGATCAACCCAAACCTGATTGACATGGATCGGATTTCATCTCCTCCATCTATTTTAGAGTTCATCCTTTCCGAGGAATTGTTAAGGGCTTCCGCCAACTACATTCCTCCTTCACCTCCACATTCACCTTCATCTTCTAAGCCAGAGGTCTTCCAGGCAGACATAGACGAGAGCAAGGCACAGGAGCCTCGATGACATTTTAGATGACATAAATCGGATCCCTACTCCCCATCAGCTTGAGGAAGGTTCCCACATGTCTATTGAAGAAACTATCGATGTAGACCTTAGTCCAGGCCAAGATGGCACCCAAATTGTGAAATTGGCTAAAAGTCTATCATCAGAGGAACAAGAGCAAATGATTGCTCTACTCAAGCGGAAGAAGGAGATATTTGCATGGTCTTACAAAGACATGCCAAGCCTAGACCCTAATTTGGTTGTCCATAACCTCACCTTACAAAAAGATACTAAACTCGTCAAATAGAAACTTAGGAAAATGCATCCTACTGTGGCCCTCATAGTTAAATCGGAGATTCGAAACTTCCGGATGTTAAATTTGTCGTCCCGATTGATTATCCCGAGTGGCTTTCTAACATGGTACCCGTTCGCAAGCCTAACGGGGGAATACGTGTTTGCACCGATTTTTGAGATCTAAATAAAGCGTGTCCTAAGGATGACTTTCCTCTTCCAAACATTGATACTCTTGTCGATACCTGCGCTGGTCATGAAATGCTTTCGTTCATGGATGGATTTTTAGGATACAACTAGATTCGAATAAACCCTAAAGATCAACACAAAACAATATTTACCACACCTTGGGGAACTTTTTGTTACAGGGTGATGCCCTTTGGCCTTAAGAACGTAGGTGCAACCTATCAACGAGCCATGACTTATATTTTCCATGATTATATGCATAAGATTATCGAAGATTATGTGGATGATTTATTGGCAAAATCTAAAACTCGACAAGAGCATTTTGATGTATTGGAAAAAGTTTTTGATAGACTTCTAGAGCATAAAGTAAGGTTGAACCCTAAGAAATGTGTCTTTGGTGTTACCTCAGGCAAAATCCTAGGTTTTATTATCTCTAAACGAGGTATTGAGGTGGACCCAAACAAGGTCAAAGCCATTATGGAAATGTGTCCCCCAACTAATTTGAAGGAGTTGCCTAGTTTGCAAGGAAAGATTAATTCAATCCGTCGCTTTATTGCACAACTTTCTGATAAATGTAGGCCATTTTGCCACCTACTACAAAAGGGGGTACAATTTTCATGGATAGATGAGTGTCAGAAAGCCTTTGATGACATCAAGCGATACTTAGCGTCTCCGCCAGTCTTAGCTCCGCCTCGTCCAGGGGTCCCTTTCAATCTTTATATCTCAGCAACGGACTTTGCCTTAGGGACAATGCTTGCACAAAAGAATGAACAAAATTGTGAGCAAGTTGTCTATTATATTAGTCGAACATTGGTAAGCTATGAAACCCGATATGCTTATGTGGAAAAGTTGTGCTTAGCAATGGTTTTTGCCACTAAGAAACTTCGTCATTATATGCTTAGCCATACAACATATGTCATAGCTAGAGAAAACCCTTTGCGTTATATGATGTCTTGCACTTATAATAACACTCGTACCGCTAAATGGATAATGTTGCTTACCGAATTCGATCTTGAATTCATTAGCCAAAAATCCGTTAAAGGTCAAGTTATAGCCGATCAACTTGCAAAAGCTCCACTACCTAGTGATCATCCTTTGATTATTGAGCTCCCAGATGATTCGGTATTTGCTATCATTGAACAAGAAGAGGACATCATTCCGGAGGAAGATGTTGACATCACGCTATTTTTTGATGGCTCTAAGTGCGCGAAAGGTCAAGGCGCTGGAGTTGTGTTTCATACACCTCAAGGGATTCCCATCCCTTTATCATTCAAACTAGACTTCCAATGCACCAATAATACAACAGAGTATGAAGCCTTAATTTTAGGTCTTCAATCAGCCATAGCTATGAGTATTAAGCATATTCGGATATTTGGGGATTCTCAACTCGTGGTTAAACAAATTACAGGAGAATACCAAGCCAAAGAACCTACCATTAAGCTTTATCATGATGTAGCAATGAAGTTGCTCTCTAAGTTTGATTGGTATGAGATCACTAGTTTGCCTTGTTCGACTAATAGATTTGTGGATGCCATGGCCTCTCTTGGATCATTGATTCCAAAGGACTCCCTTGGAGAGGTATAGCCCCTAATCATTTCCACAATCTCTAAGTCTGCAATTGTCCGTGCTGAGTCTAAGGATGAAAAAGATGTTTGCTTTATCCATTCGGATCCATATGAGCCTTGGTCTAGTGAGATAGTAGCCTTCCTCAAGTTTGGAACACTCCCATCTGATTTGTCTCGAACTGCCCGCCGTTGTTTTAAGCAAAAGGCAGCTCGTTTTGTTCTTTTGGGGGATGTGTTGTATAAACGTGGATATGATGGAGTACTCCTCCGTTGTCTAGAAGCAAGTGAAACACATAGAGCTATTGTTGAAGCCCATGATGGTACTTGTGGTGGTCATTTTAGTGGAATGGCCATTGTGAAGCGTATTTTACGTATGGGGTATTATTGGCCCACTATGGAACAATATTGTTGCAAATATGTTAAACAATGTAAAAAGTGTCAAGAACACGCTAATTTAACCCATATACCATCACAAGTTTTACAGCCCATCCAAAGCCTTTGGCCCTTCTCACAATGGGGTCTCGATTTAATTGGCAAGATTTCACCTGCCTCTTCGAGACAACATACTTTCATCATTACGACCCATCGAATACTTCACAAAGTGGGTTGAAGTCTATTCCTCTAGCCAGATCTGACGAGTCCTAGAATTGTGGAGTTTATACTTCACCATATCATTTGTCGTTTTGGTATTCCCTCTAAAATTATTTTTGATAACGACAAGTCTTTTAAGAATAAGGATGTTCGAGCTCTTTGCAAAAACTATAATATCCAACATAGTTTCTCAACTCCTTACTACCCACAAGCCAATGGACAAGCCGAAGCTTCCAATAAGACCATAATTGCTATTCTTAAGAAACTTGTTAAAGAAAATCATAAAGATTGGCATACACAAATCCCCTTGGCATTATGGGCTTACAAAACAAGCATCAGAACTCCCATTGGGGCAACGCCATTTTCTTTGGTCTATGGAGGTGAAGCAATCATGCCTCTTGAGCTCGAGATCCCTTCCTTGCGAATTTCTTTGCAGGAATTTATCGATGATGATACTGCTAGACAAGCACGTCTTGATCAACTCACACTCATAGATGAAAAATGAATCAATGCTTTAGAGCATTTGCGAGTTTATCAAGACCGATTGAAACGTGCTTACAATGCCAAAGTTCATCTAAGAGAATTTCAAGTAGGGGATCTTGTCCTTAAAGAGAATCAACAAAACACCAATGCATTACCGCATCTTCGAGATAAATTCACGGCTAATTGGTTAGGTCCATATATGGTCACTGAAAGAGTGGGTAATGGAACTTATAGACTTGCCGATTTAGAGGGAGAGGAAGAACCCAAACCACTTAATGTTATACACTTGAGGGCATTCTACGCATAGTTTGAATTTTATATGTACATATATACATGGCTTGTACAACAAAAAAAAAAAAAAACAAATAAAATAAAAAGAATTTGCATTTCATTGTTAGTTGCATACATCTCATTCAAAAACATTGCATTTCATGTGCATACATCTCATTGAAAACCATAACATTTCATTTTCAGCCATAGTTGCATATCATGTTAGAGACCATTCTATCTTTTGGATATAAAATTTGGTCAAGCAAAAGTCATGTTGCCTTAATCAGGGGCACCTTCATAAAATCCATCAAACCGAATTGTCATTCGTACACCCATTTTCCATTTGCACATATTTACATTGCCAAAATGTTTTTAGTCACTCAGCCATTCCTAGTGTTTTAAGCAAACTTTGAAATGCATGTCAAAGTTCTCTAGGGCCATATCACAAATTACACTAAATAAAATCTTGAGTATTGGGAAATGATTTCAAAAGCGGTCTTGAACCTATCACATTTTCACATCTTAAAAACATCTTGTGTCAAAGAGAGATAACACCATCCTTGGGTTGTGCCTTGAAGTGAAAAGGGTAATCCTCGTTTGTCCTATCATGCAAACATAGTCCATAAAACAGTGGTTCTTACCACTATCACAAGCAATCACAAAATATAAATATAAACAGAGTAGTAAGGATAGGGTAAAATTCTCATCATACTTCGATTGAGAATCCGATTCCCCAAAGCTCTAAGGAAATGAACATTTTTCACACACCACTGATCCCAAATAAGTTGTAAGGATCGTACTACTTGTCCAGTCAGATGGATAGGTAGTCATCCCAAAGGCTTACAAAGGTCTAAAACAACATGGACTATGGAGTTAACCTTCACCGGGGCTATAGACGCTTGACTGGCAGTGGAGTATACTCATTGCGTGGCGACATGTCTCTCCTCAAAAAGAGACCTCTGAATGCTCATACGGACAAAATAGCTTCGGGGTCTTCTCCATAACAGGGTTACCTAATTTATGCAATATGAGGTTAATGAACACACTTGCACACACATAGGTTTTTGATTGCCTAGAGTCACTACCATGCTTCTGATTTGGTTAATGAACTCGCATGCACACACATTTGGTCCTAGTTGAATTAGGCAGGGTTAGTAAGTTTGTTTGATACCACTAGCATGTTTGAGTCTTTGTAAAACAGTCTTCCTCCATATCTTCTTCCATATCACCCTCCATATCTTCTTCCATATTCATGTCATTCCATACGTCATCCATTCACAAGCCACCAAGTTCGGTGCCCTTGATTAAACAATTATGATAGCAGTTGGCTAAATCTAACTATCTAAAAGTATGAGTGCTTCTTAGTGCATGTTTCATTTACTTAGTCTTGCATTAATCATCCATAGATTTACATATCATTTACTTAGTCTTGCATTAATCATCCATAGATTTGTATGTTATATACTTAGTCTCGCATTAATCATCTATAAGTTTGCATTCCATTCCATCACATATCCATCAAAAACATTAAAACATATAAAAACATGCATCACAAAAACATAGGCATTCACACAAAAGAGAGTAAAACACCAAATAAATAAAAGCTATGTATATATATATGTATAAAGGTCAAACTGTACAATGAATGCCAAAAGGCTACAATTTACAATAGAGCACCAAGGCTCATAAAGAGTGCATCTAAGCACTAAGCTAACCATCAAAAGAGGACCCCCGAGACCTAGTAGGAGCCCTAGACCTAGTGGTGTGCCTAGACTCACTATGCCTAGAGACAAAGGAGGATGGAGGATCAGGCAACACAATGTGATGCCTAAATAATGTGTCCTTCAGAGCCTCAATGTAACGAGTCCTAGACCTAAGCCTAGCTATGTCTATCCCGTACCGTCGCTCCCGCTCTGCTAGCTCTGCCTGGAGTCTCGTCACCCTGTCATCCTGTGGCACCCTGGTCGCTCCATCCAAGTCTGCCTGCAACTGGGCCATCCTCTCCTCCTGAGCAGCTACAGGGCATCCCGCTCTGTCGCCTGCTGCTCCAACCGAGCTATCCTCTTGTCCTGAGTAGCTAGCATAGCATCGCGCTCTGCTATCTACTGCTGTAGCTGCACCAGCTCGTTCTCGTGCCCGCTAGGGGGTACATCCCTAGCCTCTCTTGCGGCCTCTCCTAGGCCCTCTCTGCCATCCTCCCCGTCATCTCCGCTCCCCGGAGCCTGCTTGGCCATCTTCCCCTTTCGCCTTCGACTGTCAGATCGAAGGCGGGGACCCTCCCTGCGCTTGGGAACCTCCGTAGTTCCCTCGCCCTCTCTAGCCCCAGCCTTGGGCTCTTCGGCTCTACCAGCCACCAATGGTGGCTCCCACCTCGGCTCTGCGGCCATCCATGCTGCATACTCAGCTGTCACCCCGACGTCATCCACGTCAAGGATCTCCATGTCTTCATCGTCCTCTGTCGCCTCCCTCCATGACTCGGCACACGACAAATCCCCCTCTGATCTGTGCCTCCGATAGCGCACTGGCTCATCGGGGACATCCTACCTCAATCCGACTTGGCAGAGTACTCGAGACATCTGTATGTACTCTGCCTCGCCGTGGCTTCGCCCTACTACCCATCTGGCCTGTCGCACCCATCTCAAGTGCTCTCCATCCCTGATCCACTTCGCCTCCCGCCAGGGCCTCCAAATGACTCGGGCATCTGTCAAGTCTACCCATAGTCTCCTATACCATTGCCCTAGTCTCCTATACCATTGCCCTGATCTCATGGGGCGACTCGGCTGTCTCTCCTCCGCCACTGGCCATCTCCTACCATAAGCTTGGCTCACGTCCCAGTGAGCCCATGGCAACCCCTCCGGTCGGGCCACTCTGAAGTGCTCCCAGACCCAGCACTAGAGCACTACACTGCAACCCAAGCCCTTCTGGCCCTGTCTCTGAACCTCATACAAATCCTAGTACACCTGCACCAATAAAGCGGGCGCCTAGGCATACACTACCCTATTAGTGAGCATCTCGCTCACTACACCCATCAGGTTCCATGGGAACCTGCACCCGATGCTGTTCGGGGCCACAATGTTGGCCAACACGAACATCGTCAGAGCCTCCATCGCTCCCAACTCCTTGGTCGTATACATGGCCAAGTATGGGATCCTCCCGCTCTCCGTCCGGATCTCCCTCCAGTCATCCCCAAACACCTTGGCCATCTCCGTGGCCCTATCTCGTCCAACCTCCACTCGCGCCCCCTCCACGGGCACCTTGAGGATGCGGTATACATCCTCAAGCGTCACCGTCATCTCTCCAGTCGGGAGCTGGAACGTCCCCCGATCTGGATCCCACCTCTCGGCCAAAGCCGAGAGGTACCCCTCATCCGCTCGAACTACCTCCAATCGGGCTGCCTCCGCTAGCCCCAATGCATCCAATATCTCCTAGTTTGCCTGGGACAATGACCTCCTCATCCCCGAAATGATAGGGGAGAATCGGTGTCGTGCCTCTAACACCCTAAGCTGTAAAACAACAAAACAAAAATTTGTTACAAATTTTTTCCGAAAAAAAAAAAAAAAAACACATAATAAGTACTTGCTTAAATGAACAAAAACCTCAGCTGGCTACATTGGCGCGTCCGCTCCCATCTCCGCCATAGCTCCCGCGTGCTTCACTCTCCCACACAACCTTTCACTCCACTCCCTCAGACGCACTTCTCTTAAGCTCAAACGCACAAATGAGCGAAATTCTCGCTGAAACTGTTTAAATAGCTGATTTTGGCGCCTTGAAACGTAGTAGGGCATTTCATGGCGGATTCAGATGCAGTCCTGCGTCTGCAGAGCGCCTAAACATCGGCGGGCGTCTCTGCCAACCACAAACGCAGACCGACGTTTGGTGTCAGTATTGAATAAAGGAACAAAACTTACAAAATTGAAGCTTACCTCCTCCAAATTTCATCAAATTGCATTCATCCATTCTTCTTATCATAATAAAACATTTTGTGAAGGTTACAACGAGTTTTGGACATAAATTTTGTCATTTCTCTCAAAAAGCGCATCATTCATCATTGTTTTACAAATTGAGTTAAAAATATTCAAAACCTTCACAAAATTAACCACATTCATCAATTCTTCTGATCTATCGTCAATTTCATTCTTCTTTCATCATGCATATTTTTGCCAAATCAAATTAAAGTAAACCTCGTATCTAGTGGTATATTCTATCACCTTGGTGATTGCAGCGATTTGAATCCATGCAATTCGGTAAGAGGATTAAACCACCATAAGGACACTTACCATTTATCATCATCAATTATTTCACTGTTTGAAAATTGGAAATCAATTTTGGGTATTCTACTTTTCAAGTGACCTCATACCAAGATTAATTTGCTCAACAGTTGTCATTGATGGCCTAGTTCATGGGGCCATAAACATGGACAATATTTCATATCGTCATTATTTTAAGTCTTGCTAGAGATTGTGGCTACCTAGGTTGATTGGTTTCGACCCGAGGAATTATCCATATAGTCACTAGGAGCATCTCTGAGTTCTGGACTCTTTCATGCATCTTTCATCTCTGCATATCAATGGCGCCAACAAGGCAATTTCATCAACAGTATGGATTCACACACAGGAGTTGGGGCATCCATTATCAATTTCTAATTTTCCTATAGTGGAATTCATCTTACATGATCATGGAATTTACAGTTTGGCAAAAATCCCTTTATAACCGTTGGGGCAAAAAACGGTCCATCTTTCACATCACTCATATCGTCTTCAATCATATTCTTTTCTGGTTTGTACACCAACCCCTTTTCTGTTGGGACATAAACAGATGGTGCATGCACCAACCCTTTTTTTCACCGTTGGGGCAAAAACGGTTCATTATCTTTCGAATTTCTTCCAATTGGCTTGTGAGAACCATTCTCGCTCGCCAATTGAGGGGGTAAGCTAAAATTTTTTAAATATTCTTTTATTCTTTGGTCTTCAAAGTTGTGCTTTAGTCTTGAGAGAGAGTTGCGTCTGATCCAGCTTTTCAGGTGTCTTAAGTTTTTGTGCTACATTGTGTCTTCACACAAAGCAGCTCAAAAAGGGCATCTGTAGACACCAAAATCCACCCACTTGTAAGTCATCTATACCTTCCTCGCCGACCCACGTGTCAGTCATCCATCCTTCCCACCATTATTTGGCCCAAATCCACACTTTCCCACCATTATTTGGCCCAATTTCACTTTTCTCGCCATTTTTCATCCCCAAATTTATTTAAATTAATATTTATATATATTTTTTAATATATATATAAATAAAGTTTAAGTGATTTAATCTGAGCCGTCCATCCTTCATTTAATCTCATCCGTCCATCCATCTTAATCCGTTTCACAACCTAGATTTATTCTCTACCCTTGGATCTACTTTAATCTTAGCCACACGTTCAAAGTGTCGTTAAAACCCTAAAGTGTGCCCTAAGAGTAGATTATAAATTGAGTCACCTTGATGGCTCAAACCCTATCTATCTCTTCGGCTAAACCTACTTATCTTCCCTATCTAAGTCTAGAGTTGGCTATTGCTGTTAATCCTGAGTCTTCTGAGTCTTCTACGGCCATAAGTTTGAACTAAACCCTTTCGACGCATCCATCGCCGCCGCCTGGTCTCGCCGCGTTAACAGGAAAAGGTATAGATTCGTCTAAAGCAAGTAATCTTTCTTTATGTATTAATCTACTGTTGAATTCTGCATTCTGTTTATTTTTATTTCATAAATCTAGGGTTTTAAACTGTTTCGAGGGCTCACACAGGTGGAGCCATCTTATTAGTTTCTAACTCTTTGATAATTTTAATGTGTGCAGGATTCTAGTGGTAGATCCGATTTGTTGATAGCAGTGCTTAAGTCGGGAGTGGTCCGAGCCAAAGGATACAACAAAGCCCACTCATTATGTTGAGGTTAAGGATACATTCTTCGGAGACGCCACCACATTGTGCCGCCTAGGGTTTCGGAGAACCCTAGCACAAATTGTAACTTTGTATCACGAAAAGGGTTACGAGCCTCGTTGTACTTAAAAGGAGTTTCTAAACTCCATTGATTAATAAAAATCATTCATTTTGTACAACTGTTATGCATTCCTTTATTGTGATTTCTTTATTTTTGTTTGGCGTTGTATCTTTAATCTACAGATAGAATGTATTTCCTCGCTAAAGTCCTAACCCTTCATTGTTCATCCCATCGTTCGAACCCTAGTAGGCAAATAATTGTAATTTCATTTTTCGCAACTTGAAAAATCGTCACTACCCTTATTTCAAATGGTTGACTTCACAAGGTTGTATCTCCCTCAATATTGCTCAAATGTTTGCATATGACCACTCATTTTAAAGCTATTCAAATTTTGCACAAGTTGGTCCAAGAATCAACTGAATCGGATAACTCTTCGTGAAGATATGACTCCTAAAACATGAGATGTTTTTAGGAAAAAACCCTAATCCTTCGCACTTTGCAATTTTGTTTTTTGCAATTTAAAAAATTGTCATTGCTCTTGTTCCAAATGGTTGACTTCACAAGGCCGTATCTCCCTCAATATTGCTTAGATTTTTACATATGACTACTTATTTTAAAGTTATTCAAATTATGCACAAGTTGGTCCAAGAATCAATTGAATCGGATAACTCTTCATGAAGATATGACTCCTAAAAGATGAGATATTTTTTAGGAAAAACCCTAATCCTTCACACTTTGCTTATGTCTAATTAATTTGAGCAAGAGACTATTAGAAATAAGAAATTAATTGAGAGATAAGTAGGAATATAATATAGGAGTTATAAGGTTTCTTAATAGTTTTAAGAATGATTTAATTTATTAATTTTTGATATATTAGATTATTGAATTTTTGCAAATTAATTGATTTGGGAGTCAAAATATTTACAACTTCGAATTTAGGAAAAAATAAATTTACAAAATTCATATCTTCTTATATTAGAGAGACATAAGGTAGTCTAAATCAAAGGAAATATATTCTTAACATTAATTGCATATAATGGAAGAAATTGTTAAGAATGCATTTAATGAGGATAGTAAGAAATATTGCACGCATTGAAGTTTTATTCTCAAAACTTAATAAATAACTTTGATGGAAAGAAATAAATGTCTAACAATTTAAAATAAATTTTGTCTTTGTTTCTAAAGGAGGCAAAATAAGGAAATTTTACATCATTTATAAGCTATCTTCATGAAAAACTTTTCAGGACATGGTGGGATTCTCAAAACACTATTATACTTTCTTCAAAAGAGTGTTTAATGATGTATCTATCATTAATTAGTTTTGAGATTTTTCAAGGAAAGAGACAAGCTGAGAGAAATGACACATATAATCTAAATGAAACATATGTTAGTTTCAATGAGAAATCATTGAAATCAAAGTTATATTATTGTGATGATTTACTAAATCAATGCTTAGAAGGTATATCATCAGGTATATCACAAATGAAGATGCAGAAAAATAAAATAAGAAAGAGGAAGAGAAGGAATCACATCAAGGATAATAGGAAAGAGAAGGTTTACAAAGCAACTTCAAAAATTCATCTTAAAAAGGTAGATAAAAGACTAAAGTCTTCACTAACCAAATAATATGATACAAAGGGTTGTTGGAGTATATTATATTATCTGGTATATGCTAATGTACCCCCATAGTACCTTCATGGTACACCTTGTAAATATTAGACTAAGGTTGAGTCTTAGATTAGAGTGTGAGTAAATATTTTATGTAATGTAATAATGTGCAAGAAATACACAAGTGTCATGTAAGTGTGCAAGTGTGATGTGAGTATATATGCACAAGTGTCTTATATGTAAGTGTGCACAAGTATCCTTATATTAGAGAGTGCTAAGTGAAGAGTCATGTATAGGTGTGCATACAAGATAGAGTCATGTGTATGCAAGTGTCAAATAGAGAAACCAAGAGTCATGAGACTTGGCATAAGGAAAGGAAGAGTCAAGTATCCAAAGAGTCATTCTACTATGGCTATATATTACTCCATGGAGGAGCATATTGAATATAGTGAATATAGCAAACATAGTGAGCATAGCGAGCACAACGAGTATAGAGAGCATTGTTATCATCATTGTAATAGAGTTTATGATACATTTGTAAGAGGAAGAGGAGTAATAAAGATTGCATACATTTTGAGCAACTAATATTGTAAGTTGTACTACATGCTTTGTACATGTATGATTCAGGCTATTACATTCATATTTATGAATATTAATGAATATCAGTTGATATATTATAAGCTTTTATTTACATATTAGTTGGCTCAAATTATTCATATTTATATTATTATCTTGATCTTATAATATTGCAGCTATCATATATTTGATCTTGTGAGATTTACATTAATATTAAGGCTTCAAAAGCCATCAGATTCTAAACCAAATCATCATTTCATGTAAAAATAGGCAAATAAAACTCTTGAAAAGTATTTTGAAGCTCAGTTACAATTTCTTGTAGTTCCTCTACTCCAACAAAGTTACTAATAAAAATCCATTACATAGAGTTGTTGCTCTCATTAATATAATCTTTAACCTTTGGATCTTCACAAGCTAGACATGCTCGATCTAATGGTTGCTATTTTAAATTAGAGATTAGAGGACAAGGCTTCGACCAAGCATTAGACCAAAGAAATTATATAGATTCCCTCATTGACTAGACATCTAATATATTTTTTTATTGCAAGCTATCTAAAATACATTTCTATGTTGGAAATCCTTTAGGTAGGGTTCCTTTTATAAATAATTTTATTGCATCAAGAGAACCTATATATTTTTGAAGTAACATTTTTGACCAACTCTTTCCTTGATCTCTAAATAGTCTTGACCTAAGGTTTTCCCCTAAGTCCAAACTCATAAACCTATAATTCTACAAGCCTATTCCTTCAATATTCTTTCCTTTGCAAACCCTATCCCACTCAGAAAGAGGAAACCTAAATTTTTTCTTCTATCCTTTTCAAAGAAAGTCTCTTTGAAAGTTATCAATTTATGATACTATACTTATTGACAATCTTGAAAGCAACATCATATAAATAGGGATGGATTATAATGTAGTATTTATGAGTTGTAGCCTTCCTACCATGGTTAAGAACTTATATTTCCAACCTACCAAACAAGCTTTCATTCTACCCAACTAAGAGATCCAAGCTCATTTTTATTTCCTTTATGATAGAAAAGAAACCCAAGTAGATCCAAGGAATTTTTAATTTTAAACCTTAAAGTATCCACAATAATCTATTGTAAATCTAGGGCAATGTAAATAAAAAATCCTAGATTTTAAAGTATTAAGCAACTATCTATTAGCCTTCTCATAGCATAGTAATATTAATTTAAACTCCATGGTCTCACTAACTAAGGCATCGCCCAAAAGAAAAGTATCATCAACAAATTAGAGATTAGATTCAAAGGCATCATTTTTTGCAACCTGAATAGCTTTGGTTTTTCCTTTTATTTTACCTTTGAGAAAACTCCCCCTACTTCCTCCACAAGAATAATAAATAGATAAGGAGATAATGGATCTCCTTGGCAAAATTTATAAGATGACTTAAAGTAACCAACAAGAGAACCATTGATCAAAATAGAATATTTTGGAGTGCTATAACAACATCTAATCCATTAATACCAACCTTGATCAAAATCAAACCAAAAGTCTTTATCTCCACAAAAAATCCTCACTTCATAGTCTTAAAGATAATGTATTTTTGCCCCTAAACCAAGGGCCACCATCCATGATATTATCCCTTATTTTTGAACTAGAGAAGATAATGAGGAAAAATCCTTTCAAATGAAAATTCATGGAGTTATTTGGATTCAATCCATCCTTCCACCTAATCCAATTTTCAATCTTTATAAACCTTGTCTAGTATCAATGGAACTTATAATTAAACCTTTGCTTTTAAGAACCATTATATCACACTTAATCATTTCATCCTTTGTAATCACTTCTTGTGTAGTATCTGTATTGGAAATAATAATATTTTCCAAAAATGAACAGAAGCAATTCATCCTCTCAAATATTATATTAAAAGCATAAAAAGATGAAAGAAATAAATTATGGGGTGCCCATAGGCACCATAAATAATCACTATCCTACTCATAGATAGGAATCAGTACACTCCAATATAATAGATGGAGTGGTGGGGGGTATTTATACCAATATCTAATCCCAAAAATACATTAATAAATTAATCTAGGTTGACAAAACAAGAGGTATTTAAGTTTAATAACAAGTTATAAGGTGTGTTTATAAGTTGACAAGGTTAATCATGGTCCATAGCGCTTACATAATAAAATATTATAATAAATTAAATATATTGTACAATGATTTCCTTTAGGCCTATCCAAGATTACATTATATAATATTGGCCTTCACCATGAAGCATATTATACTTTCAACACCCTCTTATAATCTGAATTATGGGGAAAAGGAGAGAAGACATCAGTGACAATAATATCATTTCCCATATAATGAATGCCCTATTGGGACTCTATAATTGAGGTAGATCCTTCTAAATTCCCCTCATCATCTAGAAGATGACGACTCATATTTAGAAACCTAGCTACAATCCTTTGCAATTTTAGCAAACAATTATTTTTTGGATGTCCTTCCCTCTTGTAGTATCTACAAATGGTCTTTGACTTCTTTAAAGACTTAGCCCGAACCTTGGACCTCTAGGTATTAGCCTCCTTAGATTTTGAATTCCTTTGCATAAGCTTATATTTATGAAGTGCCACTACAATTCTATCATTGCCACACAAAAATGAACTAGATGAGAGAAAATTTTATCAAGAGTAAGAGTTTTTTTTAGATTATAGAAACACAAGAATAATATGAACCATGAGGTTTAACATATAAAATGTAGAGTAATTAGCAAGGACAATCCTTACACATTTTAAATTATCTTTTATTTTACCTTTAGAAGATGCAATATATGCTATTTGCCTTAAATATCGCAATATAGTCCTCAACATTATTAAACTTAACCCAATTTGAGAGAAGAGAGATCTAATTCCAAGTGACTTACTTCAGTTGTATTTACTTTCCCAAATAGCTCATGTAATTTTTACTATACCTTGATGGGTTCACTTTCTTCTTTGATATAAAAAACAATTATGCTTCAATCAACAAGGAGAATAGATCAAGAGCTTCTTCTTCTTTATGCTGGTGAATTTCTTCATCATGGGCTACTACTTTATCTTCTTGAAAGATGCACCACGGATTCTTACTACATAAGAGGACAATAAATTTAGTGACCATTGAGATGAGTAACCAAGGCTTAATGACCCATCTTATATAATTTGACCCTAACACTATAACAAGTCCTCAAATTGATATTACCAATGCGTAGATCTCAAAACATTATGTGATTTTAAAAATAAATAGGCTCAATTAACTTCTATATGCAAGAATATGGCCTCCAAAAGTTTTGCCCTAATAAACCTCAAAAATGCAAAAATTAAATGCCCAAACCTTAGAAAACTAGGAAAAAATCCCATTCTGCCACTTGGCAATTTTTTATTCACTAGTGCACTCCACTCTTTTTTTGCCACTTTAACTACTCAAAGTTACTTAGTTGTCAATACTGGGTTTTTTTGCTTCTCTTATGGGCTATGTATATGCGAAATTTATGCCACGTCAACCTCCATGTCAATCGAGGAGGAGAACCACCACTAAGTCCACATTGAAGTATGTCGCTAAGAATTGAACCCATGCCTTTCTTTACTCAAAAATGTTTGGCTAACCAACATTCCATTTGAATCCAATATTTCCTTCACGTGCATTTGAAGTTTGACTTTCAGACTCTTGTTCATGAATTTCCCTTTGCAAAAGGAAGGGAATGTGAATTGAACTCAAGTCTACCTCTTTATTAATGCTCTTGAATATTCTGCATAACTAACTTGTCTACACTAATGGTGGTGACCAAAGAGCCAATTTATTTGTAGATGGCATCTTGCCTACCATTCAAGGCAAAAATCTTGAATCCTACGAGCTCAAACTTGTGACTGGAGGGCAATAAACTACCAAAGTCCATGATATCCTCCTCTTTGGAGACTCTCACTTGTAAAATGTTTCTTCTATTTGGAAAAAAATGTTTCTTATTCATTTATGAATATTTCACTTGTATTCTTAAAATTTAATGTATGCTCTTTTTAATTACGCATACACAAGGTAATAAAGAGCAAATAAATATTATCTTATGTAATTTTTTAAAACGATAAAGATGTGCTTATAGTTTACCATAATAAAGATGAGATTGTGTTTGAACATAGATTGAAGGTTCATATTGTAAAGTGTTTTTTTAAAAGGTAAAAATAATTTCATTCAATTTTATATGTTTATTAGATATAGTTGAAGTGTTAATTCTACCAATAATGTTTTAAATGTTAGTAGATAAAGATATTCCAATTTAATTAGATACAACTATTTATCTTTTCAACTTGGCTTTATGGAATTTGATGAATTGGTGAATTGGTTTTAGTCTTTTCCTACAACATGTTATACTAACTTAATTGTTAGACTAGCTACATTGACGATATTATGAAAAAAAGCTTTCATAGCTTAGGGTCTTAAAACTAGTTGATTTTATAACACACTATGCTAAACATGTAGAACATATGTTTACTTTAGTGTGATTTTACTAAAACATTATTAATAAGATATATTAGATAAGTTTTGGATTTTGGTCAAATATACATGATGGGATTTTCTAGCCCTTGATGTTGTAGGGTCCTTAGGAGGAATGGCCACAAGGTGGAAGGCAAATCAATTTAGGCTAACCAAATTTTTATTGCTTGACTCGAGAGTAGGGCCTAAATTCTTTTCAGTGGAGCTTGAGGAAATAGTGAGAGTAGTGAAAATTTATGGCCCCTATAAAGATAGGATGTAATATTGGGATAAATTTACGGATTAAAAGTTTTTAGAAGCTAATAATTTACTTTTAGGAGGTGATTTAAACATAACTCTTTCTAGGAATGAAGTATGGGGTGTTGCTGCTAGAATTGATCTACTAGATAATTACTTCATCCAAAAGTTTGAATCTCAAGGGTTGGTAGACCAGGTGCCTATAAAATATATCCCAACTTGGAGAAACATGAGGACAAAATTTGATAGAATTTCTAAGAGACTAGATAGATTCTTAGTAGAAAATAGTTTGATAAATGACACTTACAGATTGAAGTCTTGGGTTGAAGTAGAAGGATACTTTAATCACTCTCCCATCATGCTTTTTATAACAAAAAGGAGAAAAACCACATTGTACTTTTAAATTCAATTATGAGTGGTTAAAAGAGGATAGCTTTGTAACTGTAATCAAATCAGAATGGGTGAAGTTTTATCCTAGTCTGAGAGAATCTGCCAGTATTCAGTTTGTAGCAAATATAAAAAGGGTTAAGGTAGTAGTGGTTTAGTGTGTCCATAAAAAAAAACTAATAGATGGGCAAAAATCAAGGGAGATTGAGGAGAAGCTTGTAGTGTTTCTAGCAGATGACTTTGAAAAAGAATTGGATGAGGAAATAAGGCTTAAGTATACAAGTTTAGAATAAGAGAAGAGAAGATTTTTGGCAAAGAGAGAAGAATGATGGAGGCTCAAAAGTAGAGCACTATGGATTGCAAGTGGGGATGAGAACACTAAATTTTTTCATAGCTTCGCAAATTACAAAAAATCACAAAATACAATTTGAGAGCTGCAAGGATAAGATAGAAGTAAAGTCTCCTCCTTAAAGGAATAGCAGACATGGGAGTAAGGCATTTGGTCAACTATACAAGGATCCTCGTCAAGTTAATATAGCTATAATAATTAGAATAACTTCCTCAAAGGGAGCTCAAAATTGCTTTAACCTCCTTCCAAAAAGATAAGAGCCCAGGACTTGATAGGTGGGCTATGGAATTCTTTCTCGGGCTCTATGACCTTTTGGATTTTGACCTACTCAAGGTTGTGGAGGAGTCTAGGAAAACAGAAAGGGTAAATGTAGTTTTCAACACTACCTTCATTGCTCTTATTTCAAAAAAGGATAATCCTTCTTTTGATGATTTTAGACCCATTTCTTTGTGTAACTATGTGTACAAAATCATAGTAAAATAATTGCATCAAGAATTAAAAGGTTTCTCTTTGCTTTTGTATCTATTAAGAAACTTGGTTTCCTACATGGTAGACAGATTCATAAAGAAATTGGTGCTACTCAGGAAAGTCTTCATACCATAAAATCAAAGAAACTACCAACAATAGTGATGAAGTTGTATCTCTCCAAGGCTTTTGATAGAGTAAACTAACTATATTTAAGAATGATACTTTACTCATATTGGGTCATGTGTGCAGATGGTGAACTGGATTATGGGATGTCTTTATTCTATTTTTTTAATAGTTTTGATTAGTGATCCGGCCTCTCAATTCTTCAAAGCTTCTTAGGGGATAAGACAAGGTTACCCCTTGTCACCATTGTAATTTCATTTGGTAGTTAAAGGATTAAGTAGGTGTATTTTATAAATTGAGGGAATGAGCAGTAAAGGGAAATAAATAGGTAGAACAGTGGAAGTCACCGATATGCTTTTTGTAGATGTTCTCCTTTTCACATATGGAATAGTAAGAGCTATAGAGAAGCTAAAACTATCTTTAGATGTTCTTTTGTCTGGAAATAGGTATTGAGATTAATTCATAGAAGTCAAGCATCTCTTTTAACCGTGTAGATCAGGATCATACCATATTAATAGGTCAACTTTTCCCCTTTAACAAATTTGATCTTCAAGAGAAGTTTAAATATATGGGGTTATTTTTTAAACCCAATGACTACACTAAGCAAGACAATAATTGGTTGATAAAGAAGGTGGAAGGAAGAATTATTATATGGTGCAACAATTGAATTTCTTTGGGGGATAGATTAACTTTGGTCAAGTTTATGTTGGAGCAATCATATCCAAAAGGAGTTTTGGATAAAAGTAGATAGTTAAGCTATAGGTTTTTATGGACAAGGAAAAGGGAAAGGGAAGGTATTCCCTTGGTTAAATGGTAATCCTTAGCCAAGACCAAGAAAAATGGAGGATGGGGACTTAAGAACATATTTCTATTTAGAAAGGCTCTATCAATAAAATGTGTTTGGAAGATAATATCAAAGGAAGGTTTATGGAATAAGATCATACATGAAAAGTATTTAGAGCCATTTATAGTTGAGGAGTAGATAAGGGCCCCAATGAAGCAAAGCCATAATATTTTAATCTGTTGTAAGGCAATTATTTAGGTCTTTTATATTGTAGGTGATTGGCTTACCTAGGAAATAGGGGATGATTCAAGGATAAGACTAGGCTTAGACCCTTGGATTAGTTGTGGTGATATGCAAAAACTACCAAATAATATAATTCAGACTTTAAGAGCTCAAGGGATTGGAAATATCACCCAAACAATTGACCCGTAATCTTCTTAGAGTTAGGGATGGAAGGAAGCAACAATGTTAGGGCTTCAGGGCCAAGAGGCATATTAGTGAAAAGAATCTATGGGGAGACTTAAAGCTGAACATATTAAGTTGCGAGAGAAAACTGATCAATTGATCTACATAAAGTATGGAGCTATGAGGGAGTAGACTATAGAGTTGAGGTATAAGACTCTTTTGGAAGATAGCAATGACGATCTAACATGGTGGTGGAAGACACTCTGGAAGAATAAAGCCCCATTGAAGACAAGATTGTTTCTATGACTTACCATGAAAAATAAGGTTCTGACATGGGAGGTATTATAAAAGAAGAATTGGAATGGTCCAAGAAGATGCCATTTATGTAAGTCAGACAATGAAAAATTTTATCATTTACTGGTAGCTTTCTCCTTTACTAGATAGGTTTAGAGGGTTTAACACATTTTAAGCTTCCTATAGGAAGGCAAGAATATTTCTTAGGAGAGTGCTTCGGTTTTATAGCTCTTCCATTGTTTGTGTCTTAGGAGTATGGTTATATAGAAACATAATAATGTTTTAGGATAAGGAGAAGTCTACTTGGCAGGTTTCCTACCAAATCATCAAAAGTTTTAATAATTGTAAGGTTTTGGCAACAACAAATGTAAACAAATAAATCATCCCTCCAAAGATCGATAAATCAGGAGCTTAGGGATTTTTTGATGGGGCTATGCAAGGGGTCCATGGAGTTTGTAGAGCTGGAGGATTACTATATATTTTTTACTCTCATTATTTTACATTCAGGGCTAGATTTGGAGAAGTATCTAATAATTATGTTGAAATTGTGGCCTTCAAATTGTTGGTTCAGTTGGCAAAATCAAAAGGAATACAAAAAATTCAAATTTACGAAGATTCATAGGTGGTAATAAACTGGATGCTTAGTGTTTTTAGGATGAAAAACATGATTTTCTACAACCCATCTTCTCCCAAATAAAAGAAGTTGTGAATCAAAGTGAAACTTTTACTTTTTGGGTATATTTATAGAGAACTAAATAGGCTAGTAGATAAACTCTCAAAGAAGGCACTTCAAATTGAACTAGGTATGTGCTTAGTACAAGAATTCAGTGAGGGCAATGCACTGTAGCTAGTCCATATATCTATCTGGGGGGATTAATTCACTCCAATTAAAACAAACACAGTTAAAGCAAATTTTTCAAAAAACTCATAAGTCAGTGATTTAAAGGATACTAGTTGACAAATTGAGAAGGTGTCTATGAATAAAATTTAGCTTCATAGAGATAACTACTTATGATGTATAAGCAACTTGAATTTTAAGTCATTATTAAAATTTTGAAGAAATGGCAAAGAGGCATCTAAAGAATTTAATTTCATATTTATTTATTTTTCAATTGATTATATGGGATTGAAACGGGCCCCTCCCGTATTACATCATCACCACATAGTGGTATTACAAGAAAGCTTGGATATTATCCATGTATCACTTGGCAAGATTTGAACCTGAGTCTCCTCGTTGAATGTTGAGGAATTTAACTAGTTGCGCTAATGCCATGTCATTTGATAAATGCAATTTCATATTTTCTTAATATAAAATTATGACTTTTTTCAAGGGAAAACAAACTTAAAAGTATGGATATGATTTTTCTTTTTCTTTTTTTTATTTTTTCTTTTTCTTTTTTAAATTTTATTTATTTTCAAATGTATGACTATAATTTTTGTTTGGTTCATATTCATTCTTAAGAGAATTATATGAACAAAAAAAAATTATAATGGTTATTGTTGTTTAGCACATGGTTGTTGGTAATTGATTTTGTTAAGTTACCTATATTGCAATTTTCTAACAAAAGAAAATTTGTCATATTTACAAACATACATTGTGAATGATTTCTTTTGTTCCAAATATTTTATATTATCATATTGAAGATCATGATTATTTTTTTTTTGAAAAGTATCAAAAATAAATAAAATTATATAAAATATATTTTCTAAATACTAATTTTCTTAATATGAATTAAATAATGCAATACTATTTTTTTTCCATGTCATAATAATTTTTGTTTCAAATATTCTATATCATGATATGTCATAATAAAGAAAATTTATCATATTTACAAATGTGCATTATGAATGATCTGATTTGTTCCAAATATTTTATATTGAAGATTATGATTAGTTTTTTGAAAAGTAAAAAAAAAAAAACATTTTATGAATGATCTCATTTTTTCCAAATATTTTATAAGTGAAAAGGATTTTTTTTTTAATATTAATTTTCATAATATGAATTAAATATTACAATACTAAATGTTTTTTTTGCATGTTATAATAATTTTTGAATATATAACTACTTGAGTTTAAACATATTTTTTAAATCTATTTATTTTTTTAGTTGCACAATTGGTGTTATCGTTTTGAAATTAAAAACTTTATAAAATAATAAATACTAAAATATATTATATATTTAATTAAACAAAGATAAAGATGATGATAATATAATTTTTATTAATCCTTCTATGGAGACTATTCAGCTCAAACCCGTTGATATCTAGGTTATGCAAGCCCTCACTAGCTTTGTGCAGTCTTTTAAAGCCATCACACCAGTTGTCGTTAACATGTAGCTCGCCATGCAAGTTGTAGGGGTCCCAAATGCTACTCCGATCATCCTTATAGTTACTCAACCACCACCTTTTTCAGCTTCTCTTTGGGCCTCGATTGTTGCGGAGGCTTGTCCCACTACCATGCCAACTTTTTCATCGATGGCACCCACATACTCCACGGCTGCAGAGGAACAAGCTTTTAAAGTTCGATGTTCTCAAAACCCCTCAAGGGACAGCTTGGGCCTAAGCTTTGACAAGCATCACCAAATGTCCTCGAGCAAGAGTAATTTCAGTGGAGGCGCTAATTCCTTCAGTTCACTTCGGGGCCTAGGTGATTTCGAGGATGTCATGGATATTATGAATCCTAACAAGTCCTCATGTGAATTGTGCTGATGAAAAATTGACCAAAGCCCATTGCTTGAAGCATAGAGTTTGTTTAGGTCTGACTATCAGAGGTAGCAAAGGTCGCAGGTTATGTGCAACATGTATTCTACCAAGTATTTTCCTGGGAAAGGAGGAGTTGAAGGAGTTGTCATAGAGGCAGAAGAGGGCACAACTTATGAGCAACATGTATTCTACCAAGCATTTCAAGTTGAGTCAGCTAGGGTCCTCGTCAACGAACTCTGATTGGCAATAATGCAAACGAAGGATGGACTACCCCAGTCTCTTCGGATGGCAGCTGACAGTGTGTCAACGAGGAAGTTAACATCCGTACCACTCCTTGATATTTGTTTATTGATTATGTCTTAGGATGTCTGTATAATGATTACTCACGACAACGTGTAATAATATTTTTGGGCTCTGTTTTTATTGGAGAGGTGTGATGTCCTCCACCTAGCAGATTTTATAGTTTGTGGGATGTGCTAATTTCACCCGCCTTTTTTGTATGATTAATATTAATATAAAGTTTTTCATTAAAAAAATAACAATTTCAATCATTTTAATCATAGATTTATATCATTAAAAATAAGACATGTAAAAGAAGACTTGAGGGTGGAGGGTGGGGAGTTAACAACTGCAGTGCAGCTGCTACAGTTGTTAACTCCCCACCCTCCACCCTCAAATTGCTGCAGTTGTTAACTCCCCACCCTCCACCCTCATTTGAGGGCAGCTGCAGTTGTTAACTCCCCACCCTCCACCCTCAAATGCAGCTGCTGCAGTTGTTAACTCCCCACCCTCCACCCTCATTTGAGGGTGGAGGGTGGGGAGTTAACAACTGCAGCATGCTGCAGCTGCAATTGTTAACTCCGCAACTGCTGCAGTTGTTAACTCCCCACCCTCCACCCTCATTTGAGGGTGGGTGGAGGATGGGGAGTTAACAACTGCAGCACTGCAGCCTACAATTGTTAACTCCGCAGATTGCTTGCAGTTGTTAACTCCCCACCCTCCACCCTCATTTGAGGGTGGGTGGAGGGTGGGGAGTTAACAACTGCAGCAGCACTGCAGCTGCAATTGTTAACTCCGCAGTTGCTGCAGTTGTTAACTCCCCACCCTCCACCCTCATTTGAGGGTGGTGCTGCTGCAGTTGTTAACTCCGCAACTGCTGCAGTTGTTAACTCCCCACCCTCCACCCTCAAATTGCTGCAGTTGAGAGTGGAGGATGGGGAGTTAACAACTGCAGCTGCAGCTGCTGCAGTTGTTAACTCCCCACCCTCCACCCTCAAATTGCAGCAGTTGTTAACTCCCCACCCTCCACCCTCAAATTGAGGGTGGAGGGTGGGGAGTTAACAATTGCAGCTGCAGCTGCTGCAGTTGTTAACAGCTGCTGCAGTTGTTAACTCCCCACCCTCAAAGGGAGTTAACAATTGCAGCTGCAGCTGCTGCAGTTGTTAACTCCCCACCCTCCACCCTCATTTCATTTGAGGGTGGAGGGTGGGGAGTTAACAACGCAGCTGCAGCGAGTGGGGAGTTAACAACTGCAGCAGCTGCAGTTGTTAACTCCCCACCCGCCTGCAGCTGCAGTTGTTAACTCCCCACCCTCCACCCTCAAAGGGAGTTAACAATTGCAGCTGCAGCTGCTGCAGTTGTTAACTCCCCACCCTCCACCCTCAAAGGGAGTTAAAAACTGCAGCAATGCATAGCTGCAATCGTCGCAGATTGTTAACTCCCCACCCTCCACCCTCAAAGGGAGTTAACAACTGCAGCAGCTGCAGCTGCAATTGTTAACTCCCTTTGAGGGTGGAGGGTGGGGAGTTAACAACTGCAGCAGCAGCTGCTACAGTTGTTAACTCCCCACCCTCCACCCTCTGCTGCTGCAGTTGTTAACTCCCCACCCTCCACCCTCAAAGGGAGTTAACAACTGCAGCAGTCTGCACTCGCAATTGTTAACTCCCTTTGAGGGTGGAGGGTGGGGAGTTAACAACTGCTGCAGCAGTTGCTGCAGTTGTTAACTCCCCACCCTCACTGCAATTGTTAACTCCCTTTGAGGGTGGAGAGAGGGTGGGGAGTTAACAACAGCTGCTGCAGTTGTTAACTCCCCACCCTCCACCCTCAAATGAGATTTGAGGGTGGAGGGTGGGGAGTTAACAATTGCAGCTGCAGCTGCTGCAGTTGTTAACTCCCCACCCTCCACCCTCAAAGGGAGTTAACAATTGCAGCTGCAGCTGCTGCAGTTGTTAACTCCCCACCCTCCACCCTCATTTGAGGGTGGAGGGTGGGGAGTTAACAAGCTGCAGCACTGCTGCAGTTGTTAACTCCCCACCCTCCACCCTCATTTGAAAAATAAATTTTAATATACTATAATTACATATTAAGTATAAGTGAAAATTTTACAAAACTTATAAAAGACAATTTTGTATTAATAACGTTAATATGGATGAACAATGTGTTATAATTAAAATTACTGTAAAATTAATAAATATGTTTAAAATAAGCTTGAAAGAAGTAGTATAATAATTGTTAATATGATGCAGTGAGAATTCTAAAAGAATATTTTATATCCTTTAATTTTTTTGGTTACATAGATAAATTCACATGTAAAAGAAAACTTGGAAAATAAGTTTTAATATATTATAATTACATATTAAGTATAAGAGATTATTTTACAAAAACTTATTGAAGACAATTTTGTATTAATAACATTAATATGGATGAACAATGTGTTATAATTAAAATTATTGTAGAATATATATATATATATATATATATATATATATATGTTTAGAATAAATTTAAAAGAAGTAATATAATAATTGTTAATATGATCAAATGAGAATTTTAAAAAGATATTTTACATCTTTTAAATTTTTTTTTTGGTTACATAGGAGAGTTGGTCACAACCACACTATTTTTAGTAACTAACAAGCGCAAAGTTTAAACCATAGGGGCTATTTCCACCAAACCTATTTCACCTTTTTATTGTTGACCTGGTGTGAAGGGGATCACCGATCACTTAAGATTTGTACTATCATTGTCAATTTGACGTGCACACAAAAAAATTTAAATCATACTACTACCTTTGCAATCAAGTTACCCTCGAAGTTTGAACCTAGATGTTTTCTTGATAAGTGTCTGACCAGAAAAACACTTACCAATCCACTAACACTCAGGATAAATCCTTTATGATAATTAAAATATTTAAAAAAAAATCTTTTAGATGTTTTGGTGAAAGTTTGAGAAAATATTTTCGCTCCAAGGATAAGCACCATAATTCTAATAGCCCATTTACAACTACTATATGAAAAAAAAACATAACATTTTCAAATCATTGAAAATAATTGTATAAACAAAAATTAAAACATAATTAAAACTTTAAAATTGATAAAAATAATGTATGTTTATAATTTTAAAATAAAATTTGTATGTTTATTTGAAACAACAATAAATATAATAATGCATAAGGAAATTAAAAAGTAATACATAATTATAAAGTTATATTAAAATTTTTATTTTTGGGTCTGCAGTAGTGTAGCTGGTATCTAGGACATAGCCCGAAAATTAATAAATGGGAGGTCTAGTGTTGAAACCACCCATTGTGTGTTTTTGTTGTATAGTTGGTTTTCGAGACATGGTTCCGAAATGAATAGGCGGTCCAATGGTTGAACTACCCTATATATTGTCTTTGAAAACACAAAAATTCATTATGAAGGCCTTAGGGTACCTAGATATCCATTATGGAGGCCTTAAAGGTATAGATGGGACTAACTAGAGGCCCCAAGTTTGTAGTGGGTTTCCCTTCTAATACAAAGGTTTAGTCCATCGTTATAGCGCTAGTTTTCGAGACATGGTTCTAACACTAATAAATGAGAGGTCTACACCCCAAGGGCTAGGTGGATTGGTAAGTGTTTGTCTGGCCAGACACTTACCAAGAAGACACCTAGGTTCAAACATCAAAGGCAAACTATTTGTAAAGGTAATATTCTAATCTAAATCCTCTGAGTGCATGCCAAATCCACAATGACGGTACATATCTCGAGCAACTAATGGTCCATTTCACGTCAGGTCAATAATAATAAGGTGGAATAGGTTTGGTGGGAGTAACCCCTATGGTTTGAACCCTACGCTTGCGAGTTACTAAAAATAGTGTGGTTGTGACCAACTCTCCTATGTAACAAAAAAAAATGAGAGGTCTAGTGTTCGAACCATCCCTTGTGCGAACTGTAGTTGGTTTCCAAGACATGGCCCCAACACTAATCAATGGAAGATCTAGTATTTTAACCATCCCTTGTAGACACAAAAAATCCACTATGGAGGCCTTAGGGGTAACCCGGATGGGCCTAGCGACAGGCCCCAAGGTTGAAGTAGTGGGTTTCTTTTCTAACACAAAGGTTTTGTCCGCTTTTGGAGCACAGTTGGTTTTTGAGACATGCCCCAAAATTAATAAAAGAGATTTAGTGTTTGAACTAACCACCTCATGTGCATCTTCATTGTGCAGTTGGTTTCCAAGACATGGCCTCGAGATGAACGGAAGATCCAATGTTCGAACCACCGCCTATATTGTCTTTGTGGACAAATAAAAAATCCACTATGTAGGCCTTAGGGGTATACTTGGATGGGATTGATGACAAGCCCCAAGGTTGAAGTAGTGGTTTCCTTTCTAACATAAAGGTTTGTCTCAAGGAGGACAACGCAATGGTTTGGGCTTTGGCATCTCTTTGGGAGGCCCAAGATTCAAAACCTGGCGTGTGTTATCATGCTCTATTGATAAGCTTAGCTCTCGACCTCACGAGGGATTATGGTTGGGAGAAGAATGCTCGATCCTAAACATTAGTTGTAAAGGTTAGTCATAAGGGTTTCTCATCAATAATATATATATATATATATATATATATATATATATATATATATATATATATATATATATGAACGATTATTTGATTATCACAAACATATAGTTTAAAAAATTACAAACATTTGTCTAGTTTTCAAGATGAAAAAAAATCACATTTTATATTTAATAATAAAAAAATATTATTATTTTAATTAAATGTTTTTTTATGATAACAATAAAGATTGAAGATTTAATAATATTATAAAAATAATTTACATTCAAAAATATAATAAATAAAAATATAAATCATTAATATATAATTTTAATTAAATTTAATTTATATTTTAAATATATAAAAAATAAATGATCCTCATAAATAATTTTAAAAAAAGTCGTTAATATATAATTTTAATTAAATTTAATTTATATTTTAAATATATGAAAAATAAATCATCTAAAAAAAAATTAGAAAAAAGTTGCCTTCCTCGCCCTTTGAAACAAAGAAGAAACCACCGGGCCACCAACCAACCACCGACCACCAACGAAAAGTTGGCTTCTTCACAGAACCCTTCATTTCTATATGTGTCAAATTCACATAAAGATTGTGATGACACACCAAACGCCGAATCCACCGTCAAATAGTTGATTGGAGGTTATTAGCTCATCGTGGGCTCCACGAGAAGTTGGTGCAGAGTGCGGAACAGCTAAAAACAATGGTTGTAGGTGCATATAAATAATAAATATGGAAACTTCTTGCCATGGCCAGAGACGGTGGACGATGAGGCCCTCAAAGTCACGCTGGTCTCTGTAGGGGCGGTTACTCTAAACATATCATCACATCAATTAAAAATTAGTTAAAAGTCTTTTTCTGTACACCTCATTGCATCAACTAAGAATTATTTAAACGAATTAATTAAAAATTGACGATCAATAGAAGATTGTAGATCCCAGACAACTCAGATATAGAAGAAGAGGTATTAAAGTTTCGGTGGACAGTATGGATATTAAAAATAGATAGGTTAAGGTTTCACTGTATTTAACATTTATTAATGTTTTTTATTTATTTTAAGTTTTAAATATAAATAAAATATTTAAATAATAATAATATATAATATTTAAAATAAATATAAATTAATATAATAATGAGATAAAGACAGATTAATAGATTTTTTAATGAGTGAGTAAAAGAATATAAATGATTTTTTTTTTTTTTAATTTAAATGAATAATATAACATCTAAACAACAATAATAAATATGGATGAATATGTTGTTTTTGCGTAAGCATGTCAACAAAGATGTAACGGAAAACATAACTTTTATATACATATTAACTTTTATTTTAGTTGAGCTTAAGCATCTTAACGTGGGATGTTGGATCAAGTTAATATTAATTTTACAATTTAAATATTTAAATAAATAAAAATTATAAAATTGAAAATAAAGATTTGATTAAATATATACAATAAGTTTTTATTAGATTAAATATTAGCATATTTAAATTATAATTTAAATATTTATAATTAAAAATAAATAAATTTTATTAAAAAATATTTGATCAAAAGCCTGCTCAAGATATCATTTGTTATAACAATAGACTACATATGATTTATAACGAGTTTGACCAAAGCATAGGAATAAAATTCATGCAGGTACACTATCGGAGCGAGATATATATGTAGTATATATTTTGGAGTTGTTTGTATTATAATTTCTAATATGTAATTTTAATTTATAAAAATAATTTTATAAATTATGTATTTTTATGTATAAAAGCTTATTATTTAATAATTAAAGTATAGGTTCTATGGAATATTTATTGTATTAATATTGATAGTTTACTTTTTTTTTAATAAATGTTCATTAATTTTTATAATTATTTAAATTTTTATTAATTTGATAAAAAATATAATAACTTAAAAAGAAAAAAGATGAAGGAAACAAGATTGTGTAAATTTGTTGAAGAAAGAAGCTTTTAAAAACATTTTTTTTGGAATGAAAGTCCTTGAAATAATATATTTACATCTTCTTTCTCTTTAAAGTTAACACGAAAAATATAGAGGGGGTTTGAACATTAGACTTCTCAAAGAGAGGCCAAAGCCCTTACCACTGCAATAAGCTTGCAACTTCACTTGTAAAAGCTTTTAATGCATGTAATATCTTGGTTTATTTCATTTGTTGTTAAGAATTTGTTTATTTTAGCATTTTTTTTTATTGTATTTCATTTCTTGTAATTGTTTATTTTGTTTTTATTAGCGTTTTTTCATTCTCTTTCATCATTAGTAAAATAAGAATTTAGCTTACACAAAAATACCTACAAAACCCTAGTTTTCTTCACAAACTAAAATACAAGCTTGAATCCCATCCAAATCTAAATTTGAATCTCCCATCCACATCCTGTGACGTGGACTTAGCATTCAAAAATGGTAGTCATTCACTAAAAACTGTAACTCTATTTACCCAACTTGGAATCATATTTTGGTGAACCTAACATGAACACCATATGGGTTTGTAGAAATTTGTAGGCACTAAGTTAAATCTGATCCTAAAACTTGAACAAACAAAAAAATAAAAATATTAACTAACAACTTTTAAAAAGCTAAAAACTAAAAATTTGAAGAACATTAATGATGGCAAAAAGAATTAATCATTCATTGAGGCTAAAGCCTATTTAATACATGTTTTAGGGTTACAAACTATAATATCTATACTCCCGATTAAGATATTGTTACATGCAATAAATATTAAAATAGTCTCCTAGCTAATAATGCATGAGTTAATAATTATTGTAACAAAATATTCTAACATCCCCACTTATTACATTATACCAGTTAGGAAATATTAAGATCCGTTTTAATTTAAAGGATTCTAGGCTCTTGCTCTTGGCCCTGGCTCTTGACTCTATGGATTTGGTTATTTTGAATTTTGGGTAAACACCTCTAGAGACATCTCTAAGTCTACCACTAGGTTTGTTGCCTCTAGGTCTATCGCCTCTAAGTCTATCACCTCTAGGTTAGTCATTGGGCCTATCGTATCTAGGTTTGTTACCTCTAGGTTTATCGCTTTTGAGTCTATCACCTCTGGATCCTTCATTAGATCTGTTATCTCTAGGTTTTTTGCCTCTAGGTCTATCACCTCTAGGTCATCCACTAGGTCTATCACCTTTGGATTTTCCTCTAGGACTATCACCTCTAGGTCTTTCACCTTTAGGTCAACCACTGGGTTTACCTCGAAATGCCACTAGGTTTGTTGTATCTTATGTCAAGTACACTTTAGACTACTTAAGAAATAGTGAGATTGACCTCCTTTTACTTCTTCAACTACGAGTGTCCTTATGGTAACCTTCTCATCCTATTGGAAATCATGGATAACAAGTCGCTACAACCTCTAGGTGTAATAGAGTAGATCATTGCTTATGAGGTTCACTATTTTATCTCGTGTACTATAAATATGTATTCCTCCCTAAGGGTGAGCTCATTACTTGCATTATACTATGAAGGTGTTAATCTCCACCAAAAGCACACCTCTAGCCATATTAAACTATCACAAAACTGAAAAATATTGCTTCCATTGAATCAACATCAAAAAATACTTTCCAACATGTTTATATAAGTCTATACTTGCAAATCAATTGATGCCTCAAATTATGAGAAATTAATGTCTTGTTCGACAAAATAAAGATGACGATATTCTCCTTACAATAAAAAATTCCAAGGAATTTTCTTCGAAATTTTCCTTGATTTTAAAATAGGCCCTCTCTTTCACATATTTTTAAAAAATATATACTTGCAGTTTTTTTAAATTGAAGATCATGAGCTTATAAAAGAAGTGTCATTTTTTTCCAAAAAAATATATTAACAATATTTGAATTTAAGACAATGGGTTCCTATGTACCATGCACTAGCCACTTGAGCATCGCTCATAGCTGGGTTTTAAAAATGAATATGATCATCCTTGATCTCTTAATTTATCAACATGTAGGAAGGAGACACTTGTCATTTATGTCTCTGTCCCTTTCAACATAGGCAAATTTTTCCTTCAAGGAATCAACTCTCCTCTTAAAATCCTTGAGAGCTTTGAAATTGGTGATATGATTGTACCACTAATTTAGATTACTCTATTCATCTTCTAGCTCATATAAAAGCATGCTCTCATCCTCTTGCTTTTCTCAAAACCCTAGGAGTTGATTCATCCATATTGAAAGGCGATCGTGGTAGCAACAATGATGACCTTTGCAAGCATTTCATGTCCTCTTTAACAAAGTTGGAGGAAGAATTAAATTCAACTTATGCACCACTAATTTTAAACCCTCATTTGCCACTATAGGGCACCATATTAAACTTAGTTTTTCTAATCTTGGATATATGTTCTTGAGATCTTGTAGATCCTTATAAAAAAGGTTGCACCACCTTCAAAGTCTTTTCTTTTGAGCTTCTTAGAGTAATCTAGCTTTCGTGATCACCTTGAGGATGAACTCCCAATGACAAAAGCTCTATTTGACTCTGGTCTAAAACCAAGATGAAAAATAGTATGGATTTATGCAAAAATTAGTCGCCTTTCAAAAAATTATCGCTTGCAGTTCTTTTCCTATGCATTCTTTGATTCATCCTCCTCGGTATGTTTTCTGCTACTATTATTGATAGAGTGGGACCCATATGTAGGTTGTTATCTCCTTTCATGAGCTTCATGGAGCCAAAAATCCTAAATTTTGGCCTACTCCTAGATCCACAAATGGGATAACATTATCTATTGCACTCGCACAAATTTGGTATACTTCTATTCTTCATCGCCTTGGAGCCATTAACATTGATGGTGAGACCCTAAGAAGAAGAGAGTTGATATGATGTGGTACCATGCGAGCAACATTCAAATCATATAAAAAATTCTAGTGTAACCTTCTACAACACCTTTGACTTTGCTTTCCCTCCTTTGTTGCACATATAAGACTGAAATAATTTTTTAATTAAAATAATGAGTCTGCACCGTTGTTCAAGTTGGAAGAGCAGAGGTCCTAGACCATCTATAGGGTGAGCATCATCAAGTTCACTATCATGGTGTGATGTGGATACCCAACATGTTCAATTTTATGGGCATCCAAGGCATCATCTAGGCCTTTGAGGTCACAATCGTTTCTCGGGGTATCATATTTGCCCTTGTCTACTACATCATTGGTATATCAAGCGATCACATAAACCTCATAGTCTGATCTCCATATAACCTCTTGTAGTAAAGAGAACTTCATTCAATCATGAAATGAATGTGTCGTTATTGTTAGGACCAAGTTTGCTTTTGAATTCACCACCTCAACAATTGACTACAAAGGCTATGGGGAGGGTGAGGGGAGAATCGTCGAAGACGTGATTCCCCCCTCAAACTTCAAATAGGAAGGAACCTATTATGATAAGCTTTAATCATTATATAAATCAAGAGTTTGTTTGAAAGATGCTTTGGGATTACAAATGGGATGATCATTACTCAAGATTAGGAGATTGTTACATGCAAGAAATATTAAAATAATATCCCAACTAATAATGCAAGATTTAATAATTAACGCAATAAAACATCTTAACAACTAAAAAATTAAACATTAGAATCTAAATTACACTTTTATTGGTAATAAATTTAGCCATCCACAAGAGTTATCATAAGAAGATATCATACAAGTCACATAGTAAATCAATCCTTTCCATTCCAACAAGAGGGGAGAAAATATTTTCTTAAATATGGAATCCAATATTTGATAATAACAAGATGATTCTAATAACTAAACCCCACCTAGTCCTATTCATGATGGTGAAGGTAGGATAACCTTCTAATTATTCAAAGCCATATCTCATTTTCTTTAAGAATCATAAGAAGGATATAGAGAAATTCTGGAAAACAATTCAACTCACTTAGAAAACTACTCAAAGAATGGTTTTCGCCATTGATAAAATTCTGATTTCAAATGTGACCTAATCTTATCAATACTTTAGTGGTACTCATGAACAATACTTTGGTTCTACAAATACCACTATGTAAAGTTTAACTATGTTAGTGCTCGATAATCATAATAACTCAATTTGTAATATACCAACATATATTATAACTGTAATAAAAAAGGTGAGATTAATTAATATTATCCAAAGGTTAGAACCACAACATAAATCTTCACCCCTTCTCTTGAAGATCTATTTTCACACTTTGAGGTTAGAGGAAACACCATCTCTCCAATACTTCAAGCAAGTGTTTGTCAAACCTTCCAATTTCTCAAACTTAGCCAAATATTTTCTCTTATGTTGAGGATATTAAATGGGATTTCAACATGCCCTCTTATGCAAACATCATCTAAATATGAAGCAAGTGTTGGATAAACATTTTAATTTTCTAACCTTAGCCAAATCTTTCCTCTTACCTTTGGATCTTAAATGGAATTATTGACATGTCTTCTTATCGACCCCCAACTCAACCAATACCTCCTACAAACTCCTTCCATGAGATACCTCAACCTAAAATTCCACTTATATCATATCATCCTCCTATCCAAAATAAAGCTTCAAGCTCTCATGAATTGATTGCAGCAATCGAGACACCAAGTGATCATTATTTAATAGCCTTCCTTAAATCAAAGATATTCTTATGAAGATCTTTGCAACCAACCCTTAGACCCAACTATAGCAAGTAGATGTTTCCCACCAACTTTGAAACATCTAAATTTTAACTTTATATAAGAAAGGAGAACCCTATAAAGCATCTTTAATTATTTCTTACAACTTGTTCTAACATTGCATATGAAGACGTGTTACACGTTAAACTCTTTCCTACAAGTTTAATTTGTATGTTCCTTAAGTAATACTACCAAATACCATAACATTATGTTAAAATATAAAATCTTAATTGAAATATTTGTGCAACACGTTTCTATCTACATTGCAAATAAAGTAACCATTAATATTTTATATCAACTCAAACAAGGTAAAGAAGAAATCCTAGCCAATTTTTTAGGAAGATGGAGGGTCTTGGTGGGGAGATCACAATATATTCCTCCATAAAATTCCCTTTAATATATCTTCATGTCCAACTTACATAATCAATTCTACCTTGAAACCACCAATGTTACAATATTTGAAAAACATGCATTCCAGGCTAAGCGAATAGAAACTTCCCTTATAAAAAAGGACAACTAAAACTCAATAATGGAAAAGAAGATAATAAAATACTTCTTCTAACAACAATCATAATAGCAACGCTAAAGGTCAATATAAGAATAAACATGTTACTGGTGATGAAGTGACTTATTTTCATAAGACCATTAATAACATGAATGCTATGGAAAATCCCCAAAGAATAATCTTAGGCAAACCTAGTAACCAAAAACCCTTTCAACCTAGGAGAAGGTTTACTAGATGATATGATCCTTCAAATGCCATCCTAGAACAACTATTAAAATCTAAAAGGATAGAGTTACATACTGTGAAACCCATTGAACCATGAATAGAAAGGGCTTCATGGTTTAAATTTGACGAGTATTGTTCCTTTCATAAGACCAATTCTCATCAAAAGGGCATGAAGAATTTAGTTCAAGAACTTACCAGTAAAATCCAAGTTTTTATCAATGATAGCTCCAATTCAAATTCTTTATCCTAATCTAGCCAAGACCTAAGTATCTTTAAAAATGTTTTACCTGATCATAAAGGTAAATGCTTAAACCAAAAATATTAAAACAATAATATTAATAAGACCCTTTATACATCTTAGCTCAAATTGTGATAAAGTCATTAGAATAATTTTGGTACATAATTGTTAAAGACTCATCATTTGTAGTTCAAAGTTTCTTAGTCAATTTAGATTAACAAAAAAATTATTTAGACAAATATAAATGAACCTTTAGGGCCTTTAATAACAAAGAGTGTGAGGTTAGTATGACCATAGTGTTACCTCTTAAGGTAGGCTCTAGATCCCTTAACGTATTTTTCTATTTTATGTTATCTACTCATACTACAATATTATCTTAAGAACATCCTAGATACATTATTACAAGCAATCCCATTCACATTACGTCAACGTCTCAAGTATGAACATAGAGACCAAACCTACAACATACCAACTAATCCCAAAAAATTTAAATATTGTAAAGTAGTTGAATGTAAAAATCAAAAACCTAATCTTTATCCTTAATAAAAAAAAGTATTACAATCATGATTTGAGATAAAGAAATACCTAGTATCCTAGAAAACACATTCCACATAGGTGAATTTCGTAAATCTTATAATGAAACCCAGCTTGTAGAATCCATAGGTTCCCTTAATATCTCAAAAACAAACAAACAAAATAAGCATAACACAACCCTAGAAAGCCAAGAAAACGAACAATCTTGTTGGAATTCATAATACTTTTCAAAAAATACTTTGAAACATATATTCACCATAATTATTATAGAAAAAGGAACAAGAGCAAAATAGAAAAGCATATATATGAAGACAAAGAAAGAGATAAAAAACAAAAATTAATAGATGGAATAAGGGGTGGGTGACCATAGGTATGCCAATATCTCACATATCATAAACTGATAGAATGGGTCAATTATTAGGGGGTATTTATATTGATACTGAATCCCTTGTTAGATGTTAACCTTAAAATAACATGACTCTAAGGTTAAATTAGCATTATGCATAAACATGAATCATCGTAAATTGGTTATATTTAGGATTTTTGAAATTTTAAATTTGCTAATTTTGGGACCTTTCACTAGGACCCATTTGCCCAAAATTTTTGGGATGGAATTTTTTTGGGGTCGATTTGTCCGACGGTGATAATAATTATCTCGTTTTTATCTTAATTCATCAATCACTTTCATCCAATTCTATAGACAATTTGCCTTCAAATTATAAATAATTTTATTTTTTTTCCAATTCGCCACATATATTACCTATATAAATACTTAAGGGGGTACCGATAAACATACATCTAAAACACTCTAACTTGAAAATAGCTCTAAAGCAACAAAAAACCTATTGTCAATTGACATATTTACCGATTGGTTGTAGGGGATTGTCAATCAAAATATACTGATCGATTCTACAAACTTGACAAGGTTTGCAGAGTAGTGCTTCTCAACATAAACTGATCTATTGTAGAGGTTTGTCAATCAACATATGTTGATTGGTTGCAGAAATCCAAAAAGGTGAATTGGTTTTAGGGGATAGCTTCTTGACATAAAAATATTTGTTATAGAGGAGTGTCAATCAATATATGACGATCGGTTGTAGATGAGTTTCAATCGACATATGTCGATCGGTTGCAGAAACCTAAAAAGGTAAATCAGTTTCAAAGAATAGCCTCTCGATATAAATTGATCTATTACGAAGGAGTGTTAATCGACATTTGTCGATCGATTGCAGAAACTTGAAAAGGTAAATCAGTTTCAGAGAACAACCTCTCGACATAAACCAATCGGTTGTAAAGGGGTGTCAATCAACATAAATCGATCAATTGCAGAGTATAGTTGATTTCTCGAGAACAATTGCATTCAAAGAATTATCAATCGAGAATTATCGATAGGTTGTAGATATCTTGACAATGATGCTTGTTGCAAAGGACTGTATCTCAACACATACCGATTTATTGTAGAGGATTGTTCATGGATAAATATTGATTGATAGTGGATATCTTGATAGTGATGATCTCTTGAAGAGGACTACCTCTCGATAAATATCGATTGGTTATAGCGGACTGTCGATCTTCCAAAACTAATAAATTGCAAATATTTTGATAGTTTGACAATCTATTGTAGAGGATGATCTATTGCAAAGTATTATCAATCGATCGTGATCGATCGGTTGCAGTAATTTAAAGTGACTATCGGTGATAGAAAGTTGTGACAACTATGACAATAGGTAAATTGAAATCTTCCAAAAAACAATGTTCTTGTTTTGTTATGGATAATCTCTAGCAATAAATTTGACTTAATGCCTACTTGTTGTTGTAGCCTTGTTACTTATTTTTAAACCTTTGTTAGTTTCTTTACAATTTCTAGGTAGAGTATTCTTCTTCCACAGTTTTGCTATCCAAAGCTCTTTTTCTTCAATTTCATAAGCAATGTAGATGCACTATCTGCAACTATGGTAGACAAGTATCCATGTCCATCTTGTTATGTGTTAGGAGCATTTTTGTTGTCAGAAACTGCTTCTTGTCTGTTAGGGTATGTTTTCTTAGCATTGTTTTGATTTGTAGTTGTTCTTTGAGCAGACAATAAGAGGTCATTCTAGAGGGTAATGTAGGTTCGTTGAATACTCATAGATTCTTTATGGAATTATAGTTTAACCTTGGTTACTTAGAAATACAAATTAATATTGAGGGAAGTATGTGATTTTCCTTTAATTTCATATTCATTAGCTAACATCTAAAGGTTTTTCTTTGCAGGTACAATGTCACCTACTAAATATGGAAAGAATGAAAGCCAATATTTTGGTAAAAATAAAATTCTAAAATATTTTACACAAATATCAAAATGCAATGAGGCATCCACATATGCACAACATGAAGGTACAAACACCTTTTACCATCAAATCAATAATTTTTCTATCTGTTATTCTTAAATATAAAGCATTTTTTATTAATAGATAAACAATTGTCTGCTTATCTACTTCTTTTTATATGCTTTGTAAATTGTATTATGTTAATTATTTAAAATAGTGTCTTTTTACATCAAAAAATAATATAGAAGACCAAAAATTGAATGCAGAGAACACTGTCGACCTTGAAATGCATCCACTTGAAGATATTCCAAGGGATGAGATGAGACCACTTGATAATTTTCCTAATAATGACATTCAACAACCACTTCACAGGATGCCTAATACAGACACATTAAACAAAAAAGAAAATGATAGTACAATTAAAATGCAGATATCTGGAGAATATTCTAGTCAAAAATCTAAACGTCAAAATACAAGTGAATGGACTATTGGAAGTGATTTTAAAAATGAATGGGTACAGTTATAGCCCTTTATTGTATAAATGCGTTATTTGTAGTTGAAAACTGGGAAATGATCATTTGTTGTAAAATAAGAAAGATACAATAGAAAAATACTATGGGAAAGTTTACATCAAAGAAATACAAAGTGATAGAAAAATTAAGAAATATCATAGGTGGAAGGATGAATTGGAATGTGTGCATGTCATATGTGCACTTGAATAAAAAAAAGTTATTAAAAACCAACAAACTCTCATTGAGAAGGATGGAACAATCCAAGTCCAATTTCAAAAAATTAATAAGATCGTATTAGCCTCAAAACATTTGTAGTTTGTTGTTGTATACATTATTCTAAAAAATGATTGAACCATGTCTGATTTTGCTGATTATAAGCAACTATTTCAACTAGTCGATGTACAAAACCTTAGCAGTTCCTATTGGTCAGATCGAAGTCATTGGAAAATGATAAAATGTCTATCACTGGTTGAGAAGGACCTGAGAGAGAATGTAAAACAAACCAAATTTATTTCACTTTCCATTGATGAGGTAATGACTGTTGACAACACATCTTGTATTTGCATACATTTGTACACATTCCAAAATTATTTGAGACAACCTCATTTACTAGCACTACATAAGATGTATTGAAAATTGTAATACGAAAAACATTTACAATATTGTTGTAACCAGTTTAAAGGATATTGTTGGAATGGATGAAAAAGAGATTGCCACAAAGTTAATTTGTGTTGGAGCTGATGGTGCAACTACAATGAAAGGACAAAGGAATGGTCTTTGTATTAGAATTTAGACAACAATTACCCCATATTATATTCCCATTCATTACATGGCTCATCGAATGTATATTGCATACAAAATTGTGAGCACATTTGAAAATGTAGCCAGAGTGGAAGATCTCGTCCATGAAATACACTCTTACTTTTCATGCAGTCCAATAAGGTTTGTAGAGTTTCAACAATTTAGGTGTAACTAAAGGTAGACAATTGTTAAAAGATGTGGACACCAGGTGGATTTCACTATTTCTTCCTTCAAAAAGTTTTTTTTTTCAGAATATCAATCCTTAGTGGGGTTTATGTATGCACATTATAGGGATGTTGACAAGGCAAACAATTTGCTATTTTGTATGATTGACTTTGAAACTCTTCTCACATTATGTAATATTCTTCAATTATTGCAAGAAATGAATTCTTTGATTAAACTCGCATATGAAAAAGCAATTTATATTGTCGATTTCATCGGGATGAGAAAAAAAATATGTATGCTTATTGATAAGATTTAATTGTTTGGACAAAATTTTAAGGATCCTTTGTTTGATAGTTGGAATATGTTAGTTCAAGTCAATGATCCTAACAACTTTTTAAAGTTCAACATCAATGATAATATTTGTATTGATATCCATGGAAATATGATTCTTTTATATCGTTATGAAAAGCGGTTAGATACACTAAAAAGGGATGTTGAACAAGTGCCAATAACACATTGTGTATTTGATGAGGTTTTGCATAGTACTAAGAATAAATTGATAAGAATTGCACAATCATTAACAAGGGAAATAAGAGATCGTTTTCACATAGATGAGTTGCTTGAGGCCATGGTTGTTAATACCATGTTTTAGAATTCTTGTCGTGACCACGGTAGTAAAAGTGAGTTGTTTATAAAATATATGGGCACTCTTATGACATATTTCTCTAAATATGTGGAAGTAAATGGCATTCAAATCAATGGTATTTGATAAGTACTTGGATTACAACAAACACAAAATACAAGAAGATAGTCCAAAACTGCATTGTATTACCATAAGATGCCTATAAATAGGCATTACAAAGTATATGTTACAGATAAGGTTGTATTAAATAATTATGGTACAACCTTATCCATTACAACAACTAACTTATTAAAAATAAATGATGGTAATACATTATTCTCTATCATTCCTCTCCACTGATAAAGCATTGGTTCCTAATGTGTACAAAGGTGGAAGAGAACAAGGGAAAGAGCCAGGAGTATTGGGTACAACAAAAAATGTACTCATGTTACAAAATAAGAAGACCAAAATGAATAAATTGAGCAAGTTTTCAAAAAACCAAAACTAACACTGGCACTACATTAGGCTCGAAAACGATCTCTAATGACTAAATACTGCTATATTGGTGGACAACTGGATGGGTCCCTCGAATCGGTCGAAGAAAGCAACATCAGTGGTACAGTAAATATGTTGGTTAATATTACTCGAAATGTGTGTCAAAACATGCCAGGCAAAAGCGCAGTTGTATAAATTTTTTGGTTTTAATGATGAACGACATGCATTAATGAAAGCAACATTTAGTTGTCCCCTTAATTCCTCATAAATCTCTCCCTCGCTAGTAGCCTTGATGGGGTTATCACATGTGCCCTCATAAGACTATACAAATAAATTATTCTTGTTAGAATTCTGTTATTTTGGAAATGCAAATTTGTCATGCCCTATTTTTTATAATACCGATATAATCTTTGAGACTTATCATGAGAAGTAGAAGAAGAAGAATTGAATGTTGACTTAAAAACAAAGGATTGATTAGAATCAAGATTAGAAAAATAAGGAGAGAAAGGAGAAGAGTGTCTTGGTGCCTGTTGCTATTTATGAGACTCATGTGTGGAACCACTAGAAGAGTAGCGAGGTCCTCTGCACTGTGTAACGAACTTCTACTCCACAAGCTGTGCATGGTTGAACACGTCATCAAAAGTTGTGCACAAAGTATATTTCAACTCACGATAAAAGTGTGCTAGAATCCCACTTTTAAACTTAAGAATCAAGGAATCTACAGGATTAGTAACGTGCAACAAATCGTATAAATGGTTGAAGTGATACACATAATCCTAAATTGATTGATTCTATCCCTATCGAAGGCGAAGCCAATGAATCTGTAAGTCAACATCATAATGGGACGGATAAAAGGTGGCCTTCAAAGCTTTGACCAAGTCATCCTACGTGAGAATAGGATTTTGAGTTCTGTGGCATTCAGTTATCAAAACCTTAGCCATGCCAGAAAGTTTTAGTTTGGAAAATGGAACCTTATCATATTTCGTAGTTTGACTAAATTCAAACCAGGTCTCCATATCGAGGATCCAAGCATTGAGAACATTAGGATCTCAGGAGCCTTCGTAAATACGAACTTCACATTTTGCAAGGAAAGTATATTGAACCCAAATTCTCATTAATTAAAATCAGATCGAATACATAGCTTTTATATACCTTAGGAAAATAATCAAGTTGCTTGTAGTTTGGAGAGAATAAAGGAAAGAGAAAAAAACTAAATTGCGAGAAGAAGGAGGAGATAAGGATAGGAAGAAGGAGAATAAATAGGGATAGGAAGATAGGAGAGAATTTGAAATGAACTTCAACCATTACTGTCGACATCTCCCTGCCGACAATCCCAAGGTTAAATTAAACTTTAACATTCTCCCCCTGAAAGTTGAGATAATTGACAAGACAATCTCTCAACTTTATATATTGAGCTTTAGCCATGCCTTTGGTGAAGATATCTACAATGTTGTCCAAAGTGTTGCAATTTTTAAGCTCAACTACCTGGTTCTCCACCATGTCTCGGATGAAGTGATACTTCATATCAAAGTGTTTTGATCTGCTATGGTGGATAGCATTATATGCCAACTGAATGACACTTATGTTATCATGGTACAATCTGGTAGGACCACTTTGATTTTCTCCAATCTCTTCAAGGAATTTTCTCAACCATAGGGCTTAAGTACTAGCATATGTGATGGCTATATACTCAGCCTTAGTAGATGACAATGCTACAACAATCTGCTTTTTGGAACTCCATGTAATTAGTCCTGATCCTAGACTAAAAAAGTTCCCTGATGTAGATTTCCTATAATCTATATTGCTGCCCCAATCACTATCACTGAATCCAACTAACTTGACAGAATTACACTTTTGGTAATGGATTCCAAAATCCAATGTAACCTTTACATATCTTAGGATTATTTTAGTTGCTTGTAAATGCAACTCATATGGATTAGCCATAAACCTTGAAACAAAAGAAACAACATATTGAATATCAGGTCTTGTGTTGGTGAGAAACATCAAACTCCCAACCATGCTCCTATAAGTTGTCATGTCAACCTTCGGTGCTCCATCATCCTTGCTCAATTGGAACCCATGTCCAATTGGAGTTGCAACTGATTTGCAATGCTCCATGGCAAATTTAAAGATCATATCATGAGCATACTTGTGTTGACATATGAATATCCCTCTATTTGTTTGATGACCTTCCATGCCTAGGAAGTAATGCATGAAGCCCAACTCTTTCATCTCAAATTGTTTCATCATGGAGTATTTATTCAGTTGATCATTACTACCCATAAAGATGAGATCATCCACATATAAACAAACTATGAGGATGTCTTTACCTTGTTTTAGGTAGTAGAGAGTTGGTTCACTTTTGCTCCGTGTGAACCCATACTCCTTGAAATAGCCATCAATGCAATAGTACCATGCTCTTGGTGATTGCTTGAGGCCATAAAGTGTTTTTTTCAGTTTATAAACAAGGTGCTCCTTACCTTATTCTTGAAAGCCTTGAGGTTTTTCAACATAAACCTCCTTAGTTAAGTACCCATTGAGAAATGCACTTTTAATTTTCCACCTTTTGTGGGTAGCCAAAGAAAGTACTAATCTGATTATTTCATGTCTAGCTACAGGAGCAAAGGTCTCCTCATAATCAATGCCATACTTATGAGTGAATCCATTTGCCACAAGTCTTGCCTTGTGTCTTTCAATGCTCCCATCAACATTGAATTTGGTCTTGTAGACCCATTTACATCCAACACATTTTTTCCCTTTAGGAAGTTTTACTACCTCCCAAGTATCATTGTTTTTTATAGAGGTTATTTCCTCTTTCATGGCTTCCTACCATATATCTTGAGTATATGCTTTCTCATATCTAGATGGCTCTAGATGTGCACTAATAAATAAAACATAATTGAATACATTTCCCCTAAGCTCTTGGGAGTCATCATCTCCATACATATGCAAATTTTCTAGTTATTGCAAAACTGCACTCATTTTACTAGCTTGACTTCTAGTGTATCTTCTCTGAAACTTTTTATCCAACATTTGATAAGATGGATGATGTTGTAGTGTTCTTTTATCTCTTGAAGGAGAATCAATATCCATAGGTGAAGAACATACTGATCTTTGTGGAGAAGAACTTGGAGTAGATGCTAATGTACTCGAAGAAGTACTCCTGCTTGGGCTTGGAGGGGGTGTGCCTTTGCCTTTCTTGGGTGACACCTGCTAAATTAGTGAAGAACTTGCATCATGGGAGTCATCATCAACAAAAAAAATTGATGACCCCATTCTCCCCTTCATCAAAAATCACATCCCTGGAAAGGACAATTTTACGCGTCTTTGGATTGTATAGTCTATATGCTTTGGTAGACTCACAATATCCTACAAAATACATGCTTGACTCTTGGGATCAAGCTTTTTTATTTTTTTCATGAGGAATGTGTGCATATGCTAAAGAACCAAAAACTTTGAAATTTTTTACATTAGGCTTCTTGCCATACCACCCCTCGTAAGGAGTGATCCCATCTAAAATAGAAGTAGGACTCCTATTTAGAATGTAAACACTGGTTCTGACAACATCAGCCCAATACATGTTACTTAGATGCTTAGTTTGAAGCATCGATCTGGCCATATCTACTATGGTGCAGTTCTTTCTTTCGGCCACACCATTCTGTTGTGGAGTATAGGTAGTTGTGAATTGCCTTTTTATCCCATAGTCTCTACAATATTGCAAAAATATCTTTGAAGAGTACTCTCCTCCTCCATCTGTCCTTAGACATTTTACATGGAACCCAGTTTGTTTCTCTATATTATTCTTGAAATCTATGAAGCAATCAAAAGTTTCATCTTTGTGTTTCAAGAAATAAACCCAACACATTATAGAGAAATCATCTATAAAAGTGAGAAAATAAGAATTGTTACTTAGACTTTTTGTTTGCATTGGACCACAGATGTCTGAATGCACTAATTGAAATGGATAGTTGGCCCTCCACGCTTGTCCTCTTGGAAATTTGGACCTAGAGTGCTTTTCGAAAGCACAACCTTCACAAAACTCCTTGTGTTCATTGATTTTAGGAAGTCCTGTCACCATAGCTTGAGAAGTTAACAATTTCAAGCTAACAGAGTTCAGGTGACCATATCTGAAGTGCCAAAGCACACTTGAATTTGCTATAGCAATATTTGCAAGTTGAGGTCCCCTTGGTTGTCCAAAATTAAGGGGAAATAACCTATTTTTGGTCATAGGTACTTGTGTGATGACTCTATTACAATTGTTTTTATCAAAAATTACACATTTTCCCTCATCAAAAACAAGTTTGTAATTCTTTTCCATAATTTTTCCAACACTTAGCATATTATGTTGGAGTTTAAGAGTGTAGTAGATATCATTCACCTTTTTTATGCCTTCCTTCGTTGGAAACTCCATGGCTCCAATGCCTTAAACTTGCAATGCTTTATTGTATCCCAACTTGATTTGATATTTATAGGTGGAATCTATTGTAGCAAAGAGTTCTTCTTTGCCACTCATATGGTTGGAACAACCAGTATCCAAAATTCAAGTGTCATTCAGATTTTGATCCGATTGCCCATAAGAAAGAAAGATATTAGATGTTCCTTCTTCTTCACCATAATGTCCATATTGACTGCTGCTTCCCTAAGAAGACTTGGACCAACAATCTCGAGCAAAGTGACCTGGATTACCACAATTGAAATAAAATTTCTTGGATTTGTCACTTCCTCTTCCTTGATTTCCTTTTTGACCTTGAGTTCCACCTCTGCTTTGATGACTACCTCTACTTTGATTTCCATCTCTGCTAGGATTTCCTCCTCTTTGGCTGCTCTTGCCTCTACCTCTTATTTGGCCTCTACCTTGGCCTCTTGCTTATCCTCGTCTTGCACCCTCACTGGATGTGAAGGCTTTATCATCGCCTCCATAACTTATTGAAGGAGATTCTTGTAATATCTCTTCATGTGATAGTAATGAACCAATTAATGCATCAAAAGATAGTGTAGCTAAATCCTTTGATTCTTTGATGATTATGGCTATGTGATTCCATTTTGGAAGAAGTGTTCTCAACACTTTCTTCACAACTATTTTTGGTTTGATTTCTTCTCCTAGTGTTACCATCTTGTCGACTACTGCTTTGACTCTAATGTAGTAGTCACCAACTTTTTCATCTTCATTCATTATGAGATTCTCAAAATCTCGTTTCAGGGTCTGAAGCCTTACTTGCTTCACTTGATCGCTTCCTTGGAAACCTTCTTTCAAGGCCTTCCATGCATCTTGGGTAGTTATGCAAGATGCAATTCTAGGAAAAATACTTTTGTCTATTGTTGCTTGAATATGATAAAGACGAGACGAATTGCTCTTTTGTGCTTCTTTCCTTGCTTTCTTATCAGCTGCACTCAACACAATCCAATCGGTAGGTTCTGTGTAACCCTCTTCTACTGCGTCCCATAATCCCTTACCTATGAGTAAGATCTTCATTTTGATAGATCGATACTCATAATCATACCCATTAAATTCTGGAATGGATAGATTTGCATTAGAGGTCATAGCTAGAAACACACTTTTATTTCTTGATTACAATCAAAGCATTCAGCTTTTCAAACAAAAGTTACAAATTTAAATCAAGTCGAGCTTGATATACTCTCTTGCTTATGGCCTGATCTTCTTGTTGAGGTTCTTCGATCACTAGATTCACAAAGTTATCAGCAACCGAATCTTCGTTGTCACTGATAAGAATAATTTTTGGTGAATCTGGCTCCAGTATTTCAATGGAATCACTATTACTAAAATGAGGATTCTCTAGCTCCTGTGGGGCAATACCTACAAATTCTGACTACTCAAATCTGCTTCCAAATGAATTGTATTCTGAATATGCTTCGTATCCTAAATCTGGATGTCTTTGATGGGCTATGACTGCATTTTGCAATTGGCTAAAAATAGTATGCAATCCATATCTTCAAACTTTTTCATCAAAATATTCAGGAGTTTCTCTTAGAAAAAGAGAAAAAAGGGCATGATAGCAGCTTGTAGCTCGTATCATGAATAATTACACAATTCTACCCTTTAATGCAGAAATTATTCCCCTTAAAGCCTCTTAGGCTATTACAGGAATTTTTTCAACCTTCAAGTCTTCATACACGTTTTCCATCATAATACTTAACCCTTGAATGGGGTTCCAAGGGGCAGCGCCCCTGGCGTGCCTAACGGGTGCTCTAGAAGGCTTTCCAACACTTTTATGCTCCTCCTTTTACAAAGATTACCTCTTAGGCAATGATGTGAATCACTTACAAAAAAATTTACTTTTAAAGTCTCTCAGAATTTTACAATAGTTTCCTCTTAGGAAATGTTGCAAAAGAAAATAAAAAACTTTAATAACTAAATTAATTAATAATGAAATAAAATATCAATGAAATTAAAAAAAAAAAAGTATTTTAATTAATATTTTCATTAAATTATTAACTAATTTTAATAAAGTTATTTTATTCTTTGCAATATATTAAAAAAAAAATTAAAGCATGAAAAAAACCTTTTTTTTTTTTTTTGCCCACGTGAGTCGAACTCGCAACCTCTCCAAAAGCAAAGCACCTCATTACCACCTCGGCAACCACCATCGATGGCACATGAAAGCACGTTGAGTGCTTTATTGTCTCCTCTATGACAGGTTTAAAAAAAAAATTATGTCGTCAGGTTTCAAACCCATGATCAAAAGCAGGACAAAGGCCTTAACATTGGCTCGAGGAGCCAGTTGGGCTATAAAGCCCGTTGTGAAGGCCTAAGAAATTGCCTTCACTTTATAGGGACGCGATAGCAATAGTATTTTTAAAAAACACATAGCGAATTATCCCACATTCGTTGTATTGTGTGCACTTCAGTGGTTTAAAAACCCGACAAATGTATGATGAAAAGATTGCCTTCGAGTAATCTACCTTGCTCCTTTTGCCATGTTCCCATCAAATCAAAACATGCCACATCAGATCCCGCTCTGCTACATTCTTGCCACGTTGCCCTACTGCCAGCTCCCCATCAGCCTGCATCCACTAAGATCTGGTTCGGTCTGCCACATATCATGTCCTAAGTTAGTGTCTGAATACCATGTGTTTGGTTCGCAATCGTTTATTGGTCGCCACATCACCCACGTCAGTCCTCAACGTCAACGTGTTCATGTGTCAGGTTCTGTCCAGTTTGCGTGTTAGGTCATAGTTTGCAATATGCCTCGAGATCTATGCCAAATCTTCTAGCTGTGACTAGTCAGTCTTTGAGTCCTATTTGACTTTAGGCTGTGTTCGATCCACCTCAAGATCGTTCTACCTCAGGATCCACGCACAGGATCTGGAGTCTCTGTCCAGTTTGGATGCCTCGGGATCTATGCTTTATAGGTCACTCCTTGACCTTAGGAGTCGTGCTTACTTGTAGACCCTCCTAGTCAACTCCCCTTACTTGACATACTTGCTGGCTCTGATACCAGATATTGAACCCAAATTCTCATTAATTAAAATCAGATTGAATATATAACTTATATATACCTTAGGAAAATAACCAATTTACTTGTAGTTTGGAGAGAATAAAGGAAAGAGAAAACAACTAACTTGCGAGAAGGAGGAGATAAAGATAGGAAGAAGGAGAAGAAATAGGGATAGGAAGATAGGAGAGAATTTGAAATGAACTTCAAACATTGTTGCCGATACCTCCCTGTCGACAATCCCAAGGTTAAATTAAACTCTAACAAAGTAGGAGATGCTAAGGACTTGAGTGTGAGGTCCATAAGTTTATCTACCAAAGAATGTACTTGGGCTATGACTAAGGTCAATGGAGCAGAATGATTGGCGGAGATGTCGGTCAATGTGGCTGACTGAAGGGTAAATATTTTGGCCAATTTTTTGGCTAAGACCATGTTGGAAACCATATGTCTGGTACAAGCCAGGTAGAAAATTAAAAATTCATGAAATGACAGTCACAAGGCATGGAAATGCAAAAATACAAAAATGCGAAAACTGACACGCGGACAGTTAGGGAGGGTCACAACACACGGTGATGGATTTTAGGTGAACGTGAACTGATCGAATAATGCTAACCATGCGATATCATGGGGATTGACGAATGTAAGGAGTGACGACAAGTGTAGCGAGACACGCACAAGGATCGAATGATGTACAAAATTATGGGTGGGTACGACAAGTGAGTTATAAGACTGGACATACATGACTGATAGAGTCTAATATGGATGGTGATGAAAGGGGACCAGTAGGTGGACAGAGCACGAAGGTAGAAGGGGCAGGTGTATGTAGTGGTTGGGTTGGAGATAACCAACATAAGCTGGCTATTCAGGTAACGGGGACGCACTCAATATAAAACTAATAGAGCACGACAACGTAAACAATATGGGATAAAAACCATAAAGGGTTTAAAAAATAAAATACGAGCATGCTACAAAAACTAACCGAAAAAAATTAAACCTTGGGAAAGTGCAATTTTTGTCGCGGAATAACTCAGGAATTGTTCAAAAATAGAGTGTCATGCCGAAAAACACAGACAAAAAAGGTAAACCTCAGGGAAGTTTATTTTTTGTCATTAAAATAGTATATGCCATCAAAAATGTGGACCCGCACCGAAAAAAGATGAAACCTTAGCAGAATATGTTTGGAGATTTGGTTTGCCACTAGAAATCGTAGGTTCTAGTCGAAAAAGAATGGAAAATGACGGGTGAGCACTAGGAACATCAGGGATGATTGAATTTACATCAAAAGAATTGTTGGTTGTATTTTAATCAAAAAAATACAACATCAACAAAGGTAGGAAATGATCGAAAACTGTGAACAAACTTTAAAAACATAGGTGTCTACAAATCATCATGGAGAGGGCTAGGAATTGCAACATCGTAGAAAAGATTTGGTAAAAAATTGAACAATGAGAGACATTATGGCACAAAAGCACCGAATGGTGTGATCAGTAAATGCTAGATTTTTGAGGAACATGTTAGATCGAAAGGGCATCGAAAACTAGACGAAGCAGTCGAAAATGGTTGAGAAACCTCCAAAATGTGTGAAAACATCATTAATCGATCGAAACGCGAGAGAGGGTCATAAAAAATATTGAATCACTGTCGATAGACACAAGTCATCATCGAAAAGGCACAAAAATTGTGATAGAGTCGATCAAAACCAAAAAATAGATGAAGCGATAGTGAAAATACAAAGTAAATCGACACATGCAGAGCAACGGAGCAATATCGAAATACTGAATGGTAAGATCCAAAAAGTGATAATAGTGCACGAGTGATAATAAAACAAAAAAGTGTCGTTATGATCAATAGAGGTGTACGTGGCACCAAACAACGTCAAGGTCGATGCCAAACAATGAGACTGGGCCAAAAAATGTAAATCTCGCTAGAGGGGATAAAAAGGCATAGGAAAACTGCAGATCACGCTAAGAAGGTATGAAAAATGCTAAAAATGTGAAAACGATCGCAAGGTGCCTCAAAACACATAAATCTCACCAGAAACAAGCAGATCCCATTCAAAAAATTGCAAAACTAGCGCAAAAGGTTGGACACCACCAAAAAAACTAGAAAGTGGTAAACAATCGCGTAGGAATGCAACGAAGGCATTTGTAACAACAAAAAAGGTCAAAAGTTGTAGATCGAGCAAAACGATGAGTTGCACAAACACCGTATGTGAGATGTACACCTAAAAAATATGAATCTACGCCCAAAAATCACTTCATAGATGAACAACACCATATCACAAAAAAAAATGGTGCAAATGCACCAGATCATGAGTAAACGAGTATGAAACAAAAATAAAATTTAAGATTGTCAAACGATGCAAGGCCAAAGTGGTATGAGACTACATACGGATTCAAGAACAATCTGTAAATCCTGTACAAAACTATCTATAAAGAAGTAAACGAGTCCACAGACCAAACTTGCAAGAGATGTTCTTGTTCCTCGTTTGAATCAAAAATGACCTAGAGGAAGAGGATACTTGCCTACTTTGTAACTAGCTTTGATACCAGTTATAAGGACTCATATTACAACAAACACGAAATAGAGTAAGACAATCCAAAACCACATTGTATTACCATAATATGTCTATAAGTAGGCATTACAAAGGATATATTTCAAATAAGGTTGTATTAAATAATGACGGTACAACCTTATCCATTACAACAACTAACAACTTATTAAAAATAAACGATGGTAATACATTATTCTCTTTCAGTATTCTAAACAAAGAACTTTCGAGACAATAATCAACGAATTTTAGAATAACAATGGTTAATCAAATTGCACATTTCAAAAACCTAAATGAGACTGGTTCCATCACGCATTTGTGGAAAAAATTGTATCCAAGTAGTGTCTTACAAGAAACTATGAGTGAATACTTTATTTTATATTAATTATGTCAGATAATGATTTTGGGATCTGTTGAAGACGAAAGGGTTTTCAGTGCACTATCTTTTGTTAAATCTAAAGTTCGTAATAGGTTGGACAAAAATTTTAAAAATTGTTTGAGAATGTATGTGTTGTTGTACGAGTTGGATAAGTTTCCTTATGACGAAGCTTTGGCATATTTGAAGTCCCTAGCGGACAGAAGAGGTCTCACTAATACTGTTGATAATGAGGATAATGAGTCAGCTTGTAGTGATGAGATTATAGAAATGCAAAATTCACAAAGGATTCCTGGTTCTTTTGGAGAAGTCAACAAGGCTCAGTTCAGCTTCCAACAATGTAAAATTTCAATGAGTTAAACAAATTCATATAATCAATGATTTTACATATTTGATATAATTTTTAAAATTTCAATGATTTAAAAAAATTCATATAATCAATGATTTTTTGTATTTGATATCATTTGTAAAATTACAATGATTTAAAAAAATTCTATAATCAATGATTTCACATATTTGTTTTTTAATGTTATTGACTGGCTATGTTGACAAAAGTTTATGATTTATGCTTTAGCTTTTAGTAAACTAGAAATTTTAAAACCATGTACGCATACATAATTGGTTTTTTTTAGAAAGTGTTATATGTAGTCTATAAGAGTAGAAAGCACAATGCAAATAGCATAAATCTCAAGTTACGGAAACAACAATATAATATAAATGGAAATAGCATCAAATCCAAGTTATGGAAATAACACAAGATAACTCTCATTATTATATCATAGCTTTGTTATGGAATAAATTGTCTATGTTAACAAAATATTATGATTTATTTTTTACATTGAATAAATTGAAAATTTGAAAACCATGCAAGAGTGTATCATTAGTAAATATATTTTTTTAAAGGTGTTGTATGTACTCTAGAAGGCAAAATGCAAATAGCATATTACTCTAGATATGGAAAAAGAAAAATAATATAGCATAATACACAAGACTATTCACTTTTATATCATAGCAAGATTGACTTTGAATAAAATGAAAATTTAAACCCATGCATAGATATATCCTTCGTAAACTCAAACATAATTGAAACAACATAATACTCAAGTGATGGAAATAACACACAAATATAAATGTAAATAGTATAATACTCAAGTAATAACAACAAATATCTTGTTTTCAAACGAAAACATATCATAAAATTGTCTTTTTGATAAAATTAAAATTTTAAAAGCAATAACACATCCAAGTTGTCCTTTTCATTTCTTATATGGGGGGCTAGAGGCAGTTTTAGCTTCTTTTTCCTTTTCCACTGCTTCCACATTCTGCAATTCAAGGGGTTGATATCCTGCATCTAATCTCCCCACTTCATCTGTTATAGGTCCTCCCTCGGGCTGGTTATCAATCCTCTCCTCCATTGCTCCAGAAATAACAAGGATGTTCTCTACACTTTTCAAGCCTTTAAGTAGGGTGTTTTTCTCTTTCCCAACATCTTCGAATATTGGTGTAAGAAATAATTTACCCTTATACTTAAGAAAAACATTAGGATCAAATCTGTTTTGGATAATGATCTTCCTAAAAGTGTTGTTTTATAAAATTGCTTCCTGAGCTCTTTTTTCATTTCCATAGAAGCCATTAAAAATTCCTTTGTCATTTGGAGATAGTCTTGCAGGTTTTTAACCTGCTTCCTTAGATTATCAAACTTTACCTGCAAAAGGAAAAACAAGAAGTAGTCAGCAGACATTTACATTTTAAAAAAGAGAACAATTTTTTTTTAGAACACATTAGTCTAACCATGGCAACATTATTTGCAGCTACATAAAAAACAACCATTTTCTTATCACATGCCCATTCATTAAAATAAGCTTGGGATCCATAATTTAAGTTCTCCAATCTGTTCAACATAATGCCTAAAATTTCATCATTGTAAGATGTTGTAACCTTCATGTTACCAAATTTAGCTTGATGTAGTAGAGTATCAAGCTTTTTCGGTTCATTTTCAACTAAACCAAATAGTTTTATCTTTTTCAAATTTTTTGAGCCAAGTATTTATTTCCTTTATCAAAATTTTGGCCCGATACTCCCATTGTTTCATTTCTTTTACATATGGAATGAAAGAATATTTAATGGTTGCTTGAACATTGTCAGAAACTAATTCATTTTCAAAAAATTTTACTTTGTCATCCTCTGGTAGAGGATGAACCTAAGGGGTGTCAATTTCCTTTGGAGGAGATGGACTTGAACATTCTGCTCCTGCTTCATGTTGAGGATCTCAAATCAGATTTGTTGCTTGAAAAATAGTGGACATGTTGCCTTGTAAAAAGAAATCCTAATCAAATGGAGGATTATCTTACCCAACACCAAAAGCTTCTTGTACATTTGTAAAATTACCAAAAGATATATTTTCAAATCCTGAAAATTGCTTGGATATTGTTCCCTGTGGCTTGGATGGAAGAAAATGTTTTCCACCCTGGAACCGTTGTTGACCTCGCATTTGAGGTTGGCGTGGTGGAGGAGGGGGTGGCATCGATTGTTGTCTTAACAAAATTGTTGTAGAGTAGCTTAAAAATCAAAATAAAATCTGGTTACAAAATTTGTGAAGGTAGACTGTAAAATTTACTATTAATTTATAACACTTACCGACCAAATATGAGACCTCTTGCATAGCCACAAATGCAAATGGAATGTTGGTGCATTGTACATCTGAAAACACATTATAAAAATTAATAAAAACACAATAAAATTTGGTAATAAATTTTGTGAAGGCATACTGTAAAAATTACTAACCAAATATGAGATCTCTTGTGCAGCTACACCAGTTGGTAATGGACATAAAGGTGGAGGTTGCCAAGGATTAGGAGAATTAGATCTTACTTGTTTCCTAGATCTTCTTCTTAGTTGTGGTGTTGTTGCCTCTACAGGTGTTTCAAAGTTTCCTAATTCCTCTAGATTATAACCTCTGATAACAGCATCCCGCTTTGAAGAGGAAGAGGATACCCTTTTCTGTATTTTGTATAAATTATTAAAATTATAAAAATGACAAACTTTTTAAATATAAAAAATTATTAGTTTCATAGTAAATAAAAATTACTGGCACTTGTTGTACTGTTATGGCTCTAATGGCTAGGTTTGGGTACTAAGAAGTCGGTACTATAGTATTCTGCAAATTATAATATGATTAAAAAAAAAACCAAGAATGTAGTTGCATGTGGTCAATGTTGGAGTCATAGAAGCCTGGGTTTTCACATTTTGGATATCAATTCTGATGCGATGCGAGACATAGGTGGACTAGTCAAATTGTTGGTGTGCAATACAATGAACAAAATATGTCAACACCCACATAGGAATTTTTGTTGGTCTTCTTTGCAGAAACGAGTTTGGCTAGGAAGAATTCGCAATATGTTCGAAGAAAATTATTCAGAATTTTTGGTACAGTCAAACCCCTTTTGGACTTGATAGCGATAATTGAAAAAAATAAATAAATCAGTAATTGTAAAACCTTAAACTTTAAATTCAATTAAATATAAAAATATGCAGGTATACATGTAAAATATTATGATTGGACATTGAAGGTGGTCTCTAGGTAGAGTTTATCTTCATTAGTTAAAATGAATTTTGATTGGATAGGATCACAACCGGTGTTAGGCAATCCTGTCAATCTGGAGACGTCTGAGGTTGTGAAAGAAAATCTAATATTTTTGTTGTCAATGACAACATTTAACGTGGTCGAATCATTGTCATAACTTGCAATTATCCTCTACAAAAATTTTGTGTCTATGTCAAACTACGATAATGAAACTAGACCCTAAAGACCAAAGTCTTGGACCCATTACATGTCGTAACCCGGTGTTGTAAAAATTTTGGAAATTAGAAGGCGAACAAGGTTTCTGAAATTAATTTTTGATATTGTAGGGATGGAAGGGGATGCCATTGGTTTATTTTGTAGGGTATGAGGGACTGTGGATAAGGAGGAAGGATGGAAGGTATTATAAATTTGATGGAAAATGTTAGAAAAGGGTTAAAACGAAAGGCGTGTAATGAAAAATATGTTACAAAATGCAAAAAAATGACTGTTTATGTCTTTATATAGACTACTTAAATGAAACCATCAAATAAATAATAGACACATGGTATCTACATGTAATAATTTAATGCATGGTTGACATGTGGTATAGATACAACACATCATCAATGCAACTAATCGGTATTCATGCATGTGATCGATATTATTGCATCAAATTGATATTGTTGCATCCAATCGACATTGTTGCATTTGATTGACATTGCAACATCTTATTGGCATTACTGAATTTAATCGGTATTTGTGTAATAGATCATCATTGTTGCATTCGATCGGATTTACTGCATCCGATCAACATTGTTGCAATAGATCGTTATTGTTGCATCCGATCGACATTGTTGCATCTGAACAATATTGCTGCATTCGATCGAAATTGTTGTAATAGATTATTGTTGCTATATCCAATCGATATTGTTGCATCTTATCGGTAATGTTGCATCTTATCAACATTACTATATCTGATCGGTATTGTTGCATCTGATCGAAATTAATGCATCCAATCGGTATTACTGCAACACATCAACATTGCTGCATCACATCGGTATTGTTACAACCGATCGACATAGATCAGTCGATATTATTCAACCATCATGTTTGCATCCGATCGGCACAGTCCGATCGACATAGATTTATCCTATCAACATTGTTCCATAGGCATAGTATTATCGGCATAGCTTTATCCTATCGTCTTAAAGCCTTTGATTTTACCATACATGTCTAGAATTTGGCAATTGATAGGTATAGCCCCCAACACAAAAAAAATTGCCACAGTTTGAAATTTTTTGGTGAAATATGAATGCAATTCATCATTTCTCCTTGGAAACCATTCACCAATATTTTATAAATAGATTTCGGGACCGACCCCTTATGCATAACCCTGGTTAAATTACAATATAATAAATATATTACACCCTTTAATCAATATTATCCATATAGGTGGATTAACCAATACCAATAAGGATGAATACATGAAAGGTGTCGTTAGGCTTACATAAAGATGTCTGTAGGCTTACATAGATGATGCCTAAAGGCTTACTTGAAGAAGACATGTAGACTTATATATCCAACATCAATAACGATCATAAACACTCTTTCACACTTTTGGGTTTGGTTTAATAAGATTAAATTACACTTACTTCGACACCCACCATAATATGAGTTCATGTACCAAGGAGAGGAGGAACTAGAATTCACCCAACCATACTCCAATTAGTGGACAACCTTGTCCCCTCAAAATTAAACCTTACAACTTTATATAAAATTTGAAAGTCTCCACCGTTAGGACACTTAAGTTGCACTTCTTACGTGTACAACCCTCTTCTTTTTTTACCTCTTTAAGAGTTCTTAAATCTTCTTTAGTATATGTAAGAAAAATGTTTAAATCCATCACAAGACATGTTCTTAACCACCATACCAAAAAAAATAAAATTAAAAATTAAACATTATAATAAATATATAAAAATAAAATAAAATTATTTTTTTGTTTTTGAGTTTCATGGTGGAATCAGTAGCCACCACGATGATCCGGGCATGCTGTCCATATTTTATGGTCACCACATTATTTTACGTTATTCACCTCGAAAACCGCCACACAGTACTCGCACAATCCGCCCCTATAATCACCATGCTGCAATCATTTTAAACCTTTTACGCCATTATAAATACCAGGAAATAAACAAACGTTCAATCCAATGAAACCCGAGTTTTGAACCTTGGACCTCCTCCCCTTATAAGGTTTGGAAGAACCAATTGATCTACAACTCAAACCTCATATATAATTAATTTTTATAAATATAAAAATAATCTTTTTGTTAAATATATTATGCACATATAGCCTTGACCTCTTTAGAGAAGTATTTCCTACTCTTCACTTGACCTCTTTACAACTAATGTTCCTCACATCACTATGAACCCTTAGACATCTTCACAACTATTATACCCACTTATAATTTTGAACTTTTGACCTCTTCACAAGTAGTGTTCCTGGCTTATGATTGTGCTAGATATAAGAATATCACTATAATAAATTAATTGTATATTTATAAAAATAAAATATTAAAAATACAATTGATAATAGATATGAGATTATATAAATATAAATAAATTTAATAAATTTTTTATTTAAATGAATGTTAAAAAATTAATCAATTTGATATATGGGTAAAAATATTTATGTTACTTTTTTTTATTATATTAGAGGAATCCTCATACATTACAATATTCTACGCCTCTTCGTGGGTTTGAATCTCGCTTCTTGTCATTACTATAACTTCAAATTGCATCGGGATAAACCTTTTACGTAGCTAACGACACTGACGCAACATGCCCACCAATACTATGGGACCCGAGGGATTGGAACCCTAGTCTCCGCGCATTTATGTTACTATTATATTTTGAAAATATTATATTAATTTTTCATAATAAATATAAAAATATTAAATTTTTATGTTTTTGATAGTAAAAAAATTAACCTATTATAATTAATATTTTGTAATGAAAAAATACAAAAAATATATATAAATTAATTTATTATTATTAAATATATATTAAATTAAAAAATATTTTTTAATCAATACAATTTTTTTTTAATTTGGGTAGTGTGAGAAACCTCTACAACCAACCTGACTTAGCAATCTCCTCCCAACCATGATCCCTCGTAAAGCCGAGAGCTATGTTTATAAATAGGAAATTTAACACACAGGCACCACACACCCACCCCCTCACACACTCGCCCATGCCACGGTTTGAACATTGGACCTCTTGAAAAATAGCCAAAGCCCAAATCGACGTTGTCCTCGTGAGACAATTTTTTTATAAATTAAAAATATAATATATTTTATTAAATTTAAAATTTAAAAATAAGAAATTATAGAGGGAATTAGATTATGTGATTCTAGTTTATGTGAGTAAAGATCTAAATAAAGTGGTAGACTTCCTGGCTAAGATGGGCATTGAGAAAGAGGTAGGGGTTCAGTGGCAAAGTGACATGGCTATTGAGGATGAGATGATTACGCAGGTTGGTGAGCAAATCGAGTGTTTAGCTAATTTGGACAACCATTCCAAAAATATGGTTTAGGAGATTTGTGCTCCAATGTAGATCTTCTTTTATAGTTGTAAACAAGTGAACAACCATTGTAGAAATATGGTTTAAGAGATTTGGCTCCAATGCAAATATTATTTTACTGTTGTAAACATGTGTTCTCTTTGGCTAAGGTTGGGAGAAGTCTCATCCCAACTTGTAAGATCTTTGTTTTAATACAAGCTTTTTCAAATGATTTTAAAAATAGAAATAAAAATAAAAGTTTAATAGATTAAATTTTTTAATTTTTAAAAATAACTTAAATTCAAATCTTATTAAATTATTATAATATATAACAATAATCTAATATAAATAAAAACTATTTCAAATTTATATTACCAATTAAATATATAATTAAATTATTACCTCATACAATAAATTGTACGAGGAGGAGGAAGTGTGAGTCAAAAGGAAGTACGCGCCAAGAGGAAGTGCAACCTAAGAGGGAGTGTGGGCCAAGATTCAGTCATGGTGGAAGATCAACATGTTCATCCAAAGTGCATCAATGCTTCAAACCCTTATCATGAATGTGTGGAACATTGTTTCCAATAAATTGTTGAAGTGAAATGTTTCTAGTAATTATTGAAGTGAAATAACATTGAAAAAATGAAGATACAAGGGCTATTGCAAGCCAAGATGGAGTGCAAGGCAAAAGTGAGTACAAGTTGGGAGCTGATGCAAGGCAGGAGGCAAGAGCAAGTGCAAGTGCAAGTGCAAGCTGAGAGGGAGTGTGAGCCAAGAGGGAGTGCAAGCCAACAAGGAGCTCCATTAGCTAGTATAAAAGGAAAGTCATGTTTGAAAGCCTTAATAGGAAGTTAAGATGCCCTACTTGAAAGTATGGAGGCCCAAATTGGAGATAAGCAGAAGAACGAATACATGAGAAATTCAATCCAGGTAGTAAATGTTACACAAGAAGTGAGTGTCAAGGATGAGGTGATTAAGCATGATATAATGGTTTTTAAAAGTAAAGGATTAATATGTAAGTTCCATAGATCATGGTGAGGGTTTATGGAGATCCAGAATTAGATCAAGTGAAAGTGGGGATTAAATTCAAATTACTCATAAAGGAAAACCCAAGAAACAAAAACAAAGAGAAAAAAAAACCTAGAAAAATAATGATATGGAAAAACAAAAGCAAATATCACAAGTGGTAACAAGAAGAAAAACTAAACCCACAAATAAAAACAAAAAACGGCAATGAAATATCTTGGAATATTAGGGGAATGAATAAGAATCCTAAAAAAAAGTATTAAAAAATTGTAAGGTTGTTATAGATAAAATATTTATAGATATAAAAGTTGGATAGTAAATATTTTAGCTATTCAATGTGTTGAATTTAAATTTTGAAAAGCATTTGATTGTAGAATATAAACAGTTTAAGGAAAATAGAAAATATCTTTTATAAAAGGATAAATGAAAAATATCTTTCATAGGTATGTTTTAATTAATTTGTTACAAATATATTAAAAATAATATATATTTTATTTTTTATAATGAAAATGATAATATACTTTAATTAATTTATTACAAATATATTAAAAATAATATATATTTTGTTTTTTATAATGAAAATGATCCCAATAAAAATCACACAAGTTTATTTTAAAAAAAATTATTACCTCATCAGGAAGACGAAAATATTATAGGAGGTATGGTTTGGATTCTAACGGTATTAGGAGGCATTAAGCATGGTTTGGATTCTAACTGTATTAGAAGGCATTAAGCATGGTTTGGATTCTAACTGTATTAGAAGGACGCATTAAGCAATAATGGGTACATCTTTATTTAATATTATGTTTATATTTAACTAATGTGTTTAATATATTAATTTATTATTTATTTTTATAAAAGAAAATTAAATATTTTTTAAAAATTAAATTTTTAATATTTAAAAATATATATTTTTTATTTGATTAGTGTAAGAAATTTTTGTAATTATATAAATTTGGCCGAAAAGTATGCTTATCAATAGCGAATTTAACACACTCATTCCTCACACACTGGAATTTAATACGCACTCACCCCCTTCAGGCCATAGTTTGAACCTTAGACCTTCCGAAGGAAAACCAAATCCTAAATCATTGCACTGTTCCCCAAAGCCCAAATTGTTGTGCTATCTCCTTAAGACATTCAAAAAATAATTATGAACAAAAGTTTTATTATATAATTATAAATATAATTATATTTTATATTTTTTGATTGAAATTTTATTTTTTATAATAAAAGTTAAAATATATTATGTTATTAATCTTAATATTATGATAATACATTATAATAATATTGTGTAAGTATGGAGAAAAAAAGATAAAGAATAAAACATTTATAATTAAATACATATAAATAAATTAATGAAAAAAAACTATAACTATATTTTATATCATATACCTGATATCACTCATTTATAAAAAAACTTGCATGTGAAATTTTTTAATGTGTTAAAAAAAATAAAATAACGAATTCTTCAAGTTATTACCTTCTCTTTTGTTTTGGCTCAGACTTTTGAAAATATTTAATTTTTTTTGTTTTTTTACCAAAAAGGTCTGAACATTTTATATAAAAGATTTAACAATTAAAAATATTTATTGCGCCATATTTTTAAATGTTAAATTTTTATATAATATATTCAAACCTCGTAAAGAAATCAAAATAAAATAATAATCCCTAACCAACCTTCATTATGTAATTCCGAGTGAATATAATTGTAGTCCAATCTCGTGGGACTGTTCATCAATCGATAACTGGAATATAGCAAATCTTCATCTCCACTAACAAATAAAACAAATGTTTGCTTTAATTTTGGTGCAAGATACCTACGAATAGATTCCAACGTCGTTTTAGTATTAAAATAATGCCAAAGGGTTCAAAATTAGTGGTTGAAAACGAACGTGATGTGCAGACTTTTTTTTTTGTGATGTGCAGACTTGTATGCTCAACTTTGAAACCTGGAAAACAAATGGCCCAATAGATGAAGTTAAAACCTGCCAGGCCATTATCACTAAAGACATCATGACTAGTTCCCAGGAAGCTGCGATTTGAATGGCATCATGACTAGTTCCCAGGCGCAATATTTGAATGGAAAACAAATGGCCCAATATTTGAATGGCATCATGACTAGTTCCCAGGAAGCTGCGATTTCGTTGAATTTCGGTGTTGGCCAGGTAACGGTCAACATATAGTTCTTGAAGATATAATAAGGGGTTATTTTAATTCATGTATTCCAGGAAAATACAGTAATTGGGCCATAGTAACCACAGTTTTAAAGTTTCTAGACATTTCTGTACAAATACGGAAGTTCGTGCTGTGAAATTGAAATACTAAACCTGTTCTAACTATTTTAAATTTTTATACTCGTATTTCTTTGCGAATGTAATTAAAATCATTTATTTTTTTTTACTATTTTGAATTTACCATACCTGCAGAATTATGTCGGCGCAAAGTTCGAACGGTCGCAAGCGATAAAGCCTACACCGAACATTGCAAACCGTTAATCCATGAGTAGAAACTAAAAGTGAACTTCTGATCGGTGAAAAAACAGTCCAAATCATAGGCTGTGGAACTTTTTTTCAAGTTCAACTAAAGTTTGGCAGTTAACCCGATTGTTTTTAACGAGCTGGTCCTGACTCTTCGACACTGACAGGTCTCTAGCTTTTTAAGGACAGGAAAAATATAGTAAGATAAAATATGTCTATAAAAGTAGGGAACTTCTCCACGTCCTCGATGACACAATTATGTGTGCTGTCTTAAGTAAACTCTTATTTTTAAATTAGGTAAAAATAAAAATATTATTTTGATATCTTTATAAGACAATTAACTTTTATTGTTAAAATGGTTTCTTCTCCTTAGAAGATCTGGTATTGGACTTTACAAAGACCCTAAATAATATAAAAAGAAGGGTGCCCTTTAAATACCTTCTAACGAGCTTGTTGGACACTTTAGTATATTGTTGGATTCATGTTCAGAGTATGGTATATTGTTGGATTCATGTTCAGAGTATTTAGCTCATACTGACGGCTTTGTTGTGAGTTTGTTGGAACTCTTTATTAGTATATTGTTAGATTCGTATTTAAAATATTAAGCACCTTCAACCACAAGAAGAAAGAACTATTATATCCGAGAAAAATGGCCCATGTTGTACCTTTAATTACTTCACATTTTATTTTTATTAAGCACCTTGAACCACAGGAAGAAAGAATTATTATATCCGAGAAAAATGGCCCGGGTACCTTTAATTACTTCACATTATTTTATTTTATTTTATTTATTTATTTATTTATTTTTATTTTTTTGTAATATTAAGATATAAGGCTGTTATAACAACGAAGAGACACACTCACCCCCTCACACACTCACCCACGTCACGGTTTGAACCTTAGACCTCCCAAAAAAAAAGCCAAAGCCCAAACCATTGCGCTGCACCCTAGGTGCTTCACATTTTATTTTAAAAACACACCTAATGACAAACCTCATTTAGACATATTAGTGACCAATGAACTATACCCGAATCAATTAGCACCTCTTTTGTTCCACAAAATTCTTTCAATTTTTTTTTTTTAAACTAAGATATAATAGAGTTATTTTTTTATAATTTGAATTTGGGTTTTTATAAACATAAAATATGTTAATTGTTGCTCTGGTTTTGTTAAGTTTTTTTGGTTCTTTTGTTATTAAAAGTATATGGAAAGCTTGGCAGCAACTTACTTCTTGGACATATTGGAGAGAAGATGGTTTCTGTTAAGGTTTATCCATCAATTCTATGAATATTTGGTGGTTTCCCGTGTTTCTTCATCAAGCTTCTCCTTTAGTTCGGGTGCAATGGATTCATGCTCAATGGTTTTTCAAAATGGATATTGTTACAATAGCTGATTTTCTTTCGCCAGACCAAGGATTGGATCCCATGGAATGAGTTCAAATGCACCTTCAGACGGAATGGTGCGAATAAAGATACTTATGATGTTGTTATTGCTCTCATCCCTTTTCTATGTTGCACAAGATTGGTGTATGCTCGTAGCGTCCTTGGTGGTCAAACTCGAGATGGCATGTTGACACTCTTTTGCTTAATTATAAGGCTCTTTTGGGGTATAAATGGTTATGTCCTCATCTTCCTATGGTGCCTAAGATCAATCAACGTTGGGACTTATTTTCTACAAGGACTAGATGAAGTTTTAGATTTTAGAATGCTTGGGCTACTTATGTTAAGCCCAAGAATTTTTTTTTTGCGTGGAGCTTGTTGTGTCAAGGCCTTCCTTTAGGGGAACGTTTGAAGCACCTAGGGAATCTTGATCCTAAATATCCTTTTTGTGATGTACTCAAGTCTTGTCCTCACCTATTTTGGAATTGCAGAAGATCTAGGCAAGCTTAGGAATGAGTTCTTTCCTTTTTCCCCATTTACAGCTGCAAGAGTTTCTTGGCCCCAAGCTCTTCTTGGGGACTCTTTTACTTTGTCTCTCCCGCTTTTTGAAGTGTGGTAGGTTTTTAGGATTAGTTTGCTCTTTCATATTTGAAAGACTCGCAATAGAATTGGTTTTAAATAATATACACCTTCTGTCACATTTACTCATATTGACAAATTAGAAGTTTTTAATTAATGTGGCTACAAATATGTACTCAAGCCAACAAAGTTGCCATAGAGTTGGATCACCTACAAGTTCTTTTGGTGCACTGGGCCAATGCTCTGTGTGCATTCAATCGGATCCCCCCAAAGCACTCTTCTCAAGAGCATTTTCGATCTCGCTCTCGTCATCGACCTTTATCATATGCAAGAAGTGTTCTTGCACACAGGCACTGGTCCTAACCCTCGCTAGTCAGGAAGCGGCCTAATGTTGACATTTCTTGTTCATCCTACCGGGTTGGGGATGGGATGATGTTCAACCAGTTTCATCTGTGTCAATTGTTGGTTGGAAAAACACGGGTACTGAAGGCCTTAATCGCGATGAAGAGGGGTGGATTATCATCCCATAATCACTAGCATTTTATGCAAGACAACATGCCAGGGCACATTACTCCATATGATATGCTATGATATGTTTTCTTTGATGTAATGATCATCAATGATCATGATTGGTAAACTTGTTTTTTGTTGGCGGCTTTGTTTCCTAACCCTTGTCAATGAGGGTTAGTTTGATTCCCCACGGGGGGTGTTAACCCACCCATTTTTTAATTGTAAAAGCTTTTATCTTAATTTAATGTAAATTTGCTTTTTTCATCAAAAAAAAAATGTCAATTAGAATATTTAAAAAAATTCTTTCAATTTTTAATGAAAGAATAAAGTTTTTTTATGTACAAAGGGATGGTGCAGTGATTAGGGCTTTGACTTCTCTTTGGGGAGGTCGAGGATTCAAACCACAACATACTCAGAAGGGGAATTGCTTGCCCTAGAGGTTTGGAGTCTTGTTGACTTTGTTTTACCCAACAAGCTTAGGGTTTACAGAGTCAACATCCAACGAAGTTACCAATTTCTCTATCTATTAAAAAAAAGAAAAGGTTCAAATTAGTGAAACCATTTTTCAAGTAAATTGTTCCCATTTCCTTTGCCCTAGAGGTTTGGAGTCTTGTTGACTTTGTTTTACCCAACAAGCTTAGGGTTTATAGAGTCAACATCCAACGAAGTTACCAATTTCTCTATCTATTAAAAAAAAGAAAAGGTTCAAATTAGTGAAACCATTTTTCAAGTAAATTGTCCCCATTTGCTTCGTCTATCGAGGATTACAGGAACATCGAAACCGCAAAGAAGGGGAGGGATCCTCAGATTTGTTTCCTCCATAGGAACGCACCAATTTTACCGATGATGGCTCTACATCAAGTGTTGTGCCCTTCATGGGTGAGGACTGTGGAATTGGAAAAATAATCGTTTATGGAAATGACGAACGTCGATTGTGGATCGAAAAAGCCATCGGTTGTGGGGCTAAAGACTACAAGCGTGTGACAACCGTTGTATGTGGATCGAAAAAACAAGAACATAAATTTTTGCAACGACCCACAATGGTCCAACCATCCGCCTTAGGTTGAGTGGTTTCCCTAGAGGTGGGCATGAAAGTTGACTTTGGCTTGGGATGCGTATGCGGAACAATCCTCCACCTTATGAAGTGCTTACAGCGAAAATGAGAGATTAATGTAAACCATCCGCTAAGAATGGTGGCTTCCTCACTTGAATGGTAATGGAATCAGGTAGATCTTTTGATAAATTTACCTCGACACATACCCACTAGGTTATACGGGCATTGAAAAATCACATGCCCAAGCACACCGACAATCTCCACTTGGACCAAAACTTCAGGAGTTTGTCTATAGAGACAGTAACAATCATGAGTCCACAATGAAAGAACAAGCAAGAAGCTTCGTAAATGACACACACCCACTAGGTCATACAAGCATTGAAAATCACATGCCCAAGCACACCGACAATCTCCACTTGGGCCAAAACTTGAGGAGTTTGTCTATAGAGATAATAAAAATCATGGGTCCACAATAAAAAACAAACAAAAAGCTTCGTAAATGACAGGGATCGTGCTAATAAAAAATTGTGACAATCTCCACTTGGACCAAAACTTGAGGAGTTTGTCTATAAAGATAATAAAAATCATGGGTCCACAATAAAAAACAAACAAAAAGCTTCGTAAACAACAAGAATCGCGCTAATAAAAAGTTGTGACATGTGCACGGTCAACAAAACGAAAAAAGAAAAAAACTTCTATGAAAGCTCATGCCAAAGAGATCCAAGCCCAACCCTCTATAACTACTTAAAAAGGATATATCCAACAAAATACCCCATGAAGGCGTACAACTCCAACCAACTACATACACTTTCAATAAACTAAAAAGAAAAAAAACATCAAAGAATGAATTCTTACTATGAAAATTATAACTTTATTTTCAAAATTTCAATTCTACAAGAAATCTCTTGATCATCTCGACGTTTTTTTTTCTCAGGTCTTTTAACCCTGTTTAATTTCTTCCCTACCACCCAAATTTTCTCTTCTTTAAATTTATACTTTTAATAACTTTAAAAATAAATAAATAAATTTTTTATGTACTATTTTATTCATCTTTATAATTTTAAAAATGTTGAGAAATATAATGTGAAGCGACATAACACCTGATCCGTTCAGGAGATATTCACAAGGAAAAAAAGTTTGTACTTCTTAACGGTGACAGCTGTGAGGCAATGTAAACATGATATCTGATTAATACTTAGGCAATGTACCATCTTAGAAAGCTTTCAAAAACGAATGAAATTCTGCCATGTATGACTGGTGGCGTCCTTTACGTACATAATCATATGCCCAAACTATGGCATATAAATCCCAACCCGCCATCATGGCTCGTTAATTCACACATTAATAAATGTTGCTTTCCTTGGCCATTGCAAACTTGAGTGTCACACTGGTTGGACAAGGCTAGGTGGATAATGAAGTATGACAGTGGCATAAAGGAACTTATGCATGGACGTGGTACGGATGCATGCTACCTGAGTATCTCACCCCTTGTTTTTGCACTCTTCACGTCACTGCATTTAGTTTATTTTGAAAATGTCTTTTGATTTTTTTGAATGATATGAGGGACTAACAAACAAGTGTCCTTACACATTTTCTTTTGATTTTTAAATTCACATACCTGAAAATGGGTCCCAACGTTATATTAATTTGAGAAAAAAAGTTTATATAAAATGTTATATAGTAAAATTTCCGAAAAGTTAAGTTTTTTTTTAAAAGCATATACGATTGAAATGAAATTATCAGGTGTGTCTTCTTGACAATATTTAGGCTTTAATTACTTCTTTAAAATTTGAAATAATGTCATTGGATGGTTAAGTTAAGGTATTAACTTGTAATTATTAAATATAATTAATAATTTAATATTTTGAACAAATATTTATTAAAAGTTTTATTAAAGTTTATAGGTAATTAAATTTTAATTAATATTTTATTTGTTCGAAAAAATTTGTAATTTTATATTAAGTAAATATGAAATAAAATTATTCAATGTCTCTTTGACATTTCTTCAAAGTTTCAATAATGATCTAAAATTCAAGTTGCTTATAAATCATAACTAGCTATCTCTATTAACTCAAATTCTATCTTTGGACACCTTCTCAATTTATCAATCAATATCCTTTAAATCACTAACTCTTGAGTTTTTAAAAAAAGTTGATTTAATTGGAGTGAACTAATCTCCCACATAGAGATATGGACCAGTTGGAGTGCATTGCCTTCACTAAATTTCTATACAAAGAATGTACCTCGTTCTTTTTGAAGTTTCTTCTTTGAAATTTTATTTGTTTCTCTATTTAGTTTTGTATATATGTGCCAAAAAGTAAAAGTTTCACTTTTATCCACAACTTCTTTTATTTGAGAGAAGATGGGTTGTAGAACCATGTTTTCTATCTTTAAAACACCAAGCATCCAATTTATTACTACTCGTGAGTCTCCATAAATTTTAACTTTTTGTATTCCTTTTGATTTTTCCAGTTAACCAATAATTTGAGGGTCATAATTTTAGCATAATTATTAGAACCTTCTCTCAATCCAACCTTGAATTTAAAATAATGAGAGTAAAAAACATATAGTAATCCTCCTACTTCACAAACTCTAGGGATCCCCTGTCTAAACCCATCAAAAAATTCCTAGGTCCCTGACTTATCGATCTTTGGAGAGATGATTTATTTGTTTACCTTTGTTGTTGCCAAAACATTACAATTATTAGAACTTTCGATGATTTGGGAGGAGAATTACCAAGTAGGTTTCTCCTGATCCTAAAAAATTATTGCGTTCTTAGATAACCATACTTCCCAAGACACAAACAATGGGAGAGCTATAAAACCTTTGTATGACCTATTTTCAAACCAATAATTTAACCACTGTCCTAAGGAATCTTCTTATCATCCTATAGGAAGCTTTAATTGTGCTATAACCTCTCTCCAAACTTGTCTAGTAAAAGAGCAAATCTACTAGTAAATGATCAATTATTCCTTGTCTAAATTACATAAATGGCACCTTCTTAGATGATTTTGATTGTTCTTCTACAATACCTCACATGTCATAACCTTATTCTTCATGGTGAGCCATAGGAATATTCTTGTCTTCAACAAGGCTTTCTACTTCAACAGTTTCTTCCACCACCATGTTGGATCGTGATTACTATTTCCAACAAAATATTATACCCCAACTTTGGAGTGTACTTCTCATAGCTCCATTTTTTATCTAGACCAATTGATTAGTTTCATCTCGTAACTTGATATATCCAAATTTAAGTCTTCCCACTGGTGTGCCTCCTCGTCCTAAAGCCCTAACATTGTTGCTTCCTTCCATCTTTGACTCAAGTTTGTAGAAGATTCTAGGTTAGATACTTGGGCAAGATTTCCAATCCCTTGAGCTTTTAGGGTTTGAATTACATTATTTGGCAATATGTGCATATTACCACAACCAATCCAATGGTCTAAGCCTAGTCTTATCCTTGAACCATCCCTTATTTTCTAGGTAAGACAAACACCTACAATATCAAACGCTTGAACCATTGCTTTCCAATATATTAAAACATTATGGGTTTGCTTCATTGGGGCCCTTATCCACTCCCCAACCGTGAGTGGATCTAAATACTTTTCATGTATGATCTTATTCCATAAGCATTCCTTTGAAATTATCTTCCAAAGACACTTTGTTGCTAGATTCTTGCTAAATAGGAAGATATTCTTAAGTCCCCATCCTCCATTTTCCTTGGGCTTGGCTAAGGATTGCCATTTAACCAATGGAATACCTTCCATTTCCCTTTTCCCTATCCATAAAAACCTATAGCTTAATTATATAATTTTATCCAAAACTCCTTTTGGTATACAATGTTTGCCAATATACTAGTATTGTATCCAACACGAACTTGACCAAAGTCAATATTCCCCAAAAAAATAGCCATTTGTTGCACTAGATGTTAATTCTTCCTTCCACCTTCTTTATCAAATAATTATAGTCTTTTTTGGTGTAGTCATTGTGTTTCAAAATTAACCCTAGATATTTAAACCCCTTTTCAAGATCAAATTTATAAAAAGGGAAAAAGTCGACCTACTATATGGTTTGATCCTGATCCACATGGTTAAAAGAGATGCTTGAATTTTATGTATTAATCTACATATATGTTGCCATATAGAAAATATCTAAATATTTTTTTACCTTCTCTACAACTCTTACTGTTCCATCTGTGAAAAGAAGAATATCATTTACAAAAAGTAGATGAGTGACTTCCACTATTCTACCTATTCTAATTCCTTTGACTACTCTTTTAAGATTGGCTTCTAAAATGAACCTACTTAATCCCTTAGCTACCAAAAGAAATAACAGTGGTGACAAGAGGTAACCTTGTCTAATCCTCCAAGAAGCTTTAAAAACTAAGAGGCTGACCCATTAACCAAAACTGCAAAATAAACAATCCCATAATCCAATTCACCATTTGCACATAGAACCCAATATGAGTAAGTATCATTCTTAAATATAACCAGTTTACTTTGTCAAAATCCTTGGAGAGATCCAACTTCATCACCATTGTTGGTAGTTTCTTTGATTTTATGGTATGAAGACTTTCCTGAGCAACACCAATTGCTTCATGAATTTGTCTACCATGCAAGAAACCAAATTGCATAATAGATATAGAAGCTGAGAGGAATATTTTAATTCTTGATGCAATTTTTTCCCTATAATTTTGGACACACAATTACACAAATAAATGGGCTTGAAATCATCAAAGGAAGAAGAAATGTGCTTTTTTGAAAAAATAGCAGTGAAGGTAGAGTTGAATATTGAGTTTACCCTTCATGTTTGCCTAGACTCCTCCACAACCTTGAGTAGGTCAAACTCAAAAAGATCATAGAGCCTGAGAAATAATTTCACAGTCCACCTATCAAAGTCCTTGACTCTTATCTTTCTAGAAGAAGGTTAAAACAACTTTAAGCTCCTCATTTGACACTTCCTTAATCAACTCATTATTGGCTTCCTCATCTATAAAACTAAGAGAGAAGCTATTCTAACTATTTCAACTATATTAACTTGACTAGGATCCTTATATAGTTGACCAAAATGTCTTACTCCAATGTTATTTATTCCTTTAAAGAAGGATACTTTACTTCCATCTTGTCCTTGTAGCTCCCAAATTGTATTTTGTTGTTTTCTATGATTTGTGAAACTATGAAAAAATCTAGTGTTCTCATCCTCACTTGCAATCCATAGTGCTCTACAATCGAGCCTCCACCGTGCTTCTCTCTCTGACAGTGATCTTCTTTTCTCTTGTTCTAAACTTTTATACTTGAGCCTTATTTCCTCATCCAATTATTTTTCAAAGTCATCTACTAGAAACGCCGCAAGCTTTTTCTCAATCTCCTCCAGTTTTTTCTCATATATCAATTTCTTTTAATGGAACAATTGAACTACTACTACCTTAACCCTAAACATATAATTAAATATTTATTAAATTTTTTATATAGATAATTATATGTTAAATCTTATCTTATAATTTATTAATGACTACAGAATTACAAAGATAAATTCTTGATATCAACGTTTCTTTGTTTCATTGCTGAAATGAAATAATTTTAATTATATTCAAAAGATCAATAGTAACAGTGTATACCATCAAATGTTCATATAATTTTTTAAATTGGTTACATGGGATTGAAAGGGACTCCCACGTATATTATATTATGAACATATAGTGCTATTACAATAATTTGACAATTGCGCATGTATAATTTCCCAAGATTCAAATATGGGTTTCCCTCTTGAAAGTTAAGAAGTATAACTAGTAGAGCTAATGGCATTTGACAAAGTTTATATAAATTGTTCCTACTGATTTGAAGTTTATATATATATATATAACATAAGTTATGTGTAGCTTCTATTGGCCACTTTAATCAAAATACTAAAATATTTTTTAAAAAGAAAATGATATTTATGTAAATGAGAGCGTAAAACAAGTTTATCTTGTACATAGCTTGGAGAAGTTGTCCGAAAGAAAGAACAACCAAGAATAAATGATAGAAATCTATCAAAATACTAAAATATTACCTTTGTTGTTAGGTTGATTAAACCATATTTAGCTTGTCCTTTTATCAAAGATATTTTTTATTTTCTTTTCAATTTAATATATTTTTCATCTTCCTCGAAGTGTTATGTTTCCACATTCAACTCCTTTAGAGCATTATAGAAGCATTTTTAAAAGGTTTTGGCAGCATTTCCAGAAGGTTTTGGCAGTATTTTCAGAGCATTTCTGAGTTTTGTCCTGCTTCTTTTCAGAGATGGCTAGTTGTTCCTCTTCTCTTCCCTCTAAAGTGCATTTCAAGTACATCTTCTACCCCAATCTCAAGAGCATTTTCAACACTCCTGATAGATATTCCCAATGGGTTTACACCGCTAGACTTTCTGGTGTGTTGAAGATGCCACAGTTGAACATTAACGTTCAGTTGATGCAACGAATCGTTTCTTGTTACAACCATGATGTGTCCACTATTTCGATATATTTGGATAACAAGGACATTGTTTTTTTGATTAAACCCTTCGATGTGCAGCGACTAACAGGGATACCATTTTTGGATGGTGTATTGGTGAACAACCAGTATGCCTTAATCGACGATGATAAATCCACCCTAGAAACCGTTTACTCTATTCATTATGACAATCTGAAAGGTATAATTTAAAATTTTATTTTTTATTTAACATTAAAATTTGTTCTGCTGTAGTTTTCTCTAAAAACATTCTTCTTGTTGTACTTTTTGTTTTCTAATAATGTTGTCTCTTTTTTTAATTAATTCTTCTAAGTCCAAAAGGGTCTTAAACATTTCGAATGTTGGAGATAAATTTCTACATGCTTGCATTGAATTTTTTTAGGTAAGGCTTATTTTGCAGGGGTGACCTACAGAAATGCCTTTTTGGGCACTTTCTTTATTGCTTCGTTGTATTGGTGGTGGTATATTTGACTGGTCCACACACATTTTCAACCGCCTAAAACACGACCTTTTGAGTGCCTAGAAAATTCAATCTTCTGCTTATACAGTGACTACCAACAATTTTATTCTTTATTTATTTCAGGAAGCTTATTTCAACCTTCAACAAAGTAGTCCTCCCACTGCATTGCACTCCAATTTGTTGTCTATTGGCATGTCTGATGATGAGATACAGGTAAACTTATTTGTTGAAATATCTTTGTTTTTTTTTTCAAACTATCTTTTTATTTTCTAATTTTGTTTTATTCTCTAATTTTGTTTTGAAAATAGAGAATAGCATCTCAGTCTTCAAGTAAAATGGATACCGTATTTAGGATTCAGGAAGTATCGGCTAATTCTAACACGCAGTTGTAATCATCACCAATAACTCCCACGAAACGTGTGAGGTCTCATGGTGATTGGATTCATCATACACCTCCGGCACCTTTTACTAGAGAAACAGTTACTATCGACTTCGAAGAGGTTACCTCCAACCCACAAGGTAACCTTACTCTTCATTGTTAAAAAATATATTTTTAAATGATTTATTTTAATGACTTAAAATTATGTTTTTTAATGTGTTTTACGTATTTTTTAGACAAAGGGCAAATGGTTGAAACATCAATGATTGCAGAGTCTGGGTCTGGTATGTATGGTTTAAATAAATCTTTTTTAATGCTATTGTTATTTTCACAAGATTAATTTATGTTTTTGTGCGAAATTTAACAAAGGGACCTGCTAGATTCAAAAGGCTGAAAAAAAGGATGGTTCCACCATCTGATAAGACACGACCACAGCCACAACCAGTTCCTGTCCATCTACAGCAGGTTCCACCTATGAGGAACCAATCACGCATGCGTGGTAAAGTGTTCCTCACACCGCCACCTCATCAAGAAAGAAGTGCTATAGAGACACAAAATGTGTCATCATCTAATATTTCTATTGTACCGATATTAACCTTGGATAATTTTTCAAATGTTGAGAGTGCATCTCAAATGCCCTCGAGAACTCTAGAATGTGACTTTCTTTATCAGGGTATGAATCCTGAAAATTACCCTTTAAAGGCAAGTGATATTCTTGAGGATGAAGAGGGCATTGATGGAGAAGAGGATGTCAATGTAGATGCTACCGAAGTTTCCCTCTCCGTCCCACAGCAAGTCGTCGCCCATAGTGTTACAGAAGATGATATCCTAAACTTTTATAAAAATTTGTTATTAGCCGATAGATGTAAAGTTGTAGTTCATAATACTCTTCTTTTGGATATTGATAAATTGAAATAATGGGAATATCGGGCAAGGTTTTGATTAAAGCCATCAATGGTTGATATAATAATTTTTCAAAAAGAAAAGAGTTGTTTTTAAAGATTGAGAATGAGCCCCAAAAGCTTGATGCCTTGCTACATAAAGCTGAATCTGGCACTATGGAGGCCGAGTCTACATACAGAGATGAAATTATGGCCATTTTTTTGAATCGTTTGGAAAACCTCAATGCAGAAGCCCAAGCATATTTCAATGAATGGGCACTAGATCAGAACAAAGTAGCAGTTGCAAAAACAACATGACTTACAGCTAATGTAAGTTTTACATCTAACTAATTTTTTTTTGTTAAATATGTTTTTTTTATAAATATTAACCTTTTTTCAATTTTGTTTTGTTGTCTAATTTTCGGCACCTAAAGCAACAAGTCGGTGCCATGAAATTTTTGGTCAAGACTGCCAAAATTAGCATTAATAATGCTATTGAATTGAAGAAGAGGTTACAACAGATGGTTAGAGAAAATAATTTGTTGAAGAGGATTATCAAAGATGGGGGCCTGGATGTCGATGCTAAACTGAAAGAAAATGAGAAGGATCTGAATGCACCTTTCAAAGAAGATCCAGTGAAGGAAGAGGATGCCTTGTTATCGGGGATCAATACTACAGCATAAAGTTTTGTTAGGGTTGGGGCATTAGAAGAAAAGGATATTAAGGTAGATGTGGGTGGACCTTCAGGAAACATTGGAAAATAATAGAATTTTGTTGTGTTGCATTTGAAGTGAAACAAAAACTCTATATTTTTATAAATTATTAAGACTGGTATTTTTTTGAAAATTGAAATCAATGATAGAGGCAATTTTTGAAAAATTCGTATTATCATTTTGAAATTTTATTTTTAATTATTGTTATGTTTTAATTTGAAGTGGAAGAAATAATGTTTGATATGTTTTGTAAATTGTGAATGAATGGTATCCTTTTTGAAAATTGAAATCAATGAATGAGACTATTTCCAAAAAATGTGTTATCTATTGGAAAATTTGTTTTGAATGTTGTTATGTTATTATTATATGTTTTAATGTATTAAGTAACTTGAAGTGGAAGAAATAATGTTTGATAGTTTTTGTAAATTGCGAATGAATGGTATCTTCTTTAAAAATTGAATTCAATGAAAGAGACTATTTTTTTTAATTATTACTATGTTTTGATTATTTATGATGATGTAGAAGTTTGTTGTTTTTAATTTGAAATGGAAGAAATAATGTTTGATATGTTTTGTAAATTGTGAATGAATGGTAAATTTTTTGAAAGAGAACATTTCCAAAAAAATGTGTTCTCTAGGAAACTTTGTTTTGAATGTTAAGTTTTGATTATTTTTGTTGATATATTAAGTAATTTTGAAGTATGTGGATGTTGTAAGATGTTTTTTTATGTTATATGAATTAATTTGAAATGACAGAAAATGCAGTATAGACATTTACTTTCACAAGTTGCCTATAATGATTTATACATTACAAATCTACAAGAAAAATAGAAACTTTAGACTAATACTTCAATAACAAGGCTATTGTAAAATGATGTATAAAATACTGCTTCCATTCTTACTTCTGTCAACTCCATGATTTCTATCCTGAAGCAGAACCAGAAGTGCCCAAATTCGGGAGGACAGGAGGATCGTGATTAGCAGTCCATGGTGTCTGTCTCCTTGTTTTCGGCCTATTTTTGGGTTTCTCTCGGGTCCGTCCTATTTTCTTTGTTGTTGGGTCTCCAGTGCCTAAAAGCCCTTTTTGTTGTTTTCAAGTCGCAACATTAGGATGGTTTTATTTTCATTTAGGTTTATTGTTACAGCCAAGAGGTATGATGCATCATTAGAAATTTGGCTAATTTTTTACATAAGGTTCTGGGATCCTCTATAAAAACCCATTGTTAATTTATTATAATAATTACCAAAAAAAAATGATGTATAAAATATCCAGTAACACTTTCATATAATCCAATAATCAAATCATGTGTAATCAAAGAATATGTGTAACACATTTTTAATCAAATAATACATAATCAAATCAGAGGGCTATGCTATACAGAGTATCCAATGGCATCCATTCATTATGATATGTGAAATCAAATCAAATGATAATATGTGAAATCAAATCAAATAATAATATGTGAACTCAAATCAAATCAAATGAAAGCATCCTTTCATTCTAATATGTGAAATCAAATCAAATGATAATATGTGAAATCAAATCAAATAATAATATGTGAACTCAAATAAAATCAAATGAAAGCATCCTTTCATTCTGATATGTGAAATCAAATCAAATGATAATATGTGAAATCAAATCAAATTATAATATGTGAACTCAAATCAAATCAAATGAATGCATCCTTGCATCATAGTGTTGGAAGCTAGAACAAACTCTTTTTAGATTGTACAAAATGTTCTGCACTCATTCCCAAAAATTTTGTCATCACAATCTGACCAATGTTACTATCATCCTCATCATCATCAATATTTGTTACACCTCTTCTCTCTGCCAAATAATTCCAATGTGACATTGTTCTTTCATAAGGAAACTCCTCCACCTCATAGGTCAACACATATAATCTCAAACAATTGTTCAAATTTTTGTCCAACCTATTACATATGATAGTGCACTGAACACCCTTTCATCTTCCACGGATCCCAAAATCATAGTTTGACATAATTCATATAAATGAAAATATTCACTCATAGTATGTTGTAAGATATTACTTGGTTGTAATAATCTCCACAAACATGAAATAGAACCTGCTTCATGATGGTAAGAGAGCTGTGAAACTTGAGTAGACATTGTTGTTTCAAAACAATTTGATTGTTTCATCAAAAGATCTTTGTTGAGAATACCATTGATTTCAATACCATTGACTACAACACTTTTACTGAAATGGCCAGCAAGACTGTCCATGTATTTGAGAAACAAATAATTTATATTTTGGTATTCATTACAAGGATCCCAAAACATCGGATTAACCACACCCATAGCCTCTAGCAATTCATCTCTTTGAAAACAAACTTTTATTTATTTTGTCAATGATTCTGCTATTTGTTTCAGTTTAAGTTTTGTATCGTCTACAACTACATTAAATTTGTTGTAGGTTATAGGCATTTGCTCAACTTCATTTGTAGTTATATCCATTTGCACACCATAACAATATAAAGGTATTTCCTTTCCATGGACATTAATACATAGATGATAATTTATATTGAACTTCAGAAAACTCTTAGGACCATTCACATTTTTTAATGCTCTCCAACTCTCAAACATGGGATCCATAAAATTTTGACCAGATGCGTACATCATATCAATATGTATGCAAATTTGTATTCTCGCCCTGATGAAATCCACAATATAAATTGATCTTTCTTGTGCAATTTTGATCAAAGTATTCATTTTTTCCAACATTGGAAGAATTCCACACAATGTGAGAAGAGTTTCAAAGTCACTCGTTCGAAAAAGTAACTCTTTTGCCTTATCAACTGCCCTACGATTTGCATACATAAACCCTATCAAGGATTGATATTCTTTGAAAACTCTTAATGTCGGTTGATACATCGAAATCCACCTAGTATCCACATCTTTCAACAGTTTTTTACCTTCGATAAGTCCTAGTGCAAACTGTTGAAACTTTGAAAATATTTTTAGACTACGTGAAAAATATTCATGAATTTCATTGACAAGCTCTTCCACTCTTGCAAAATTTGTAAATGTATCCACAATTTTGTATGCAAGATTCATTCTATGAGCCAAGCAATGAATAGGGATCAAATATCGAGAAACCGATGTTTGTAGTCTAACACAAAGACCATTCTTATGTCCTTGCATTGTAGCAACACCATCAACTCCTACACATATTAACTTAGTGGCTATTTCAATTTCATTCATTCCTGCTTCTTCTTTTAAACTAGTTACAACAACATTGTAAATGTTTTCTGCATTACAATTTTCCATCATTTTGTGTATTCCAAGTAAATGAGGTTGCCTTAAATAATTTTTTAATGTGTAAACATGCATGCATATCCAAGATGTATTGTCAACAGCAGTCACCTCATCAATTGAAAGTGAAATTAATTTTGCATTTTTTACTTTCTCTCTGAGGTCATCCTGCTCAACCAATGAGAGACATTTTGCTATTTTCCAACCACTTCAATCTGACCAATGGGCGCTGGGTAAGTTTTGCACATTAGCTAGTCAAAATAGAGATTTATAATTCATGAAATCAGACATAGGTCTACCCATCTTAAGAATAGAGAACACAACAACAAACTGCAAACTTTTTTTCTTTAAGCGAAAAACCCCTTGTGGGGCCGCCTTGGTCTGAGAGACCACGAACAGGAGGTTCTACACCGTCAAAGTCACCCGAGAGTCGCACCTGACCCTGCCCGCACCAACATTATCAATTGGATTTTGGATACCCAATTCAACTTTTTGGTAGGGTGGAGATTTGAACCTGGGACCTCTCTTGGGGGATTTCCCTCTCCTCTCCAACTCACCTACAACACCTGGGTTGCAAAATTTTTGAAGCTAAAGTTAATTTATTCATTTTTCAAAATTGGGCTTGAATCGTTGCACCTTTCTCAACCAATGTTGAAGCTAAAGTTAACTTATTCATTTTTCAAAATTGGGCTTGAATCGTTGCATCTTTCTTAACCAATGTTTGTTTTTGTTTCATTTCTTTATCATATTCTTACACATTTCTTATATGTGCACACTCTGATGCATCCTTCCACCTATATATTTTTGGTGTTGGTGGATCACCTTATTTTGTTTTGATATAAACCTTTCCACAATGTTTTTCTATTATATCTTTCTTAAGTTGTAATCTATGCTCCTTTTCGTGTTTCCAACTGTAAATTACGCATATCAATTCTGTTATAGCATCACTACTATTCTCTGGCAGCACTAGCTCAATAAATGGAAATTCTAATATCCAATCAGGCTGAAATGATTTGTTAATTGTCCATCTAGATAACCTTGCACATTTATTTTTTTGATGAAGATTCTCCGAAAGTAGGGACTGCATAAGAAATATTAGTTTCTTTTCTACTTGGCGTGTTAGATTCAGGAATCTCTTCATGTTGTTGTTCGATTTGATTGAGAATATTTTCATCTGTGGATTGTTCATTAACTTGGATATGTGGAAGTGGAGGTATACCAAGGTTAATAGTGTTTTCTGTAGAGATAATACTAGTGTCAATAGTAGGTTCATTATCACTATGGCATTTAAAAACATACCTTCTACAGATAAAAATAGACAAAGCCATCAACCAAAAAGCATGCTTCTTTATGAATGAAGATATTATATTTAAAATTAACAAAGTAAAAAAATTAACTGGTGAGTAAAGGTGTTCATACCTTTAGTTTGTGTAGATGTTGATGGCTGACCGAGTTTAGAAATATTATGAAAGTATTTGAGGATACTCTTTTTATTGTAAGATCGACCTCCCTTCTTTCCACTGCCTATAGTTGACATTTTACCTGTATGAACAGAAGAATAACATGAAGAAAGAACATCATTATCAAAAATGAAAATAACTGGTATAAAAAATACTACTGCTAGAGACAGTATATTATTTGTCCTAAGAATATTGTTCACAAGCAGAATAAACCTCCTTATTGAGTGTCCATGAATAAAATATTAAATAAAATTTAGTGGTAAAAGAAACATACTGGTAAATTCAGTCGCCTTATGCCACTCGCCTTCAACCAGTCGCCTTATGCCAGTCACCTTCTACTAGTTGCCTTATGCCAGTCGTCTTCTACTAGTCGCCTTATGCCAGTCGCCTTATGCCAGTTGCCTTATGTCAGTTGCCTTTAGCCAGTCGCCTTCTGCCACTCGCTTTATGACACTTGCCTTATGCTAGTCGCCTTTTGCCACTCGTCTTATGACACTCGCCTTATGCCACTCACCTTATGCCACTCACCTTATGTCAGTCATCTTCTTCCACTTGTCTTATGCTAGTTGTCTTATGTTGGTCGCCTTATGTCGATCGCCTTATGTCGGTCGCCTTATGCTAATTGCCTACTACCAGTCGCCTTCTGTCAATCACCTTATGTCAGTCGCCTTTTGCTAGTTGCCTTTTACCAGTCACCTTCTGCTAGTCGCCTTATGTCAGTCACCTTATGCCACTCACCTTATGCCACTCGCCTTATGTCGGTCGCCTTCTACCAGTCGCATTCTGCTTTGTATCGCTCGCTATTCAAAAAAAATGTTGTAATTGTATGGGAGTCGTTGTTAGGGTTAGCTATATATAGGGGTACAAGGGGTGATTTGGGCGAGATATTTCTTATTTTTAATAAATTTAGGGCAAAAATTAGGTGGGAAACCTTATGACAACGAGGCGAATTTACCCTTAAAAAATTCATAAAATTAACATTTTGAAAATCCCAATATTCATACTAAATTATGAAATTCGCCACTATGCAAAACCCTGATTCCAATCTAGTGTCAGGGAACAAGCAAGGAGCAAAACCAGATACAACCTCTCTCATGGAAGAGGAGATTCAACCCACGAGGAAGACCATAAGAGGGGAAATGGAGCAGAGGATAAATTTGACACAAGAAATAGAGATGAAAGAAGGAAATAAGAACAAAGAAAGCCCTACTTTATTCATCAAGTGGAGAAGAAACAAAAACCAAACCAATCTAAAGGGAGGAAGTCAAACAAGGAAAATATGGAAGGACAGGGAAGAGATTTGAGCCAGAACGAAAAGGTAAAATCGATGGCTGATTTTTTCTCTCTTGCTTATCAACGATATTAATCACTTAGAATGTGAGGGGTTTAGGTAATCGCCCCAAACAAAAGGTAATCAAAAATATTATCATAGATATGAGTCCATATATAATTTTGTTACAAGAAACCAAAATGTAAGGAGAAGACTTACAAAAAATAAATAGGAGGATATGGCAAAAAGGAGAGATCCTTACTCAATTGGCATAAGGGAAATCAGGTGGATTAACCACTATGTGGAATCACCAATTGTTCTTTGAGATAGGGGAACCTCTACGAGAGGGGTGTCAATGGTTCAATTACAAAATAGGAAAACTTGGACTATAGTTAATTTTTACAGAGCACAAATAGTTAGATTACAGAGGGATCAATGGATAACCATTCAGATTTTCAGTAAAAACTACCCAGGTGACCAATGGATAATGAGAGGAGACTTCAATACAAATATTAGAATAGAGGATCAACAAGAGGAAAAGGACAAGTTTTTCTAGCAATAACATGTCAAATGAATTTAATAGATATCCCAACTGTGGATAGATCCATGACCTGGATAAACAAAATAAAGGAAGGGGAGACAGTCAAATATTGCTTGGATCATTTCTTCATGGGGAGGAATTATATTTGCATACTAAGCATCAAGCAAGGGTCATTGATAGGCTTTCTTCAGATCATTTTCTAGTAAACCTAACCATAGAAGAAGATAATCATAAAGTTGCAGGAACTTTTAAATTTGAGCTATGGTGGTTGAAAGATGAGGAGTTGGAGGACCGTATAAAGGAATGGTGGAAATTAGGGAAACCAAGATTTGGGACAACCCAATTCAAACTCCACAAACAACTGAAATATGTAAGGACCCAACTAAAGGAGTGGAGTAAACAAAAGAAGGAAATAACTAGAATCCAAAAGAATGAAATCAAGGATCAAAAGGAGAAGATTGCTCAGGAGATAAGACAAGGAACTATTATGGAAGAACTGTTGCAACGTGAGGCATAAATTATTAGGAGAGAAGAATATTTGGAGTAACTAGAAGAAATCTATTGTAGGCAAAGATCCAGAATCACATGGTTAAAGGAGGGGGGCCAAAACACAACATTCTTTCATAAGATAGCAACAACCAGGAGATAACAAAATAAAATTACAGGTCTTACAAATATGATGGATCAGGTAAAAACCAATGGAAGTGAAATAAAAATTATAGCAAATTAGTACTTCCATACTCTTTTGAGTAGCAATGAAAATTTGAATGGAATATGGCAGGAGAAGATACTAGAGGCAATTTCGTAATTAGTCAAACCTGAACATAATAAATTATTAATGGAGAAAATTTCTTTGGAAGAAACCTCACAGATCATGCAAAAAATACAAACATGAAAGACTCCAGGACCAAATGGATTCCATTGAATTTTATCAAAAATTTTGAGAAATTGTGGGCCAAGTAGTGGTGGAGGCATTGGAGGAAATCAAAGAAAGTAAGCAAATGTTAAAAGCTTTGAATCATACTTTTATCACTTTGATTCCTAAAGGCCCACCTAGTGAGATAATTGATAATTATAGGCCTATTTCACTATGTAATATAGTATACAAGATATTAACAAAGCTTATGGCAGAAAGGTTAAATTTTTTTTTACCAAATATGATTTCAAGTGAGCAAGGTGGTTTTGTTGAAGGCAGACAAATTCTAGATGGAATAGTAGTGGCCTAGGAGGTGATATACATAATGTCAAAACAAAAGGACCTAGTTATGTTTATTAAATTAGATATTATAAAGCCTATGATGGAGTAGATTGGTCCTTTATGCAAAGGATTTTAGAAAAATGGGGTTTGCAGAGGGGTGGAGAGATTGGGTAAAAGCTTGTACACAGACTACATAATTCTCAGTTCTGGTAAATGAACTTTTGATAATTTGAGAAAAAGAGGTTTCTTTGGGCCTTCCAAATGTGTTTTGTGTGGAAAGGTAGAGAAGACCTTGAATCACCTCTTTTTTGGGTGTTCTTTTGCTAAAGACATATGGATAAATTGGTGGAGGCAGATGAGACAACATTGGGATTTTTTTGAGAGCCAGGAAAGCTTTTATGAGAAATGAAAACAATGCAGCTTTAAGACTTAAAAAAATGAAAATGGCATTAAAATTGGGACCTAGCTTCATATGGTGGTAGTTATGGCTAGAACGAAATGCACACATATTTAGATCAATACACAAAACAAGGGAGCAAGTATGGGAGAGGATTATGATCAAGATAACATAAATACTATCTATCAGATTACAGGAGGAAACAAACATAAAAATGGAGGAAGTAATTATTCTACAGAGCCTTGGAATAACTGTAACAGAGAAACAACTTAGGGATGGATACATAGGTGAGATCCCCTCAAATAACATAGAGTGGAGGTTGCCTCCCAAAGAGTGGGTGAAGGAAAACATCTATGGGGCTTCTACTAAAAATCCTAGGAAAGTTGGTTTTGGTATTATCATGTGAAATTGGAAAGGAGAACAAGTGTACTAGAGAGCAGAAGGCATGGGGGAGGCAACACATAATGAAGTGAAAGGATAGATGATCTTGTCAACATCAGTGATATCTACAAATCTCCAGTTACATCAGTTGTGAATAGAGATAAATTCTCAGGTATGGGTTGGAATCTTGGATTCGATAAGGCCCTTTCAGGTGCTAGGAATTGGAGAAAGAAGGAAGGTGGAAGCAGTTCAAAAGATCTGGTAGGTTTTTCAAGATGTTTTTATTACACATATCAAGCGAGAGGGAAATAGGGTGGTAGACTATTTAGTAAAATGGGAAAAAGATCTAGAGGAAGGGTAATATGTGGACTCTCATATGGAAAATCAGATAAGTTGGTGCTAAAGAATCCAAGGGATGTAGGAGGTGACACAAGCAGATAGTAGAACAGGAAGAGCAGACAGTGAGTCTAATGAATCTATCACGGTTAGGCCATAGAGTAACACAACATGAAGATAAATGGATGGTTTACGAAATTTAGATAAATTGGAATTCAACTATGGTAGCGTTGAGGTGTATGAATATCTGCATTATGTATGGTAATGTTTTATGGGTAATTTTTGAGCCAGGAGGGACTGGAGGAGGATTTTATTTCTCCCTTGATGCCTATCGAGCTCATTTTACCCTGTAATACAACTTATATAAATATAACATATTTTTTATTTTTTCAAAAAAAACTTAAATAATGTATTTTATATTTTAATTTAAATTTTATTTTAATAAAAGAGTGGTAAGTTTATTGTAGTTTTTATTTTTTTAAAAGGTTTAAGGTTCAAACCCATTTAATATGAGAAGACAAAAACCCCTAAAAAAACTTATAGAAAAAATATTTATTTTCGTAAAAGAAAGTTAAATGTTTTCAAATATTTTTTTTGGTTACATAGATGAATTGGTTACAATCACAATTTTTAGTAACTTCCAACGCAACTAGTAGGGTTCAAACTATCAGTGAAGGCTTCCAACACATCCACCATCTCATTAATGGTAACCCGACGTGAGATGGGGACCGTCGGACGCACAGGGTTCACACCGTCTTCGTCAGTCTGGTTCAACACATGGCATGAAGGGGACCGTCGAACAAGCAGTAAATAGATCGTCATCATCAGTCAGGTGCAACACGCAGAGGATTCGGATCGGACTACTGGCTATGCATGGGCACGCCCGTGGGATTGTTTCAAATATTTAATTTTTAATATTTAAACTTTGTTAAAAATTAATTATTAACCAAATTTTTATTATGTAATTATTTTTCAGCTAAATATGATGCATAAAACATGCTTTGACCTAGGATTTTGATGTGACTATTTCTCAACTAAACACAAATGCACTTCTCCTAATATTGAACTAAGTATGCCAAAGATGCATAGAATTTGCCATACCTGCAGAATTATATCGATGCGAAGTTCGAACGGTCGCACGTTGGAAAGCCTACACTGAAAATTGCAAACCGTTAATCCGTTAGTAGAAACTAAAAGTGAACTTAAGATAGACAGAAAATTTGTTTTAATTTTTAAAAACAACATTGTATGGAGTTACAATGGAGAAAGCACATACGATGAAACCAAAAAGACTGAAATTATTTTCAACTGTACTCTATGCAAAAAGAATAAAAGGTAAATCGCTACCTTTCAACTCTACTCTACGCAAAAATATTAAAAGGTAAATTGCTACCACTCTCCACGAGTCTTAATATATGCTCTAACCATGTTTCTACTTGTTTCTAGCCCATAAATATTAATAGATAATAAATAAGTAATTCAAAATAAGTGTATGTTTAAGCATAATAGATTAATTTCTCATATTTTAGCCTTTTCATATTAAAAAAAATTATCAAGTTAATTATTTTTTATTATTTAATGAAGGAAAATTTTCCTCCATGATCTAGAAGACGAAATATCTTACTTATTCTAATAACATGTACGAGAATGTTCATTTATAACTTTTTATTCAAATTGTCTTCTTGATGAGTTATAGTAATTGCTCTTATTAGAGCAATTAGAAGAATTATAGAAATAAGTTCGAATGGGAGTAAATAATCAGTGGATAAATGAGCTCCAATACGTTGAACATTGTTTGTTAAGTCTCATTCCAAAATTTGATCTAATTTTTTAGTAATCATGATATGTTTAGGATAATAGTAATTAATGAACAAAAAAGACTCGTAACTATTGAAGTGATGCTATCTCCGATGGTCCAAGAGGGAGCAAAATTTAAATGTTTTTGGTTATTAACCAACATCACAGTAAATATGATCAAAATATTGACAACTCCTATATAGATCAATATTTGTGGAGCAACTACAAAATTTGTGTTCAATAGAATATACAATAGGAACATACAAACAAGAACTAGTTTTTACTGGGCAGGTCTTTCTTTCAAATAGTCTTTATGCTCTTCAAAAGGATCTCTAAGTTTTTCAGAGGGTTGCCCAAAGGCAATGTACAAAGCATAACCAGTAAAACTCACAAGCAAACGAGATATGGAGATAACAACTAAGGTTGAAGTTTCCATTGTTAGGTAATCCCATCTTTATATATATGGAATAGTATACAAAGTTAACAGATCTCAACCAATGCAATAGTTTTTATGGCTACACAAACCATTGATGATACTTCCAAAACCAGGCCAAGACATACTACCGTAGGAGATTATTTAAAACCGCTTAATACATAACCTGGTAAAGTAGTTTTCGAATAAGGAACTACTCCTTTCATGGGTATTGCAATAGATATATTTGTAGTATTCTTATGTATCCATTAATAAGCTGTGAAGAATTTAACCAGAGGTAATCTCTTAGCCATCCCATTAAATAAGTGGAAGACTCATTAAATTGCGCTACATTACCCTGCCATAAGGTTATATGCTTCCAATGCCAATAGAAAGTAACCCATCCAATGGTATTCAACATCCAGAAAACTGCCAAATAAAAAGCATCCCAGGCCGAAATATCGCAAGTACCGCCCCGTCCTGGACCATCACAAGGAAAACTATAGCCAAAATCTTTCTTATCTGGCATTAGCTTAGAACCACGCGCGTCTAAAGCACCTTTTACTAAAATTAAGGTAGTTGTATGCAAACCTAGAGCAATAGCATGATGAACCAAAAATAATTGATACGGTTTTCGAGAGAATGTATCAAATAATTGATAAGACTAGTGATAAAAAATATAAGATGGTTGAAAAAAATGAACATTGACATTATAATAGAAGTACAAAAAATATTAAAACGATCCATGAATAATTCTAAGTTATTGTGATTCATAAATGTAATCTGGGACATATGGGTTCGTATATATGTATAAATATATTCAAATATAAATGGGATAATGATCCTTTCATCGATAAATTGTTTTTCATGTTGGGTGGAAAAGATTATTTCCTAAATAAAAATGGTCCATTGAGCACCTAGTGAATATGTCATAATAAATTTGAACACCTGCCTTAGATTGACTTTCTTATCATAGTTACTCCAGTCATGAACTAGAAAATAAAAAGAGGAACAAGTTGAAAATATATATCTCTCATTCAATAATTCCTTCCTGTTGGCGGGTTTTTCCTTATGTCTCGTATGGAAAGAGAACTCAATGATCATTCGTTCACAGGAATCAAATGTAAAGATCATGGTGTAGAGGGATCCTATCAAAACCTCTCCACTAAAGAAAGTAAAAAGCGAAGAAAAAAAAAGTTGTATGCAAAAGCGAATTGGAAAAAACATTATCATCGTTGTTTTTGTAATACGTATAAACTATCTTTCACTAAAGTAGAAGACAATCACCTTAAAGAATTGACTTGGATGGATGAGGATTTCATCCAATTTACAAAAAGTTTGAGCTTGGTGACTATGATGTATATCAGAAAATATATCATAATACCAAAAAATTTATGCAAAATATAATTATTCTTATCACTTCTTCCAAAAAATGATTAAGAAGAAATTCATTTTTATCTTGATGAATTACTATTAGAATTATATGGAAAAAAATTGCTTAAGCCACCTCATCAACTTGCCCTATAGAGAATAAAGTTTGAAAGTACCTAACTACCTCTAATTTAATATTAGCCTATACTATTAGCTATAAATTTGTCTCCTTTAACAAGTGACTAAATAAAATTAATATTACTTACTACCATAGTGGGCCTTTGAAAAATTGAGTGTTTTTATCCCCGTTTCGTAACCAAACTTTGTAGGATTTATGCATCTTGAAGATTTCTTCAATGGAATACAAATTGTTTAAGGTCATTGATAGAGCATTTTCTTTGTCAAATAAAATGGGAATCAAGCCATTTACCTCAATTTTAGCCTAAGCTTATTCCATTTTCCTTGCTTTCTTTTTGCTACAAAGATTTAAAGATGTTACAAAAATAATGATTTGATTCCTTAATATTTAATTTACTTTATGCGACTTTAAAGCCAATATGTATCTTATATAATTCCTAGCTCTATCCATATCATATGAAATGACCCACCCCTGTTTGCAATAATTTTTTGAATCTTTGAAAGCTTCGGTTTTATGCTTTTAATTGTTTTTCTGATTTTTTTATGTATTTTTTATGCTGATAAGAAGTGCATAAATAAAACATAACAAAATAGATATATTCTATGGATACCCAGATGCTAAGAGGGACTCAAAACCATTATTTTGAAATACCCATTTCATTCAACAAATTATTTTCATCAAATACAACTAGGGCATAATATTATGAAAACCCAAAATGAACAAAATGTTTCCATATTACAAATAACTACATACCCATTTGATTGTCATAGAAGAAATGCACAGAGAATACTCAAAGGGAATTCCCAGACTGGAACCCTAACCTCAACACCAACAATCTTCAAACCCAGTGCTCAAACCCCCAAAATGATGGCGCCAGCAAATGGTACGACCTACTAGAAGGTACGACCAACTAGGAAAAATCACAATCTTTGCTAAAAATTCTACAAACTCTCCCAAAGGGTCGCCCGGTGTAGAAGAAGCCAATGGTCAAATACCCAGAATCATTTGATGTTCCTGTTGGGCACTGCAATAAAAAATGTGTGGCTGGAAACCCTAGTATATGGTACGACCAGACTTGCAATAGATTCAACACACAAAATGCCCTCCAAAAAATCTTGCAATCACTATGATATAAAACCCCAAAAATATCAACAATCAAATCAAACTGAATACCTCTGTGAATCTGGATTGAAGCACACATCCTAGCTTCTAAATAAAAATTGGTTGATGATTGCTCAGGAGTGATCTTTCACACCCACAAGCAATGTTCCCTATGAAGGTTTTCATCCTCACAAAGCTATGGATTCCTGCTTCCAAAGCTGCAAGTCTCACTAGAGAGAAAATATCAAAATACCAGAATATCCCAAAATGAGCTCTCAAAACTACTTATATCTCCTGGAAATGCTATGCCCTTTTTAGGGTTTTGAGGAAAATTTTTAATATTTAAAATTACTTCTTAGTTCGACCCCCTTAGAGCACTTTTTCTAAGTCACTTTATAAAAATAATAATATTTCTTTTAACTTAGGGAAATGAGCCACTTTATCAATTAAATATTTAATTTCCTCGACTTAGGAAAAAACACCTTATTATTATTTAATATAACGCCAATATAACGTTAAATATTAAATAATAAACTCCATACCCAATTATCGATCCAACTGTGAAGCATATTGTCTCAAAACACCTCGAACATCACAAACTACCAACCCTGATCAGGACCACGCCCGAAAATCCTACTTACTAAAAATAGTAAGTACTACCAAAAATGGTAAATAACTGCATCGATCTCCGAAATGCACTGAAACGGACTCCAAGAGCTAGAAACACATCTCCCATTGAAATTATGATCAAACAACGTCCATCGACCACACTTATTAAAAATAGTAAGTATGACTATAAATAGTGGATGACAATCGAACCTCCAAAACATGCTAGCAGTATCTCTCTAAGCAATAACCTCTAATACACCATCACCATTGACTGCCTAGAAAGAAGATATTACAGTCCACCCTTCCCAAATATCGGTTGTCCGTAAGCAATACCAAATCGTACTCAAATCATCTGTCTACTCCTAGCTGTAGTCACGTATGATTCTAGGGTTCCATAACAACCTAAAAAATTTCCACGATGATGTCGTTGTGCGACATTGATCACAATTGGGAACTCATCATGCCAAAACTGCACTATCCTCTCTTGTAGCCCTAAAGCGTCATCATCCACAAAACCTAAACTAGGATACCTGTAAGTCCTGAGCTATATGCTATGAAAAAATTCATGCCTAAGCATCTCAATTTGGACTACTCCTACACTCCCATTGTCCAACATGATCCTAGGCACCTGAAAATATAATTTGCTCAACAAAGAAATATGGTACACAACATATCTCACCATGGTGACCCAACAAGGATGTCGATTAGCCTTCGATGAGTGGCTGATATAGAAGAGGATAACAATGTTAGATCTGAAAATGATCATCCTAGGAATGCATATGCTATCAAAACCAAAAATAATATGTTGGCACTTAACCTCCCAGTGTCAAGAAAATGATCCCCATCATTCCAATTCACCCAAACAGCTGTGAACATCAAAACAACATCAATAGATAGATAATCTATCCACATGAAATATTTGCAATAACTTTGATTTGATGCCCAAATACCCATCCAACATTGAACCTGGTTAGCTGCAATATTTATTTTCTTCATGTGAAACCAAAAACTAACCCAAACATAAAGTTGAATGGTCTGAAATTTAACAAAATTATAGCTATCCAAGTTTGAAATTAACAACTTATAGTCTGATTTTTAAAAAATCAACATCCTCAAAGAAGCACAACTACTGCAATGCTGAAACATGATGACCATAATGCAAAATCTGATCATATCCTCAACTAAAATGGCCTCCCAAAAAGTCACCAACTTAGCAAGTCTCCAATTTTTGCTCAAAATATCTCTCCAATCCACTTGTATGAACACAAATGGATCTAAAAGGTGGTTGTTCAAAAGGGTAACAACAACATATCTTCCATTATTTTGATCAAAAATCACCCAAGGTATGCCTCTCCCATCATTTGATATGTCTAACAACCCATGTACATGATCCTGGGTATAGAAACTTACCTCCAAAGGGGCTTTGTTATGCTGGAGTTGCATTACATCGATCATCATATGAATATCACCTTTAGAGGATTTGGTGATGCTTGAAGATTCAATATAAGGCCTCTCCACTCCAACATCCTCTAAATCATAATAGAACTCCTCTCCTTGTGGTGAGTCCACAAGGTCAATCATCAAGCCATAAGGATCGTGTTCCTTTCCAAAACTGTCATCATGCATCTCAAAGAGTGGATTATCAAAAGATGAATCAGTATCCATCTTAGACAATGGATTGTCAACCAACTGAATACTCTCATTGTCCTCCTGCTCAACCTGTTGATCTAAACTTTCTTTTTCTAATTTCTTGGGATATTGAACTAGATTATAAACCTCATGTATGCTATCCAGTTCTTCGATCACTTGCCCAATCTCCTTTGCTCTTTCCTCATTTTCTTGCTCTCTGAATTTTGTGATAGCAACAAGTTCTTTAGTTTGGTGCAATGCCATTTGAATACCTATCAAAGAATATCTAGTTGTACTAAGCTCAAGAGTGAGCTCATCCACCTTTACCTGTGTTTCCCTGACATGAGATAAGGCCTCATCTGCAATCCTGGTAGCCACATCTCTGTCTCTGATCATATGTAAGTAAGTTGATTTCATTTCATTCATTGTGCTCTCAATTCTTTGCAAATCACAAATGGAAATGATTTTTTCATACTGGTTTCTTGGTGTCTTTTGGATGACATTTTCAACAAACCTTTTTGTGTCATCTAACTTAGATAACATGTGCACTTCATTTTCAGTAGACACCAATAGTTGGTTCTTCCATTTTTCATCATGGATATCAAGATCATGCAAATTTAATGAGTTGTTAGAATGCATGCAAAAATTAGAACTAACCTCATACCTATCAACAATGTCTCCATGGATTCCCCGAACTTCAAGTGTCTCTCCTTCGAAACTCGTCCCACCACCATCACTAGGATTCCAATCATAATCAGCTTCATGCATTAAAATTTTAGATTTGTCTACAGGATCATGCCTGTCAAAATCAACTCCCACTAGGATATCCTCTTTGCACATATTTTGTTCAAAGGTTAGGACAGCACTTTGGTCAAGAGGAAATTCATCCCAAAGTGGTTCTTCATCATACTTTGGTACCAAAACACCTAGATCCCATGGGATTATGAGCTGATTGCTTTGTTCAAAAAAAATATGCGCATTGTGCTCATCATGAGTGATTGTTTCTCTGAACAAATCACTCTCCAAATCAAGAACATGGAAGCTATCATGAACACTCTTCTCCATAGATTTTGTCTGCATGTCAAACTGAAACACATTTGTTATTAGAGCATGTCTTTCTTCCTCTGAGCTATCATTACTGACATGGTGAAAGGATTCATCACTATATGCTGATTGGAAATCAGCAACATGTTCTTTTTCTAGGATGGTGTTAGTGATCCCAACAAATTTATCATTGGCTTTCCTTCCACTAGTGTCATCAAGGCAACTGATAGTCTTGGAATCTTCACTGATTTGATCCACATTTACATCCAAGGTTGTTGATTTAACATCTTCATTAGGTGCATTTTCAACATGTGTAGATGCATGCATGTCAATGGAGTCAATTTGGGACTCAACCATACATACCTCATGTGATGTGGTATTTTCTTCATGCAAAATTTCTGTCATGAGCTCCTCATTGTGCAAGAAAGGTTTCAACTTCTTCACACATTGTTTGACAACACCGTTAACCAATTCATGTGCAGTTGTAGAAGCAACTAGATCTTACCTCCAAATGACCAATAACATAGATAAGAGTGGTTGGAAGATATCATCACTTTCATTAATGGTCAAAACCATAATGTTTCGCATGGCTGCAATAACATTATCAACATGTTATTTTTTTGTTGTAGCAATGAAATGTTGAAATATTTTGTAAATTAACTCATCCAAAACCAAATCTAACATGATGTTGCCCAATCCAGTTTTTGCAAATGTTTCAAGTATGGTAACTCTCCTAGTAAAATGAGAACTTGTGACATTCCCTAACCCTTTGAAACTCTCTACCAACAGCCGCATTATCTTTCTCAATGTGTCATCGCTATAAGGGGCTTTAGGTGCTGAAATTCTCAAGATCTCACTCAAACAAGAAGTAACCATAAGTCTTACCTCCCTATCTGTGTGTCTCAACCATTCATGCTGATTTAAGGAAGTCACTGTAGGAATTATAGTTGTTTGTATTATCTTAGAAGGTGACTGATTTACCATGTGCAGACAATCCTCCACTTCCTTCAGAGTGCTGAGAAGATCATCCTTTGGCTGAGATAGGTGTCCAAGCTTAACCCCTGCATTTAAAAGTTTATTGACCAACTCTTCTTCACTGTTTGATGTCATGCTACTCAAACTTGAATGTCAATTTCCACTCTACCCGACAGGATGGCAGGATACTATGAGCTTTGATACCACTGTAATAACCCACCCCTATTGTGCTATATTTTTTTGAATCTTTGAAAGCTTTGGTTTTCTACTTTTAATTGTTTTTTAAATTTTTTTCTATTTTTTTATGCTAATAAGAAGTGTAGAAATAAAACATAACAAAATAGATATATTCTATGATACCTAGATGCTAAAAGGGACTCAAAACCATTATTATAAAATACCCATTTCATTCAACAAATTATTTTCATCAAATACAACTAGGGCATAATATTATGAAAACCCAAAATGAACATAATGTTTCCAGATTACAAATAATTGCATACCCATTTGATTGCCATAGAAGAAATGCACAGAGAATACTCAAAGGGAATGCCCAGACTGAAACCCTAACCTCAACACCAACAATATTCAAACCCAACGCTCAAACCCCCAAAATGATGGCGCCAACAAATGGTACGGCCTGCTAGAAGGTACGACCAGCTAGGAAAAATCATAATCTTCGCTAAAATTTTTGCAAACTCTCCCAAAGGGTCGCTTGGTGTAGAAGAAGCCAATGGTCAAATACCTAGAATAATTTGATGTTCTTGTTGGGCACTACAATCAAAAATATGTGGTTGGAAACCCTAGTATGGTACGACCAGGCTTGCAATAGATTCAACACACAAAATGCCCTCCAAAAACTCCTGCAATCACTATGATATAAAACCCCAGAAATATCAACAATCAAATCAAACTGAATACCTCTGTGAATCTCGATTGAAGCACAAATCCCAGCTTCTGAATGAAAATTGGTTGATGATTGCTCAGGAGTGATCTTTCACACCCGCAAGCAATGTTCCCTATGAAGGTTTTCGTCCTCACAAAGCTATGGATTTCTGCTGCCAAAGCTGCAAGTCTCACCAGAGAGAAAATATCAAAATACCAAAATGCCCAAAAATGAGCTCTCAAAACTCCTTATATCTCCTAGAAATGCTATGCCCTTTTTAGGGTTTTGAGGGGACTTTTTAATATTTTAAAATTACTTTTTAGTTTGACCCCCTTAGAGCACTTTTCCTAAGTCACTTTATAAAAATAATAATATTTCTTTTAACTTAGGGAAATGAGCCACTTTATCAATTAAATATTTAATTTCCCTGACTTAGAAAAAACACTTTATTATTATTTAATATAATGCCAATATAACATTAAATATTAAATAATAAACTCTAGACCCAATTATCGATCCAACTATGAAGCATATTATCTCAAAACACCTCAAACATCACAAACTGCCAACCTTGATCAGGACCACACTCAAAAACCCTACTTACTAAAAATAGTAAGTACTGCCAAAAATGGTAAATAACTGCACCGATCTTTGAAATGCACTAAAACAGACTCCAAGATCCAGAAACACATCTCCCATCAAAATCCTGATCAAACAACGTCCACCGACCACACTTACTAAAAATAGTAAGTATGACTATAAATAGCAAGTGACAGTCGAACCTCCAAAACACGCTAGCAACATCTCTCTGAGCAAGAACCTCCAACACACCATCACCACAAATTGCCTAGAAAGGGAACATTACACTTTATGCGACTTTAAAACTAATTTGTAAATTATATAATCCCTAGCTCTATCCATATCATTATATGAGAGTTAAAAGTCATTCATCTCTTAGCCACATTAGTTTAGATTCAAAAAACGAACCTTTCAAATGTTGGGAAATGGTTATAGGTCAATTTTATTGAGACGTGATCATATCCTAAAACTTTTAGAATATTTTATTTAAAAAGGCGTTCCTACAATGACCAAGGCCAATAAAATTTAATCAAGCCTTTATGTTATACAATAAAAAACTAACACGTATTTAGACTAGGTTATCTACTAGACTTTAGTATGGACTCCCACAAACCCTCTAAATCTACAAAATTTGAAACACCCTTGAGAAATAGTAGCTTAAATTCTAAGTAAAAGATTATATATCAAACGGGTTTTTCAGGTTGACCCAAAACCTTTGAACAAAATCAGCGTGAAGCTGAGCAGCGGAACTAGACACCAGCAGAGGATCCTCGATCTTCTAACATAACCAGCCAAGCACGGCTTACAAAAAAAACATCAGGAAGCCTCGGGTCAGATTGACCAACGGCTACACAGGACTCAGAAACAACAGAGATGATAAACGCAAAAATTAGCGGAAGAAAACCAGGAGTCATAAACCAAAACCACAGACAACAGGTTTTCTGATTTTCCCGCCCCAAAAAAGGCCCGGGAGGGTCCACATCACTCCTCCTCTTCATCCTCCTCATTCTGCTCATCTTCCTTGTCGTCCTCCTGGTCTTCGGTCTCTGCGATTGCTTCCTTAGCGCTTTGGAAGCCCTCATTGAAAAAGACTTTGGTGAGGGCATCAAGGATCTCTTGGGTCTGTTTGGCCATAGTCGCTAAGGAAGTCAGAACAAAACGTTTGAGAACCATGACGTTGAGTTCAGGCCCCTCTTCCTCCGAGTCTAAGCTGATGGCTTTAGTGCTTCCCTGTCCAAGCTTGTTCCTTAACCTAGCAGAGGATCTTTTGGGTCCTTCTGGTTCGTCAATCTTCAGCTTCTTTCTAGCCGTGCCTCCTCTGGTGGCCGCTTCAAAGTCACGTTTCTTAGCAGGGGACCCCGAGTAGGGCTTGGGCAAACAGGCCCTGGAGCTTTCAGCGAAGGGGGTCTCGGAGGGCGAAAAGGCCAGAGGTTCGGGTTGGGGCGAAGTAGCAAGGACAAACTTGTAAATAACCTTAAAAAGGCTTTGGTGCATGGGCATTGCTGAACCTTTCTTACTACGACACGAATTTATAGTGTAATTCATGGAATTCAGGAGAAATTGAGGTATGCTAATAGGGTTAATGTCACGGAAAAAGTTGATGAAAGCGTAGTGAAAGCTTAGGAGGACCTTACCGGGATCCTCTGCAGTAATGAATTCCATGACATTTTTCATTACGAAATTCCAGGGGGCAGGGAGATCAACCCTCGTTAAGCCGTTCTTCACCTCTTTGAAAATCTTTAGATTGTCCTTGAATTCGCGCAGCTCGACCTCCCAGTTATGCTTTTGCCTGTGGATCGAACGACCCCTAGCCGTCTGCCCAGTTATGGTCGCCAACAAATTAATATCGACCGTAATTTCTCGCCCGTGGACCACTATCCTGCCCTCATCCCAGGACTCCATTACCTCGGCTGTAATGTTGTCGTCAGGACCAGAGAACATGTCAAAAAACTGCGTAAACCTTCTCTCAGTAAGAATGGCTTGCGCAGCTGGCTCCATAACCACCATGCTGGGCTCAATGTAAGTCATGGTGATTTTGCCCCGGTTAACCTCTGGCTCTTGAATGACCAAGCAAGGGGACGACGTACTCTCAAGCACAGACTGAGGGAGAAGGTGGTAGATGTTAATAGCCTTCGTCCACCTTAAAAGAACCACATCATTAGGGAGGATGCCAACACTGAAGGCCAGCCACCGCCTATCAGCCACCTGGATGCCATGTCGCGTGTCCGTTTCGGCTTGGGAAGAAAAGGCCTTATCGTCCTTCCTCTGGAGAAAATGAGGATTGCTCTTAGTGGTAATCTTGGGAAGCCAAGGGCTCACGTGTCCAGCAATGATGAGTGGATTTTCCCATGCTTTCGCATCGTAGAAGACGTAGTTTGGACCCTTATCACGAGGCTCGTGCCGTCTGAGGACAAACCACCGCATACCAGCCACGTGGGTGCCATGCTGCAAGGCCGACTTGGCTTGGGGAATAGTAGCCTCGACACCCTTAGTCTGGAGAAGGTAAGGATCGCTCTGAGCGAGAATCAAGGGCGTCAGAGGGCATGCAAGTCTGGCGATGCTGGGAGGACCCCACGCCTCCTCATCGAACGAGAAGCAAAAAAAGCTATCAGCCCAAGGCTCGACCCGCGTGGGAATGTCGATCCTAGGGAGGCTAACCAGCGGGTAATCGAGGCGCCAACGGAACCCCTGCCTATACTCGTGGTAATCTGGGCAATCTGCCTTGGCCACTCTGACAACTTGAAGACACCAATTCTGCCACCCCATGGCCAATTTCCCAAAAAAACCTATCTTGCCACGCAAGACAAACCAATTTGTGTTCCCCATCAGGCACCACGTCGCAACTCTTCTTGGATAATCCCTTCCACGTCCGACGGAAGGTCGTGCGTCCACGTGATCAATCTATCAGCGTCAACACCTATATTTGCTAGCTTGTCTGCCGCCTTGTTGGCTTCACGAAAGACGTGATGGGCCACACTGTCAGTTCTATTTTTTAATAGGATCCTCGCTTCCCTTAAACAAGACTCAAATTTCCACGGAGGATCCTTATCATTGTTGAGGAGATTGATGATGACTTGGGAATCTCCTTCCACAATTAGCCGCTCTTGGACGTTCTGAACAAGGTGTAATCCGTGCCACACGGCTCTAGCCTCGGCCGCATTGCTGGTTGAGAAGCCCAGGGGTTCTGCAAAGGCCATAACAAGGTGACCCTGATGGTTTCGAACAGTCCCGCCAGCCCCCGCACGACCCGGATTGCCCTTGGCTGCGCCATCAAAATTCAACTTTAGGCAATTGGCTGGGGGAGGGATCCAACTGGCCTCACGTCTAGGATTAGTCTTGCCACGACCGTCTTGCCAGGGAAGACTCAGGGATTGGGCTAGAAGTTTTTCGCCAGGAGGGACAGATTGGGCCTCAACAGAGCACGACAAGGAGTTTTCTCTGGCAAAGGCAAGGATTTTATTAGTGATGGATCCTGTATCCCTGGAAGACTCATTGAAAATTTTGTGGTTCCTTTCAAGCCAGACCTACCACAAGAAATGGTGGAAACTGATCTTCCACATGAAACTCAATTGGGTACTGACGAAAGGTTTTGGCCATTGTTGGAAGAAGTCATTGATAGAACCAGGTCTGACCCAGGTTATGTTGAAGGCTTGAAGGAGGCCGTTTAGGATTGAAGAAGCAATGGGGCAGTCAATGAATAGGTGTTGGATGGATTCCCAGTCTGCCCTGCACAAGAAACACCTGTTAGGAACGGACAAACCTCTTTTCATCATGTTGTCAATAGTAAGAATTTTCCCTTGGACGACCAACCAAGCAAAAAAGGATATTTTGGGGATTAGTCCCTTAATCCAAACTAACTGAGTCTGGAACCGAGGAGTATCAGGATGGATTAGTAGATTGTAGGCGGATTTGACTGTGAACATTCCGTTGTCTGTCGTTGTCCATCTCATCTGATCTTCACTCGATGTTGTGGGAACAAACTGTTGTTGCAGAATGCTATTGAGTTTTTGAGTCGCTGTCTCCATCCCTTGAAAGACTATGGGCTTCCAGCTGAGTCTGCCCCTGTCCTGTCTGAGGAAGTCAGCCACCTTAGACCCAAACCTATCCATGGTGAGGGTTTTTAGTTGGGCCAAAGTGGGATCACTACTAAGGGCTTCTGCGCCTGCCCACCTGTCCTCCCAAAAGTCAATTTTATGCCCATTGCCAAGGATCCACCTCATGCCTTTTCTTAACACGTCCCTGTAATATAGGATTGCTTTCCAGAAGGAGGATCCACGGGTTGGGATGGTATTGCTAAGGAACTCAGTGCCTTGGAGATACTTTCGGTTGATGATGGTAGTCCACTCATTCCTTACATTGGAAACCAGACGCCAGGCTTGTTTCGCAATTAAAGCTAAGTTGAGGTGAGAGACTTTCCTCAGGCCTAGCCCTCCGAAATCCTTAGGTCTACACACCTTGTCCCATCCAACCAGGTGGATTCGCTGCTTTTCTTCTGAGCCGGACCAAAGGAAATTCTTTTGGCATTGTTCAATCGACTGGTAGACTCTAGAAGGTGCTTTGAACACCGATAAGAAGTAGACCGGAATACTTTGGAGGGATGCCAAGGTTAATGTGGCCTTACCTGCTTGGGACAACAAGTGGCTCTTCCACCCGATTAGCTTCTTTTGGATCCTCTCCAGGACAATGTTCCACATAGAAACAGTCGGGACCCCAGTGAACAGGGGAAGACCAAGGTAAGACGTAGGGAGAGTGGAGATGGAGCACTCTAAGATTCTGGCAATTTTAATTTGCCTGGGAAGGGGGGTGTTAAGAAAAAACACCTTGCTCTTGTTGAAATTGACTTTTTGCCCTATCGCATCTTCATAAAGTTTAAGGATATGCCTGATGTTCTTGGCCTCTGCCATCGACGCCACAGTCAGCATTAAGGTGTCATCCACGAATTGCTGATGGGTAACCGGATCCGTGAGGGATGTAGCTTTAATACCTGAGATTAACCCTGAAGCACGGGCAGCTTTGATTGATCTTCCTAAGGCTTCAGCCACTATGATAAACAACATAGGGCTAATAGGATCCCCTTGCCTGAGCCCCCTCTGGCTCTGGAAGAACCCTGTCGAAGACCCATTGACCAACACGGAGAACCAAGGTGAGCGAATGCAGCAGCTGATAAGTCTGACCCATTCGGGATGAAACCCAAATTTCAACAAGATGGCGTTCACAAAGTCCCAGTTGACACGGTCAAAGGCCTTATTCATGTCAAGTTTTAAGGCAAAGGCAACCTTCTTGGTCTGGGAAGCAGAGTGAAGAGCTTCGTGGACAGTGATAATTCCATCCAAAATCGACCTTCCTTGGACAGAACTGCCCTGGCAGGAATCAATAATCTGAGGCAGAATCCCTTTCATGCGATTTGCTATGACTTTAGTGAGGATTTTGTATAACACATTGCAAAGGCTGATTGGTCTAAAGTCAGTCATGAACTTAGGAGCCGGTCCTTTCGGAATCAGGGCTAAAAAGGTAGAATTGTAGCTTCGTGGGATATGCTTAGAAGCTTGGAATTCCTGGATGGTGGAACACACCTCATTTCCTAGGATGTCCCAGAACATTTGAAAGAACCTGGGAGGAAATCCATCAGGGCCAGGGGCCTTGTCAGGGTTCATGGAGAAAAGGGCCTCCTTGATTTCCTGGTCAGAAAAGGGAGCTGTGAGCTTTTGATTGGCATCATTCTCGATCTTTCGGGGAATGAATTGGAGCAAGGAATCCCTGGCAGCTGCCTGACAAATAGGTTCCTCACCAAGGAGAGAACTGAAATAGGACACGACTTCGAGCTTAATGTCATTGTTGTCTCGAGTACTGGAGCCATCAGGTTTAATTATCTCTTTAATACGGTTGTTGCTCCTATTTTTGAGCGTGGTGACATGGAAGAACTTGGAGTTAGTGTCTCCATATTTAAGCCATAATGCCCTAGACTTCTGCCTCCAGAATGTCTCCTCACTAGCCAGAATGTTGTGATATTCTGCCAGAAGTTTCCTCTCTTCGGACCTGGTCTCTTCATCTAGCACTCCATTCTGGATCTTGTTGTCGATGGCTTTCAATTTTTCGCTCACAATATTTTTGTTTTCAAAAATGTTTTCGAACACTTCTTTGTTCCAAACTTTGAGGTTGTTCTTGACCACTTTCAGCTTTTGGGAAAGTTTGTAGGAGGGACTTCCCTGAAATGGCTGTTGCCACCATTGGATGATCCTATTTTTCAGGTCCGGGTGCTTGACCCACATTGCCTCGAACCGAAAGGGATGATTGCCACTGGAGTTGGAAGTTTGAGGAACATCCAAAAGGATGGGGTTATGATCAGACCCAACCTTGGGAAGGGAGTACAGAGAGGACTCTCCAAAGACTTGGATGGCTTCCTGCGAGAGCAGGACCCTATCCAGCCGTTCTTGGATGAGGTTGCTGCCCAGACGCCTGTTGCTCCAAGTGTACTTTGCATCCTTAAGCTTGACGTCCATCAGTTCGTTTGAGTGGACAAAATCACTGAAATCCTCCATGCTCCTAGTTGGGAGCCCTGTTCCCCCCTCTTATCAGACGGAAATAGGGGAGTGTTAAAGTCACCAGCAATTATCCACGGGATGTCCTGGAAAGCCTTGCTCATATGACTCAGGTGCTCCCACAGTCTGCCTCTTCCTTGCACGGTGTTGGGCGCATAGACATTCGATAAGATCCAGGACTTGTTGCTGGCTATATCATAAAAAAGGACGGTTAGGACGTTGTCATCAGCCTGAATGATGCTACCTTCCACTTTTTTGGGGTCCCAGAGGACCATAAGGCCCCCAGAGGCGCCTCTTGCTTGCTTGAAAACCATTTCCCCTTGTTTCCAAATTCTGTTAGCGAGAATATTTGACCATGCTTCATCTGTTTTCGTTTCTTGGAGAATAAGAACTGAGGGGGAAGTCTCTTTCCTTAATGCCTTGACTGCTCTCTGCCTGGGCGGGCCATTAAGGCCTCTCACATTCCAGGAGAGGACCTTCATTTAGACTACTTTGAATTCCTCCCTCTTCCCCGTCCTTGGGGTGGGGGAGGTTTGTTGGACTTGTTAGCCTCGAAGAGGGCCATATCTTGAAGCACTAAAGTACTTTGTTTTCCATTTGCTATTTCATTTTCTATTTTCATCCTGTAATGTTCTGCATCTGGGATTCTTCCCCTCCTCTTTTCACTGCCAAAGTCTATAGAATTAGTTGAACTGCGGGTCTGCTTCGGGCTAAACTTTGGGGGAGGGTTTTGCTGCTGGGTCGGACTGGAACCTACTTCGCCTATGACTGTCGGGTCTGCCCCTGGTTGCTCTTCTTCCATGCTCTTACCGATCTCCTCAGTATCCTGGGGCATGCCGTAGGGACAGTTTGGAGGTGGGTAAGGAGAGGACCTACAAGGGGAATGAGGAGGGGATACAAGAGTTTCGGGGAGCCCCGGTACTGGTCCTTCTTCAGTAGATCTAACCATTTCAATGGCAGTCTCAGCAAGGATTTCAAAGGAATTAGGGTCAAAAAAGGAAGGACTAACCTGAGTAGCCTGGTCAGGATCCATATGTTGTTTTCCTTTCCCTTTCTGATGAACGGAGTCTTCTTGCGATTTCTGTTGGTAAATGCCTTTGTGAGCTGCTTTGGTGGGCCGGGACCAGGGTCGGAGGGGCCTCCTCTGCCCATTTACATTAGGGCCTTTTGGGATATTCCTATTTGGTGCTTCCTTGACGGCAACCAGATCTGGGCATTGGTTCCTCAGGTGTCCTTGAGTTTTGCATTCTGAGCAAAACGTCGGCTTGTTTTCATATTCAATGGGTTGCCTTCTTGAGTAGTCCCCGTATTCCAGATCTATGAAGGACGGGAGCTCGGACTCCAAATTCACCGTTACACACATCCTTGCATGCGTCATGCGAGATCTAGCTAAGGTGGGGTTGTCAATGACGACCAGATCCCCTATGACTTTGGCGATGCCTCTCAGGAAGTATTCATGGAAGAAATGGGCCGGAAGGTTGGGAAGCCTGACCCAGATGGGAGCTGAGTTGATGCTTTGGCTTTCAGGGTCGAAGTCCTCTCCCCATGGCCTAAGGAAGAGGCTTCGCCTGCCCAGGAACCACGGCCCGCCAGACAGGATTCGGTTTGCGTCTTCCTTGTTCTGGAGCTGGATCATGAAAAAACCTTTTGTCATTGCAACAATCTCCATGCTTCCTGCTAGGCGCCATTTGGAGAAAGCCCAGGCTCTTATGGTTTCTATGTCGGGTCTGCCGCCCAGAAACTTACCGATGAGGGACGAGGTTTCAAGGGACAGAAAATCTTCCATGGTAGAGACAGAAACCCTGAGCTTGTTCTTGTCTGGGAAGAGAGGAGGGAAAGTTTTTGAGAAAATGTTCTCCTTACCTTTAAGGGTTTGAGCAAAGGACAATCTCCTAAAGGGGGCCTTAGCCTGGGTCCCTTTATCCGGGTCTCTATCAGGTGGGTCCGTATCCCAGCGCTTGTCAACAGGGACCGACGCTTGAAAACCCTCAGCGTCCTGAGTGGCCTCCGAGTCCTCACCGTCCTTGCTTTGCTGACTTGGGGCGCTGCCTTCCAAGCTCTCTACTCCGCCTGATCCGCCTGGCCCTCCTAGCCCGCCTGCCCTACCTGCTTCCATGTAATATTCCACTTTACCCTCTTTTATAGTTAATATCTCCTCATGGGATGATATTATGATCTAAATAATTACTAATATAGGTAGGAATATCCTCTAGATATTTTTAGGAGGTATAATGAAGGGGAATATAAATATTTATGTAAATAAATATTATACTTGAAGCTTTATCTAAAATCTCAACAACATGCCAAAATAGTGTATCCATTAAGGGCTACAAACTAAACCAGGCCTTATTACAAATTATTAAAGTATTGCTTCACACCCCATTAATAGTAATTTCCACCTGAGTGTAATCACTGTTGATCTTGCAAATCACTTCTTCCATATCCAAATCAAATAGTTTTGATTCCTAAACTAGGGCAAGGTTCAGTTTTAATATAACCATCTTTCTAGTTATCGTTGTTTCTCATGGGTATTGAGGCCATTGAGATGCCATAAAGGAACCTCATTTTTTCTTGGGATGATTTCTCCCTCCCTCATGCCAAATATTGAGATATTTTCCTTTATTTATCCTTTTCAATTTCACCTTGAATTTATTATCGATTAATTTTTCCTCTATTGGCCTCCTTTTTTTCTTCTTTTTTCTTGTATCTAGAGCTAAGAATGTGCATTTCATCATTCTCATAACCTTTCCTTACTATTCCTCCAACATTGGGTTTTTCTCAGTGGAACTTAAAATATTTTTTGGTAGTCAAGATGAGTGCAATTAGAGAAGCCACAACCTTCCTTATTTTTGTAATCACCTCAAAACCCTTGTTCTCTATAATGTTGGTATCAATAACTTAAGGTACTAACGTTAATGGTATTATAGATATATCTTTAGAAGGGTTGAGTTCCTCACCTTGGGGTTAGGGATCCACAGTATCATCTTCATGACCAACCTCATCTATTTTAGCTGGTTGCTTTTGATATAATGAATTTTTATCTTCTAATATTATTACTTCTTCACCTTCCACTTAAATGTTACAATGTTCTTCATAGCTAATATCAAGGATGATGAGAATTATATTTGAAATAGAATAATCCATGAGAGCATTCATTATTATAATTATTGAAGTAACGATGTTGAGGGTTAAAATCATTTTGAGGTTAGGGACTGGGATCTTAGAGCTTTTGTTCTACCACTAGAGCATCCTTGAGGGTATAGGGATCGAGCATGTTAACTTCTTACCATATTTTATTCTTAATACCATGGTGAAAGGCTAATATCACCATTACTATATCTAATTGGTAGGCATAGCGTAGAAGACTTGCAAACTATGCATAATACTCCTCAATCATTTTTGTTTGCTTAGTTTACATCAAACAAACCACATACAATATGGGCAATCCTTTGTCAAACCTTCAAAGAAATCATGCTTTGAAATCAGGCCATAAAAGAGAGGTCCCTAGTTGACAAAGCTCCCATCACAACCATTTATGAGCATAGGTTCCCAAATTAGTAAAAACCAATGTGACATGACCTTCTTTAAGAGCATGATCCAAATGGATGATGTTATCGATCTTGGCTAGACACTCACGTGGATTGACACCCTCAAAGATGGGGATGTTCATGCATGTTTGTGCATCCTTCTACCACAAATTCATGTTACCATAGGGAGACAAGATTAATGCTTTAACACCAATTGTAAAGAAACAACTTCAAGGAATATAATAATGGCAATATCAGTTCAATAAAACACAATAAAAAACATCCACTAATAATAATAAATTCATATCCTATGCCAAAAAATCAAACATGCAAGTAATCAATATAATTTCTTAGCCACTTATAGAAGGCAAAGTCTCTTAGCCAGTTGAAGAGGGCAAATTTTCATATGTGCAAGAGAGGCAACTGAGATTCACATATAAAAGATGATTCCAACTACATATAACTCTTCCTATTTTTAGAATAAATCAACATTAACTCTTATTAATGCTCAAGGGTCAAATACCTTAATCTAGGGCCTAAGATAATAGAAGATAGTCAATGTGGCTACATTGGAGTCGTTACAAGTCTCCAACAATTATTTTCTCTTCTAAATTCAGACCATGTGAAATTTTAATGCAATTAGGATCTTTCATAGTAGATAAGCAACCATATTCATCAGTCTCATCCATAATTGAACTTGATATTTTGCCAACTCTATTTAGGTTGAAGTATGCACAGAAATAATGTTATTTTTATCCAATACCCACATCCATTTTTCTTGATAGCATTAATAATAGTTTGTGAATCTCCTTAATTGAAATACATTTTCCATCCTTTTCAAATGGAATTTTTAATTCCTATATGAAGTGCTCTAGCCTATGCATAGTTTTTTTTAATAGGTTATATGTGGCTTCTATTGGGCGCCACTCCCATGAAAATACCAAAATATTACATTTATTGTAGCATACCTTTTTACCACAAATTTTCCATTTATTTTTCTCTTAAATATATTCTTCAACTTCCTCGAAGTGCTATGTTTTCACAATCATCTCCTTCACATCATTTTGATTAAGAGATAAAATCTCGCTTGGCCAATTGCCCTCTAAAATTTGAATTTTATTGGGATGAAGATCAACACCATAATTCGTTAATTTATCTGCTATTCAATTTCCTTCTCTATAAATATGCTCACACTGCTAGGAGATTATCTCTAGTAATAGATGGCATACATCGACAATAATATTATTTTTTATGCATTCTCCACATCTATTTTTGTTAATAGCATTGATAATTTGTGAGTCCCCCTCAATTGAAATATATTTCCATCCTTTTTCTATTGTAATTTTAATCCTTGTAAGAAATGCCCTAGCCTCTACATAGTTGTTAGTTGAATTTCCATATGATTTTGAATAAATGAGAGGAATTTTGTCTTCACTATTTATAAAAACACCACCTCCACAAGCTTTTCATGGATTTCCTTTAGAAGCACCATCAAAAAATTGATAAACCCAATTTCTAGATATTTTCACTTTACCATAGATTGAAGTAGATCCTTTGTTTTAATTTTGTTGTCACAGATGACTCTTCCATGTATGTTCAAATTCTATAGCCATGTTATTAGCACCTCTTTTTCTATAATTGAGACTTCCCATGATGAGCACCATATTTGTAGATATTTTGCAAGAGAGACAATAATACGGTTCTAAACTTGGGCATGATTTTAAGATTTATTTTTAAAAAAATTGTTATTCCTTTCAAGCCATAAATTCCAACAAATAATGGTAGGGCCAATCCTCCAAAGAATACATAATGCTTTAGCTTTGAAATAATTTATCCAATATTTTATCAACTCTTTCAATGTTTATGGAGCTACCCAATATAATTTCATATTTTTTTAAATAACCCCAAATGGTGTGAGCAAAAAAATAATGAAGAAGTAAATGGTTTGATTTTTTTAAATCCTTCTCACACAAGACACGTTTGAAGGGTTTATAATATCCTCTTCTTTTTAGACTCTCTCTCTCCGTAAGAATCTTACTTTGAATTGCTAACCAAAGAAATTTTGAGGCCTTAGGGAGAGCCTCTAACGACCAAATGTTCTTCCAAATAAAATCTTTGGGAGAATTTTTTTTTTATTATTGTAAATCCTCATATTCTAGCTTGACTGAGTATTCACCATCCTTTTATAAATTCCAAACCAACTCATCTTTTGTGTAAAAATCAGCAAATAAAAATCTTGAAGCATCTTTTCAAGTTCATCCGCAATTTGCTTGGGTTCCTCTCCTTCAACCAGGTTACTAAAAGAAATCCATGATCTAGAGTTTTTGCTCATAATAATATAATCTTTGATCTTTGGAACTTTACATGCTAGGCATGCTTAAGCCACTGATTTCCATTTTGAGCTAGAGATAAGAGGATAAGGCTTCAACCAAGCATCAAACCAAAAATTTGCATAACTTCCCTCATTGAATGACCATCTAATATATGTCTTTATCAATTGTAAACTCTCTAATATGAAGTTCCATGTTGGTGATCCTTTAGGTAGAGTTATTTTCCTAAAAAAATTCATTGCATCGAGAGAACGCATATATTTTATCCACCCAAGCTTTGCTCCTAATGCCAAATTCATAAGTTTGCAATTTCGCAAGCTTGCTCCTCCAATATTATTTCCTTTGCAAACCCTATCCTACTTACAAAGAGGAAACCTGAAGTTTTCCTCACAACCTTTCCATAAAAAGTATCTTTGAATTTTATCAATTTCTGATGCAATACCTGATGGTAATCTTAGAAGTGACGTCATATAAATAGGAATGAATTATAATGTAGTCTTTATGAGTTGTAGTCTTCCTACCATGGTTAAGAACTTACCTTTCCAACCTGTAAAGCACGCTTTCATTCTATCCAAAAAAGAGATCCAAAGCTCCTTTTTATTTTTATTTTTATTTTTTTGAATGAAATAAGCTATATTATATTAAAAATACAACTTAATCATACAAAAAGTGGGTGGATACGCACACCCCAGTAGGGTCCCAAAAATCACACTAACCGCATACGGTTAGGAGAAACCAAATAGAAAATATAAATTCTATAGCTAGCTAACACAAAAAGGAGGGAATTAAAATCATCCTCTTAGCCAAAAATCAAATAAAAACATGCATCCGTAGAACATAAATCATTTCCAGATGTCAGGAGGGATAAAATTGTCCACATTATCATCATAAAGCCAGGGAGAGGCAATAATAGGAGCATCCCAGCCATTATCATCAGTGCTAGTACTACCCATATTAGCAATGTCATGAACCTCTTATGCATTTATATCCTGGGACGGGGGGTTTGGCCATCACCGTGACAGCCCAGAGCATTAACTGGCGTCACCACGACCACATCTCCGCAGTCCCCTTTTATTTATCAAACAAATAAATACCCAAGTAGGTTGATGGAAAATTTTTAATTTTAAACCCTAAAATATTCATAATAATTTGTTGTAAATCTAGGGTAGTATTAATGAAAAAATCTTGGATTTTGAAGTATTTACCAACTATCCAATAGCCTTCTCATAGCATGATAATATTGATTTAAAATCCATGGCCTCATTGATTGAGGGATGGTCCAAAAGAAAAATATCAACAAATTGGAGATGAGATTCTAAGGGGCTATTTTTTGCAACTTGAATACCCTTGATTTGTCCTTCCATTTCTGCCTTTGGAAAGGCTTTCCCTAATGCTTTTGCCAGAATAATGAATATAAGGAGAAAGTTGATCACCTTGAATAAGCCCACAAGATGACTTGAAGTACCCAACAAGAAAACCTTTGATCAAAATAGAAAATTTTGCAGTGCTATAACAACATTTAATCCACTCACACCAACTATAATCAAATCCAAACTTTCTGAGAATAGCATGTAGAAAATTCCAATAAACCCTATCATATGCTTTGTTCATATCTAATTTTAAAAGCATACCTGATTTTTTCATGGAATGAAGAGAATGTATGGCCTCTTGTGCAATAATTATACCATCATAAAAAAATTTACCATTAACAATGCCACATTGTTCCTCTAAGATAAAACACCCTATAATGTCCTTCAACCTATTTGCCATATTTTTGAAATGATCTTATAAATCATATTACAAAGGCTTATTGGATGAAAAATATCAAAATATTTTGTGCCTTTCTTGGAAACCAAGGTAATAAATTGATCTCTCTTATTATAGCCTATTGGATGTGTCTCATCCTTTGTAGAGGAAGTATTGTACAACAAGCCCCCGTGTTGATGGTCCCGCTTGCCGGATGAGCAGCCCGAGGGGTGGAGACCCTCGGGAGGAGGGTGAAGGCCTCCTAAAGGGGTTTGAGGGTGGCGTAGCCTCCCCAAAAAAATTTCGGATCCCCTTTTTCTGGAGCGATTTGCGGAGCGACTTTTGGGATTCTCATGATTTATGGGTATGGGTGGTTTTAGCCCATGGTATTGTGCCCACAGTATTCTAATACCACTTTGTGGTTTAGGTTTGTAAGAGTTTCCTTTATATTTATTGTAATGTCCCATTTTGGAAAAGGAGTGAACAATAATAGAAAAGGAGGTGTGGCTCTTGTTTTGCTGGAGTAGCCCATATTGGGTGAACCAGGGTAAATCTCTTGTGTTCTATGTGTATGTATTTTGTGAGTGTTATTTTCTTTTGAGTTATTTAATTCTGCTTTATTATTTTGGAATAAGTTTGGGCATAAACTCTTCATAGCCTTCCTTTTTTCGAACCTCTTCAATTGCATCTAACATATCACTCTTCAATAAATTCCAAACTTTTTGAAAGAAAATTGTAGGAAATCCATCGGGGCCAAGTGCCTTGTTAGGATGGAAATAGAAAATTGTTGCATGGATCTCCTCCATAGATATCTTCTTCATCAAGCTTTCATTTTGTCCCTAAGTGATAATGATGGAATATTTTACAAAAGTTTTTCTTGTGCCTCCTTACCTTGCCTAGAATCTGACAAATTATTTTTGAAATAATTAATTGCTTCCTTCGCTATATCTTCTTCATCCTCAATATTTCTTCCATTTAGAGTTATAATATTTTTGATACGAGGGAAATGTTTCTAGATATTTCTTACACAAAGAATACTTATAAGGTTTATGATATCATCTTCTTTATAGAATCTCACCTATAATAATCTTACTTTGAACTACTAATTAAAGGGACATTGAGGCCTTAGGAAGGGCCTCGAGTGACCAAACATTATTTTATGGGAAAATATTGGGAGTGTAAAATTTTGATTTCTCTATATCCTTATATTCTAATTTTATCGAGTATCCACCATTTTTTGATAAACTCCATATGAACTCATGCTTCCACATACAAAAGGCAAGTAGAACTTTGAAATTAGTTTTAAATATTGTTTGTTATTTATTTGAGGTTATCTTATTCGACGAGATTACTAATAGAAGTCAATGACCTAGAATTGTTTCTCATAATAATATAACTTTTGACCTTGAACCTTTATAGGCTAAACATGCTTGAGCAAATGGTTACCATGTTGGATTAAAATTAAGAGGATAAGGCTTCAACCAAGCATCGAGTAGTAAATCTACAAAAACTCCCTTATTAAGTGAAAGTCTCAAACTAACTAACATGAATTTCCATTTTGTTAAGCCTCTAATTAAGTTTTGTTTCCCAAACTGCTTTATTTTTTTCAATTGGTTTACCAAACAATTTTATTGCATCAACAAAACCTATACATTTTCTCAACATTTTCCTTTATTTTTTGACAATAACCAAGTTTTACCCCTAATTTCAAACTCATCAGTTGTTAATTTCATAGGCTTGCCCCTCCAATAATAATTCTTTTACAAACCCTATCCCACTTGAAAACATAAATTTTTCCTTATATTATTTAGGAAAAAGTATCTTTGAATTTTATCAAGTTTAGATGGAATGACTACTTGCAAGATTGAAATTAGTATCTTATATATAAGGATAAATTATAATGTAGTCTTTGTGAGTTATAGCCTTCTACTCGTGGTTAATTATATATATTTCTAACCTACCAAACATAAGTTCTTTCGATACAAAATTAAGTCTAGAGCTCCTTCATTTGAGAAATAAAGGGATACTCAAATATGTTGACGGCGATTTTTCAAATTTGAACCCTAAAATCTCCATACTATTTTATTGTAAATCTAGGGAAGTGTTAATGAAAAGGATCCCGTATTTTGAAGTATCAACGAAATGTCTAACAACTTTCTTATATCATGGTAATATTGATTTTAACTCCATGGCATAGTTGATTAAAAGATAGCCCAAAAGAAAATTATCATTAACAAATTGTAGATGAGATTTATAGGGACCATTTATTGCAACTTGAATACCTTGATTTTTTCATTTGTTTCTTTTCCTTTTAGAAATCTCTCCCCAATGCCTCAACGTGAATAATAAATAGATAAGAAGATAGTCGATCACCTTGGAGGAGTCCATGAGATGATTTAAAGTATGTAATGGGGGATCCATTGATAAAAATAGAATATTTTGGAGTGTTATAACATCTAATCCATTCAACTAACCTTTTAAAAAAATTATTCTCAAAAAATGATGTACAAAATCCCAACAAACACTATCATTTTTCATATCTTATTTTACTAGCATGCATATCTTTTCGTTGAACAAAGAGACATATATGTCCTTTTGCATAGTTGTTATATGATCAAATAATTTGCTTACCATGAACAAAATCTCCTTGTTCCTTTGAGATAACGTAATTTAGAATTTTTTCAATCTATTTATACCATAAATTTCGAAATTATCTTATAAATCAAAATTTTTAAGTCTGATCATATCATCATGATACATACGAGTGTTATAATAGATTGACAATTATACATGTGTATAATATTTGAACCTATGTCTCCCCCTTGAAAGTCAAGTATTTAACCAATTGATCTCATGTCATTTAATATATTTTAAATCATATCGCAAAGGTTTATTGGTAAAAAAATATTAAAATATTTAGTCTTACCTTTCTTGGGTACCGACACAACAAAAGTGGTATTGAATTCACTTATTGTTAGGTGTCTTATTAAGGTGGAAAGAGAAAATTACCTTCTATAGTCCTTCATAGAGATCTTCCTTATCAAGATTTCATGTTATCCTTGTGTGATAATAGATAGTTTGTAAACACTTACCTTGATATCCCTATATTTATGAGACCAAGATGACTCTTCTTTTTCCAATACATTATAATAGTCATAAATAATTTTTTCCTTTGATGTAAGTAACTTGGTCTATTCCATTGATTTATAGTATCTCTTGTAAACAACTAAGTTTGGATTTAATTTCCTCTTTTGTCTTAAATTTGTTACCAAAATATTTGACATTCAAAATCTTTATTTGGCATCTTTTTAACATACCTTTGCATATATGATCCTTCAAACTTTACTTCATCCCACCACGCCATAACCATTGGAAGAAATTTGGGTCTAGGAGCCACATAGACTAAAAATGGCTTGGGATGATAAATTATTGAGTAAATCACATCTCAAGAGAACGAGTTTATGATATGATCCTACTCAAGATAAAATATTTGAAGAAATTATATACTCTATTTGCAACCCTGTATTAGATGACAAAAAACTATCTAATCTTTCTACTATATGAGTTTCCCTTATGCATCTGCCACCCATGTTGAAAGCTTCAAGAAATAATATCATAAAAGACATTTGAATTGGCAAATGAGTGAAATGCTCTATTTATTTATAGCATTTAGGAGTACCACCCTTATTTTTTGAAGGAGATAGAATGGTATTGAAATCCCCACTAAGAATCCATAGATCTTAATTAACATAAATAAATTAAGGTGCTTCCAACATCTATCATGAGGAGTAACTATAGTTAAAGCATATACATTTATAACCCCAACTTTGATACTTTCCCCTTTCCTCCAAAATTACCAACACCCCAATTACTTTTTCTTGTAGCAATCATCCATCGTTTTTATGCTTATCCCATATTGTTACAATACCTCCTAAAGTTCCCATAGTAGAAATTTCTAGACAATCCTTCGTCTTTTAAACCATTTTGAATGGACCCTTACATTCATTAGTACTTACTTTTTTTTTCTTGTATTGAAATAAACCTAACTATAACAATCTATTAATTCCCAAGTAACTCTTTTTTAGTGTTCTTATTCATTACCCTAAGATTCCAAAATACCATTTTCATCATCAGTTTTTATTATTAGTTGTGGGCTTAGCCCCACTTTTTGTTATCATGTTATATTATTTTTGGTTTCCCATATCAATATCCCTTTGAGTTTTTTTCCTATTTGTTCTTGCTTTGAGGGTCTTCGTCTCATTTTTACATTTTCATCTTCGTCAATCTCTTTAATTTTTTTGGATTGTTCATAAGGAGATTTGTCATCTATGGGTTTATGCTTCCCTAAAGAACCTAACATGTAAGGAGTAATCTTAAACACACTTGAGGAACTCTAAAGTGCAAGGACCATCCTTCTTAGTACTTACTTTCTTATGTTGCATTAAAAACAATGTATATACTCCATACTGTTTTTTTACTTATACAACTCTTTAAACCCTAAAGTGCAAGGGATAAACTCTATACCACTTCTACTTTTATTACAAAGAGAGTATTTTCTACTTAAGGAAAATGAAGATGATTCTCAATTACATTGAACCTCTTATGCCTTCATTGTTTTAAAATTTGCCTTCACATCTTCCTTCACACCTTTAATTACTTCTAAACATGAAATTACATGGTGTGCTTCTTCATCCTTTGTATCCTTCGTTGTATATTCTAAAGGTTATTCATAGTGACTTGCCATGACCTTTGCTATCTGATAATATTAATGGGCTTTCTTTCCCACTTTTTTGGAAGTGAAAATTTCTTGATCTGATCTAGGTTCTACTATGGTATGGCTTCCTTGTTTCACCTTGAAGTTTTTCTAACGATCCAAACTTTCCATATTTTTCCCATTGTTTTCACTTTGCAATATTTTCCCTATGTCAATATCATAATACTTGCATCAAAATGCAATGTATTCATATTCCACTTGTTGATTTTATTCTCTTGATTCGTATTTAACCTTAATGGATTGTTGTGAATATTTTAAAATATACATGGTAGCACATATTCGAGTAAATACATCAAGTTTTTACACATTATTATTTAGTCCCTCTAGGTGAACTCCCCTAAAGTAGTACTATTATTCTTCAAAACATCCTTATGATAATTTGATATGGAAGTAAAGATTCAATCTTACTGCAGTGGTAAGGGTTTTTGCTTCTCTTTGGGAGGTCCAAGGTTCAAACCCCACTCAGTATAAGGGGACCAAGATCCCTTGTTAAAATCTATGTGAATTCATTGAAAAATGATATGGAAGTCCAAAAAACCTAAACCACATTGGAAGCCTTTCAATAGTTTATATCTCCATTGAAAATTTCTCTCTCCATGGTTTTAAATATAGATCATTCTACCCCTTAAACCACGGGCCATCATTTATCATTTTATCCTTGATTTTTGAACTAGAGAATATAAAAAAATTATTTTAGAAAAAAGTCATGAAGTAATTTAAATTCAATCTCTAGTTCCATTTTGATACACTTTTGAATTTTCAAAAAACTCATTGGTTTGTATGGGGTTTGCATATTAACCTTCTATTTTAAGTACTATTATATCACTTTAAATTATCTCATCCTTTATAATCACTTTTGGTGTAACATATATTGGTAGAAGGGGGTTATCATAGATTTGTTCATCCTCTTGTCTCTTTCTAGGATATCTATACTTTTAACTAGGACATCCTTGTTTTTAATCAAGGCTTCTCATAAATGACTTTCCTTCCATGCTACTTGGATTTTCCTCATAAAAGCCCTTAATTTTTTAAATTTTCACAAAGATATGAAAAAATAAAAAGGTGAGGTTCATTCCTTGCTTGCACCTGCTCCTTGCTTTTCCCCCAAGTTTTGAAATAGGAAAAGATGAGGTTTTCTCCTTGCTTGCATTTTTTTTGTAAAATATTTAAATATGAAAACTTGAGGTCTCTTATCTCGTTCTAGGGCATCCATAATTTTTTACTATGATATCCTTCCTTTCAATCAAGTTTTTTCATAAATGAATCTCCTTCCATGCTACCTAACTTTTCATCATAAGAATCCTTTATGTTTTGAATTTTTATAAAATTCTAAAACAATAAAAATATGAGGTTCATTTTTGACTCGCATTTTCTCCCTGCTCTTCCTTAAAGGTCTGAAATAATAAAAGGTGAGGTTTGCTTATTTCTTGCATTCATTCGCTAAAAAATCTAAACAAGAATACTTAAGGCTCATCTCTTACACTTCCTCCTCCTTAACACTCTCTCCTTACTATTTTGTTTTATATTTATATACATATACTTATACAACAATATATGTATGTGTGTGTATATATATCTATCTATATAAAATTATATGTGGCTCCTATTGGGGTCACTTCCGTTAAAATAACAAAATATTACCTTGCTCTCATTACATAATGTCGGGTTAATTAAACTATATCCAACTTGCCTTTTTATCAAAGATATTATTCTTCTGACCCATGGGGTTTAGGGCAATTGTTTGGGAATGAAGAATTTCATACCATTGACCAAAGTCCAAATCACATGGGTGAACCTTAAAATTTTGCCTATGAATATTAGAGCAATTGGTACGGAATGAAAGTTTCACAAACTTAACCAAGGGCTAAATCTCATGGGTGAACCCTATAATTTTATTCTTAACCATGGTGGGAAGGCTACAACTTATAAAGACTACATTAAAATCCATCCTTATTTATATGATGTCATTTTCAAAATTACCAATAGATATAGCATAAATTTTTGATAAGATTTAAAGAGACACTCTTTGAAAAGGATGTGAGGAAAAATTAGGTTTTCTCTTTGTAAGTCATATATGGTTTGTAAAGGAAAGAATATTGGAGGGGTAGGATTTCAAATTTTCAAACTTATGAGTTTGGCCTTAGGGTCAAGAATTGGTTTAATATTATTATAAAATCAAGGAAATATTTAGGCAAAAACACTACTTCAAAAATATATAGGTTCTCTTGATGCAATGAAATTATTCAAGAAATGAACACTATCCAAAGGATCACCAATATGGAACTTCATATCATATAGTTTGTAATTGATCAAGAAACATGTTAGATGACCAATCAATGAGAGGGATTATGCACTTTTTTTATCTAATGCTTTGTTGAAGCCTTATACTCTTATCTCTAATTCAAAATGGCAACTATGAACTCGAACATGTCTACCTTGTAAAGGTCCAAAGGTCCAAAATCATATTAAAGTGAGCAACAACTAAAGAAGAGGAACTCAAATAAATAATTCTATTAGTAATATGGTTAAAGAAGAGGATCTCAAATAAATAACAAGTGAGCTTCAAGAGTTTTATTTCCCTATTTTTAGACAAAAGGATGAGTTGGTTTGGCATCTATCAAAATATGATGGATACTTTATCAAGTTGGGATATGAGGATCTAGAGTAATCAAGTTTTTCTACTCCCAAAGATTTATCTTGAAAGAATTTTTGGTCACTAAAGGCTCTCTCCCTAAGGCCTAAACATTCAATCATGTTGGATTCTCAAAATTCAACATAAGAGATACCCCTAGTTTTAAACTTCAAAATTTCCCATGGGTTCATTTTTGTCATTAGGATCCCCTTTATTTTTGTGTTATTTCATTTGTTAAATCATTCATTTATTAGATTTTTTTATAATGTCTATATTTTTTTCCATAGTTCTTGTTAAGTTGATCTTCAATTTTTTATTTTAATAAATTGACAAGTCTTCCCCTTACATGCAATTTATTCATTTTTTATGTTTACCACAAAGGTTATTATCTCTCCCTTCATCACAATAATCCACACCATAAAGCATGTTTTTCATTAAAACTTAGTCCCTAAAGTCTTCCTTCAAAAATCTTCACCAACAAAGTCAAGTTATATGAGGTCTCATGTATCGTCTCCCCATTTTCGTTAAAATTCTTGCATCTTCCCTCTTATCCATAGTTCGCATTAATCTGCCTTGTTAAAACTCATCCAAGACATCCAAAATTTACACTCCTATGTCCTCCCTCATTGTGATCATTTCATTTTCCTAAGGTTCAAGGTCGGCAATTTTAAATGATTAGCCTTTCCAAGATCATTTCCTAAGTTTGCTTTTAAAAATCAAATCACCCCACCCCATTTAACTCCTGACTAGGATGGATGGTTTGTAGCAATCTGTTAGAAGATCTATGTTGCATGCTGATTGGATATGAAGGCTCTTTAAAGGTAAGGTTATTTGTTATGTTTCGTCAAATGGACGATATACGCTCATTTGGTTGATTAGATGGACGACTTGCATATATCTAGAGAAAATATTTGTGAAGAAATAGACAACCTACAAAACTTCAAGGTCCAAGATTGATGATGCACATTCACTGGTAAATAGAGATTAAAAATTTCTTGAAGATGTGCGGTCCGCATTGCTTTGGAGTTTCTTAATCAATGACTCGTATATCCCTAGAAGATATAATATTTGCAAGTTGCCACGTGTACTCCACTAAGTCCCTTGCCTATGAGTGTGCTCAGATGAATGGTAAAAATTCATTGTTGACTTTTCCAAGGATATCTATGGTCTTTGTGCAATCACGAAAAATACTAAAGTCTCACTGTCAAATTTATCAATTATTAGAATCGTCAAAAGACTATGGTTTGCCTAATTTTCCTGTTAAGGGATCAACAACCCACATGGATCCAATATTTAACATGGATGGTGTGTGTTCATCGATGAATAGAGATAAAAGAACTCCTTGAAGACATGTAGTTTGTGTTGCTCAGTATACAATGAAATGAACGACCCACATTCTTCTAGAGCTTCTAAGTAAAACAACCACAGATAGGACATGTGGATAGTACTAAGGTTGCACGCTAGAAATAGATAAAAGCATGGACCCTAATGGAATAATATACCAAAAATTAGAATGAAGGGTATGCATTCATCGATGTTGAGATCTACGACCCACATTCAAGCAACAAAACTAGACAAAACGTATTGACCAAGACCTGTTAGGAAAAATTTACAGTTTGCATAACTTCATGTCAAACTTGTCAAAAAATTAATAGTTCATGTGGCCCCAAGGTTGAAGATGAACAACGAGTGTCTGTTGGCAAAAAGATAAGTGTTTCAGAGCCATAGACTAATGGTGTGCATTTAGCCATGTGGACATAGATGAATTGATTATAGAAATTGAAGAATGGATGACCCATACTCATCTAGGAGGATTAGATTTCATGGTCATGACAGAGCCATGTATGTTCCCCTAACTATACCCTTTCCTACAAACACATAATAATGGATGATCTACAATATTTTTAGCTCTAGAATCAATGGACGACATTCAATAGTAAAGTCTTACGACTAAGATCAGATAAGGAAAATATTATGACTTATGTTTGATTAGGAAAGCAACAACATGCATGGTCCCAAGGTCGAAAATGAACGATGCATGATGAATCAACAAATTATATGTATTATTTGCATTAAATGATAAGCAAAGATAAACTTCATTGATCAAGACTCGACAACAATGAATAATTTGGATTAACCCAATAGTCAAATGGATAGCGGGTGACGAAACCATGTGTAATCCACTAAATTTTATCTCGAAGTGTGCTTGAAATCAAAGGTACATGATGAATTACCGCATCAAATGGATGACCTGCATTGCACAACGAATGAAGATAAATATTGTTGATTGAGACCCAATGTTATCATGTTTGTCAATAAATAAACGATCCACAATTCTCCTATCAAAGCTAAAGATCTAATTGATAAGATGCATCAAGAAATGAATGGCTCACACTTACTATATCAAATGATAGATGACCCAAATCAAATAACTGAATAAGGACAAAATTGCTTTGTCATACTAAATAAGAGATGTCTGACCCTCATCACTCTGCTACTTGAAGGTCATATGGTTCGCATTTACTCACAAAATCACTTGTTAAAGCCTTATAGGAATGAAAATCTCACATTTATTACAATATCATAAATTAACAGTGTGTGTTCACTGGTGGATGAAGATAAAATAACTCTTTTGAAATGTACGACTTGTATTCACCCACGAAGACAAAGATCTCCCTAAAGATGTGTACTTTGCATTTTTTGATACTCAAAGAATGAATGACCTACATTCTTTTGGGACTCCTAGGTCAAATAACTATATATGGGACACATGAAAAGCATTGAGAGTGTGCGCCAAAAAAAGACAAAGGAATTAGACCACAGAGAATGAGGACAAATTATTTGTACCCTAGAGATCCATTAAAAAATGCAATGAAGGGCACTTGAAATCTTAAAATAAAATTAGTGGTCTACATTATTTCTCATGATGCAAATGTGTAGCTAGGATTTGTTGATAATTTCTAGCAAAAGCAAACAAAGAGCAATGAACGACATGTGATCATTCAAGCTAATATTTATGGTATACATTTGAAAAAATAATAAAGACTAAGTTGCTTTGACTTAAAAATCAAGTGGCTCATAGCTCCGTTGTTAAGAAGTGAATCACCCAAAATTATCTGATCCAAAGGAAGATAATTAAATTTATGAGCTAAGCCACATAAAGAAATCAATGGCTCGAGTAGAGTTTGGAAGTATAACATATGATAGGAATTCAAGGAAACACAAGGATGCATAACTATATTTGGTGGATGATATAAAAGACTTCTAATGGCCAGCATCAAACGACTCACTATAGAAAAATACACAATGATAGAGATAAGATCATAGGTCCAAATTTGATATAGTTGTAGATCACTAAAAGATCCATATGCTTACAAGCTCCCAAGTTTCAAGACCAGACCTAGACAACTCTAGAAAAAATCAAAATCAGTTGTAATCACTTGGGAGATCAACGATAGAGATGAGACCAAAGGAAAGGGCTAGCTAAAGGTAGTTGTAATTGAACAATGCACTATCAAGATATAAATAGGAGCTACAATAGTCAAAGAGGACATCAAGTTTTGCATAGACAAATTTTATCAAAGGTATAGTTGAGCGCCCTTGTCCTTAGTTGCATTTTCCCCATGTCTTTTCCCATAGTTTCCCCTTATTCTTCTCCATCATTGTGCAAGTTTTTCTAAGGAAGCATCTAGTTAGCTAAGATCAGGAGCTTGGAGGTCCTTAGTTACTACTTTTAGAATGAAGAACTAAGATTCTCTATTAAATTATTTGAACAAAGAAACCTCTTTGTATATCTTTAATGAGATTTGGAACATTTTACAGACTCTAATTGTAAAATATTTTTTATATTACTATAAATTTGGCTTCCTCATCTATGCATTTTGGTGTCAAATTATGTATTTGTTGCACATTTACATATTACATTATTTGAATGTGTGAATGGTGCTTTCTTTCATTAGTGAATTTTAATTATGCTTGTTACATTATTTGAATTAACATAATAGACCCAGTTAAGTGTTTAAAGTTTTTCTACAATAGCCCAATGGACAAGGCACTAGTCTACTAATAGGGTATATTGGAGGATTTTATAAATCTTGGTTAAGATCTTTAATATTTTATATTTCTTTGTTAATCTGGATAAGCATGAGCATACTAGTCATATTATAAGCTTTATTTAGGGTTTCCTTACCTTACACAGTTTGTCAAAAGTCTTTAGATAATTCTTTCTTGAGTAAAAGAGGTGGATCCACCAGACCATAGTGTTGATTGGATACAAACAATCTTGCAGCGTGACAATCTTTAAGGGACAAAAGAAATTTCTCTAACACACCAGTTAGCAATCCAAAGCAAGATTCTTAAAGGAGAGAGTCTATAAATAATAGGATATCATGGACCTTTTAGATGTGCCTTGTGCGAAATTTTTTTTTGAGACATCAGACCATTTACTTTTCATTGTCCCTTTGCTTACAAAATTTGGATTTTTTTTTATATAAATAAGAGAATATATCGGGTAGCTCCATCAACTTTGAAAGAGTTGATGAAATGTTGGATTACAATTTTTCTAAAGCGTTATGTATTCTATAAAGGATTCGTCTAACTATTATTAGTTGGAATTTAAGGCCTGAAAGGAATAATATAATTTTTAAAAATAGATCTCAAATTCATATTCAAAATTGGAACCATATTATTGCCTCTCTTACATAATATTTATAGATACGGTGCTCATCATGGGAAGTTTCAAGTGTGGAAAAATAGGTGTTAGTTACTTAGTTAGAGGAGTTGAATATACATGGAAGGGTTATTTGTGACAATGGCATTCAACTAAGGAATTTGTTTCGATCTATGATAAAATGAAAATGTTCAAAAATTAGGTTTATCAAAATTAATTTTGAAAGTGCTTCCAAAAGAAATTTAAGAAAAGCTAGTGGAGGTGACGTTTTCCGAGATAGTCAAGGCAAAATTCTCGTTACTTGCTTATAATCATATGGGACTTCAACCAATATGTATGTAGAGGCTATGACACTTCTTACAAGGATTAATATTACAATTGAAAATGGATGGAAATATATTACAAATTTAAGGGGATTCACAAAATATCATTAATGTTATCAATAAGAATGAATGTGAGGATTGGATACAAAATTATATTTTTTGTTAAGGTTGATCAACTATTATTGGAGGAAGCTACAAGCTTATTGCAGTGGTAAGGGCTTTGGCTTCTCTTTGAGAGGTCTAAGGTTCAAACCCCACTTAGTATGAGGGGATTGGGACCCCTCATAAAAACCTGTGTAAACTCATTGAAATAAAACTATTATTGGAGGTAATCTCTTGGAAACATGAGCATATATATAGAGATAAAATCAAGGAGTAGATAATTTAGCCTATTGTGATGTTGATATTATTCTTTGTGAAGTTCAAATTTTAGAAGGTAATTGATCGAGTGAAAATTTCTCTCTTAATGAAAATGATGTCAATGAGTTGATTGTGAAAACATAACACTTTGACAAAGATGAAGAATATATTCAATACAAAAGGAAATTAAGAGCATATTTGATAAAAGAGCAAGTTGGATATGGTTTAATTGACCTGATAACAAAAATGATATTTTGGTATTTTGATTGGAGTGTCAAACTACTATATTTTTGCAATCAACTCCTTGATATCATTTTATTAAGAGAAAATATTACTTGGCCATATGGCTTCTAAAACTTGAATTTTGCAAGTATGAAGATCAACACCATGAATGGCTAAAATATTTGCTACTTAGTTTTCAATAACAGTTAAAATCTCACTTAGCTAGTTGCCTCCAAAAAATTGAATTTATTTTTTTCTTCTAGAGAACAAGGGATTGTACTCGAGTTCCCCACTCTTGAAAAATCATAACTCTCTCCTTTAGAGCTTGAGAGTTTACAAATAGATTCAATTCTCATCTCAATTGAGTTGCTATAACTAAGTACCTACATCATTTTTTGTAAAAGTTTTGAATTCTTGATTTTAATTTTTTGGATCTTCTTCAATTTCCTGTGTGAACACAAATATTCCAGAATTCAACATCCTTCTTGACATTTCCCTACAACAACCTTCACAATACCAAAACTCCATCTCTATTTTCTATGCATTGCATCTTACTAGAGTCATATTTCTAAAACATCTCACTAAAATTGTCCACTTTACCAAATATGGGTTGCTAGTTTCCTTCCTGAAGCATACGTGCAACCATAATAATTGTGATAAATAGTTTATATGAAAACATGTTAATGTTATAAAATAAAGCAAATACTACCAATGAAAAACATTAAAGTAAACCTTAATCATTATTTGATTTAGGTAGTCAACATTTTCTTATCAGCAACTAAACATACTACTTCCTCTAGTCATAGAAAATATAATTTAACTTCACAATCCTCAATTAAAACTCTTTATTAGCTATCCTATCTACACATTTGTTTCCTTCCCTTAACAACTGTGTAAACCTAATTTCTTCAAACTCTACAACAAGGTCTTGTATTTTCACAATTATCTCTTGTATATTCCACGGAGCCTTTGCTTTCCTTAAAATAGTATTTGTTACTATTAGTGAATCAACTTCCATCTATACTATGTTCCAATTCATTTGTTTGCATATTTTTAACCCTTCCAAAATCATTGAAGCCCAAGCTTAAGCTTCATTATTTGTCTTAAATCCACTATTAAAAGCATAATGAGATAAAATATCTTTGCTATTATTTCTAATTATTCCTCCTCCTCCTCCTGGTCCTATATTTCCTTTAGATGCTCCATCAAAATTCAATTTGATCAACTTTACATATGGCGATTTCCACTTTATATTCTTTGTCTTCTTTTTGTTTCTCTTGTACCCAACATTATAATTCCATCTAATGACTTGAATCCATCTATAAAGGATTTTTACTTCCAAATTAGCGATTAAGGGAGTTGATAGGGTTGGTTTAGACTCTATGGCTAAACAAATCTTCCTTTTCATTACCTTTAAATTGCTTTCCTTTCCTTTAAATATTCTTCTATTCCTTTCTATCCATGTAGTCCAAAGTATTGAATATTTTCATATATCCTAGATTGTCTATAAAGCCTTAGTTTTAAAAGAGCTTTGTCATTGCTTTAACCATTCTTCTATTCTACCATTCATCATCATGCATTTAACAAATATATTAAGAATTTGTTGCCAAAGTTTCAAGACTATTGAGTAATATGAGTAATATCCCAAGAGATGGTCTATACTCTCCTCCTTTTTACAAAGATCACATTTTGAGGGACCATGAAAACACCTTTCCCTAAGATTATCTTAGGACAAAATACTTCTATGACCTACTACACAAACAAAAGTTTTGACTTTAGGAATGCTCAAGCTATCCCAAATATTTCCATACTCTTGTGATATTCCTGTTTTGTTGGTGCTTTACACTATATCCACTTCTTGTTGTGTATTCTCATGAGCTATTCAACTCCCAAATTAGCTTATCCTTGGCTCCCCTCAGACTAATCACTATTGTTATATTTTTGCTCAACTGCCTTCTAGCATCAAAACTCTTATTTCCATTTGTACAAAACTCTTCTTTCTAGATATTTGTAATAATATTTGAAACCCTATCACCATATTTATCTTGAAGTAATCTTATCCATGGTTTCAAAATTGGATCTAGATTGAGAGGTTTTTATAACACCAAGTATCCATCCAAATATTATTTTTTCTCCAGTTCCCACCACCCATCTTAGACCTTTAATCACTAAATCAATTAATTTTTTAAAACCATTCCATAGAGAAAAACCATTTGGTAGTGAGAGTGTAGTAAATATTAAGCTTGGGTCATTAGGCTCAACATATTTACTTAGAAGAATTCTTGCCCATTGTCTTTGACTCTCTTTGTACAATCTCCAAATTACTTTTCCCCTAAGAGCTAATTTTGCATCCGTAAGAACTCTTAAACTAAGACCTTCCATAGTTTTATCATCACACGCCTTACTCCATTTCACCAAAGGAAATTTCCTTTTATCATCTAATCTTGACCACAAAAATGACCACATAATATAGATTAAAGTTTTTTCAATTAATTTTGGCATAGTAGACAAGGACATATAATATATTTTTTCAATGAGTTTACATAGGATTTTATGAGGGATCTTGGTCCCCTCATACTGATTGGGGTTTGAACCTTGGACCTCTCAAAGAGAAGCCAAAGCCCTTACCACTGCAATAATCTTACAACTCAAGGACATATAATATGTTGGAATGGCATGTAAGACTGATTTAATTAGTTGCACTCTTCCTACTAACGATAACCATCTACCTTTCCATATCGGTAGTTTATTATGAACTTTACTTATAACTAAATTCCATAATTCTATCCTCATTCTCCTCTCAAATAAAGGCATCCCTAGATAAGTTGCTAGAAAATTTGCCTCCTCCATTTGAAGAACTTACATATCATTACTTTGATTCTATCTGGGGTGTTTAGGAAATAAATTTTGCACCTTCTCCTCTTAAAATTTCTGCACTGACGCTCTTTTGTATTCCTTTAAGTTATTCCAAGCTCTGGCCTTGTTTATCCTTGCCCTCTCAAAAATGGTTGTATCATCTATAAATTGTTGATGGGTGATATTGTGGATGTTATTACTAGCCTTAAGTCCACTTATTAGCCTATCTTTATTAGCATTCTTCAAGTTCCTACCCAATACCTTTGCCATAATAATTAACATATATGGTGATAGAGGATCTCCCTATCTAAGACCTTTCTTGGCTTTAAAATATTTTATTACTAACCCATTGACCAACATTGAATATAAAACTGCAGAGACACAAGCTTTACTCCATCTAACTCGTTTCTTCCCAAGTTCAAACTTTTTTAATAATGAAAAAAGAAAATCCCATTTAACCTCATCATATGCTTTACTCATATCAAGTATTAAGATCATTGCTTTCTCTTTTCTTGAAGTTGTTGAATGCATAACTTTATGAGCTACTATAATATCATCTAGATTTTGTCTTCCTTTCACAAATATTTATTCCTCTTATGAAATAATTTTGTCTAGCAAATGTCTTAACCAATTTGCCATCACTTTGGAGATAATCTTATATGCCAAATTATATAGGCTTATGAGCCTAAACGAATCAAACAATTTTACATCCTTCCTTTTTGGAATCAAGGTAAGATATGTTATAATTATTTTATAAGGTATATATTGTTTTACCCTGGACTTTTCCACTACCACCAATAAAGAATCCTTCACTATATCCCAATTATGTTGATAGAATGTTGTAGAGAGCCCATTTGGACTTGGGGATTTATCCTTATCAAAAGAAAAAAGAACTAAATGAACTTCTTCCATAGTAATATGCTCCATTAGTTTCCTATTATCTTCATTTTTTATAATTGAAGGTACTTCTTCTAGTAGTTTATCATTAAGAACTTCAAACTCCTCTGATCCTAAAATATTTTGGTAAAAAAACCTTACCTCTTTTATGATTTCACTCTAGTCTTCAATCCAAATCCCTTCTATTGATTTAATTCTACTAATTCTAGATGTTGATCTCTGTACTATTGCCATCCTATGAAAAGAAAGTACTTTTATCCCCTTTTTTAAACCAAGTTTGCCTCGATTTTTATCTCCAAAATTTATCTTCCTTACTCAAAATATTATGATATTCACTAATCAACTCCCTTTCCTCCGAGCTTGGATTATTATGATCACCTTTTTGGAATTTTGAAACTTTACCTTTTAGTTCTTTCTTCTTAAAAATATTTCCAAAAGTGTTCTTGTTCCATTCTTTTAATCTAGATGTCATTTATTTAATTTGTTTTGGAAGTGTATATAGCCCATCGTTTCTTGAAGAATTCCACGTTTGTGCTATCATATCAACAAATTGAGGATGGTCTTCCCACATCTACTCATATTTAAAATATGATATTCTTTTGAATTCACTTACCACCATCTTAACTCTTACTAGCTAGTGATTTGAACCAATCCTTGTCAAGGTATTTATTTTAACACAAGTCCCCTTCATCTAGCCAATGATCTAAGAGAATTCATCTGTCTACTTTTTCTATTATTGTATTCTACCTCTCCTATTGTTGGTCCATGTATAATTGTCTTCTTCAAACTCAATCTCCCATATATTATTGCTTTGAATAAAAATTGAGAAATATCTCATACTTTGGGTTAATTTTCTAATTCCCCCAATTTTTCATCCAACTTTGTTATGGCATTAAAATCTCCTATGATCATGAATTGGGTTTCTTAGTCTTTACTTCTCATAAAGGATTCAATTCTACTCCATACTTCTAATTTTCCTGATTGAGTTGTAGGTCCATAGACATTGATAAAGATGAAATGAATATCTACAAAGTGGCATGTGACTAAAGAAGTTATCCAATGCTTAGTTTTGTGAATGGTTACATAGGAGGTTTTAATAGTATTCCAACATGTTATAATTCACCTTGTCACTCCTTCAAAATACATAGCTTTCATCTTGTCACTCCTTCAACATCTTGCCCATATTGCTTTCATAGTTTTGGAAACTTCTTCCTTTGTCATTTTAGTTTCTTAGATACAAAGAATATTAGGCTTATTACTTAAACAAAGGTCCTTGATACACCTCTACTTTGAGGGGGCATTAGCACCCCTTATATTCCATGAGATGGTAATTGTATCTCATTAGGGACTATTGGCCCCACCTAAAAATTACCAATATCATTTTATTGTTTGGTAAAAAGAAATTCAACCAACTTAGTCTATGTTCCTTTCTCTATGTTTGCTCTTGCTTTCCTGGATCTCGCTTGATAATTTGAGGGTTTTCCTCTTTTTGCTTTACCTATATTAGAAGTAGGTCTTATTATTCTATTCCTCAATATTATTTCACAACTTTCTTTTTCATTATATTTATCCTCTCCTAGATCTACTATGGAAGCTTTTGACTTGTTCTACTCATTTTCTAGTATTTCCTTATTAATGGTAGAGGTATTAACATCTAACAATGCATTTTCTCTACCCATTTTATTATTTAGAATGGTGCATGGTACTTCAAGAGAGCCTTCAAAATCTAGTGAGATACATTCCCTAGGTTCATCGGGAATGTTGTTCCCTAAATCAAGATCATACTAAATAGATGGTTCCTTATTAATATTTTGAACCTATTGTACTATGTTCTCTAAGCTTTGGTCATCTTTTTCTTCATAGGCTAAAGCCTAAAAAAAATGGTATTTCTTCCAATATCCTTCCTTATTGATTGGCATCCACTGTTTATTTATTTTCATCTTTCTAGACCTATTTTTTGGAATTTGAAAACCATCCTCATCCATGTCCATTTGTAAGTTTCTCTTGCATTTTTCTACATATGTTTTTGTTGGGCTCTTCTTAGGGCATGATCTCTCAATATACCCCACCTCATGACATATTCTACATTTAAAAGATATATTTTTATAATCTATGGTTTGGGTCCATGACTTACCCCCACACTTAAAAATTATTGATTGTGGTAAAGGTTTACTTATATCAATCATGACCATTATCCAAGCATAAATAGCCAAGATCCATCTTTTGTAATTTTTTAAATCTCAAGGAATTCTCCCAAAGTGTTTCCCATTTCCTTTAAGGTATCCAATTCCCAAAATTCAATGGGTAACCCATACATCCTAACCCAAACTGGTACTAGAGAAAGATTTATATTTTTAGGTGCAAAGCCTTCATACCAGTAGGTAAGGAAGAGTCTTGTTGTTCACATAAACCAAGGACCCCCTTTTAAGATTATATCTCTTTCCTCCATAGAACAAAAAATGGCTAAGATGAAACCTTTGGGAAGAAAGGATAGACTCACTCCTGAAGACTTCCAACTCCTATCAATCCATTTTCTCAAGGTCGAAGCCCTTGGCCAAGACCCATTAAATTTACCAAAATATACTATATCTTGGAGCAATAAGGATCAATTCTCAGTGAGGTTCTCACTAACCTCTACTATTAGGGATGATTCTAAGGATTTAGTTGTAAGTCGATCTATGAGAAGGAAACTATAACTCAAAATCTATTGAAATTTACTAGAATATCCTATAGTGATTATAATATTTAATAAAAAACTTATAATAATTTGCATGCAAAAATTCTAAGATAAAGAAAGGGAAAATGAAACTTAGCTAAAAAATTTGATGCCTAAATAAAATGTCTTGCCTCAAATGATGCCCTAGCCCTCCATTGCTCCTCCCATCATCCAAACCCTAGTTGATAGATATCTACATTTTTATTTTTCACAACTTGAAAAATTGTCACTATCCTTATTTTGGATGGATGACTTTATAGGGTCATATCTCCCTCAATATTACTTAAATTCCTTCATAAGACCATTCATTTTAAAGCTCTACATTTTTTGTATAAATTTACCCAAGAATGATATGAAATGAAACAACCCTTTGCAAATATATGACTCATAAAAGACAAGACATTTTTTAAAAGTTGACCTAATGTTGCCCTAGTTTCAAATGATCGTCTTCACATTTTCATATATCCCTTAATATAACTTGGATTATTTTGAATGAACACTCATTTCAAATATTTTCGAAATTCGCACAAAATGGCACAAGAATCATCCGAATCAAACAACTTTATGCTAAGAAATGACTCCCAAAAGATTGTTATTTTTTTGAAAAAATTGCCCTTACTAAGATGAATATGAATACTATAAATGGCTAAAATATTTGTTGTTGGTTTTCTTCTCTATAAATATGCTAGCTATAACAACCTACCAATTCCCTATTACCTCATTTTTCAAGGGTCTTATTCATGCCCCTAATATTCCAAGATAGCACTTTCATCATCATTTTTTATTTTTATTTGAGGTCTTGGCCCCACCTATTGTTAACACTTGTGATATTTGCTTTTGTCTTCCCACGTCAATATCCCTATGAGTTTCCTCCTCTTCGTTTTTGCTTTTTGTTTTTTTTTTCTTCCCATTCCCACCAATACTTTTATTTTCATCAATATCTTCAAATTTTTCACGTTGATCATATCGAGACTATCATCTATATGTTTGTCTTGATTTGAAGGATTTGAAGTGCAACAAATAACCTAAAAAACACTTTTTTATTTAAGTTTCCCTAAAAACCATAGAGTGCAAGTATGTTTCTTAGTAGCAATTTCATTTTTATGCTACCCTTAAAACCCTAGATTGATATAGATACCCTCCATCCTTGTTTCTTTATTATGTTGTTCTTGAAACCTTAAAGTGTAAGGGATAGCCTTTATAATACTTTCATTTATATTGCAAGGAGAGGATTTTAATCAACTTGAGGAAAATGAAGATGATTTACCTGGAATAAACTTGACATATTTTGCTTCCTTTGTTTTAGAACTTTCCTCCATATCTTCCTTTGCACCTTTAAATCCTTTTAAATTTGAACATGCACATGGTGCCTCCTCATAAATTTTATCCTTCTTTATTTTTTCTAATGATTGATCTAAGTGAAATATGATGACCTTTGTCATTTGATACTATAAATAGGCTCTCCTTGCCTCATTTTTTAGAGTGGAATATCCTTGATCTAATACAAATTCTACTACAATATCATCTCCTTACTACATCTTGAAATATGTCTTATGACCAATTTTAAAAATCTCTTTCTCCATTATTCTCATTTTGCAATCTATTGACATGTTTCCAATATCGTTTTTTTAAAAAAAACCCCCCCCCCCCAACAACCTTTGGAGGTACCCAATTCAACTTGCCATGTGTCCAATATCATAATCCATTTGTTGATCCCATTCTCTTATTTAAATTTTATCTTAATGGATTGTGGTAAAGGTTTTCAAATATCGATAACAAAACATATCCAAGTATATACAATATTCTTTCGCTTCTTAATAGTCGGTTCCTCCTAGATGAACTCCCACAAGGTATTGCCAATTTGAAGTGTTTTAATAGTTCTAACCTTGATTAAAAAAATTCTCACTCTAGGGTTTTAAATATAGGGTATCTCCCCCTAAATGATGGGCCACCACCTACTATTTTATCCTTAATTTTTTAATTTAAAAATATGACAAGGAAAAAACCTTTAGGAAGGAAATCCATGGAGTAATTTGAATTCAACCCTTATTCCCACTTGATGTAAATTTGAACCTCCAAAAACCTTGGTGAGTGTTCATGGAACTTATGGATTAACCCTATGCTTTTAAGAACTATTATATTATGCTTGACCATTTCATCCTTTATAATTATTTCTCGTGTAATATCTACTTCCTTTATAAAACTTGCCATATAGTTGCTCTTCCTATTGTCCCCAACTTGGGCATCCATACTTCCATCTAGGGCATCCTTACTTTTAATTAGGACTTTGAAATATGTCTTTCCTTCCATGCAAAATCCTTTGTTTTTTTTTATTTCTTCATAGATCTATAGCAAGAAAAGGCAAGGCTTGCTCCTTATATGCACTTGCTTCTTATTTGTATTCTCTATCTACTCTTCTTCAAAGAAAAGGTAAGGTTCACTCTTAGTTTACACTTGTTCTTGGCTTGCATTCATTCTTTAACCCTAAAGAAAATATTTTTTTAATACATAGGGGAATTGGTACGACCATTGGATGTTGCCATTATAAAACCTAGCCCGTTGGGTTAGATGAAGTCAACGGGACCCCCAACCCTCGGGGGTATCAAAATAGGGTAGCCAACCAACAAACACTTGACTACTACCATTCAACATATCCTTGTCTGGGTATGTTGTGGTTTGAACCTTGGACCTCCCCAAAAAGAGGCTAAAGGCCTAACCATTGTGCTATCCTTGTAGAACATTTTTTATTACATTATTACATTTATAATTTAAAATTAAATTTATTTTTATAAATATCAATTAATTAAGAATTTTATTTTTATTTTTATTTTTATGTTTAATAAGCTATGTGCGGCTTCTATTGGGGGCCACCCCCATTACAAAAAAAACAAAATATTACATTGCTCTCATTACATTTCTAACAAGTAATTTAAAACATATCCAAATTTACCTTTTGATCCACCTTTATCTTTCGATCAAAGTTATTCTTAATTTCCCTTTCTATCAATCTCCATCTTCCTCAAACTACTAAATTTTCACAATCAACTCCTTTTATATCAGATGCCTTCTGAAATTTAAATTCTACCAAAATAAAATTCAACACTGCTAATGGCTAAAATATTTGTTGCCCAACTTCTATATCTATAAATATAATATCTATAACAACCTCACAATTTCTTAACACCTTTTTCTAGGGCTCTTATCCATTCCCCTAATATTCCAAGATATTATTTTCATTGTTATTTGTTGATTTTATTTTTGGGTTTAGCCACACTTCTTGTTATCATTTGTGATATTTGCTTTTGTTTTCCCGTATCAATATCCCTCTAGATTTCTTTTTCTCTTCATTTTTGTTTCTTAGATCTTCCTCTCTTTTTTTCATTCCCAGCAATTCTTTCATCTTCACCAATATCATCAATCTTCTCACACTACTCATAGTAATACTTATCATCTTTAGATTTACCTTGTTCTCAAGTGCAAGGAATGACCTCACAAGCACAATTTTCTTTATGTTACCCTAGAAACCCTAAAGTGCAAGGATGCTCTTTTATAGAAATTAACTTCTTATTCTACTCTAAAAAACCTAAATTGTTATGGGTTTCCTTCATCCTTATTTCTTTATTATGTTGCTCTTGAAACCTTGAAGTGCAAGGGATGACATCTTCATCCCTTTCACTCTTATTACTTGGAGAGGATTCTATACTACTTGAGAAAATGAAGATTATTTACATGGAATAAACTTGACCTCTTTTACTGGCTTTGTTTTAGGATTGCTCTCCACATCTTAGTTTGCACCTTTAATTCCTTTTAAACCTGCCAAATGATATTGTAGATAGGTGTTATTTACCTCTTTTTTCGAAGTGGAATATCCTTTATCTGATCTAGCTTCTATTACTATATGATTTCCTTGCTTCATATTGAAGTTTGTCTCATGGCTAGAATTTTTTGCCTTTCTTCATAGTTTTCACTTTGCAAACTCTTGCCATGTGTCCAATCTCATAACAATTGTGGCAACAAAATGTGATATTTTCATAATCTACTTGTTGAACCCATTATTTTGATTCATATTTTATCTTAATGGATTGTGGCAAAGGTTTTGAAATATCCATAGCAACACATATTCGAGTATATATAGCATGCTTTCGCTCCTTAGTAGTTAGTCCTTGATGAATTCCTCTAAGGTATTTCCAATATTCTTCAGCACATCCTTATTTATAAGTTGATATGGAAGTCCAAAAAGCCTAACCCATACTGGAAGCTTCTTAATAGTTTTTGTCTCAACAATTTTTTTCATTCCATGGTCTCAAATAAAGTGCATCTCTTCCCCTAAACCATGGGCCACCAACCATTATTTTATTCTTAATTTCTGAACTAGAAAATATGATGAGAAAAAAAACCTTTAGGAAGAAAAGTCATAAAGCAATTTGAATTTAATCTCCACTTCCACTTGATCCAATTTTGAATCCCCAAAAACCCTAGACATGATCTATGGAAATTACATATTAATCGTCTACTTTTAAGAACCATTATATCATGCTCAATCATCTCATCCTTGATACTCACTTCTGGTGTAACATGTACTACTTGAATTGAACTTGCCATGTATTTACTCTTCTACTTATCTCTAACTTGGGCCTCCATAATTCCAACTAGGGCATCCTAACTTCTCATTAGGGCTTTCAAATATGACTTTCCTTCCATACTAGTTAATGGGGCTTGCTCTTGGCTTGCACTCCCTCTTGGCTCACCTTCCCTCTCGGCTTGCACTCACTCCTAGCTTGCACTCTCTCCTGCCTCACACTAGCTCTTGACTTGCACTCCCTCTTGGCTCGCAATATCCCTTGTCTCTTATTTTTTATGATGTTTGTTTCCTTTAGCAATTTTTGAATATAATGTTTAACGAATTCATGGTAAGATTTTGAAGCATTGATGCACTCTGGATGAACCCACTATTGTTCTAGCATGACTAAATCTTGGCTTGCAATCTCTCTTAGATCACACTTCCGCTTGGCTTGAATTTGATTTTTTTCAACTAAATCACACTTTGCTTTCTACTTCCTCCTCACTCTTGACTTGCACTTGTGCTTGCACTCGCTTCCAACATCACTCATTCCTGGCTTGTGCTTGCACTCGTTACTGCACTCCCTTATGGCTTCACTTGCACTCACTTTTGATAGTCCCTTCCTACACGTATTTACACTCACTTTCGAATGCACTCCCTCCCAACTCACATACACTTAAGATTATTTTTTATTATATATTTCAATTAAACATTTTAAAACTTATTATTATCAAATTTTTTAATTAATTACGTATTTAAACTCCAAACTAATGGTATTAACAAATTTGCTATGTAGATTTCCTAGACCAACTGGTAATACTGGTTGGATCAAATGGTTTGAAATAGTTGTTTCCAATATAGTTTCATCCCTTAGATGGTATGGGCGCTTTGTTGCTAGGAGGAAGAAGATTCAAGAGAGTCACCTTCATAAGGAGATCTCTCATCTTCATTCCATGCTTATGAAAGATCCTACTAACACTGTTGTTCAATGCGATCTAGCTAATATTGAAAATTAGGCTAGAGTTTATGAGTCTTACCGTGCTAGAGGGATGCAAGTTAGATCTCGCCTCAATTGGATCTCCCAAGGAGACAAGGGAACAAATTTTTTAAACTACCTCAGACATAAAAATATTTTGGAAAGGATCACTAAGTTGGAGGACCCTTTAGGTCATTCTCTCTTTTTTTTTAAAAGTGAAAAACCCCTTGCGGGGCCGCCTTGGTCTGAGAGACCACGACCAGGGGGTTCTACACAGTCAAAGTCACCCGAGAGTCGCGCTCCGACCCTGCTCGCACCAACATTATCAATTGGATTTTGGATACCCAATTCAAATTTTTGGTAGGGTGGAAATTCGAACCTAGGACCTCCTTTGGAGGATTGCCCTCTCCTCTCCAACTCACCTACAGCACCTGGGTACCTGGGTTCATTCTCTTTTTGACTCTAAAGATATCATGAATCTTTTTGTAGCTCATTTCTCTCAACTTTTTACAATGGAGCCAAGGGATGACATCCAATGTATCTTAATGGAATATGTGCAGGAACATATTCCCTCCCTAGTAGACCCCATTATTCAAGATCAACTTGAATATCCTCTTTCTATGAATGATCTGCAAACTGCCCTTTTTCTATGAAGAATGACAAAGCTCCTACCTTGGATGGTCTCCCAATGGAGTTTTATAAAAAATTTGGCATATTATTTCCTCTGATCTTCATCATGTTTACTTGGAAGCTCTCCATAATGGTTCCCTCATAGCTTATATTAATGCAGGGCTTATCAAGTTGATTTCTAAAGGTATGGCTCGTAACCAAATCTCCAATTGGATACCTATTACCCTCCTCAATGTTTCATACAAGATCATAGTTAAAACTATATCTTTAAAAATTAAAATAGTTGCTCAAACGAGTGTTCACCCAAAACAATTTGCTTTTATTAAAGGGCGTTATGTTTTAAATGATCTTATGATGGACTGGGAAACTTCACAATGGGCTATCGACTCCAATCAAGATGCCCTCTTAGTTAAGTTAGGGATTGACAAAGCTTATGATAGAATCAAATGGGATTTTATTCTTAGCATGCTTTCTTGGCTTGGTTTCAGTCCAAAATTCTGTAATCAAATTGGTATGCTCTTTGGTTATGCTTCAACTTGTGTTCAAGTTAATGAAGCTCTTTCTCCCTCCTTTCATCTTCAATGGTCTATCATACAAGGTTGTCCCCTTACTCCTTTTTTGTATGTTTTGGCTGTCGATGTTCTTGGTTATCTTCGTCATAAGGCTCATTTTGATGGCCTCATTCAAGGTATTAAGCTTCCTGGGGATAAGCATGCTCTTAACTTACATTTTGCTTATGATTCCCTTCTTTTTCTTCAAAATACCCAACAAGAGGTGGATACGGCTAAGAAGATTGTTCAACTATTTTAGGATATCTCTGGCTCTTGTATCAATGACTCTAAAATTGAATTCTTATATACCTCTTCCTCTTCTCATGGATGCAACTCCTCGGTTAAGTGGAAGATCATACCTCATGTTTGATTGTGTGTTATTTGGGAATTCTCTTTGGGATTAATATTTCTCCTAAGGATATGTGGAACTAGGTTATGGAAAGACTTAAAAAAAAATTAATGCTTGGTCAACTCGTTTTCTTTTCTTAGCCAGCTTCTCATGTTTATTACTCCTCTTGTTGGATGGCCTCCAAGGTAGCCTATAACAAATTAACTTAGGCCATTCGTAAATTTTTATGGACCAAATAGGATTGGGACGGGGAGGTGAGAATGACTACTATTTCATGGAATATGTGTACTCAACCTAAGGCTTTAGGAGGTCTAGGCATTATTGATCCTCTTACCTAGAACAAAAGTTTGGTTGCTAAATGGGTGGCTAAAGCCATCACTGGTGATGAAATTGGAACACCTATTTCATTATAGAATCTCACTAGCTACTCACAAAGGTAAATGGAAAGAAACCCCATGGGAGGATAAGGTCCTTAATGCACCTTACTTTACAATTAAAGGATCTATTCTAGTTACCCAAAACTAGAAATCTTGGCAATCAGTTTCTCATTTATTGGCTTGGAAGTTTGACTCCTTGAGACATGGTTTGAGCATTGATCTAAATAGTCTTTGGTGGAATAAACTTATCCTCCATAATGATAAACCTTTATCTTTATGCAATGATATTCAAGGTCTAGTTTTTTTGAAGAAAGATATTAATAGAATTAAAGATATCTGGGATCTGGGTAGTTTCTCAATTCTTACTTGGAACCAAATATGCAATTATTGTTCCTTTCCCTCTAGGTTCAAAGAGTCTTATGGCCAAGGTTATGCACAATGACGAATATTTGCCAATTGGGTAAATATTTGAATTTTTGAAATTGGAAATTCGCAAAAAATGAGGGCCTTGGACGTCGGTCCATTTGCAATAAATTTTTAGGGGTCGGTTTGTCGTGCATTGATAACAATATTACATATTTTTTATAAATTTGCCAGGTCTCCCGCCTAAATCTAGGACCCTTTTCGCCTTAAAAATTATAAATTTTTTAAATTATCCCACCAAATTCGCCTCTTATACTAGTATATATACCTAACATGACAACCACACCCATACAACTAAAACATTCATTCTTATCGAAAAATGACCAATAGTAGCGAAAACAATAATCAATTATAGAGAGAAGAACAAATGATCGATGGAGAAAAATGTTGTGGAGAAGTAGTGGTTCGACAAAGGAGTAGTAGAAAATATTTGGATGAAAAAGCACACCTGGATACAAAAATGCACTCAGTCCTCCCTGGGTGCATTTTTGCACCCGACATCCTCGAATACAGTTTTGCACCCGACCCTCCTCTAGATGCAATTTTGCACTTGATCCTCTCCAAATGCATATATGTATTTGGGGAGGGTTGAACCAAGTGAAAATATACATAAGGAGGAGGGCTAGGTGCATTTATGTATTTGAGCCTCCCTTGAATACATAAATGCACCCGATCGGGGAGGGTCGGGTCAGGTGCAAAACTCATTCGAGGGAGTGCTGGATGTAGTTTTGCACCTAGCTCGACCCTCCCTTGGTCGGGTGCATTTGGACCCGAATCTTCTGATGTAGTTTTGCACCCGATCCAACCCTCCCTCGATCAGATGCATTTCTACACTTGGCTTCCTTGGATGCAATTTTGCATCGACTCGAGTTGGATGCAATTTTGCACCCGATATGACCCTCCCTCAATCGGGTGCATTTTTGCACCCAACTCCCCCGAATGTAGTTTTGCACTCGGTCGAGTACATTTTTGTATCCGAGGGAGGCTCTAGTGCAGAAATGCACTCGATTGGGGAGGGTTGGACCGAGTGCAAAACTGCACTTGGGGGAGGATCGGCTGCATTTCTGTATCCGGGGGAGGCGTAGGTGCTCCCCTGGATGCATATATGTAGGTAGTCTTTTGCTGTTGTTTACTATTTTTTCTAAATATTAACATAAATTCACCAATATTTTATAATTTTTGGTGAAAAAATAAGGTAATTCACCATGTCTTCCTACATGAAGTTGTCCAGGATTCACCAGGTTTCGAAACAGATTCACCATTTTTTACAAGTACATTTTGGGTCCGACCCCTTATGCATAACCCTGTTTATGGCTTAGTTGTGGCTTTCATCCCTTGTGAGGTCCTTATGAACTTGGGAACAACTGCCCATAATATTTGGAATGACTGGAGATGACTTAATGGTCATAAATCTCTTCCATTACTTCCAGTTGGTTATACAAAAATCTTCTATGTCCCCCTTCTTTAGACTCTAAGCTCAATGTCAAGTGGCAAGTGAATTTTACCAATACCCAATGGAAGTTTCTTGCTACTCAAATTTGGAAAGCTCCTATTGAATCCAAAAATCAACTTTTTGGATGGGATATTTTTGATTAAAAACTTCTAACTGCTAAAAGCTTGGTTGCAATTTTACACATTCTCCCTCAATGCAATATTTGTAATGTTTTAGAAACTCTTTTTCACTTGTTTTGGTTTTGTGACATGGCTAAACAGTTTTGGGATGTCTTCTACTATTTTATTTTTCCCTCTTTCACTAGATCTTGGAAGCTTTCTCTGTTTGGTTTTTCTTAGCTAGATCAGTGCCCCAAACTCTGGAATGTTTGTAGACTCATCCTTCTTAAGCACATTTGGAAGTGCAGATGCAAAAATGTGTTTACTAGATCTACTCCTTCATGGGTATAGTTTTAGCATACTTGACCTTTGATCTTTTGTTACATGTAGGACATATTCATTCTCAAGTCTATGGAACTTCCAACACACCTCAAGATGTTATTAGCAAACTTCATCAGCTTTCTCATATAATTCAGGATCGCCAGAAGGTCCAACAGGATACTAAGAAGAAGACAGTTAACAATAATGAGCAGGTTCAACTTTTGTTTACTTGTTTTTTTTCTTTGAAGACTTCAAAAGATATCACAAAAAACATGCCTAGAATTTCTTCATATAACATACTCTTTCACAGATGAATGCTAATACTAGAATTTCTTCATATAACAGACTCTTTCACAGATGAATGCTAATATTTGGTATATTGCAACAAGATATAGCTATAGTCTTTTTGTTGATATTAGCTGATATATCTATAGTTTTTTTTTTTGTTGATATTAGCTGATATATCTATAATCTTTATGTTGATATTAACTGATATAACTATAGTCTTTTTGTTGATATTAATTTTTATTTTTATGTATATTCCATTATGAATGCTTTACTCATAATCCACCTCATTTTATTTTTAAATGGGTAAACAATACTAACACCAAAATATTATAATGTTAACTTAAAAAACACTCAAAACAAAAAAAACACAAACCACACCATGATATAATTTTCAATAAATTTATGAATGAATGAAAGATTTTAATTACGTCTATGGTCTATGGGACCTCAAATATGAAAGTACAATTACTCAAATCACATCATATGATTTTTAATATCTTTGAGAAGGTTGTTCCTTCTCCCGCTGATTTATGTAAGGTTATAGGAGAGTCTTTAAGGTGGCTACTTCGGTTGTCAAAACTGCTCTTTAACACAAACCGAGCCGTCGAGGTAAAACACACAAACCGAGTCGAAAGCGGATTTTGGTGTCGACTTCATTTTATTCTAGGTGTGCCGTGTTAGGTCACACCAGCTATTTTCACACAAGGAGTTGTTAAGCATGGTTTATGTTTTATCCTGCGCGAAACCTTCCGTGCTCCTCGAATGAGCTGGGATTTTTAGCCGTGGCAGCGTTATACAGGTGAAATTCCAGATTAAAAGTTTTCTATTACTACTCTTTGTCAAATTTGTAACCAATCTAAAAGCAGAACAATGGCAATTTTATGCAATGTTATTAGCTAAGCTTAAACCAGAGCGATTGCTTTGGTAAAATTGGTACTGTGGGTTTTATTCATAAATAAAATACCGGGTTCTATTTTAAGACGTAATATTGGACTGAATTTCTATCTTCACAGGGCTCTAGCAAGGCTGTGAAAAATGAAAATGAAGGTGAAGGTCATATCTCGTTCAACAGATGAATTCACCCGGGAACGAAGTCAGGACCTTCAGGTAGCTCTATCGTTATATCTACCCCTTCAGCTATTCTTTATGTATTCAACATATTTTCCATTTAGATTTATGTCTATATGCTTTCTCAAATTTTATTGTGTATGGACAGAGAGTTTTCAGAAATTATGATCCCACTTTACATACTCAGGCAACAACTCAAGAATATGTTAGGGCTTTCAATGCAACAAAATTGGATAAGGTATAGGTGTGCCAACTGTGGATTAAATACGCCATGTTGTCATCGGAAACTCTCCAATGGAAATTCACATGAACTTTAGATAGTTTGTATAATTAACTGTTTTTCTGCGATGAATGCAGATATCCGCAGAGCCTTTTCTGGGAGCAATGAGTGGACACATTGATGCTATTTCTTCCATGGCAAAGGACCCACACCACTTGAAAAACATATATACAGGCTCCATGGATGGAGGTATTCATAGGCGTGTTTCTCTTTTCTGTCAATTATAAATCGTGTAATTACAAACATTAGTGTGAGATATATATCAAAATTCTTATGGTATGTTTTTTAGTGTTTAATTTTATTTTCATTAAACCCCTTGGTAAAAAAAGGGCATTAAAACCTATTTACATTTAAAAGAAAAGTAAACAAGGGAAGTATACAACTCATTTCCACTGATATGTTATACTTAATATTAAAACGCAGCCGCTCGCGATTGCGTGAATATTGAATTTGTAGATACAATACTTACCATTAACGTGTAATTTATAATATGCTTGAATGTGTTAGATTTCAGTGTTTCCTTTGCCACAGCTTTAAGAAGGAGAGTACAGTATCAGGTAAGCAAACACATTCTTAAGAGTAGTTTTGAAACCAGCTTTGAGGCCTTTCCAGTTGCAGGGGACCTTAGATGAGATTTTTTGAAGAACAAGTGGCTTCGCTTTCAACAGCCTAGCTTACGGTATAAGCTTGAGACTTATTCATGTAGTTTGACACGAAGTGCTTGTTTCTTAATTTCTGTAAGCCACCTTCAAATATGCAAACTTTAGGGAAACAACAAGCTGCTCATTAGTTTGATTGTCATATGCCTTTAACAAGTTGCATATCCTACACCATTCACTTACCTTGCTTGTTTCATGTGAACAGTGAATTAGAGACTAACAACATTTGGAGAGCAGCTTTTTCTTGGAATGTCTTTAACTGCCCTTCTCCACTTGATGTATGTGAGGTGGACCATGTATCCAAGAAGTTGAAATAAATATAAATGGGTACAACCTCTTGGAGACATGTTTAGCAAAATTTTAACGTAAAGAGCATTGTTGAATAACACTCTAAAGCATAATCACACAACATAGGATCTTAAATCTTCATGTTTATTCATAACATAATGTAATCCTGATAGTTACATGCAGTATAGCAGCACCTGATTCTGCATGAATCATTTAATTTACAGTTGAATAAATCTCCTGAGATGAGCTTGAGTGGTCAACATGGGTTATCTTCCATAGAGAACACACAGCTTCAGGTCTTGGCAGGTATAGAGGTCTAATGCGTGTGAGCGGTAGGTGCTTGACCCCAACGTGAGTTCTCCTGGCTTCAATATAAACCAAAACATGTGGCAGCCCATTAAAAAACATATATAGTAAGATAAATGCTTGAATGCAATTTCATAGCATTAGTCCAGTTTCAATGCTATTTCTCTACAGATCGAGATATTAACCTCCATAACACTAATGAGAAAGGAGGAAAAACATTAATGCTTTTTGTAGTAGTGACTCAAGTATAAGTAAATTTTGCAGTAGTCATTCTGGCATACAATTGACTTGCTCTCTATCTGACCATTCTTGGTAGGGCATACGAGACAAAAGGGGTGAGAAGGTGATATAAATGGTGTTTGAATTATGGATTTCATCAGTTTCTTGTTTCTTATTGGCATTTTGCATTTTGAGTGCCCTCTTCCCTAGCATGTCTATTCATTTCTGCTTGCTTTGAATCATATCTTGTAGGGTGTGACCCTTTTGGGTTTGCTTTCTTTGATGTCTCTGCACTTTTGTCTTTTCTTTAGTTCTTTTACAAGCCATTAGTGTTCATGGAAATTTTATTCTAGTAACTAGGGTCCTTTTTTTGCCATAGTGCATGTTATATTGGCATGGTATAGTCATGAGTCTCATTGGCCTACTTTTAAAATCATTTGTGGACATTAATACAATTTTATTTCATTTCTTGACTGTTCTACCTCCCTTTCCCCCCACCCCAATCTAAATTTCTTGCAATCGCCCTTAAACTATTGAACTTGACCGATAAACTGGTAGCCACCCTTCAACTTTGTGATCAACCTTTAAATCAATGGCCATGAATTGAGCTTAGTCACGATTTTCTAGACCTGGTTAAAGTCAAAAGCGATCAAGTGATAGAAATCACCTGGACCTTTGTCGGTTGAGTGATAGAAATGATCTAGACCTTTATTGGTTTGGTACAATAATGACCACCTTCCAAAGTGATGTTGCATGCTTAAAACAATGAGTAAAAACTTGAGTGCTGACAAGAAGAGGAAGTTACAAAAAGCTAATTCTTTCTTTAAAGGTACGCGTTTTCAAAAAGCCTTCAATTTTGACTAGGAATTATTATTTTACGTATGTTTCTTATACACATTTTAACAATTGAACTTAATTATAGATTGAGAGTTGAGTGCTTATCCTTATTTGAGGGAGGGGGCTTTCCCCCTTAACAACTAAATTAAGAGTGCTTTCCTTCTTAAGAGGTAAGGTAAGTGAGTGCTTAGAATTAGGAGCAGGGGAGGTGTTGAAAGTTCTTTGTGATTGATTCTACAGAAATGACTTCCTTTCTCCTTTTCAATCAAGACGAGTGAGTGCTTAAAAATAAAACAATTTAGTGGATAAATTACCTCTTAAGCTAAGTTCGAGTGGAGAAATGACCTGTTTTTGATACTTTTACTATATAAAAAGACTCACATGAAACAATTAAAGTTGATAGGGTGAGCTGGATCTTTAGACGAGAGAGGCTTAATAGACATCTATTCATCTGCTATGGTCGATCTTCTTTAATAGTTGCCTCTCCGGGGTCCGAGAAGTGAAGATAATAGCTTGGATGGAATCTGCCCTATTCTATCTGTTGAGAATGATATTCTTTATCACTCTGAACAATGCCTTGATCCATTCTTTTTGGGGGCTATTCTCTCCCTTCCCACCCTCGACACATGGAGAGAGGAAGTACCAATTGGCCTGCCTAGTTGTTTTTGTTGTCTCATGGAGGAGTTGAGAGACTTTCTTATTACCGTAGATCATGCTTTGCACTACCTCTACAAAATGCCACATTTGTCTTTGTGCATTGATGAAGGGTCTTGAAATTTTGTACCTAACTTATTTTCCCATTATCCTTTGGATGGAGTTTAGCTGTCTCTTCTGCTCTTGGTACTAACATGCAAAGGTATGAAACCTGTTGTAGTTCCTTGTGGTTGTCCCCTTTCCCAAATGAGTCATTTTTGTTGGAATCATGAGGTAAGGGCAAAAGACACTATTCTTCTGGAGTGGGTGGGAAAATCTAGTTTCTTTTGAATAGTGGTAAGGGCAAAAGACACTTTTCTTCTGGAGTGGGTGGGAACAAACTCGATACTTGGTTTTCTAAGAATTGTGAGAGAAAGTAGGGCACTCATGGATTAAGATGGGTTATTCAAGTTGGACTATTATAAGGCTTATTGGATTGCTATAGGAATGCAGGAGGTGTTTTGGATGTTGTTTGGTCACCCTTCTTTCTCATCTCTGACTGCTTTTATCCAATACTAGAAAGAATCATTTGTTAGTTGCCCTACTATTTCCGTTCTTGCAAAAGAGCTCTATGCCGAAAGGAATTTAGATGGGAATATCTGTTGGGGGCATCTGTTCTATTTGTTCCAATACAATAGGCATTTCCACCTATTGATGTAGAGGGAAAACCATGCATTAGTAGTGCCTATGATTTTTTAAAAAGCCTATAGTCGTATGGTTGTTAGAGAAGACTAGTCCAAAGGAAGAAGCATCGATTTGCACTCGCACATCACATTTCAAAGTTGATTGCATTACCTTTGTTGGGTTATTTGACTTCCCCTCTAGAATGCATCGACTGGCTATTCTCTTGTGTAATGACACTCAGCTCAATGTTGTATCTATTGTAGTCCCTCTTTCCAGGGTTCCTCCCATCTATAGGCTCAGGATGTGTTACCAAAGTTTTTGTTTCTGATTCCTGTTGGTTACGAATCTGCCATTAGGAAAGGATTTGGTATAATGCGCCCCAGATTCGCCCACCAGATTGAAAGGCCGGAAGGAAGGAATGCCTTCCGTGCCAATCTCCGGAGAAGGCCGGCTTCCTGTGGGTTTTTTAGTGTTTTAGCTAAGGGTACAGGAAAGAGATAAAGTGCGGAAAGAGATCCAAATGTGATTGGAGTTGGGTGGGGGGAATAAGCAGCACGACAACGATCAATCACCACTACTAACAACAATTAAATACAAAACACACCATAGAAACTACAGCTATCATGCATCCTATGTATCCTCTATCTATGCATTCCAGGAATACTTAATCATCAAATACTGGAATCCAGAGTTCAGTATAACAGTAAGCAATGAAATAAGAAACATGAGGCAGAAATGACAAGGAAAGGCAGCATAAAAGATGATGACAGTAAGCAGAGCCAAGTATGTGTCTTGCATTCAGAAGCAAACGTATAGCTACAATGGTTCCCTAGCAGTATATTCCCCTTCCACCCCTTTACAATGAAATGGTGTGGCTATTTATAGCCCAAGTTCCCCTCGATTACAATTACGGGCACAAAGTCCCAGACCGGACAATAGCTGACAAAAGCGGCAGAAGAGGCTGCGATGCTGACTCCTGTCGGCGAGGACTGTACTTGCGACAAGGTCTCCCTGAAATCTGTACAGCTACGTGGCGGTGCGTCGGGTGAAACTTCTAGTCGGCAGGAATGCGGGTAGCTGTGGTAGATGGAACTTTGCATCAGCTTAAATGGAGGCGGTGGCGTAGGTAGTTCGGCCCATGCTTGTCCTTTTTCCCGTCACATCTCGGCTCGAATCCCGAGGCTGGACACTTGTCGAATTCTGATGAGTGACACATGTCTGCCTTGAAAGGCAGTTTGTCCAACTTCGCCTGGGATCAGAGCGCCATCGGGTAGCGCAGGTGGGGAACAACGCAGTTGGGGAGGCCTCCGTGCCTTAGCCAATTTCTGGGCTGCTTGATGGATCTTGCCCAACTGCGCACCGGTCAGAGGGCGCAGCCCGACTTCGCTGCGAAGTCGGGTTGCGCACTTCAGCACTTGGTTGTTTCGGCCGTTGTTCGGACTGCGCACAAAAGGGGGAGCGCACCCCGACTTCGCTGCAAAGTCGGGTTGCGCTCCGACACTTAGCTGAATTTTGCAAACACTGTTTCCCAAGTGCGCACAGGAAGAAGAGCGCACCCCGACTTCGCTGCGAAGTCGGGTTGCGCTCTGACACTTAGCCAAATTCTGCTCCTTTTCAGCTTGCTTTCGCACTTCGCATTCCCTAGTGCGCTCCAACTTGAGGGCGCACCCCGACTTCGCTGCGAAGTCGGGTTGCGCACTGACACTTAGAATTTTTCAGGGAATGCTTGCTCTGCTCTGGGGTTTTGACTGGGGGAAGTACAAAGGGGAAAAGGGAGGAATGAAACGAAGGAAAGGGAAGAAAGGAAAAGTGGAGAAAGGGAAGAAGGATGGAAGGAAGGGAGAGCAGCATACTTACAAAATTTGAAAACATGGCACCCCGTGCAAAATGTGGCAACATTCCTGGCGGCTCGCGGGGTGTCGAGCTCGCCTCGACGCAAAGAACCAGGCCTTCATCCTTTGGGCGCAGAGGAACTCCCTTCCCCTGCCTTCCGCTGCTCTGACTGCTTTTTCTTGGGCAACTGCTCTTCTTCAGATCCGCTTTCGGCAGTTGCTTCTTCTGTTTCTCCTCCTTCTGAACCTGAATGGTTGCCGCTGTCACCTTCTTGCTCGGCCGGCTGTTCCCGCTCAAGGACAAGATTGTATGCGGTCCTGGCCTGGTCCCAGGCTGCTGCCTGAAATGGCCCTAAGTCGCTGACATCTTTCAGCGCTGCTCTGAATGTTGCGACCGCATGCATGTCGATGGTGTGGTATCTTTCTCCCAACTCCTTGAGGGAGGTGTTGATCTTGCAGTACCTAGATACCATCTGGGTGACCTGAGCTTCCTGAATTGGCTCAGCCCAACTGTCAATTTCTGCTGTGTCTGCCTCGAAGGACAGCCAATTCAGTTTCACCTGCTCAAGGGTCAGAAATTCTCCATCCTTGATGAAGCTCGGGCAACCGTGCTCAGAAAGAGCGTTGAAGGGGGCCAGGCAAATGTTCATCTCATGGTCTAATGCGTCCAACATTTTCCTGGCGGCCCTTATTTTTTCTACTTTTTCAAAATAATTATGCAAGGTTACCCTTGCATCTGCCCATTCTAGGGTAATTCGGGACATAGGGGGAAATCGGAGGCCCTTGCGCTCATACTCCTCAAGTTTCATTGCCAAGTCCAGCCACTGCTTCGCTTGGCGTTCGGCCTCCTCTACCACAGGCTTTCCCTGGGCAGATACTTCTTGGATCCTGGACGTGAAATCCAGGACCGATATGGACCTGACAACGTTGGCCCTGCAACCCTGCAGCAAACCAGCCCGCATCACCTTGATCTTGTTCTTTGAAAAGGCCATCGTCTGTGATGTTTTCTCCTCAAGCTGTGACAGAGCCTGTTTCAATGAATCCTGGAGCTGAGAGACCTGCTCCAGTGCTGCCCTTTTCTCCTCTGACAGTTGTTCGGCTGTCTGTTTTTGCGCTGCGGCCTCCTGCTGAGAGGCGGCCAGCTGGGCTTTCAGTTCATCGATCTCCTGCTGTGCAGACCCCAGCTGCGCGGTGGCCCTAGCCAGATCTTCCTCTAGCTGCCTTGAAGTATTTTGCAGCTGAAACAGCGCCTCCTGATTCTCAAGTCGCTTGACAAGGAGATTATCGGTTCTGCGACGAATGCCGTTGATTTCGTATTCCTCGTTGATGTCATCAAAGCTCTTCTCCTTGACTTGATGCTCATAGTCTGCCTCGGTCATTTCCCGGAGGGGCTTCTTCACTTTTGGAACCAATTTTTCAGTTCTCAGCACCCTCCTGTCCAAGTCGTACTTGGTGCGCTTCACCGGGGCAGCTATTTCCTCGGCCCTCCTGCGTTTGACGCCCTGAAGGAAAGAGGCGGAACACCCTGCGGCTCTTGCTGCCAGAGGCTGGTCATCTGCGATCTGCATGAAGTCGAGGTCTTCCAGCATCTGATCTTGCTGCGGCATTTTCCCTGCAAACAGCGAAGCAGGAGGTATTCCAGAAGCTGTGGTCGCTTTTGAGGGCGACCGGGTCCTAGGGGAAGTGAGCGGCTGAGTGGAAGGCGTTGGTGGGGTTTTGAACAATGGAGGTGAACGGCGCGGCGATGTATGCACAGCTTCGGCACTGGCCGCGGGCGAGGGTTCTAGGGTTTGGCTGAGAGACTGGAAAGCGTTCGGGTCTTGGGCGAACTGGTCAAAGGAATGTGGGCTGTGCGAGGGTTGAGTGGTCTGAGATGAAGAAGATGGGACTAGGGCTTGCCCTGATACAATGGGAGATGGCGTTACGGCAGGGCCGACTGGGATTTGGGGGAGCGGGGAAGTGGACGTACCTGCGGGCTCCGCCTGAGCCGCTGTTTGGAGGACGTCTGCAGCCCAAGTTTCTGCTTCTGCTTCAGGGCTGTCCAAAGAGACGATTTTCGGCGCGGCTGCTCCTGTCCGTGCCGCGGCCGGTTGTTGTGCAGACTCCCTAGGCCGCTTGGCCTTTTCGCTCCTCTTCCTTTTCTTTCGATGCTGCAGCTGGTTCAAAGGAGGGAGAGGAGGTTGGGGCGGCAGGCTGCGATGTGCCCACGGTAAACTTGTACCGGGGTCTAGACGGGAGGATGTTCGCCGCGGCCGCTCCACTAGCTGGCTGTTCTGGCGCTTTTTCCACTTGGGGGGCCACCTCTGGAGTTGACTTTTCTGGCCGCTGCGCCCTTTCGGGTAATGCTTGCAGGAGCTGGAGGCAACATTGGGCCCACTTGACTGCTTGTTGGCGTTGCGCTGGAAGTTCCGGGAGTAGACAATTGCTGGGAGGAGGACCTCCTTGTATACCTTTTCCTAGCGCCTCGGGGAACGCAATCTCGAAATGCGAAAGGCCGCCACGTGTCAGCGTATTGATCATATAGGGCCGAAAACTCATCATCAACGGCCAGCGTTTTTCGGTTGGATTTATCGTGCTGCGTGCGGCATCTCATCTTCCAGCATTCAGTGATTTTGTCCTTTTGCCAGTTGAGGGGCGCCACCTTGGAGAGGAATTTCTTGAAGCCCGCCGAATCTAACCGGTGATCCGGGTTTCGCTCTGGGTCATACGCCACCTCTTCGCAGTAAAAATCATGCCATGGAGGCCATGATTGCATCTGCTCAATGTGCCATTCAAGGTCTGCACCTGTTCTGTTGCACCTTTCTTGCATAATTTCTGCTCTGGGGCAGATGTGTGCAAATTTACCCCTGACCCCAATTGGGTCGTACTTCCAGTGCTATGGCAGCATTATTAGGCCCATGTCGATGAGTTCCCGTTCGAGGTAGACATGCTGTCCAATCTCGCGTACTTGAATATTCGCCCAGGTAATAGGGTATTGGAAAATATGGCCCTTTTTCTTTCCCTGGCCGAACTCTTCCTCGACATAGTCCATTTGTCGTGCAATCTCCATTCCGTACTGATGGTCAGTGCAGAAATAGGGCAGCGAGGAACGGCTTCCCCTTGAATCCGTAGATTCTGACTACAATGCCTGCGTCAGCCGGAAGGTGTCCCCGTACTTGTGCTTCCTCAGATAGCTTGTCATGACCTCTGGCGGGCGGGATGCCTCACCATTGAACAGCCCCAGGACCATGCACAAAAATTTAAAATTAAACTCATAGAATGACCCTTTTCTGTACAGGATCTCGGTCCATTCATACACGGGCAGCGGCTCTCCTTTTTCATTTACCTTCTTCAAGTCAGGAACTCTGATCCGGTAGTGCGTGTGGTACAGGCACAACCATGTTAGGAACGAGCAAAGCCGGAATTCTGTCGTCTGCTTCTGCTGCAATTTGACCAGGTTGGAATGCATGGCGTATGCCAGCCAGTCTGCCCAGTCGAAGAAAATAGGGCGCTTCCCACTCCTTTGCGCCGTGGAGTCGTAAAACTCCCCATGCAGGATGCATTCTGCCAGCGCCAGTGAGTACGGGCGTACCACTTTGTCGGAATCGCAGCCGAGTACCCATGCCGAGGATGATGTATATGTATTTGTTCTCGAACTTGTCCAGGGGTATGGGGCCTGTCGGCCACTGTCCGGTTGCCAGCGGAGTCTTCAGCTCCGAGTCGAGGAATTCTCTCATCCGCTTGGTCTGCGTGAATCTGCCGTTTGTTCATCCAGATTAATCCTCCTGACAATCGCGCCGGGGTCGTACTGAAGCCCTGGGGCGAACGCTGGCTGGACGCTCTCCCTGAAGAGTGTGAACAACACTCTTCCCTTGTTGTCGCAGACTTGCCGGGCAGCTGGTTTGTAATATGCCGCAATGGATTCAATCAGCTCCGGGCATTGATGGACGGGAGGGCAGAAGAACCAGTACAGGTTCGACTTGTACGCAGCCCCGACATGATGTGAGGGCGAAACTTTGTCAGCCCACTTCGCAATATTCAGCCGCAACTTGGTGAGGCTGATAGAAAATTCGCCATCCTTGTACCCGGCCAGGCGGTTGATGGGCGGCGAAATTTGCCCTCGACTTCTCTTCGTCCGGGTTTTCCTTTTCTGCTCTTGCGGCGCTTCGCTCTCATGAGCGCTGGATTCCGTCTGCTCCTCGGCTTCAGGTTCTGCGTCACTGGACTGCGCCGGCATTGGCGCTTTCCCCTTGTCCATCGTTTCTTTTCTGCTGGAATTGGCAGAGACAGAGATTCTGGCTATTGATTGCTCAATTCTGGACTTTGCAGCTCAGAGTCGGTTAGACAATTTGGATTTTTTGAGTACGCCAGGGCCCTTTTTCTAGGCAAGGATTTCAGCATTAATGGCGCCAGGGCAGGGGTTAAGGTGATTTGCCGGAAGTTGGTGGGAGCGTTATAATATTTTGGCGGTTGTGCATGGGTTTAATCTTGAAAAGCGTACCCTAGTTGCGGTTGGTCCTAATGCGCCTTGCTTTCTTAATGACATCCTTTTTGAAAGTCGCGCAATCATTATAAACTTCTTCGGACTTCGTGCCTTTGATGACGTCATAGCCGCCGCTTGGGCACACCTTTTGAGGGAGAATTTTGGGCCCAGGACCCAACTTCGCACTGTGCCATACTGCGTTGTCTGGGCCCACACTTAGAATTTTTCATGTTTCCTGTGATAGGTCATTCAGGGTGCGCCCAAAACTGAGGGCGCACTCGGACTTCGCCCAGAAAATGAGCGCACTCCGACTTCGCCCGGATTTGCTTGCGCAGTCGAACTTCGCCCGAAAAACGGGCGCGATCTGATTTTGACACTTAGCCGTTTTAGCCCTGTTCTTCCCAACTGCGCTCTCAAGACGGTGCGCACCCCGACTTCGCTGCGAAGTCGGGGTTCGCACCCAGCACTTAGTCAAATTCTTGCCTTTTTTGCCAGCTTTCTTTTCTCAAATTCCCGATGTCGCACTGCTCCGGGAGCGATGCCCGACTTCGCTGCGAAGTCGGGGTTTGCTCTAGGCTTCACTTAGGCTCTTGAAAACTAAAAGCTGAAATGCTGAAATAAATATATACAAGCTGATAAAAAATGCAGAAAAGAAATATTTACAAGGAAGGACCCGCCTGGGGTGCCTTCAGCGGTGATAAATTTTGAGGTGGAACCCGTTGACGGGAATGGGGAGAAGTTGTCCCTCCATGTCCCGAAGCACGAATGCATTATACTGGTTCACCCGAGCAATCTGATAGGGACCCTCCCAGAGGGCGTCAAATTTGCCGTGGTTGCCCGGCTTTGCCTTTAGTGAGTCCCACTTCAGCACCAGGTCCCCGATTTTGAAAACTCGGGCGGTGGTGCCTTTTGCAAACCAGCCTTGGGTCGCTTCAGCATGCTTGGTGAAGGCCTGGTATGCTTTTTCTCTTTCTTCTTCTAACTACAGCAGCTGGCACAGTCTGGCATCCACTGGATCCCCGCTGACTCTCTCTTCATCCAACATCCAGAGTGCGGGAATTTCTATGTGGGTTGGCAGGACTGCCTCCTTGCCATACACGAGCGCGTAGGGGGATGTCTTGATAGACTTCTTGAATGATATTCGATCCGCCCACATTGCCCGATTCAGGAGTAGGTGCCAAGTCCTCTTGTTCTTCTCTACTGTCCTTTTGACAATTTTCAGTAGATTCTTGTTGGTGGACTCGGCCAGGCCGTTCCCCTGCGGGTAGTAGTTAGAAGACATCTTGTGATAGATGCCGTACTTGCTGGTGTACTCCGTGAGTACAGCGCCTGCGAACCCCGGACCGTTGTCCGTCACTATTGACTCTGGGACCCCGAAACGGGTGATGAGGCTCTCGAGGAACCCAATGACCGTTTCCTGGTCCGCATTCTTCGTGGGGATCGCCTCTGCCCACCTAGTGAAGTAATCGGTGGCGGTAAGAATAAACTTGTGCCCCGCTGCAGAGTTAGGCGTAATGACCCCGATGAAGTCCAGACCCCATTGCTGAAACGGAGTCTCGGCTTGAATTGGTTGGAGGGGCGGGGGTGCTTTTCTGTTTACGCCGAGCAAATCTCTGGCATTTATCACATTTTACACGGACCGCATGTGCGTACGCGAAGAGAGTGGGCCAATAGTACCCAGCTCTGATGATTTTCAAGGCCGTAGGCCTTCCAGAATGGTGTCCTCCAGGCATCCCGGAGTGAAATTCTCCAAGGACCCTGGGTTGGTCGGTCTTCTTGACGCACCGCAACAGGATGCCGTCAATGTTCTTGAAGTAAAGCCCCTCGGGGCGAAGAGTGTATCTCAAGGCATTTAGCCGAAACCTCCTTCTTTGTGAGGCATTGAGGTGATCTGGACATCTCCCGGTGCAGAAATACCTCACCAGGTCATCTGTCCAGTCACTTTCCTCTGATAAGGAGTTGGCTAGGTTGGTGGTTGCTGTCGGATCTTCCCACTTACGAGCGGATATCTCGAGCTGCAGCGCTTCGGGCCAGCTCCTGGCACAAGGCTCGGCCTCTGATCAGCTTTGTTGGCCGTACCTCGATGTCGAACTCCTGGATTTTGGCAATCCATCCTGCTCTCTTGTGACCCGGCTCCCCTTGTATGATGAAGTTCCGGACGTTCGGGTGTATCACGAAGACAGTTGTCCGGCTGCGGGAGACGAAGTGCACGAACTTTCGGAGAGACTTCATGACTGCGTGAACCTGCCGCTCAATAAAATTGTACTTTTCCTCGTGCGGCTGAATCACCTGGCTTAAGAACGCTATGGGGCGCTCTTCGCCATCGTCTCCCTTCTGAGTCAGGACTGCGGCGTAACTCTCGGGTTCTCCCACCGCGTACGGGATGAAGTCCTTGGAATAATCCGGGTTTATCAACACCGGAGCTTGTGCAATTCTGGCCTTGATCTCCTCGAAGGCCTGCCTCCTCTCGTCAGTCCACAGGAATTCGGCATTCTTTTTCAGCAGTTCGGCCATGGGTTTGATCACTTGTGCGAAGTCCGGTATGAACTTCCTTACGAAGTTGATCTGGCCGAAGAAGGACTGTAGCCCCTTCTTGTCGACTGGGGCGGGCAAGCGGAGGAGGGCTTCGGCTCTGTCAGGATCCACTGCAAGGCCTTTCTCGGAGATGACATGTCCCAGCAGCTTACCTTCTCTTACCGCGAAGACTGATTTCTTCGGGTTAATGGAAATGCCGAATTCACGACATCTCTCAAATATCTGCCGCAGGTGGGAAGCATGGTCCTCTCTTCTGTGAGAGAATACAGTCATGTCATCCAAGTAGATGACAATGATCTTGTTAAGCAGCTCTCGGAAGGCCAGGTCCATGGCTCTCTGGAATGTGGCGCCAGCATTGGACAAGCCGAAGGGCATGCGCTGATAGGCGAACGTTCCCCATTTGGTGGTGAACGTTGTCTTATGCTGGTCCTCATCTTTGACCCAGATCTGGTTGTACCCAGAAAATCCGTCTAAGAGGGAGAATCTCTGCGCTCCAACAACTATGTGGAGGATCTGATCGATTTGGGGAAGCGGGTAATGGTCCTTTAGTGAGGCCTGATTTAGATTTCTGAAATCTACGCAGAGACGAATGTCTCCGTTCTTCTTCCTCACGGGAACCAGATTTGCAACCCAGGATGAATGCTTGATGGGGTAGATTATCTTGGCTTCCAGCATTTTCAGGAGCTCGACTTTCATCATGGCTTCAATCTTCGGGTTTACTGCCCTCTGCTTCTGCCGGAATGGTTTCGCACCATCTTCTAGCTCAATGGTATGCTGGATTATCTGTCTGTCATACCCCTTCAAGTCCTGGTAGCACCAGGCTACTATATCGGGGAACTCTCTGCATAATGATCTGATTTGCCCGAGTTCCTCTTCAGTGCAGTCCGTCCCGACCTTGATTGTTTTTCCGGGTTCAAGCTCTAGGTCGACGTACTGCTTGGGGTCTACTTTGATCCTGTGTGATATCGCTCTGTCATTCTGATCAAAGAGACTTTCTAGTGTAATCAGTCCTTTCGGGACATGATTATTCTTTAACTGTATCAACCCCTCATATTGCTCGTCATCAGGGTCTCTACCTTCGATTGTACATGCTTCGGTAACCAAAAAAGTGACGATCTCCTCGTCACAATCAAACACCTGCCAGTGGGTGTCTTTATCAGGCACAGAAGGCCTGTAGATGGTACGAACCGGCTTCGGCTTCTGGACAGTGTCATCAGCCGGAACGTACTGGCTCCAACAGACGCGAGAATGTCAGCGTGCTTGTTTTTCTCACGTGATATGGCTTTGACATTCAATGAGTCGAATGACTCCATCAGGTCCCAGGACCCGATTACGGTACGCCTTGAGGTAGTGCTTCTTGGAGGCGCACTTGTTCGTAATCTGGTTGCACACCAGCTCTGAGTCGCCAAAGATCTGCAGATGCTTTATCCCCAGTCTCTCCGCTTTTCTCAAACCCAAGCACAGGGCTTCGTACTCTGCCGCGTTGTTGGTACAGCTCCAAGCCAGCCTGTAGGTGTAGTCCTTCTGGATCCCGGTCGGGGAAACCAAGAGTACGCCTGCACCGGCGCCATTTTTGCATCGGGCGCCATCAAAGAAGAGCTGCCATAGCTTTTTTGGTGCAGGTCCTACTTCTTTCTTGGCTGACTGGTCAAGCCTCTCAGGCTGAATGACGGTGTAGCAGCCTTGCTCAGTCTCGATCATGGCGTTGAAATCCAGCAAGGAGAACTCATCCTCCACTTGCAACAGCTCAAGAGCTTGCTCTGTCATGTCTACCACCACCAGTTCTTCCGCTGTCGGCTGAACCATGCAGTCCTGCGACTCTTCTCCGGGTATCTTCTCCACTAGAAATGTGGAAGGCTTCTCGTTGTAGATCTTCAGTCTCCTTCCTTTGAAGGGCACTTCCATATGCGAGTAATCCGAGAGACAGATACCCACCCAGCTTCGCGATGAACTCCCTGGAGAGACACATGCCGAAGTAGGGTTCCAAGTCGACAACCACGACTTCTTGAATGACCACTATGTCAAGAGCTTTGTGCAGCCGGATCGGGATATCTTTAATGACACCGATTGTCTTGACAAGGGTGCCGTCTAGTTGCGACACACCTTGGCTGCTCCTTGTATACTCCATCCTGATTTCGTCGCGAGACGGCCCTTGGCATAACGGTCGTGGAGGCACCGAGAATCCACCATACGGTTGTGTACGATATACCCTTGCATCCGTAATGACGGATAGAAGGGAGGTGGTCTGTTCTTCCCGGTGGCGGAGGCTGTCGGGGGTTGAACCGGAACGACGAGGTTGTATCTGCTTGCCATATTTCATGCTCTTCAAAGACTCCTGCAGCAGATCAACTTGCCCTGGGAGCAGAAGAGCGTCATACATGCTTATCCTTGCGGGAGTCCTCTTTAGCTCATCCACTATGCTGTAGCCTGAAGTGCTAGCTCCCTCCGTTTCTTTCGCAGGCTCATACTTGGTCCGGTATTGCTGCGTGGCCTCGACTCTCTGTCTCTTTGTCAGAGACGGATATCTCAGCTTCTCCTGGGCTTGTTCTTTGGTCTCGCTGGAGGCTTTGGTGTGGGAGCTTTTGGTGCGGGAGGTTTTTCCGCGGGAGGCTTGGCTGCGAGCAATTTTTCCTTGGCCGTGTAAGGCCATAGCCTCTTGTCAGGTGGCAGCCCGACAGGTTGCGCCTTTTCTCTCCTGGCGTATACCTTCAATGGCTTTGCAGCAGCTTCAACAGGCTTTCTGTCTTCTTTGGCAAGGGGCAACGCCAGATCTTCCTCTGGGACGGCAAAGTTGCCTTCATCGTCCAGGATCATGTAAAGTTCTTCATCTTCTATGGCGCTGCCCGCCAGAGTCTGGAGGTAATGCTGGTGCAGTGTGCAATCTTCTTCTGAATGCGGGTCGTTGCACGTGGAGCACCAGTTAACCTGGTCAGAAGTGCCAGGTTGGTCCTCGATGGCAGCATTTCTTGCAGGGGGGCGCCTCTGAACTTGCCGTTCTGCGGCTTGATCTTTTGTCAGTGTCGGAGGAGGATATGGCCTCCTTGGAACAGATTCCATCTGGGCCTGCTTCTTCTTCAGTATAGTCATGTCATTTGACATGGTATGATATCCAGAGGCCAGAGCCCGTACCTCTTGGAGGATTTTGTTCTGAATATCATTGTCTGGAGGCGGCAACTGAGCTGGCGGAGGTAATGCAGCCAATGGAGGAGGTGCAGAATACTGCGCATACTGAGGGGGAGCTGGGAGTGTTGGATAATGCGGAGGAGGAGGCGGCGGGTTAGGATAATGAATTTGTGGCGGGCCGTAGGGATTTACGACCGGCGCCGGATTCCATTGCTGCTGGGGGTGCTGTCCTGAAGATGACGGCATCACACCAGAGGCCGATGGGTACTGGGATTGAGGAAAGTCAGGGTAAATGGGTGGCTGTACCCTATGCGGGAGTCTGCCTATGGAGATTATGTCCATTTCAGCTTGTTGGGCAGCTTCGTACAGGGCAGGGAATGAGTCGACTCGGGCTATCTTCAGCAACAGGCAGATGTCTGAGTTGAAAGACCTCAAGTAGTAGTGCGCAGCCTGACCCGCTGAAGGTCGCAGTTCGCGAGGTACTCGTTTCCAAGACCTCGCAAACCGTATGTTGAAGTCCGACACCTCCTCTTGGGGGTGTCGTTGGATGCTTTGGAACCGATGCAACAAAGAAGAGGGATCAGCAGACTCGTTGCATCCTTTTACGAGCACTGCCGACCGGCTGGCGCCACCCCGTGATAGATCCCTCGCGAGAGATCTCCACCAGTAGAGAAGCTTTCCCCTTAGGGAAAGGGCCGATGGGTCTTGACACTCTCGTCTGTAATGGAATGTAGCGCAGCCAGGGCCAGAATGTCCTGGATGTGTTCGTACGCCGTCTTGCCGTAGCCATCATAGGTAGGGATGGACTTTAAGGCAGCGGGGGGCACAGCTTGTTGTCCGACTAGGGCCAAGGGCCCCGTGGAGTCTACCGCCGGGAAGAGATCATCGTCATTCTGCTGAGCAGCCATTTCTTCTTCTCCTCCGGTAGTGTACTCGGTATCGGTACCTTCGAGGATGTAGATTGCTCTTCAGCCTCGGCCTCTTCGATTTCAGGCTCGGATTCTTCTATGCGAGCTTGGTGGTCAGCCAGCCTGACGCGCTCTCCTGGAGCGGCAATGTCAATTTCGTAAAGATCAGGCTGGTTTCCCGGATTCCTTGCTCTCCACCTTCTCGTTTGCATGAAGGCGTTCGGACCGGTCTTCACGGACTCAGAGAATATTCAGGTACTTGCAGAGTCGCCAGGTGTTCTGATTTTAACAGCAATGAAGCGAACACCAGTGCTTCGATTCTGTTTTGGGGTGGGAAACTTCCATGTCCCACCGGGCGTGCCAGAGAAACTGTTGGTTACGAATCTGCCATTAGGAAAGGATTTGGTATAATGCGCCCCAGATTCGCCCACCAGATTGAAAGGCCGGAAGGAAGGAATGCCTTCCGTGCCAATCTCCGGAGAAGGCCGGCTTCCTGTGGGTTTTTTAGTGTTTTAGCTAAGGGTACAGGAAAGAGATAAAGTGCGGAAAGAGATCCAAATGTGATTGGAGTTGGGTGGGGGGAATAAGTAGCACAACAACGATCAATCACCACTACTAACAACAATTAAATACAAAACACACCATAGAAACTACAGCTATCATACATCCTATGTATCCTCTATCTATGCATTCCGGGAATACTTAATCATCAAATACTGGAATCCAGAGTTCGATATAACAGTAAGCAATGAAATAAGAAACATGAGGCAGAAATGACAAGGAAAGGCAGCATAAAAGATGATGACGATAAGCAGAGCCAAGTATGTGTCTTGCATTCAGAAGCAAACGTATAGCTACAATGGTTCCCTAGCAGTATATTCCCCTTCCACCCTTTTACAATGAAATGGTGTGGCTATTTATAGCCCAAGTTCCCCCCGATTACAATTACGGGCACAAAGTCCCAGACCGGACAATAGCTGACAAAAGCGGCAGAAGAGCTGCTGATGCTGACTCCTGTCGGCGAGGATTGTACTTGCAGCAAGGTCTCCCTGAAAGCTGTACAGCTACGTGGCAGTGCGTCGGGTGAAACTTCTAGTCAGCGGGGAATGCGGGTAGCTGTGGTAGATGGAACTTTGCATCAGCTTAAATGGAGGCAGCTGGCGTAGGTAGTTCGGTCCATGCTTGTCCTTTTTCCCATCACATCTCGGCTCGAATCCCGAGGCTGGACACTTGTCGAATTCTGATGAGTGACACATGTCTGCCTTGAAAGGCAGTTTGTCCAACTTCGCTTGGGATCAGAGCGCCATCGGGTAGCGCAGGTGGGGAACAGCGCAGTTGGGGAGGCCTCCGTGCCTTAGCCAATTTCTGGGCTGCTTGATGGATCTTGCCCAACTGCGCACCGGTCAGAGGGCGCAGCCCGACTTCGCTGCGAAGTCGGGTTGCGCACTTCAGCACTTGGTTGTTTCGGCCGCTGTTCGGACTGCGCACAAAAGGGGGAGCGCACCCCGACTTCGCTGCGAAGTCGGGTTGCGCTCCGGCACTTAGCTGAATTTTGCAAACACTGTTTCCCAAGTGCGCACAGGAAGAAGAGCGCACCCCGACTTCGCTGCGAAGTCGGGTTGCGCTCTGACACTTAGCCAAATTCTGCTCCTTTTCAGCCTGTTTTCGCACTTCGCATTCCCTAGTGCGCTCCAACTTGAGGGCGCACCCCGACTTCGCTGCGAAGTCGGGTTGCGCCCTGACACTTAGAATTTTTCAGGGAATGCTTGCTCTGTTTTGGGGTTTTGACTGGGGGAAGTACAAAGGGGAAAAGGGAGGAATGAAACTGAAGGAAAGGGAAGAAAGGAAAAATGGAGAAAGGGAAGAAGGATGGAAGGAAGGGAGAGCAGCATACTTACAAAATTTGAAAACATGGCACCCCGTGCAAAATGTGGCAACAATTCAATAAGGGAAAACTCTCTAAGAGGATGTAGGTTTGCTAGTCTATCGATCCTCTCTCATATCATGCAAAAGAAAAGGCTCTGTAATAAGGGAACGGAACACAACGATTAGAGCAATCTAAGCTACTTAGAGGAAGGAAGGGCATATCAGGATCAAAATCTGATATTCCAAATGAGCTATAAATCTCAAGTCTTTTTGCTATTAGGAGCTCCTATTTTCCAGCCACCCCACATTGCACTTGCTAAAATTTGACACCATGTAGTCATTGTTAGTTCTCATGCTTTTTTGGAACCATCTTCTTTCTTATCCAAAAAGACTTTTCTCTGTTTTATATATTGCCTTTTCTCTGTTTTAAAGGTTTTTATTAAATAAGAAAAGAACTATGACAATCAAGAGTCGGCTAAAGCTTTGAAATCTATTGAATGAAGCGACTCACAAGTATTGGCTTATTACATCCCTTTTCTAAACCATGAAGGTGCAGTAACCAATAAGTATATAGATCTTGTTGCCTGCCATGTCTGCTTGGTTCAGAAAGATGGAAGAAGCTGGATCAAGCATGCATGGCAGTAGTGGCTATCAGTGATCTCTTAGACTGGCAGGGATAGTTGTATTATTATACCCTCACTTAGAGATTTTGATAGCATGCTGTAACAAAATAATGTTTTTACTTTTGGACTATTTGTTTGAAAGGGTCCAACTATGATCTGAAACACAAGGTCTAGGGCGTTGTTTTACACATGTTTTTTGCACTTGGCAAAATGAAGAAGAAAATATGCTTTTGCCGAGATAGTCCCCCAATCTCAGATTTATGAATTGTGGAAGGGATTTGGACTGTCCTTTCGCCTTTGCAAGCATGCCTCCCCAATGCTTGGGCAGTCTAGATCCTTTTCCTTCTCTTTTGAAAAATCTACTTAGTTTCTGGTTTTTCCCGCTTTCTTTCTTTCCGCACAACTTCCTTCTTTAGCAAAACAACAATATGGAGACCTGTTTGGAGGGGAGAACCTTCATGATTGTTCTTTAGCAAAAAAAAGATATAGAGACCTTTTTGGAGGGGAGAACCTTCATGATTGTTCCTCAGGAATCATCATGGACATCCCATCGGTGATTCATGGAACTTCAACTGGGAACCAAGATTCAAGCTTGAAACACAGAAAAATGAAAATTTCTTTCAAAAAAATGAGTTTTAGATGTCTTGAAGTATTTGCCTTAGTTATTTAAATTCAGTTTAAAGATATAAAGGGCCAGTGGGGGAGAGGAGAAGATTGATGCATCGGGAGAAAAAGAAGGAAAAAATTACCCAAGGAGTATGGTGGCATGGAGCAGAAATGTTCTAGCAGAGCTCTGCCTCTTGTTTGTGGGGTTGAGTGTCTGAGGCGTCTCATGCTTCTATAGTGCCCATGGGATCTTATATTCGACTGAAGATTTGAGTTGTGGCCCATTATGGGTGTGCTTTTTTGGTTTTTAAATATGACTCATGTCTTAGTATCTTTTTTTTTCTTTAAAGAAAAAGGTTTAATACTATTTAATATAATACAAAGATTACAAGTCTGGAAAGCGTGTAGAGAGCAAACAAACCAGCCTTTAGCGCCCGCCGCCTGTAGCGCTACATGCTGGTTGGATGCTACTAGCGCCACAGGCAAAACCAAGAATGCTCATTTAGCGCTACATGTTAGCTGGGTGCTACATGCGCCACAGTTGCAATATTTCAGTTTGAAGTGTGGCTTGTGTTAGAATTCCACAAGGGCAAGAATCAAAACAAAAGCTCTTTCCCAGCAAAGCCATAAGAATCAGAACAAAGAAATCCTTGGTCCACAACAGTCCACAGAACAAACAGAGCCAACATGCTTAGTCTGTGTGATCACCCCTTAAGTTCTCAAAATTCCTGGTTCTAAACTTTCTTATGCAATTTGTAGCAGAAGATTGCCTTCATTGGCCTTTCTATCTGCTAGATGGTTCCGCTTCTTAGGAATGTGATGCCGATTAATTTGATCAAATTTTTCAAGAACCTTATAGACTCCATTTAGTATCAGTTGGAGCAAAATAGACTTGACCTCTTGTTTGCCAAAAAGAAACTTTATGATCAGATTAGAGTCCCCATAAACTGAAAGGGTTTTGATGTTTTCTCTTGCCGCAAGAGTGAGACCAAATTTGTAGCCCATCAACTCAGCTGCATTGTTGGTGATCGGTCCTAAATTCAGGCAAAAATCCAGAATCCTAGAGTGTGGTCCCGACCATAAAACTCCTTCAGTAGTATCTATTCCAGGGTTAGACTGCTAAGCCCCATCAAAGAATAGAGCTGGAAAACTGAAACACAGTTGAAGCATTGGGTTGTTGGCAATCGAAGTGCTAATTAGATCTTGAAGATTTCAATTTTTGAGGATACATAACTCAATTTAGAAAGAGCACTCTGATATTGCTTTGCTTTAAAATGAGCTATGACATTTTCAATCATAGCATGATTAATCTTGCATATCAAAACAACCCTTGGGTTTGATTTATCTTCAAATATTCGGCAGTTCCTATCCATCCATATATACCACAATCAAAAATAAGGAATTGAAGACCACCAAAAGTTTATGAGAGGCTTACCTTGAAAGGAGTTGTGGAAATTTTTATTCTAGCTTTTCGTGCAAGACTCAAGATTTAATCTACTTCAAATGCAGACTCCAAAGTTGAAGGCAAGAGAGATCCAGATCGTAGCAGCTTCCTCACATTTTTAAAAATAGGTGGCTTGAGTTTCACAGTCTTTAAAGCATCTAGAACAAATATGGGGGCCCAAAATGTTACAGTGTGAACGCATCCAAATGCAAAGCTGCCAAGAAAAGTCATGCTTCAGTGTGAACATGCATGGGGCTTGAAATGTCGGCAAGGCATTTTCGTTTTTTCTCTCCTCCTCCCTATTTCCTCTCCTATATTCCCTCCCCTTATTCCTCCTTCCTATCCCCTTATCTCTCCCTCTCCTTCCTCGCCCTATCTCCTATATTCCTTGCTTCTGTTATGCTATTAGTTTTAAACCACACTATATATATGATGTACTGAGGTTTTGAAGGATAGATGATTATTGAAATAAAGATTTCAATTTGCTCCGTCTAATTATTGTCTCATTTTGGTATCAGAGCCAGAACCTAGAAGTCCCCCACGCTGTTCGAAGGGTTGATCGGGCACGGATTTCGAGGCCCTTGATGGAGGCATACACAGCAGGCAGCCAATAGTGCTGACAGGGCACTGTCAGGCACGAAAATCGAGGCGCTGAGGTGGAGTGTTGAGGTGGCAGTCCATGCAGATCGAGGTCGCAGGTGCTGAGGTGGCAGTCCACGCAGATCGAGGTCACAGGTGCTGAGGTGGCAGTTTGAGGGGCAGTTGCTGATGTGGGAGACAACGTGTTAAGGACTGACATGGCACGTTTAAGAGGCAGGTGACGTGGCCACCAACACGGCGACATGTGGCATACGAGTTGGCAGAGGACGTGGACTGACGAAGCTGAGTTGGCAGAGGACGTGTCAGTGACATAGCAGAGGCGCTGAGGTGGCGTCGTTTGGTTGGCTGACTGCAACAAAAGGAGGGCAAAGGCGATTGCCCGAAGGCGATCGGGTTAAGTTGTGTGCGTTTGCCCAGTTAAACCACCTGACAGCCCACTGTGCTGTGCATGTGGGATAATTCCATTTCCTTTTTTTAAAAAAAAACGCACAGAAGCATCGTATTTAAATATTATATTGCTTTCTTTTGCTAGCACGCGGGTGGCTTAGTCCGAGTGGCGAAGGCGGCAGGTTTGTAGGCGAAAGGTCCCGATTTCGAAACCCTTCGGGACAAAGTTTTTCAAAGTGTTTTTTACTCGCCGCGATTACAAGGGATTTAAAGAAGATTTGGAGTATAGGTTTTTAAAGAATTCGCGGGGGCGCATTGGCAAAAAACCTTCGGTGGGACGAAGCAAGTCACGGGTTCAATCCGCACGAGCTCCGGAAAAGGTTCAATTGTTTTTTATTTTATTGTTTTTTTAAAGAAAAGTTAAATTTAAACTTTAGTAAAGTTTTTTAATATTAATTTAATAAATTAAAATTGTTTTATAATTATTTAAAAAAAAAGTTTTTTTAATATAGTTGTAAAGCATATTTTTTTATTAAATTAAAAATAAAATACTTTATAAAGTTTAATTTTAAAACTTTATAAGAGAAATTGTGAACCTATTGCCCTAGAGGCAAATTGTAAAATCGCCCAAGGGGGCTTAAAAAACCTTGCAAAATTGTGTAATAGCCTAAGAGGCAAGCATTGTAAAAGGGGGCAAAAAAAGTGACGGGAAGCCTTCTGGAGCGCCCGTTTAGCGCTTCCGAAAATTTTTGGAACCCCGTTCAAGTCTGAATTTTTTTTTGTAATAGCCTCAACGGTTGTAAAGGAGTGAAATTTGTGAACCGTGAAGAGTGAAAATTGTAATCTCAGAGGCACTAAGGGAGTTTTTTGTATTGATGCGTAGATGATCAGATCTACCGGGTGTTACCATGCTTTGTGCTCTCTTCTGCTAAGAGAGACCGTTGAGTCATTCGATGAAAGAGTTCGGAGAGACGGACTGCAAGTTGTGTTCAGTCAGTTGCAGAACGTTGTCATAGCACACCAGAGAAACCCTGATTCCGGTTACGAGGCCGATTCTGAGGATAACATATTTGGACAATGAGTGGAGGAGTCAGATTCAGTGGAAATTGCACCCCAGGAACAAGCCAGCGATAGTTATTCCCTTCAAATATTGGAGCCAGAGCTAGTTGAGCCAGTTGCCCCTGAAATCATCCTCATCAGCGACGACGAGGACTCGATCGTCGACAACTTTGGGAATCCAGTGCTTGGAGATCCACAACAAGAAGATCAAGCAATCAGTGAGAGAGTAGAAAAAGCAAGATTTGATTTGAATTTGTAATTGCTTTTCTTTGTAATTGCTTGTACTAGACAAATCAAAGTTTATTTCTAATCAGTAGCCATGGCCTCAAATACTAGTCTTCCAATTCTAGAATTCAATGGAAGTGACTATGAATATTGGTCCATAAAAATGAAAACCTTACTCATTGGTAAAGGTTTGTGGGATGTAGTTGAAGAGGGTTACACAGAACCCTCTCCTACTGACTGGACCGCTTTAAGTGTTGCTGATAGGAAAGCTAGGAAAGAAGCACAGAAAAATAATTCCTCTGCCCTGTATCATTTGCAAGCAGCCTTAGATAAAAGCATCTTTCCTAGAATTGCATCCTGTGTAACAGCTCAAGAGGCGTGGAAGGCCTTGAAAGAAGGCTTCCAAGGGAGTGATCAAGTGAAGCAAGTCAGGCTTCAAACTTTGAAAAGAGATTTTGAGAATCTCAGGATGCAAGAAGACGAAAAAGTTGGTGACTACTGCATGCGAGTCAAAGCAGTAGTAGACAAAATGATCACTCTCGGAGATGAAATCAAGCCAGAGACTGTGGTGAAGAAAGTGTTAAGAACACTTCTTCCAAAGTGGAACCATGTTGCAATTATCATTGAAGAATCGAAGGATTTGTCTGCACTATCCTTTGATGCTTTGATTGGTTCTCTACTTTCACATGAAGAGAGATTGCAGGAATCTCCTTCAACCAGCTATGGAGGCGATGACAAAGCCTTCGCATCTCAAGAAGGAAGAGGCCAAGGTAGAGGTCAAGGCAGAGGCCAGCGAAGAGGTAGAGGCAAGAGCAACCCAAGAGGTGGAAATCCAAGCAGAGGAGGATCTCCCAGCAGAGGTGGAAGTCAAAACAGAGGCAATCAGCAAAGCAGAGGAAGAAATCCAGGTCGAGGAAGAGGAAGTGACAAGTCAAAGAAGGTTTGTTTCAATTGTGGCAAACCAGGTCACTTTGCTCATGACTGTTGGTCCAAATCCTCACAAGGAAGCAGCAGTCAAAGCAGTCAGTATGGCCATTTTGGTGAAGAGGAAGGGGCATCTAATCTCTTTCTCTCTTATGGCCAATCAGATCAGAATTTGAATGACACCTGGATCTTGGACACTGGGTGTTCCAATCATATGAGTGGCAAAGAAGAACTCTTTGCTACCATAGATTCCACCTACAAATCTCGCATCAAGCTGGGAGATGATAAGTCATTGTCAGTTGAAGGCATTGGAGCCATGGAGGTTCCAACACAAGAAGGCATCAAACAGGTGAATGATATCTATTACACCCCTCAACTCCAACATAATCTGCTTAGTGTTGGTCAAATGATGGAAAAGAATTATAAACTTATTTTTGATGAGGGAAAATGTGTAATATTTGATAAGAATAATGGTAATAGAATCATCACACAGGTACCAATGACTAAGAACAGGTTATTTCCCCTGAAGTTTGGCCAGCCAGGGGGAGCTCAATTGGCGAATATTGCTATTGTAAATCCAAGTGTACTTTGGCACTTGAGATATGGTCACCTGAATTCTGCCAGTCTGAAATTGTTGACTTCTCAAGCGATGGTGACCGGACTTCCTAAAATTCAGGATCACAAGGAGGTCTGTGAAGGATGTGCTTTGGGAAAGCATGCCAGGGCCAAGTTTCCATGAGGACAAGCATGGAGGGCCAACTATCCACTTCAGCTAGTGCATTCGGACATCTGTGGTCCAATGCAAACAAAAAGTCTTGGTAACAATTCTTACTTCCTTCTTTTCATAGATGATTTCTCTAGAATGTGTTGGGTTTATTTCCTAAAACATAAAGATGAAGCGTTTGATTGCTTCATTGATTTCAAAACAAATGTAGAGAATCAAAGTGGATATCATGTAAAATGTCTCAGAACAGACAGAGGAGGAGAATACTCTTCCAATGAATTTTTGAAATTTTGTAAAGAAAATGGGATAAAAAGGCAGTTCACCACTGCCTATACTCCACAGCAGAATGGTGTGGCAGAGAGGAAAAATCGCACCATTGTAGAAATGGCCAGATCAATGCTTCAAATGAAGCATCTGAGCAACATGTATTGGGCTGATGCAGTCAGAACCAGTGTCTACATTTTGAATAGGAGTCCTACTTCAAGTCTGAAGGGGATAACTCCTTACCAAGCATGGTATGGCAAGAAACCAAATGTCAAACATTTTAGAGTTTTTGGTTCTTTGGCTTATGCACACATTCCTGATGAGAAGAGAAAGAAGCTTGATCCCAAGAGTCAAGCATGCATTTTTGTAGGGTATTGTGAGTCCACCAAAGCCTATAGACTCTACAATCCGAAGACCCAAAAGTTTGTTCTTTCCAGGGATGTGATTTTCAATGAAGGGGGAGAATGGGGACATCCAAGATTTTTTATTGATGATGAGTCCCATGATGCAGGTTCTTCACAAATTCAGCAGGTGTCACCCAAGAAAGGCAAGGACACACCCCCTCCAAGCCCAAGCAGACGTTCTACTTCAAGTTCATCAACAACTTCTCCAAGTCCTTCTCCACAACGATCAATCAGTTCTTCACCGATGGATATTGATTCTCCATCTAGAGGTAAGAGAACACTCCAACATCATCCATCTTATCAGATGTTGGATAAAAATTTTCAGAGAAGATATACTAGAAGTCAAGCTAGTGAAATGAGTTCAGTTTTGCAAAGACTTGAAAATATGCATTTGTATGGAGATGATGACTCCCAAGAACCTCGGGGAGATGTAGTCAACTATGCTTTGTTGACTAGTGCACAACTTGAACCTTCTAGCTATGAGAAGGCTTGTACTCAGAAGATATGGCAGGATGCCATGAAAGAGGAGATGACCTCTATAAAAAACAATGATACTTGGGAGCTGGTAGAGCTTCCTAAAGGGAAGAAATGTGTTGGATGTAAATGGGTCTTCAAGACCAAATTCAATGCTGATGGAAGCATTGAAAGACATAAAGCAAGATTGGTAGCAAAAGGCTTCACACAGAAGTATGGCATTGACTATGAGGAGACATTTGCTCCTGTAGCCAGACAGGAGACAATCAGAACAGTTCTTGCTTTAGCTGCCCACAAAGGATGGAAAATCCAACACATGGATGTAAAAAGTGCCTTTCTCAATGGGTATTTGACAGAGGAGGTTTATGTTGAACAACCTCAAGGTTTTCAAGAGCAAGGTAAGGAGCACCTTGTTTATAAACTGAAAAAGGCATTGTATGGCCTCAAGCAAGCACCACGAGCATGGTACTCTCGCATTGATGGCTATTTCAAGGAATATGGGTTCACCAGAAGCAAAAATGAACCCACTCTCTACTACCTAAAGGAAGGGAAAGACATCCTCATAGTTTGCTTATATGTGGATGATCTCATATTTATGGGTAGTAATGAAAAGATGAATATGGAGTTCAAACACTCCATGATGAAGCAGTTTGAGATGAAGGATCTGGGCTTAATGCACTACTTCCTTGGCATGGAAGTTCACCAGACAGATACAGGGATCTTCATCTGTCAACATAAGTATGCTCGGGACATGATTAAGAAGTTTGCCATGGAGCATTGCAAAGCAGTTGCAACTCCAATTGGACATGGGATCCAATTGAGCAAAAATGATGGAGCACCGAAAGTTGACGTGACCACTTTCAGGAGCATGGTTGGGAGTTTGATGTTTCTCACCAACACAAGGCCTGACATTCAGTATGTTGTTTCTCTTGTCTCTCGATTTATGGCTAATCCATCTGAGCTGCATTTGCAAGCAGCTAAAAGAATTCTCAGATATGTAAAGGGTACATGGGATTTTGGAATCCATTACCACAAATGTAAAACTGTCAAGCTAGTAGGCTTCAGTGATAGTGATTGGGGCAGCAACATTGATGATAGGAAATCTACTTCAGGGAACTGTTTTAGTCTAGGGTCAGGACTAATTACATGGAGTTCCAAAAAGCAGATTGTTGTAGCATTGTCCTCTACAGAAGCTGAGTATATAGCGGTCACATATGCTAGTACTCAAGCCCTATGGTTGAGAAAAGTGTTGGAAGAGATTGGAGAACAACAAAGTGGTCCAACCAGAATCTACTGTGATAACATAAGTGCCATTCAGTTGGCATATAATCCAATCCACCATAGCAGAACAAAACACTTTGATATGAAGTATCACTTCATCCGAGACATGGTGGAGCAAGAGATTGTTGAGCTTAAATTTTGCCGCACTTTGGAGAACGTTGCAGACATCTTCACCAAAGGCATGGCTAAAGCTCAATTTATAAAGCTGAGAGACTGTCTAGTCAGTCCTCTCAACTTTAAGGGGGAGAGTGTTACAGTGTGAACGCATCCAAATGCAAAGCTGCCAAGAAATGTCATGCTCCAGTGTGAACGCACATGGGGGCTTGAAATGTCGGCAAGGCATTTTTATTTTTTCTCTCCTCCTCCCTATTTCCTCTCCTATATTCCCTCCCCTTATTCCTCCTTCCTATCCCCTTATCTCTCCTTCTCCTTCCTCGCCCTATCTCCTATATTCCTTGCTTCTGTTATGCTATTAGTTTTAAACCACACTATATATATGATGTACTAAGGTTTTGAAGGATAGATGATTATTGAAATAAAGATTTCAATTTGCTCCGTCTAATTATTGTCTCACAAAATACCTCTTTTAGAGTGGTTTTTCCTAGTTAGAATTTTGTTTTGGTGAACCAGCCATTGCAAAACTTTTATTTTCGAGGTGATATTTTAGCCCCAAATACGGTTCAAATTTCTGTCCAGAGGTTCTCTTCTCTAGAGATAAGCGCTAGCCTTGACTGAATAGTTGCCTGAAGAGTTTATTTTGCCCCAAATAAAATAGCCTCTACCATCCGAGTCTGTGAGAAGAATGCAAGTGAACTGCTTCTAGACCCGAGACCACTCCCTTTGTTGTTCCATGTCCAACCCATGAAGTTGAATCCATTTTGGCTGATTGCCTCCAAGTGATGAGATGGGCAAGTTTGTTGATCCCAACTGAATCATGAATTGAAGAAACTCCTTAGAAATGGAAGAAAATAAGAGCTTGTTACCACATAATAGGCTTATCCCAACACTTGATACTTTTACCATTTTTTGGGCAACATGAGATTTTATCCTTAATAATCGAGACCGATTTAACAATCAACGCCCAAATTTTAGGAATGTTTGGTTTTTGATGGATGCCTTTGAGCAGCAGCATGCCATGATTGTCTTTACCATACTTTTGAGTAAGAAGTTGTTTCCAAAAAGTCATTGGAGGGTTTATTAAATTCCAAACAAGTTTGGCCCCAAGAGCATTGCTCATAATAGAAGTAGATCGGATACCCAAGCCCCCTTGACATTTTTCTTTTGTCACTTGACTCCAGATGACAAGATGGAATTTCTTCCTGTGAGATTGCCTTCCTCCATGCCAAAGAAAGTTCCTGATTTTTTTGTCAAGTTCCTAGAGGATTGAGCTGGGAGCATGGGTAAATCATAAGCTGGTAAAATAGGTAAGTGTGAAATGACAAATTAATTAAAATCATTCTGCCAGCAAGACTTAGCCACCCATTGTTGTAGGTTAATATTCTCTGGTCATTTTTTTCCATGAAATTAGACCAGGAATCAGAACTCTTTAGCTTGAAACTCATAGACACTCCTAAATATTTAAAGGGGCCAATTCCAACATGAGCAAACTGAAGGATTTGAGCAAAGCTCCTATTTTCAGCTGGAAAAGTGTTGATAGTGTAAAACCTGCACTTGTTGACATTAATAGCGGCTCCAAAGGCATTAAGAAAGAGGTCTAGGCAGCCTTTAATCCTGCTGAAATTCAACTTGGAGGCTTCCCCTATCATTATAGTATCATCAGTAAATTGGGTGTGAGTGATCTCCATGACCCCAACAAAATTCTTAATTCCAGTTATTTTGTTAGCCCTTCTTTTAGTAGAGATAGATCTACCCAAAGCTTTAGCTAAAATAATATAAAAATAAAGAGATAGGGGGCAGCCTTGGCGAAAACCTCTAGAAGTTCTAAAGAATCTTTTCGGAGAACCATTTATGATAGGAGCAACTCAAGGGTCTTTGATGCAACCAAAAATCCACTTGGAAAGAGACAAAGGAAATCCAAAAGAACTAAGCATCTAAACCAAAAAATCCAGATCCACTCTATCAAAGGCATTGGTAATGTCAAGTTTAACCATGATCCTTTTTTTTGATTCTTTTCTGCTGGTATGTAAGGCCTCGTGGACAATCACAATGTTGTCATGTAGTTGCTTGCCAGGGATGAAACCTCCTTTGCTCATCAGAGATGAGTTTATCCAAAGGCTTTTTGATTTTGGTGGCTATGATTTTGGTCATAAATTTATATGATAAGTTACACAAAGAAATAGGCCTGAATCAACAAAGTATCTTCAACAAACTGTTGATGAGAAATAGGGTCCGATGTCGAGGCTGGTTTGAAACCATCTACTCGCCCACTTTCTACAACCTTTGAAATAGATCTTCCTAGTGCTTCAGCAAGAATAATAAAAAGATATGGTGATAACGGATCCCCTTGATGAAGACCACACCCACTTTTGAAGTAGCCAGCAGGGATTCCATTTACCAAGACTAAAAACATAGCAGATGAAAAACACTTTTTAACCAACCCCACCAATTTACTCTGAAAGCTAAATTTCAATAGGACTTTGGTCAAGAAGTCCCAAGAAACCCAATCGTAAGCTTTGTTCATATCTAACTTTAGAAGCATACCAGCCCTCTTACTGTTTTCCATAGAATGAATAACCTCATGAATGGTAATTATGCTATCCAAAATATGTTGATCTTTAACAAAACCACCTTGTCCTTTTGCTACAATTGAAGGTAGAAACTTCTTTAACCAATTGGCAATAGTTTTGGATAAAATTTTATAGATTGTGTTGCGTAAACTTATAGGCCTAAAATTTTTAAAACGTCTTGCTCCCTGCACTTTTGGGATCAAAGCAAAAAAAATGGAATTGACATCCTTAGGCAAGTATTGGGTTCTTTGGATCTCCTTGATAGCCTCAGTAACATCTCCTACAATATTCCAAAACTTCTGAAAGAAAGCAGCTGGGAAACCATCTGGCCCTGGGGCCTTTTCCCCACCCAGACTAAACGTGGCCATTCTAATTTCCTCATCTGTAAAGGGGGCCATAAGAGAAGAATCATCTGATCAATTACCAATTTCGGAATTTTAGGAAGGAGTTTACTTTCAGCTTCACCATTCACTGCCACAGGTTCTCCTAGGAGGCCTAAAAAATAACTGACAACTTTTGCCTTGACATCCTCTGGTTCCCCTACCACTGAGCCATCATCCCTAACCAACTCCTTTATATTATTATTGCCTCTATGTCTTAGGGTAGACACATGAAAGAATCTAGTGTTTTTATCACCTTCTTTTAATCCAAACTAGCCTTGATTTTTGTTTCCAAAGCACTTCCTCACAAGCCAAAAGATTATGATAATCAGCTAAGATTTGGGGTTCAGTCCTTCTGCGATGATCATCTAGACCAACTTGGTTCACTTCCTTTTCAATATTTTAAAGCATCAACTTTAGATCCTTCTTTTGGGTAAATAGATGCTCGAAGACTCTTCTATTCCATTCTTTAAGATTGGCTTTAATCCACCTCAATTTACAAGTAATTTGAATTATTTTAGGGCCCCTAAAAACCTTTTGCCACCAATCTTCTATATTGGGTTTTAAATTTTCATGATTCATCCACATCAACTCAAATCGAAAGGGGCTCTTATGCAGTTTTCTTCCACTCTCTATTTCCCAAAGAATAGGATTATGGTCGGATCCAATCTTGAGGAGGGCTGTAAGAGTAGTGTCTCCAAAGATCGTTAGACCTTCTTGAGAAACTAAAAGCCGATCTAATCTTATTTGAATCAGTTGGTCACCCAATCTTCAATTACTCTAGGTATACTTAAGCTGCCTAAGATCGATATCCATTAACTCATTTTCACTCAAAAAATTCCCAAAGTCTTCCATTACCTTTGACAGAACTGGAGAGCCTCCCTTCTTATCATATGGGTAAAGCGGTGTATTGAAATCACCTACCAACACCCAAGGAATATCTTTGAACGCTTCCCTAAGACAACTCAGATCTCTCCACAAAGAGCGTCTTCCACTCACCGAGTTAGGGGCATACACATTCGTCAAAATCCAATTTTGGTTATATTCCAGACTATGACAAAACATAGAGATGAAACTGCTATTATTTACAATAAGTCGACCTTCAATATTCTCCTTATTCCATAAACACATAAGCCCTCCAGAGGCTCCATTGGATGGGCTAATCAAACAATTTGCTTCTCTCCATAAAAACTGCTTTACACTTTGAGCCTTTTGTACATCCATTTTGGTTCAGCCATATCTAATTGTTTTTCCTTCCTTAGCATCAAAATCTCCTAGTGTTTCGAAGGGGCATTCAATCCCCTAATATTCTAGGAAAGAAATTTCATTTTATATTTTTTATGGGGGGCTTTTTCCCCCCAAAGTTCAAAACTCTTTGAGATCCATTTGCCACTTCCATGGTTGTTTCCTTCTTTCACATTTTAGACTTTGATGGGTGACCCCTTTGGGTCTCAAAACCAACATCAGCCTTTCCATTTTTTTGACTTCTAGTGATTCGGTTAGGAGTACTGAGTCCCTCACTCTGAATTAAGGCAAGATCCACATCTTTCCTAGGGCCACAATCAGTAGGATCACAAAAACCAGATTCATCCAAAAAAGACACTACAACAGACGGAAACTTGTCTGCTTGCTTGGACGCTTCAAAATCCTCTATCGTAGATTTATCACAATCTAAAACTTGAAGACAATCAAAGGTATTCCTACATTCAACACCAACATCACAAACAGAGGCAACAACCAATGGAATATTTACCTCTAAGCACTTTCCATCGATTTCATCTGTGACAAGGCCTTCAACTGCACCAACATCCAAGCTTTCTGTGGGAACTTTACTAAACTCCTTAGGAGCACCATGAGCACCTTTCCTATCTACCCTTGATTTAGATGCCAGAAAACTTGGATTTGGGGTCTGCTTCCTTTCCCATACCTTTTTTCCTTTATCAGCTTTTTGAGATAGAGCACAAGTGAAGCTGGGATGACCAAACTTCTTGCATACCGAGCATTTCCCAGCTATGTTCTCATATTTTAAAGGTTAGGTCCAGACCCCAAACTTAGACTCAATTTCAATTGACTTCGGAAGGTCCTTATCAAGCATAACATTAACACAAAATCTAGCGTACAAAAACCTAGATCTAGCAATGGTAATAGGATCTATTGCCACCATCTCTTCTATTTCACTTGCGATTCCGGCTAGGATCTCCTCATGCCAAAGATATAAGGGAAGACCAGGAAGGCGAACCCACATAGGAGCTTGGTCAATGCATTGGGTGCCCACTTCCTTAGGAACAAACCTCTACGCCCAAAGAACCATGGACCACCTTGAAGAATCCTATCACGGTCCTCCAAACCATTGAGCCTAACCAAGAAAAATCCCTTAGGTAATGCAACAATCTCCAAAGAACCCTTAGGATGCCATTTTAACTAAGCCCACTTTCTAATAGCATCCAGATCTAGACGAACCCCAACAAATTTCCCAACAAGAGCAAAATCCCCATGGGAAGCAGCCATATCTGCAAGAGGGTCTGGAACCACAAGTCTTCCTGAACAAGAAAGGAGATTTAACCCTAGGCTCATTGATTTTTGCTTCCCCTTAAGTAGACTAACCCAAGATCGGGCCCCTGAGACAAAAGGCTGATGAAATGGCACACGTTCGAGACCCTTTTTACAAACCCTCTAGAGCCACCGCCGCCTAGCTTCAAACACTCTAAAGCTGCTGCTGCCTGACTCAGCTATGGATTAAAATCCCTAAAAAATGAAGATGATTTACTTGGAAAGATCTTGAACTCTTCTTCCTTTACACATTTAATTCCTTTTGAACTCGAACTTATATATTGTACTTGTTTATCCCTTATGTACTTCTTTGTTTCTTCTAATGGCTGATCCAAGTGAGTTATGGTGGTCTTTACCATAAGATGTTGTAGATAGTATTTATTTACCCCTTCTTTAGGAGTAGAATATTTTTGATCTGATCTACTTTCTAATAATGTATGATTTCCTTGCATTACCTTGAAATTTATCTTATGACCAAAGGTTTTTGTCTCTTTCTTCATAGTTTTTACTTTGCAAATTGTTGCCAAATGGCTAGCTTCATAATAATTATAACAACAACATGCAATATTTTTATAATCTACTTGTTGATCCCATTATCTTAATTTAGATTTGATCTTAATAGATTGTGACAAAGGTTTTAAAATATCCATAGCAACACATATTATAGTATAAATAGCATGCCCCTGCTCGTTAATAGTTAGTCCTTACTTGTTGAATTATTGTGGGGTGTTTCTAATATTCTTCAAAGCATTCTTATTGATAAGATGATATGGAAGTTCAAAAATCCTAACCCAAATTGAAAGATTCTTAACTTTTTTATCTCAAGAAGAAAAATCATTCCATGGTCTTAAATAAAGGGTATCTCTCCTTGTAAACCATGGGTCACCACTCAATATTTCATCCCTATTTTTGGAATTAGAAAATATGACAAGAAAAAATCTTTAGGAAGAAAATCCATAGTGTAATTTGAATTCAATTCCCACTTCTACTTGATCCAATCTTAAAATCCAAAAAACCTGAGTAATGTTTATGAAACTAATCCGTTGCTTTTAAAAACTGTTATATCATGCTCAATCATCTCATCCTTGATAGTCACTTCTAGTGTAACATCTTCTACCTAAATTAAACTTACCATATATTTGAGGTTTTGGTTATATTCAGCTTGGGCATCCATACTTTCAACTAGGGAATCCTTACTTTCCAATAGGGTTTTCAAATTTAACTTTCCTTCCAAACTAGCTACTGGGGCTCACTCTTAACATGCACTTCCTCCTAGCTCACACTCCCTCCTAGCTTACACTTGCTCTCAATTCATACTTTCTCCCAGCTCGCACTCCCTCCTGACTCGCACTCGCTTCTATATCTTTTTTCTATCAACATTCCTTTGCTTCGATTTTTTTTAGAAATAATATTCGTCACATTCATGGTAAGGTTTTGAAGCATCGATACACTTTGGATGAACCCATTGGTTTTATCCCATATTTGAAGATCTCAAGATTGGCTCGCACACACTCTTGGCTCACACTCACTCTTACTCTTCTCGACAATTTTTTGGAAACAATATTTGCTGCATTCATGGTAAGGGTTTGAAGCATTGATACACATCGAACGACTCCTTTGCTCTTTCACCATATCTGAAGATCTCAAGATTGGATCACACTCCCTCTTGGCTTGCATTCACTCTCTGCTCGCACTTCCTCTAACACTAATTTTAACAATTTAAATTAATACTATTTAATAATTTTTTATTTTTTATAAATGATAAATTTTTAGTTATTTAATGATATCTAATATTAAGATGATAAATATATGCGGAGTTAAATGGGTGGTTAGTTATCATATCACTTGTGTCCCAACATATTAATAATAAATAAAATGATAGCCAATAATATTCATTAACATTCCCCTGTGGATCAATTTTAGGTGATTGAATTTCTCTTTTTCCCTTCTCGAGTCTCGACAATGGCGTCGTGTCGTTGCATGTAAGAGGTATCTATGTATCCGCTGCTTTTCTTTCCATGCAATTGCAAAAGCGCATGTCACATGTCGTTGCAATTGTACGCTTTTCATTTTTTTTTTTAGAAGAGGAGGCATGCAGATTGAACCTGAGACCTTGACAGATTTTCAGTCCGAGTTTGAAGCAAAATCACCAGGTGGGTATAGATATGCTTCTTCTTTTTGTTGGAGTTGCTCAATTTTTTCTGGAAGCATGCTTTTTGATTTTGAGGATGGGGGAGAAATGCCATGAATCAGAAATAAGGTTGGGTTCCGATTTCATTCATTTGAAATTTTTTGTTGGATTGGATTGGATTGAATTAAAGTTCACCCATTTGAGGGATTTGTTGATTAAAATGTACCCATTAAGGGATTTGTTGAATTGATTTTAATTAAAATGAACCCATTGAGAGATTTATTGACTTGATGTAATGTAAAGTGCACCCATTTGAGAAATTTATCAAATCGAATTGAATTAAAATGCACCTATTGGAGGCAGAGAAATCCTTGGCATCGTCAAGAATAGGGTTAGGGTTTGTAACATAAATGAAATGAAATGAAATATTATTAATGTCCGCAGTGGGCCAAAATAAGACCCAAGGGACTATAAGAAGTACAATAATGACTTCCAGCTAGCAGGCTGAGAAGCCCAAAAAAGAAAAGAACTAAGAAAAATACAAGATCAAACCCGACAAACAGGCTAAAGAGAAAGGGAAAAGAAAAGAAAAGGGAGAGCAGAGGGGGGGAGGGCTGCAGTCCAATAGAAAGAAGTGCATGCCAATAAGAACGGAGAGAGAGAAGGAGGGGGGAGGGAGCAGCCCAAGAGGGGCAAGCTTCGAGAATCCCCCAAAAACTAGTCTCTCCTAACAGTCGAGGCCGAAGTACCGGAGCTGAAGAAGTCCATGATATGTCTCCGCCCATTGCTAGTTCGGAACCCTGACAAACTATTGGTGTGCTGTCTAGTGACCCTGCTTTTGTTCAAACTGGATGGTGTGGGGCGTTTCCGGTCGAAGTCACCTGGTCCGTCGGAGTTGGTGAAGTATGTTGTGATGAGCCGATGTTGAGGAGGGTGAGATCTGTTGGTTACGAATCTGCCATGAGGAAAGGATTTTGGGTTGATGCGCCCAGATTCGCCCACCAGCATGAAAGGCCGGAAGGAAGATATGCCTTCCGTGCCAATCTCCGGAGAAGGCCGGCTCCTTTGGGGGTTTTATGGTTTAAGCTAAGAGTGCAGGAAAGAGATAAAGGAACGGAAAGAATTTACAAATGTGATTGGAGTTTGGTGGGGGGAACTAACAGTACGGCAACACATTAATCACCATTACTTACTGCATCATAAATACAAAGCATGACTGAGAACTGCAAAACCTAAGTATACTTTCTGTATTAAGCAGTGTATATCTGACAAACAATGCTTTAGGTATATCTGACCACCAAATGCTGAAACGAATCAACGAGCAGTGACACAGGGAAACGTAAAGCATAAAGAATAAAAGCAGTAGAATAGAACCAGTCATACAATTTATGTTTATGAGCAGAAGCACGGTTACAATGGTTCCCTAACAGACATTCCCCTTCCACCCTTTACAATGAAAACATGGTGGGTTTTTATAGCCCGAGTCCCTCCCGTTACATTAATGGGCACAAAGTCCCAGTCAAACACTAGCTGACAAAAGCGGCGAAAGAGCTGCAAATGCTAACCTTTGTCGGACCGGACTGTACCCGCAGCATGGTCTTCCTGGAAGCTGGACAGCTAGGTGGCGGTGTGTTGGGCAGAACTTCTTATCGGCAGGAATGCGGGTAGAACCTCTAATCAGCTTTAAATGAGGCCACTGGCATAGGTAGTGCAGCCCATGCTCGTCCTTTTGCTCGGCACGTCTTGGCTCAAATCCCGAAGTTGGACACTTGTCAGATGATGGGTGATGCTGTTTGACACGTGTCTGCCTTGAAAGGCAGTTTATCCAACTTCGTCTGGGATCAGAGCGCCATCGGGTTGCGCAGGCAGAAAACAGCTTAGTCGGGAAGGCCTTCATGCCTTGGGTGTATTCTCGAGTTTGTTTCCCTACTGCGCACTTGTCAAGGGCGCACTCCGACTTCGCTGCGAAGTCGGACTGCGCACAGGTGAAAGCTGGTTTCTGCCGCCGTACGGACTTCACTCCAGCACTTGGTCATTTTTCTGCCAGCCTGCCAGCCTGCTACAAGGTGCGCCCAGAAGAGGGGCGAAGTCGGACTTCGCACCAAAACTGGGCGAAGTGCGAACTTCGCACCAAAACTGGGCGAAGTGCGAACTTCGCACCAACACTTAGCCATTTTCCAGGGCAACTGTTGTCAAATTTGAGATCCAACTGAGGGGCTCCAAGAAAGGGGGGAAAAAGAGAATGTAGGAAAGAGAGAGAAAGGGAGAGAAGAAGAAAGGAAAATAGAGGAAGAGGGAAAAGGAAGAGCAGCATTGCTACAAAATTGAAAACATTGCACCCCGTGCAAAATGTGGCAACAAGATCCATTTGGAGAACTTTTATGTCGTCGAAGTTATCTCCCTAAGAGTGCGAGACAACGCTGGTCCGGGTATCTGAAGAAGGTAGAAACACATCGAGAGTTGTCCCTGAAAAGGTAATGGAACCTACCCCGAATCTCATAATAAATGGGACAACAAAAAATGAAGTGATGCAGGGTCTCAACTTCACCCAAGGAGCAAAACAAGCAAATCTGCTCCTCCATCGGAAGATGGTGATCTGACTCAATCCGGAGTTGGTGAGAACACACCCTGAGTTGCCCAATAGTGATCCAAAGACTATGCATTGTGTGTTGTTGAAGGTATTGTGGAGGAACTATTCTGCCCTCCTGTATTTGTAAGAAGTGCTCATGGTAGAAAGACAGCTTGGGGGAAAGAGGGGCAACAAGAGAGATCCATGTGCATCTGGTGTACTGGAGACTAACATCCTTCCGAATCTCGTGGAACATCTTCTCCTTAGTAAGCCGAGAGGGGGGGAGAACCCCCAAAGAATAAGGGGGCAGCCTCTATATCTGTATCTGAATGTTGGCCAGGAGAGTAGAAACCTGAAAATACCAGCTCCTCCGGCCTCCCGAGAACTTGGAGAGAGTTCCATCGAGGAGCGAAGGGTGAGGTAAGGGTACCGCCTGCAACCCTCAGGGGTATCTCCGAAAGTACGGATCCTGTGAAGATAATCGATAATCAGGAAGATAATCTCAAGCTGGAGAGGAGAAGCCCCAAACTCTGCCAGAATAATTGAACGCGGGACTGTTCCCTTGCAACGAATGAATCATCGAAGAAAGAGTGTCTGCACTCGTTCAACCCGTGACCACTCAATCGGGCCAAGACTAGGGCCCCAAACCATTGACCCACAAGTAATAGTTGGCTTGACCAAAGCGTCAAAGATCCTCATATTCACAGGTATATCCTGAAAATGTGCTTTGAAGCAATTCCTCTCTAGCAAAGACAGAGTTGCATACCCCTTACACACCCGGACCTGGGTGGCGGGTTTCATACCAAAAGTGGGACCAATGAAAAGAACCCCCAAATACACATAAGAGGTGGTGATTTCGACCTCCTGGCCCTGGAAAAGGAAGTGGAGATGGGATAGAGCCTCTTTGGTAGTATTGAATACCATAACCTTGGTCTTAGAAAGATTCACCGTCAACTGTCTCGAGTCACAAATAGCGGCAAGTGTGTCCAGATGATGCTGAAGCCCCTCAGGGGATGAGGCCAAAAGAACAACATCATCAGCAAAGAGGAGAATAGAAATCAACACATGGTGAAGAAGGCAACCATCCTCTGGGTGAGCGTTCTCCCTGATAAAAGTCTCAAGCTCGTCGATAAAAATTCCAAAAAGTGTCGGCGAAAGGGGGCATCCCTGTTTCACTCCTATGGTGATAAGAATATTGGTTGAAAGCCCTTGAGGGGAGCGAAACCGACCTTTCACAGTCTCATATAACCGTGTAATCACTGTCAAAAGCTGCCTAGAGATGCCAATTGATCGAAGCCTCTCAAGAAGTAAATGTCGAGGCACTGTTGCCACATTTTGCACGGGGTGCCATGTTTTCAAAAATCTGTAAGTGTGCTGCTCTTCCTTCCCTCCTCCTCTTTCTCCCTTTCTCCATCTTTCCTTTTCCCCTTTCCTGCAGTTTCATTCCTCCCTTTTTCCCCTTGTACTTCCCCAGTCAAGTTCCCCAAAACTGAGCAAGTGTCCCCTGAAAAATTCTAAGTGTCAGGGCGCAACCCGACTTCGCAGCGAAGTCGGGGTGCGCCCTCAAGTCTGAGCGCAGTAGGGGATGCGAAGTGCGAAGGCAGGCTGAAACGGAGCAAAATTTGACTAAGTGTGGGGGCGCAACCCGACTTCGCAGCGAAGTCGGGGTGCGCCCTTCTTCCTGGGCGCACTTGGGAAAGCAGTGTGCAGAAAATCAGCTAAGTGCTGGGGCGCAACCCGACTTCGCAGCGAAGTCGGGGTGCGCTCCCCTTTTTGGTGCGCAGTCCGAACAGCGGGAAAATCAGCTAAGTACCGGTGCGCAACCCGACTTCGCAGCGAAGTCGGGGTGCGCCTTTGACCGGTGCGCAGTTGGGCAAGATTCATCAAGCAAGCCAGAATTTGGCTAAGGCACGGAGGCCCTCCCCAACTGCGCTGTTCCCCACCTGCGCCACAACGCTCTGATCCCGGGCGAAGTTGGATAAACTGCCTTTCAAGGCAGACATGTGTCACTCATCAGAATTCGACAAGTGTCCAGCCTCGGGATCCGAGCCGAGATGTGACGGGATAAAGGACAAGCATGGGCTGCACTACCTACGCCAGCTGCCCCTATTTAAGCTGATGAGAAGTTTCATCTACCGCAGCTACCCGCATTCCTGCCGACCAGAGGTTTGACCGCACGCACTGCCACGTAGCTGTACAGCCTTTCAGGGAGACCTTGCTGCAAGTACGATCCTCGCCGACAGGAGTCAGCATCAGTAGCTATTCAGCCGCTTGTGTCAGCTATTGTCTTGTCTGGGACTTTGTGCCCGTAAATGTAATCGGGGGGGAACTTGGGCTATAAATAGCCGGATCATTTCATTGTAAAGGGGTGGAAGGGGAATATACTGCTAGGGAACCATTGTAGCTGTGCGTTTGCTTCTAAATACAAGATACATACTTGGCTCTGCTTACTGTCTTCATTTTGTATGCTGCCTCTCCTTGTCATTTCTGCCTCATGTTTCTTATTTCATTGCTTATCGTTGTACTCGAACTCGGACTCAGTATTTGATGATTAAGTATTCCTGGAATGCATAGATAGAGGATACATAGGATGCATGATAGCTGTAGTTTCAATATGTGTTTTGTATAGGAATGCTGTTAGTAGTGGTGATTGATCGTTGCCGTGCTGCTTATTCCCCCCGCCCAACTCAAATCACATTTGGATTCTCTTTCCGCATGTGTATCTCTTTCCCTGCACTCTTAGCTTAAAACACTAAAAACCCACAGGAAGCCGGCCTTCTCCGGAGATTGGCACGGAAGGCATTCCTTCCTTCCGGCCTTTCAATCTGGTGGGCGAATCTGGGGCGCATTATACCAAATCCTTTCCTCATGGCAGATTCGTAACCAACAGCTTCTCTGGCACGCCCGGTGGGACATGGAAGTTTCCCACCCCAAGACAGAATCGAAGCACTGGTGTTCGCTTCATTGCTGTTAAAAATCAGAGCACCTGGCGACTCTGCAAGTACCTGAATACTCTCCGAGTCCGTGAAGACCGGTCCGAACGCCTTCATGCAAACGAGAAGGTGGCGAGCAAGGAATCCGGGAAACCAACCTGACCTTTACGAAATCGACATTGCCGCTCCAGAGAGCGCGTCAGGCTGGCCGATCACCAAGCTCGCATAGAAGAGCCTGAAACCGAAATCGAAGAGGCTGAGGGTGAAGAGCAATCTACATCCTCGGACGATACCGATACCGAGTACACTACCGGAGGAGAAGAAGACATGGCTGCCCAGCAGAACGATGATGATCTCTTCCCGGCGGTAGACTCTACGGGGCCCTTGGCCCTAGTCGGACAGCAAGTTGTGCCCCCCGCTGCCTTAAAGTCTATCCCTACATATGACGGCTACGGCAAGACGGCGTACGAACACATCCAGGACATTCTGGCCCTGGCTGCACTACATTCCATCACTGATGAGGGTGTGAAGACCCGTCTCGCGGCCCTTTCCCTAAGGGGAAAGCTTCTCTACTGGTGGAGATCACTGCCGGAGGGATCTATTACGGGGTGGCGCCAGCTGGCCGACAGGCTCGTGAAAGGATGCAATGAGTCTGCTGATCCCTCTTCCTTGTTGCATCGGTTCCAAAGCATCCAACGACACCCCCAAGAGGAGGTGTCGGACTTCAACATACGGTTTGCGAGGTCTTGGAAACGAGTACCTCGCGAACTTCGACCTTCAGCAGGTCAGGCTGCGCACTACTACCTGAGGTCTTTCAACTCAGACATTTGCCTGTTGCTGAAGATAGCCAGAATTGACTCGTTCCCTGCTCTGTACGAGGCTGCCCAACAAGCTGAAATGGATATCATTTCCATAGGCAGACTCCCGCATAGGGTACAGCCACCCATTTACCCTGACTTTCCTCAATCCCAGTACCCATCAGCTTCTGGTATGATGCCGTCCACTTCAGGACAGCAACCCCAGCAACAATGGAATCCGGCGCCGGTCGTAAACCCTTACGGCCCGCCACAAATTCACTATCCGCCTCCTCCTCCGCATTATCCAGCACTCCCAGCTCCCCCGCAGTATGCGCAGTATTCTACACCTCCTCCATTGGCTGCCTTACCTCCGCCAGCTCAGTTGCCGCCTCCGGACAATGATATTCAAAACAAAATCCTCCAGGAGGTGCGGGCTTTGGCCTCTGGATATCACACCATGTCCAACGACATGACTATTCTGAAGAAGAAACAGGCCCAGATGGACCTTGTTCCAAGGAGGCCATATCCTCCTCCGGCACTGACAAAAGATCAAGCCCCAGAACGGCGAGATCAGAGGCGGCCCCCTGCAAGAAATGCTGCCATTGAAGACCAACCTGGCACTTCTGACCAGGTCAACTGGTGCACCACGTGCAACGACCCGCATTCGGAAGAAGACTGCACACTGCACCAGCATTACCTCCAGACCCTGGCAGGCAGCGCCATAGAGGACGAAGAACTCTACATGATCCTGGACGACGAAGGCAACTTTGCCGTCCCAGAGGAAGATCTGGTGTTGCCCCCTGCCAAAGAAGACAAAAAGCCCGCCGACGCCGCCGCAAAGCCCTTGAAGGTATACGCCGAAGAGACAAGGCGCAACTCGCTGGGCTGCCACCTGACAAGAGGCTGTGGCCTTACACAGCCAAGGAAAAAGCTCCCGCAGCCAAGCCTCCCGCAGCAAAAACAGCTCCTTACAAAGCTGCTCCTTCTCCAGCCAAAGCTCCCGCTGCTCAGCCTCCAGCTGAAACAAAAGAACAAGCTCAGGAGAAGCTGAGGTACCCGTCTCTGACAAAGAGACAGAGAGTAGAGGCCACGCAGCAATACCGCACCAAGTATGAGCCTGCAAAGGAAACGGAGGGAGCTAGCACCTCAGGCTACAGCATAGTCGATGAGCTGAAGAGGACCCCTGCAAGGATAAGCATGTATGATGCTCTCCTGCTCCCAGGGCAAGTTGATCTGCTGCAAGAATCTCTGAAGAGCATAAAGTGTGGCAAGCAGATACAACTCGCTGTTTTGGTTCAACCCCCGACGCCTCTCGCCACCGGGAAGAACAGACCACCTCCCTTCTATCTGTCATTACGGATGCAAGGGTATATAGTACACAACTGTATGGTGGATTCTGGTGCCTCCACGACTGTAATGCCGAGAGTTGTCTGCGACGAAATCGGGATGGAGTATACAAGGAGCAGCCAAGGCGTGCCGCAACTAGACGACACCCCCGTCAAGATAGTTGGTGTCATCAAAGACATCCCGATCCGGCTGCACAAAGCTCTCGACATAGTGGTCATTCAAGAGGTCGTGGTTGTCGACTTGGAACCCTACTTCGGCATGTGTCTCTCCAGGGAGTTCACCGCGAAGCTGGGAGGGTATCTCGTCTCTGGATTACTCGCATATGGAAGTGCCCTTCAAAGGAAGGAGACTGAAGATCTACAACGAGAAGCCTTCCACATTTCTAGTGGAGAAGATACCCGGAGAAGAGTTGCAGGACTGCATGGTTCAGCTGACGGAGGAGGAACTGGTGGTGGTAGACATGACGGAGCAAGCTCTTGAGCTGCTGCAAGTAGAAGATGAGTTCTCCTTGCGGGACTTCAACGCCGTAATCGAGACCGAGCAAGGCTGCTACACCGTCATCCAGCCTGAGAGGCTTGACAAGTCAGCCAAGAAAGAAGTAGGACCTGCACCAGAGAAGCTATGGCAGCTTTTCTTTGATGGCGCCCGATGCAAAAATGGCGCCGGTGCAGGTGTACTCTTGGTTTCCCCGACCGGGATCCAGAAGGACTACACCTACAGGCTGGCCTGGAGCTGTACCAACAATGCGGCGGAGTACGAAGCCCTGTGCTTGGGTTTGAGAAAAGCGGAGAGGCTGGGGATTAAGCATCTGCAGATCTTTGGCGACTCATAGCTGGTGTGCAACCAGATTACGAACAAGTGCGCCTCCAAGAAGCACTATCTCAAGGCGTACCGTAATCGGGTGTGGGACCTGATGGAGTCATTCGACTCATTGAATGTCAGAGCTATATCGCGTGAGAAAAACAAGCACGCTGACATTCTGGCGTCTGTTGGAGCCAGGTACGTTCCGGCCGATGACACTGTCCGTAAGCCGAAGCCGGTCCGTACCATTTACAGTGCCTTCGTGCTCGATAAAGACACCCACCGGCAGGTGTTTGATCGTGACGAGGAGATCGTCACATTTTTGGTTACCGAAGCGTGTTCAATCGAAGGTAGAGACCCTAATGACGAGCAATATGAGGGGTTGATACAGCTTAAAAATAATCATGTCCCGAAAGGACTGATTACACTAGAGAGTCTCTTTGATCAGAATGACAGAGCAATATCACACAGGATCAAAGTAGACCCCAAGCAGTACGTCGACCTGGAGCTTGAACCTGGAAAGACAATTAAGGTCGGAACGGACTGCACCAAAGAGGAACTCGAGCAGATCAGATCATTATGCCGAGAGTTCCCCGACATAGTAGCCTGGTGCTACCAGGACTTGAAGGGGTATGACAGACAGATAATCCAACATACCATTGAGCTAGAAGATGGTGCAAAACCATTCCGGCAGAAGCAAAGGGCTGTAAATCCGAAGATCGAAGCCATGATGAAAGCCGAGCTCCTGAAGATGCTGGAAGCCAAGATCATCTACCCCATCAAGCATTCATCCTGGGTTGCGAACTTGGTCCCCGTGAGGAAGAAAAACGGAGACATTCGTCTCTGTGTGGACTTCAGAAATCTGAATCAGGCCTCACTCAAAGACCATTATCCGCTTCCCCAGATCGATCAGATCCTCCATATAGTTGCTGGAGCGCAGAGATTCTCCCTCCTAGACGGCTTTTCTGGGTACAACCAGATCTGGGTCAAAGATGAGGACCAGCATAAGACAGCGTTCACCACCAAATGGGGAACGTTCGCCTATCAGCGCATGCCCTTCGGCTTATCCAATGCTGGCGCCACATTCCAGAGAGCCATGGACTTGGCCTTCCGAGAGTCGCTTAACAAGGTCATTGTCATCTATTTGGATGACATGACTGTATTCTCTCATAGGAGAGAGGACCATGTTTCCCATCTCAGATATTTGAGAGATGTCGTGAATTCGGCATTTCCATAAACCCGAAGAAATCAGTCTTCGCGGTAAGAGAAGGTAAGCTGCTGGGACATGTCATCTCCGAGAAAGGCCTTGCAGTGGACCCTGACAGAGCAGAGGCCCTCCTCCGCTTGCCCGCCCCAGTTGACAAGAAAGGGCTACAGTCCTTCTTCGGCCAAATCAATTTCGTGCGGAAGTTCATACCGGACTTCGCACAGGTAATCAAGCCCATGGCCGAACTGCTGAAAAAGAATGCTGAATTCTTATGGACTGATGAGAGGAGACAGGCCTTCGAGGAAATCAAGGCCCGAATTGCGCAAGCCCCGGTGTTGATAAACCCGGATTACTCCAAGGACTTCATCCTGTACGCGGTGGGAGAACCCGAGAGTTACGCCGCAGCCCTGACATAGAAGGGAGACGATGGCGAAGAGCGCCCCATAGCGTTCTTAAGCCAGGTGATCCAGCCGCACGAAGAGAAGTACAATTTTATTGAGCGGCAGGTTCACGCGGTCATGAAGTCTCTCCGAAAGTTCAGGCACTTTGTCTCCCAAAGCCGGACAACTGTCTTCGTGATACACCCGGACGTCCGAAACTTCATCATACAAGGGGAACCGGGTCACAAGAGAGCAGGATGGATTGCCAAGATCCAGGAGTTCGACATCGAGGTGCGGCCAACAAAGCTTATCAGAGGCCGAGCCTTGTGCCAGGAGCTGGCCCGAAGCGCTGCAGCCGAGATATCTGCCTGTGAGTGGGAAGATCCGACAACAACTACCAACCTAGCCAACTCCTTACCAGAGGAGAGTGACTGGACAGATGACCTGGTGAGGTATTTCTGCACCGGGAGATGTCCAGACCACCTAAATGCCTCACAAAGAAGGAGGTTTCGGCTAGGTGCATTGAAATACACTCTTCGCCCCGAGGGGCTTTACTTCAAAAACATTGACGGCATCCTGTTGCGGTGCGTCAAGAAAACCGACCAACCCAGGATCCTCGGAGAATTTCACTCCGGGATGCCTGGGGGTCACCATTCTGCAAGGCCTACGGCCTTGAAAATAATCAGAGCTGGGTATTATTGGCCCACTCTCTTCACATACGCACATGCGGTCTGTGCAAAATGTGACAAATGCCAGAGATTTGCTGGCAGAAACAGAAAAGCACCCCTGCCCCTCCAACCAATCCAAGCCGAGACTCCGTTTCAGCAATGGGGTTTGGACTTCATCGGGGTCATTACGCCGAACTCTGCAGCAGGGCACAAGTTCATTCTTACCGCCACCGACTACTTTACGCGGTGGGCAGAGGCGATCCCCACCAAGAATGCGGACCAGGAGACGGTCATCGGGTTCCTCGAGAGCCTCATTACCCGCTTTGGGGTCCCTGAGTCAATAGTGATGGACAATGGTCCGGGGTTCGCAGGCGCTGTACTCACGGAGTACACCAAGCAAATACGGCATTTATCACAAAATGTCTTCCAATTACTACCCGCAGGGGAACGGCCTGGCCGAGTCTACTAACAAGAATCTACTGAAAATCATCAGAAGGACAATAGAGAAAAACAAGAGGACTTGGCACCTACTCCTGAATCGGGCACTATGGGCGGATAGAATATCCTTCAAAAAGTCTATCAAGACATCCCCCTATGCGCTCGTGTATGGCAAGGAGGCAGTCCTGCCAACCCACATAGAAATTCCCGCCCTCTGGATGCTTGATGAAGAGAGAGGTAGCGGAGATCCAGTGGACGCCAGACTGTGCCAGCTGCTACGGTTAGAGGAAGACAGAGAGAAAGCATACCAGGCCTTCACCAAGCATGCTGAAGCGACCCAAGGCTGGTTTGCAAAAGGCACCACCGCCCGAGTTTTCAAAATCGGGGACCTGGTGCTGAAGTGGGACTCACTGAAGGCAAAGCCGGGCAATCACGGCAAATTTGACGCCCTCTGGGAGGGTCCTTATCAGATTGCCCAGGTGAACCAGTTCAACGCATTCGTGCTCCGGGATATGGAGGGACAACTTCTCCCCATTCCCGTCAACGGGTTCCACCTCAAAATTTATCACCACTGAAGGCACCCAATGGGTCCTTCCTTGTACAGTTTTCCTTTCTGTATTTTTAGTTTTCAGAATGTACATATTCAGCTTTCAGTTTTTTAGTTTTCAAGAGCCCAAGTAGAACTTAAAGCAAACCCCGACTTCGCAACGAAGTCGGGTATCGCTCCTTGAACAGTGCGAAGTTCGAAAGAAAGCAGCTGACAAGAGGGGCAGAAAATTTTGGCTAAGTCTGGGTGCGCAACCCGACTTCGCAGCGAAGTCGGGCTGCGCACCGTCTGAAGAGCGCAGTTGGGAAAGGCAAGGCTGAAAACGGCTAAGTGTCAAAATCAGACTGCGCAAGCAAATCTGAGCGAAGTCGGATTGCGCCCATTTTTGGGGCGAAGTCCGAGTGCGCCCCCATTCTCGGACGCACCCTGGGTAATCTGTCACGGGAAGAAGAAAACGGCTAAGTGTCAGATCAGATTGCGCCCATTTTTGGGGCGAAGTCTGACTGCGCAGTCAAACATGGGCGAAGTCGGAATGCGCTCTTTTTTGCGAAGTCCGAGTGCGCCCTCAATTTTGGGCGCACTCGAATGACCCATCACGGAAAACATGAAAAATCCTAAGTGTGGGCCCAGAGCGCAGTACGGCACGGTGCGAAGTTGGGTCATGGGCCATAAATTCTCCCTTGGAAAGTGTGCCCAGACGGCGGCGATGACGTCATAAAAAGCACGAGGTCCAAAGAATGTTTAATGATTGCGCGACTTTCAAGAACGATGTCATTAAGAAAGCAAGGCGCATTTGGACCAACTGCAACTTGGGTGCGCTTTTCAAGATTAAACCCATGCACGGCCACCAAAATCTTATAACGCTTCCACCAACTTCCAGTTAACCGTCTTAACTTCCTCCCCAGCGCCATTAAAGCTGCAACCCTTGCCTAGAAAAAGGACCCTGGCATACTCAGAAAATTCAGATTGTCAAGCTGACCCCGAGACTGCAAAGCGCAGAACTGAGAAGCCAGAAGCCGTAATTTCCTGTCTCTGCCCATCCTAACAGAGAAAATGGACAAGGGGAAAGCGCCCGTACAGGCGCAATCCAGTGACGCAGAGCCTGAAGCTGGGGAGCAGACGGAATCCAGCGCTCATGAGAGCGAAGTGCCGCAGGAGCAGAAAAGGAGAACCCGGACGAAGAGGTGCGTAGTTGGGCAAATTCCGCCGCCGCCCGTTAATCACCTGGCCGGGTACAAGGACGGCTCTTTCTCCATCAGCCTCACCAAGCTGCGGCCGAATATTGCGAAGTGGGCAGACAAGGTTTCGCCCTCACACCATGTCGGGGCTGCGTATAAATCGAACCTGTACTGGTTCCTGTGCCCTCCTACTCACCAGTGCCCGGAGCTGATTGAAGCGATTGTAGAATATTACAAGCCAGCCGCCCGACAAGTCTGCGACAACAAGGGAAAAGTGCTGTTCACACTTTTCCGGGAGAGCGTCCAGCCAGCGTTCGCCCTGGGCTCCAGTATGAACCCGACGCGATTGTCAGAAGGGTTAATCTGGATGAGCAAACCGGCAGATTCACGCAGACCAAGCGGATGAGAGATTTCCTCAACTCAGAGCTGAAGACTCCGCTGGCAGCCGGACAGTGGCCGTCAGGCCCCATACCGCTGGACAAATTTGAAAACAAGTACATTTATATCATCCTGGCGTGGGTCCTCGGCTGCGATTCTGACAGAGTGGTACGGCCGTACCAGCTGGCACTGGCAGAGTGTATCCTGCACGGGGAGTTTTACGACTCCACAGCGCAAAAGAGTGGGAAGCGCCCCATTTTCTTCGACTGGGCAGACTGGCTGGCGTACGCCATTCATTCTAACCTAGTCAGGCTGCAGCAGAAGCAGTCAACGGAATTCCGGTTTTGCTCCTTCCTCGCATGGTTGTGCCTGTACCACATGCACTACCGGATGAACGTTCCTGACTTGAAGAAAGTAAACGAAAAAGGAGAGCCGCTGCCCGTGTACGAATGGACCGAGATCCTGTACAGAAAAGGGTCATTCTATGAGTTTAATCTTAAATTTCTGTGCATGGTCCTGGGGTTGTTCAACCGTAAGGCATCCCGCCCGCCGGAAGTCATGACAAGATACCTGAGGAAGAATGAGTACGGGGATACCTTCCGGCTGACGCAGGGCATCGTGGTCGAATCTACGGATTCAAGGGGAAGCCGTTCCTGTTGCCCTACTTCTGCACTGACCACCAGTTCGGGATGGAAATTGCGCGGCAGATGGACTATGTCGAAGAAGAGTTCGGCCAGGGCAAAAAGAGAGGCCATATCTTTCAGTATCCCATCACCTGGGCGAATACCCAAGTTTACGAGATCGGACAACACGTCTACCTCGAGCAGGAGCTCATCGACATGGGTCTAATAATGCACATCTGCCCCCGAGCAGAGATTATGCAGGAAAGAGGCAACAGAACAGGCGCAGACCTGGAATGGCACATCGAGCAGATGCAATCATGGCCTCCATGGCATGATTTTTACTGCGAGGAGGTGGCATATGACCCAGAGCGGAACCCGGATCATCGGCTGGATTCTGCGGGCTTCAAAAGATTTCTCGCCAAGGTGGCGCCCCTCAACTGGCAACAGGACAAAGTCGTCGAATGCTGGAAGATGAGATGCCGCACGCAACACGACAAATCCAACCGGAAAACGCTGGCCGTTGATGATGAGTTTTCGGCGCTATATGATCAATACGCTGACACGTGGCGGCCTCTCGAATTTCGAAATTGCGTTCCCCGAGGCGCAAGGAAAAGGTATACAAGGAGGCCCCCGTCCCAGCAATCGTCAACTCCGGCGACTTCCAGCGCAACTCCGACGAGCAGTCAAGTGGTCCCACACCACTTGAAAAACATATATACAGGCTCCATGGATGGAGGTATTCATAGGCGTGTTTCTCTTATCTGTCAATTATAAATCATGTAATACAAACATTAGTGTGAAATATATATCAAAATTCTTATGGTATGTTTTAAGTGTGTAATTTTATTAAAGGGCATTAAAACCACTACACATTTTAAAGAAAAGTAAAGAAGGGAAGTATACAACTCATTTCCACTGATATGTTATACTTAATATTAAAACGCAGCCGCTCGTGATTGCGTGATTATTGAACTTGTAGATACAATACTTACCATTAACGCGTAATTTATAATATGCTTGGATGTGTTAGATTTCAGTGTTTCCTTTGCCATAGCTCCAAGAAGGAGAGTATAGTATCAGGTAAGCAAACACATTGCTAAGAGTAGCTTTGAAACCAGCTTTGAGGCCTTTCTAGTTGCAGGGGACCTTGGATGAGATTTTTTGAAGAACAAGTGGCTTTGTTTTCAACAGCCTAGCTTACGGGATAAGCTTGAGACTTATTCATGTAGTTTGACACGAAGTGCTTGTTTCTTAATTTATGTAAGCCACCTTCAAATATGCAAACTTTAGGGAAACAACAAGTGAATGGTGTAGGATATGCAATTTGTTAAAGGCATATGACAATCAAACAAATGATGGAGATAATAAAATTAAATAACAGGACAATATTAAAAGACTTAAACTTAAAAACAGAGCAATGAACCAAAAAGCAGAACTGCAGATTTTCAACACAGAAAGTCCAAGAAAAAACTTCTTTATTTTCTTCTTCTTCTGCTGCTGCATGGCTGAGGAATGCCAAACATTTATAGCCTTAGAAGGATAAACCTAGAAAATTCTAGACACCAAAAAATAGTTACAAAAATCATGTAAACTTAGTAAGTTACAAAAAACATCTAATCTTAGAAAAAAGAAATAAATCTTAATCTAAACAAGATCATTGAATGATCTGTTACAAATCAGATTTTCTAAATTTAACATCCTCCCTAAAATCTGATTTGTGAAAAATTATTGCTCATTCCTCCCTCAAATCTGATTTGTGAGAAAGGGCTCTCATTCCCACTTTGCTTGCTGAAAATGGATGTTGTAAAGCTTGAAAGTGAGCATATTTGGAAAGGTGATCAACTACCACAAAAATTACTGTTTTACCTTCTGATTTAGGAAGTCCTTCAATAAAATCCATAGATATATGTTCCCATTGGCGATCGGGAATAGGTAATGGTTGAAGCAGTCCTGGTGACTTGACTGTTTCTCCCTTATTGCGTTGGCACACTTCACATTCTGCTACCCATTGCTTGACCTCTGCTTTTAACCCTTTCCAACAAAAGGATTGTTTGACCCGTATGTAGGTTTTCAGAAACCCTGAATGTCCTGCTGATGGAGAGGCATGTGACTCCTCTAGAATCTGTGATTTGATTGTTGAGTTGTGTGGAATGTAAATGCGACTCTTCTTACGTAATATTTGGTCCTCATATGTGGAAAGAGGGTACTTAGAGGAACCCCTAGACAATGCTTGAATTATTTGAGCCGTTTCATTGTTGGATAGCCATTCTTCCTGCAACTGAGACACCCATTGCGAACATGGTCCTGAAATGGCATTGATGACTACTTCATCTTCGTATTTTCTAGATAATGCATCAGCTGCCACATTTTCTTTTCCTTTCTTATATTCAATCACAAAATCATATCCCAACAATTTAGTCAACCACTTATTTTGTTCGGGATAAGAAAACCTTTGCTCTAAAAAATGTTTGAGACTGTTGTGATCTGTTTTAATAATAAAACGACTATTGATTGAATAGTGCCTCCATTTTTCCATTGCGTGTAGAATAGCCAACATTTCTTTTTTGTAAGTGGATCCACCCAAATTCTTCCCTGCAAGTTGTTTACTTTCAAATGCCAAGGGATGACCCTCCTGCATTAGTACTGCCCCAATACCTATTCCTGAGGCATCACATTCAATGATAAATGGTTTTTGAAAATCCAGAGTGGCCAAAACTAGAGTCGTACACATTGCCTCCTTGAGAGCCTCGAAGGCTTGAGTAGCTACGTCGGACCAATGAAAAACATCCTTCTTGGTGAGCGCTGTGAGAGGGCCTGCCATTTTACCATAGTTACACACAAATTTGCGATAGTAGCCAGTGAGACCCAAAAAACCACGAAGTTTCTTGATGGTTTTAGGTAAAGGCCAATCCTGAATTGCCTTAATCTTATTGGGATCCACTTTAACGCCTTCTTGAGATACTATATGACCGAGGTACTCAACTTCTTGAACGCCAAATGAGCATTTAGATCGTTTGACAAACAACTTTTCCTTGTGTAGGATGTGAAGAACTCTTCCCACATGTGATAAATGATCCTTCCATGATTTACTATAGATGAGTATGTCATCAAAGAAGACTAGAACAAATTTGCATAGGAATGGACGAAACACCTGGTTCATGAGACTTTGGAATGTAGATGGGGCATTAGTGAGACCAAAGGGCATGACCAAGAATTCATAATGACCTTCATGAGTTCGAAAAGCTGTTTTGGGGATATCTTCTTCCCTAACTCGGATTTGGTGAAACCCTGAACGTAAGTCTAATTTGGTAAAGAATTTGCCACCATGTAGTTCATCTAGTAAATCATCAATGACAAGGATAGGAAATTTATCTTTGATCGTGATTTTGTTGAGAGGGCGAAAATCAGGACACATGCGCCAAGAATTATCTTTTCGATGAGCTAAGACTATTGGTGAGGAGTAAGGGCTAGTACTATGATGGATGACACCATGGTTGAATAGCTCTTGGACAATCTTCTCAAATTCTGTTTTCTGGGGTTGGAGATATCGATAAGGACGACCATTGGGTGGAAGACTACCAGGCACTAGATGTATGGCATGGTCATGAGATCTTTTGGGAGGTAGTCCTTTTGGTTCTTGAAAAACCTCCTCATAGTTAGCCACAATGTTTTGGAGATCTTCTTCTTTGATTTCAGGCATATCTTGGTCTAATTTCTCTATGCAATTGATTCGGGCTATGAATCCCCCACCATATTTTCTTAATATCTTTTCCATGCTATGTGAACTTACAACTTTTGATGGAGGTGTGGGTAATCCTTGAAGACGAATGGTCCTCCCATTGGCTTGCCATTCCACAAAGCGATGTTTGTGATTAAAACCCACGGTGGTTTCCAATTGTTCCATCCATGCAATGCCTAAAATAACTTCTGAATTTCCTAATTCCATAACAAAAAGAGGACCTTGCCAAGTATACGTACCCATTTGTAATGAAACTGAAGATGTCTTACCTAGATATTGAGAAATTTCCCTGCTTGCAATTCTGACTTGAAACCGATCTTGACTAGAAGAGAAGACGTGCAAACCCAATGTCCTTGCAAGTTTTGCATCAATGAAGTTGTGAGTACTTCTTGAATCAATTAATATGGTCACCCTCTATTTCCAAATGAAACCTGCCACCTTGATTGTATGGTGAGAGGATAACCCCATAAGAGCATGTACTGAAATTGTCATGGTATCATCTTCCGCTACAACCTCCTCATGTTCACTTTGGTCATCGATTGTGGGATCCTCAAGTGCGTTGTATTCCTCTATTTCTTCATCGTCTTTGTCGGCATATTCAATTTGAAAGTTTTGGCGTGGTTCACATGCTTGATCTTTTGGGTGTTGATTGCGACATTTGTAGCAGAAGTACCATGATGGTTGATCATTTCGGCGGAAAGAGTTGTTGTGGAATTGAGGTCGACCATACGAATCGCGTCATGTGGATGAGCCTAATTGCAACTTCGTCTCTGCCAAATCGGAAATCCTTATACACTCATCCAACTTGGATGGATTTTGTAGGTCCACTTCGACTTTAATATTCGCTTTCAATCCATTTCGAAAAGCCGCTACCACCACGTCTAGTTGTAGGTCTTGTGCATAGTGAAGCATACTGGTGAATTTCGAGATATAGTCCGCTACTGATCCTCTCTGCTTAAGTGACAACAACCTTACTGTGTATGAACCTGTGGGACCTTTGTCGAATCTGTGAAGAAAGGCGCCCTTGAATATAGACCAAAAGAAGGCCCGATGGGCGTTCTCACGTTTATACCATGTAAACCATTGATAAGCTTCAGTGCCTAATTTGGTTGCTGCAAAAGGGACTTTGTCCTCATCCTTGAATTGATAGAACTCTAATATGCCTTCCATTTTGGCTATCCACCCACGTGGATCCTGACCTTCAAAGGTAGGCATGTCAATGCGTGGATAATTAACTCCAGTAGGACCTCTTGGTTGGTAGTGAGAATTGTTTCTATCTTGTTCCTCGTTACTCCTCTGTCGCTGGTTGTTATTTTGGTAAGGTCTGTTAGAACCCTTTGTTGCTCCAAAATTTCCTCGTTACCCCAATCCTCATTATTTTTGTGACCGTTGTGATTTAGGGACTGACTATTTTGACCTCTGTGGTGTGTATAGTCGTCATAGTGGACGTCAGTACTCCAGTGATTGGGACTAGGAGGATTTGGTTGGGGTTGTTTCCTAGATGCATTGAAGCTTGCAGTCATAATCGTAAGACAGTCTATTAATTCTCTTAACACATCATCATTGACCATGGGACGATTAGCGACACGACCCCGAAGGCAACATGGAACCAAAGATAATAAGACATGACAATGAAGGCAAGAGCGACACGGGACTTAGAAGCCACACGCGAGAGGACACGCAGGGAGACAGTTGGGCTAAGCAGGCTAACGCACGCGGAGGACTGGCCGTGTGACCTAAGTCACACCCTGCTAGGTGCGGACTCCACTATATAAACCGTAAGTTGCCCGAAACGCCATGAATGTGGGATATTAGAACCCACACGAAAATAAAAAAAAATTTAAAAGCTTTTGGTACCTTATAAAATGGTGGAAATTAATTGTATGCTCGTGCTGTGATTGGGCGAAAGGTGGAAGCTGCTGTGCACGGTTTCGTTGGCAGATTTCGGTGTTTTCCTCTGTTCGTTGAGTCATTAAGGCGTGCGTAGGATGTTTGGACGACTTTACACTCCCGCAATGGTGAAGTTTGACTAGTTTGTGCTACGATAGCCCTTCTCAACCAGCACGCATTCGCGGACTGTGTTTTTCCACGGTGGGGACTGCAAACTCCCAATTTCTCGACGTTGCTGCTATTTGGATAGCCGAGCGTCGTTTTGAAATGTAATATGGTGTGATTTGAAAGTGCTCGGAGACGTGCTGGACCGCGTTCGTAGACTATAGAGGCTTCCTTCCGGCGACGTGTTATCCAGAATCGTTTGTCACTGATACCACATGAAGGGAAACTCCCTTACCTTCCTTCGCCCAACACATGGTTATGCACAGATTATAGAACGTATATATAAACAGTAAATGTCAGAATGCAGCGGATATATAGAAATAAATCAGCGAAGGATAAATTTAATGCAAATGAATATGATCGCCATTCTAGGTGGGCACAACCCCGCCTTCAAGGCACAGTGCGATTACGCAATGAAGAAATTGTGAAGATGATAAAAGATGAATTCCGTTGGATAGCTAAACTATGTAAATAGTAATTTACTGAAATAAAATATTCAGCCGACGTCTTGTCTTATATTTGGAATGTAGCATAGCCTTTTGGTTTAGGGTTTAGGTTTTTTTCCTTTTTTTTCAAGTGATTGTAACTTTGTTGTTGCTTGTTTCTATGTGCAGGCATATAAAAAATGAAACATTTTTATCCTTGTTGTTACTTGTAAATTTGTACCTTTTCATATTATAAGCAATAGAGGATGTGTTTTGTCACTTTCATGTGTACTTAAAGCTTGAGCCTTGTATGATGTCTTGACTTGAATTGTTGTTTTTATTGCAATATTTGATTTGCATAATGTTAATTCATTGTAATATGCATGAAAAAAAAACAATTTAAAAAAAAAAATCGTTTTCTATGGTTTTTTTTTTTCCCGACTTTTTCCCTGATTTTTTGCCGACTTTTTCCCCGGCCGATTCACTACCCGATTCCGATTTTATCAACTATGGTTGAAATTGTAACAACATTAGTACCCTATTATGAAATCTTTGGATTGTATGTTCTATGCATGTGATTACCTAGTTAGCTATTAAGGTCCTTTGCAAGAAGGTTGTCCAAATTTGGTTGGCAGTGAGTGGATGATAGCTTTGGATTTCAACTTTTCATGTATATTAAAGTGCTGTTTTTTTCTGTGCCATTTTTAATTTCTTTTATAAATAAAATTTGCAAAACATTATAAAATATTTGGATTTTCGTTCGTATCAATGGTTTGTTTTGATTTTTTTCTGATTGGTTATATGGGATTGAAACGGGCCCCATCCATATTACACCATTACTGCATAGTTGTATTGCAACAATCTGGTAATTATGCATGTATTGCTTGGCAATATTCGAACCTGGGTCTCGTCCTTGATAGTTGAGGAATATAACCGGTTGATCTAATGCCATTTAATGGTATGTTTTGATTTCGTTCTAGAAGGTTGTTGCATATATTGGGATGTCTACCCATCTTGGGGATGGTCATGGGACGTCCCTAGATCATGGAGATCTGCAAACATTCCTAGGATGCTTGGCCGTTTTAGGATGACCCTAGGAGGTTTTGGGAATGACCCCCCATGTCCCCAACAAGGGGACATCCCAAGGATGTTTCATTCATGTCCTTGAAATGTGGGGGAAGACGAAACAAGGGCCTTGGGGGTTGGGGAGGACAACTTCCCCATGCATCGTATATTTTTGTGCCAACGTTTACCATAGTTGCTATAAAAAATGTGAAGGAAACATTTGCTGTTGAACAAGTTAATATAGCATGGGAGAAATTTTGAGGAAAGGCCTTCCCAAGAAGAAATAATGGCAATGCTAAGATCTGAATGAAAATCAAGGTAGATGCCTTAGTATTGAAGCAGCATAATTTCTTAGGAAAATCAAAATTTTATAATAAAAAATAAAATATTCCAAGCTTAACTTTAATTGGTTATATGGGATTGAAATAGGCCTTGCTTGTATTACATCATGACTGGATTATCAGCCTTTTTAACAAACCATGTAGTGGTATTAGAGCAACATTTTGACAATTTTGCATATATACTTGGCAAGAGTTGAACTTGGGTCTTTGTCTTTAGATTTGACATGTTTAACGAATTGACCTTATGCCATTTGATAAGCTTAACAATAGAAGTTGATTTAAGTTCTTGAAACCATTTTCATGAGACACGTCTATTAACACAAAATAAGAAGTGAAGGGGATTAAATTCTCTCCATCGAAGGAGATTTGAAATTGACTCTAAGCATAGATAGTAGCAGTTTAGTAATTGACATAGGGTGATCTCTTTGGTTACGCACCAATATGCAACATATTAATATTCACGTTTATGGAGCTGTTTTTTATCTAAGCCTATCTCTTTGGTTACACACCAATATGCAACATTTTAATATTCACGTTTATGGAGCTGTTTTTAATCTAAGCCTATATATATGTATATATATGGCTGTTTTTTATCTAAGCCTATATAGCACATAGCAAGGGTTGACTATTACAATTATGTAACTTAGTCGTTAGTTCTAATCCAATTAGAAATTGTTTACCAGTATGAATGTTCCTTTGTTTTTACTCATATTATCTTGGATTATTGCGATTCTTTAAGAGTTAGAGCCATAAACTTAGTCTTTCCATAAAGTAGCCAAAGAAAACTTAAAAATTATAAGAGAAATAGTGTTCGAAAGTTAAAGTTGTAAGACAATATATTTTTGAGTAGATTCTTTATAAACTTGTTATTTTTTTTTTAATAAGCTATGTATGGCTTCTATTTGGTGCCACTAACATTAAAATAATAAAACATTGCATTGCTATCATGTTAATTAAACCATATCCAATTTGCCTTTTTATCAAAGATATTTTTCATTTGCCTTTTTATCAAAGATATTCATCTTCCTCAAATTGCTATGTTTCCACAATCAACTACTTGATATCATTTTTGTTAAGAGCTAAAATCTCACACATCCAATTGCCTTATAAAATTTGAATTTTGCCAAGATGATAATCAACATTGCGAATGGCTAAAATATTTGCTACCCGGTTTGCATATCTATAAATAAGCTGTCTATAACTACTTGTCAATTCCATAATACCTCTTTTTTAAGGGGTCTTACCCATACCCCCAATATTCTAGGATATCATTTTCATCATTACTTTTTTATATGCGGGTTTAGCCCCACTACTTGAACACTTGCAATATTTGCTTTTGTTTTCCCATATCAATATCCCTCTTTATTTTTCAATTTGTTTTTGCTTCTTAAGTCTTCCTCTATTTTTTTGTTCCCACCAATAGTTTCATCTTCATCACTCTCTTTTATTTTTTCACACTGTTCATGGCGAGACTTATCATCTATAGGTTTGTCTTGCTTTGAAGGTTTCAAAGTGCAAGGAATAACCTCAAAAGCATTTTCTTCTCTATGTTGTTTTGGAAACCCTAAAGTGCAAGGACACTCCATCGCAATTACCTTCTTATGCTGTCCTAAAGACCCTAATTCGCTATGGATTTCCTCCATCCTCATTTTTTTATTATGTTGTTCTTGAAACCCTAAAGTGCAAGGGATAACCTCTACACTACTTTCATTTCTATTGCCAGGAGAGGATTCTATACTACTTGATGAAAATGAAGACAATTTACCTAGAATAAACTTGACCTCTTCTATCATCTTTAATTTAAAATTTTCCTCCACATCTTCCTTTGCACCTTTAATTCCTTTTGAATTTGAACTTGCACATTGTACTTTCTGTTGAGAAATGTAGCTCGGACAGGAACTTCTTGCACAGGCTTCAGTATGAACGTGCTAGAAGTGGTTCGAGACATTTCTAATTCTATTTTGAATTTCACTTAAGTGATTTTCTATTTTTAAGTTAACTTAAGTGATTCTATTTTGTAATTCACTTAAGTGATTCTATTTTGAAATTCACTTAAGTGATTTTCTATTTTTAAGTTCACTTAAGTGATTCTATTTTGATATTCACTTAAGTGATTTTCTATTTTTAACCTTACATCTCAAGATGAGATGAGATCTAATCTTAGGGTTAGAGAGATTAGGGTTACCCTTTTCAAGGATAAAAGGAGAAGATCAAGAGTGTTTTAGATACACATACACAAACACAGAAAAGAATGGGAGGAGAACAGATTGTTGAAGGAAAAATACAAGCTTAGGAGGAGAAGAACAGTGATTGCTGGCTAGAAAAGCAGCAAGAGAGCAGAAGTGTTCTGCTGTAGCTGTAGCCTCTTTTATTTGTAATATTTCAGGTTCAGAAATATATTTAACTTCTGCTGTTCACACTGTTTATTTTTCGAGCCATCTGTGTGACTGTTGCATGTTTGAATAAATTATTCTCAGATCTGATTTATTTTAAAATAACATAGGACAGCAGTTATCTAGGGCTGGAAAATTTACACTTTCTCATCCCTTATCCTTCTTTGTCTCTTCTAATGGTTGATCCTAGTGAACTATGGTGGCCTTTACCATTTATGTATATAGGCTTTCTTTTCCTCTTCGTTTGGAGTGGAATATCCTTGTTCTAATCTAGCTTCTATAATATTATAATTTCCTTGCTTCATCTTGAAGTTTGTCTTGTGAAAATTTTTTTCCATCTCTTTCTTCATTGATTTCACTTTGCAATATCTTGCCATGTGTCCAGTCTCATAACAAGTGTGGCATCAAAATGCAATGTTTTCATAATCTGCGTGTTCATCCCATTCTCTTGATTCAAATTTAATCTTAATGGATTGTGGCAAAGGATTTGAAATATCCATAACAACACATATTTGAGTATATATAGCATGCTTTTGCTCCTTAGTAGTTGGTCCCTCCTTAATGAATTTCCTTGGGGTATTTCCAATATTCATGGATTTCCTTTGGGTTTTTCAATATTCTTCAAAACATCCTTATTGATAAGCTGATATGGAAGTCCAAAAAGCCTAACCCACACCAAAAGCTTTTTAATAGTTTTTGTCTTGATAAAAATTCTCAATCCATGGTCTTAAATAAAGGGATCTCTTCCCCTAAACAATGAGCCACCATCCATTACATTATCCCTGATTTCCAAACTAGAAAAGATGATGAGGAAAAAACCTTTAGGAAGAAAAGTAATTTGAATTCATTCCCCACTTCCACTTGATCCAATTTTGAATCATCAAAAACCTTGGCCAGTATTTATGGAATTTACATATTAACCCTCCACTTTTAAGAACCATTATATCATGCTCGATCATCTCATCCTTAATAATCACTTTTGGTGTAACATTTGTTCCCTAGATCGAACTTGCCATATATTCTCTCTTCCTCTTATCTCCAACTTGGGCATCCATACTTCCAACTAGGGCATCCTGAATTCCCATTAAGAATTTCAAATATGTCTTTCCTTCCATTCTACCTAGTGGGGCTTGCTTCTCGCTCGCATTTGTTCCCGGATCGCACACGCGCTCAGCTCGCACTCGCCTGAAAAAATATGCAGCAACCATATTAAACTCGTTAATTTTTTTATTAAGCTATGTATGGCTTCTATTGGGGGCCACTCCCATTAAAATAACAAAACATTGTATTTTTCTCATTGCATTGGTATCAGGTTAATTAATCCATATTCAACTTGCCTTATTTAATCAAAGATATTCTTCATTTGCTTTTCCATAAAAATTATTCATGGTCTTCCTCAAACTGCTACGCTCACGCAATCGACTCCTTGATATCATTTTCATTAAGAGATAAAATCTCACTCATCCAATTGCCTTCGAAAATTTGCATTTTGTCGAGGTGAAAATCAACACTGCGAATGGCTAAAATATTTGTTACTTGGTTTCCATATCTATAATATTTGTCTATAATAGCCTTCTAATTCCCTAATACCTCATTTTTAAGGGGTCTTATTCATGCCCGTAATATTCCAAGATAACATTTTCATCATCACTTTTTATTTGTGGGTTTAACCCCACTTCTTGTTAACACTTGCAATATTTGCTTTTGTTTTCCCATATCAATATCCCTCTAAGTTTGTTTTTCTCTTTGTTTTTGCTTCTTGGGTCTTCCTCTCTTTTTTCATTCCCACTAACACTTTCATCTTCATAAATCTCTTTGATTTTTCCACACTGCTCATAGTGAGACTTATCATTATAGGTGTGCCTCGCTCTGAAGGATTCAAAGTGCAAGGAATAACTTCAAGCACTTTCTTCTTTATGTTGCCCTAAAAACCCTAAAGTGCAAGGACACTCCTCCATAGCAACTACTTTAAATGGTCATGTATGTTCCAACGTGATGGATGAGGTCCTACGTATCATCTCCCAAGAACTTCAGATCCTTTTGCTTTTCTCTTATTTAGCCATTGCCCATTGTGCTGAACATAGAAATACCCTTGGTTCCAATTTCTTTATGTATGTGGAAGGGGCTCTTTTGGTTCATTTGAACTTCGTTGCACTTGTAGGCATACATCTTCGTGACCATGCTAATTGTTCATTGTGTGTTATGCAATCTTCGTGGAATTGCGTGGCAATATTCTCAATGGTTGTCTTTGTCTATATCAGTGCACAAGTATTTTTTCATTGGTCATTCACATGGGCATAACCATTCTTGTCACCTAGGGCCGTATACATATGCAAGCCGATATTAGGAGAGAGGTTGCAACCAAAATCCTGTGTATCTTGATGTGTAACTACATTCGTAAAATTTGAAAGTACCTCTGCACTATGTATATTATTAAAATACAAGGGTGTCGTGCACATACATGCAACAAAACCCATGACATGTACAACTAAACCACTAACTCCAAATATGTACAAAAGACAAGTGATCAAACCACTAACTCTAAATATGTACAAAAGACAAGTGATCAAAAGACAACTCATTATAGTGGTTTGTAAGCTGGCACCACATCGGTTTTGTTGCCTACAGGATTGCCCAAACTTTATATATGCTGTATACTCATTTGTATCTTTTGTACATATAACGGTTTACAACCAAGGATCTATGAGGATGTTTCTAAAAATAGCGGAGTAGTTAAGAGCAATAGGTACAAGATATATGCAGATTTAGTACATGATACACATGCTTATGGACATGTGACAAGCAATACACACATTTAATACAAGAGATGCACATGTGATTATGGACATGTGAGAATATATACTTTGTTATGAACATGTGATTGTCTTATTAGGATAGTTTTAGTTTCATGCATTGATACTAATGATTTATTGGTTCCATTTTCTGTGGAATAAATTTGTTATAGACTGTTTTCTGGTTTGTTCTTTAAACTTATTTTTTACCATCCATCAGTCACCATAGTAGAGCTTTGTAGCTGGACTTCACAAGTAAAAAAGGGCCTTACAAGGGAATTGCTAGGGGAAGCTTTGCACAAAATGGTAGTTGTGATCTGAGGGGTCCAAATTCCAGTGCTCCATTCTGCCCCATCACCGCAAATCAGCTGCTGATTGAGATTATTTGTATATTTGCAAATAGAAGTCTGCTATGCAACATTTCTGGTTTGCCTACCACTCTTTGGTTTAGTATGTTGCTTGCTTTGGCATGTGCTGTTGTGTGCTTAAGACCTTCACTGAAGCTTTGCTTCATGGGAGGTGGGTTGATCTCCATTAGATGCTTTGTTACAACATCTGAGCCGACTATAGGGAGTGTAGTCTTCACACAATGATCCTGGTGCTTCTTTTTCTCTTATTTTGACCAAAACTCTTGTAGATTCCATGAACTCCATGCTCATATTTCCCTGCACACTGCGTTGAACTAGAAATTAGACAATTGAGTAATAGGGGAAGGGGGTTAAATTCCTTTTCTCCTCAGTACTATCTTCACATAATACAATATATTTAATCCATTCTGATGCTTGCTTACTCAGACAAGACTTCCCAAATTTATGCTGTGCTGCAAGCCCTCTGTATCACAGACAAGATTTTACGAATCTATTCCTTGCCGCAAACTCCTTGTAGCATAATATTTTCATGCATTGGCTTTTACTTTGAATTGCAAACTGAAAGTAATATCTCCAATCACCCCATTCAATCGGCCATCATTTTCAATATTAACTTCTTGATGCCCGCAGCCTACGTGTCCCTTTGCATTTTGTATCCAAGTATCCCCAATGCCTTATCCCTTCTCCTGTTGCTATCCAACTTGTGTTATGGAGGCCCTTGTCTCTTTTTTCACCCCGCTTCCCTTAACTATGCTCTGGCATTGTGCTGTTGCCTTGAAGGTCATTTTGACTTCTTGCTTGCACTTTATTTAGTGAGATACATTCTATTAGCCACGTGGTCTTTGCTTCCGAATTAGCTGTGCCCGTCTCTTAGCCTCGCTTGTCCACACCAAAAGTCATGATGTTGAACCTCCCAATCTTTAACTTGCTCACAAGTAGTCAGCCCTTCCTCCTGTGTTGTGTTTAACCACTTTGTTCAGCTAAACAGTCGTTAGGAGCACACTTTCTCTGTTTCATGTGTACAAAATGATTGAAGAGGGCTTAGTATAGTGTTAGCTTGTCAGGCAACATTTCAGTTAAAACTAGACATTGCTGTTGCATTGCAGTTTTAAGACTTGGTCTATGCTTCATCATTATATTTTTCCTGTGTTCCATGTGGACGCATCCCCCTGTCCCCTGTACGGGGGGATGGCATTGGGGATCTTTCCCCGCCGTCCTCGGGACGGTAGTGTCCCCCAGGCAGCTGTCCCCAGGGCATCCCAAAAGACGCCCAGCCGTCTCCCATGTCCCCCCCCCAAAAAAAAAAAGTATGGGGATGGGACCCCCACGGCTGGGCGTCTCATGCCCAAAAAAGGAAAAAAAAAAAAAAAAGACACAAACTTAAATAAAAAAAAAAGTATGGGGGGTGGGACCCCCTGACTGGGCGTCTCATGCCCAAAAAAAATAAAAAAAAAAAGACAAACTTAAATTAAAAAAAAAAAAGGTATGGGGGTGGGACCCCCACGGCTGGGTGTCTCATGCCCAAAAAAATAAAAAAAAAGAGAGACTTAAATTAAAAAAAAAATATATGGGGGTGGGACCGCACGGTTGGGCGTCTCATGCCCCCCCCAAAAAAAAGGTATAGGGGTGGGACCCTAAGGCTGGGCGTCTCATGCCCAAAAAAAAAAAAAAAAAAAAGAAAAGGTATGGGGGTGGGACCCCACGGCTGGGTGTCTCATGTCCAAAAAAAAAAAAAAGACAGATAAGTTGATAACTATCTTGCCTGAACATTGATGACTGAGAAAAGTGAAAACCAATGACTCACCCCAAGGCTGGGCGTCTCATGCCCAGAAAAAAAAAAAAAAAAAAAAGAAAAGGTATGGGGGTGGGACCCCATGGCTGGGTGTCTCATGTCCAAAAAAAAAAAAAGACAGATAAGTTGATAACTATCTTGCCTGAACATTGATGACTGAGAAAAGTGAAAACCAATGACTATCTTGCTTGAACATTGATGGCTGTAAAATATGAGAACTGTCTTTGTTTGAACATTGGTGACTGAAAAAAAATTAAAAAATGATAGTCTTTGCTTGAACATTGGTGGCTGAAAAAATGATGACTGTTATTGTTTGAATGTTAAAAGCTGAACAGTGTGGCATTCATTACTTGAGCAATAGCAACTATTTTGGTTAACTGTTAGAGATTGCACTTGATATCCTTGGCTGAACCTTCATGTTACATTTGTTGAAATGGCTGGACTTAGTAATAGGCTAATAGCTGAGTTCATTTCAGATTGAAACATGTTTTAAAAACATGCATATTTTTTAAGTTTTTAGTATTTTTCATTTTTGTTGTGTGTAGAATTTGTAGATTATTCTAAATTTCTAAAAATTTTCATAGTATTATACCAGCCATCCCCTAAAATCGGCCTGCCGTCCCCCACCGTCCACGAAACCCGTACCCTTGTTCCCTCATCCCCCCGTCCCCCAAGCTCTTGGAACCTTGTATTTTTCATATCTTCCAAATCTAAAAAACAAGTGCAACTTTGATTTGTAATGTTGAGAATATCAGAAATGTTTGCTATCTTTGAAAGATCAAATTGCAATGACCCATAAGGGATACCGTTGCAGTAAGTACTTGGGTTTTCATCCAGGAGACCCAAGTTCAAATCTTGGTACAAAGGGGCTGGGACCCCTCATAAAAATATGTGTAAACTCAATTTAAAACAAATAATTGCAACAGTTCATTATATATATCTGATACAATGGTTAGTACCGCAAAAGACAACATAAGTTTTGGGTTTATTTGTCAAGACGTTGAACCCTCTCTATACTGTATGACTAGTATTACAACCCTTTATTGGAAGTCAAATGTTGAATAAGAAACTTATTACTCTATGCTATTAATTGATTTCTAACAGACATTCACACTTGTTTTGATGTGACAGTGACCGCAGCATAGTTCTGTATGACCTTCGCATGGCATCCCCTCTGCACAAGTTAATCATGCAGGTATAGGATTTTTATTTATTTTAGACTAGATTTCTAGTCTTATGATTATCATAGGTGTCAAAGTTGTAGCCTCTGACCTATGGCAAGCAATATAACTTAACAAGTTTGAAAATTTTGAATAGATAATAAAAAAAAAAATTAGTTATGTGGTCTTGAAGTGGACCTTATCCTCATCACATCGAACACACAGTGGTACAAAAACACTCTGGCTCTCATGCATATATCATATGGCAAGATTTGAAACATAGTCTCTGCCTTGGAAGTCCATATTATTTACCACTTGAGCTGATGCCATCTGATAAAGTTTTAAGGTTCACCCATGAGATTTGAGCTTATGGTTGAAACTCGTCACTCCCGAGTCCTGACCACTTGCCCTAAAGTTAATGGGCAATGTTAAGGTTCACCTATAGGATTGGAACCTTAGACTATGGCATGAAACTCCTTCCTTCCCACCACTTGCTCCAAATCCCTTGAGTTTTCAATGGATAGATTAGATAGATTATACTTTAGCTAAAATTTGAATTAGATAGATTAAACATTAAGTAAAATTTGAATTAATTAGATTAGATGATCCAGTTTTATATAGATGACTACAATTTAGTTGCTACTGGGGCCAAAATGCTTATGGAAATCTAGGAAGCCATATTGAAGATCATCAAGAATGGCAAGAATTGACATCAGATTATTATTGCCCCATGATGGCAACTCTATAAGACCCAACATTGTCCTGAATTTAAAAAGAAGGTCTTGATGAGAGGTTTAGTAACGACATCAGGTACTTGGTCTTCAGTTTTTCCATACTGTATTATAATTGTCCTTCAATTTGCTTTGTAATGTTGTGGTTTAATTTTGGCCAGGTGCATAGAAAATGCAACTCTCCTCTTGTGATGATGCAACTCTTGTGCTGGTGCAGCTGGATTTTTCTATTAAGCTTTTGTTGGAGATAAGGCAATAGTTGTTTTGGTTTTCTTGTTACTCCATGAAATTGTTTATACTATGATTAAATACATAAGTAAATTGACTGTTATTATAATCTCTGGCCTACTTAAAGTTTTTAGTACTGATTCATTGTCTGAATTATACTCATGCCAAAATAATTTTTTTTTTTATCGGTTATAAGGGATTGAAACAGGCCCTACCTGTATTAGCTTGGCAATTATGCATATATTGTTGAACCTGGGTCTTCTCCTTGAAACTTTGAGGAATATAACCAGTTGAGCCAAAATCATTTGATAACGCCAAAATGGAAATTACATTAAACAGATCTCAAGATATTTTGTTGCTTTTCAGTCTTCAAATTGGGTGTCTTACAAAAATCTACAAAACGTATGAACTATGTATACAATAAATAGCCAATGGCTAATAAACAAAGAAACCCAACCATTTGTACAAGGCTCTGTCCAATTTCTCACTGGTAGAATAGTTACTAGATACAAAATGTTCAATTTGAATTGAAGGAGAAAATGTTTGGAGGTTTGTTTTTCAAAAAAGGTTCGTTTTTGGGTTTGAATACATACATAGTTACATACATTATATCATAGTAGAGAAATCAGAATTGGCTTGGAATCGGGAAAAATTGGGGAAAAAATCGGCCAAAAAAAGAAAAATGGAAGAAAACATAAATTTTCATTGGAATTTTTTTTTTTTCATGAATATCACAATGAATTAACATTATGTAAATCAAATATTACTTAAACTACACATGAAAGTGGCAAGTGATACAAGCTTAAAGCCTTAAACTACACATGAAAGTGACAAAACACATCTTAAGGACTTTTTTAAGGACTTCATGATGGCTAATACTTGTTTCTTGATCAGGGTATACCCTTCTTCGTAGCTGTGAATGGCTTGGCTCATGAAGGATATGGGATGCTTTTCATCTTGAGCATTCTTTTGGGTTAGGACAGCTGCAATGCCCTCATCGGTACCAAACATGTATAGTCTAAATTCTTTAGAGAAGTCTGGAAAACTAGGATAGGGGCTTTTATGATGGCATCTTTGACTTCTTGAAGGGCTTTCATTCCTTCTTTGGTCCAATCTAAGAGGCATCCTTCTTTAACATCTTGGTTATAGGCTTAACCATTTGAGCAAAATTAGTAATGAACTTAGCTAAAAATTGGATTTGACCTAGGAACGACCTGATCCCTTTACTCACATGGGTAAACAATAGGTCTTGGATTGCTTTTATCTAGTCGGGGTTTGGCTAAACCTTCTTTTGATACCACATGACCTAACAATTTGCCTTCTTGAACCATGAAAATAGATTGCTTAGGGTTCAGAAAAATACCAAATTCCTTACACCTTTGGAAGATTGATTCAAGATGGTCGATATGCTTACTCCTAATCTTGGAGAATACTGTCAAATCATTAAGGTATATCAGAATATTCTCTCCTACAAGCCGTGCAAAAGCTATATGGATAGCTCTCTAGAGAGTTGTCCCCGCATTTGATGAACCGAATGGCATCCATTGATACACAAAGGTTCCCCATTTGGTGGTGAAGGCTGTTTTATGTTGGTCTTAGTGAACATTTGTAACCTTGTTACCTTTTGCAATATCTGATTGATGGTAGGCAATGGGTAATGAACATTTAAAGGACCCTTGTTGAAATTCTTGAAGTTGAGTTAGAGCCTTAAATCCTATTTTTCTTATGTATCAGGATCAAATTGGTGATCCATGTGGAGTGTTTGATTTATAATATAATCTGAGCTTGTAGAAGCTTCAATAATTCCTTTTTCATTTATTGCTTCTATATTCGGATTCACTAGTCTTTGCTTTAGTCGGAAAGGCTTTGACTTAAGCTCCAATTCATTTGTATGCTCTATGATATTGTGGTTGTAGACTTTAAGATCTTCGTATGACCAGGAAATAATGTCTCCATATTCACAACAAAGTTCTTTGAAAAGGTCTTTTTCTTTTCGAGTACAATCTTTTCCGATTAATAGGCTCTTCCCTTTAGCTACCTCAACTGGGTGATACAAAGAAGATTTAACCTTGAGATTGCTTTTCCTTGTACTATCATCCGAAAAAGACTCTCCAGTGTGATTAGGCCTTTGGGCAGCTGATTTGATTTTAGTTGCATGACTCCATCTTTAGTGTCGTCCCCATATTCATTCTTTTCTTTGGCGTATTGGGCCTCTCTGATAAAAGATTCTATAATCTACTCGTCATTGTTGAAGACTTGATTAAGTTTTGCTGGTCTAAAACAACCTCTAATTCTTTTTGTTTATCCTATATATCGTTGGTGGGGTCAAATTATTCCGCCATACCTGCTAACTCATCTGCCTTTGTATTTAGACCTCTAGGAATTGCTTTAATTTCATATGAATCGAAGCTCTCAAGCAAATCCTAAACTTGATGCTTGTAAGAGTTGAGGTGTTTGTTCTTCATGGCGCATTGGGAGTTGACTTGATTTACTATTATTTCTAATTTGCCATATATTCTTAGGTCCTTGATTGCCATCTTTTTTGCTTTTTTCAAGCTGGTATAGAGTGCTTCATAATCGGCCATGTTGTTTATACAATTGAACAAGAATTTGCAAGCATAGTGAGTCTGTGTTCCTTGTGGGTCGATGAACTACTCCTGAACACTTGCTCCATTCTTGGTTTTGGTGCCATCGTACATAGTCCATGTTTTTCAACTCCTTGGCTTGTCAGGGCAGAAATATTTAAAGGACTTTTTGTGATTAGGTAGTTCCCCAACTCGGTTTCTTCATATTCCACTCCTGGGTCTCCAACATCTTGCAAAATGCTGATTATGATGTCTACTTTTGGATCTTGGTTGCTTTCCTGATACTCATCATCTTCGATGTATTTTGGTAGCTCTTTCCAATTCACTATACTTCCATCCTCAAGCTTGTGTAGGAGATAGTTGTGAGGTGGTTTGTTCTCAATATTTATTATTTTCCTGTCATTGGGTACTTTCATATGAGTATAGTCCATCGCCAGGTAACCATCCCTTCACAACTTATGCATCCATTCACTGGATAATAGCATCCCAAATCACGGGAGAGTAGATCCTCGACTATACTTTTTTTCCTACGTCAAACTCTGGATATCTGGTTATAGTCATGATTAGATCCTTTAGAAGTCCTATTGGATTGACTCTTATACCATCCATCTGGATTGGGTGCCTTGCCGTCTTAGTGTAAGGGAGACCCATCTCTTCGTAAACAACTTTGTGCATCATTGTGACCGTTGCACTTGTATCTACTACGCAACTCCTTAGAATGTAATTTTCAATCTTGAGTGTTACATAGAACGGGAGCGATTTTAGAGTTTCTGGTTTGGAGCATTTTGTACATAAGATGCACTGACCTGGATGTTTGATAGTAGTTTTTAACATCAAATTTTGTTGTTCTACTACATCAATTGGAGTGGATTCTAATTGTTTACCCATAGCATTTCTCCACTGTTGTTCTTTTAGAGCCTTCTAGAGTAGGTCTTGTTGTTCCGGTGGGGTTGATGCCTCCAACATGCTGACCTCGGCCGTTGTTCTTTTCATCTCCTCTATGATATTGAATTTGGCAAAGGAGCTTTCCTTCCTTGTCGTGGTATTTAGGGATTGCTTGCGGGTTGTAGTCCGTCCTTAACTAGTAAGAGAGGTAATTTTGTTGTCTCTCGACCTCCTTTTGAAGTGAATCTATCATCTTGTCACCTTCTTTTTCGGTGGATTTATTAGTTGCGTCTCTATCCCCATTGCTTGTTACTGGTTCCTTTCCTTTATCTACCCTTGGGTCTTTGTCGTTAGATATCCCTTGACTTCCCCTTTGAGTTGCATATGTTGCTTCATCTTCTTTTCTTGTTGTGCTGCAATAGGCCCTCTATATTTTAGGTGCAAGGGTGGCCTCCCTTGTTTAAGGATTGTCATACCTTTTCCAATGTTGATCCGTTTATTAGTTGATTGTTCTTCAAACATCTTCCTTTTACCCCTAGTTTTAACCCCTTGCTGATTGGTGCACATGACATCGTCTTTGAAAGTTGACTCTTCATCTATTTTGACAGCGTTGAAATTTGTTAGGATGGCATTTTTGGGATTAGGCACCTGATCTTTTGTTAGGTATGGGGTCTTTGGAGCTTGCCAATTATATCATTGTTGCCATTGTTGCTTTGCAATGTTATTTTGTTTACCGGAGTCTTGATTACATGAGGTGGATGGAGCAGGAAGTGCTGGCAATTGTGGTTGGAAGGATATTGTCAATGATGCGTTTTGGCCAGGATGAGTGATGATGTATGGTGATCGGAAGGATGGATGGAAGCGTTTGGTTGGGGATTAGGGATTGGAGAAAAGCTTGGCGTGGAGTTTGGCATAGGTGTATTCTAGGAAATCTGGGGCCATGGGTGGAGTAGGGTTTATCTTCCCTATTTGAATGAGAGCATCTTTTCCTCTAGTCGCTTCTTCGAATATCACAACTAGTGTACGATGATTAGCATTACAAACCATAAGAGCTAAACCTTTGATATAATATGGCAATGCTTGTTCTTCATTTTGCCTAATGTTTTGTGGAATTAGATTCAACCTCCTTAAGAATCTAGTATTAAAATCATCTATATTTTCTTGAGGGTGTCTTTAACTGAAATAAGTTAGAGTAACCATTTCCCATGTTACCAAACCTATGTATAAATGGTTCTACTATTGATACCCAACTAGTAACCAAATTTTTTGCTAATCCCATATACCCATTGAGTAGCTTTGTCATGAAGGGAATAGATTAGTAAGCGTACCATTATGTCCATCTCCCAAATGTGGTGAATTGACTTCATCATTGATAGTTCGCTAAGATGATCCAAATCCATCTTGTTTTCGTTCCTGTCAAAGGTTGGTAGTGCTTTCATAGTTGTTGGGGGGATCGGAGAATAGACGACTAGGTTCAACGGTCCTTGGTAGGTTCATTTGGGAAGTTGGTTTTGTGGTCGAGCAGGTGCTTTTGGATTGTTTTACTAAGGAGGAGGTTGATTGTACTGTTGTTGAGGAGGGTACGTTATGTAGGCGGGAGGTGGGTACAAATGGTATGGAGGGTATGAGGCGAAGGATATTGAGGTGGTGGATTTTGGTAAGCCCAGTGCTGATTAGGAGGCGGTTGAATATTTTGTCATAGAGGGGGATACTTTAACCCTATTTGTGGAATCTACTAGTTTTGAAGGGGTGGACCTTGCATGTTTTGCTGCACTTGACTAGCTAGAGGCAGTGTTGATCCCTGGGGTTTTCTTGGGACACCTACCCATTTGTCCAGCACTAGCTTTTCTATTTTGAGCAAAGTTCAGATTCAAGCCTAATGACCCATTGGAGTTGAGGATTGACCTAGAGGGATGTTGAAAGTATTCAATAAACTAGATCCAGGTGGGCTCTAGGCTGGAGGAGTACTCGCAAGAGGTATGTTTTGTGTATCAAAAGTTGTATGCAAGTTATAGAGTTGACTCATGAAGAGCTGGTTATTTGGAAGGTTGTTTATGTCAATTGATATTTGACATAGAGGAGGAGGAGGTATTAATGTGGAACGAAATTCCTCATGGGAAAAAACACAAAAAAAAAAAAAGCACACGCAAACGAGAAACAAGAGGGCCACCCCCCACGCCGACTCGATGTTAATAGGGTGAGGAACCCACAAAGTGGGCCAAGGACTTGCACTTATCTACCCCATTGGCAAAGAGTATGGCAAGTGTTGGGGCTCATAAACCCACATCCCACAATTAGGTCAATGTGGGATTACTAACGCACACACACCAGCAGAGGAGGGACACACAAAACAACTTGTAAAAGACAACACACATGACCGGTTAGAAAGCGAGAGGGGCAACACCCCCCACACGCCGTGCTTGATGTTAATAGGGGTGAGGAACCCAAAAGTGGGACCAGGACGCACCTTACCTACTACCCCATTGGCAAAGAGTTTGGCAAGTGTTGGGGCTCATAAACCACTCAAGTCCCACAACCGGATCAATGTGGGATTATTACGCACACACACACTCAATAGAGGAGGTATTAATGTGGAACGAAATTCCTCATGGGAATATGCCACTGGAAATAAACAACTTGTATAAAGACAACATCACATGAACCGGTTAGAAAGCAAGAGGGCCAACTACCTAGAGGATTAGTGTGAGTCACAGTTGGGGCCAGATTGGACCAACTTTAGTTTGCTAAGTTCGATGAATAACTCATTTGTTGGCTTAGGTAACCACTTTGTAATAGTGTAGGGCTTTAGCTAATTGGATCAGCCATGGGACTTTTTTCTTTGGACAGGGAGGATTGGATATTGGAACCTCCGCGAAATTGTCCCTTGATGTACCCACATGCATGTCTATTATTTCCTCTTTCCTATAGTGCTCCTTTGGTGGTATGCAACGATGTCTGTTGTTTGGTGATCTTTTCTCATTTTCGTAGTCATAGATTACGTATTTATAGGCCTGCATGTACGTACCTGCATGGATAGAGTTTTGCGGTCAAATTTTGCAAAAATTCAAAATTTCACTTATCAAGTGATTCACGTTCAAAATCAGAGTGATTCAGTTGCAATTTTTGGGCGTTTCCCTAGCAGAGTGTAGTTTTACAGAATGCAAAAATGGAGTGATTTGCTTCGAAAATGTAGGCGATTTGCTTGATATTTTTGAGCAATTTGCTCAAATTTTTCAACTTAGGAAAATTTGCAGTAAGAAGAATGATCTAGGTAGATCGCTTGGGGCGAATTGTCTTTGATATTGGAGTAGATCGCTTTCCCATGAGGGAGGGAGGAAGAAACTTGTGTTTCTTAGCAAATCACTTTTCAGATTTGGAGCGGATCGATGAATTTCACTGTGTCAAAGTGAATCGTGTGTTATTTTAAACTTAGGCAAAATGACTCAAAATCTCCCTTAAGTACCTCCCGCCCATGGCGGATGCACATATGAGGTCAGATTTGAGTTTTGATGTTGCTCGAATGTTGTTGAAAATGCTGTCTTTTTGAAAAATTTAGAATTTAGAATTTTGTATCAGAGTAGGCATTTGCAAAGTACTTGCAAGATTCATATACAAATAACAAAAAATGGTCAATTGTTAAATCAAACTGGGATTGGAACTGAAAAACTCAGCTCTTGACCTTGGCAAATTGATCTGGATTTGACTTGTGAAAATGTAGGGTTTGTCGAGTGAATCGTTTACTAAATCAGAGCGAATTGCTTAGACTTACCAAGCGAATTGCTCACCTTTGAGAACTTAGCAATTTTCTAACTTTTGCCTGAAATTGAGCGAATCAATCTGAATTTCAGAGCGAATCGCTTGCTAATGTTGGCTTGGTGAAAACTTTCTACAATTTGGAGCCAATTGCTCTGTTTGTGATAGATGAAATGAGGGTTTATCCCACCGGGTGTGCTAGAAACTATGTTGAATCAGGGAATTGTCCTAATTTTTAAATTTGGTTTTGCACCCCCAATCCGAGTTTCAACAACGTTGGACGGGATTGCCAATGGCTTCCCCCAATCTCCGGATTTAGGTTGGCTCCCTTCTGTCTTCCTATGGAACCTCTACTAATCTAAACTAAATTGCATGAAAAGTAAATGCAATAAAATTTTGAAAAGTTTAAAATGCAAAAAATTGATAACAGATATGGATTTTACACCATAGCGAGGAGAGCATTTGATCAATCAACATATGAGAAATCGAATAACATCAATGTCTACCCATTCGTTTGATTATGAAATTAATAAGGGGATGACAAGATGGGCTAGAAGGGTCATGGATGCCACAACCGCCGTGCACTTGGCAACCTAGGAGGGCGGTGCCATTGATGGAATGCATAAGGACTTGTAAATTTCTTACAACCTCATAAGTACAAAGCACAATGTGGGTTTCACAAAGTGTAGCTTTGAATTCTCATGGCCAAAAGATAGTTACAATGAGGGCCCTAGGCTCCTATTTATAGTAAAATTTTATTTTTGAGTTACCTAGGGTGAGAAACAATTACTCTTAGCAAAAGTGAAAATTTGCAGGCAACTTTAGCATAATGTTACATGCCTCTAACAAGCTTAGAAGGCTTCCAAAATGACCTAGTGCGCCACTAGATGCCAAAAAGTTGCTTTTTGAAAGATTTGCCTTGGAATCCATGCCATATTTTACCTCTGCTACCTCTCATTTTGCAAGCAAATGGGCCTACTTCTGCTGAGAAAATTGCTTCTTCAAGCCAATCGGTCCCCTTATGCAAGTGAATTGCACCTTTGAGCCAATCGGCAGAATTTTGCAAGCAAATCGCTCCCTGTCCATACTTAGCCAATTTTTGAGATTTTTGGGGTGTTTTCTGCTGTCTGATCTCCGCTGCTGCATTCTCCTTTAAATTTGGCAAAATTTGCAAATGTAGTGCCAAGGTACTACAGGATTTCACTTTTTGGGATTTTTAAAGAATGATTTATGTTGTAATTTTCCCTCTAGTTGTCCACGCTTTACTCCTCTCTTTGGAATCCATCCTCTGCCATTTTTAAGGGTTTTCTGTGCTTTCCAGCTCATCTGAAAGTGATTGTATCATTATATATTATTTATGTGAATATGAGAGAACACACACATAGAACATTCTTCTCATTCTCAAATGCTAGGTGAAATGTTTGAACAATTCCTTCATCCAGTTTCTGCCTAATCAGGAAGGAAATGGGTCATAGGAAGGAAAGGATGAGACCCAGGGGTGCTTATTCCAAGTTGTTTAATATTGTAAATCAACATTTATATTCTGTGCATTTCCCTGTCAACCTGACAAGGAAGCATACTTCTCCATTGTGGAATCTAAATTACGCAACAATGCTTTAGTTATTTTCAATAGGAATATGGGCTTTCTATTCCAATGAAAGCTTTCTTTCTACAGAGGTACTTCTCATTCTGAAAAGCTAGGTAAAATGTTTGAGTGATTCCTTCACGATTTCTCCTTTTCTCTTGTTGCTTTTCTTTCTCTTTTGAGCCACATGACATACGTGTTGAAGCCATTTGAATCAAAAGACCATTTATATCTTTGTAGTAGAAAAACAGGTTATTTTGTTCTATATTTCACTAATTAGGATTCTAATCAAAATTCTTTACGTTAATTATTTTTGATTACACAGATGGTAAAATGTATTGCTAATCTTACCCAAGGGTTTGAAGTCTGACTGGTGAGAGTGTTTGGCTCACAAAAATCCCACCAGCTTTTAATTCCCATGGGGAGTGAGACTTGTTCCAATCCGACATAATTGTTAGGGAAAAAAATAATTTACTGAAAATATACGAGTTATGTTCTGTTGGTGGCTTTGTGGCAGAAGTGTTTGGCTCACAAAAAGCCCACTAGGGTTCAAGTCCCATGGTTTCCATAATAATATGGTTTGTTAGAATACGACTATGTGGTCATGATATAATATGACGAAGACTCCTACATAACCATTAGGGGAAAAAAATGTATAGGTATTATAAGATTTATGTTCTGTTGGTGGTTTTGTGGCAAAAGTTTAAGCACTATGATATAATTCATTTGTCTAATTTGTGTTTCCTGTCTTGCAGACAAGGAATAATGCGATTGCATGGAATCCAAGAGAACCAATGAATTTTACTGCAGTATGTTATTCTGATCTCTCTTTTGGGATTGACAGTTTTGCTTTTGTCACGCTTACTTGTTCATCTGTAAATTTATGTTATTTCATTATCGATTTTCACGTATTTGACTTATATAGTTCTGTTTACAGCTTGACTTAAAGAAGCCATTGAATATCTCAATAGCAATCAAGACTGTTTTATTATAATTGTTTTCGTTCTCATTTTTTATCTTCCAAGATAACTAGCCAAAGCTGTCACTGCAGGCAAATGAAGATTGCAATTGTTATAGCTACGATATGAGGAGAATGAATATTTCAACTTGTGTGCACCAAGATCATATTTCTTCTGTGTGAGTATTATGAAGGAATACCTTGTTGCTGCGGATTCATGATATTTGGAGTTAGATTGACACTTCTTTATAAATGTGTTAATGTGTGCTCTGTCTTTGTAGGATGGATATTGATTACTCTCCAAGTGGCCGGGAGTTTGTCACTGGATCTTATGACAGAACAGTGGGTTCTTTGCACTTGCCAACTATGTCTTTTACTCCTCCCTTTTCATTGCATCCATCCTTGACAGGGCTTTGTAACAAAATTGGTTTAAAGCCGTTTAGATATATTTGTGGAACTCCTGTGTGAGAGAGTATTCCTTATCTTTTGAAATGATGTCCTTTACAGGTGAGAATTTTCCCCTACAATGCAGGTCATAGCAGAGAGATCTACCATACAAAACGAATGCAAAGGTAATTAATTCTTCTTTTTCCATGCACCAGCTATTCCTCATTGCCTTCAATACCACTTGTTTGTTTATTTCAAGTTCAAAATTTTATTTTTGTTTCATCATCCAAATGGTAGAAGTTTTTTCAGATGCAATGTAATATTGTCATATTTGTCAAAATTGATGATACAGTTAGTTGAGATTAGATGATGATTGTGTCTTGTGCTGAATCTGTTTTTCTAACAAATATTGCTAGGCAGGACAGAATATAATTTCTTGAAGAGTAATATTGTGTATTTTATGCGGAGGCTTTTCTTATTTGTTACAACTTGTATAAGTTCACATGCGCTTCTTAATATGGTTATGCTTGGACACTTTGAATAGACAAGCATTCTAATGCTTCAACTTCAGAGTGAACTTTGCACAAAACTTCAGTGACTTTTGTAATCTTCTATTCGTTTCCCGTAAATATTTATGATATGAGTTTGCAATAGTTCCTGATATTTTGTGTTCAGTAATTTTAGGCAAACCATATTCCATTTTCTTTTTAATAATTCCAAAGGAAACCTTTTTCTTTCTTGCAGGGTTTTTTGCGTGAAATTTAGCTGTGATGCAACCTATGTTCTTTCGGGAAGTGATGACACAAATCTTCTCCTGTGGAAAGCAAAAGCATCAGAGCATTTGGGACTGGTAGGCTTCTTGTCACTTGGCATGCTTGTTGCACCAGAGATCCACCTCTTCTTTTTTAGTCTTAGTGCTCTCATTCTTTGTTAGATTCCTTGGCATTCTTGTCACAAAGCTCATAATTTTGGATCCTGTGATTTTCGCATTCCAACATTTTTTGTTTTACTTTTATTTAAATCAAGGGACAGTACACTAATGTGTTGGACAGTGTGGAGAATATTATAAGTTTATGGAGTATAGCAATAGAGGAATACAGAAATCTGAAAGTCCAAGTCCACTTAATCTGATTTATTTAAAGTCTTCATTTAAAGATACTTGTGGTTTACATGTTAACCATCTTTATGATCTATATTGATCATATCAGATCTTATATGGATGTTTGTTGCAAATGCTTGAATCCAGGGATCCCAATAGATCTTTATTTGGATTGTAGATTGTTTCTTCTTCATAGCAGTTAGGACATACCAAAATACTAGGGATTCTCTACTAATTTATGTTCTGAATGATAAACAGTTCTAATGCTTGAAATCTCTGAATATCAAAAAACAAAGAACTATTGGTGCTGACATAGTCAACCACACTCGCATCTCCTGCATGTGAAAAACAAATGAACCTGGAGGAGTGAGGAAATTAACAAATCTCATTGAAAACCAAGAGGCCATGTGACTCGGACAATTGAATCGAATGTTTTCCATAGGTTGTAACAAGATGCATCTCATTTGCAAAGGTCCTACTGAAAGCAAGATCCTTGGGTTTGAGTTTGAAGAGACAAAAATTGTCCTCTGTAAGCTCATGAAAAGGTTCTTGTTGGGTTCCAATGTGGGCATTGAAGTGATCTAAAAGAATGACATTGTCCACTAATGAATAGTAGAAATCTCTAGTTATGTATGGCTCACTATCAAAGTGGATGACAAAAGTTGATGACACTAGAGGAAAGTATGAAACTACCACAAGTAAAAAAATCAGGAAAGGGAGGTCATCTAGGGTGAGGTGTGTGTACTTTCCATAGCCCTCTACTATACTGCAACAATGATCGATAATGCTCGGACCAATATTTCAGGCTACTATCCAAGGAGGATATAGGCTATATCCTCCTTGGATGCACTACATGCCTCTTTAATCAGTACGGGAGGGTAATCTTCACAAGTGCTGTGCTTAGTGCACTATGGATAGTTACATGGCTGAATGGCTTCCTATATATAAGGTTTGGCACATGGTTCTAAAAGGGTCTCCCGATATATGCAAGGTATGTGGGGGCTCAAATCTATATACGGGTGTTGTCTGAGGCCTGGGAATTGATGTCTGATCACCCCTCACTTCACTAGACACTTTATGGGAAATCTAGCTTAGCCAAAAACGACTACTCCTCCTTGATTTTTTAAAACAACTGGAACACTGTTTCTAACATATAGACCTAGGATTAAAGAAAACAAAATTGCTCACAACAAAAGCTTACCACGCCCTTGAAAGAGCTCTGATACCACTTGAAGGTTACTAGGTGCGGGGGTTCGGGTGCGGCGGGAATCGCGGGTGTGGGTTGGGCCCCTACCAAAAATAGAGTTCGTCGGGTGCGGCTAATTTTTAATATCTATATATATAATGTATTTTTTATCCAAAATAATAAAATAAATTATAAATCATAAACATTACAAAATAAATAAATAAATCATCATAAAAGCATATATGATATTGAACAGGATGTCAAAGTCATCAAAAGATAATATATAGGCCCTCCTCAAATAGTGCATGTACAATATATAGTAGTGCATGTACAAAGATAACAATATATAGTAGTGCATGTACAAAGATAACATAAACTTTAAAGTAAACTGCATCGTACAGTGTTCACATATCCTTGATTCCATATATTGTACATTAAGAAATCCTTGGCTTACATACATAAATTTGTCCACAAAGGTCTGAAATGTCCTTTCATATATTATTCTTTAATTCTGGTTACATGCTTACAAACTCACAATTGTATTCATTTTCCATTAGATTTTACAACCAATCAACATTTGTTATTTTTGGCTTCTAATCATTCCATTATTTAATAATGGATACTATAATTTTCTATTGTCCTGAAACCCTGCAGATAAACCACTAACATGCATAGGTAATTAAAATATAAGAAGGCATAGTTTTTGTTATTATATTTTGTCTTGATTGGTTTTGTTAAGTTTACTTATTACTATGTTTTAAAATATAAAGTTAATACTAATTAGTTATATAATATAAACTTTAAAAAAATTTAAATGTTTTTTATTTTTTATTTTTTTTAAAGTCCTTATCAGCTGGGCGTGGCTAAAATTAAAAAACCTTTAAAATTTAAAATATAAACTTTTTTAAAAATTAATTTTTTTTTCAATTTTTTTAAAGCCCGTATGGGCTGGGTGTGGCTGGGCCCACCTAATAACTAAAATGAAATTAAAAAAAAAAAATTATGTATTTTAATGCCCAAATAGGGCAGCCGAACCCTATCTGACAGGGTTCGGCCGAGTCTAACCCTATCTGACAGGGTTCGGCCCAGTCAAACCCTGTCAGACAGGGTGCGGATAGGGTTCGGCCCAGCCGCACCCGTTCCTGCACCCGCGCACCCAGCCAACCGGGTGTGCGAACCCTGTTTCCTTGAATAAACCTCTTCTTTTCATGCAAATATTTCACCTTGAAATTCTTAGTTTTGAGCTGTATTGAGATAAGAAATTCAGTGCCAAAGATAATTCTAACTATGATTACAAGGATTATTGACAAAAGCAACACTAATATCGCATAAGCAGAAGCATTAATTAAATGAAACATGGAAATGCAGAAATTCATGACAAGTAATATTATTATCGCTGGCCTCTTCGAGGGAGCAACCTCCTTACACAATATTCCAAATATTTACTAGGCCCCTGAGGGTTACATCCTTCCCTTTTTATAATATTTACAAGCATATTTCTTGACATTCTATGACAATATTCTATGTCAGTATTTTATGACAATATTCTTGACTACATATTCTATGACGGTTATATACATGATTCCAAAGTAGTTATATACATGATTTTGTGACACACCTTCCTACCTATTTCTAACTTAACATGTGGCCCACTTTACATACCCCATGTGGTACAATATCATATTCCAACATGATTTACATTTAAGGGGTATGCAACATCCTTCTTTGGTCTAGGTAAAATTGTTGTCTTTTTTTCGCATTTTCGTATTAGGTCTGACCAATTGTGCAAAATTGGTGATACATTTGGCTACAAATTTTAATTAGCCTAAGAAAGACATAATACCTTTGATTGATGATGGTAGGGGTAGCCCTTGTGCCCTTGTTGTATGGCCTTGATGCGATCTGGATCAATTGCAAGCTCATCCTTTGACACCAAATTACCCAGGTATTTTTCCTTCTAGAATGAAGGAGTTGAACTTCTTGGGGTTCAAAGATATTGCATACTCCTTTTATCTATTGAATACGAATTGCAAATGTTCAATATCTTTGCTCCTATCTGCTCCTATATTTGGAAAATATAGTTAGGTCATCCAGGTATATGAGAATGATTTCATCAATTAGGCCAACGAACGCTATATCCATTTCCCTTTGAACGGTGGCCCTACATTGGATAGTCCAAACGACATGCTTTCTTAGGCAAATGTATGGCACCTAGTTGTAAATGTTGTCTTATGCTAATCATCATCCTTGACCCAAATATGGTTATAGCTTGAAAAATTGTGAAATAGTGATAGTAATTAAGATTCTGCCATCCTTTGCAATATTTGTTGCAATATTTGTTTAAATTTTTGAAATCTACACACAAACGGATATCTCCATTCTTGTGTAAAGGGACCAAATCAGCCACACATTGAGTGTGTAATGGGGAAAATGATTTGTGTTTAGAGTAGTTCAAGGAGGGTCTTTCTTCATCATGATCTCTATATTTGGGTTGAAAAGTCTACTTTTGTCAGAATGGCCTAACCTCAAGCTCAAGGTCAATCGTGTGTTCAATTATATTCCTATCTAAAACCTTGAGATCTTCATATCCCCAAGCAATAACATTGCCATATTTTACACACAACTCTTTGAATACGCAAACTTCTTCATTTGTGCATTCTTTCCCCATCAACAAGTTTCTACCTTCAATTTCAATGGATTGGTAGGATGAAGGTTTTGCTTTGATACTTTCCCTTTTGGCACTATCATCAAGGTTAAATAGACACTCCAAAGCGATCAAACCTATGGGCAAATGATTGGTTTTTAACTGAATAACTCCATCCTTGATATCATCCTCATATTCATTTTGCCCCTCAACTTGTTGGGCCTCTTAGATGAAGAATTCAATTATTTGTTCATCATATACGTACTAGTGATCATAGTTGTCAGTGACAATGAATTTGAAAACCACTTCCAGTTATTTTGGCTTATCCCACAGGTTTGTTGTTGGGTTAAATTTTGCAACCAGAGAAGTTAACTCATCAGCCTTTTCATTTTGTTCCCTAAGTATTGTTGCTTTCTCATATGTGTTAGAAATTTCAAGTAAATTCCATACTCGATGTTTGCATGCTTTTAAATGCTTGTTCTTGGTAGCATATACTAAATTGACTTGATTAACCACAAGCTTTGAATTACCAATGACTTAGATTTTGGAGCCCCAATTATTTGCCTTTTCAGCTTGGTGTACAATGCGTCATATTCTGCTATGTTGTTTGCGGATCTATGATTTATATACTTGCACCAACTTCATTTCTAGTTCTAGCCCCGTTAAAATGCATCTTCCATATGCCTTCTGACCCTGAGCTTGTTTGTTTGTTAAGACTGGAAAATTACTTTGGTTCTTCTAATATCGGGTAATTACCTAGCTTGGTTTCTTCGAATATACCCCCTAGGTCATCACCATCGTCTTCTTGCAAGACCTCATTTATCAAGTTTAGTTAAAATATGAGCTCGCCTTCATCTAGTTCTTTATCCACAAGTTCTGGTGGCTCATTCTTGTTGACCATCCGGTCATTATTCAATTTATGCAAGAGAAGTTACAAGGAGGCTTGTTCTCAATTCTGATGATCTTTCCATATTTGGCAATACCCATCTCTTGATAGCTTCTTCGTCCATTCCCTTGATAGCAACATTTGGCAATAAGGAGGATAATCTACTACAATCACCTCCTAGACGACTATAAGTTTTGAATGTTTAGCTATTGTCATTATTAGATCCTTTAGAACTCCAACAATGTTTACCTCTATCACATCCATCTGAATAGGCCTCTTGGTAGTTCTAGCATAAGACAAGCCTTTATCTTCACACATTGCTTTTGGATTAATTGTCACAACAGCTCTTGAATCTATTGTATAGTTTTTTTTCAATTGGTTATGTGGGATTGAAACGGGCCCCACCAATATTACATCACCACTACATAGTGGTCTAACAACAAAGCTTGGATATTATCCATGTATCATTGGGCACGATTCGAACCTTGGTCTCCTTCTTGAATGTTGAGGAATTTAACCAGTTGAGCTAATGCCACTTGATGAATCTATTGTGAGTTGCATAGTAGGTAATTTTTAATTTTCAAGCTGTTGTAAAATGGTGGCGGTTTCATTGTTTTAGGCTTCTTAATATAGCCATCACTTTCACCTGAATAGCAGATCGATCCTCGACTATTGAATTTTGTTGCTCAACCAAGTTCGTTTACACCTGTTTTTGTGCCATTCTCTTTGCCTTAGTGTAACTTTGTTCTTGCTCCTTGAGAGCTTCTTGCAACAAGCCCCTTTGTCCTGGCAAGGCTAATGCCTTCAACGTGTTAAATTTTGTGAGCATCTCTTTTAGTTTCTCAGTAATATTAAATTTTGATTCAACCTTATTGCTCATTGCATGGGACGAATTTCTTGTACTGCGTTATAGCAACAACTTGGCCATTGCTAGCTAGAGATGGATATTTCAGATTCTTTTCAGCTTCTTTTTGTAATCTTTCCCTTTAATCCTATTTGTTTGTCTTTGCTACTGTCTTTTCGAGTACAAGTCCGAGTGTCGATCTGTGGGACCTGAGTCAGTGCACTTTCTTGAACATTCCCCTATGTAGCAAGTTAATTTGAATCCACTGGTCCTTAATCTTTAAGGTGTAATGGTGGCTGCCCCCTACTTAGAACAGTAGTACTTGTCCTTGAATCTGGTTGTTTTTGCAGGATTGTTTGGGGAGTTGTTGATTGGGGTTGTTTGTCTATTGCCTTTGTCGTACTTCTTTTCCAATTCCTAGTTGATTGACCAATACCGCATGATTCTCAAAAGGAATATCCTCATCTTTGGGGATTGGAAAATTGATGAACATTGCATCGTTTGGGTTAGTTATGACCAAAACCGATTGTTGTACTTATAGTTGAGAAAATGGGAACTGGATTGGAATCAGCATGGAAAAAGAATGGGAAAAAATCGGGAATAGGGGAAAATTGGCAAAAAAATAAGAAGAAAATGCAAATTTTCAATGAAGAAAAGTATTTTTCATGCATATCACAATGAATAAACATTATGCAAATCAAATATTAATACTGTAAGTGATAAAAGCTTAAACTACACATGGACGTGGCAAGTGATACAAGCTTAAAGCCGTAAACTACACATGAAAGTGACAAAACACATCTTAAATAAAGAAATTTTAATGCGTCCAAAATTTAAATATTCTTGTATTGCTTATAATATAAAAAAGCTACAAATTACAAAATGTGTTTGAGTCATGACAAACAAAATGCCTCAAGATCTTTGAATGCCTTTGCCCTTTGCCCTAGTAGAAGCTGTAGTCTCTTTGTTGTTGTGCTTGTGTTTGTGTGTCTTGGCTGCTAATGCCTGTCACCACTTGTGTTGGGGGTCGAGGGGTATCGCCCTTTGCAGGGTCGAGGGGCATCACCCTTCATGCGTACCTCAATGGCAAAACCATTAATACCTTCACTATCTGAACTGAATTTTTCTCCTTGTTTGCATTTTGGTGCAGAAAGGATGCTGCAATTACTAATTTGGGACTTCAACAACTCATAGGCTGAATAAAACACCAACAAATTAACTTAAATGATGATTGCGATTGGTTTTAACTTAAATGGTGTTTTTGATATTAGGCTTCCAAATTTGTCTTTCGCAAGGTGTTTTAGGCTTTGTGTAACAGTTAGTTTCACTCTACCCATTAGTTCCAATGTTTGCAACACCGATTTTTTCTTTCTAGGATAACAAAAATTGAGCAATAAGTTTGGACTGATAGTTCAACATCTTTTTATGGAGAATTTCATCAGTTAATAATGTATAGCATTGCTGTTGGTGGCTGCCGGATTCCTTCAAACTGCAAAAAATTGGCTGTTAGGATGCACTAGTGTGTTTTGTTTGGTGTGGTAGCAGGTAGGCAGACCCCTCTCTCCAGTTTGGAACAGGTAAAAATGAGGCAAAGTAAATTTAAAAAGCCAGTCTATGCCGTTTCCTCTACTCATGCCATCGTGGGCGATTTTTTGCCGGAATTGTTGCAAAAAAAGGCAAAAATCGCTGATTTTTTGAAAAATTCGATTCCTGCTGCTGATTTTACCCGCAAGGCCCTGAATCTGGAAAAATTGGCTCGAATCACGATTTTTTGGCCTTTTTGTAACTATGATTGTACCAAACCAGATTGGTTTTTCATGGCAGGGTGCTAAGTCATAGGTTGATGCATTATGGGGTGTTTGAACTGCCACTGGCTGGCTGTCATTGCTGCTTGTTGTGCCTGGCATTGCTGATTAAAAATCATTTTTTGAGCATTCTTGCTTGCCACGACACACTCCATACAATCGGTAAAACACTCTATATAGCCACATAATTGGCAAAACACTCTACATAGCCATATAATCGGCAAAACACTCTACATAATCGGATTGTGTCTAGCTTTAGAGGTAAAACACCATAAGGTATTTATTTCTAAATTTACATTAACCATATTGTTTTGCACCTGATTAGTGGCCTAGTTGTTGGTCTGAGGGGGGACCTGATCTTTTGTGAGGTAGGGACCATTCATTGTTGTCAATTTCCTGTGTGTTGCCATCCACTGCTCTGTCTCCTGTCCATTGTGAACTGATTTGCCTATTTCTACATTGCTTCTCGTATTTCATTTTATTGACTTTATAATTCAACAGTTTGATTGTGAGATATAGGGGTAGTGTCCATGCTGGACGGTTAAGGCTGGTAGTGTCCGTGCTGGACGGTTGAGTCAGAGCTGGTAGTGTTGGTAGCTGTGCTTGGAATGTGACAACACTTGGCATGCTTTAACCTGAGAATGTTACCATCTAGTGAGTGTTAGTTTGTGGATACACGAGTACTAGGCGGTAATTGGGTAGTTTGAGGGGTAGCAGATGGAGTGGACTGGTAGATCTGTGCAGCTTGGTATTGGGCATTTGGAATGGGTGCAACTAGCGGAGGAGGGTATTATATTTGTGAGGTTTGAGATTGGACTACATGTGTAGTATAGACCATGGGTGGAGCAGGTGGTAATTTTCCAACTTAGATTAACATATCTTTGGGACGAGCCTGTTCCTTGAATGCCCCAGATAAGGTAACATGATTCACATTTCAAACCATCAGGGCCATGTTTGATTATAAACCTCTTATATAGTATCGTATTGCTTGCTCAACTGAGGGCCGAATATTCGGAGGTATAAGATGCAGTTTTCTCATTAACCTCATGTTATAATCATGGATATTCTCCTGGAGATGCCTCAGTATAGCATTTCACTGCAAAAATACTAAGTAAGCATTTCCCAAATTGCCAAACTTTTTCATAAAAGATTCAAGAATAAAAGCCAAATTGGTGACTGAGTTGTCAGGTAGGCTACTATACCACAATGCAGCCTCCACCATAATGTCTTCTTCCTAAATCTGGTGTATGAATTTCAGTGTTGATAGCTCATTGAGATGGTACATTGCAGTTTTGTTACCATTTCTGTTGAAGGCTGATAAGGATGTTAGTGCAGTCAGAGGGATTAGGCACTAGACCATAGATTTAGAGGTACCTGCTATGTCCAGTCAGGCATTTGATTCTGTGTCCTCATTTGCATTTACATCTGGTAACACTAAAGTCCTTGACCATATTGCATTTGGTAATGTGGAGGTCTCATGTATGCTTCTTGCTGCAGCACATATTGGACCTTCTGTTGGGTTGGTGCAACTCGGGGATTTTGAAAAGCATCAGATTGCCAAGGAGCAACTGGTTGATTTGGATTTTGCACTAATTGTGGATTAGGATACGTCTGAGGGTTAGGGTTTTGCATTACTTGAGGATTAGACGCAATTTGCTGGTGTTGGGGATATGGGCAATATTGCAAAACTGGCTGATTATGTGGAATTTGTTACAGATTTTGCCGAGGCTAACCACAAGGAGGTAATGGATGATTCTGGGTAGTACCTTGAATCATTGAAGCTCTCAGATGGCTAGGCAGGATTTGCCAATTCTGCATAATATTCTGACTTAGCTGGGGATTTAGTGGGACTAATTGACATTGTACAGTATTGGGATTTTATTGATTTTGTTGTACTCGTCTCACGCCCAGGTTTGGTGGGTTAGGTGGGTCTTGACTGATGATTTGTGAATTTGGGATATTCACCCTGTTGACTTGGTCTAGGTTGCGGTTGATTAGTGCTGTTTTGTAGATTAGACCCAACTTGCTGACTTTGGACAGGTTGCTGGGTTGGCGAATTTGTAGATTAGTCACTGTTTGGGATTAGAACTGGCCTGGTATAGGTTGCGATTTATTGGGACCTATTGAGGTTGGGGTGGATTAACAGTATTTAATTAGGTCAACACTACAGAAGGCATATTGTACAAAGGATTTGTGATTATGGTCTGGACGGTAGGACTAGTAAAAGTCCAGGTTTGACTGACTTGCATGGTCATTGGTGAGACGTGATCACTAGGTTGACCTACTTGTGTTAACGGGGTTGGGGATACTGGTGGTGGGGGTGAGGAGGAAAGGTCTGGGTACAGATTAGTTTCAGTTGGAGTTGTCATTGATTGTTTTCCTTTTAAAGGAGTTGGAATTGGTTCAGCTGACTCTTGTACCCAAACAACGGTTGTAGGTTTCTTTCCCTTGGTGCTCTTCTTTGATATGCAAGGAGTTTGACCGGTTGGATTTGTTGTGTTTTTGGTCTTGTATTCATATGCCTATGTCTGCTTTTGATTGCACCTGCAGAAAGTCAAAATTTAGTTTGAAAACTTTCAAAAACAAAATGTTTAGTGAAAAGGGCAAATCACACTTTCTGAATAGTGAATCACAATTTCAGTCTAGGTGAATCACACTTTTCGTATTTGAGTGGAATTTTTCCTTTTGTTGGCAAAATGGAATGAATTGCACTTTTCAGAGGGGATCGCCTTTTGCCAAGGCGAACAATATGCAATCGTTGTACCTGGGTAAAATTTTCTCTTTCTGAAAAGCAAGGAGCAAATTGCCTTTTTTTGGGAAGGAGGAAACACAGTTTTCTAAGTTTGAAAAATTTTGACATTCCAAAACCTGCAAAAACAAGTTAAAAAGTAGCGAATAATAATTTCTCTTTGAAGACATGCTTTTTAGTTATTCCTAGTGTGAATTGCAGTTAGGAAAGGGTGAATCGCCCTTTTCGAACTTGGAAAGATTTTTGTACTACTTGTAGAGCGAATCATAACTCAGAAAATTCAATTGCCTTTTACGTATTTAATGATTGAAAGGACAGAATCACCCTTTTAAACTTGCAAAACAAAGTCAGCTCAGATCTGCACGAGAAACACTGATTTGATCAAAGAATTCACGGAAACTTTGTTTGTAACTTTGAATAAGGATTCTGAATTTTATCAATTTGTTGGGTTTTCACAACGAATTTGCCATTCCATGAAGTACCTGTAGATCCAAAGAGCACAAAATGAATAGATCTGAAGCCGTAACAAGCAGATCTGACAAAACAATTATGGGTCATGTATCAATTAGCCTAACAAACCCTCTCACAGATCTGATGAAATTCTAAGCTGATTTGCGTAGATTTGTAATATGGACTAGGCATGACTCCTATAGAAATCAAGATTTTGGTCCAACCAGGCATGTCAAAAACTGTTGAACTTGCATAAAGGTATGCGCATGTGAGGTCGTGTTTCAACAATTGAAAGGAAAGGACATGTCCTCTCCGACCTTTGGATTTAGGCTGGCTCCCCGCTAATCCAGCTAAGCCAAACTAAGTAAATGGGACCATGACTGTAGCAAATATTAGTGTTGATCAATCAGCACATCTGGAGGAAATCGAATAACTTGAGTGTGATCCAACTTGCAAAGAATCCACCAGAAGAGAAGAAAGGACTAACAGAAAATGAGAGGGTAGTGCCATAGTCACTGTGAATTCACAAGTTGAAAGGTCAGTGACACAATCAATCAATAAGTAAATGTCATGCACATTTTTGCTATTAATTGCAGTATGAATCATAAGTACAATAGATTATCACAAAGTGTAGCTATGATTTCTCAAATGGCTAAAAGATGTTTATAATGGAGCCCCTAGCTCCTATTTATAGCGAGTTATTCACCCAAGGGTAACTTGATGTAAATTTTTTTACTCTTTTTTTCTGGGGGTTTTTTGGGGCCCTCCCCGGCCCGCCCCCCCCCCCCCCCCCCCTCCCCCCCCTCCCTTCTTGGCCCCCCCCCCCCCCCTTGACTCCCCCCCCCTTTAGTTTTTTCTTACTCTCAGTAAAGTTTTCTAGTTTAGTGTCATCTTTAGCAAAATGATGCACTACTAAACCTTGCATGTCTCCAAATTCTCTTTAAGCACATTTAGGAGCCTTCTAACTCCTTATTGGCACCATATGAAGACAAAATGTCACTTTCTGAGCTGTTTCCTCGGATTCTGTGCCAACCTTGTCTGACCAGCCTTGAGTTGTGATTCGCTCTTTTGGAAAAGGGTTTTCCAATTTTCAGCAAAATTGTGATACACCCTTTTGTCTGAGCAAATGGCCCATTTTTTGGAAAATTATCCAAAATTACCATAGCCACATCACAGCTTCTGGGGCTGCTTAATTCCTTTTGCATTGTCTTTTGCTACTCATTCCTTGCTGGAATTTAATGCTAGTAGCCAAGCTACGACAGGAACCCATATGTTTGGATATGTTATCCAAGAAGTATCTTATCATATCCATATCTGATACATGGATACAGTAACTATGAAAAAATGTCATCAGGGAAACAAATCAGTTGCAAAATTTTCCATGAAATTTGAAAAATGAAAACAAGTATTTTTATTAATTAAATGTCTAAAATAAATAGAAATATTTATTAAGAACGTTACATTTCATAAATTAATTGAATTTGATTGCAAATGCCTTTATAAATGAGTTGCAATAAGATAATTTTGTGGATGAGATTGTTTTGACTTGTTCCTTGGTTGCTTTGTTCTATACTCTTAACATTTAGTTTTTGTAGATGTTGGAGGGAGTTAAGTAGATGTGGAAAGAATTAGTCAAAGGGGACAAGTTCTAGGTTTGCTTTCTTTATATAAAAAAAAAAACAAATAGAAAATGTCCTATTTGATATTGATTGCTTTTTGTCCATTTATGTGCGGTGTTTTTGTTTGTACAAGAGGTAAAAAAGGGTCAAAATTCAGATATTTTTGATAGACATGCTGCATGCTAATAATTGGATGTCCACCACAATAGGATACCATGAATTCTTTTAGGTTGCCATATACCATACTAGATTTTGCTGTTTCTTTGGAAATCCAGATCAATGTTTTTTTCTTGTGACTTCTTTATGGAATTTCAGTTGCTATTGGTCTTTGCTATCCAAGAATTGGCTTTTTTCACATTATGGAAATTCCTCCTCAGCTTCTTCCCAGGGAGCGCAGAAGGCATGAATATCTTGAGTCTGCAAAGGAACGCTTCAAGCATCTTCCGGAGATTAAACGTATTGACAGGTATGATGCCAGATACATCAGAATCTTATGTTGGCTTTGTCATAAAAAAAATGGCTATACTAATGAGTTACTGGTTTGATAGACATCGACACCTACCAAAGCCTATATTCAAAGCTGCTGCTTTAAGGCATACTATGAGGTTAGCAGAAAAGAAAAAACAGGAAAGGAAGAGAGCACACAGCGCTCCTGGGAGTGTTGTTACAGCTCCTTTGCGCAAAAGACGGATTGTCACAGAGCTAGAGTAACCATGCACACCGTATTATTACTTGATAAAGGCCTTGAGTGTTTCCATGGCTTTTAGCAGAATTTTGTTAACTTTGCTTTCCAACAGGAGTGCAATTATAGGTGGTTTACAATCTGAGTAGCACTAAAGGTTTTTATCTGTTTGATTTTGAAATCAAAGTTGAACGTGTGCTGGGGCAATTGCCCATTAATTTGCAGTACTATGATTGGGAAAGTCAAATCTGAGGCTTAAAAACAAAATACAGTTGTACCATTTGAGTGAAGACAAAAGAATATGAAATTGAGCTTCACAAATTTACACTGTACAAATCAATGACAAATTTGTAACCAAATAATTTTCATCTTCTAATTATTTGTTCCATTTTGCATTTGATACTCTGCTGTGTACTATTTTCTTTGATTTTGAGATTTTCTTCAGGCAGTTGCCTAATATTTTTGTGCAGCGGAGAAGTATACAGCATGTTAATGTCTGAAGAAGATATCTAAATTTAGCATTGAGATTTTGATTTTGGGGTGGCAAATATTACAAGGTTGTTCTACTTCATTTTCTAAGTGTTCTAGTATGTGCAAAGCATAGGAAATGGCAAACAATAATGTTAAGGAAATGTCATAATTTTGGGGATGAAATCATTTTTGAACAAGCTGTTTGTTTTGTTCTACAAATTTTTATATATGAAAATTTATTTACGAATTTCGAAACTGAACCAGGTCAAAACTTGCGTATTAAAAAATTGTTTCCAGTAACATGCACTCGAGGGAGGAAGAACAGACCCGGCCCCCCCCCCAGCCAAAGGAACCCCGGGGGCTCCGCCAAGGGGCCCCAAAGGGTTTAACGTGCAACTTTTATCAATTGAACTAAAGGTTTGATCGTACATGGAACAAAAGTGGTACTTATTAAAATTCTAAAAGCTGATTACACACTACACTATGATTTTGTCAGATTGCAATGCCTTGCAGGAATCAGTGAATAAGTCAAGGATGCCTCCGATGCCTCCCCTTTCTTACATCAAAACGTCTCATTCTAAATTGGTATAAAATCAAATAGGTAGAACCGGAAGGGTGACTTCCCTTTCTCTACTTGTGTTTCCTCTTTTGGATTGTGCCTTCGCCTTTTTACACCTTATGTTACTTTTAAATTAAACAAATAAAATAAATAAAGATTGCTTGCAGAGAATGGATTTTTTAATACCACTGGATTAAGAAAGGCACTTAATCATAAGTCTGTTTTAAAAATAACAATCATAACATAGGAAATCTGGATGACTATTTCATGCTTTTGATTTGAATTTTATTTGTATGATGAAAGTGTTATTTTCTTTTGTAATGGGCAGTAGTATGTGAAGGTTTTTTGGTAATGGGCCAAAGAAAGATCACAGGATCAATTACATGTATCAAGTAGTATGATCATAGTTTAGTCTTGTTTGGATCGTTATAGAATCCTGTTGATAAGCAGCCTGTAAATGCTAACACTTTATGCTGTGTCTCAGTTGCTCAAAGGCATTTGTGTATTGATACTTTCTTATCAATGAAAAAATTATTAGATTTAAAAATGAAATGTTTTTGAAAATATATACCAGCAAACATGCATGGGTTACTAGCCATCAAAAAATATGTAGTGATATGGACTCTTTGACCATGGCAGGACTATCACACTGTTAAAGTGAGGAAGGGCATCACTTTAGATCTCTAGGACTCCCTTTGGGTGCTTACTTGTGTGGAAGATTGGGATGCCGTTGGGGCTTGAAGAATCAAGCCATTGGGCTAATAGGCTGAAAATCATGGGTTCAGAATCTGACCTAACCATTAAATAAGATCTCACTTTAATTAGCGGTAAAGAGATAGGAGAGTTCTTTTGAGCAATTTTAAGGCTCGAAAGAGGGTTCATGTGGCAAAGGATGATTGCTCCAAACCATGACAATTAGATTTAAGTTGTCAATCTAGCATTTTATTTTTATGGTCGATATAACAATACAGACTTTTTTTAATATATATTTGATTTCCAACAAATCACTGGATGCCAACAAGCAGCTAAAAAACCTAGTGAACTATTACAACCGAAGGGGTTGTATATGGACAGTAATCTTCCCATACTATGACAAGTGGACTTAAGTGGTTGATGTGGCATCGAGTTCTATGCTATTCAATAATGAAATACAAACAAATATGCTTTATAAACTTAAGGACCATATGACATATCTAATTTACAAGATAATAACATTAATCTAGTGAAAAATACCCTATAACATGATAAATGTGAGAGACAATTATCAAGAGACATACTCATTTTAGGACATCGTGGTGACAAGGTAATATACAACTCAAAACTTATAGAAGGTAAGCTAGTTTTCTATCAGTCATATCACAAGATAAAGTCTTTCAGGGATCTCAATTTCTACAAGGGGGTATTTCATAAAGGACAAATGGTGTTCAAGGTTTATAGATTCTGTTTTTGTTGGCTCATTCACAGATCTTAATAGATCAACTCGATCCAACACCTAGGTAAACATTACATAGAAAAAGAGTTATTAATTAAAAATAGATATTGACAAGGAAAGCAAACACAATTAATAACAAAAAAATCATTATTTATATGGGGAAGTCAGTTTAGGAGAAATAAAAACCCATGAAAAATATTTATAGCAACCTTTATTTCTGACATGTAAACATTGTGAACTAGAATGCATCGTCTCCTTAAAAACAAGACTATAAGTATCTCACATGACCTCAAACTCCTATGAACTCTTGCCTCTTCAATGGCTTCCCCCAGTTTATGATTTTCCAACAATGGGCATGGAAGGCCAAAAGTAATGCCCCTTCCTCTTCAACTACTCCTCTAGTGACCTTTTATTTTCCCATTTCTTCTCAAATCTAAAAACGACCTTTGTCTTATTTAACCACCTTGCAATTTTGATCACACCTCCCCAATGAGGTTTTTGGTCCCCCAAAACGCATTCAAAGAGAGACTTGATGATTTTCTTTGGTCAACAACTAAGACAACTAAACTTAATCTAAGTGGAGCTTATGTCCTAAGCAAACAATTACCATTGAAATAAACATCTAAATTTTATGTATCCTTCAAACTTGCTTCTTTGTGGAACCTACCAAACATGAAACCTTGTGTATATGCATAGTGTAAGTTGAAAACTACTATAATCAAAATTAGGTCGTAACATATAAAATGCTCTCTCTAATATTTGAAGTGCCTAATAACATATATTGTAATAAAATCAAATCCAAAACTTGATCATTGTGAAATATATATACCAATAAAATGGTAAGATTTTAATTATCTGACATGACAATCAACTATGTACTAAGAAAGTAGGATATATGGTTATGAGGCAAAATCTATCTTTGCTGCACTATCCCTCGTCATGGATTTATTTTTGAACATATAGTAAGCACTTATTTAACTATTTTTCAATCCACTCAAAATGATAAAATCTCAAATTTAGTCTTATATATCATTGGTGAAACACCTCCAATGCGTGCAATATGTACAATGTTGATGCTGCTACAAGATGCACATCATACCATAACTAATTTTAGAACTTAATTCTATTGATATATTAATCAAACCAAGACAAAAGAATGGGTAACATGGGCCAAGCAACAATGAGAATAAGAGCAAACACTACATATTATGGTGACATGTAAAGATGAATCTCCTCCTATATATACTTCACATTATAGTCTTTATTTACCATATGCTATCTCAAACATGAGGAAAACAACATAAAAAGAAAGTAAATGAAAACTATAAAATTCAAGTACATAGTTGTAAAAAAAACATTTTAAACAATGTAATAAGCTAAGTTATTATCACTATTCCCCTATCCTAACGTCAATGCAAAGTCAATCCTATTGAAACCTATCTCAATTGAGACACTAGAGATAAAAATGACATGACCAATATGAAGCATATATCATCTTCTTTAACATTATTCGAATTATCATCACAAATTAAATATCCATCATGTGTGAATGACTCACACAAGACTAAATATTGCTTCTCTCGCCATTGCGAACTTTAAAGATGGGTGGATAATGAAGAATGACAGCGGCACAAAGGAACTTATGCATGGACATGGTACAGATTCACATGCTACTTGACTATCTCCACTCCTGGTTTTCATACTCTTTGACGTGACTGCATTAAGCTTATTTTGAAAATGTTTTTTGATTTTTATATCACAACCATAAAATGCAAAAATGTGGCATCTAACTCGTCGTAGTATTTTGTAAACGTAATAGGGAATATACCGTCTATACGTGCAATATAATATCAGCATGTCAGCTTGTTGCAGTCCACTGAAATATTTGTTTTATCATTATTTTTAATATGTTTGCTTCCTTCACGCTTGTTTAAACACAAAAGCATATTGAGAGAGATACGATCTTATGAAGTCAACCATCTTGAACAAGGGTAGTGATGATTTCTCAAGTCGCAAAAAACAAAATTGTAAATTTTTGTTAGCTAGGGTTCGAATGATGGGAAAAGCAATGAAGGGCTAGGACTTCAATGAGACAAGATATTCTATCTAGACAGAAATTTTCAGCTAAGTTTTTTTCCCCTTCTTTATATTAGAAATTTTGCATGTAAATTATTATAATTTTTTTTATCAAATATTATATTTACTATAGGACATTCTGATAAATTAATAACTGTTGAGTTTTAGTTTCTTTTCCATGGACCGATTTATAGTTAAATCTTTAGAATCATCTCTAGTGGTAAAGATTAGTGAGCGAAAGAGATACTCGTTGCTTTAAGATAGGGCATTTTTTGGTAAATTTAATAGTTATTAGTGATAAGTATTAGTATTGTATTGCATTTAATATTGACACGGATCGTGCATATTAAATGCAATACATGATCCGTGTCAATGTTAAATGCAATACAATACTAATCCCTATCAATTAGTCAGGGGCTTCAACCTTAATAAAATGGATTGATAGGAGTTGGAAGTCTCCAAGAGTGATTCTGTCCTTTATTGCCAAAGGTTTCTTCCTAGCCATTTTTTGTTCTAGAGAAGAAAGAGAAAAATTCTAAAAGGGAGTCATTGGTTTATGGCAAGAGCATGACTCTTCCTTACTAGTCGATATGAAGGTTTTTCACCTAAAAATGTAAATCTATTCCTAGTACTAGTTTGGGTTAGTGATGAGTGTCGTTGAGTCTCATCATTTAATCTCAATGATTTATCAATCCGGGGTGGTGTCCAAGGCTGTTTACGATAGAAGGTTAGGGAAGAGTGCAATTCAGGCTATTTCAAACATTTATTGGTGAAGCAGATTTTGGTTTAGCCTTTTGGTGTCACACAAAACCTAGTCTGCAGAATGGAAATTGAAATAAATTACAGGAATTGAAAACTAAATCTAAATTGCAAAATTTAACAATTAACTACAATTGCAAGAATTGAAAATGGCTGAATTAAAATCTAATCTACTTTTGCAGAATTGAAATAACAGAAGTGAAATTGCTAAATTGAAATGATGCTGAAGTAAAACCTATGCTAAAAACACCTATCAATATCCTGCCATAAAAGGTCGTCAATCTTCTGCTATAGGAATTGACAACAAAATGAAATCTATTGAAATTGAAAGTAGTTGAAACATAAAAGCAAAGAACATGAAAAGCAAAGGAAACATGGAAACAAATATTTAATCTAATTTGTCAGCTGACACACACACATTAGCTGTACAAAAACATAATGAAGAAAACATAACTACTAGAATACAAAATTAAAACAAGAAAATGAAATCTGACAAGCAATACGTTAATTCTATTGCAGACAAAATTACAGATTAAAACCTGCCATAAAAATCCTCCTTCTAGATCTAAAAGTGGGCCCATACTTCATGATCTAGAAGGAGGTGTAAAAACACTACTTAACTAATTAACACTCAAAACATAAATTGAAAAAAAGACTGCACTTTTATTGCTGTTAATACATGCTGAAAAATGTTACAGATAATTGTTGTATAGTCTTATTTGCTGCTGCTACTACTCTCCTCTATTCTAATTCCTACCTAGCTCAACCAAGAAGGGAGCTATCATTTTATATATGCATAATATCTATTTACAAATATAAAATATACTATCCTATCCTATAGATAAAATCCTATTATGCTGCAGCATTTCCTGGTTTTATCCTAGAAGAGGATCAATTGATATTTTCTTATGAATGGTGGCTTTTGGACGGTAAGGACGTCAAATACAGTTGGGGGATATTTTATCTTAACCTTCTCAACCTTCTTTCCCCTTTTCCACCGTTAGAAAATAGTCAAAAAGTACTTTCTATTGTCAATTCGAAGAAACTACATTCTATCAATCCAAAGATGTCTGCTCAATCCGAAGCTCTTCAGATTGACTAACTGTGTGGTATTTAGATGATCTTAGTTGCTTTTATCAGGTGGGTTATCGCTCAGGAACTGATTGCAATAGCTTTTATCCTTTTCCATTTGTGAGTTCCATGCCTTGTTATTTATTGGTAGTTGGCTGGAATTTACATGGTAAACTGTTGCATTTTCCAGATTTGCTGCACAATTGTAAAATTTTGGCATTTCTTGCAAGTTCAACAAATTAGAACATGGAAAAATAATTCAAATATCAACATAAATAAGTACATCAAGTTGCTACCAAATTTATACACTTTATTCACCAAGTAACCATGTTGAAATAGTGCAACAAGTCTTTGCACAATTATCCCTGCTCTGTTATACCCTGTTGCTACCTATTTAGACCATGTGGGAATGCTTCTAAATAGGTCAGATGTCTTCTGTAGTCCTTCTAAACTTATTCCATCCATTTCCTCATTGTTTGCTTGACAAATTCAAGGTGCTCCTATAAAGTGATAGCTTGCTGATTTTTATATGGCTGTTTTCTACAGATTTCCAGATTTAGAACAATCCTAATAATTTGGATTCAATGTGGACTTTGAACAAGTTGAAGGGCAGAAGAACATTCATAAACCATTGTGAAGTTAATGGATATCAACATACCACATTTGGCTGTTTGAAATGCATATTTTTATTTGCTACTTAATCAAGCAAAAGCAGTCACAAAATGCTGAAAATAGTCAAAAACAGAGATATAATGCTCCTAACATAAAATCATGCAAACACTTAACAAATATATATTTTAATAAACTATTTGGAATTTAACTTAATAATATGGCAGTTTTTATATGTCAAACATAGTGTAAAAATGAGGCATTTTTAGGCCTCATTAGTTAGGATGTTTGGGTTGCCCATTGAATTTTGGGAAATAGATACCTTCAAGGCAATAGGCAACACTCTAGGAGAATTCCTTGATATTTCAGATACTATGAAAGATGGATTCTTGGCTATTTATGCTCGGATATTGGTCATGATTGATATAAGTAAAGCTTTACTAGAATCAATCATTCTTAAGTATGGGGATAAGATGTGGACCCAAACCATAGATTATGAAAACATATCTTTTAGATGTAGAAGATGTCATGAGGTGGGGCATATTGAGAGATCATGCCCTAAGAAGAGCCCAACAAAATCATATGTAGAAAATCGCAAGAGAAACTTACAAATGGTTATGGATGAAGATGGTTTTCAACTTCCAAAAAATAGATCTAGAAAAATGAAAGAAAATAAATAGTGGAGACTAGTAAGGAAGGATATTGGAAGAAATACCAACTCTTTTGAGGCTTTAGCCTATGAAGAAAAAGTAGATCAAAACTTAGAGGACACAGTACAACAAGTTCAACATATTAACAAGGAACTATCTATTCAGTATGATCCTGATTTAAGGAAGAACATTCTCGATGAACCTAAGGAATGTGTCTCATCAGATTTTGAAGACTCTCTTGAAGTACCATGCACCATTCAAGAGAAAAAAATTGGTAAAGAAAATGCAGTTTTAGAAGTTAATACCTCTACCATTAATAAGGAAATACCAAAAAATGAGCAGGACAAGTCAAAAGCTTCTGTAGTAGAGCCAGGAGAGGATAAATATGATGAAAAACAAAATTGTGAAAGAATATTGAGGAATAGAATAATAAGACCTACTCCTGATATAGGCAAGGCAAAAAGAGGAAAACCCTCAAATTATCAAGCAAGATCCAGGGAAGCAAGAGCAAACATAGAGAAAGGAACACAAACTAAGTTGGTTGAACTTCTCTTTACCAAACAACAAAATGATATTGGTAATATGTAGGTGGGGCCAATAGCCCCTAATGAGACATGATTATCATCTCATGGAATATAAGGGGTGCTAATGCCCCCTCAAAGTAGAGGTGTATCAGGGACCTATGTTTAAGTAATAAGCCTGATATTCTTTGTATCCAGGAAACTAAAATGACAAAAGAAGTTTCAAAAACTATGAAAGTAGTATGGGCAAGATGTGAATGGGATGCTATGGATTTTGAAGGAGCGACAAGGGGAATTCTAACTTGTTGGAATCCTTCTAGAACCTCCTATGTAACCATTCATAAAACTAGGCATTGGATAGCCTCTTTAGTCACTTGCTACTTTGCAGATATTCATTTCATCCTTATCAATGTCTATGGACCTACAACTCAATCAGGTAGATTAGAAGTTTGGAGTGGGATTGAAGCCTTTATGAGAAGTAAAGACCAAGAAACCCGATTCATGATCATAGGATATTTTAATGCCATAACCAAGCTGGATGAAAAATTTGGGGGAATTAGGAAATTAACCCAAAGTATGAGAGATTTCTCAACTTTTATTCAAAACAATAATCTATGGGAGGTTGAGTTTGAAGAAGACAACTATACATGGACCAACAACAAGAGAGGCCAGAACCTAATAGCAAAAAAATTAGATAGATGCATACTCTCAGATCATTGGCTAGATGAAGGAACTTGTGCTAAAATTAATACCTTAACAAGGATTGGTTCAGATCACTGGCCAATAAGAGTTAAAATGGTGGTAAGTGAATTCAAAAAATATCATATTTTAAATATGAGCAGATGTGGGAAGACCATCCTCAATTTGTTGATATGATAGCACAAACGTGGAATTCTTCAAGAAATGGTGGGTTGTATGCTCTTCCAAAACAAATTAAATCTATGACATCTAGATTAAAAGAATGGAACAAGAACACTTTTGGAAATATTTTTGAGAAGAAAGAAGAACTAAAAGATAAACTTTCAAAATTTCAAAAAGGTGATCATAATAATCCAAGCTCAGAGGAAAGGGAGTTGCTTAGTGAATATCATAATATTTTGAGTAAGGAAGAGAAATTTTGGAGATTAAAATCAAGACAGACTTGGTTAAAAGGAGATAAAAATACAAAGTTTTTTCATAGGATGGCTATAGTACAGAGATCAACATCCAGAATTAGTAGAATTAAATCAATAGAAGGGGTTTGGATTGAAGATCAGAGTGAAATTAGAAAAGAGGTAAAGTCTTTTTATCAGAATATTCTAGGATCAGAGGAGACTGAAGTTCTTAATGATAAACTTCTTCAAGATGTACCTTCAGTTATAACGAATGAAGACAATAGGAAACTGATGGAGCCTATTACTCTAGAAGAAGTTCATTTAGCTCTTTTCTCTTTTAATAAGGATAAATCCCCAGGTCCAGATGGGCTCTCTGCAACTTTTTACCAACATAATTGGGATATAGTGAAGGATTCTTTATTGGTGGTAGTGGAACAATCTAGGGTAAAACAATACATACCTTATAAAATAAATGCAACATATCTTACCCTAATTCCAAAAAAGAAGGATGTTGAATTGTTTGATTCTTTTAGACCCATAAGCCTATGTAATATGGCATATAAGATTATCTCCAAAGTGATGGTGAATCGATTAAGGCCATTGTTAGACAAAATTATTTTAGAAGAGCAAGGAGGATTTGTGAAAGGGAGACAAATTTTGGATGGGATCATAGTAGCTCATGAAGTTATACATTCAACAACTTCAAGAAAAGAGAAAGCAATGATCTTAAAACTTGATATGAGTAAAGCCTATGATAGGGTTAAATGGGATTTTCTTTTTGCAATTTTAGAAAAGTTTGGATTCAGGAAGAAATGGGTTAGATGGATTAAAGCTTGTGTCTCTACAATTTCTTATTCAGTGTTGGTCAATGGGTTAGTAACAGAATATTTTAAAGCCAAGAGAGGCCTTAGACAAGGAGATCCTCTATCTCCTTATTTGTTCATTATTATGGCAGAGGTTTTGAGTAGGAACTTAAAGAAGGCTTACAAATATGGGCTTATAAGTGGACTTAAGGTTAGTAATAACATCGACAACATCACCCATCAACAATTTGTAGATGATACAACCCTTTTGGAAGGGCAAGGATAAATGAGGCCAGAGCTTTGAATAACTTTTTAAAGGAATACGAAAGAGCATCAGGGCAAAAAGTTAATAGGACAAAATCCAAAATTTACTTCCTTAACACTCCAACTAATATCAAAGCAAGAATTTGCAGGTTACTTCAAATGGAGGAGGTAAATTTGCCAGCAACTTATCTAGGGATGCCTTTATTTGAGGGGAGAATGAGGATAGAATTATGGAATCCAGTTATTAGTAAAGTTCATAATAAACTACCAGCTTGGAAAGGTAGATGGTTATCGTTAGAAGGAAGAGTGCAGTTAATTAAGTCAGTCTTACAGGCCATTCCAACATATTATATGTCATTGTATACTATGCCAAAATCAGTTGAAAATTTTTAATCTATATTATGTGATCCTTTTTATGGTCAGGTTTACATGATAAAAGGAAATTTCCTTTGGTGAAATGGAGCAAGGTGTGTGATGATAAAACTAGGGGAGGTCTTGGTTTAAGAGTTCTTATAGATGCAAACTTAGCTCTTAGGGGAAAAGTAATATAGATATTGTACAAAGAGAGTCAAAGACAATGGGCAAGAATTCTTCTAAGTATGTTGAGCCCAATGACCCAAGTTTAATATTTACTGCATTCTCTCTACCAAATGGTTCTACTCTTTGGAATGGTTTAAAAAAATCTATTGATCTAATGATTAAAGGTTTAATATGGGTGGTGGGAACTAGAGAAAAAAATTCTATTTGGATGGATACTTGGTGTGATAAAAAACCACTCAATTTAGATCCAATTTTGAAACCTTGGATGAGATTACTTCAAGACAAATATGGTGATAGGGTTTCAAACATTTTGTACAAGGATTAGGAAGGAAGATACAAATGGAAAGAAGATTTTTTTACAAGTATACAAGACATTGATGCTAGGAGGCAATTGAGTAGAAAGATAACAACTATGATTATTTCGAGGGGAGCCAAGGATAAATTGATTTGGGAGTTGAATAGATCAAGATAATACACAACAAGAAGTGGATATAATGTAAAGCACCAAAAAAATAGTAATATCAATAGAATATGGAGAGATATTTGAGATAGCCCAAGCATTCCTAAAGTAAAAATGTTTATTTTGTTGGTAGGTCATAGAAGAATTTTATCTTGGGATAACCTTATGAAAAGGGGTTTTCATGGCCCCTCTCAATATGTTCATTGTAAAAAGGAGGAGGAGAGTATCTCTTGGGACATTGCTTAATAGTCTGGAAACTATGGCAATTGATTCTTAATATGTTTGGTAAATGCATGGCGATGAATAGCAAAATTGAAGATTGAGTAAAGCAATGACAAAGCACTTATAAAAGTGAGGCTTTACAGGTAATATGGGATATATCAAAAGATACAATACTTAGGACTATATGGTTAGAAAGGAATATAATAATATTTAAAGGAAAGGAAAGTAGTTTAGAGGTATTGAAAAGGATGATATGTTTAGCCATAGAGGAGTCTAAACCAACCCTATCAAATCACCCAATCCCTAATTTGGAAGTAGAGAAGCAAAAAGAAGGCAAAGAATATGAAGTGGAAACCACCAAATGTGGAGTTGGTTAAATTGAATTTTTATGGAGCATCTAAAGGAAATCCATGACCAGTAGGAGGAGGAGAAATAATTAGAAATAATAGAGGAGAGATTGTCTCATTATGCTTTCAATAGTGGATTTAAGATAAATAATGAAGCTAAAGCTTGGGTGACTTTAGAAGGGATAAAAACATGTAAACAAATTACATGGAACATAGTATGGGTGGAAGGTGATTCTCTTATAGTAATAAATGCAATTTTGAGAAAAGCAAAGGCTCCATGGAACATACAAGAGATAATTATGGAAATTCAAGATCTTGCTAAAGAGTTTGAAGAAATCAATTTTACACATACATTAAGGGAAGGAAACAAATATGTACATAGGCTATCCAATAGAGGGGTTTTGATTGAGGATTATGAAGTTTAATTCTCCTTTCCATGGTTATAAGTAGTAAGTTTAGCTGAAGCTAATAAAAAAATGTTGACTGCCTAAAGAAAATAACGATTAATATTTGCTTTACTGTTTTCCATTGGTAATATCTAATTTATTTTATAACAATAATATATTTTCATATAAACTATTTATTATAATTTTTGTGGTTGCACTTGTGTTTCAGGAAGGAAACTAGTAATCCAGATTTGGTAAAGTAGACTATGATAGTGCGATGTTTTGAAAATATTACTCTATTAAGATGCAATGCATAGATAGTAGAGGTGAACTTTTGGTATTGTGAAGGATGCTATAGAAAAATGTCAAGAAGGATGCTGAATTTTGAAATATTTGTATTCATACAAAAAATTGAAAAGATCTAGAAAATGAAAATCAAGAATTCAAACATTTTATGTAAAATGATGTAGGTTTCTAGCTATAGCATCTCAATTGATATGAGAAGTGTATCTATTTGTAAACTCTCAAGCTCTAAAGAAGAGAGTTATAATTTATCAAGGGTGAGGGAATTGAGTACAACCCCTTATTATCCAACAAAAACAAAGTAAAAAGGATTGAAATAGGTACTAATATTATGTATTAATTTGGAAGAAAAAAATTATATTTATTGTTATATAATAAAATAAAATAATTTTCAGGGTTATATGGGATTGAAATGCACTATACGTACTTTATTATGGCCAACAATCATGTATGTATCTTTTGACAAGATTCAAACTTTAATCTCCTCCTTAAAAATCAAAGAATCTACTCAATTGAATTAATGTAATTTGACGGTTAAAGTATTAACCTTTACTTATTAAAAAGAATCAGTAATTTAATATTTTTGATGAATATTTATTAAATTTTATAGGAAATTACATTAAATATTATCTTATAATTTATTAATAATTAAAGAATTACTGAGATAAATTTCCAATATTAAAATTTCTTTATTTCATTGGTGATTGAAATGAATGAATGAAATGAAATAATTTTAATTATATTCGCAAGATTAAAATAGAGTATTCCATATATATATATATATATATATATCTATAAAATTGGTTATACGAAATTGAAATGGCCCCACCCATATTATATTATGACCAAATAATGGTACTACAACAATTTGACAATTGTACATGTATAATTTGGAAAGATTCAAACCTTCTAATTAAAATAAACACATACACATAAATATTGCTATAAAGACAATAAATCATGAAAGAACATAAATATTACAATACTAAATGAAAATGAAGCAACTAAATTAATCACAACATAGTCAAAATACTAAATTTTGGGCCTCTTCAATGGGGTAACCTCCTAAACAAAAATATGATTCAATATGCAAAAAGAGATACTTTCATTTATGTCTCTTTACCTTTTTAAAGACTCTTCACAACCCTAAACCTAATGCTCAAGGGTTGACTTCACATGCCAGTGGAGACCCAAGCTAGAATATTCTACTAAAGAAACAATTACATTCTTTATGATGATTACATTAATGACCCTACTTGTCTAGGTGCTTCAGGTGACATATACACGTTACAAAATACATAATATCATTAATATGGGGTCCTCATGTTAGAAAGGGGGGCATTACATAGTAATGTTAGAATTGGGTTCTAGCATGTGCTTTCCCTTTAAAAAGCTTTGTCCTCAAAACTGAAGATAAGGAAACTATTGTTGTAGTTGTTGGAGGGACTCCCATGTGGCATCTTTAGGTTGTAATGTCCTTCATTGCAGAAGAACATCAATGATGACATGATTGTAAAGGGTGTGCAATCTCCAATCCAAAATTTATTTCGACTTGAGAGTGATGGATCCTTCTTCATCTATATCTGGTAATATGGATTGAAACTATACCTTATTGCCAACTACCTTCTTCATCGAGGAGACATGAAAGACTATATGGATATTGGAGGTGGGAAAAATGGTCAATTTGTAGACCGTTGAACCAATATGTTGTAACACCTAGTAGTTGCAAGTTTTTGGCACTCACGAACCTAAAGTGATATAGATAAAGAAAGACCATACCCCCACTTCAAAGTTATGCTCAAAATGATGTTGACCAACTTGTTGATCCATGCGATTATTGTTCAATTCAATATTCACCTTAAGTTATCAAAGTATGACTACATGATATTAGAGAGTGGTATCTATGACTTGAACCTTATAGCTTATTGGAATGTATGATGAGGGTGTTTGTGGAGGAAGACTATATATTGCTTCAAATGGTGTAACTTGGTAGTGTTGTGGTATGAAGTATTATACCACCATCTATCCAAAGGGAGCCATTTATCCCATTGCGTAGGATGTTCTTATACAAAGCAACACAGGTATGTTTCCAAGGACTTGTTGAAATTTTTTGTTTGACCATTAGTCTGAGGGTGGTAGACCAAACTAATTTTGAGGTGACTGCCCTACAAATTAAGCAATTCATGTCAAAAGTGACTAGTAAAATGAGATCCCTATCTAACATAATAGATTTGGGCAAATCCATGAAGCAAAATATGGAATATAAAAGTATTTGAGCAACTACGAAGGTTGTGTAGGGATGGAGTAAGGAATGAAAATGAGTATAATTTATAATATGATCCACTACCACCTGAATGGTTGATTTTCCTCCAAATTTTGATAACCCTTCAATAAAATCCATTGAAATGTCTATCCACACCTGTTTTGAAATTGGTAGGGGCTAAAGGGTTCTTAGTGTAAAAATAGTTTCTTTTTCATCCTATGACACCTATCACATTCTACCATTGAATATCTCTTTTTCATTCCCTTCCAAAATAAAGTGCATTTGGCCCTTTCATAGGTTTTTAGAAACCCAAAATATCCCATCGTTGGTGATGCATGCATTTCCTATAAGATGAATTCTTGCATTTGTGAATTTTGAGGGACAACAAGTTGATCATGATATCTCAAGTCTTGACCATCCTAGATGTATCTAGGGCATGAGTTGGGCTCTACTTGGAGTTTGTGGATTAAGGTTTGTAAACTAAAATTCATACTTGTTTCCTCTCTAAGCCAATTGGTCCATCAAGGAAGTGGTGTGAATATAACATTTAGCATATCCTAGTCTTCATATTATTGGGATAGTGCATCTGCCACTATATTATCATTTTCTTTTTTATAACTACTTTCATAATCATAGACAAACAATTTAGATACCCATCGCTATTGTTCATGTATGGCTACATGATGATCCAAGAAATACTTAAGACTTTGATGGTTAGTTTTGATTAAAAAATGATGCCCAATGAGATATGGCCACCATTGATTAACGACATAAAAAATGGCTAGCATCTCCTTTTCATAAGTCAATTTGCCTAAATTCATGCTTGACAATGCTTATTGGTGAAATCTAATGGTCTTCCTTGCATCAAAATTGCCCTAATTCTAATTGCAAAAACATCATTTTCAATTACAAAAGGTTTAGAAAAAATGGGCCTTGCTAATACCGGGGTGGTTGTCATAGCTTATTTTAACTCCTTGAAGACTTGTTTCATCTACTCTAACCAAATAAATGATTTTTTTCTCAACACGGATGTTAAAGGGGTCATAATATTTCCATAGTTTTGTACAAACTTTCTGTAATACCCCATGAGTCCCAAAAATACTCAAAGTGCCTTGAGGGTTTGAGGCTTTGGCCATTATTGAACAACCTGAATATTTTTAGGATCCACTTTAACTCCTTTGGAGATAATGTGATCCAAATACTCTACTTATTGCATGTTGAAAGAACACTTTGATTGCTTGGCATAAAGTTGATTCTCAAACAAAATTTGCAAGGCCTGATCCAAATGTTGGAGATGCTCCTCCCAAGTGCGACTATAAATCAAAATATCATCAAAGAAGACTAGAATAAATTTGCAAAGAAAGGGCCAAAAAATGGCATTCATCAAACTCTAAAAAGTGGAAGGTGCATTAGTCAAACTAAATACCATAACCAAAAATTTGTAATGCCCTTCATGAGTCTTAAAGGAAGTTTAGGAATGTCATCTTCCCTGATTCGAATATGATAGTATCCAAAACACAAATCTAATTTTGAGAAAACTAGGTGCCATGCAACTCATCATAGAACTCATCAATTATAAAAATGAAAAATTTATCCTTAATGGTTATTTTATTGAGTTCTCTAAAATCTACATACAAACACCAAGATCCATATTTTTTTCATACCCACTGTGGAAAAATAAGGACTAACATTGGGCTGAATAACCCTTGTGGTGAGTAGTTCCTGCACCATCTTCTCAATTTTTTATTTTTGGACATATGGATATTTTTAAGGGTAGACATCAGAGGGAGACTACCTAGAATAAGCTAGATTTCATGATCATGAGTAAAACAAGTGGGTAGTCCTTTGGGTTCCTAAAAAACTATGGCACATTTTTGCAATAAAAGTTGTAACTCATCCTAAGGGTCCTTGTCCTCATCACATGGAGCTTGTATAGCAAATAGTTGGGCCACAACTCCATGGGATGAATTTTTTAATAGTTTCTCCATCCTATGAGATGAAACAAGTTGAGTAGCCCCAAATTTCATTCCCCATTACTACTTGAATTTCATTCATAGCTTAGAAAAATCTCACAATACTAGGCCCAATGTTCTAAGCCACTATGCTCCCAATACCATATCATGCCCACCTAGGGGTAAGACAACCATAAGATTATATTCCCCTAATTGTACATTGAGATCTTGACACTTTTCCTTACAAGGTAAAGTTTCTCCATTGGAAATCATGAATTCAAAGGAATTACAATTATTTATATGCCAATTACCATGTTTTTCCATGCTAGGGTAAATAAATTTATGTGTGTTTCTAGAGTCAATGAGAATTATTAATCATTGTTATTTGAATTACCCTAACACCTTCATGGTTTGGGGAGTTGATATTCCCGCCAAGGCATGCATTAAGATTTCCAGTTTGGGTTCTTTTAGGGCTTCTCATTATTTTTGTTCCTCTTCCACATTTTGATATTTGGTGGTTGTCTCATCCGCATCAACCAAATACAATTTTTGTTGTACATATGTATTTTCTAAGGAATACTTCTCATCACATTTATAACATAGCCCTTGGGCTCTTCTAGCTTCTATATTTTTTGAGTTAATTTTTTCATGGTAGGTGATTTGTTGGCAGGATTTGATGTTGGTGTTGGGAGTAAAATTGATGATATTTAATTGATACAAATGGGTTACAATATATAGGCATAAGCCTATATGAAACACATGACACTTGTCAAAAGAAACTGACAAGTGTCAAGGTGAAGGCATAGTGCACTTTAATTCTAACATTCCCTCTTAAAGTGCACTATCCTAACTAAAGAAAAAAAACAAGTCAACATTAGGTAACATTCCCCCTTAATGTTGTGTTCTCTAAAAGCAACATATCATCCTCTTTTATTGTTGATTTGGTCTAGGCTCGTGTTGGCTCGTGCTCTTTGCGCTTGCTCTCCTTCTGTGAATAATGCTAGATTCACTGTGTATACATCTCGGTCTGTTGCCTCAGGGTCAGCCACTTCCACGGGTCTGTTGCCACTAGGTCAGCCATCTAAGTGCCTCAGGGTCATCATGGGTGCCTCAGGGTCAACCACTTATGGGTCTGTTGCCTCTACAGGTCATCCTCAGAGGATGTTGCCTCTCGTAGGTCACTGACTAGATCCACCATGAATATCAAATCCCTCCTCATGGTGAACTCAATATAGAAGGTGTCGGTCTCTGCCAAAAATACATCTTAATACATAAGATAAAACAAGCCATGAAATACAATAAAATGAGCCATAGAATCCAAATATGGAGGAGAAGAAGGAAGAAGAATAGAAGAGAATCTTCTGAAGTGTCTTCATCTGTAGTCTTCAGAAGTAGATCCGAAAAAAAAACATCGAATAGAGTCTAGGGTGTCTATGTCTGTAGTCCCTAAAATAAGTGTCCTTATGGTAGTCACCTCATCTTACCGTAATGCATGGGTAACCAGCCGCTGCATCCGCCAAGTAGAAAGAGGAGACTACTAGATACTAGGTTCACTTATAAGTGCCTTGGGAGTGTTGGGTACAACCGAAAGTGCACTCCAAGGTAGAAAAACTTTGAGGCTAAAAAACTCAATTAAAACAACCTCAAAATTACAAATGGACACCACCAATGTGTTCGTATTGAAAAAATATTTCCAACGACTATAAACATGACTATAGTCGGATCTCAATAAGTCTTTCATCTATGGGAAAAACAACAGTGACCTTACTCAGCAGCAAATACCCCTCGCAATGCGGCGACATCGCTCTTTAGCAGAATAAAAACATATCAATTTACTCTCGTAGGGGAATTACATGGGCCATCTAGGCCTTCCACCTCCATGTAAAAAAAAAAAATAGGGCCATGTGGACCTCTCACTTTTGAAATTACAATAAAGTAGGCCATGTGGGCCTTTTCCACTCCACTTGCCATGTGAAAAAATTATAAAAAAAAATATTGAGTGCCCTCTTTTCTTAAAAAAAAATTGGACCCACATAAAAACAGCCATACAATGAAAGTGGTCCCTTAATTTTGTACTTAAAAAAATACCCCTTAAAATAAAGAATTGGCGGAGTGGGCCTTAAAGCGGGTTTTTCTGCCATTTAAAGAAAGGAATGTGGCCCCCTTCTTGCATCAACAGCCATCGATGAAATTGACGAAGAATCTCCACACGAAAAACAAACTCGAACAAGGATGACAACATCCACATCGTTCACTTCTCGCTACTTCCTCGTACACAACGTCCAAAATCAAGAAATGTCATGATAGTTTTCTCCGACGCAGTTTTTAGTGAATGAGGAATCTTGCATTACGTATTATGATTACAACTGCCTGTAGCGTCTTGTTCTGTTCCGACGAGGGCAACGACAACAAGTTGTACGAAATCCAGCCAGATCTCACCCCAGACTTCATCGTTCGATAACTGAGTCCAGATTTCGTCCGGCCCATCATCAAACCCTGGGCCGCGCTTGGAACCGATAGCGGCAGTCCGGGACCTGGCCCGTGGCCATGTTAAAAGCTCTGGTAGTGCGTCATGAATGCGGAAGTGGACGCCAAAATCGAGGCCGAAAAAGATCCATCCAAATCCGAATCCAATAGCGCCACAGGACGTCAATAGAGAGAAAAATAAGCACTGTGTTGTAGTTCACCCCGCACGAGTCTCCATTGATTACACTCCATATTCAAGGTTGTCGTTATGAAAAACTGTTAATCTACTCCTTTCTCATGATCTCCTCCAGCCTCCATCATGCAATCTGCGATAGATCAACAAAGCGAATGCGGCAGTTGCATGTTAGAAGTCGAGCTCAGCCTTCGAACCCTCCTGCGTAGACAGCGAAGGCCTGCGCCTCCTACAAATCATGACCAGCCACCTCGGGGACGGATCCCGCCACCTTCTTGTCTTTGGTCGGATCTGGATCTCCTTCTCTCTTCGCAAATACGCCACTTAAAATTTTTTAAATGGCCTCTGTGAGCTATAATGAATGCATGTTCCACCGTCGACAAATGGGCAGAAGAGATCAGCAGCATTCTTAATTTACAACATGCATGAGTTTATCGCATCATCAGGCCTTGCCAGAATTAGCTATGACTCTGCAATTGTTCCGTGAAGCGCTTCGCATTTGAAATCTAGAAAAAATCACGATGCTCCCTTCTACGACGCCGCCTCTGCTCTGCCTGTAGTCCCAAAATCCATCGCCGAGCCGCCCGGGGGCGAACTCCTCTTCTTTCGACTGCTCGCACGACCACGTGGGCAGCTTCAGGCGCTCATCTACCATGAGCCCCGCCGTCATAGTGGCGGTGGAATCCGTCGACGCTGCTCAGTTCTGGCCACCGGCGCCAACATAGACCCCAAACCACGAACCAGAAATGCTGACCTTCGCCATCGCCTTTCGCTGTACCAATCAAGACTTCACATATTGTGGTAGAAGGCCAAGATTTTTGGGGGCTTTGCGTGCGAGCAGCAGGAATATAACAACATAAACATTTTCTCCAACCATCAGTGCAAAAAAAATAGCACATAAGTATTTTCCTCCACGCGTTCAAGGCAAGGCACATCCGAATCACGGTCAACAAAAGCCAAAAGCCACCACAGCAGACGCGATTTCGATTTCGTTTATCATAATGCCACCATAGTGTCCAGATTTATGCATTGGATATCGTGATATTCGCCCTATGCAATGTCGTTGCATCTTCCGTCTCCTCGATTCTGCCATGGCGGGAGTCAACCAACGCCAATCAGATTTTTCAGCCATTATTCTTTTGCAAACTTTTGGTTTCTGATCCATCAATGATGGAGAGCATATTCCCTGGTTTGAAAATAAAATGGAGAAAAAAAAATGACGAGGGAGGGAGGATTTCCATGAGGGAAATCCCCCCTCAAGGGTTTCACAGGCAGGAGAGGGAACCTGCTCTGATACCAAATGTTGGGAGTAAAAATGATGAGATATTTAATTGATACAAATGGGTTACAATATATAGGTATAAGCCTATATGAAACACATGACACTTGTCAAGAGAAACTGACAAGTGTCAAGGTGAAGGCATAGTGCACTTTAATTCTAACAGTTGGCTTGAATGAAAAAGGTGGTTGGGCTTGTGAAAATTTGGAGGTGCATCCTTGAGCCTAAATTTATCTTCTACCAATCTATGCAATCCTATTGCTTACTATAATGTTTGTGGCTTAAATATTTTAACTTCAAATTTAATGTCATCCTTCAAACTACTCACAAATTTTTTTTGCAAGAATTCTTTATTCAAGCTAGTGGTATGAATGGCCAAATTTTCAAACCAAGCTTGATATTCTTGAATAGTTGAAGTTTATTGGATTTTAGTAAGGGTTGTTATAAAATATTCATACTCACTAGGATCAAATTGAGTGAGTAGTTATTTCTCAAATTCATATCAAGTAAGATTGAGGTGCACTTTTATAAGCTATTGATACCATTGCAGGGTATTTAATTCAAAATTAAAATATGCAACTATGATATGTATATGCTACAAGATATTATGAAGACTGAAATACCATTTTTCTCAATACAATAGTCCATTAGGATCCTTCCTATCAAATTTTGTAAAGTCTAATTTGGGTCGTTTGTATCCATTATTATAGTGCATCTCCCATTTTGGATTGCTCCACCCTTTGCCCTTACGGTTAAAAGAACCATAGAGACCATATGGGTGGGTGTTAGTACTTAAAAAATCTTCCAAGTTTGTAAACCTTTCATTTATTTCTTCCTCTGGTCACCTGAAATCATACATTAGCGTACAAAATCATACACCTAGCGTATGAAATCATACAATAGCATATGAAATCATCTCCTTTTGTTCCCTTATCACATAGGTTATGAAGTCATGTAAAGTTTTGATTCCAGCCCTTAACTAGTTTAGACATCAGTTGATTGATTTTCCAAATGCTCCTCCAATTGAACCACTTGTGTAGTGATGTTTTACTCAATTTGTAGTCTGCTAGTGTCTAAGCCATACACTAATTTTAAACCTTCTAAGGATACTTACTAAAAATAAAAATACTAATTTAGTAGTTATTATATCTAATAATGGTCCCGAAAAAGCATTTGGGTGTTATGTATCAACATGATCACCTTGAAAAGACAATCATAATGGACTAGGTCTTTAGATGATGTTTTTTGGTACCCAATTTTTTTTAAGTGTCTATTTTCTCCTAAAGTCTTTTTCACCAAGAAAATTGACTTTCTTTTCTATTCTCGATAACTAGATTATTAGCTATTGTTAGTCTATCAACTACCTTAGTAGGATCTATCTTGTTTGTTATTGACAACTACCTAGTCTGACTATGTTCCTTACTGTTACTAACAACTATATTGATAGACTCTATTTTGATTGTTATAAATAATTGTGTTGTTTGATATTATTATTGATTGTATTGACAATTACCTTGGAAAACTCCACCTTGATCGTTACTGACTTCTAGTAGTTACCTTCGTTTGTTATAGTATAGTCAAATAAGTGATAAGTGTAGCCTCTTTAGTATGCTCAAATTTTATGGTTAGGATTCTTGAAGTATGATGGTCGGTGTTAAGGTTTGACATACGATAAAAACATGATAACTCTAGGATAAGGTGTGCATATTATCCATAACCCTATGTTATATCGTAGTGACAAATAATAATGCTTCGACAAATATTTTAGGCCACTACTTAAGGAGGATTTCACACATACCCTTAAGTGCACTAACCACCTATAAGAGTTAGGGAAGGTAATTTTCCCAAGTGTTGTGCTCGATGCACTATGGATAAATACATAATAAAAAAGCTTCTTATGGCTAAAGGTTTCTCCTAATTCTAGGGGTCTCCCTATATACCGAAATATCATAGGAGCTCAAGTCCATATACAGGTGTTGTTTAAGGCCTAGGTATTGGAGTTTAATCATCCCTCACTTCACTAGATGCTTTATGGGTAATCTAGCTTAGCTAATAACAACTCCTTCATGGTATTTTAAAACCCTTGACATAGGGCTTCTAACCTATTAAACTAGAACAAAAAAATATGGCTTGATTTTCTTTATTTTGCAAAGTCAACAATAAATAAAAATAAAGGAGAATTATACCTAATAGGTTGGAAAGGCAAGACAGGGACTGTTGTGATCACAACATGACATAACCTTGAAAAGTGTTCTAATACCACTTATTAAGAACCTTCCAATTAAAATAAGAACATCCACATAAATATTGCAATAAAGACAATAAATCATGAAAGAACAAAAATATTGCAATACAAAATGAAAATGTAATAACTATATTAATTATAACATAATCATAATACCAAATCACGAGCCTCTTCTAGGGTGCAACCTCCTAAAAAAATTTTGATTCAATATGCAAAAATATATACATCCATCTATGTCCCCTTTCCTTTTTAAAGACCCTTCATAACTCTAATCCTAATGATCAAGGGTTGGCTTCACATGCAAGTGGCGACCCAAGCTAAGATCTTCTACTAAATAAAAAGTTACATTCTTTATAATGGTTACATTAAATTATCCCACTTGTCTAGGCACCTCAAATGCCACATACATGTTATAAAATATTACATAATATCATTAGGATGGGGTCCCCACATTAGCAAGGGAGTCATTACATAGTAATGTTAGGATGGGTCCTAACAATTTTTTGACCAGCTGTTTTCTTGATCTCTAAATAATATTGACCTAAGTTTTTTCCCCAATTCCAAACTCATAAATATGTAACTTTGCAAGCCTACCCCTTTAATATTCTTTCCTTTGCAAACCATAGCCCACTCACAAATAGGAAACCTAATTTTTTCTTCTATCCTTTTCAAATAAAGTCTCTTTGAATCTTATCAATTTTTGATACTATATCTATTAAAAATATTGCAAGTAACATCTTATAAATAGGAACTAATTATAATGTAGTCTTTATGAGTTGTATCCTTCCTGCCATGGTTAAGAACTTACATTTCCAACCTTCCAAACAAGATTTCATTCTATCCAAACAATAGACTAAAGCTCCTTTTTATCTCCTTTATGAGACAAATGAAACCCAAGTAGATTGATGGAATTTTTCTAATTTAAAACCTTAAAGTATCCAAAAAGCTTGTTGTAAATCTAGGGTAGTGTTAATAACAAATCCTAGATTTTATAATATTAACCAACTGTCCAATAACCTTCTCATAGCATGATAATATTAATTTAAACTCCATCATCTCACTAATTGAGGCATTGTATAAAATAAAAGTATCATCAACAAATTGGAGATTAGATTCGAAGTCATCATTTTTTACAAATTGAATACCTTTGGTCTTTCATTCTATTTTTTTCTTTGAGAAAAATATCCGTAATGCCTCCACAAGAATAATAAATAGACAAGGAGACAATGGATATCCTTGGAAAAATCCATGAGATGACTTAAAGTAACCAACAAGAGAATTATTGATCAAAGTAGAATATTTTGGAGTGCTATAAGATTCATACCATCCTTGATCAAAATCAAACTTTGTGAGAATATCACGTTGAAAACTCCAACAAACCCTATCATATGCATTGTTCATATCTATTTTCATAATCAGATGTGGGTTTTCTATGGAATTAATAAAATGCATGACCTCTTGTGAAATGATTACACCATTAGGAATTTGTTTACCACAAACAAAACCACCTTGTTCCTCTAATATAACACAATCTAAAATACTTTTCAACTTATTTGTCATAATTTTTGAAATGATCTTATAAAACAAATTACAAAGGCTTATTGGATGAAATTTATCAAAATATTCTATCTCACCTTTCTTAATAACCAATGTAATAAAAGTGGCATTAATATTCCTTATTCTAGCATTCCTTTTCTAAGCCTCTTCAACTACAACCAACATATCACTCTTCAATAAATCCCAAAATTTTTGGGAAAAAATTACAGGAAATCCATTGGGGTTGAGTGCCTTGTTAGGATGGAAAGAATGAACTACTTTATTGTAGCTCCATTGATAACTTCTTCATCAATCTTTCATTTTGTCCCTTTGAGATAATTGAAGGAATATCTTACAAAAGCTTACCTTCTACATCCTTATCTTGCTCAATTCTAAAAAACTAAATTTTGAAATAATTAATTGCTTTTGTCCTGATATCTTCTTCCTCAATATTTTTTCATATAGAATTAAAATATTGTTGATGTGATGAAAAATAAAAAAAATTGTTGGGGCATGAAAAGTTGGTATCTCTATCTCCTTCCTTTAGCCATTTCTCCCTAGATTTTTGGAACCAATGACTCATTTTTCAATGTATTATGACAATAAGAAAGTAATTATTTATATGCATGTGTGTGGTCTACCGGTAAGGACACCACTTACATTATCTATGATGAGACTCGGGTTCAACCCCCACGACGGATGTGTAAAACGTAATTATTTTTCTTGCACATAAGAATCTTGGTTCATTCCGTTGATTTCTAATATATCTTGTAACTTTTTGAGCTTGGATTTAATTTCTTATTTGATTTAAAATTGTTACCAAAATAATGACATTCCAAATTTTTATTTGCCCCTATATTTTATCTTTTGAACAAACATGTATATATATGACCCTTTAGAATTTGCTTCATCCAACCATAACAAAACCATCTAGAAGAAATTGGGATCTTGGAGCCACATAGAATGGAAGTGAAATGGCTTTGGATGCTCATTATTGAGTAAATCACAAGTCAAAAGAATAGGTTTGTGATCTGATATTGCTTGTATTTAAATATATGGAGATTGTATACTCTATTTGCAACCATCTATTGGATAACAAGAATCTATCCCATATTTTTCCTATATGAATTTGTCCAATGCATCTATTATCCTATGTATATTGAAAACTTGAAGGAATAACATCCCAAAGGCCAATTGAATTACAAATGAAGCAAACTCTTACATGATTTAGACCATCCAAGAGTACTACCCTTCTTTTCCAAAGGAGATAGAACTATGTTAAACCCACCCCCAAAAGTATGTAGATTATAATTATGAACCATCATTGTGTTTAAAAAAAATATGATAAGGTGCTTCCAACATCTTTCACAAGAAGTAGCTATAGTTGGAGCATATACATTTATAACCCCAATTTTGATGTTTTTCACTTTACTACAAAATAGTCCAATCCAGTTAATTTTTTCTTCTAACGTTTGTCCATACCATTTGTATTTGCATAATATTATCTACCAGAAACTCCCATAGAAGAAAATGCTAGACAATCCTCCATATTCCAAATATTTTTAAAAGCATCCTTACATTCCTTAGTACTAAATTTTATTTCTTGTAATAAAATAAACTCAGGACTATAAAAACCTAGTAATTATTTAATAAATTTATTTTAGGGGTCTTATTCCTACTCCTAATATTCCATGATACCATTTTCATCATCACTTTTTATTTTTATTAGCAAGCTTAGATCCATTTCTTGTTAACACCTATGTTATTTGTGTTCGGATATCCAAATCAATATCCCTTTGAGTTTCATTTTCTATTTCTTCATGCTTTTATGATCTTCATTTCCTTTTTCCATTCCCACAAACACTTTCATATTCACTTGTATAATTTATTTTTACTTATTATTCATAATAAGACTTGTGTTCTAAAGGTTTATGCTTCCCTAAAGAACTTGAAATGCAAGGAATAGCCTCATAAACACTTTCTTCTAATGTTATCCCAAAAAACTTAAATCACAAGGATGATCCTCCATAGTAATTACATTCTTATGCTACCCTAGAAACCATAAATTTCTATGGATATACTCCATATGCATTTCTTTATTATGTTGCTCTTGAAACTCGAAAGTGCAACAAATACACTTTGCACCACTTTCATTTTAAAAAGGAAAGTATTTTATGCTACTTGAAGAAAATAAAGATGATTTACCTAGATTAACCTTGATCTTGTTCATCTCATTCACTTTAAAATTTTTCTCCTCATCTTTATTTGCACCTTTAACTCCTTATAAATTTGAACTTGTACATTGTACTTCCTCCTCCTATCGTTTATTCTAATAATTGATTCAAGTAAACTATAATGGCCTTTGTCATTTGGTGATGCAAAGGGTTTTTTATAGCCACTATCTTAGACATGGAGAATCCTTGATTTGAACCAACTTCTACTATGATATAATCTACTTGTTTTATATTGAAGTTTGTCTTATTCCCAAAAAAAATAATCTTTTTCTCCATAATTTTCTCATTGTAATCTCTTGCCATGTTATCTATCTCATAACATTTGCAATATCAAAATGCAATGTTTTCATGATCCACTTGTTGATCCTATTATCTTGATTTGAATTTAATCCTAATGAACTATGGTAAAGGTTTTAAAATATTTATGGCAACACATATTCAAGTGTATACAACATGCATTCTCTACTTAGTAGTTGGTCCCTCCTAGATGAACTCCCCTAGAGTATTATTGATATTCTTCAAAACCTCCTTATTGATGAGATAATAAGAAGTAAAAAATGCCTAATCAACACCAAAATCCTTTTTATAGTTATTGTCTCCACAAAAAAATCTCACTCTATGGTCTTAAATATAACACATATTTACACCTATACCAAGGGCCACCATCCATTATATTATCCCTTATTTTTGAACTAGAGAAGATAATAAGGAAAAATATTTTCAAAATAAAATCGAGTTATTTGGATTCAAACCACACATCCACTTAATACAAATTTGAATCTTTGTAACCCGATTGGTATTAATGGAACTTACATATTAATCCTTTGTTTTTAAGAACTATTATATCATGCTCAATTATTTCATCCTTGATAATCACTTCTAGTGTAGTATCTATATTGGAATTCATAATATTTCTCAAAAATAAATAGAAGCAATCCATCCACTCAAATATTATATAGAAAGCATGAAAATATGAAAGGAAGTAATTATTGGGTGCCTATAAGCACCATAAATAATCATTATACTACTTATCGATAAGAATCACTACACTCCAATAAAATAAATTGAGTGGTGGGGGTGTTTATACCAATATCTAATCCCAAAATACATTAATAACTTTAACCTAAGCTAACATAACGAGGGGTTTTTAAAGTTAAATACATGTTATAAGGTGTTTTTAACCATGATTGGTTAATCATGGCCCATAAGGCTTACATAATGAAATATTATAATAAATTAAATACATTGTACAATGATTTCCCTTAGGCCTATCCAAGATTACATCATATAATATTGACCTTGTCCATGAAGCTAATTACACTTTCAACACCCCCTCATAAATTTAATTGTGAGGCAAAGGAGAGAAGACATTAGTGTCAATAATATCCTTACCCCCATAATAGATGCCCTATTGGGACACTGTAGTTGAGGAGATCCTTCTAAATTCTCCTCATCATCTAGAAGATGTTCATCCATATTTAGAAAACTAGCTTCAAACCTTTGTAATTTTAGCAAATAATTCTTTGTTAGATCTCCTTATTGTAGGTAGGTTTCACCACCTACATCCACAATCATTGTAAACAAACCAGCTTATTATTTTGTTCAAGCTTTGTCATCGTTTTTCTAAAGCATTGGTATAAAAATTACACTCAAAGCATAATTTGAGCACAAATCGAGCACCATATTAGGCACTTGAGGAAGATTGAGCTACGAAGAGAAGGTAAAAGGTAAGCCAAAAGATTGTAGACCGGATTAATACTCAAGAGTGCCTAGTTAGATACAAGAATTTGGCTAAGGCAGGTAGCTGAGCAATGAGAAGAAGTGCTAGAGTCAAAATTTGACTAAGGCATTAAAATTTGGCATACAAGAACAAGGAACCTAACTTTTTGAAGAATTGAAACAAGTACAACAATAACAAAAGTCCAGCATCCGATGCAACTAAGTCTCAAAATCGACCAAGATAGTAGAGTCCAATATTTTGCTAAAATGTCAAACTCAAATTTTGGCTAAGTATGAAAGATGTTAGAACTTTTAAAGTGTTGATGTCATTAAAGGCACATAAAAAGGCCAACACTCGATGCATCAGAATGAAAAATTGGCTAAGTGTGCAAATGAAGATTCAATATTCGACATCAAGGAAATCCTTGCCATATGTAAAATATGGCTAAGTTTTAAATATTTTTGGGCTTTCAAAGGAGTTGATGTTACCATAAGCTACATAAAATTTTGGCACAAAGGAAGACAAATGCTGAAGCCAAAACTATTGTAAGGCATGAAACCCGACATAAAAAGACAATTTTTTGAAGCAAGAGCATTTCTAGCATTTGACAATATGCATTGCAAAAACAACTAGGTGTAGAAGGTGGTTGGACTATTTATGTGATGATGTCATCAAGGTGAGCACAAAAGTCCAACATCTAGCAATGTAAAGTGAATTTTTGGTTAAGTGTTGAATGAGGGTCAAACTATCTAAGAAGTTGATGTCATGAACAACGCAAAAACATCTGACACTAAGAAATAGTTTCTAAACTTCAAATTCAATTAAGGCAAATATTCTAACATAGAGGAAGCTAGTCTTGCACTACCATACCTTGCAAGAAGCTCCTAGAACCATCCTAGTCAACAAGATTAGCATGTGTCAACCAATAACCTAGCATCATCATTATTAGAGAATCTCAACAACCAAAGGCTTCCCCATACGATACCTATCTTGATGTAGTTGACCCAATCATTGAGAAGTGTGGAATAAAGTAAATATATGAAACAAGCTCATGAACCAACTAGAGACACATAGGACACCATATTCTTAGGAGAAATAATAGCTAGACACATCAACATAAAAATATCATTGTAGTTACACCAGAATGATTTGGAAATGAATGTGCATGTGTTGTACTCACATGACATACCTATAGTTAATTGTGAATGCAATCATGCTAATCCATCAAAATGCAATATAAAACTATATAAAACTATATATACTTGAATGCAACCCATTTCAAGGGCCAACTCTTTAGCTTTTACAATTACATAAGTTGTATGATGATTGAAATATGTGCCTCTGAATAAATATTGGATTGTTGTTTGACCTCTCTCTAAAATTATTGTAGAACATGTATGTATGCTAAATTGATTGTTAAAGAATTTTGTTAAAGTTGGATGAATGGTGTATTTTGTCAAAGTTATTTTGCTATTTGGATTTCTCCCTAGATTGTTGTTTATTTAGTCTCTGGAATGCTTGATAATGTATATGCTTAATTTGATTAAATGCTATGTAATATTGAATGAAAGTTGGTCTATTAGGTAGTTTGATTGAGTTTAGAGTGTGAGACTCTCATGCCTTATGTCTCTTAATGTTGATGAATCCTGGTTATTTTAAGTTCTAGATTCTAACTCAATGCATCTCTTTCTTTAGTTTGCAACCGCTCCCTTTTCTTAGTTTAGCTAGTACTATAGGAATAAACTTACTCTAGAGGTTGATCCAGAAGCTATTATGGGTCTTCCAATCTTGGTCGAGGTCTTGAGGGTGCAACTCATCCACTTAGGTAGACTTTGGACCAAGACTTCCCTCTTATAGTATCTACAAATAATATTTGACTTCTTTGAAGATTTAGCTCAGACCTTGGGCCCCTAGGTCTTAGCCTCCTTAAGTTTAAATTCCTTTGCACCATGGGCCCCTAGGTCTTTGAATATTTTAGAAGTACCACCACAATTATTCATTTCCACCTAAAAATGAACTAGAAGAGAGAAAAGTTGACCAAGAGTAAGATATTTTTTGATATTATAGGAACCATATGAACCATGAAGTTTAACATCTAGAATATAGAGAGATTATCAAGTATAATCTTTACATATTTTACTTCATCTTTTATTTTTCCTTTAGAATATGAAATATCTTCTCTCAATGCCTTAAATATGGCAATATAGTCCTCAACATTAACTTAACCCATTTGACAAAAGAGAGACCTAATTCCAAATGATTTACTTCAGTTGTATTTACTGTTCCAAATAATTCATGTAATTTTGACCATACCTTGATAGGTTCACTTTCTTTTTTGATATGGAAAAGCAATTATGCTTTAATAAACAAGGAGAATAGACCAAGAACTTCTTCTTTATGCTAGTGAGTTTTTCATTAAGAGTTACTACTTTATCTTCTTGAAAGATGCACCACAGGTTCTTACGACATAATAGGACAATAATTTTAGTTGACCAAATACTGTAATCTCACCCATTGAGATGAATAACTAGGGCTTAATGATCGATCTTATACAATTTTAACCCTAACAATAGAACAAAACCTTGAGCTAATACTACCCATGCATAGAGCTTAAAAATTATGAAATTTAAAAAACAAATAGGTTCAATTAACTTTTGCATGCAAGAATTATGACCTCCAAAATTTTTATCCTAATGGACCTCAAAAATACAAAAATTAAATACCCAAACCTTAGAAAACCAGGAACAAATCCCAATCTACTACTTGACAATTTTTTATTCACTAGTGCACTCCACTCTTTTTTACCACTTGAGCTACTCTAAATTGTTTAGTTGTCAATACTTAGGGTTGTTTGCTTGGCTTATAGGCTATGTATATGTAAAACTTATGCTATGTGGCATGTCGAACTCCACATCAATTGAGGAGGAGAACCACCACTAAGTCCATGTTTAAGTATATCACTAGGAATTCATTTCATGACTTCCTTTACCCAAGAATGTTTGGCTAACCAACATGCCAACATTCCTTTTGAACTCAATATCTCCTTCACATGCATATGAAGAGTGGCTTTCAAACTCGTGCTCATGAATTTACTTTTGCAAAAGGAAGGGCATGTGATTTGATCTCGAGTCCACCTCTTTATCAATGCTCTTGAATCTTCTACATAGCCAACTTGCCTACACCAATGGTGGTGACCAAAGATCTAGTTTTTTTGTAGATGGCATCATGCCTACCATGCAAAGGTAAACTTGATTACTATGAGCTCAAACATGTGACTAGAAAGAAACAAACTACCAAAGTCCATGATATCCTCCTCTTTGGAGGATCTCACGTGTAAATATTTCTTATATTTTGAAAAAATGTTTCTTCTTCATTTATGAATACTTTATTTTATTGTTAAGAATTTATTTCTTCTCTCTTTAACTATGCATACACAAGGTAACAAATAACAAAGCAATATTATTTTTAGTGTTTTTTAAAACGATACATTTGTGCTTATTTTTTACCATGATAAATATGAGAATGTTTTTAAACATAGATTGAAGTTTCATAATGTAAAGTAGTTTTTTAAAATGCAAAACTAATTTCATTCAATTTAATATGTTTATTAGATATAGTTTAAGTGTTAATTCTACCAATTTTTTTTTTTAAATAAGCTATGTGTGGCTTCTATTGGGGGCCACTCTCATTAAAAAAATACAACATTACATTGCTGTCATTACATTTCTAAAAAATAAATTAAGCCATATCCAACTGGTCTTCTTATCAAAGATATTCTTTATTTGTCTTACTATAAAAAATATTCTTCATCTTCCTCAAACTGCTAAGTTTCCAAAATCAACTCCTTTATATCATATGCCTTCTAAAATTTAATTTTTGTCAATATGAAATTCAACACTGCGAATGGCTAAAATATTTGCTACCGAGTTTCTATATGTATAAATATCTTGTCTATAACAACCTGACAATTTTTTAATACCTTTTTTTAGGGTTCTTATTCATGCCCCTAATATTTCAAGTTATTATTTTCATTGTTATTTTTTATTTTTATTTGTGGGTTTATCCCCACTTCTTGTTAACACTTGTGATATTTGCTTTTGTTTTCCCATATCAATATCCCTTTGGGTTTCTTTTTCTCTTTGTTTTTGCTTCTTGGGTCTTCCTCTCTTTTTTCATTCCTAGCAATACTTTCATCTTCATCAATCTCTTCAATATTCTCACACTACTCATAGTAAGACTTATCATCTTTAGGTTTGTCTTACTTTGAAGGATCTAAAGTGCAAGGAATAACCTCAAAAGCACTTTCTTCTTTATGTTACCTTCGAAACCCTAAAGTGCAAGAATGATATTTCATAGCAATTACCTTCTTATTTTTTCCTAAAAATCCTAAATTGTTATGAATTTCCTCCATCCTTATTTATTTATTATGCTACTCTTGAAACCTTAGAGTGCAAGGGATAACATCTATATCACTTTCACTTTTATTATAAGGAGAGGATTCTATACTAGAGGAAAATGAAGATGATTTACCTGGAATAAACTTGACCTCTTCTATCATATTTATTTTAGGATTTTCCTCCACATCTTCCTTTACACCTTTAATTCCTTCTTAAATTTCTAAATGATGTTGTAGATAGGATTTCTTTGTCTCTTCTTTTGGAGTCAAATATCCTTGATCTGATCTAAGCTTCTATTACTATATATTTCTTGTTTCATCTTGAAGTTTATCTAATGACCAATTTTTTTGTCTCTTTCTTCATAGTTTTCACTTTGCAAACCCTTTCTATGTGTTCAATCTCATAACAATTGTGGAATTGAAATGCTTTATTTTCATAATCCACTTGTTGATCCGATTATCTTGATTTTTATTTAATATTAATGGATTGTGGCAAAGGTTTTGAAATATCCATAACAACACATATTCAAGTATATATAGCATGATTTTGTTCCTTAGTAGTTAGTCCTTCCTTGATGAATTCCCCTAGGATATTCCAATATTCTTCAAAACATCCTTATTGATAAGCTAATATGGAAGTCCAAAAAGCCTAACCCACACCGAAATCTTCTTAATAGTTTTTGTCTCAATATAAAATTCCATGGTCTCAAATAAAGTGCATCTCTCCCCCTAAACCATGGACCACCACCCATTATTTTATCCCTAATTTTTGAACTGAAAAAGATAATGAGGAAAAGCCTTGAGAAATAAGAGTTAGAGTAATTTGAATTCAATCCTCACTTTCAGTTGATCTAATTTTGAATCTCTAATAACCTTGGCCATGATCTATGGAACTTACATATTAACCCTCTACTTTTAAAAACCATTATATCATGCTTAATCATCTCATCCTTGATACTCACTTTTGGTGTAACATCTGCTACTTGAATTGAAATTTCCATGCATTCCCTCTTTTACTTATCTCCAAAGTGGGTCTCCACACTTCTAGTTAAGACATCCTGAGTTTATCTAGGGCATCCTCACTTCCCATTAGGACTTTAAAACGTGTCTTTCCTTCCATACTAGCTAGTGGAGATTACTCCTGGCTCACACTTCCCCTTGGATCGTACTCCCTATTAGCTTACACTTGCTCATGGATTGCACTTCCTCCCACCTTGCACTCACTCCCAACTTGCACTTTCTCTTGGCTTACACTCGCTCATGCCTCTTATTTCTCCTGACGTTCCTTCACTTTGGTGATTTTTTAGAAACAATGCTCCACGCATTCGTGGTAATGGTTTGAAGCATTGATGCACTCTAAATAAACCTAGTGCTATTTTGCATGACTTAATCGTGAATTGCACTCCTTACTAATTTTACTAGTTATAACAACGAATCTACGTATTTTACCAATAATATTTTAAATTATTAGTAGATAAAAATATTCCAATTTCATTAGATATAATTGTTTATCTTTTCAACTTGGATTTATAGAATTTGATGAATTGGTTTTAGTCTTTTCGTATAATATGCTATACTAACCTAATTGTTAGACTGACTACATTAACGACATTACGAAAAAGCTTTTATAGCTTGAAGTCTTAAAACTAGTTGATTTTATAATACACTATGCTAAACATGCACATCATTTGTTTACTTTAGTGTGAATTTAGTAAAACATTATAAATGATAATCTAGTGTTGTGCTTTGTAGAATAAGACATATTACATAAGTTTTGGATTTTGGTCAAATATACATGACTCATAACTTAGAAATATGGATATATATATATTTTTAATTTTTTTATTTTTATTTTCAAATATGACTATAATTTTTGCTATTCTTGAGAGCATTACATGGACAAATTAAAAATTATAATGGGTGATGTTTTTTAACATATTACAATTTTCTAACAAAAGGAAATTTTTTATATTTTTAAACTTGCATTATGAATTATTTTTTTGTTCCAAATATTTTATATTATCATATTGAAGATTATGAGTAGTTTTTGAAAAGTAAAAAAAATATAGAATTATAAAGGATGTATTCTTTGTAATATGAATTAAATATTGCAATACTAAATGCTTTTTACACGTCATAAGAGTTTTTGGAGAAATAATTACTTGAGTTCAAGCATATTTTTAATTTTTTAAAATTTTATTAGATGTACAAATTGGTATTATAGTTTTGAAATTAAAGAAATGATAAAATAATTAACAATTTTTTTGGGGCTGTTGCAAAAGATGCCATATCAATGTTTTTTCGAACTCTATCGTTTGCCATTGAGAATGCTAATCTCATCCAAGCTGAAAAGCCCAAGAACCAATGAGAATTATATTTTTTCAATCCTCTCAAATTTTAGATTGACATCCCCTCCCGAGGTCCTCCAAAAGCTGACAGGTCAATGGTGAAATGGATTCCCCTGCCTTGTGGATGGGTTAAGCTCAACGTTGACAGAGCCTCAAAAGAAAACCCTGGTAGGGCTGGAGGAGGTGGTCTTTTCAGAAATAGTCAAGGTAAAGTCTTGTGCACATTTGCTGAGTCCATGGGCAGTCAAACCAATAATTTTGTTGAATCCCGTGCGTTATACCTTGGCCTCCTCATTTGCAAGCGACTTTGGTTTTAAGGACTTATCATAGAGGTTGATTCTATGAATGTCATTTGATGCATCCAAAAATATCAGCTTCCTGCCTGGAGCATGTTCAACGCTGTCCAAGAAATCTTGAAGATAATTGAAGCATCACACATGTTACAATTCAGCATGTTTACCGAGAAGAAAACAAAGTTGCTGACCTCCTTGCCAATCAAGGAGTTGAACAGGATAACCTCCAATTCTAGTATGAAAATTTCCCTCAATGTATTGTGACCCACACTTATGCAAATGAAAACCTTAATCTTTAACTGGTTGTTGGTGCGAATGTGGCTAATTTGGGACCTAGAGGCTGGACATGGTTTGTTTGACATTGATGCCAACACATATCCTCTTTTCCCTTATGCACTATTGTGCAATCCGTCTTGGGATAATTTTGAGGAGATGTGGAGAGTTCACAAGGCAACTGTCATGCGTGAACCAAGGTGGCAAGGAATGTGGAAAGTTCACAAGGCAACTATCACCCGTAAACCCAGGTGGCAAGGAATGGTAAATAAAACTACTAATTTCTAGCATAGTGGAAGTGGTTGCTCCAATAAGCTCACAGATTGAACCTCATTGAGCCAATTGCTGTAATCTTGGTTGGGCTTTCGATAGTTGTTTTTATTTCCTTTTGGGTATCGTTGCTGTAGTTTGGACCCTTATTCCTTTTTGTTTCTGTCTACGCCTTCTTTCTGGTTTAAAGTTGGTTGTTTTATTTCCCTTTGGGGTTGGTTATTTTCAGTTTAGTTAGTTCGCTTCTAACTAGCTGTATTTGCTGCATTTGTGTAAAAGGTTTCAAAACCCTTTTTATCAACCAATCAAAAAAATATATATTATATATTTAGTTAAACAAAGATAAAGATGATGAGAATATAACATTCATTAAAAATCATTTCAATAATTTTATTTTTGCATCTATTTCATAAAAAATAAATTAATATATAAAAAGTACTTGAAAAATAAGTTTTAATATATCATAATTACATATGGAAAAAATTTACAAGAAAACAATTTTATATTAATAAGATTAATATAGATGAACAATGTATTATAATTAAGATTAATGTAAAATTAATAAATATGTTTAGAATAAGCCTAAATAATTAATATAATGATTGTTAATAGGATTAATTGAGAATTTTAAAAGGATATCTTAGATATACTTTGATGATAATTACAATAATTCTAAGAAGATATTTTAGATATTTGGGGCATAAGTTTTGGCTCTTCTTTGAGAGGTCCAAGATTCAAACTGTATATTTCCTATTAATAATCTCAACTCTCCCCTTATGAGATCATGGTGGGATGAAAATATTCAACCCTAAAAAAAAAATAAAAAGTTAAAAAACAAAAATTTAATAAATAATATTAAAAAAATTTAAGGAAAGACTTTCACTCCTGTTTTTATAAAATGAAAGAATAAAAACCACTATTCTAAAAACCAACTTACAACTATTATATACAACAGAAACATAACATTTTCAAATCATTAAAAATAATTCTATACAAAAAAAAATGTTAAAACAAAACATAGAAATAATATATATTTATCAATAATTAATATTATGCAACAAAATATAAATTAAAAAGTAATACTTACTTATAACTTTGCTTTAAAAGTTTTATTTTGGATATCCATGTAAATGGTTAATTTTTTAATGAAAAAACCATTATATTAATAAAATAATGTTTAATCATATAAAAAAATGGGTGGGATTAGCACACCCCGTAAACCAACACACTAACCACCGTGGTTAGGAGTACACAAGAGTGTCATAAACAATTCATAAAAAGCCATATACAACCGCTAGAATAATATCAAATATGCATTCATAAAGAAAGGAGTTGAGATATCACAGCTAGGTGGAAGGTCTTCCTCCATAAGATCATCCAACAATTGAAGACCTCCATAAGATCATAATTCCATCCAACAGTTGAAGAAGCTATAGTTCCTTAGCCATCGGTAGTAGTACCACTAACAGTACAAGTCTATGCATTTGGTACAATTTCACCCCAATCAGAGGCATCATCTTGCTCAGGCGGCTGAACATCCCAACCAGAGGTCGGACGAGACTAGCCTTCAACTCCAAATTCTCCACATTTACGTTGTGGAGGGTTAGAACCAGTGTCTGGTAGCAGAGGGCTATGGCCAACGACGGATCCCGGTGAGTCGACAATCGAGATCTGAAAGGGGAAGTAAGAGACACACGACTCATAACTGAGGGCACATTTCCCCAATGATCTATGAGGGTACTTAAGTACTGCATCTCTACATATACTTTTTCAACCTGTACTTGTATCTGTAACTAACAATCAAAGAATATAACATATTGATATTTATCAAAGGTTGCAAGGTAGAAAAAAATGTTAATACATTTAATGTTTAACTATAAAAAAAAATGGTATCTATTTTAGTTCAAATGTTTTTTAAGGATAAAAAATGAATGTTGATGATTTAATAATATTATAAAAGTAATATATATTTTAAAGATAATAAAAATAAAAGTAAGCAATTAATAATTTATTTAATTTTAAATAATCTATTAATAATTTTATTAAATTTATTATGATTTAAAAAAAAAATTAAAAAATTATATTAAAACAAGATTATTTATAATTTGAAAAATAAAAATAAAAACATATATTTACAATAAATAAAAGGAAAAGAAATCTGCATTGAAATCAAAGTCAAATCTCTTAACCCTTTTATAAAAATCAACATTTTATCTTTAACAAAAAAAAATCATTGAGCTTTTAGCCAAAACCTGATAATTTTTTGAGCTTTTAGCGAAAACCTGATAATTTTTCCCACAACACGGCAATGACAAAAAAAAAAAAGAAAGAAAGAAAAAACAAAAAAAAAACATTGAGTTCTTAACGAAAACCTGATAACCTCAATATACCTCTGCTTTTCAACCTCTTCAAATCCTTCATATTACTCATATAAATTTTACACGAAACAAACAAAAAAAAAAATACCTGACCACCAACTACCAAAAACTCCCGTGGACAACGAAAAGTTGGCTTCTTGACAGAAACCTTCATTTCTGATATCACCAACCACCGAAAACTCCCATGGACAACGAAAAGTTGGCTTCTTGAGACACCTTCATTTCTGATAGCTTTCATAACACTTCAAGTTCACATGAAGATTATGATGACACGTGCTAGGCTGAATCAACCGTCAAATACTTTAAAATTATAGAGAAAGCTTTGCTTTAACCTTTTATTCTTTTGATAATAAAATTTAAAAGCACTTTCTTCATTTCTGTTAAAGATTTTGTTAATTTTGTTCTTATTAATGTTTTTTCATTATTTTTCATCATTAGTACAATAAGAATTTAGTTTATACCAAAACTAAAATGCCTACAAAATCCTTGTGTTCTTCACAAACTACAATGTAATTTTGAACCCCATTTAAATTTGAATCTTTCGTTCATATCCAGTTGAGTTGGGCCTTAGCATTCAAGAATGGTACTTATTGATTCGAAGCAGATTCATTTGCCTAGCTTGGTATCATATTTTGGTGAATCTAATATGAATACCATATGGGTCCTTAGAATTTTGTAGGTACTAAGTTAAATCTAAACCTAAAACGTGAAAAAAGAAAGAATATCAACTACTTTTAAAAAGCTAAAAACTAATAATTTGAAATTAAAAATTTGAATCTAAAATTATACTTTTATTGCTAATATCTTTAGGTTACAAGAGTTGTTATAAGAAAATATTATACTGTTGAAGTATATTACATTATTTGGTACATGCTAATGTACCTTCATAGTACTTTCATGATACAACTTGTAAATATTAGACTAGGGTTGAGTCATTTCCCCTTTCTATGTAAGTGTGTATGTGAAGGAAATGCACAAGTGTCATATGAGTAAGTGTGCAAGCATCTTATATATAAGAGCACAAATATGTAATGTAAAGATGTGCACGAGTGTGTTAGGTTAAAGTGTGCAAAGTGAAGATCAAGAGTCATGTATAAGTGTGCATACAATATAGAGTCATGTGTTCATCAAGTATGCAAGAGTCAAGTAGAAAAACCAAGATTCATGAGACTTGGCATATAGAAAGGAATAGTCAAGATGTAATGTAATGTAAAGATGTGCACAAGTGTGTTAGGTTAAAGTGTGCAAAGTGAAGTTCAAGAGTCATGTATAAGTGTGCATACAATATAAAGTCATGTGTTCATCAAGTATGCAAGAGTCAAGTAGAAAAACCAAGAGTCATGAGACTTGGCATATAGAAAGGAATAGTCAAGTATCCAAAGAGTCATTCTACTATGACTATATAGTACTCCATAGAGAAGTGTCAAGTATCCAAAGAGTCATTCTTTTATGTCTATATAATACTCCATAGAGAAGTGTCAAGTATCAAGGATTTATCAATCATATTACAAATAAGAGAGCAAGTTCTTATCATATTTGTAACATAGAGAAGATCAATAAAGATTGTATACATTTTCAGCAATTAATATGTAAGTTGTGCTTTGTTCATGTATGATTCATGTTATTTACATTCATATTGTTGTTTATTAATGAATATTATTTCATATATTATAAGCCTTGATATACATATTAATTTGCATATATTATTCTCATTATCTCAATCTTACTATATTGTGGCTATATTATATTTGATCCTATGATATTTATCTTGTGAGACTTATGATAGTATGAAGGTTTGGAAAACCATAGTAATTCTAAATTATAACAACACACACAAACTCCAAATTATGGGAATGAACACAAAATGAATTGTAATTGCATTAACAATATGCTTTATAGCTATAATGGGTTACAATTCTTTAGAAATCTTCCTGAATTTCAAATCCTCTCAAGAAACTCTATTTTATTTCTCCATCATCTCCTTTTCCTCACACAAGTCCTCTCCAATATATAAATGCAAAAAATTAGTTATTTTCAACTTCCACTAGACAGTTTATCTTCTCCAACTGTTGGCCTTCTAGCTTCTGAAACGTTCATTAGTTTACGCTTGGATGCTCATGCATCAAGCTTCCTAAGGATCTTGATTATGGTTTTATCAGATACTACTACTTAATTGTTACCCTGGGGATAGTACGATGTTGACCACCTATGTTGAATCTTATATTTTATGAATAATTTAGCAACCTCCTTATTTTTAAAAGGAGTTTCATTATCTAAAATTAAGATAGAAGGGATCCTGTAACGGAAAGGATTTGGTTGACAATAAATTTAAAATCTTGCAAACCAATGCAAGAGGATAAAGGTATGACTTCTACCCACTTGGTAAAGTATTATGTTGCAGATATGATAAATTTGTGACCATTAGAGGAGGTAGGGTTGATCTTGCCAATGATGTCTAGGATCCAAGTGGAGAATGACTAGGGGGAGACTAAAGGTTGAAGGTATTTGGAGGGAGCACGAATTATATTTTCATGCTTTTGGCACTTATCACACTTTCAAACATAATCACAAGAGTATTTTTCCATGGAGGACTAAAAATAGTCCATATGGAGTAGCTTTTTAGCCATGTCGTTACCATTGAAATGACCGCCATAAATACCATCATGAACTTGTTGAACAACTTGCTGAACTTCTATAGAGTTAAGCAATCTAAGGAGAATTTCATCAAAGGAATATTTATAGAGAACTTCACCAATGATGACATAGCAATAAGCTTGTTGCCTAAGGCTTTTTTGTTCATTACAATGGAAGCCTTAAGGAATGAATCCATCTTTGAGGAAAGCAAATATGTCCTTATACTAAGGATTGAGAGGGACAACAAAGTATACAACCAAGACTTGTAATGGAATTTAGTTAGATTTAAGGGTTGCAATAATATAGATTTGGCAAATGATGATGGTTGAAGATTCATCATGCTTAAGAGGAATCAAGGAAGCAGTTAATGCCATTGCATCGATATGGTAATTACTAGATCTGAGAATGGCTTCAATTGTCACATGGTCAATGGTTGAGAGCAACTTTTCTACAATGGCTTTATAAGATTTAATTTTATCATCTTTGGTTTGATATATATCGTTAATATGGTTAATGACAAGTTGGGAATCTCCTAAAATTAAGAGGACTTTGATTTGGAGGGCTAGGGTAGTACGAAGCTCCAAGATAAGAGCTTTGTACTCAGTTGTATTATTAGTATAAAAAAATTGGAGCTTAAAGGAAATAGGGATGATTGCTCATTGAGGGGAGATTAAGATGATTCCTGCAAGTTTCCCTTGCACATTTGATGCAATGAGCACCATGAAAGAAAAGGGACTAGGAACTAGGCTGCTCAACTTCCAATATATAGATTGTTTTGTTGAGGAAGTGAACATCCATTGGATGTTGGGCTTCAAGAGGAGCATCAAATCGAAGGTCAACTATTACTTGTCATTACAAGGATTTTTGATTGATAAATTCAAGGTTGAATTCATTAAGTGCCATACTCCACCTGGAAATACGATCCAATAGATAAAGTTTTGATATTAAATATCTGAGAGGATCAACTTGGACTATGAGAAAGATTTTATTGTCAAGCATGTAATGCCTAAGCTTTTGGGTGGCAAACACAACTGCAAGGCATACTCTTTCTAGAGTATAGTAGGTCTCGTATTCAATTAATTTTTTATTGATATAGTAGATTGTCTGCTCTTTATGCTGGTCATAATATTGTGCCAACATAGATCCTCAGGCATGAAGGGTGACAACTATGTATAATAATAATGTCTTGGAATGATCTAGAGGTATGAGGATAGGTGGCTTCAAGAGGTAGGATTTGATAGCATCAAAAGCCTTTTGACACTTCTCATCCCAAAAGAACTCACCTTTTCACATGAGCTTTGAAAAAGGTTGGCACCTATCGGCTAACTAAGAGATACAATATCTAATGGTTTGGAGATTTCATTAAATACTACGAAGATTAGTCAAGGTTTGGGGAGGAGACATATCTACTATGGTTGAAAATTTAAAGGTATCAACCTCAATTCCATGATGGGAGATGATGAAATAAAGAAGTTTCCTAGAGGTTACATCGAGAATGCACTTAGAAGGTTCTATGGGTTCTTTGAACTCTCTTAGGCATTCAAAGATTTATCAGATATCTCAAACATGATTTTCTCTTCTAAGGGAATGCCATAGAAGATCATTGAAATAGGCTTCTATAATGTTATGCATCATGTCTTGGAAGATGTATGTCATAGCTTGCTGGTAGGTGGCACTAGCATTCTTGAGTTTAAATGGCATAACTTGCCAGCAGAACGTTCCCCAGGGGGTGATGAAGGTGGTTTTGGTTTGGTCTTTAGGAGCTATTTTGATTTGATTGTATCTTGAAAAAACATCCATCAAGAAAAGCATGCCAAACTGGGCAGAGAAATTGATGATCATATCGATACTTGGTAGAGGGAAGTCATCCTTGATATAAGCCTTATTAATGTGATGAAAGTCAGTACAAAATCATATTGCTCTCTCTTTCTTCACAATCAGGACAATGTTTGATATCTAGTCCAAATAATCGATGGCCTTGATAAATTTGACTTCCAAGAGTTTTTGCAACTCTTCTTTGACAAGGAGGATAACTTTTGGGTGTATTTTTCTTAATCTTAGCTTAACATGTTTGATGTCAGACCTGGCATCCAAGTGATGAATGATAAGAGAAGGATCTAGGTCTGCCATATCTGTAAAAGACCATGCAAATACGTTACTAAATTCTGTTAAGAGACTAAAATATTCATCTTATTCTTCAAGGGGAGACCTTTACAATATTCAAAATTTTAGGTTCTTCAAGAGAGCGAATATTAATATATATGGTTTATTTGATAAGGAGGCTAGATTCATCCTCTAGCTAGGAAGGGGAAGGGATAAGGCCAAGGCTTTCAAGGTCATCTAGACTCAAGGTAAGATTATTTTATAACCATGAAGATTTTGCTAGATTTACTAGAAAATGAGACCCTCTATCAAGACATGAATCCAAAGCAAAGTTCTAAAGAGGGGTGTGGGATAACTCATTATCTTCACAATCATAGAATGTTAAGTTGACCGAAGGGATAATCATATTAGACTCATGAAAAAAGGATGATTATCATACTTTAGTAAAAATCAGAGGTAAATATGATCCTCCATCTAGGGAGGTGCCTCGTTCGACATGCTCTATAGGAGGGTTGTAGTTTAAGGTATCAATCCCACAATTAAAGCCACAAGCTGAAGATTGATAGATAGACTAGGGGAATATTAAGACTAGAAGAAGGACCTAGGATAATATTTAGGTAGCTAACTTGGAGAAATAGAGGAGATGAGGAGGAGGAAATATCATCCCTTGCCTCTTTAGGTGATAAGGGCTCAAGCTCAGCAAGCAAATTTGAGGGAGTCTCTAAAAATCCAAAGTCAACACCATCATAATTATCGGATGAGGACAAATAGGTTGGAGACTCAACTTTAGAGGGATGGTAACTAATCCTCCAATGAGAGATCCAAGGCTCAAAGACCAAAGGTTCACAAATACCTTGTTCTTGAGGTCCTAGTCCTTTAGCTTAAAACCCAAGGTTCCATAGGAATTACTTTGGGATGGAATAGAGGTTGGTTAAATAGCATGAGAAAAAGGATCTCGTAAAGGGACAAGGATTAGTGTTGCAGATTTTTTCTTCATTTGTTGTTCTTGCACAAACGAAGGTACATGCACCTACTTGGACAATTTGACCTTTCCTAGAAGGATGGCCTAGGGTGTAAGGAGAAGGGGGCAACCTAGCCAGGTCTAAGACTAAAAAATAACTTTGGCTAACATGATTAGTTGTAGGATCATGGATGGCATTGCTACTAGAGGACTAAGATTCACTAGAGCCTACTTGAGAATAAGCTTCTATGGGTTGCTTCTAGGGCGAGGATTGAGAAGAACTATAAATAGAAGAGGCACTCAAAGAGGAATAAATCTAAATGTTCAGATGTGTCACCTCCATAGACTAACAATAGGTTTAACTAGTGCACTCCACTCCTTTTTTGCCACTTTAGCTACTCTAAATTGCTTAGTTTTCAATACTTGGGGATTTTTTCTTGGCTTATGGGCTATGTATATACAAAATTTATACTGTGGTACGTTGGCATCCACGTCAATCAAGGAGGAGAACCACCACTCGGTCCATGTCAAAGTATGTTGCTAGGAATTGAACCCGCACCTTCCTTAACCCAAAAATGTTTGGCTAACCAACATGCCAACATTCCTTTTGAATCCAATATCTCCTTCACATGCATTTGAAGAGTGGATTTCAAACTCTTGTTCATGAATTTTCTTTTGCAAAAGGAATGGTATATGACTTGAACTCAAGTCCACCTCTTCATAAATTCTCTTGAATATTCTGCATAGTCAAATTTCCTACACCTATGGTGGTGACGAAAGAGCCAGTTTCTCTATAGATGGCATTGTGCCTACCATGCAAAGCCAAAAAATTTAACTCCTACAAGCTCAAACTTGTGACTGGAAGGAAACCAACTACTAAAGTCCATGATATCCTCCTCTTTGGGGGCTCTCACTTATAAAATGTTTCTTCTATTTTCTTCTTTATGAATACTTCATTTTTGTTCTTGAGAATTTGTGTATGCTCTCTTTAACTATGCATACACGAGGTAATAAAGAGCAAATCAATTATGTTTTAAGTGTTTTTTTTTTAGGATTTTGAAAGGGTTGCCCTTTCCCTTTTACATTGATTTAGTCACATTGAGAATTTGGGGGCTCTCACTTATAAAATGTTTCTTCTATTTTCTTCTTTATGAATACTTCATTTTTTTTCTTGATAATTTGTGTGTGCTCTCTTTAACTATGCATACATGAGGTAATAAAGAGCAAATCAATTATATTTTAAGTGTTTTTTTTTTAGGATTTTGAAAGGGTTGCCATTTCCTTTTACATTGATTTAGTCACATTGAGTTATTTGGTGTCGACGAGATTTGAACCTTGGTGTGGGCTATATCAACTATTTGTCCCAACCATTGAACCAAGGATCCGTTGGCAAATGTTAAGTTAAAAATATGGGTTTATATGAGAGATCCAGGTTCCCTCGTACTAGGGTTTTTTAAGTAATTTTTTTAAAACAATAAACTTGTGCTTATTTTTTACCATGAAAAATATGAGATTGTTTTTAAACATAGATTAAAGTTTTATAATATAAAAATGATTATTTAACATGTAAACATAATTTCATTTAATTTTATATGTTTATTAAATATAGTTTAAATGCTAATTATACCAATAATGTTTTAAATTATTAATACATAAAAATATTCTAATTTAATTAATGGTTTGAAATATCTTTATTTACTAATATTTTAATAATATCTATCTATTAATAATATAAAACATTTAATTACAAGCACTAATTTAATTGAAATATCTTTATCCACTTTGCAATAATGCTTTAGATTATTAAAGATATTTCAATTTAATTAGATACATGTAGATAAAGAAATTACAAGCACTCATTTCCCAGTTTACAAGGTAGAAAAAAATACTAACATGTTTAATGTTTGATTATAAAAATGATAGTATATTTTAGTTAAATATATATTTTTATAATAACGATAAATATTGAAGATTTAATATTGATTCAAGTCCAATGGTTATTTTGGGGTTGCCTCCTAAGGGGCCTGGAAAATGGTCTGGTGCTTTAACGATCAACAAATCTGAAGGCTGAAGGAGCATGGAAGACTAGAGGCTGAAGGAGAGTGGAAGACTGGAGGCTAAAAGAGCATGGAAGGTTGAATGATGAGTTGATATTTGGAGTTTTAAGGCTAAAGGAACATGGAAGGTTGGATTGGTTGAAGGAGTATGGAAGGTTGGGCTGGTTGAAGGAGCTACAACAAAAGGCTGGGATGTTAGGTGGAAGGTTGGGATGGCTGAAGGAACATGGAAGGCTGATAAGGTTGAAGGAGCGCAGAAGACTAGGCTGGTTGAAGGAGCTACAAGGAAAGGCTGGGAATGCTGAAGGAGCGTGGAAGGCTGCTTACAATGAGAAAAACAAAATTGCAAAGTGCGAAGGATTAAATTGTTTTTTTTAAATGTCTCATATTTTAAGAGTCATATCTTGAGAAATAGTTATTCGATTCAACTGATTCTTGGACCAACTTGTGCAGAATTTGAATAACTTTAAAATGAGTGGTCATATGCAATATTGAGGGAGATACGACCCTGTGAAGTCAACCATTTGGAACAAGGGCAGTGATGATTTTTCAAGTCACGAAAAATAAAATTGCAAAGTGCAAAGGATTAGGATTTTTTCCTAAAAAATATCTCATCTTTTAGGAGCCATATCTTCGCGAAGAGTTATCCAATTAAACTAATTCTTGGACCAACTTGTGTAGAATTTGAATAGATTTAAAATGAGTGGTCATATGCAAAATCATAGCAATATTGTGGGAGATACGACACTGTGAAGTCAACCATTTGAAACAAGGGAAGTGACGATTTTTCAAGTCGCAAAAAATGAAATTGCAAATATTTATCAACTAGGGTTCGAACAATGGGAAGAGCAATGAAGGGCTATGACTTCAACGAGGAAGGAAACTAGCAATTCAAATTTGGTAAAGCGGACTATGATAGTGTGATGTTTTGGAAATATTACTCTACTAAGATGCAAGGCATAGATAGTAGAGGTGAATTTTTGGCATTGTGAAGGTTGCTATAAGAAAATATCAAGAAAGATGCTAAATTTTGGAGTAATTGTATTCATACAAAAATTTGAAAAGATCTAGAAAATGAAAATCAAGAATTCAGACATTTTATGTAAAATGATGTAGGTTTCTAACTATAGCATCTCAATTGAGATGAGAAGTCTTTCTATTTGTAAAATCTCAAACTCTAAAAAAGAGAGATGTAATTTATCAAGGGTGGGGGACCCAAGTACAACTCCTTATTATCCAACAAACATAATCTATACTTCAAACATATACAAAATAAACATATCATAAATAATTTATTTAAATCAAACTTATAAACAACTTTTAAATTTTAAATAATTTATTAACATTTTATTAAATTTAATTATTATTTTAAATATATAATAAATAAGGGATCCTCCATGCTACTCACATGAATAATTAAGATTTTTTTTTACTTTCTATTAATTGAGACAAACAAGCAACAACCGAGCCTCCAACCATCGACCACCAACAAAAAATTGGCTTCTTGACAGGAAACCTTCGTTTGTGATATCTTTCATATCACATAAAGATTATGATGACATGTCAAATGTCGAATCCTCCCTCACATTCTTGTTTGGAGGTCATTAGCCCATCGCGGGCTCCACGAGAAGTCGGTGTAGAGTGTGAAACAACTAAAATCAAATGGTTGTAGGTGCATATATATATATATATATATATATATATATATATATATATATATATATATATAATAAATAGGAAATATTCTTGCCATGGCCAGAGATGGTAGATATGGGATCTTCTTTGCAGAGCAAGGAGGGTTTGCAATCATCGGGTAAGCACATTTTACATCCTCTTTCGATTTATAAAATAATTTAAGTAGATAGGAGAAATAAGTGGACATATAGTTCCTTCATTCAACACCCCAATTGCGAGCTCCACTAGCTTTTAGTTAGAACAAAAAAAATTGAGAAGGGTCGAGTTTGTTTCAACGGGTTTGCAGTGGAGGAGGGCTACAACAGAGGAGGGTTTGCATATATATATATATATATACACAAATTGTTCAATGGGTTTGCAGCGGAGGAGGATTTGCAAAGCAAGGAGGGTTTGCGATAGAGGGTTTTATTATATATTTCATCGGATCAACAGTATAGGGGGTCGACAAGGGTTTGTAGTGGAGGAGGGTTTGTAGTAGAGGGTTTTATTACAACAAAGGGTTTGTAGCAGAGGGTTTTATTACACATCTATTTCATCGAATCAATAGTATAAAGGGTTAGGAAATGGAAGAAGGGAAGCAACAATTGCAAGAACCGATATATGTCAATGAGAAACAGTACTGGAGGATATTAAGGCATCGACAAACTCGAGCAAGGACAACAACAATGAAGAGGACATATCAAAAAAAAATATTCTACCACATAAACAGGTGGAGAATAAGGAATAATCAAAGGCACTAACCATCATCAAATGAGGAGATCAATTAGCCCAACAAATGGGACAAAATAGAGAAGATAAAAGAAACGAAGGCAAAATGACAACATAAGAGAATACAGAAAGAAAAATAAGCGAGGATAAAAAATTTAGAAATAACCGTAAGAAAGCATTCAATTTGGAAAACAAAGGTCACAAAAATGAGTTTTTAGACAAGGAAGAAAATTACAGTCCCACAACTACACCACTCATGTGGGCACCAAGAATTTATGTGCAAGAACTAATGAAGATGAAAGAGAAACTTGAAAGCATGGAAAGGAGGGAGAAAATTAAGAGATACTAAATCATATGAGGTTATAAACACCATTCAGAGGCTGTAAAAGGAAAACAACCAACTCAAGGAGCAAGTGTCAAAGCTAAAAAACCTTGCAAACATGGGGCAACGTGAATGGCATATCCTCAAACAAGCCATCCACCCCCAATTAATGATGCAATAGAGGTGGAAAAAACAAATGCAAATAAAATAAAAGAGGTATGGGAAACACTTCAAAACATGGAAACAAGAGAAAATAAGCTGCTGAATGAATTAGCAAAGGCAAAGACATGGTATCAAGTAGTAAAAGAACCAATCAATCAAAAAAAAGAGTTTATAGAAAAGCAAGTAAAAATTCAAATAAAAGAAGAGAAAGAAAGACATGAGAAGTTATCAAATATAATCATCAAAGATTATGGGGATAGGGAAGACACAAATCGTTTAACCAAGGACTTCTTGTCAGATCGATTACAATGGAAAGGTCAGATTAAAAAAGAAAGCAGAATTGGTAGGATGAGAGAAGGAGTCCGAGATAGCCATATTCGGGTTACATTGATGAGATATGAGAATAAAACAAGGTTACTAAAAAATATAGGCATGCTGAGAGGGTCACAATTCTATTTAGATGACGACCTAACATTTTTACAGAAGGAAGAAAGAAATAAGGAATGGAAAAAGGTGAGGGCAGAAAGGAATGAAGGGAGACGGGCATATTTAAAAAATGGAAATACATACATCACATCTAAACAAACCCAAAACAAATAGGGAGTATGGCCCACCCAAGAACTTCTTACGATGCTAAGTTGGAACTGTAGAGGTTACCCTTGGAGAAGAGGACTCGGGTTAGGGCCCATTTCTAGATATAAAGATATAATCATATTGATGGAAACACATGAACACAATTGATGTAGGAATCCAAAATTTGTGGGGTACAAAAAAATAGCAATATGGAATAAAGCAACGGAAAATGGCAAAGGGCATGGGGGTATTATGGTTTTAATAAAAGAGGAATGAGATAGGGTCATTAAAATTGAAAAACAAGATGAAAACAAATAGTACATCTGGATAAAGATCCTAGAAAATAAGTTATTTATTAGCATAGCAACATGTTATTTTACTCCCAAGAATTCTAAATTCTATAAGAAACATGACCTTAACAGAGAAGACCCATACTCATCCCTAAAAAGAGACATTTTGATATACAGTAAGTTGGGGGAGATTATATTAATTGGAGATTTCAATGCAAGGACAACAAATAAGCAAGCTAACATTCTAGAAGATAGCGAATATATTGAGATTAATCCTCTTTGGATGCCAGAAGAAGAAAATCAGCAGTGGACCAGGAATTCAAAATATGAGCATGAGGCTATCACGCAATATGGAGTAGAGTTGTTAGGCCTCTGCAACATAAACAACTTAATTATTTGCAATGGGATGAAAAAATAGAAAAATTCAGGAAAGTATACGTGCAAAACATATAAGGGACAAAGTGTAATAGACTATGTAATCTACTCATAAAATTACATACCAAAAATAGAGGAGCTAGAAGTGGAAGATTCTCCAGTGGAACTTAAGTCAGATCACAACCCAATTGTTATGAAACTTTGAATGCATGGAGACAAACTAAGAGAAAAACACTTGCAAGGCAATCAAAATACATTTTCTCACAAGGGAAACATTCTCTTAACATATGAAAATCGATAAAATTTTACAGCAGTATTAAATAACAAATTCTAGGAAAGGGAAGAACTACCTCACAATAGCAGAGATTAAAGTAAGAGTGAATGGTTAATGCACGCTATCCAAGAATATCTAAACAAATGCAAGAGAACTAAACCTAAAAATAAATAGGAATAGCTTCCCAACTAACCCATGGTTCGATGAAGATTGCAAAAAAATGCGAATATTACTAAAGAAACCAACGGGTAAAACAAGAGCAAACAGAAAAGCATATGAGAAACTGGTAAGGGCAAAAAAAGAAGAATACACTAGAACAAAGAGGAAAGAATTGATTTACTTAGGGAAGCATGAACCAAATAAATTTTGGAAGGAACTAAGCATGAAGAGGATGCAAACTAAAATTAACATAACAGTTAATCAGTGGTTGGAGTATTCAAAACAATTGTATTAGCGTAGTAACCAGCATGAGACATTGCCTACTATAATTGTCAAGAAAGAACTTTTCACAAATGAAGACATTATTCAAGGGATAAAAAATCTAGCAACTGGTAAAGCCCGTGACATAGATAATATTCAGGAAGAGCATATAAAATGGGGGGTAGATATTCTGGCATCGCAAATCAAAGAAATTTTCAATGAGGTCATACAAAATGGCTTCCCTACCGAGTGGACAACTAGCTTGACCATTACTTTGTTTAAAAGTGGAGATGTAAATAACCCCTCAAACTATTGAACTATCATGATCAACCCTCTATTTGAAAAGTTGTTTGGGAGTATGATAGAGCGTAGGATCAGCATATGGGCAGAAGAAAAGGGAAAGAAAGCAAAGCGACAAGCAGGTTTTAGGCCAAAGCACTCAACTATTGATCACTATATCACTCTCAAACACATAGTGGAAAAAATATGGGAAAAAAAAGATGAGGCTTTTTGTTGTTTTGTAGACTTAAAAAAGGCATTTGACATAGTGCCAAGAAAAAAATTATGGAGCAGAATGGAAGAGCTAGAGGTTCCAATTCACTACAGGGCAGCATTTCATAGACTATATGAGCATGTAAAGGCTAGAATCAGAACACAAGAAGGGTTATATGAATGTTTTGGTAGTGACATAGGTGTCAAACAAGGTTGTCCTCTATATCCAACCTTATTTGGGTTGTACATTGACAAGTTAGAAGAATGGATAAACAAATTTTGGGGAGAGGGTGTGCACTTAACCAAATATGTGGTAAAACTCCTCATGTATGCAGATGATGTAATTCTTATGGCAAAAACAACCAAAGATCTAGAAGATCACCTTTGAGCTCTAGAAATATTTTTTAAGGAAGTTGGGATGCAGGTGAACATGAGAAAAACAAAAATTATGATTTTTTTAGAAAGAAAGAAGAAGCAACAGCTCAAATTTCAGTCTGCTGAAGAACTGCTTGAGGTAGTAGTAGAATACAAATACCTGGACATAGACTTTCATGACAAACTTAATTGGAATACATGTAGGATGAAAATAACTCAAAGTGGTTGGAGATAACTATATGCACTTCAAAACAGGTGTAGGAATATCGATTTGTGGGACTGGAAGACGACCAAGGTCTTATTTAGCTTGCTTATTACACCAATTTTATTGTATGGTTGCGAGGTGTGGGCTAGTGGCACAACAAATGGAAAATGGAGGCAAATAGAAAGGATTCAAAATATCTAATCACAAATTTTCTCAAAATTAAGGCCACGACCCCTTATGAAATTATTCTAGCTGAAACTGGAATGTTCCCTTTAGAAGTAATTGCTATGACCAAGTTGTTATGTTACTTGAAAAAAATAGAAAACATGAAAAATGACAGATGGCCTAGGGCAGTTAGGGAAGAAGAGTTGCATAGGTGGAAGAATACATGGATGAAACAAAATCAGAAATGGATGAAACATTGGAAAATCAACATAAATGAATGCCCAAATGTCAACAAAGACAAAAAATTATGTGAATGAAAAGTTCAGAAGTGGAATGTGGAAAAATGCAAGAAGGAAAAGACAATATTATATTGCAAAGTTTAACCCAACGTATGACCACAAGGAAAAAAGCGTATATAGGCACTGAAATCAAGTGGAAGGAAAAAATACTCATTGCTCAGATAAGGAATAGCTCTCATAGGCTTAGATGTGAAACAGGGAGATGGACAACGCTCAAAGAACAATGGGAAGAAAGGATATGTACTCTATGCAACACATGGGCAATAGAGATAGAGAAACACTTCATCTATAAATATTTGAGTTTTTTAGATATCCATGGCAAATACAAAGAAACACTTGGGAACGGGTCTATGGCAGAGTTATTTGAAGACAATAAAATAAATTTTTTTGGGGAATTGCTAACCCAAATAAGCAGGAGAAGGAACAACCTTCTCAAAGATATTAAATATCATATGATATGATTTGAGTAATTGTACTTCCATATTTGAGGTCCCATAGACCATATTTGGGTCTCCCGGATGTAATTAAAATATTTCATTTCACTAAACAAATCATCACATTAATTAAAAATTAGTTAAAGTAATCCTAGAGGGGACAGCGCAACGGTGTAGGCTTTAGCTCTTTTTCGGGAGGTCTAAGGTTCAAACTATGGCGTGGGTGAGTGTGTGAGGGGTGGGTGTGTGTTCATCCAAAAAAAATAGTTAAAGTATGAAGTTGTACGTCCATCATGGAATAGATGTTAACTAAGAATTATTTAAACGAATTAATTGAAGAATTGATGTTCAATAGATAGATAGATATTAACGTACCACTAGAATTGCATCATCACATTATAGATAGATAGATATTAACTAATTCCAATCATGGAATATACCACTAGACTTGCATCATCATATTGACCAGTTAGAAAGCAAGAGGGCCAACCCACACACATGCCCAAACTCGATGTTTAATGAATTTCAATCATGGAATATACCACTAGACTTGCATCATCACATTAACCAGTTAGAAAGCAAGAGGGCCAACCCCTCACACACATGCCCAAACTCGATGTTAATATGGGTGAGGAATCCCACAAAGTGGGACCAAGGACTTGCACCTTTAAGCTTGCTACCCCATTGGCAAAGAGTATGGCAAGTGTTGGGGACAACTAAGATTAAGATATATATATATATATATATATATATATATATATATATATATATATATATATATATATATATATTGAAATAAGGTAAAGTGTTATAACTTGGCATCACACTCCCCTCAAGTAAAATAAGGAATTCTCTTCCCATGATTTGAACTTAGGTAGCTTGGATAACAATCCAACAATATACCACTAGGATGATTTTAAAATTGTTTGTGTCATAATTATTAATTTGTAATTTTAATAAAAAATTAATTCTATGAATCGTGCTAATGGAATATATGTATTTTTTAAATATAAAAATTAAAATTATAAGTTATATGGGATATTTTTTTATTTATATTGATAATTTACTTTTTAAATGAATGGCTATTAATTTTTATAATCATTTAAAATTTTATTAATTTGATAATAATTATAATTTATAAGAATTTATAAAGCATCTAATGTTACTTTTAAACAAAAAAGAAGATATAAATATATTATATCAAGGACTTCATCCAAAATTTTGCTTCCAAAAGCTTTTGGCACATGTAGTATCTTATAAGTTCATTGTGTCTCACAACCATTATCAATTGTGAACAACCAATATATATATTTAAAAGAGGGAAATTTTATTTTTATGCAAGGATTTTTTTATTGTAAGGACAAACTTCATGGGGTATTATGTTAAAGTAATTATAAAATTATAAAACTTTTATCTCCTACTTATGTAGTATATATTATTGTTATAAGCATTATAAGAGTTATTTTAGATTTTTAATATGGATAATATAAAGTGTTAGACTAAATCCTGATAGGTTGAAGTTTTTTTTTAAATAGGTCGAGTGGCTTTTATTAGGGTCACTTCCATTACAAAAACAAAACATTACATTGCGCTCATTAAATTTCTAACAAGTTAATTAAAGCATACCCATATTTGTCTTTCTATCAAATATATTCTCCATCTTCCTCAAATTGCTAAGTTTCCATAATCAACTTTTTTTTGAAGGAACGAACAAGAACAACCCTTACATGATACATAACTCTAACAGATAGAAGGAAAACAAACATAACAATTATCCATCAAAGAGAAAATCAGTTTGATTATGTTTATTCTGTAGCAGAGGTTCTTCCTCCTATAGAGTGGTAAGATCTGAGAATGCATTTTTGCACTTCAAGCTCCCGAGGTAATATCTAGTTGTAACACATTTTGTAAGATCATTTTTTTTGAATTTACATGGTGGAAACGGTAGCTGCCATGAGTCTGAGCAGGCTATTCAACTTTTATGGCTTCCACAGTATTATGTGTTGTCCGTCCCGAAAGCTGCCACACAATTCTTCACGTAGTCCACCCCTATAACCACCATACCACAATCATTTTAAACATTTTACGTTGTTGAAAGCACTAAGAAATGGAAAAGCATTCAGTTCGATGAGGCCCGAGATTTAAACCTTGGACCTCCGCCCCCCTTACGGGGTTTGGTCAAACCAATTGGTCTACATATTGGACCTTAAGATCTTCATTTTAAAAAAATTGATTGTTACCGACTATTCCATAATTAGCTTCAAGAATACCATTTGAGGTGCTAATATTTTCCATGGAACCATCTGGATTATCTTTAGTAACCATTTGGATTTTATCAATGATTTGATTCAAATTCTCCTTTTAGGGTTGAGTCTTTTGTTGCTTGCATGATTCCTACTGAACAATTGGTGCATCTAGAGGATGAGCTTCTTTCTTTTGAACTAGGATATTTAAAGGTTTAAGATCATTTGCATGCAAGGTCTTCTCCTCCACCAAGGAGGAATTAGAGCATGATTGGATGACCGAGCATCTCTTCTTCAAGTGGCCATATTCTTGATAGCCATATCTTAGGGAGAAATTTTCATATTCAATATTTTGGATCCATTCCTCTTTGCTTGAGTAGATAGTAATGGATTGAGGCCCAGGAACTGAAACATCCATCCAAACAACCAATATTTTTTTACTCATATTAATTTTACTGGACACATTTTCCTCTGTTTGGGCATCCCTTTACTAGAATGCACCAATGACATTACCAATTTTTGTGAATATCTTCTCTTCCCAAAACTCCATAGGAAGAGCATAAAGATTCACCCAAATTGGGAAGCCATTAACTTCTTCTGCAAAGGGGTTGAAACTAGGAATCCAAGGTCTTATATAGACACCCCTTTGTCCGAAAAACTCAATTATATCTATAATCCATTACTCTATCTCTATCTGCTAAATTAGAAAAGGAAACAAAAAAGCAATTTTTGGGTATGAGAGTTACTTGGAATTTTGTATTGGTCCATCAATATTTAATGTATCCTTTGAGCTCCTCCAGGTCTGGTCTTTTGCCCTTGAGTTTGCAGATAATTATTTTGGCTTCATGATCAATAAGATCCAACCCGAATTCATCCTCCAAAATCCTGATAAAGGGTAGAGGTTCATCCTCCCATGAATCTAAAGATCCCTATGAGATATTTATTCTAATCGAAGAGGCTTTATCACAGAACTAAAGGGATGGTTTATGAACAACCCTCTTCCTTCAATGCTTAATTGCACCTAGGGTTTGCATCCCTTTCACGAAGATTGTAGCCAAATTTATCACTTTGTTCCATCACTTGACTGCACATTGGTTTTACACCCCTTTCACCTTCTGTGTAGTTCAATACAATTAATGTTATATATACTTATAACTTTCATAGGTTGAAGTCTTTAGTACAATAAAATGACATTATATTAATTTTTATAATTCATCAAGCATATGTAAAGAAGTGAATTATTATTTTTATTTTTTAATTGTTTAGATGAGGTTAAAATTCAATCTTGAACCATCTTACATCAAGGTCATATTATTAAAACATTCCAAAAAACCACATTATCATGATATTACAACAAATATTATTATCATAGGTTGCCTTAGTGTAGGAGTGACTATCACAGTGTAATGTTTTAAACTTGGGTCACTATAATACTATTGCATTCTAATTATCAATAATCTACAATGCCTTAGATGTTTGTTATATTAGTTTTTATCTATTGAAATATTTTAAATCTAGCAAATATAATATTAGATCTTGATTATTTATCCTTTTAGAGATATAATACTTTTTTGAGAAATTACAAGTTACAAACAATTAAATTAGGTGTTTTATTACGTTCCATACATTAAAGTCTTTCAAGCATATGGAACATTAACATCCACTGCTTATCATCAAAAGGATATAACATATTTTAGTTGTTGATAATTTATATTAGAATTTATTAAATAAGTGAGAAAAATGTTAGGCCAATTGTAAGGAAAAATAAAACACATTTAGGAGTAGATCATACTATAAATAAACATCTTCTGAGATAATTAGTTAAATCCTCAACATTTTAGATATGTATTCAAGAACAAATTTCCTCATTGCATTAATAAATCTAGGTGTAAACACCCAAATTAGAACTAAGAAATACATGACAAACTTGAATTACCTATGAATTAATCAAATTAGATAAATCCAAATCATTAATCAATTTGACCTAATCAAATCACATGTAACTAAATCAAAAGTTAAAGCAAACCTAAAGCATATGTTGCTCAAGACATGAATCACATAACAATATCAAAACATCATAAATCTTAATAAAAAAATTCAAATATACATGTGTTAATCATATTATAAATCAAGTTTATAAAAACAACATCATTTGATTATATTTTTTCTTAGAACCTTTTCTCTATTGAAAAAAACCTAAAAAACCTTTAAAGTGGGCAATTAATTACCTGATACAACTACGTGTAACTCAACATCAAATTATTTTCTAATGGGTAAATTTGAAAATCAACAAATTGGATTATTATCTTAGAAGTCGTGACACATTTGCAACATATCTACAAGAGATAACAACACATCTACAATATATCTATAAGAGATAACAACACATCTACAAGTTTATCTTAAGTGGGAAACACATATGGTCTACAGAGCGGTAACTTCTTCTTCTTAAAGATTTTATTTAGCATTTTCATTTAAAATCAAGATTATCAAGTTTTTTAGAATCTATCTTGAGTTTTAGCTTTAGAGGTCTTGTCTAGGAGGGGATGATCAGTAGAGATGCATATTTACTACAAATCTTCATAAAATATTATGTATGAGTTGTAACCTCTATCTTGCATTTTTGATTCTCTATATTTTCTAGCAAAAGTTTTTTGGGATCTAAGAGATTTTGAGAGACAAAAAATTATTGGAACTTGTATAGGAACTTGTTGTAGAGATCTTGGGAGGGAGATAGTAAATCTCACATGGTGCATGCGAGCTCTTTTGGAACATTTCTTTGGATACATGTAGATCAAAGCTTAGGATGAGTGTTTTTAATCTCTACTTCTTTAGGCCTCCATTTTTATCACTTTTAGATTCATTTTAATTAAAGCATTTTGATTTACTTTAGTTTTAGCATGTGCTCTTAATTTATCATTACTCTTTTGCTAATTCCTTTGTTTGGCTAGATATCCTCTTGGCATGTACATTTTTATGATATTTTGGTATAGGTTTTGACAAGTTAAAGAAGGTAAACTAGGGATCTCTATCAACCTCCATAATTTTTTCTTGTTAACATTCCATTTCTCTATCATCTTATTATTATTTTGATTATATGAAATAAGGGGTTATAAAAGGGATCTCAAACCTTTTACAATGAGAAAAAACTACCTTCCCATGGGGGAACCTAGAGAAGACAAATGATAAAACATGATAAACCAAAATAACCACCACTAGGGAACCAAACAAATCCCTTAGATGACTCACACAATAGCTAATGGGAGGAAAATAACCACAACAAAGACTACAAAAGGAGCTAACTCCCACATAGGGGAGAACCCAAATGACCACACAAATCTACACCAAATACACCAAAAAACAAATGAGGAGCCCAATCCTCACTTCTTCAGGTCAATGACTCCCACTTCTCTCTTCTTCGGCTCTTGGTCCTTCAAGTCCCACTGCTCCCAATCCATTATAACCTTGAAGTCTTATATGCAAGAGATAATTGAGTGCATGAAGTCAATGAGAGAATTATTTAAATTCAATAACATCCTTTTGAAGGACTTTGACGTGTTAGGAGAATCTTGGGGATGAATGATTAAATTTTTTTTCCTACTAGCCAAACTAGGGAAAAATTTGCTCTTCTTTCTGGTGGGGCTAGATTCATCCAACTTAGAATCGTCAACATAGAACTATGTCTTATCGATACTTGCCAACTTCACCACCAATCATTTAGAGTATCTGGTTCTCTCCTCGTTACCCCAATACCTTTAGGGGAGGAATCTTCCACTTTATCTACTAAAGTTGAGGCATGGGTTGTGGGGATGATCTCCCAACTCTAGGAATTATGCTACTTAGATTTAGATGAATCATGGGACTCGACAGTCGAGGGCACAACCTTAGCCAAAGAATTTATAATATCTTCCCTTGAGAGACCTCTAATTTTGACAACATAGTCAAAAATAAAATATCCAACCCTTGGTAGATGAGATCCAATGAAATCCCTTTCTTTACTTAACTCATCGACTTCATCATTGATTGGAACAGGAAGGACAAAATGTTAATGAGTCTCTTGTGGCATAACTGATTCAAGAACATGAAATGAAAGCTCCCAAGGATGTCCTAGTTCTCATCTAATGTTAAGTATTGCATTATTATCAGGGCCTCCCTATCCTAGGGCACCTTGAGAAATGATATTTTAAAACTATTTTGAAACTTGATGAACTCATTTTCATCGCCCAAAAATAACTAGTATTCTCTGGCTAGGGAGTGTTTCTCTCTATTATGAACAAACCCGTCTACTGGTAAACTGGTAACTTCTACAATAAGAGGAATGAACACCTCAAAATCTAGGTTCCCCACTTTGGGTTCCATTGGACACCTCAAACTCTATCAACTTACTTTTCTCTTTAAGATTTTTGGTGATATTTAGGCCTTTAGAGATCCCCTAGCTTAGCCTTGAATCTATAAATCCATAATAAAATATTTGTGTTAGATGACTTGATCATTAAATTTAACCTATTTTATCCTAGTCAATAACATGACTAGACATTAGTGTCAATAATTATTTTGATCAAAACCCAAAACAAATGAATATGAGAAAATATGTGGGTAAAAAGAGATAAAATATTGTGTTTTCTATTCTTTTCAGCTTTTTATTTTATGAAAACATCTTTTTTTTTCTAAAACTTGAATGTATTAGGGGCTTGGCTTTGGTTGGCCTGAAATCCATCAAACCCTCTTTGTATTTCATATTTTCTTGTAATTTTACAAATCCAATTAGCATTAGAATCATCCTCAAAAAATAGGTACACAACTCTCACCTTTCCTTTTAGAAGCTTAAATAATTCTTTGTTTATTAAAAGGAAAATAAAATGACCTAGCTTTAGAGTTAGCTTTTGTATTTTATTAGCAAGTTAAATATCTATTCTTGATAGATTAGGATTAATTCAAATTAAAATTATCATTAGCCTAAGCAAATAAGAATTTTAGGTTCAAAACTTAGACACAAATATGAATATAGCTTCATTAGAAAATATTCCTTCTTTTATGAATAGTTTGTTATTTGTTCACTTTGCCAATTTTATTAGAAAATTATAGTGAAAGCTTTGCTTTAACCTTTTATTCTTTTGACGATAAAATTTAAAATTACTTTCTTTTATTGTATTTCATTTCTTGTAGATATATTTTTTATTTTGTTATTGTTAGTGTTTTTTTATTCTCTTTCATCAATAGAAGAAAAAGAATTTAGCTTAGACCAAAATGCATAAAAAACCCTAGTGTTCTTTACAAACTAAAATACAAGCTTGAATCCCATCCAAATTTACATTTGAATCTCCCATCCATATCCCTTTGAGGTGGACCATAGCATTCATAAATGGTACTCCTTGATATTGGAATTATGTTGAATATTTTTCATGTTATTCAGGAGGACTTAACTCTAAAAGGACTTTACACTATGTAAACATTTCCTCGTCAAGATTCGGGATCAGTTTGGGCCTCGAGTGGGGGTATGAATGCAGAAACCCCTATTGGGGGTCCAAGGGGATTAGCCCCCAGGGAAATTATTTTGGGGGTTTAAGCTATTTTTAGACCCATATAAGCATTTTTGGGTTAATGTAATTTTGACCCATGGTTTTGTGCCCATGGTATTATAAAACCCCTTCTTGTGTTGTTGGTATATAAAGCAGCACTTGCATGAGGGTTTGGTAATAAATTTGCAAGAAATGTAATCGCAAGTGAAAGGATATTATTATATTGGTTACGGTCAAGCTTATACAATAAGGAGATATTATTTTTGGTATTTTTCCTAAAGGGTTTCCTAAGATAAATTCTTGTGTAATGTGTTCTTCTTCTCTATTTTCCTTTGATTATGTAAGTACTGCTTTTCTAGATATCTGTTTATCAGGGTATTATTTCTCTTCACTTGAATTGAAATTTCAACCCAATTTGCCCAACTTGGAATCATATTTTGGTTATCCTAACATGAACACCACATGGCTCCCTAGAAATTTGTAGGAACTAAGTTAAATATTATCCTAAAACTTGAACAAAAAAAAGAATATTAACTAACAACTTTTAAAAAACTAAAAACTAAAAATTTGAAGAACATTAAAAAATTAAAACTTTAGAAAATTAAACATTATAATCTAATATTACACTTTTATTGTTAATATATTTAGGCATTCACAAGATTTTTCATAAGAAGATATTATACAAGGAGCATAGCAAACCAATTCTTTCCATTCCAAGAAGAGTGGAGAAAACATTTTCTTAGATATGAGAATCCAAACTTTGATAATAACAAGATGATTCTGATAACCAAACCCCAACTATTCCTACCCATGACGATGAAGATAGGATAACCTTTTAATTATTCAAATCCATGTCTCATTTTCTTAAGAATCATAGGAAGGATATAGAGAAATTTTGGAAAACAATTCAACTCACTTATAAAACTTCTCAAGGGATGGTTTCCATTTGATCAAATTCCAATTTCAAACATGACCCAATATTATCAAGAATTTAGTGGTACTTGTGAAGCATCCTTTGGTTGCATGGATGCCACTATTTCAAGTTTAATTATGTTAATTACCAACCATAAGAATAACTCAACTTGTAATATACTAACATCTATTATAATTGTAACCCAAAGAGGTGATATTAGTTAATATCCTCATAGGGTTAAAATCACACCTTAAAACTTCATGCCTTCTCTTGAGAATTTTTCACACTTTTGGATTAGAGAAAACACCATCTCTTCAGTACCTCAAGTAAGTGTTGGTTAATGCTTTCAATTTCCTAAACTTAGAAACTATCACTCAACTTTATTGTTAGAATTCATAGCACTCATAACACAACCCTAAAAAATCAAGAAAATCAACTATCACTCAACTTTATTGTTAGACTTCACATACTTTACAAAAAATATTTTGAAACATATGTTTACTATAATTATTTATAGAAAAAGGAACACGGGCGAAATAGAAAAGCATATATATATATAAATAGAGAAATAGATAAACAACATAAATGATAGAAGGAATAAGAGGTGGGTGGCTATAGGCATGTCAATATCTCACATATCATAAATTGATATGATGAATAAGTTATTAGGGGGTATTTATACTGATACTGAATCCCCATTTAGATGTTCTAAGGAGATGTCCACGATTATCTTAGCAGATCCATCAAGGCTGAAATCCTTGCAAGGTTTGTTCTCACCTCAATTTCTATGTGATTTAGGTTTGGGGGTTCACCATGATCATTTTGAATACTCACTCCAAGTCTATGTGTGGGGTTTGATATGTAATTTTACAAAAAACTAAGTTTGGTTTTGATAATCTATGATATTTAACCAAAATAGTCTATATTTAACTAAGATGCAAGAAAAAACATATGCAAAATACAAGAGCTAATTCCTAATAATGATTCTTCCTTTTGAATGAAATACTACACTTAATTTTTAAGAACTAAAGTATCTTTTCTATTAATCAAGGGATAAGGGAATGCACAAATAATCTAGCCTAATGCATAACTACATGCAATTTAGCTTCCATATGCCTAAATAGAGGAGATAAACAAATAAAACCTAAGTAAATTATTTTATTTTCTCCCTTTGTGTTTAATTACTTAGATAAAAAAGGAAACTAAGGTTCTTTTCATTCTTTTTCTTTTAGTATGCTAATAAAAAATAACTTAGAGATATAAATGTGTAGACAACCAAAAGTTACACATTGCCACTTCTCCCATCATCACGGTTGATCAATTTGCAAAACCCATAAAATTTGCATATATTAGCCTCAAAATACTATTCATTTATCAAAATCACTATTCATAAGCCCCCTTGGGCCATTTAAACCCTTTCCTACACTTAACTCTAGATCCTCATACGACCATCATCTTTTCCTAATCTTGGTTAATGTCTAACCTTGGTCAAAGTCACCCTACAGTCAAATTCCACCCCATGGCCAATTTGATTATTGGCCACCTCACCTAGTCTACTCTTTGAATAGCCTAGGCTCCATCTCATCCATTTGACCTTGGTCTAACCTAGGGTTAACCTTAACCCTCGCTCCACACATTTCCCCATGAGCATTTAGGACCTTAAAATACATTTGAGAACTTTGTGTCCCAAAGCATGGGAGACATGGTGACTCACCCTCCACCTCACCTAAAAATAAAAAATTAACCTAGGGTCAACCTAACCCAAGTCATAGTTAATCCTTGCTCCATATCAAATCCCCATGTGCATTTAAATCCATAAATGACATTTGAGAACTTTTGGGTTTCATAGCATGGGTCAAGGGTGAGTCATCTTCCATATCACCTAAGTCAAATCTCAATCCTTGGTTAATCCTACTACAATTAGGATTTAACCCTAACTCCACTCCATATCCCTATGCTTATTTATGACATGTAGGTGAGGGATTCTCTCATATAAATACACTTATGAGACATGTCATATCAAGGGACACCTCATAGGGGACACCTCACAGGAGACACCTCATGGGACACCTTATGGGAAACCTCAACCTCCCCCCTAGGCTCTCCAAATTCTATAAATAGAAGCTCTTTTCCCCTATTTCACAAAATCCACAATTTGCATACCCATCCTCTACCAAAATCTAGCTAGGTTGCACTACACTTCATCATCCACTTTGTTATCAATCTCCATAAATCACTACATCAAACCTATTTTTGCACCCTTTTGTATCCTAAAATTGGTCTATGTTGCAGGTTCTGAAGGTAACCCAATGGAGATAAGAGTTCCAAAAACAGTAGGAGACCATTTTGAATCACCTAAAATTTTGTCGGGGTATAATAGTCAGGGTCGAAAGATACCCTACGATCCAAACAGTCACACCTTGAGGTGCGACCATTTTCAAGGGTCAATTTCAAGCACCAAAAGGATAGAAAACCATGCCACCAAGTAAGTAACACTATAAAAATTGGTTTTGCAGGCATTTTTTTAATTTTTGTAATGAATTAGTTTCATTTTAGAGCCTTTTTATCTATAAACACAAGGGGTCTAATCAATACAGGTCCCCAAATATTCTAACCCCTTTTTGTAGGTCTTGTAGGTCTTGAGGATATGTTTGATCAACAGTGGCCATGAGCAATAAGCCCACTCCATTTGAGGATCTCTTGGAATACCTTTGGGTGTTGTTGACCCTATCACTAGAAGAGGGGCTTTTCACCTCCTAAAACCCCATTTTGTATTCTTTGAAGACAATTTGTAAAAGGGTATCTTTAACCCCTTTTAACCATCAATTGCAAACAACTATGATTTCTTATCAATTCATTATGGCACGCCCAATTGGATCCCCACCATGTTATTTATTTTTGGTTAACTTTATATCTAGTTGACTAATATTTTATGGTCTTCTTGTGCTCCAAGTGACACAAAACAAACCCAAAACCTTACAAAACCTTGAAAACACAACTCAGGTTAAATATTGAGGTCTTTTTGGTCTATGATCTAGTGTTACAAGGTAAGGTGTGACTGTTTTCAATCATACAGTACCCTATGATTGTACAAAGCACTCCTAATATTGGTTCAGAAACTAGTTTCTACACAACCAACAATAACTCCATAGTTGTAGGTAAGTTTGGGGGACTAATTTTCCCTCACAAGAGATTGCTATCTCCCTTTCCACCATGCCTTCATAGGCCAAACCACTTGAGGACAACAATATCCCTACAAGTGTAATCAATGCCCTTTTTCTTACTTTTAGGTTTTACAAAACTCGATACCGCACCATCTTGAAATAATCTTACTTTGTGTTGTCATTTTTGTTGTGTAGGAAGTTTTGCATCACAAAAATTTACTTTCTATATTTTATTGTTATAGGTACGTATACACAAACCAACTACTGTACCATAGACTATCAACAAGCCCAAATTTGACAAAATGTTTACTTTTTTTTGGGTCGTAAGGTAAGGTGCAATATTTTAAGTCGTAAGGTAACCTACAACCAAAGCTAAGACATAATTTAGACCCAAAAATCCAATCACAAACAATTTTAGGAGCTGTAGACCATAGGTAAGCTATGAAAAACCTCTCTGTTTGGTTAAAACATAAAAATTTTAGCTTAGAATCTTCAACATATTTTTCTTTTGTAAAAACCCCAAAATCACTTTGCGTAGTTCACAAAAGTTATTTCTTTTATTTTGCAGCTTTATAAAAATACCCCAAATTGATTTGGTCACATTTAATTTTGCTTGTTATTAGCTTAGAAATACCCCAAATCACTTTGGTAAAACTTCCAAAATCTGTTTCCTTTGTTTCTATACATGTTAGTTAAGTCCTTGTATCAATTAGAATTACAACACTTGCATAAGGTTTGAAGAGGCCTTATAACCTATCATCTTCATGAGTTGAGAGCAAAATCCTGATTTTGCCTCATATATAAAGCTCTAAGAGACATCTAGCCATAACCTTAGTAGACATATCTTGGCTAATGTAATCAAATTTGTGCCTAAGAAAGTATTAGAGTGAGTTTGCTGAAATCAAGCGACTTTCCTTGTTTTTCCTTAGGATCAAGTTTCTCTTTTCACAAAACACAATTTGCATTGCTTCTTTTGCATTTCTTTCATTTAAAAAGGCATTTTAATTTTACAAAAAAAAAAAGGCATTACTTTTTCTTACTCTAGCTTCCTTTTTAGCATTTCTAGCTTTCCTAAGTAGCGCCCACACACACTTCACTTCTTTCATACATTGGTAAGGTTGGATTTCATCACCAACCCCCAATCAAGACCAACAATGTTGGAATTCATCTTCTCCCAATGGCTCGCCTCCTAAACACCATAGTAGCCCTCGCAAGTTATTTTTTGGACTTCATCACCATAGAATCCCCTACTCTTGAGATATCCTTCGAGTAGGTTAGGATTAATACCCTTGCTCATAGGTATTCATATAATTAGTGAGTGTGCAACTATTTTTTGTGACTAAGCCCATATGAGGGTGAACTAAAAGTCCAGCTGGTCTAGTAGCAAGTCTTAGACAATATCACCTATTTCATAAGAGGTTCTATATATATCCCCTTTAGGTTACCCAAGTTATTGCCTTCATTAGAAGCCATTTGCCTATTTGTGTATAGTTACCCCTCACATACCTTTGGGTATAATAGGAAACTATGCATGAACATACCTTCATAGGTCACATCCACCACCTCTTTTCTATTTTAGGATTTCCTACAACATCTCAAACACACTATCATAAAACTTGCTTGTTGATAATTTTAATGGCTTAATAGATTTATTTATGTTGTAAGAATCGTTACAAAAATTAAAAAAAAAATTCTAAACATCTCAAAAAATAGTCCAGGTAACTCTTCTACCTTTATAACTAGTTTTTATTAGAGTTGCAAGGTAAGGTGTGACAAAAAACAATTGCAAATTAACTTGTCATCGAAACCTTTGTTTCATAGATGGACTCAAACACCACATAAACAATCACATAACTACCATCTTGGCCTAAAATTATCAAAAACTTGGTTTCTCAGCCTATCACTCTTCAATCACTATCCTTACCCAAGGTTTAATATTGAGTGCAAACACTCCTAGCTATGGAGGTTTCTCCCATGATCTCTTCTTTTCCAATCAATTTGTTAGGGCATTTAGAGGAAACCACCTTTACCCATTCTTAAAATCCATCTGTTTCCTCTCATTCCTCGTGTCTACCTCGTATGTTTGGTAATAGGATTTCATCATATGATCATGATATTAAGCATCAAGCTAGTTGCATCACTTCCCCCTCAAATCTCACTCAAGAATCACTCTCTCCTATCCACATCAATTGCCATCACATAATACATACCCTTTTTAAGTACCACCTTCTCCACCTCTTCTTTCATCACCTCATTTCATTCTAATGGGGCCAACCAATGGGTATGTCCTAGTCCCCTTTTACCCCTTTTCCTCCTTCATCTTACTCATATTCATATTACTGCCTACATTAATCAACCTCAACCCCTCCTTTGATTGATATGCAACACATCTTAGAGAGCCTCAACAATCTTAAGTTAGGATTGAGTGATTGTAGGTGTCATACATCCACCTATAATCCAACCATGAGAGGTTCTACAATCCCTCCACTTCAATAAAATCCTCACCCTCCATGGTGGGGTCCTTCACAATCTAAACAAGCAATCACCCCATCACCACCAACCCAACCTTTCACTCACCTACAATGAGTTTCTTGACCACATTGTACTTGGAATCCCATATCAAATCCATTTATTAATGTCTTTTAGAAGCAATACAATGCAGGTCACATCACATTGCTTGATGTAAGACCATAAGATCCAAATATGGTAAAATCCAAATCATTTAATGCACAAGTTTGTGCTTACCATCATCAATGAGGGTTTGTTGCACCTTTAAGCATCAATTTTAATATTTGATTGATCAAGGAGTCGTCCAAATTGACAATATTCTCACCATATCTTAATCAAAACTCTTCTTCCTCTATCTTCTCCTTGAATCCGCTCTACTTCCTTTTTCTTCCTCACCTCCTCCCACTCTTTATGTCATAAAGTTTCATGTCATTGTTGTACAATCACACATGAGCATCTACATGCCTATGAATGATCCTTTTTCTCCTCTCTCTCCTTCTCTTCTCCCTCCTATTCCACAATATTCCCCTCCTTCTCTTCATTCTCTCTCCATTCACCTACTTTTCATCATCATTTCTACATCTTCACATTAATCGTATGACTAGGGGAGTTCCTCCTATTCCAACAAAATTTTCACCACTAGGGGAGCTCCTACCCTTCTAATCAAATTTTCATGATTGGGAGTTTCCTCCCCCTCAAATCATTTCATGACTACGAGACTTCATTCTCTTTCAAACCATATTTCTCTTTGGAGAATTTTAAACCCTTTCTAACCAATTTTATGACTAGGGAAGTTGGAATTTATCTCATGTTTTATCATTTATCATGTACTCATGTTAATGCTACCTAACACACCAAATCAATCATAATTTTTAAAGGTTGTGCTCTTTGCCTCGCCATCATCAATCCATCAATTGCTAGGTTCAAAAGGTTGTGTTATTTTATCAAAGGTTGTGCCCTTTACCTCACCTTCACCAAATAAATAAACTACTAGGTTCAAAAGGTTACATTATTTTATCAAATATTACACCCTTTATCTTACCTTCATCAATCAATCAATTACTAGGTTTAAAATGTTGCACCCTTTGCATCTCCATCATAAATTATTTCTTTAGATAGCAATTTTGCATTCCTCACTTTCATTCATTTAAAATTTGTTTTCCCAAAACCTCAATAAAAATTTGGAAAGATTCCTCCAAAAGCCTCAAACCATTTATAATATTCTTTTTAAATCTCTTAGGAAAATAGTTTCCCAGAAATCTCAACAAAAATTTGGAAAGGTTTCTCCAAAATCCTCGAGCCATTTAAGATATTCTTTTTAAATTTCTTAGGAAAATTGTTTTCCAAAAGCCTCAACAAAAATTTGAAAAGGTTTCTCCAAAAGCCTAAAACCGTTTGGAACATTCTTTTTTAAATCTCTTAGCAGAATGGTTTCCCAAAATCCTCAAAATATTTTTGGAAAGGTTTCTCCAAAAGCCTCAAGCCATTTGTAATATTCTTTTTAAATCTCTTAGGAAAATGGTTTCCCAAAAACCTCAAAAAATTTTTGGAAAGGTTTCTCCAAAAGACTCAAGCCATTTGGAAAATTCTTTTTTAAATATCTTAGCAAAATGGTTTCCCAAAAACCTCAAAAAAAACTGGAAAGGTTTCTCCAAAATCCTTAAGCAATTTGAAATATTCTTTTTAAATCTCTTAGGAAAACAGTTTCCCAAAAACCTCAACAAAAATTTGGAAAGGTTTCTCCAAAATCCTCAAGCCATTTGGAATATTCTTTTTAAATCTCTTAGGAAAATAGTTTTCCAAAAACCTCAACAAAAATTTGGAAAGGTTTCTCCAAAAGCCTCAAGCCATTTGAAATATTCTTTTTAAATATCGTATGAAAATGATTTCTTCAAAAGCCTCAAGCCATTTGGCCAATTCTTTAAAAAAATATTAGCAGAAAGGTTTATCATAAACCTCTAGATATTTGACCAATTCTTTGTAGAATATCTTAGTAGAACAGTTTCCCAAAATCCTCAACAAAAATTTGGAAAGGTTTCACCATAAACCTTGAGATATTTGAACAATTATTTATTCTCTTAGAAAAGGCATCGAACCCCTTTGATCAAATTTCAATATCATTTTAGAGGCTTCAAACCCCTTTGATCAATTTTCCATTACTTACTTTATCGTCTTAGCATAGGTGTTGTACATTCTACATCAAAAACAACAAAAATAATAACAATAAAAATGAAAACAAACTAGCTACAAACTTATTGTAGTGGTAAGGAATTTGGCCTCCCTTTGAGAGGTCCAAGGTTCAAAACCCACTCAGTATGAGGGGAGTGGGACCCCTCATAAAAACCTATGTAAACTCATTGAAAAAATGGCGTATCTTCCATTTAATTTTCATTTTTTCCTTTCTATCTTCTTCTTTTCTTCACATCTACCTCATCTAGATCTATATCAATTTTGTATGGTCACATTTTGAGTGGCTATATACCTTTGATTTGGTCATATTTTCTTCTTGTCCTTTTGTTCTCTACCTCTTTTTATTACCTATCAATATTGTATGGTCATGCTTTAAGAAGCTACATACCTTTTATGGGTTACATTTCTTTCTTATTTCTTTTCTCTCTTTTGCTTTTTCTTTTCTTTCTTCCTTTTTTTACCACTTTTCATCTATTTCACAAGCTCACTTTAGAGGCTCTTTCATCATCATAATCATCCACATCCTGTTAGATTTTGAGGATATATGTTGTGGAGAGATCTAACACATGTCCCAATGAAATATAGGAAATATGAAAGAAAGTGAAACAACAATATGACTGAAATATGCTATAAATAGAAATGATAAAAATACAATGCAATATGAAGGAAATGGTCACTCCGTTAATATGAGCTAAAGAGCTACATTGTACTCCATATAGGAGTACTTGAGAGATGAGATGATATGATCTTCTATAATATGCTATCTACTACTATGAGACCCTTTATATAGGAAGATGTATTCCTTGGCCAACACTCTACCTAGTTGTACAAGGGGACACCTTGCACATTACAACTTGTACATGCCACTTGTGCATTAATTGCATTGCTTGAAGTAACTAGATAAATTTCCCCTAAAATAATATCCTATCCTAACTATGTATCTAAGGTGGTATATTTACATGACCCAAATGATGTAATATACTATAGCTCTAACACATCCATCATTCATGTTGATACCACTAAACATTGGCAGTCAATCCACTCCTCACATGCATCTATGCATGCCATCAAGATCTGTTCGCATAAACTGGATAAAATTTTTGGATTCATGTATTCAAGCTCACCTATCTCACTTTTTTTTCTTATTTAATAACAAATTGGTTATATGGTTAGTCTACATTCATAGAAATTTTGTTATATCATGTACTTATGCACATCATTATATAGCATTGTTCTTTATCACTTTATCATGTCATTCATCTTGTACATATGCACATATCATTTTGCATACAACAAACCACTAAAGAGTTAAACATACATTTGCTAGCATGACTATAGTTGCAGTGAACCAATAGAGAAAGATTGATTATAATGCTAGAATAATAAAAAGGAATCGCTTTTATTAAGGAATCGATGTTGTATTGTATGGGGAACCCAAAAATTAATTAATAATTATATTCTTCGATGCCTCAACTACACCAAATGAAATGCCTATTTCTACGAGTGTGAAGGTGTGATCAAAGGTCACAACCTTTGTGAAAGAGAGAGTGATTAAATAATTAACTAATAATGTGATTAGTATGGAGGTTAGGAGTAGAATCCTAACATGCCACCTTCCTTAAAAATATCTTTGTCCTCAAAGCTCAAAGTAAGGAGCTTCGTTGCTTGTTTTCCCAGTTGAATTTGTGCAAGTTCTTGTACTATTTTAATGTCACTTTTTCGAAGGCAAGGATATATTGAAGGTCGAAGCATTAGTGGGGGGTTGCTAGAAAGAATAGTAGAATCTTCCTTAGGAGAATTGTGATGATGGTAGGCTTTCGCTTTAGCCGATTCTTCCTGTGTAGAATGAAGGGAAAATAAAGGTGCACTCACTCTTTTGCCTCCTTTCTGAATCAGGTTGCCTATACGATGAGAACTCACTATTGGCGATGAACTTGTGTGTAGTTCTTTGAGAGTGTATGTCTTGCCTTCATTATTTACTGCATGGATGTCTACCTCATCTTTTCATGGTGCATCAAGCACTTCTTGCACATCGACCTCATTTCCTTCATTGTTATGATCAGGTGCTTTGGTCATGTCGTGCACATCTTCCTCACCTTCTTCCTCTATGGAGTGACAGGGATCAACTATATTCAATAAATACAATGTTTGTGTAGCACAATAATGAAGGGGCCCAAATTGCTCATCACAAGTATAGTAGAGGTCGTTCACTCGTCGCTCCTCCATTTCTTGTAGGCTAAGGTACTTAACTGGAAAGGGTTTGTGTTTTGGAATAGTGTGCGTGAATTTTGATTTATCAATAGGTTGCTCCCCATGTTGACGTTGAACATTGAATTTATCTTCGGCTAACAGGGCTAATCCAATGGCTTCCTGTAGGGTGCGAGGAGTGTACATCATGATATTTACTCTAATTTCTTCTTTCAATCCATTGATGAACCCACTTATGAGGACTGATTCATCCAACCCTGTGATGCGATTGGCGATATCCTGGAACTGAATTTTATATACACTCACTGATGTGATTTGACATAGGTGGGCAAGATTAAGTAGCAAAAGTAGGTTGGGGTCGTGATATATTCTTCCATCGGCCATTTGCATAGTCGTTTGGCGAAAAGGTGTCGCAAAAAGTGTTGAAAGTCGTCACAAAAATTTCTTGAAAATTATCATTAAAAATTGCATAAAAGTCATCCTTCGACCATTGCGGTTAGGTTTTGGAGATTTTATAACCTTCGTAAGTGGCAGAATTAGCGAGAATTTTACGGGACCCGATCAAATGAGTGGCTTCGGTCACACGAGGGAAGGCTAGAGCGTGACCGAAGTCACAACTAACTACTCGCCCTGAATATTTTTTAAACCCTGCTTTGTCCCTCTTCCTATTGAATGTGGGATATGTGTTATATCCACTTTTTTAAAGTTTCTCTTGCCGACGTCGAAATACGAAGACGTATCAGAATTTTAGTTTTTCGATGACGGAAAATGATTTAAAACTTTATGTTATAAGTTTTATTTTATAAAATATGGCCGGTTTTCTCCAAGACGTCGTCGGAAGTTGCAGACGTCGCTGCAGAACGTAAATTTTTTTTTTTGCGTGGATTGTTTCTGTTTTCGATCTGGGCGTTGACTACAAGAGATTGGAGGATTTCTAGGATAGTTTGAGGGTATTTTTGGATTTTTTCCCTTCAGATTATACCTTCCCAATGCTCTGAGTTTGTCGACAGTTGGTGAGTGTATTTCATTCTATGAGCTAATTAGATTCTTTGATGCTCGGTCTGTGAACTTATACGATCTGTCGCTCGGTCTCCCAATGACTCTTGAGAATGAATCTGCGGTGTTTGATGATATATGGATGTCTTAGGAATGATGTGGCGGATGATAAGATAAACGTAGGCACAGGATCTGAATGGCAGACGACTGGTGATGACGAACGGGGTGAAAAAATTTATGTTTTGAAGCTGGCTCTGATACCAGTTGTAGTGAACCCAATAGAGAAAGATTGATTATAATGCTAGAATAATAAAAAGGAATCGCTTTTATTAAGGAATCGTTGTTGTATTGTATGGGGAACCCAACAATTAATTAATAATTATATTCTTTGATGCCTCAACTACACCAAATGAAATACCTATTTCTACGAGTGTGAAGGTGTGATCAAAGGTCACAACCTTTGTGAAAGAGAGAGTGATTAAATAATTAACTAATAATGTGATTAGTATGGAGGTTAGGAGTAGAATCCTAACAATAGTGGTGTCCAATCCTATTCTTAGTTGCACAGTAACAGAAAGTTCTTCTGTTATTCAACCATTCATAGTCAATATAATCAACCTTTATCGAATGCCATCAAAATCAAAATTATTTCAAAGCTTCCCCTCGTTGACTTGAGTTCTTTGATGGACCAATCACACATATCGCACGTTTAAAAATTTTGAGTATAGGTAGGATAACACCTTGTGTAAGCCTTACCATAAAGTGAATAATTTTCTTTGCTCATCCTATCATTTGCATAATCCACACCCGAGGATCGATAAAAGGACAAGCTGCAAAAAAAAAGCAAGCAAAAAAAAACACCACAAACACAAAAAAAGGACAAAAAAGCACTATCAAAAAGCTTGAATCCTTGAGGTCCTCAGGTCCATATATCATGGGGCTAATCTCCATTAGGGCTATAGATACATGACTTACAATGGAGTGTGTCTTACAAGTGGTGACACGTTTGTCACATTAGCAACTTTATTTTGTATAGATCATTGTGTGCTTGTGGATGAGCTAGCTTAATTGACTAAGTTTACAATTGGTTAGTCTAACCTCCCTCAAAATGGATAAATCAACATCATGTGCACACACAGGTCCATGAGAGGCTTAATATCAGTAAATATAGTCAAGATTTTTGGAGGATATTGACTTACCATTAGATAAGTTTGATTGTTCAAATTATGATGTTTGACTTTCTAGGGATTCTTCTAAATATCCAATGATTCTATGGATAAGGAAAGAACAACATCACCGCTAGTTTTGCCAACAATGAGTGGTCTCTTCATCACATTTGTACGTTGTCATTCATCGCATACTCACAACATAATTTACATTACCTACATTAGTTCAGGCTCATTTTGCATTGCATTCATCATACACATTATATGTTTTCTTATTTCATGTTAGCATAATTGGTCAATGCAACTATTCCTTTGTCTTTGACTAATTCAACCATTTAATATGATCAAGACCAAATATGGATTTCTAAAAGTATGACTACATACACACATCTCAAGTGTACATACAATCCATTTCTTGCATCCATACATTTATATTTGTACATATTAACAGCTAGTCAACTCAAAGTTATATTTCATATAATATCTATCAAACAACATCATCAATGCATAATCACATGTATTAAATCTCCACAAACATACATCATCCATAATCAATACATATTACACCACTGTGTATGATTAAAAGAGCTCATCATATATCATATAACAAGATGGTCTATACATAGTCAACATTGCTTGTAGGCTACATCACATATATATCATGTTACATAATTACATATATAACTATCATGATATACAAAATGGTGGTACATTCACCACACCAAATAAGAACAATATCAACTCTACTACCCATCGAGAGTCTCTCCACTTCCCTCATGTCTACTAGGAGGTTCCTCAACCTTCCTTTGAGCCCCCTCATTGCTCTATCCTAGGGTAGGTCCCTTTGCCTATGGTGCTGCTAACTCCACTGCTTAATACATGAGTGTAATGGCTGACTGTGTGCTCCTCCTACTCTTGTATGATTGGTACTTAGAATTTATATATGTCAAGGTATATATCCCTCAAATAGTCAATTATCCCTCCAACCTATGCACTCTCATACTCTCTTTGTAGAAAAGCTACTTGAATTTATCCTTCACTCATTGCAGCTCATAAAGCTTGGTTTGCAAAGAAAACACATCATTTTATATCCTCCACTGCTCTTCCTCAACTTGTAATCTGACCATCTTGGCCACCATCATATCTCACTCACTATTGTTGCATCTCTCTATTATGATATCATCACACTATTGTTGCATCTCATCCACCTGTCCTCTAAGTCTCTCCACTTTCTTCATATTTATAATCTCTATAGATGCTACAAATTGATCCACTTTTCATCAAAATCTATCAATTCACCCTCATACATCGATCCTCTAATCATCCAAGTTAATTCTCCCTTTCAAAAGCCTCAAATCCAACCTTTATCGCCTCAAAAAGTAAGGTCATATTTAACCCTATTTTTTCCCCATAAAAACTTCTCCAAATTTCATAAAATCACCACCATTATATTAGGCTCAAAAATATATTTCCAATAAGGTTTACCTATATTCTGACATCGTTTCGTCCCCCAAAATGCATAAAAACTACGCATGGGTCACATCAGTCAAAAGTTGCAAGTTAAGGTCTGACCGTATATTTTTTAAATTTTTATACAAAGCATAAAATGATGATTCTTATTAATTTCTCTTGATTTCCCTTCATTCCACTCATCCAATAACCACTTTATCAAGTGATTCATCGTTATCTTTTGCTTCTTTACCCATCGAATTATCACTTGAGGGGGTAGACATCATACAAAAAACCACCTTGTGCATGATCAATAATCAAAAACTCAATTTTAGAAATTGTATTTATCCAAGAAACTTTGCCAGAGACTATCTCAAACTCTCCTTTGTTGGGGTAAACAAAAGCAGTATTTCTCTTCTCAATAAAACTTTAATTCAAACAAACATTTGATAGGCCTAATACCAGAGCCTGTAGGTTAATCATGGATTCCTTTCTTCGAAGTGGTAATCATAAGCCCACTCACGAACGAAGCACCTGACATAAATCTACAAAGGTATGAATGATTTATCAAATCAAACCAAGCTCAACAATTCATCAAAGGTAAAGTTCCAAAGATATTAGCTCCTTTCAAAATTGGGACATCCTAAATTGATCATAAGGTAAGATAGTCTTACATCTTCTCCCTAAAAAAAATCATTGTGGTATTAAAAAATTTGTAATTGACCACAATTATCCATCACCAATTCACATATCTCATAATAGAAAGTTGTAATCATACATCATCAATTCATCTTCAAAATCAAACCACCAAGTTGGTGTCATACGTTTTTACTATATACCGTGTTTTCACACAATGTAGTACAAAAAGGGATAAATGTAGATACCCAAAAGTTGCACATTGCCACTTCTCTCATCATCATGGATGATCAATTTGAAAAATCCATAAAATTTACATATATTAGCCTCAAAATATTCTTATTTTATCAAAATCACTATTCATAAGCCTCCTGGACCACTTAAGCCCTTTCTATGCTTAACTCTAGATCCTCATATGACCATCATATTTGCCTAACCTTGGTTAATCTCACCCCATAGTCAAATTCCACCCCATGGTCAACCTAACCATGGTCAATTTGATTCTTGGCCACCTCACCTAGTCTACTCTTTGACTAGCCTAGGCTCCACCTCATCCATTTGACCTTGGTCTAACCTAGGGTCAACCTAAGTAGGGTTAACCTTAACCCTTGCTCCACACACTTTACCAAGAGAATTTAGGGCCTTAGGCATTTGAGGACTTGTGTCCCAAAGCATAGGAGACGTGGTGATTCACCCTCCACCTCACCCAAAATTCAATAATTAACCTAGGGTTAACATAACCCTAGTAATAGTTAACCCTTGCTCCATTTCAAAATCTCATGTGCATTTAAATCCATAAATGACATTTGAGGACTTTTGGATTTCAAAGCATGGGTCAAGGTTGAGTCATATTCCACCTCACCCAAGTCAACTCTTATCCCTTGGTTAATCCTACTAAAGCTAGAATTTAACCCTAACTCCACTCCACATCCCCATGCTCATTTATGACATGTAGGTGTATGAGGAATTATCTCACCCAAATACACTTATGAGGCATACCACATCAGGGGACACCTTCTATGGGATCTCATAGGGGACACCTCAACCTCCCCCCTAGCCTCTCCAAATTATATAAATATAAGCTATTTTTCTCCACTTCATAGAATCCACCATTTGCATACCCAAACTTTGTCAAGATTCAGTTAGGTTGCACTACATTCCATCACCCACTTTGCTATAAATCTCCATCAATCACCACATCAAACATATGTATCCCAAAATTGGTCTATATTGTAGGTTCTAAAGGTGACCCGATGAAGACATGAGTTCCAACAACAACAGGAGACCATTTTGAATCATCCAAAATTTTATAGGGGTATAATAGTCAGGGTCTCAAGATACCTTGCGATCCAAATAGTCACACCTTGAATCTCCTTTAACCATAATTTACAAACAACTATGGTTTCCCATAAATTGAAAAGACAACTCCTTTAATCCTATTTAACCATCATTTACAAACAACTCTAGTTTCCCATCAGTTCAAAAGAAAACTAAGGTTATTTTTATCCTTTTTCTTTTGGTATGCTAATTAGAAGTAAAAATTAGAACCCAAAATAATATTTTAAAAGGAAATCTAAAGGTTTTACAAAGAGCACTTAATTTGGTGGTTATCATAATTTCATGCCTTGAAGCCTTGAGCCATGAATATGTTTTTGTGCCTTGAAATAAATGACTAAAAATCCTCCAAAACTTCAAAAATAGAAACTTGAAGTTGGGAGTTAGTGTTTGGGGACCTACTTAGGTTGTTGTAGAGGCAGAGCTCATAGGGCAAGTAGTTAAATCCCCTTGGTCTTTTAGTTGATCAAAATTAAACATAAAATTTAAACGATCTTTTATAAGCTAGATGAACTCATGCTCAGAGGGGACTAAGCACAAAATTGTTAAATACATAGAGACAACAGAGAATAGAAAATAGACTTTAGAGAGAAGAAACGAGGAGAAAAATTATTTAGAGGTTCATTTATATAGACTGTAGATTTGTTTTGCACTAAAGTGTTACAAAGTCTGATAAAAAATTAGAGTGATAAAGTCAAGGAGAGGGACTTGTGGTTGGGATAATATTATCGTCAGGTGATACATATCATGAATTCATCCTACTAATGATATATTATAATTAGGAGAAAAAGAATTAAAAAATATAGTGAATACAGACAAGAAAATAGGATGTAGGGATTAGAGAAAAGATGAGGAATAGAGGAGAAGTAGGAAAGGGAGTGCAAAATTTTTCCCCAAGATTACTTGAATGAATTCATAGCTATTACTTCTAGGCCACAAAATCATGCTATTTGTCTCAGACAGTAGATAAGGCCAGTGTTATTTGGCTAAAAGTGATAAGGGTTAAGGGAAATCAGGCTATCTTTGGTCCTCGGTGAATTTGTGCTCTATAAGGATAAGCCACAAATTCACTCTATCAAAATACAAAGAAGAAATAGAGGGATAAGACTAAGGCTTTCATGGGTTTAGATCCTAAATGAGGTAATTGCAAGCAATATGAGTGGGAAGATATAGGGCATAGGGCAATATTGTACCTCTTTTCTGCCCTTTGATGGATTCATGGCCAATACTAGCCTACTATGAATTTGCCCTGAGTGGGAGGCTAAGGTGGAAACCAATTAAATAAGGGTGCTTCAAGGGTTTGAAGCTAGAGTAGAACCAACCTAAGGCCGATATACAACTACACAAAATCTTAGACACCAAGGTTAGAGCAAGAATGTGATTAAAAGCTAAAACAAGTCAAGATATAAGATAAACTAAGCAACATAAAATAAAATGAACCATAAAATAAAGAAAAAGGGAAGGGGAAGCAACAACCAATAAAGGATTGGTCCTCTAAGATGAGCCTTGAAATCCCTCCAAAGAATCCTCTAAGGTGGTGATACTAGCTTGAGAATTTGAGTCACAATTTTACAAGAGTTTTGTTAGCTTGAGAGTATGTTACCAAAATGAAGGCCCAATGCCTTTATTTATAGATTTTTGGGGCATGGAGGGGAGAGGAAAAAAATAAAAAAGGGTAGTTGAATTTGAATCTGGAGAGGGAAAGAGGAGAGATATCTTGGGATCCAACAACAAGGGGAGGTCACCTTAGGTTGGTGCCATAAATGGCCCAAAATCCCAAGGTGGGTAGAGAATACAATATTTGGAGTCTTTGCCTTGGAGATGTGATTTCACGATCAATAATGGTCGACTACAAATTTATAGATATGACTATTGACAGTCACATTAGATGAAAGTAAATGATACTTTGAAAATTGGGTAGGAAACATCAATAAGTGATTATATTGTCTACTAAGTCAAACTACGAATTCTTTGAGGATGATAGCGCCTAAGGAAACAAGGTACACAATTTCATAGTTTGTCCATAAGGACTGAAAATTCACTAAGGATGAAAAAGGTCTAAAAAACTGAGGATTGATGGATACAAAAATTTTATTTGAAAATTCTAAGGGGTTACTTAAGCTTCTAAGGAAAAATTGACTCATTTGGTTGGGTCAATTTTTAGTGTCTACATTTTGCCCCTTCTTTGATGCATTTCTGGTGAAATAAATGCGTTAAAGAAATATGTAGATGCCTTTGGATTTGGAAAGGTAGGTACTAAAAAGGATATAAATTTTAGGTAGAGGAATGGTGTAAAAATAATGTCATTTAAAACACTTTGAATATTTGGCATGCTTTATGGGGCAATGATGGCATCAATGCCCCTAAGATCGTGGTGCCCCCTTGAGTTTAAAAGGGAAGACAAACTTCTTGAAGAAACTCTAAATGGAAGGGGAACAATAATAGAAGAGAAAATGGGAAAGGAAGAAACAAAAAGAGAAAGAAAGGGGATGGTAAAAAGGAGGAGAGGGTAAAAAATAAAATTATTTGCATTGTGCAAGATAGAAGGAAAGAGGGCTTTGGATAGAATGGTGCTACCAACACATCATTCAGCTATAGCAAGGAGTGAGGCTAGCACATTGGTAGAGTAGGCTTGGGTAAGCATCTAAATATTCATGATAGGCTAGGGATTAGAGGTAGATTTTAGGGTAGAATTCATTTTTTTTATTTCATGAAATCATAGATAGGGGTCTGTGATATCAGTACTGAGTATGATGAATGAATTCACATCCCAGGTAGATGGAGAAATAAATTGTATAGGAAGAAGAGAGGACAAGATAAGAAGAAATAGAGACAAAGAGAGATAGAAAAAATATAGAAAGATATAGTTATGAGAAGTGTTAGAGAGAGATGAATAGAATTGTTAGAGTATGATTTAATTTGATCATATGGATACTGATGAGAATTTTTGTATGACTTGTTTTGAAACTAGATGTGATAGATAGTAGGGAGTGGAGGCCAAGAATGTTGGAGATATCATTGAGGAAATTTATGGTTGCAAACAGATGGGTGCTAGAGATGGTGGGACTTCTTCATATAGTAGAGATGTCTCAAGTGGAGTGTGATAAGGCACACCTGACAATGTTGATGGAGAGGTGGTATCTAGAGTCGTCTACTTTTTGGTTATTGATAGGGGAGTCTACTATCACATTGGAGAAAGTGTGGTAGATTTTGTGGATTCTGATCAGATATAAGGTAATTTATAGGTCCAATATGTCATAGGTGGCATTACAAAGACTATCAACGAACACACACCACAACATCCAACAAAGTGGGGTGCACATGGATGAGATGATTGAGAGGTATGGCATCTATGATCTAACCTATGTACTCTATAGGGTGGTGGTTTGGCTACTAGTGTGCCACACGAGTATGAGACACTTGCCATAGTATTTGGTGGGGGTTGTCATATATATGAGAGACTAACAGGTGCAGTTTGCTTGGGGACCATAGGTAATGGCTTGGTTGTATACGATGTACAATATTGTGTACAAGGGAGGTTGCAGGTTTACTTGTGCAACGCTCTTATATATATGGTTTTGGGAGCACATAGCAATACAAATGCCATAGGGGTTACCAAGACCATTTTTGAGTCCAAAGAGGCCAATAGCCTACCAGTGGGTGCACCACAATGAGCACATGTTGAAGAATTTTATGAGAACTCTAGCACTAGGGAAAAGGGTGATAGACAAGCTATGGAATCAAAAGATAACTTGGCATTTATGGTGGCTAAACCGAGGTGGGAAGAGGATGGATACAATATGATGAGGTTTTAAAAAATAAAATGGATGATCATAGACCATGAAGCATGGGAGTTATACCATTTTTATTAGATGCAGAGGTAGTTTAGGATCCAATAATGGATACCAAATATGGGTGACTACTGATATCTAAAAGTGAGGAGAGATCCGATGGGAGTAGGTGGGGTACCTAATACTGCCAATGGATGAGGAAATCGATGATATGTTAAATATCAATCTGGGGGTGGATGATGTCAGGGTATACTTGGGTGTCCCTTCCTAGTTATTTGTGATCCATTTGCTATTATCCTTATCTCAAATATTCCAATATTCTCCTCATACTTTTTCCTTCCTAAACATCTCCCCAATAATCAAGGAGTATGCCTTACAATGTTTGTGGATTTGCATGCATCTTATCTTGACTCTAATTTTCCTCAAACATTGTAATCCATACCTTCTTGGTTGTTTGAGAGTTGGTTAGGGTTGTCCTTCTTACTATTTATGCACTTTATTTCTTATAGCTCTTTCATAGTTCTTTCTAAACATCTCCTAAGTAATCAAGAAGGATGTTGTATGATATTTGTAGATTAGCATGCATCTTATTTAGACTCAGCTCATCCACAAATGTTATATGGTCCCCCTTCTTAGTTATTTGTGAGTTGGTTGAGGTTCCTTTATTTGATGTCTTTTACATTTTTCTTTATGATCATCTCCTAAAACCTATTGCAATTACCTTTGATTTTATTGATTAAGGCATAGTCCAATAATCAATAAAACACACAGGCATGTTATGAGAGAAAATAGTAGAATGATCCCTCTTTCTCTTTGCCTCCCTTGTTTACCTTTTGATTGCTGAGGGATGATCCTAGGATAGGTTAGATACTGCATGAATATCATTTTATGGTGTTCATACGACCATTGGCTATTCTGCGAGCATCTCTCAGATATCAAAATTCTAATAAGAATAATTTCTTCTTCTTTGCATTCTCATGTTAACAAGGGCATAGGGATAAGATATGTTTATCTCTTAAACATACATATCTTATTGCATAATGTTCATTTATAGGCTACCTTATCTTCATCCATTTTTTTATCCTCTTGTATATACTCCTCTCTTATACTTCTCTTTTCTTAATTCTTCTAGCTAACAAGGGAATGAGGGTAGGATATAATCACTTCTTAGCATTATGTCTATTGAGCCTTAATGCTAGGTCATCGGTTATCCTGCTAGCATATCTCGTTTGCACGTTATATGACTTTTTCTCTTTTATTTACCTTTTATTTATTCTTTCTACATATTTCTATATTCTTGTACATATCTTGTATATATCACATGCACACACACACACACACACTTTACTTGATTACTTATATTTCTTGAGGTCATACTACCATGGTACCTTCATTGGTTACCAATACTCACACACCTCACTTGAATATTTGATCACCTAGGTCAGACTACTACTACACCTTCACTGGTCACATGTAGTCACATAGCTTACTTTATCACTTGATCATATTTTCTTTGACTACCACTACACCTTAAATTGATCACTTGTAGTCACTTATAAGCACACACCCTCATTGGGTATTGCTTCTTTTTAATTTGATCACTATAACCAAACCTTAATTGGTCATTTTTAGAGATACATTTTTTGGCCTTAGTTGGCCACCAATAATTTATACATAGCTATTTATAGGTCTTACGACCATGATATATCTATGTATATATATATATTAGATCATATCTCGATCCCTAATATTTTGCTTAGATTTATATCATTTTGGTCACATTGATCTTCATCAATCTATTTCAATACTGATGACATAATCTAAGTGCCTCTTCCTTTCTTTGACCTATTTTTAGCCCTCTATCTCTTATTTCTCTTTCTTTTCCTCTTATCATCACATTTCTTCTTATAGAAACCAAATTTATTTATTTGCACTAAAATACCTACCAATTCACCAAAACCCCAATGCCACAAAACCCTTACCAATTCCTCAAATTCTTCCTAAGTGCGCTCAAATCCTTCCAAAATTCCAATCTCCTTTCTAATTCATCTAAATTTCTCCAAATTCTCCCATTTTCCTTCTAATTTCCTAATTTCATCAAATTCCTCTCAATTCCCCTAATTTCTAGCAATTTCTTCTAACTCTTTCTCAAATATTTCTAATTCCTCCTAAATTCTTCTAATCTATCTTATTTCCCCTCTAGTCGACTCAATTTCCCTCTAACTCCTAATTTCTCTAAATTCTTCTAACTTCCCTCTAAGATTTCTAATTCTATTTTAATTTCCTCAATTCTTCTAATTTCTCTAAGTTCTCCTAAGGTCTCCCTAATTCTTCTAATTTCCTATTTCCCCCTAATTTCTTAAATTCCTCTAATTTTCCCTAATATTTCTCTAATTTCCTCCTACTCTATTTAATTCTCCTAATCCTTTATTATCGTCTCTCTAATATCCTAATTTCCACCTAATATCTCTTATTTATTCCTCCCTCTCCCCTCAAAGTTCTCATAATCCACCTTATTCATCTAATTTCCCTAATCAAGCCTCTCATTAGCCCCTAATCCCATCTTAAGCCCTCATCCAAATCCCTAGGAGATATGCACTCTAATTTAAAAATCCTAATCAAATCCCTAGGTCTCCCCAAATCCCCACCTAAATCCCCTTGGGATTTCCCTCATTTAATCCACTTTTTTCCCCATCCCTTTTCCCTACAAAATGGATGAATTAAAAATTGCACAAAAAGCCCTAAGTCAAAAATAATTTAATATGCATAATAAAAGGGTTGGTCCTTTTCGTACACCTTAGCACATTTTATCAATTTTAAATTCCACCCACATCCTTCAATGTACACTTGTCCCTATGCACATCTCATCACCCTCTAGGCCAATTTATGGTACTTAGGTGGGTGAGGATTCACCCCACCTAAGGCTATTAAATGGAGAGGGTGTACATTCCTCCATGTGTTCTCTCCAAATTTTTCTTGTATAATCCACATGCCACTTGGCTCCATGTCACCCCCTCTTCCTTCTTCAAAAACCCTATAAATTCCCCTTATTTTTCTTGATTTAATGAAGACACATTGGCCCAACCCAGATGCTGCCAAAATTTCCCTAGACTCAAGTATGCATGCTCAAATTTTCAATATTATTATTGTTGTTTTCAAGTTTAACATAGGTGCTACTAACAATTTTATGGTTGCTTGTGTGTATGTATCAAAACAGTGGTCACTAAAAACCCACCAACCTTTGCTTGTGGCATAGAAAAGAAGATGACACCATAGTAGTTTTGTAAAAAGGATCATTCCCTTATTTTGATACATATTTTGTAAAAGCACCCTATAATGGGTCTATTGTACTAAAAAAGGGCTCAATTTGCAATATTACATATCATATTTAATTTATGTTCATGATTGGTACTTTTTCTATACTACACTTCCACCACTTTCCTTGTTTACATCTAATAATCTAACAATCATATGCAAATCATAACACAAAAATTATCAAAATCATTCAACACATTTCTTTTCAATCAATAAATACGAGCTTTATTAAACTAAAAAATAGAGAGTACATCTCATCCAATGTGTTGGTGTACCATAATATAAAATGGCACATTCAATCATCCTCTAGTCCATCCTATGGGAAGCATGCCACATTCAAAATTGGTATGGTATGCCATCCCTCCCTAAGCCTATGAGTATAACTAGCCTACTATACCTGCTAGTGGTGGTCACAGTGGAGGCATGTTCATGGATCATAAGGTGCTCTACGTTCATGACGAGGATTCATTATGGGATCATTGCAAGGATGATGGAGGTGCCCTTTGATCTTCCAAGATGACCTGGTAGTACATCACCTGGTAAAATCCCTTCTACCACATAGATACTTAGAGGTCCTCCTACACGATTTGCAACTCCTCCTATAGTAGCATGATGGTTTGATCCTGCTAGACACTAGGAGATCATATCAGAGATATCATACCTCTCAATCAGCTCATCCATGTGCACTCAACTCTGCTATATCTCATGGTCTGGATCCCTTGATAGTATTTGTAATGATACCTATGACATCTTGGTATTGTAAACTACCATACCTCTGATTAGAATCAACAAAATCCGCCACATGTCCTCCAAAGTAATGATAGCCTCCCCTATCGATAACCAAAAAATAGATGAATCCTAGTACCATCTATCCATCAACACTATTAAGAATGACTTATCACACTCCACTCGAGGTATCTCTACTTTAAGAAGAAGACCCACCATATCTAGCATCCCTCTATATGTAGTCATCAACTCCCTCAATCCAACATATTTGACCTTCACTCCTTGCTCTCTACATATCTAGTTGTAAAATAAATCACACAAAAATTCTCATCAATATCCATATGATCAAATTAAATCACACCCTAACAATTCTATTCATCTATCTCTACCACTTCTCATCACTCTATATCTCTTTATTTCTCTTTCTTCTTATTTTATCTTCTCTTATTTCTTCATGATTTCGTACTCTATTTGCCTAGGGCATAAATTCATGATCAACACCATTAGGCCAGAAATTTATTTGTTGTAAATGACCATGATTTTTTGGACCCCTATCTATGATTGTGCAATCTCGATGAATTCACATGGGGCTTCATGATGATTTCTTATAAAAAATAAAATTAAAAAAATGAATTCTACCCTAAAATATACCTCTAATCCCTAGCCTATTGGTAAGGTTTAGATGCTTACCCAAGCATGCTCCACTAGTGTACCGGCCTCACCCATCACAATAGCTGAACAATGTGTTGGTAGCACCATTCTCTCTAGAGCCCTATTTCCTCCTTTGTCATGTAGTAAAAATAATTTTAAATTTCACCCTCCCATCCTTTTTACCGTCCCCCTTATTTCTATTTTGGTTTCTTCCTTTCCCATTTTATCTTCTATTCTTGTTCCTTTTCCATTTCATGTTTCTTCAAGAAGTTTTCCTTCCCTCTAAAACTCGAGGGGGCACCCCAACCTTGGGGGCATAGATGCCATCATTGCTCTGTAAAGTGTGCAAAATATTCAAAGGGTTCAAAATGACACCATTTTTGCATCTCCCCTTTGCCTAAACTTTCTACACCTTTTATTACCCATCTTTCCAAATCCAAAGGTATCTATAGCTTTCTTTGATGCATTTATTGTACCATAAATGCATCAAATATAGGACAATTTTTGGTATCTACAATTTACCCTCTCTTTTTTGCATTTATTGCACAATAAATGTATCAAAGATAGGACAAAATGTAGACACCAAAAATTGACCCAACTAAATGAGTCAATTTTTCCTTAGAAGCTTAAGTAACCCCTCAAAATGATCAAATGCAATTTTTGTGCCCATCAATCCTCAACTCCTAAGACTTTTTTCATCCTTAGAAAATTTGCAATCCTCATGGATGGACCACAAAATCATGCACCCTATTTCCTTAGGTACTGTTGCCCTCAACAAATTCACATTCCAACTTAGCAGTCTACAAAATCGTTTGTCGATATTTCCAGCCCAATTTTTAAACTGTCATTTGTCATTGTCTAATGTGACCACCAATAGTCATATCTACAAATTTGCAATCGATCATTATCAACCATGAAATCACATCTCCAAGATAAAGACTCCAAATATTGGATTCTCTACCCACCTTGGGATTTTGGGTCATTCATGGCGCTAGCCTGAGTTGACCTCCTTGTTAGCTTTTGAAGCTAAATACTTAAGATAAAATCAACCAAAAGATCAAAATAAAGTTGTAATATGAAATATATAATAATGGCAATATTCTAAAAGTATAAAACTAAAAAATAACTTCAACTATAACTCATAAAATTATCATTAATAAATGCTCATGAAATTGTATCTCTATTGAATCAAGACCTCAAGTGTCCATACTTTCATATTACAAAACATGTCATATCCCATACATATGGGATGTAAATTGAATCTTCATATGGAGCACTCTTGGCCTTCACTCTTCTAGAGACTCTCCAACTTCCTATTCTATGGACTCATATACACATGGATAAATATGCACTTTTACAATACCAAAATACATTGCATAGATTAATAATATTGTGCATTTATTACATTACATAAAGTAAATACTCAACTTCTAATCTAGGACACTCTTTCCTAAAATAAATATGTACCAAATAATGTAATATATTCCAACACTCCCACTACTGCCAAATCCCAAGGTCCCTCCCCTCTTGCCTTCTCCAAATTCAAAATTAACTACCTTCTTTAATATCTTTTTCTCTCTCCCTCCATGCCCCAAAACTCTATAAATAAAGGTATTGGGCCTTCATTTTGGCAACATAATCTCAAGATAAAAGAAACTCTTGCAAAATTATGACTTAAATTCTCAAGCTAGCATCACCACCTTGGAGGATTATTTGAAGAGATCACTAGGATAGTCGTAGAGGACCACTCCTCTGTTGGTTGTTGCGTCCCCTTCCTTTTGTATTTCTTTTGTGGTTCTTTTCATGTTGCTTGGTTTATCATATATCTTGACTTGTTTTAGATTTTAATCTCACATTTTTTATCTAACCTTAGTGTCTAATATTTTGTGTAGTTGTAGGTTAACCTTATTTTGGTTCTTCTCCAACTCCAAAATCTTGAAGCACCCTTATTTAGCTGGTTTCTATCTCAACCTTCCACTCAAGGTGAATTTATGGTAGGCTAGTACCGACTGTGAATCCATCAAAGGGTAGAAAAGGGATAGAATACTATCACGTGACCTATTCCTTTCTGCTTATCTTGCTTGTCATGACCTCCTTTAGGCACCAAACTCGTAAAATCCTTAGTCTTATCTCTCTTTTTCTTCGTTTTCTATTGACATAGTAAATTCATGTCCTATCCTTACAAGGCATGAATTTGTTGAGGACTAGAGATAGTCTGATTTCCCTCAACCCTTTATCACTTTTGGCTAAATACCACTAGCCTTATCTATTGTTTGATCCAGACAACATAATTTTTTAGCCTAGCCATAGCGATTGTAATTGCGTTCAAGTAAGCTTGGTGGTATGTTTTTCCTTATATTTATCACTTCTTCTCTATTCCCTATCTTTTTTATGATTCCTACATCTTGTTTCACTATGTGTCTTCACTTTACTTTTTTATTATTCTACTCCTAATTATTATTTATCCTTAGTAGGATAAATTCATAGTCTATGTCACCTGACTATGAAATCATCTCAACCATAGGTGCCTTTTCCTGACTCTATCACTCTACTTTTTTATCATATTATGTAACACTTTAGTGCTGAACAAATCTACGAATCATACAAACGGATCATGCAGTCATTCTACTCTCCATTTCTTCTTTCTAAATTTTATTTTCTATTCTCTATTGCCTCTATTTCTTTAATGATTTCATGCTCTATCCCATTTAAGCACAAATTCATCCTTCTTCCAAAAGTTTATTTAAATTTGATGTTAAATTTTGGTCAACTAAAGGACCAAGGAGGTTCGAATGCCCACCTTGGAAGCTTTACCTCCACAATGGCCTAAGTAGGTCCCTAAGCACTAACTTCCAAATTTATGTTTCTATTTTTATAGGTTTTGCATTCGTGGTCTATGATTTTGGAGCACAAAAATATATTCATGGCTTGAGGCTACAAAGCACAACGTTGTAGAAACCATTAAATTGAGTAAGTGGTCTTGTCAAACCTCTATATTTTCTTTTAACATATGCTCTCTAATTTTTTGTGTCCTATTTTCTATTTTTGATTAACATACCAAAAGAAAAAGGATAAAAATAACCTTAGTTTCCTTTTGTTTCTAAATCATTAAATACGAAGGGAGAAAATAAAAGAATTTAGTTAGGTTTGATTTTTTTATCTCCTCTATTTAGGCATTTGAAAGCTAAATTGTATTTAGTTATGCATTAGGCTAGATTTTTTGTGCATTCCCTTATCTCTTGCTTAAAATAAAAGAGACTTTATTTCTTGCAACTTAGGTATAGTCTTTCATTCAAAAGGAAGAATCATTCTTAGGAATTAGCCCTTATATTTTGCATATTTATTTTCTTGCATATTAATTAAATATAGACTATTTTGATTAAATAGAATAGATTATCAAAACCAAACTTAGGTGTTTGTAGAATTACATATCAAACCCCACACATAGACTTGGAGTGAGCCTTGAAAATGCTCTAGATTAACCCCCAAACTTAAATCATACTAGAATTAATATGAGGATAAAATCTACGAGGATTTCATCCCCGATAGATTCATTGAGATAATTATGGGCACCTTTAGGTATTTATGAGATAGGAGGGATTTTACCAGATAGTGTACTACTAGGTAGCCTTGATATATTAGAGAGTGCCTCCATCATCCTTGCAATGATCCCATAGTAGATCCTAGTCAAATATGTGAACCATTTCATAATTCATGAACATGCCTCCATCAGGACCACCACTAGCAGGCAAAGCAGGCAAGTCAAGCTTGCAATATTAGGGAGGGATGGGATAACATGCCAATTTTGAGTGTGGCATGCTTCCCATAGGAAAAAAACTAGAGGATGATCAAGTGTGCCAATTTTCTATTATGGCACACCAACGCATCAGATAGGATGCACTCTCTATTTTTTAGATTAATAATATCTACCTTGTATTTATTGATTGAATAATATGTTGAATGATTGTGATAATTTTCATGTGTTATGATTTGTATAATGATTGTTATATTATTTTATGCAAGCAAGGAAAGTGGCTGAAGAAATGCAATGAAAAGAGGAAAAGAAAGAGAGAAGAGATAGAAGTCTACAAATAGGTCAAAGAAAGGAAGAGAATCTTAGACCATGTCATTAGTATTAACATATATCGATGAATATTAGTGTGACCAAAATGACATACGTCTAAGCAAAAAATTGAAGATCAAGATATGACCCAATATAGATACATACATACATATATAATATTTGTAAGGCCTATAAATAGCTATGTATAAATGATCGATGGCCATTTAAGGCCTAAAAGTGTATCACTACAAATGGCCAATTAAGGTGTGGTTGTAGTGATCCAACTGAAAAGAAGCAATATCCAGTGGGGTGTGTGGTTGCAAGTGATTACAAGTGATCAATTTATGGTGTAGTGGAATTCAAACAAAATACAATCAAGTCATCAAGTAAGGTGTGCAACTGCATGTGACCAGTGAAGGTGTAATAGCAGTCTGACCTTGGTGATCAAATAATCAACCGAGGTGTACAACTATTTGTAACCAATGAAGATATCGTGGTAGTCTAACCTCAAGAAATATAAGAAATCAAGTAAAGTGTGTGGGTGCATGCATGTGATATATACAATATATGTACAATAATATATAAAGACAAAAAAAGGTATAAAAGGTAAAGGAAAGAGAGAAAAAACCATACAACATGCAAACAAGTGATGCTAGTAGGATAATTGATGACCTAGCATTAAGGATCAAGAGGTATAATTCTAAGAAGTGAGTATATCCTACCCTCATTCCCTCGTTAGCAAGAAGAATGAAGAGAAGAGAAGTATAAGAGAGGAGTATATACAAGAGGATAAAACAAGGGATGATGGAAAGATAGCCTATAACCGAACATTACGTAATAAAAGGCATATGTTCAAGAGATAAACATATCTTTCCCCCATGTCCTTGTTAATATGAGAATGCAAATAAGTAGAAAGTATCCCTGTTGATATTTTTATATCTAAGAGACACTCGCAGAATATAAAGTGGTAATATGAACACCATAAAATGATATTCATATGGTATCTAACCTATCATACAATCATCCCTCGATAATCAAAATGTGAACAAAGGAAACAAAGAGAATGAGGGATCTGTTGGTCCAAAATCTTCCACAGGAAAGGATTTTACAAGTGTGCCCTAGACCCGACCAACATTGAAAGGCTGGAAGCAAGAAATGGCTCCCAGACCAATCTCCAGAGTGGGCTGGTTCCCTTCACTATTCTAAACTTGGTGTAAGATAAGGGTTACTGGAAAGAAATTAAAAAGGTTACAGAAAGAAATGGGAAATATGGCCACAGGCCAAAGTTATGGGATTAGAAAATAACAGCAGGAAACTCCAAGTGCAGTAACAGCAAGCAATAAAAGTTACTAACTTAACTTCCGCATGATGCATACAGAAAAACCCTCCAAAATCACATTCCAGAATTTATACTCTTACGGCAATATTCAAATCCCAGTATGCAGAATTTAAATGTAACAACCATGAAGACATACAAATGCTATTAGAAATACAACATGAACATAAAGGAAATCACCAATGCAAACGCTTGAAAAATAGAAGCCAATCCTTTATTCCTGCAAACGAACTTCCAGTCTCTAGCAGAGAATTTTCCAACCACCCTTTCAAATGAAGCTTACATTGGTTTTTATAGAGGGCCGTCCTCTTTGCAACATTAAATATTTGAAACCGAATTCCTTGTGATCTACAATTATGCATTGAAAATTATGCACACGATCCCCTTAATTGCAGCCTTGGAGACCCACAAAATTGAATGCAATTTACATGTCAGCTTCGAAGAACCACCTTCATTAAATTGTTTTTTTAAAATATGCATGAAACCATTGACTCAATCCACGAACAACAGCTTCGAACCAATAAATCCTTCAATTTTGGTGGCCTGGGCGCTTCTTTGACCTTAAATGCATTGGAAATCCTCAAAGTATTTAATTTTGGACTGCATTTAATTCTCGAAACTCACAAAACTGCATTGGGCCAAAGCTTAAGCATGCATAATTAATAATAACAATAAATGTGGCAAAAATGCCAACATTCTTGGCGGCTCGCGGGGTATACAGCTCGCTGTATGCAAGAATCCAGGCCTGAATCCATTGGGCACAGAGTCATATCAGAACAGAAAGCTGGCTACGGTGATACATCTTAGTGAACTGCTGCAATACTCTTCTGCTAAAAAGCTGAAACTGCAAGAACCTGCACATAACTGGTCATGAAACAAATGGAGTGGGAGGATGGAGTGAGATCTTGCGATTGCGCAAGCGGTGACTGCAAATGGAATGGTAATATAATAGAGTGATGAAATGGGTGAAAGTGATACGGTGAACACAGTAGCAGAATGCGGCTGTACTACCGGCTGCAATGGAAATGGAATGAAAGTAAATGAACTAATGGAATGGAAATGGAAATATGAAGGCTGTGGAATTAAAATGAACTGAACTGTAAATAAATGCGTAAAATGACATAACTTAGAAGAAAGGGATAAGAAGGGACGGGAATAATAGAAATGGGGAAAAGAAACAACAGTCGTGGCTTGTTTTTTTTTTTACTACAAAAGAAAAAGAAGAAGAAGGAGGAAGATGAAGAAAGGAAGGAAAGAAAAAGGGAAGGGAAAAGAAGAAAGTGCTAGAAAGCCACCAACTGTTGGGAGGAGAAAAACAAAAGAAAAACAAGCACCTACGGCTCGCATGCAAAAAGAGCCGAGATGAACAAATAAAAACAATACCTCTTTTTTTTTTTTTTTTTCTTCTCTTTTCTATTTTTTTTGTTTTTTGTTTATACTATATACAATAGTTCACGACATGATTGGCATGTCGCCACCAGACATCCAGTCTCAGGAGTTATCCGATAAATCTGCAATGTCCCGCCCAGATTTGGTCATACTTGAGTCGATCCCTGAAATTGGGCTGGCTTCTTCCTGTAGTTCTCCCTTCGACAGTGGCGATCTCATGATTCAAGAAGTTGACTATCCGCTCATTATCTTCAACGACTTGCCCAAAAGACTTGCCTAATGTTGCTTCTGCCTCATCTTTGGATTTAACCCCATCAAAATATAGCTGCCATAAATGATCTCGTGACAACATTCCGATCGACTTGATTAGGCAATTCCTCGCTTCATGTCACTCTCGAGGCTTTTGGATGACATAATGACCCGATTTCAGTTTCTAGCATGGCATTAAAATTAAGCATAGAAAACTGATCATCCAACTGAAGATTATCTAAAACTTCATTCAGCAAAACAGAGTCTTTAGACTCGTCAGTAAGCATGTAAATAGACTGCACTTCCTTTTCTATTTCTTCCAACTTTTCAATGTGAAAAGAAGAAGGCTTTTCATTTTGAATCCTGAGACGCCTACCCTTGACAGGAATTTCTAAATGGGAATAATCTAGTGCCAAATAACCCCCTAACTTGGCGGTAAACTCCCTAGATAAACACATACTAAATTAGGGCTCTAAATCAACCACAACAATTTCTTGGATAACAGTAACTTGGGGCATTGTATGCGAGTAATTGGAACATCCTTAATCACACCCACTGTTTTTACAGGCGTACCATCTAATTGCAGAACTCCAGGACTACTCCGTGTGTACTCCATTCCCATTGCTTCACAGACTCCCTTGGGCATTACAGTTGTGGCAGCACCAGAGTCGATCATACAATTATGGACAATCCAACCCTCTATGTGCAATGACAAATAAAATGGAGGTGGCCTATTTTTTCCAGTAGAAGAGGTGGTTAAAGTTTGTGCATATACTGTCTGGGTAGGACCTTTTTCATTATCCTTGACAGATTTTAATGATTCCTGTAATAAGTCTACTTGGCCTGGCAACTGCAAAGCATCATAAAGGCTTACCTTAGCAGGGGTCTTTTTAAGATCATCAACAATGTTGTATGAAACTGCAGCAGAATTTTTTGTCTCAACAGGTTGCTCAAATCTGGTCCTGTACTGTTGTGTAGCTTCCACTCTTAACCTCTTGGTTAGTGATGGATACTTCAATTTTTCACGTGCCTGCTCCTCTGCTTCTGACCTTACTGGTGCAGCTGCTGCCTTTTCTTGAACTCTGTTAAAAGTTGGATCTTTGGGCAAAGGCTTTGGAGCTAGCACAGGAGCTTTCACTGGCCTTTTCACTTCAGCCGGTACTCTTAACGGCTCTAAGTCAGCAGGATCAACATTCATAGGCTTCTTTCCAGTCCTTGTTAGAACTGAAACTTGATCTTCCACTGCAGTCATCAAATTATAACCAGCTTCTGAGATCATATTAACATGGTCACCTGAGGTGCTGGCCGCCAAGGTCTGCACATAATTTAAGTGAACCATACATGTATCCTCTCGTGAGGATCATTACAAGTCGAGCACCAATATACTCCATCTGCATGGGCTGCATCTTCATTTGCTAGAACAACTAAGCCCTTTTCAGGTGCTTTGCTTGTGGAGGCAGCTTGATCTCTAGTAATTTGATGAGGTTGAAATCTCCTTGGCTGGAAATATCTCTCAGCCTGCTTCCTCTCAATGAGTGTGATCTTATTTCCCATGGCTCTAATGGCAGAATTTGCAGACTTAACCTCTTGCAATAATGCCGTATATGGATCAGGGTTTGCAGGTGCAGGAGGTGCTGGTAAGGACAAAGGAGCTGGTGGTGCTGGCAAAGCTGGAAATGCAGTGGAAACGGGAGATGGTTGAATGTTGGGTGCAGGAAGCGATAGAGGAGTTAAAGCAGGCAATTGAGGAGCTGGAACAGTTGCAACCTGAGGTGCTTTAGAACTCCATGATGGTGTAGGATACATAGCTGGCATGGGGTTTGGTTGTGAACCATATAAATATTGAGGCAAATCTGGAATAAGAGGCATAGTTACCTTTGGAGGCAGTCTTCCTACAGCAACCAGATCAGCTTCTGCTTTAATTGCTTGTTCAAAGATTTCTGGAAATGTTACCACATTAGACTGCCGAACCGCCCAGCCGATATCTGAGTGAAACGCTCTGAGGTAGTACATTGCAGCTAATTCATCAGCATGCCGAATACCATCAGGAATCCTTTGCCAAGTTCTGGTAAACCGGACATTAAAATTAGGTATCTCTTCTTGTGGATGTCTCTGTATGATAGTAAACTGATTTAACAATGAGAAAGGGTCAGCCTGTTCATGAAAATGTTTCACCAGCAAATCACCAAACTGATCCCATGATGTTATGGTGCCGGGAGGCAGAGTTCTGTACCAAAACAGCAGTTTACCTCTCAAAGAACACACTAACAATTTGATCATGACATCTTCATCGATAATGTCATGGATAGCAGCCAGAGAAGCCACATCATTTATGTGCTCATAGGCTGTTTTACCAGTACCATCGTAAGTGGGCAAAGCCTTCAGGTCTGCACTGTGATGCTGGATTCTGAGCCTGCAGATTCAAGGCTCCAGTGCTATTCCATGCCAAGAATTTTCTGGGTCGAGGAAATTGTGCCATTGGTGGAACTTGTAGGGGTGCAACACTAGCAACAATACTGGGTATTTGTACAGCAGAAGATAGAAGGGACAATGAAACTAATCTAGAATGCTCACCACTTCTCGAACTATCAAGTTCAAAAAATTGAACAAGATCACCAAATTTCTTTGACTGTGATATTGTGATCATGAAGTATTTCTGGGTTCAGCAAAGTCACCAAATAACAGGCAGGCGTCCACGATCAAAAATTCGGATCTTCAACTCAGCAAAGTCGCCAGATGAACTTACAAATCTCTGCTATGAGGCCAAGACAGCTCATCAAATCTTGAGACCTCCGGGTGTTAAAACAAATGTGGATTTTTGTGAGACAGAAGAAGTCTGTCCCACCGGGCATGCCAAAAATTGTTGGCACCGGTGGGTTTATCACTTTGGAAAATTATGCGTATCCCACCGATTATGAATTCTTGGAGACAGAAACAGTCTGTCCCACCGGGCGTGCCAAAAACTGTTGGTCCAAAATCTGCCACAGGAAAGGATTTTACAAGTGCGCCCTAGACCCGGCCAACATTGAAAGGTTGGAAGCAAGAAATGGCTCCCAGACCAATCTCTAGAGTGGGCTGGTTCCCTTCACTATTCTAAACTTGGTGTAAGATAAGGGTTACTGGAAAGAAATTAAAAAGGTTACAGAAAGAAATGGGAAATATGGCCACAGGCCGAAGTTATGGGATTAGAAAATAACAGCAAGAAACTCCAAGTGCAGCAACAACAAGCAATAAAAGTTACTAACTTAACTTCCGCATGATGCATACAGAAAAACCCTCCAAAATCACATTCCAGGAATTTATACTCTTACGGCAATATTCAAATCCAGTATGCAGAATTTAAATGTAACAACCATGAAGACATACAAATGCTATTAGAAATACAACATGAACAGAAAGGAAATCACCAATGCAAACGCTTGAAAAATAGAAGCCAATCCTTTATTCCTGCAAACGAACTTCCAGTCTCTAGCAGAGAATTTTCCAACCACCCTTTCAAATGAAGCTTACATTGGTTTTTATAGAGGGCCGTCCTCTTTGCAGCATTAAATATTTGAAACCGACTTCCTTGTGATCTACAATTATGCATTGAAAATTATGCACACGATCCCCTTAATTGCAGCCTTGGAGACCCACAAAATTGAATGCAATTTACATGTCAGCTTCGAAGAACCACCTTCATTAAATTGTTTTTTTTAAATATGCATGAAACCATTGACTCAATCCACGAACAGCAGCTTCGAACCAATAAATCCTTCAATTTTGGTGGCCTGGGCGCTTCTTTGACCTTAAATGCATTGGAAATCCTCAAAGTATTTAATTTTGGACTGCATTTAATTCTCGGAACTCACAAAACTGCATTGGGCCAAAGCTTAAGCATGCATAATTAATAATAACAATAAATGTGGCAAAAATGCCAACAGGATCGTTATGCTATATGCTATCATAATATACCTATGTGTTTTATTGATTGTGTGGACTATGCCTTAATCAATAAAATCAAAGGTAATTGTGATAGGTTTTGGGAGATGATCGCAAAGAAAAATGTAAAAGGTGTAAAATAAAGGTGCTCCAACCAACACATAGATAACCAATATGGGCACCATATAACGTCTGAAGATGAGAAAATTTTATATGAGATACATGCTAATCCATAAATTTCATATGACATCCTTCTTTATTACCTAGGAGCTATTCAAGAACTAATAAATAGATATAATAAATAAAGTGTTGGAAATATTTAGCATATTGAGGTGTAATTTGAGTTGTCATTGATGTCAAAGGTCATGGTCATGGATGTCAAAGAGAGCATGGATTTCAAGGTAAAATATTTTCCATGGTTGTGAAAGCAAAGCAAAGAGAATATTCAAGAAAAGGATTATAATATTTAAATTTTAAATTTAAATATTATTAAGAGAGTTTAAAAGTGATAGGGCCTCATTTGGTTGAAAAAGATTTTAAATTGCAAGAAAAAGACAAGGTTTTATTTGGTTGAAAAATATTCAAGGAAAGGCAAAAGGTTTTATTATAATATTTTTTAAATATTATAATATCAAAGTATAAATTTTAAAGGTGCCAAAGTAAATTTAAATTATCAAAAATCAAATATCAAAGTGGGCCGACGTCAAAAAGCATGCATTGAAACGTATATAAATATTGCCCTCAAACTTTGGTTTAAGCAAGATTTCAATTTTCGATTCGATGCGGAAGATGCGAAGAGGTGACAACGAATAGGAGAAGGGGGACAACATCATTTTAGAAGTGCAGCAGAAAGACAAATCAAATATTTTTGTTCACCCCTTGACATCATCCACTAGGGTAGCCCAGGTGGTAGTTGGACTTGTGCTAAGTTGTTGTGAGGGAGTTGGTTCATGGTTTGATTCTCGTCGGTGCCTATTTGAAGAGCTTTTATTTTTTTTATGAATGCAATAGAGGAGATAAGGTTGTTAGTGCACACGTGAGGTCTCATCCGCTTGGTTAGCCCAAGTGGTCATGTGCTGCCATTGGGAGCTTGAGGTCGGAGGGTCAATTCCCATCCATGCCAACAATAATTTTTGTAAGGTATGTGCTAAGGTTTGATTAATATTTGCAAGGAGTATAAGGGTGTGCATGATACAAGGTGCTTCTATTTTGCATATAGGAGTCATAAGGGTACATAAAGATTTTTTGTGTGTGCAAATATTATAAAGTAGAAAAATAAGGGATATATTTTTGCATGTGAGAAATGGAGAAATAAGGTGTATTGTGGCTTATTGTTTTGTTGTGTTTGATATAGAGGGAAAATTGTGATGGTTTAAAAGCTTTATTTTGTGAAATTAAAAGAGGATCATAGAGCATTATTTTCAGGCATTATTGTGAACATATTTTTGAGAAGGATTTTCATTGTATGAAAAAGGAAATTGCTAACCAAACTTTCAAGTGGCAAAGGAAAGAAAATTGTTTTGAGACAGGTTCTTGAGGGCACATCTTCATCAAAGCAATTTAAGAGGTATGGTGATCTAATTTCTTCCTTAAGGTGTTTGGTTGAGAAAATTTGTTTGATGTCATAAGGAGGAGATATAAGGATTAAGTTTATGTGCATTGTTGGAAACACATGTGCTAGGGTTTGAAAACAAAATTATGCTTCATTGTTGAATGAAATTGAAACACATGTGCTAGGGTTTGAAAATAAAATTGTGCTTCATTGTTGAATGAAATTGGAAACACATGTGCTAGGGTTTGAGAACAAAATTGTGCTTCATTGTTGAATGAAATTGGAAACACATGTGCTAGGGTTTGAGAATAAAATTGTGCTTCATTGTTGAATGAAATTGGAAACACATGTGCTAGGGTTTGAGAACAAAATTATGCTTCATTGTTGAATAAAATTGGAAACACATGTGCTAGAGGTTGAAAATAAAATTATGCTTCATTGTTGAATGAAATTGGAAACACATGTGCTAGGGTTTGAGAACAAATTGTGCATTGGTTTGAGTGTCATTGAAAGTGAATGTGCAAGTGTTAGAAATCAGATTTGTGAAGCAAGTGTGTGCATCAGTTTTGATTGTGGAAAATACATAAGAAGGTCAGTTATCAAAGTGCTAGACTAGAGCTACCGTTAAAATGTAATAAATGTGAGACATGTGAATGTGAAGAACATATTGGGCATTTAATAGTACATATCATTCTCTATATGTTCAAGAGGTTAAATGAATTCTGGGTAGAATATGTCTAAACTACTTTAGTCAAGGAAAGCACTTTTGGGAAAGATATATGAAATTGTTTGTATGCAAGAATTGGGAATGTTTGAGAAGTTAGAGAAGATTTGAGTATGTGTTATGAGCAGATTTGAGTATGTGTTATGAGCAGATTTGAGTATGTGTTATGAGCAGATTTGAGTATGTGTTATGAGAAATTTGAGTATGTGTTATGAGCAGATCTGAGTATGTGTTATGAGCATATTTGAGTATGTGTTATGAGTAGATTTGAGTATGTGTTATGAGCAATTTGAGTATGTTATGAGCAGATTTGGGTATGTGTTATGAGTAGATTTGAGCATGTGTTATGAGTATATTTGAGTATATGTTTTGAGTAGGATCTGTGAGCAGATTGAGCAGGTTTGGTGAGCAGATTTAAGCAAGCCTTGTGTGTAGGCTTGGAGAAGATTTGAGCAGGTTTTGGTGAGAATATTTAAGCAAGCCTTGTGTGTAGGCTTGGAGAGATATTTGAGCAGAGTTTTGGAAAATTGTGTGTAGGTTGGAGTAGTATTTGAGCAAGCTTTGTGAGTAGGCTTGAGGTAGATTTGTAGAGTAGAACACTTTGAGAAGGCTTGGAGAATTTGAGATATAGAGAGTAAGCCTTGTGAGTAGGCTTGGTGTAGATTTGAGTAGAGTAGAGAAAGCCTTGTGAGAAGGCTTGGAGTAGATTTGAGAAGCTTTATATAGGCTTGGAGAAGTTTGAGTAGGTTTGGTGAGAATATTTAAGTAGGTCTTGTGTATAGACTTGGAGCATATTTAGATTAGAGAAAGTAAGGAGATTGGTGCTCCTATGGATAGAGTCCAAGGACAACGAGTAGAGGGATAGAGGTCTCCTATGGATAGAGGTCCACAAACCAAATAAGAGGGGATATAGTGTCTCCTATGGATAGAGGTCCATAAACCAGAGTAGTGGGGATAGAGGTCTCCTATGGATAGAGGTCCACAAACCAAAGCAGTGGGGATAGAGGTCTCCTATGGATAGAGGTCCACAAACCAAAGTAGTGGGGATAAAGTCTCCTATGGATAGAGGTCCATAAACTAGAGTAGTGGGGATAGAGGTCTCCTATGGATAGAGGTCCATGAACTTGAGCATAGGGGATTGAGATCTCCTTTGGGTAGAGGCCCATAAAATTGTAATAGGGAATTGGTTCCCAAGAGATTTGTTGAGAAATTTTATAAGAAATATTTTCTCCGTGGACGTAGCCCACATTGGGTGAACCACGTTAAATCTATGTCTCTCATGTGTGTGATGATTTGTGCATTATTTCATTTACTACATTGATATTATTGTTGTTATCATTTGGAAAGAAAAGTAAAATTTTGATCTTATACTGTTCACCCCCTCTCAGTATAAGCTTGTGTTCTTCAATTGGTATCAGAGTGGGTTCCTTCAAAAAATTCTAATAGCTTGAAGGAAGATCTTATAGGAACACAAATGGCTTCTCAAAGTGGATCTTCAACAAATAAGGCTCCAATGTTTGATGGGAATAATTATGCTTTCTGGAGTATGAGGATGAAGACTTATTTGATGGCACAAGGATATGAAACATGGCAATCTATTGAGGATGGGTTCAAACCTTCAACTACTCCTCCCATAGATAAGGATAGCAGGAAACCATATGAAAGTAATGCCAAGGCTATGAATGGAATCTTGAGTGGATTACGTGAATCAGAGTTTGTGAAAGTTATGCACTGCAAATCAGCAAAATAAATATGGGACAAATTGAAGCAAACATATGAAGGAGATAACAAGGTTAAGTTGGCAAAACTTCAAACTCATAGGAGGAGGTTTGAAGAGTTGAAGATGAAATATGAGGAAGATATTGCTAAATACTTACTCCATGTTGATGAAGTTGTTAATACCATGCGTGGACTAGGATTAGAAATTGAGGACTCTAGTGTTGCTCAGAAAGTATTAAGATCACTCCCTATGAGATATGATGCAAAGGTTTCAGCAATAGAAGAGATGAAGGATCTTGATAAGTTGACAATGGATGAATTACATGGAATTCTCACAACTTATGAGATGAGGACAAAAAAAGATCAAAATTCCAAGAAAGAGGCAACATTCAAAGTTTCAAAGAAGACAAAAGATAAGAAACCAGAATCAAGTGATGAGTCAAGTAGTGATGAAGAAGCTAACTTTGTGAGAAGAAATAAGAAGGGCTCAAGAAAACACAAAGATATGAAGATAGTGAAATTTTTTAATTGTGGTAACTTTGGTCACTATGCATCTGATTGTCCACAAGCTGGAAGTAGTAGCAGTGAAGAGAAACACTGATTATAAGAAGAAGGAAGAAAGAAAATTTAGGTATGAAAAGAAAAATAGGTATGGTCAAGGCAAGCATGAGAAGAATATTTTTCAAAGGCACAAGAAGAGTTTCTATGTGGAAGAAGCAAGCAATGCTTCAAGTGACAGTGATAAAATTTTCTCAAATAGTGAAAAAGAAGAGATTCTATTTTTGGCAATAGAAGAGGAAGAGGACACTCCTATTGAAGACCAAGTAGAAGATGCTCCTATAGTTGAAGAACTAGAGGAAGGTTCAGAAAAAGAAGAAGAAGCCACAATTGACCTAGAAGAGGAACTTATTGTTGCTCTTAAAGAGTTGAAAAGAGTTAGAAAGAAGAACTCAATACTGAAGGCTCAAGTTCAAGAAGATGAGGAAACAAAGGTAAAGCTTCAACAAGATCTCAAAAACTTAAAAGTTAAGGTTGAAAAGGCAAGGAGAATTGAAAAAGTTATGGTTAAAAAGTTAGAGGTAAAAGAGTTAGAATGTGAAAGACTAGAACATGAAGTGGTTTCTCTAAGGATGGAAGTGAAATATTCTAAGGACAAGCTGCACAGGTTTGGGAAAAGTTCAAAAGCTTTGGATAACATTATCAAAGCACAAAGATCTTCATTTATCAAATCAGGACTAGGCTATGAAGAAATTCAAGAGGTACAAAAAGGGGAGTCAAGCTCAAAAGAAAAGGAAGTCTCAGAGGAAGAGATTGAAGAAGAACCTAAGACCTATGTTGATAAGTTGAGAAGTGGAAGCATCATTGAGGAAGAAAATAATGCACAATCAAGAAATAGGGATCATCATAGAGAAGGCAAAGAAAGGACCAAGAGACCATATTTTCCAAGGCAAGATGAATATTTCTTCCAAGGGCATTGTTTCTCATGTAATCATTTTGGTCACAAAGCTATACATTGTAGGGTTCATGGTAGGAATGATTATGGTTTCACCAAGAGAAATTTTAGATCATTTGCACCTTTCAAGAACTACAACATCAGGTGTTACAATTGCAACAATTTTGGGCATAAAGCAAAGTGGTGTAGAACAGAGTTTCAAGAACTTCCAAAGACAAGCAAGAACAAGGATGCTCAAAAGGTTCAAAAGGGTATGACTACAAAGGTATGGAAGAAGAATATTGAAAAAGAAGAAGAGCATTGTAAGTTGGGAGTTTCACTCCCATCCCAAAATTAATCACCTCAAGAAGAGGAGGTGGTGTGGGGGCTATGCTAAAATATCTTATTTTTAGCCCCATGGAGCCCTTTGCCATTGATGTCAAAGGGGGAGAGAATTCAGTAAGGGGGAGAGATTTCAGTAAGGGGGAGAAACTTCTCAAGGGGAGCAATTTTGGTATCCAGTTGCACTAAAAGAATATTTTTTGAAAGGGTTGCCATCAATGACAAAGGGGGAGATTGTTGGAAATATTTAGCATATTGAGGTGTAATTTGAGTTGTCATTGATGTCAAAGGTCATGGTCATGGATGTCAAAGAGAGCATGGATTTCAAGGTAAAATATTTTCCATGGTTGTGAAAGCAAAGCAAAGAGAATATTCAAGAAAAGGATTATAATATTTAAATTTTAAATTTAAATATTATTAAGAGAGTTTAAAAGTGACAGGGCCTCATTTGGTTGAAAAATATTTTAAATTGCAAGAAAAAGATAAGGTTTTATTTGGTTGAAAAATATTCAAGGAAAGGCAAAAGGTTTTATTATAATATTTTTTTAAATATTATAATATCAAAGTATAAATTTTAAAGGTACCAAAGTAAATTTAAATTATCAAAAATATGTAGAACATGTGCTTATATTGAGAGGGGGGTGAACAGTATAATATAAAACTTTTCCCCAAATAGTAGCATCAACATTAATAAAGCAGTAAATATCACACAAAGCATCACACACATGAGAGACATCATTTTTAACGTGGTTCACCCAATGTGGGCTACCTCCACAGAAAATATTTCTTCTAAATATTTCTCAAATAATCTCTTGGGAATCCTTCCCAATTACAATGTTTATGGACCTCTGTCCAAAGGAGATGTTGATCCCCTAAATCTCAAGTTCATGGATCTCTTCCATAGGAGAACTCTTTCCCCTTCTGCTCTAGCTAGTGATCTTCTAGAAGACTCTGTCTCTCTACTGCACTGACTGGTGGATCTCTCTCCACTTGAAGACTCCTCACTCAGATCTATCTTCAATTGTCCTAGTTGTTGGATCTCTATCCACTGAGACTCTATCCTCTATACTCTATCACCTCCAAAGCTCTATCAATAGGTTCACTCAGAACCTCCTCAAATATGCTCAATAGGCTCACTCAGAACCTGCTCAAATCTGCTCAATAGGCTCACTCATAACCTCTCAAATCTACTCAATAGGCTCACTCAACCTCAATCAAGTCTGCTCAATAGGCTCACTCAGAACCTACTCAAATATGCTCAATAGGCTCACTCAGAACCTCTCAAATCTGCTCAACAAGCTCACATAGAACTTGTCCCAATATGCTCAATAAGTCCTCTCTAGGACTTGCTCAAATATGCATAGCAAGCTTTCACAAAAGCTTACACAAAAACAGTCCACAAGCCTTCTCAAAGACTTACCTCAAATCAGCTCAACAAAATCTCAACTCAATCTCATAGAAGCATAAAGAGAATTGTTAGAGACTCAATATGTTCTATACTCAAATCCCAATCTCAATTCAAAGCAATCTCAACTCAGCTCAATATTATAGAAGCATAAAGAGAATTGTTAGAGACTCAATATGTTCTATACTCAAATCCCAATCTCAACTCAAAGCAATCTCAACTCAGCTCAATATTAACTCAATCTCATAGAAGCATAAAGAGAATTGTTAGAGACTCAATATGTTCTATTCTCAAGGCTCAATCTCAACTCAATCAGAATATAGAATAGTTTGTTTCATGGAACTTGAACAACCACTTCATGCAACCACTTGACTAGGCTCAATCAACTCTACTCAACCAATCACTTCAAGAAACAACTCTTTCTCACAAACCCTAGTCCAAGCATGAATCAACTAACTCAAAATGTTTCCAACAATGCTCAACAACAAATCTTACATAACAATGATACTCATGTTCTTTTCTAACTCAAGTTCAAGTTCTTTGCATCACCCATTGGCTTCAACAACAATGCTAATAAGACAAGGTTTTAATCACAACTCTCAATTCAGAAAACCTTGAAGCATAAACTCAAAGTACTTCACTCAACCAATGGTCTAAACAACAATGCTTATCAAACAAGGTTTAATCACAACTCACAATCCAGAAAACCTTGAAGCATTAACTCAACCACTTTCGAAAAGGAAACCATAATCAATCCTTTTCACTCCAATGATATTTCAAAAATCAACCACCCAAATAAAATCAATGGAGAGTATTACTCATACCTTTTTGATGCCTTATGAGTTGTCCACTAAATCTGTCACACTCAACACACTTTATTTTTCAACTCTTAACAAGGGTTAGAGATCTTGAGTAATAACACAACAATAATATCCAAATAACACCTTATTACTCCTACTTTATTTTAACATCCACCAAAGTTATTTTTAAAAGAAAACCCTTACTCAAAATAACTTTCACTAAAAAGAACTTTATCAAAAACCCTTATTACTCCTAACAATTTCAAAAATCACAATTAAAAATAATTCACAACTCAAACAACCACCATGACCTTATTCCCTAAGGTTACTCAACAAATCAACTAACGAAGCACCTTTACCCCTTATCACTCCACCTTAGGCAATCCAAACAAAATATTAATAAAAACCTTAATACCTGCCTCGAGGGGAATCGAACCCTCGTCTTGCCCCAACGCGAACGCCCTAGCCATGGCCAAGCTGCCGCACGAGCTACGGGCTCGTTGGTGAAAAAGAAGTGCCACCCGCTTCTTATCCTTCACCCTCTTCCACCAAGCGAAAAGTATGCGCCTTGGGCGCCTCAATAGAACAAAGCCAAAAATGATGCTTGCGGGAATCGAACGCACAACCTCCTTGTCACCAACACCTTTGCACAATCCAAGCTGCCACTAGGCCACGCTGCCCAATGCATTTTGGGAAGTGGTCGTTGTCTCCCTTTAATGTTCGTTGCGTCACTTAAACGAAAAACATGAGCTCTTTTTCTTCGCAAATACCAAGCGCAAATATCAACGAGCAAGGATGAATGAATTAAAAAATTCAATGGCATATTTATATGCCTTCCCTTTGCTTTGGAAACATCGGCCTTTTTGAAACTTCCTTCATGATGTCGGTGGATAAACTTTTAATTTTAATTTTAAATTTAAATTTTAAATAAATTAAAATTTAAACTAAATATTTAAAATTAAATATCTCCATCACCGGGGCACCTTTTTCGATGAAACAAAAAGCCAACTTGGGTTTTAAGAAAAACCCATTTCAAATATGCCATCCATGGTTTTAAATAAAAACCTTTTGCAAAGCTTCCCTTGAAGCTCCTTTTGGAACCAAATGCCATGCATCCCTTCTTGAACCTTTGATCAAAAACCTTTGCTTCTCATGAAGCTCTTTGTGAAACACAAACATAGTGCTTACTTACATAGATCCTTTTGACATCAATGACAACTCTTAGCTTAGGGACTCAAAATGTCCAACAATCTCCCCCTTTGTCATTGATGGCAACCCATATCCTTTTACTAAAATCTGACCTTCTTTTTTGCTCCCCCTGGCTCAAAGCTTTCTCAAATATCAAATCTCTCCCCATATCAAAAACTCTCCTCAATATACACAAATCTCTCCCCCTTTGTCATCAATGGCAAAGGGTCACCTTTGGGGCTCGGGGCTAAGAATGAGCCTCTTAGCTTAGCCCCTCCCCCACCTCCACATGAGGTGGTTAATTCTAGGGTGGGAGTATTTCTACTCCCCGAAAGCACTGCTCTTTACCTTTACCTTTCTCTCTTCCTTTCTGAGTTTTTTGAATCCTCTCACTATTTCTTACCAAGTCATCATCCCTGTTCCTATCATCACTTTTGTTCCTATTCCTATTCTTGTTCTCATCCATGTTCCTATTTCTATTCATGTTCCTATTCTTGTTCTCATCCATGTTCTTGTTCCTGTTCATGCTTGCTTCTAGAATATTTTCTCTACACCATCTTGTTGTGTGACCATCATTATTGCACTTATAACACTTAATGTTATTATTCCTTGGAGGTGCAAATGTCTTAGGATATCTCCTAGTGAAGCTATATCCTCTTCTGCCATGAACCCTGCAATTCATTGCCTTGTGACCAAACTCATTGCATGAGTAGCAATACCCATGGAAAAGTTATCCTTTCCCATATTCCTATCTTTTGTATGACCTGCACTGTGAAGCCATGTGCCCAAACCTATGACATGAGAAGCATCTCCCATTGAAGCTTCCTTGCCTAGACCTCATTGGTCTCCTGTTATGATTGTTGTTCCATCTGTATCTTCTTTGTGCATTGTTTCTATCTTTGACCTCTTTGTTGTCCAACTCATCCTCTGATGTCTCATTCCAACTTACACTGTCACTTTCTGAAGTATCTTCTTCTAAAATTCCTTCTTCTTCAAGACTTGAAGTAGACTTTTCTTCCCATTTCTTTTGAGCCTGTTTGGAACCAAGACCTGTCTTGTTTGTTGCTCCTCTTTGTATCTTGATTATTTTGTCTACACTCTTTGCACTTTTCACATATTTGTACAACTTTTTCTTGGAATCCTCTAAATCTTCCTTTAGTAGTGCCACTTCTTGTGTTAACTTTTCACACTCCAAAATCTTTGCTTCTAACTTATCCTTGAACTTACTTGCCTTAGCCTTTGACTTTTCTAAGTCCTCTATGAGCAATAATATTTCTTCATCACATTCTTGAAACTGACTTTCAAGCTTAGAGTGTTGCTTTCTTACCTTCTTTATTGTGTCAAGAGCATAGATAAGCTCTCCCTTGAGATCATAACCATTCTCCACTGAATAATCCTCTATTTTTTTACCTTTGTCCTTATCATTACTTCCTTTTGGCTTGTCTTCTATAGAATTATCTTCTTTACCTTCCAAAGCCATTAGAAGATTCTCATTTGGTCCCAATATTATATGTTGAAAATGGATCTCATTTTCTTTGGATAAGAAACATTTCTCCTTTTTGATCTCATTGAGTACATAAAGATTTCTTTCTCTTATAGCACTAGCTACAAGTTTTCCAGATTCAGATTTTCTTACTTCACATCTATCTTGATGAAAAGTTACTATATGGCCTTGATCACAGAGTTGACTAATGCTTAGTAGATTATGTTTCAGACCTTCCACATATAGAACATTTTCAGCTTTTGCTTTCCCATTGCCTATACTTAGAGTTCCTTTTCCACAAATATTTGCTGAACCATTGTCCCCAAAGTTTACTGACCCTCTATTTCCTTCTTTCAAAGCTATAAACTTGTCTTTTTCTCCTGTCATGTGTCTAGAGCATCCGCTATCCAGAAACCATTTTTCTTCTCTATCCTGTGCATGCAATGCTATTTGAACTAGCAAGGATTTTAATTTTCCTTTCCCTTTTTCTTCTTTTCTAGTACTAGACTTAAATATTTCTAGTTTGCACCTTCTAGATGTATGCCCAAAACTATTGCATTTGTAACACTTAACATCATTATCCATATGTGGTGCAAGAGAATTTGTACTACTACTATCATTGTCTCTGCTAGTACATTGCATAGCTCTATGACCATATTTATTGCAAGAAAAACAATGTCCATGGAAGGAATTTTGTAACCTATCTTGTTGAGGACTCGATCTGATATTCTTTCTTTTGTGGTCTTCTTTCCTTGAGATATGGTAAGATACCTCCTTTTTGCTTGATGTTCCTACCTCTTGCTGACATGCTTCTTTCTCTAGCTTACTTGGTGTTGTTTCTTGTAATCTCTTGTTTATTTCAGTTCTGCATTTTAACTTCACAATCTCTGCTGCCACTCTCTCAAGTCCTACTTCTTTTGCTTCCAACATATCTCTCAACTGATGTTCAATCTCTCTTCTTTCTTTCACTTCTATTTCGAGTTCTATTAGCCTTTGTAGAAGCTCAATTCTTGCCAATTCATCATTTCAGATTTGTTCTTTTAGTTGTGCCCTCTCTTCTTGAATCCTTTCAAGATCTTGGAGACAATTGAAGAGTGCTTCCTCAAAGTTTATACTTTCTTCACTCTCTGAGCACATGTGTGATATTGATGGATCCTCTTCCAAGCTGTTAGACTCTTCATGGAGAGACCGACTCTGATACCAATTGTAGAACATGTGCTTATACTAAGAGGGGGTGAACAGTATAATATAAAACTTTTCCCCAAATAGTAGCATCAACATTAATAAAGTAGTAAATATCACACAAAGCATCACACACATGAGAGACATCATTTTTAACGTGGTTCACCCAATGTGGGCTACCTCCACAGAAAATATTTCTTCTAAATATTTCTCAAATAATCTCTTGGGAATCCTTCCCAATTACAATGTTTATGGACCTCTATCCAAAGGAGATGTTGATCCCCTAAATCTCAAGTTCATGGATCTCTTCCACAGGAGAACTCTTTCCCCTTCTGCTCTAGCTAGTGATCTTCTAGAAGACTCTGTCTCTCTGCTGCACTTGACTGGTGGATCTCTCTCCACTTGAAGACTCCTCACTCAGATCTATCTTCAATTATCCTGGTTGCTGGATCTCTATCCACTGAGACTCTATCCTCTATACTCTATCACCTCCAAAGCTCTATCAATAGGTTCACTTAGAACCTCCTCAAATATACTCAATAGGCTCACTCAAAACCTACTCAAATATGCTCAATAGGCTCACTCAAAACCTACTCAAATCTGCTCAATAGGCTCACTCAGAACCTACTCAAATATACTCAATAGGCTCACTCAAAACCTACTCAAATCTACTCAATAGGCTCACTCAGAACTTGCTCAAATCTTCTCAATAGGCTCACTCAGAACCTGCTCAAATCTTCTCAACAAGCTCACATAGAACTTGTCCCAATCTGCTCAATAAGTCCTCTCTAGGACTTGCTCAAATCTGCATAGCAAGCTTTCACAAAAGCTTACACAAAAATAGTCCACAAGCCTTCTCAAAGACTTACCTCAAATCAGCTCAACAAAATCTCAACTCAATCTCATAGAAGCATAAAGAGAATTGTTAGAGACTCAATATGTTCTATACTCAAATCCCAATCTCAATTCAAAGCAATCTCAACTCAACTCAATCTTATAGAAGCATAAAGAGAATTGTTAGAGACTCAATATGTTCTATACTCAAATCCCAATCTCAACTCAAAGCAATCTCAACTCAGCTCAATATTAACTCAATCTCATAGAAGCATAAAGAGAATTGTTAGAGACTCAATATGTTCTATTCTCAAGGCTCAATCTCAACTCAATCAGAATATAGAATAGTTTGTTTCATGGAACTTGAACAACCACTTCATGCAACCACTTGACTAGGCTCAATCAACTCTACTCAACCAATCACTTCAAGAAACAACTCTTTCTCACAAACCCTAGTCCAAGCATGAATCAACTAACTCAAAATATTTCCAACAATGCTCAACAACAAATCTTACATAACAATGATACTCATGTTCTTTTCTAACTCAAGTTCAAGTTCTTTGCATCACCCATTGGCTTCAACAACAATGCTAATAAGACAAGGTTTTAATCACAACTCTCAATTCAGAAAACCTTGAAGCATAAACTCAAAGTACTTCACTCAACCAATGGTCTAAACAACAATGCTTATCAAACAAGGTTTAATCACAACTCACAATCCAGAAAACCTTGAAGCATTAACTCAACCACTTTCGAAAAGGAAACCATAATCAATCCTTTTCACTCCAATGATATTTCAAAAATCAACCACCCAAATAAAATCAATGGAGAGTATTACTCATACCTTTTTGATGCCTTATGAGTTGTCCACTAAATCTGTCACACTCAACACACTTTATTTTTCAACTCTTAACAAGGGTTAGAGATCTTGAGTAATAACACAACAATAATATCCAAATAACACCTTATTACTCCTACTTTATTTTAACATCCACCAAAGTTATTTTTAAAAGAAAACCCTTACTCAAAATAACTTTCACTAAAAAGAACTTTATCAAAAACCCTTATTACTCCTAACAATTTCAAAAATCACAATTAAAAATAATTCACAACTCAAACAACCACCATGACCTTATTCCCTAAGGTTACTCAACAAATCAACTAACGAAGCACCTTTACCCCTTATCACTCCACCTTAGGCAATCCAAACAAAATATTAATAAAAACCTTAATACCTGCCTCGAGGGGAATCGAACCCTCGTCTTGCCCCAACGCGAATGCCCTAGCCACGGCCAAGCTGCCGCATGAGCTACGGGCTCATTGGTGAAAAAGAAGTGCCACCCGCTTCTTATCCTTCACCCTCTTCCACCAAGCGAAAAGTATGCGCCTTGGGCGCCTCAACAGAACAAAGCCAAAAATGATGCTTGCGGGAATCGAATGCACAACCTCCTTGTCACCAACACCTTTGCACAATCCAAGCTGCCACTAGGCCATGCTGCCCAATGCATTTTGGGAAGTGGTCATTGTCTCCCTTTAATGTTCGCTGCATCACTTAAACGAAAAACACGAGCTCTTTTTCTTCGCAAATACCAAGCGCAAATATCAATGAGCAAGGATGAATGAATTAAAAAATTCAATGGCATATTTATATGCCTTCCCTTTGCTTTGGAAACGTCGGCCTTTTTGAAACTTCCTTCATGACGTCGGCGGATAAACTTTTAATTTTAATTTTAAAATTTTAATTTTAAATAAATTAAAATTTAAACTAAATCTTTAAAATTAAATATCTCCATCACCGGGGCACCTTTTTCGATGAAACGAAAAGCCAACTTGGGTTTTAAGAAAAACCCATTTCAAATCTGCCATCCATGGTTTTAAATAAAAACCTTTTGCAAAGCTTCCCTTGAAGCTCCTTTTGGAACCAAATGCCATGCATCCCTTCTTGAACCTTTGATCAAAAACCTTTGCTTCTCATGAAGCTCTTTGTGAAACACAAACATAGTGCTTACTTACATAGATCCTTTTGACATCAATGACAACTCTTAGCTTAGGGACTCAAAATGTCCAACAAAATCAAATATCAAAGTGGGTCGACGTAAAAAATCATGCATTAAAACGTATATAAGTATTACCCTCAAACTTTGGTTTATGCAAGATTTCAATTTTTGATTCGATGCGAAAGATGTGAAGAGTTGATAGCGAATAGGAGAAGGGGGACAACGTTATTTCAAAAGTGTAGTAGAAAGACAAATAAAATATTTTTGTTCATCCCCTTGACGTCATTAGCTAGGGTAGCCCAGGTGGTAGTTGGACTTGTGCTAAGTTGTTGTGAGGGAGTTGGTTCACAGTTCGATTCTCATCGGTGCCTGTTTGAAGAGCTTTTATTTTTTCGACGAATGCAACAGAGGAGATAATATTATTGGTGCACACATGAGGTCTCATCCGCTTGGTTATCCCATGTGCTCACGCACTGCCATTGGGAGCTTGAGGTCAGAAGGTCAATTCCCATCCACGCCAGCAATAATTGTTGTAAGGTATGTGCTAAGGTTTGATTAATATTTTCAAGGAGTATAAGGGCGTGCATGATACAAGGTGCTTCTATTTTTGCATATAGGATTCATATAGGTACATAAAAAAATTTTGTGTGTGCAAATATTATAAAGTAGAAAAATAAGGGATATATTTTTGTATGTGAGAAATGGAGAAATAAGGTGTATTGTGGCTTATTGTTTTGTTGTGGTTGATATAGAGGGAAAATTGTGATGGTTTAAAATTTTTATTTTGTGAAATTAAACGAGGATCATAGAGCATTATTTTCAAGCATTATTGTGAACATATTTTTGAAAAGGATTTTCATTGTATGAAAAAGGAAATTGCTAACCAAAATTTCAAGTGGAAAAGGAAAGAAATTTGTTTTGATACAGGTTCTTGAGGGCCAATCTTCATCAAATAAATTTAAGAGGTATGGTGATATAATTTCTTCCTTAAGGTGTTTGGTTGAGCAAATATGTTTGATGTCATAAGGAGGAGATATAAGGATTAATTTTATGTGCATTGTTTTTTTTTTTTTAATTTACATGGTGGAATCGGTAGCCGCCACGAATCCGGGCAGGCTGTCCAGCTTTTATGGCCACCACAGTATTCTGTGTTGTCTGCCCTAGAAGCCACCACACAGATCTTCGTGCAGTCCGCCCCTATAACCACCATGCCACAATCATTTTAAACCTTTTACACTATTGAAAGAACCAAGAAAGGGACAAGCGTTCAGTCCGACGAGGCCCGAGATTTGAACCTTGGACCTCTGCCCCCTTATGGGGTTTGGATGAACCAATTGGTCTACACCTCGACCTAATTTTATGTGCATTGTTGGAAACACATGTTCTAGGGTTTGAAAATAAAATTATGCTTCATTGTTGAATAAAATTTGAAACACATGTTCGAGGGTTTGAGAACAAAATTTTGCTTCATTGCTGAATAAAATTGGAAATACATGTGATAGGGTTTGAGAACAAAATTGTGCTTCATTGTCGAATGAAATTGGAAACATGTGTGCTAGGATTTGAGAACAAAATTCTGCATCATTTTTTAATGAAATTGGAAACATATGTGCTAGGGTTTGAGAATAAAATTTGCTTCATTGTTGAATAAAAGTGGAAACACATGTGCTAGAGGTTGAAAACAAAATTATGCTTCATTGTTGAATAAAATTGGAAACACTTGTACTAGGGTTTGAGAACAAATTGTGCATTGGTTTGAGTGTCATTGAAAGTGAATTTGCAAGTGTTAGAAATTGAATTTGTGAAGCAAGTGTGTGCATCAGTTTTGATTGTGGAAAATATATAAGAAGTTCAATTATCAAATTGCTAGACTAGAGCTATCGTTAAATGTGAGACATGTGAATGTGAAGAACATATTGGGCATTTAATAGTACATATCATTCTCTATATGTTCAAGAGGTTAAACGAATTTTGGGTAGAATATGTCTAAACTAATTTAGTCAAGGAAAACTTTTGGAAAAGATATATGAAATTGTTTGTATGCAAGAATTGGGAATTTTTGAGCAGTTTCTGTGAGCAGGATTGAAGCAGATTTGAGTATGTGTTATGAGTAGATTTGAGTATGTGTTATGAGTAGATTTGAGGATGTGTTATGAGCATATTTGAGTATGTGTTATGAGCATATTTGAGTATGTGTTATGAGTAGATCGGAGTATGAGTGTTATAATTAGATTTGATTATGTTTTATGAGCATATTTGGGTATGTGTTATGAGCATATTTGAGCACGTGTTAAGAGTATATTTGAGTATATGTTTTGAGCAGAATCTGTGAGCATATTGAGCAAGTTTTGGTGAAAAAATTTAAGCAAGCCTTGTGTGTAGGCTTGGAGAAGATTTGAGCAAGTTTTGGTGAGCAAATTTAAGCAAGCCTTGTGTGTAGGCTTGGAAAATATTTGAGCAAGTTTTTGTGAGAATATTTAAGCAAGCCTTGTGTGTAGTCTTGGAGAGTATTTGAGTAGGTTTTGGTGAGTAGATTTAAGCAAGCCTTGTGTGTAGGCTTGGAGAATATTTGAGTAGATTTTGGTGAGAAAATTTGAGCAAGTCTGGTGTGTAGACTTAGAGCAGAGTTGAGAGCAGGTTTACAAGCTGATTTGGGTAAGCCTTGTGAGTAGGCTTGGTGCAGATTTGAGCAGAGTTGAGTAGGTTGTTGAGAAAGCCTTGTAAAAAGGCTTGGAGCATATTTGAGCAAGCCTTATATAGGCTTGGAGCAGTTTGAGTAGGTTTGGTAAGAATATTTAAGCAAGTCTTATGTATAGACTTGGAGTAGATTTGAGCAGAGTTATGAGCAAGCTTTGGAGCAGACTAGAGCTGAGGATATTGGTGTATCCTATGGATAGAGGTCCACAAACCAGATTAGAGGGGAGAGAGTTCTCCTATGGATAGAGGTCCACGAACCAGAGTAGAGTGGATAGAGTTCTCCTGTGGATATAGGTCCATGAACTAGATTAGAGGGGATAGAGTTCTCATGTGGATAGAGGTCCACTAACTAGAGCAAAGAGGATAGAGTTATCCTATGGATAGAGGTCCATAAACCAGAGCAAATATGATAGAGTTCTCCTATGGATAGAGGTCCATAAACTAGATTTGAGGGGATACAGTTCTCGTGTGGATAGAGGTCCATGAACCAGAGTTGAGGGGATAGAGTTCTCCTCTGGATAGAGGTCCACGAACTTGATTATAGGGGATTGAGATCTTCTTTGGGTAGGTGCCCATAAAATTGTAATAGGAAATTGGTTCTCATGAGATTTGTTGAGAAAGTTTATAATAAAATGTTTTCTTCGTAGACATAGCCCACATTGGGTGAACCATGTTAAATCTGTGTCTCTAATGTGTGTGATGATTTGTTCATTGTTTCATTTACTGCATTGTTATTATTGATGTTATCATTTGGAAAGAAAAGTAAAATTTTAATCTTATACTATTCACCCCCCCTCTCTGTATAAGCTTGTGTTATTCATAAAGTGCATAAATAGTAAGAAGACCAACCCTAACCAACTCTCAAAAAACCAAGAAGGTATTCCTTACAATGTTTGTGGATAAGTAGAGTCAAATAATATGCATGCTAATCCGTAAACATTTTAAGATGTCCTCCTTGATTATTGGAGAGTTGTTTAGGGAGGAAAAAGTATGAGGATAATGTTGGAATATTGGAGATAAGGATAATCCTAATTGGCTCACAATAACCAGGAAGGAACATCCTATAAATTTGAAGAATAGACTCATTGACCAAAATATGTGTGACCATCCATAAACGGTATAATATGTCCTCCCTAATTATCTAAAATTCATTCGAGAGGCAAGGAGAAGAAGAAAGTGTATATCCCTTGACTTTGGGAAAAGGAAGAATATGATTATACTTACAAGGTCAAGGGATATACAAGAGATTATAAGAAGTGGAAATGTAGAAAGAGGAAGAATATATCCCTTGACTTGGGAAAATTTAGATGAATTTATACTTACAAGGTCAAGGGATATACAAGAAGAATAAGGAGTGGATGATTGTGTTTGCTTGAAGAATCGGGTGATGGATCCTAGCATCATCATCCCATGATAAATGTAAATGCATCCAATGAGCATATATATGAACCAGAGAATGGTGAGCTATGATCCACCACACGATATCTCCAAGCAAGCATAAGATGGGAGAGACACGAAAGATAAATAAGCAAGAAGGTAAAGAATTGGCTAAACAAAAAATAAATATGTTGAAAAAAATGATGAAAGTTAGAGGGGATAAAATCTCGATGATGAATATGAAAGGAAGGAATAATATCTATGTTCAAGAAAATAAGATGAAGAATATCCAAGGGTGATTTTGTGTCAACTAATGCAATATTATGTAAATGCATAAGAGTAAAGACATAAATCTCACTAGCACAAAGTTATCCATATATATGTAAGAGGGGTAATCATAGCATCCTGATGGGTAAAAAAAATATGCCTTAAATTTGTGGATTTGCTAAGCGTTAGTGACCTAGTGCAAGTGCAATGCATATGAGCTAAACTTGACTAGATGTCATCATTACCTCATTGCGAAATCCTTGAGAATCTACATGAACAAGTAGTCTTATGCAAGTATGATCATGAAGCAAAAGTAAACTATATGTCAAGCATTAATGCAAAGAAGGAGAATGTCAAGCAATCCATGCAAAGTATGACAAGCAAGCATGTAGTATGAGCAAGCAAACATATGCAAGTTGGCACAAAAGAGATCTTGGGAAATATGGTAGGAGAAGCAAAGGAATTGAGATAAGATGATCAAGAGAGTGCAAAGAAGAGTTGAAATAGAAGAATTCTTAAATGGAGAAGAAAGATATTATGGTCAACACTTTGACCTCTCCCCCAGATTCCAAAAGAACTCAAGAAGATGAGACTAGAAGAAAAGAAGAAAAGAAAAGGTTATGCATAGTACCTTTTGAGGTGCATAATATTCATGGGTTCTTTGAGATATTTATCATCTAGGGTTGCTAGATGATAGGCTCTTGAGCCAAACTTGGCTATTATGACAAAGGGGCCTATCCAATTAGGCTAAAATTTTCCTTTTAGATCAGTTTAAGCATTGGTGTTCCTTTGGTTTTCTTTGAGGACAAGGTCCCCTACTTCAAAAGAATGATTGCAAACTTTCTTAGTGTAAGTTTGCTTGAGCCTATTTTGATAAGCTCAAAGATGCTCTAAGGCATGGATGCACTTTTCATCCAATAACTCTAATTGGTTTAAGTGAGCAAGGTGATACTCATCATCGATAGAGGCATCTTGCAACAAAATGTGCAAGGAAGGGACTTCTAACTCAAAAGGGAAAATAACCTCAATGCCATAGACCAAGACATAAGGGGTTGCACCTATAGGTGTTCATACACTAGTATGATAAGCCCACAAAGTAGGATAAAGTTAAATATGCTAGTCTTGACTAGTCTTATTAACCAACTTTTTAAGGATCTTAACTAAGGATTTGTTAGAGGCTTTGACTTGACCATTACCTTGAGGGTAATAAGGGGTTGACCATTTATGTTGAATATTATATTTAGCACAAATATTATGGACATCCTTATTCTTAAAAGGAGTTCCATTATTAGAGATGATAACAGAAGGGATTCCATACTGACACAAGATTTGGTTAAGGATAAACTTAGAGACTTGAACTCTAGTGACCATGGATAGCGGTATGGCTTCTACCCACTTAGTGAAGTACTCAATCATTGTGATGATAAAATTATGACCATCAAAAGAAGTGGGATTGATTTTCCCAATTATGTCCAATCCCCATATGGAGAATGGCCAAGGAGAAGAAATGACTTGAAGGTTTTGTGAAGGTGCATGAATAAGATTATCATGATGTTGACACTTATCACAATGTCAAACATAGTCACATGCATCCTTCTCCATGGAGGGCCAATAATATCCTATTCGAAGGAGCTTCTTGGCAATTGCATTACCACTAAAATGGCCTCCACATGATCCTTCATGGGATTCACAAAGGGCTTGTCTTGCTTCATCGGATGTGAGGCATCATAGGAGGATGCCATCAAAAGAGCATCAATATAAAGTATCATCGATTATCACAAATCTACATGCTCTTTTGTGCAAAAGATTTTGCTTGTTGTGATCTAAGCCTTTAGGCATTGTGCCATATTTTAAGAAATTAAATATATCTTTGTACCAAGGCTCAGAAGGAGAAGCTTTGATGTTCAAGACATCTAAGGGAAGTTGGCTAGAACTAAGGGTTGTGGGCTCTCAGAGTTGTCGAATGATAATTGTAGCTTGATCATCTTCTAACTCCAAGGGGATAAGGGATGTGGCTACAGCCATGGCATCTACATGATGGTTAGAGGATCTAGGGATAGACTCTATGGTTATCTTCTCAAAGGTTGACATAATCTTTGCAACAATATCTTTGTATGGCTTCAAATTTTCATATTTAGTATGATAAACATCATTGACTTGATTGACTACAAGTTGAGAGTCACCAAAGATAGAAAGGTTCTTGAATTTTAAGGCTAGGGAAGCCCTAAGACCTAAGATCAAGGCTTCATATTCTATAATATTATTAGTGTAGGAGAAGTACAACTTAAAGGAAAGAGGGATTAATTGCTTTTATGGAGTGACTAGAATGATTCTAGCCCTAGCACCCTTTAAGCAATGGGCTCCATCAAAATACAATGTCCAAGAATCTTGGTGTTCTACATCAAGGTTGAAGATGCACTCATCAAGAAATTCTACAACTAAGGGATAGGTAGACTCTAAGGGAGCTATAACTAATTGGTCAATGATAACCTGACCTTTTATAGCCTTTTGACTAATAAAGGTTAAATCAAACTCACTAAGGGCAAGGACCCACTTGGTAGCTCAACCTGAAAGGTGAGGCTTTGACATTAAGTAGTGAAGGGGATCAAACCTTACAACTACTAATATCTTATGGCTAAGCATATAATGTCATAACTTTTGAGATGCAAACACTACAATAAGGTAAAGATTTTCTAAAGGGGTGTATCAGGTTTCATAGCTAACAAGGGTTCTACTAATATAATAAATTGCTCTTTCTTTATTTTGATCATCATGTTGAGCTAACATAGCCCCTAAAGCTTGGGTTGTGGTAGCTATATAGAGCAATAAATGTTTGGATGGATTAGGTGGGATAAGGATAGGAGAGGAAGTGAGATATCTTTTGAGTTCATCAAAAGCTCTTTGGCACTCATCATCCCACTTATATTCCATATTTTTGTGGAGAAGCTTAAAGAAGGGTTGACACTTGTTGGCTAACTAGGATATGAAATATCTAATGGCTTGAAGCTTACCTTGCAAACTATACAACTCAATAAGGTTGCATGGAGGAGGTATATCAGTAATAGCTAAGATCTTGGTTGGATCTACTTCAATGCCTTGCCTAGACACAATGAAACCTAAAATCTTTCTAGATGTGACTCCAAAGACACATTTAGAGGGCTTAAGGTAAACTTTGTATTCTCTTAATCATTCAAAGATACGCCTTAGATCTTGTGCATGAGTTTCTCGATGAATGGAATGACCAAGGAGATCATCCACATAGTCTTCTACAATGTCATGCATTAAGTCATGAAAAATATAAGTCATGGCCCTTTGATATGTGGCACCTGCATTCTTTAAGCCAAAAGGCATAACTTGATAGCAAAAGGTGCCCCATGGAGTAATGAAAGTAGTCTTGGCTTGGTCTTCAGGAGTAATTTTGATTTGGTTGTATCCTAAAAAACCATCCATCAAAGATAGCATTCCACATCCAATGGTGAAATCTACAATCATGTCTATGTTGGGCAAAGGAAAATCATCTTTGGGATAAGCTAAGTTGATATCTCAAAAGTTGGTACATATTTTGATTGTGCCTTCTTTCTTGGTGATAAGAATGATATTTGATATCCAATCAGAATAGTCGATTGCTTTGATGAAACTAACATCAAGAAGCTTTTGAAGCTCTTCTTTGACCAACAAGGTAATCTTAGGGTGCATCTTTCTAAGCTTTTGCTTGATAGGCTTAACATTAGGTCAGACTACTAAATGGTGCATAACCAAAGAAGGGTCTAGCCTAGGCATGTCGATATATGACCAAGCAAAGATATCTTGAAATTCTTTCAATAAATTGGTCAATTGCTCTTGCTCTTCAATAGAGAGGGCTTGCCCTAATTTGAGGATTTTAGGGTTTTCTAAGGTTCCAATATTAATGTCTATGGTTTCTTCAATGAGGATATGAGACTCATCCTCATAATGAAGAGGGGTAGGAATTACTCCTAACTTCTCAAGATCTTCAGGTGACATAGGAATTTGATCCTCTTGAGGGTTAGAAGACTCGACATGGGTGACACAAGGGACTGACCCATCAAAGAAGAAGTTATTTTGGAGGATATCTTCATGATCCATGTCACAAAAGGTATCTCCTTCAACATACTCTCCTTGGGTTGCTATTAACTCAGGATGGACAAGGGTGACTAAGTTGCAAAATAAAATTGTGGATGGGGAAGGAGGTTCCTCATCTTGATCACTCCAATCCAAGCCATGATGATCTATAAATTTAGAAAAAGTTATCATTTGATCATCATCTAAATTAGTAGGTAAAGGTTGATTCTTGCTAGGGATGTAGCCAATGCCACACCTCCTAGGCCAAATCTCAACTTCTAAAGGTTCTTTGATTCCTTGTTGTTGAGGGCCCAAACCTTTACCTTGATATCCCATATTGGTTAGGATTTGCTTGGGTAATGGGTAATATTTAGAGAGGTAACAAGTTGCAAATGGATTTTCTATGGGTAAGGGGTTACTACCACTAATATTTTCTTCATGAGAAGTCCCTGCATAAGTAAAGGTACACATGCCTATGTGTACTACTTCACCCTTCTTATGGGGTAAACCCAAAGTTCATGGTGAAGGTGGTAGTGTGGCAATATCTATAAAAGGATTTTGGATAGATTGATTGATTTGATCATTAGAAGAAGGGATGATTTGAGGCTCTTCATTGATTTTCAAGCTCTTTAGTTTCTTAGTTATTTTAAGAGGAATAGAAGAAGAAGGAGAAGGAAATTCATTAAGAGAAATTGAAGGACAAAAATTTATTTTAGCTTGGGCTTGCTCAACCATTGAACAATATTGAAATGGATGAGGGTCACCCAAAATGGTTATAAGTTGATTTTGAAATTCATATTTGAGACATCTATGAAGAGTTGATGGGATGACCCTCATAGCATGAATCCAAGGGCATCCAAGAAGAATATTGAAAGAAGTTGAACAAGATACTACATAGAAGAGAGTGTTGAGAATTTTGGGTCCTACTTTAAGAGGAAGGGAGATAATGTCATAGGACTCTTGGGCTTCATTATTGAAAGATTTTATGATGACATCAAATTTTTTAAGATCTTCTTCCCCTAATCCAAATTTTTGGATGAATTGAAAACTACATATGTTTAGGGATGAACCATTGTCTACCAAGATCCTCTTGATAAACTTATCCCCAATGTAGCCTATAATATAAAGGGGGGAATCCCCTTGTAAGGTTGTGGGAGGAAGATCATCTTCATAGAAAGAGATATGATTAATCCCAAGAGTACCAACAATATTAGCAAGGTTATTAGGTGGAAGATCTTGAGGGATAGAATGTTGGCTTAATAATTTGATCAAGGCTTCTCTATGGATAGAAGAAGTTTGAAGAAGTTCTAGAAGAGAAATTTTGGTTGGTGTATTTGCAAGTTGTTGTTTGAGATCAAAAGAGGTTTTTGGTTGAGGTTTTAGAACTAAGGATGGTTTGTCAACACTTGTATTTTTTTTGTGTTATTCTTCAAGATCAATGGTGGTCTAGAAGGTTGATTAGAAATTGGGTTTTCTTGTGTTTGAGGTTGTTGGGATGGTTGTGATTGGGATTGTTGTCTAGTGGTGATTGATATCATGCCAACCATGTTGTCATAAGGGGTGGTACAACATGATAGGAAACTTGATTGGTTGTTTGTTGTTCATGGTTAGGCAAAGGGTTTTGGAATATCCCCATGTCTTGATTAGTGGATGGGGTGGGTTCAAAGTCACCTAAGACAAGGTGACCCTCATCTAATAAATCTTGAATCACATTTTTAAGTCTTCTACATTGATTGGTGAGATGCCCATCCACTCTATGGAAATCATAATGTTGATTGGGGTTATACCAATTAGTTGTTGTGTCGGGTTATCTAATGTTGGGTAATTCAATCATTTTGGCATCCAAAAGTTGTTTAAGGATGGATGACAAAGGTTGGTTGAGCTTTGTGAAGTTCCTTGGTGGAGGTTTTTGTGGTTTGTTGAGAACCAACTTTTGTAGGGTACTTGTGGTGTTGACATTGTTGGTTTATTGGTTGTCGATGACTCTATCACCTACCACATGCTTATTCTTGTATTGTGGTTTTGTTGTCTTTTCTTCTTATTTCTTAGGTTTTAGTTGTCCTCTTCTTATGAGAGCTTTTTCTACTCTTCTCACCAAATCCATCACTTGTTCAAAGGATGTTATAGTTGTGGTTTCTAATTCATAGGAGAGTTGTTCTTGTAAGTTGTTGATAAATATCTCCAACATGTCCCTAGGAGGTGGGGTATATTGCAATCTTCCAACTAATCCTCTCCATAAGGATAAGAAATCCATGAAGCTCTCATCTTTGGCTTGTTTGAGAAGGTAGAGGTCTTGGAGGCTTACTCTTTTCTCCACATATGCACCAAAATGGTGGACAAACATTTTGATGGTTTCTTCAAAGTTTCTAAGAGAGTGGTAGGGTAGTTGATAATACCACTCTAAGGTTGACCCTCCAAGACTCTTAGGAAAGGTTTTTAATAATAGCATGTCATCATAAGAGATGTCATGGCAAGTTGTCCAAAATATTCTTATGTGTTCTATTGGATCCTTTATACCCTTATAAATTGGTAGTTGGGGTATGGAGAAAGTTCTTAGGGTATGGTCGACATGCCACTATAGGATCCAAAGGTTGATTGCACATCTCTCTATAGGAATAGGTGAAACTAGGTGCTTGAATTGTGTCTATTCTTTGGGCAAGTTGTTTCACTAGAGAGGTTAAATTTTGAATTTTAGGATTATTGTTGTGCAATGTCAAAGGTTGGGTTGTTGGTATATTTATTCCAAAATTACCCAAGGGTGGGTTATAATTATTTTTCATAGGATTTTGAAATGGGACTTGGTTCATGTTTGAAGTATTTACACTATTGTGATAAGGGTTATGATAAGGAGGATATTGTGTAGTATCTTGTGGAGGAACATAATGAGTATTTGGTGGGAGAGAAGAATAGTTAGGAAAGAAGAAAAATGTTGATATTAGGTGGAATGGAAGCATTTGGATTAATAGAAGAAAAATTATTATTAGGAGGAATTGAAGAAAATTGATTATGATTGGGAGGAATACTATTAGTTGGAGGTGGTTGAGAGATTCCTCCAACATTAGTTGTGGTTGTTGTAGCATAAGTTGGATTATGGAATGGGTTGATATTTTGATTTAGAGGAGATTGATTAAATAAAGGATTATGATGAGAATTATGAAGAGGCATAGAACTAGGATGAGGAATTTGTTGATTGTTGGATGGTCCAACTTCATTGAAGTGGATATCCTTTTCTAGAATTTTAGCCATGATATGCTTATTTTACCTTAAGAAATTCATAATATGGTCATGATATTTGAAGGTGATTTGGCCATGAGGCCCTTCTATAGGATCAAAAGTATCATTGGTTGAGGTATCATCATCATATTCAATGTTAGGGTTTTCTCTATCAAGTTGATCATTGTCATCCCATAAGGGATTCTCATTTGGGTCTATGATCCTCTTCTTGCTTCGAAGAGTAGGAGGTATGGTTAAAGAGGAAGATTCAAATTTTAAAACTATCTACTCTTGATTAAGGAAAGGTAGAAAAGCTACGAATATTGATTTCAACTAGCCGATATACCTCAAGAAGATCTCTCGATATACTTGAACCTACTCGATATACCTACCACCTTGATATACCTATCGATACTAAGGTGACTAGGTTCCCCCAATATACGTGTTCGTACACGAGGGCAAACCTTTAAGGTACTAGACTAGGAATGATACAAGGATCAATATTTCTTGGATACAAGACTCAGTATCAATATTGCCATAACTTAGTATACAAACCTTATGAGGATTTCAACACTAATGGATCCGTTGAGATAATTGCAGGCACCTCCTCACATTTTCGTGAACCCAACATGAACACCTCCTTGTAAACCTTTGAGACCATTCACTTAATTGAAAGATAAAAGTTTACATTAAACTTAAGAAAGACCACTTAATTTTGTTTACATAGGTTAGATCACTAATCAAGAGTTAATAATTTGTGCCTTCAAATCATCAAATAAAGAAAGAATGATCCAATGTAATAATTGATACTCATATTAGGTAATAAATAGCTTGGAATATGTTATTAATAATTTAGCTTTCAAATGCCTAAATAGAGGAGATAGACAAATAAAAACTAACTAAATATTTTTATTTTCTCCTTTTTTGTTTAATGACTTAGATACAAAAAGGAAACTAAGGCTATTTTTAACCTTGTTTTCTTTTGGTATGCTAAGAAAAAATAGAAAATAAGATACAAAACATCAGAGAGCAAATTTTAAAAAGGAAATTTAAAGGTCTAACCAAGAGAACTTACTTAATATAGTAGTTGCCATGATTTCACACCTTGTAGCCTCGAGCTGAGAATATGTTTTCGCACCCTAGAATCAACCATCACGAATTCACTAAACTTGAAAAAATGGAAACTTGAAGTTGGAAGTCAGTATTTGGGGACCTACTTAGGCCTTTGTGGAGTAAAATATTGCAAGGTAGGTAGTTAGAACCCCTTGGTCCTTTAGTTGACCAAAATTAAACATAAAATTTAAATGACCTTATGGAATTATGAAATTGTTAAAGACATAGAGGCAATAGAGAATAGAAAATAAACTTTCGAGAGAAGAAACAAGGGTAGAACAATTTCGCTATCTATCTATATGGACCACAGATTAATTTTGCACTAAAGTGTTATAGAGTCCAATCAGAAAGTAGAGTGATACAGTCAAGGAGAGGGACCTATGGTTGAGGTGACTTTGCAGTCAAGTGGTACAGGCCAAAAATTCCTCCTATTAAGGACAAATTACAATTAGGAATAAAATAATTAAAAAGAAGAGTGAAGAAAAATGGGAAACAAGATGTAGGGAACAGAGGAGAGGTGGGCAATAGAGGAGTAGGAAAGGGAGGGAAAAAATTTTCCTTAAGCTTACTTGGATAAATTCATAGCTGGTATGGCTAGGGTGCAAAATCATGTTGTTTGGTTTAGACAATAGAGAAGGTCAGTATATTTGATAAAAAATGATAGAGGGTTGAGGGAAATCAACCTATCTCTGGTCCTTGACAAATTTATACCTTGTAAGGATAGGCTACGAATTCACTTTATCAAAATATAAAGAATAAAAGGAGGGATAATACTAAGGATTTTTTGGGTTTTGTGTCTAAAGGAGGTAATGGCAAGCATGAGGAGTAGGAAGGAATGAGGTATAGGGCAGGATTCTATATCTTTTCTACCCTTCAATGAATTCATGGTCAGTATTGACCTATCACAAATTCACCCTGAGTGGGAGGTCAATGTAGAAACCAACTGATTAAGAGAGATTCAAGAGTTTGGAGCTAGAGAAGAACCAGCCTAAAGTTGACCTACATCTACGTGAAATCTTAAACACCAAGGTTAGAGAAAAAATATGAGATTAAAGGCTAAAACAAGTTAAGATATATGATAAACCAAGCAACATAAAATGAAAAGAATCACAAAATGAAGACAAAGGGAAGGGTAGGCAACAACCAATAGAGGAGCGGTCCTCTAATATAAGTCAAGTTATCCCTCCAAAGAATCCTCCAAGGTGATGATTCTAGCTTGAGAATTTGAGTTACAAGTTTGTAACAGTTTTGTTAGCTTGAGAGTATTTTTCTAAAATGAAGGTCCAACGCCTCTATTTATAAATTTTGGGATATAGAGGGAGAGAGGGAAAGATATTAAATAGGGTAATGAATTTGAATTTGGAGAGGGAAAGAGTGGAGGGATCTTGGGATCCGATAGCAAGGGGACGTCACCTCAAGTTGGTGCCATAAATGGCCCAAAATCCCAAGGTGGGTAGAGAATCCAAGATTTGGAGTCTTTGCATCAAAGACACAATTTCACGATCGATAATGGTCAACCATGAATTTTTAGATATGACCATTGGGTGTCACATCAGACGACAACAAACAATGCTTTAAAAACTGGGTGGGAAACATCGATAAGCAATTTTGCAGTCTACTAAGTTGGATTGTGAATTTATTGAGGGTGACTTTGCCTAAGGCAACATGGTGCACAATTTTATCATTCATCCATGAGGACTGCAAATTCATTAAGGATAAAAAAAGTCTCAAAATCTAAGGATTGGTGAGCTCAAAATTTACATTTGATGATTCTAAGGGGTTACTTAAGCTTCTAAGAAAAATTTGATTCATTTTATTGGATCATTTTTTGGTGTCTACAAATGTCAACCTCAATCTAACATTTTTAAATTTTATTAGGTAATAGAATGGGTTTTGAAATGGTCCCCAAACATTTTACAACCTAGAAGCTATAGCTTCTACAAAAAAAATAAATATAAACATATATGAAATTGTCCCACCTAGGGGAACCAAAAAGTGTACACATTCCAAAAGGTAAAATAAAAACTCTATATAAATAAGAACAGGAACAAAAAAAATAGAGAATAAAGAGAACACTTCTCAGTCTTCAATATCAATAACCCCAATAGATTCCTTTCTTGCCTCGGGATATTTCTTGTCCCACTAGAACCATTCTATCATTATAATTACCTCTTCAACGAATGATCTAGTCATTATGAGAGAGCTTACAAGGGATATTGAAAACCTTCCAAACTTTCACTTCCACCCAGAGTCTGTCCAAAGTACCAAGAGAAGGCCATATGAGGAAATATTCTCTACTTCCACGTCACATGTACATAATTAGAAAGGACATAACTATTTTGAATCTAAATATGCCACCTAATTATATGAAATACACTCTCGAAAGTAGATAAAATTGAGATGTAATTCAAAATTACCACTCACCAGGACAGATTCAAATTTGAAAACAAGTAGAGGATCCTGCCAAAGTTACCACCTATAGTATGGGTTGAGAAAAATGAAATTGCATATTACACGCACGTGATAATTAATGAGGTACACCTCGAGGACCCCCAAAAAATCTTATGAGGACTCTCCAATAAATGAATTTGTTGCCATCGAAGATTAAAGTCCTAGTTACCCACTTTTTATCGCCCATTAAGACATATTCAAATTTAAAAATAAGTAGATGGCACCAAAAGAAACTCATCAAGCTACTAAAGAGATAAGCCCCTAAATTTGAAACAACAAATAACTCCAGTACTTTTAAATCTACACTTTTAACCAATTTTATCACAATATAAGCAACAAAAGCCAACAAAAAAATGAAACCAAGACAATATTTACTTTATGACATCCACAAACATAAGAGCCCCCCTGAAGCCCAACATATTTCCTAATTTTTTTAAACATTATCAATATTACTTTCTTCTACTTTGGATTCTTGAAGAAGAATAATTTTTGATAAAACATATTTCCTTATTGAAGCTAATAGATTTTGTTTGGAGTGGTCATTTAGGCCTCTTACTTGCCATTAAGACATATTCAAATTTGAAAATAAGCATATGGCACCAAAAAAAACTCATCAAGCTACTAAAGAGATAAGCCCCTAAATTTGAAACAACAAAGAACTCCAGTACTTTTAAATCTACACTTTTAACCAATTTTATCACAAGATAAGCAACAAAAACCAACAAAAAAATGAAACCAAGACAATATTTACTTTATGACATCCACAAACATAAGAGCCCCCCTGAAGCCCAACATATTTCCTAATTTTTTTAAACATTATCAATATTACTTTCTTCTACTTTGGATTCTTGAAGAAGAATAAATTTTGATAAAACATATTTCCTTATTGAAGCTAATAGATTTTGTTTGGAGTGGTCATTCAGACCTCGTACTTTCCAATAGAGAATATTAATTTATAGAGCTTGCAATTGAGATTCTTCCTCCACTAGAGAATGGGGGTGGTGTAGATCTGCAAGAAGCTACACTTATTTGTTTTTCAAAAATATCTTTCCCTCCCTCCATTTTTAGGATCGATTGTGATCCATTGACTATCTCTGTTTCAGTTTTCCTTTTTTTGAGATCTTTATTTATAGGTTTACCAACTTTACGTTCTATGCCCACATCAACACTTTCCTTTTTTTTTGCTAACATGACTTGAAGGTTAAATTACAATATTATAAATATATTATACCTTTTAATAAATATTATCCATATAGGTTGATTAACTAATACCATAAAGGATGAATACATGAATGGTGCCCTTATGCTTACATGAAGATGCCCGTAGGCTTAAACAAATGATGCTTAAATTTTTACATAAATAATACCCATAGGCTTACATGAAGAAGGCATGTAGGCTTATATATCCAACATCAATAGTGATCATAAGCACTCTTTCACACTTTTGGCTTTGGTTTAATAAGATCATATTACATATACTTCAACACCTACCATAGTGTGAGTTGAGGGACTAAGGAGAGGAGAAACTAGAATTCACACCCCTCATAATGGATGTTGTAGTAGGCCTCTACTTTTTCATATTCATTTTTATCTTCAGCTTCAAAAAACTTGTGTCTGGATCTCAATATTTTTTGTTGTTTTGGATCTTCTTTAACCTTGTTATATTGTTATTGATGGAGTGTTTTTTACTTTACATTACTCACATTTGTTGCTATGAAAGACAACCTCAAGAAGACCACAACTAATATGAAGTACATGATCTTCTAGTTAGTAGAGATATACATTATACAAATGTGTAAATGATTTTATTTATTATTTATAGTGATATACAAATATTTTTATTTAAATTAAGGAATAAAATAGATTTTATCTTTTAATATTCAATCATATTTTATTATTAAAATATGGTTAAAGGTAAAGTAGTTTTTAATAGCTTCAAGGTCATATAGATTATATAAAATCATAAAGGAGGATGTTGTTTACCCACTATATGGTTATCCAACCATACTTTGGTTAGTAGACAACCCTTGTCTCTGCAAACTCAAACCTTACACCTCTATTCAAAGTTTTAAAGTCTCCATTGTTAGGACACTAAGTTTTACCTTGTAAGTGTACAACCCTCTTCTTCTTTTACTTCCTTTTGCAGTTCTAAAATAAGAAAAACAAAGAGATTTGAATCCATTACGACACGTTTTTAGCTTTAGCTGCCCTATCAAAAATAATTTACATAATTTTTTTATTTTGCAATAAATCAATTTCAAGTTTATAATAATAAATATTATAAAATATAATGCAAACACATTCTTGGTTCAACATTTGGGATAAATAGTTGATGTAACCCATACTAGGGTTCAAATCTCAGTAACACCAAATAGCTCAACTTAACTAAGTCAATGTAAAAGGAAAAGGTAACCCTTTCAAAATCCTACTTAAAAAAACATTATAACATATAATTTTTTATTTTTTCGAAAATTTAAAATAAAATTAATTTAAATTAATATAATTAAAATTTATAAGTATAAAAAATAGTTTTTTTTAAGATATTAAGTGCATAAGCATGATCATAGACCACAAGATTTAAACCCTTGATATTTTTATAACTAATATTCTCACATGTCACTTTGAAACCTTGACCTCTTTACAACTAGTGTTCCCTAGTCTTGTGTAGTGTAGTTGATTGATGAAAGTCTTGGGTGTTGGTAGAGGTCGATCCAGGTTCCATTCCTCCCGTGTCCACCTTGTAGATACAAGGTGCATTTGGGAATGTCCTATATGTTGGTGTGTTGGTAGAGGCCGACAAGGCTCCATTCCCCCTGTGCCCACCTTGTTGATACCCAAATGGTTGTGTTATTCCCCTATTGATAAGTGTAGCTCTCAACCTTATGAGGGGTCATGGTTGGAAGGGGATTGCTCAACCCTATGCATTGGTCATAGGGGTTTATCACACTAACCATAAAATTTAATCAACTTGTGTAGCGTAGTTGGTGAAAGTCTTGGATGTTGGTAGAGGTCGATCCAGGTTCCATTTTCCTTGTGTTCACCCTGCAGATACAAGGTGTAGTTGGGAATGTCCTATGTGATGGTAGAGGTCGACAAGGCTCCATTCCCTTGTACCCACCCTATTGATACCAAATTTGTTGTGTGTTATTTCCTTATTGACAAGTGTAGCTCTCGACCTTACGAGGGGTCATGGTTGGGAGGGGACTGCTCAACCCTATGCATCCATTGTAGGGGTTTATCACACTAACCACAAAAAATTTAACCCCCAAGGACTAAGTGGATTGGTAAGTGCTAGTCTATTTGGGCACTTACTAAGAAGAGACCCATTTTCAAGCCTTGAGGGAAGCATGTTTCAAAGGTAGTACTATGATCCAAATCCTTTAAGTCTGCCCAAACTAATGAGTCCACTCATGATGGTACGAATATCAAACACCTGGACCATTTCACGTCAAACTATAAAACAATGAAGTGTAATTAGTTTGGTAGATTCAACCCTTGTGGTTTAAACCCTTGATGCTAGCTACTAAAAATAGTGTGGTTGTAACCAACTCTTCTATCAAGCAAACAAACAAACAAAAAACTAGTGTTCCTTAGTCATCACTTTAAACTCTTGACCTCTTCACAACTAATATTCCACACACAATACTCTGAACCCTTAAACATATTCACAACTATTGTACCCTACTCATCATTTTGAACGCTTGACCTCTTCATAACTAGTGTGTTCTCCACTCGTCATTGTGCCACAACTATGACATAGCAGATATAAGATTTCTACTACAATTAATTAATTAATTGTAGATTTATAAAACTAAAATATTGAAAAGACATAGTTGATAATAGATGTGTGATTACATTTTATATATTATTTTTTTATTTTAATTTTAAATAAAAATATAAATAAAATTAATAAATTTTTAATTCAAATGCATGTTAAAAAATTAAACAATTTGATATATGAAAATAAAAATAACGATGGAAAATGTTAATGAGGATTTGGTTCAATGGTTGGAACATATAGATGATGTAGTCTACACCAAGGTTCAAATATCATTGACACCAAATAGGCTATATAGTTGAATGTGGACTAAATGGAAAGGACAACCCTTTCAAAATATTGCTTAACAAAAATAAAAACAAAAACAACGATAAAAAAGTTTAAATAAAAACACATATTTTTTTTTTGATACATAGGAAAGTTGGTTACATCCACACTATTGTTTAGTTATCCCTTGGGAGGATAAGGTCCTTAATGCACCTTATTTTACAGTTAAAGGTTCTATTCCAGTTACCCAAAACTGGAAAGCTTGGCAATCAATTTCTCATTTATTGGCTTGGAAGTTTGACTCCTTGAGACATGGTCTGAGCATCAGTCTTAATAGTCTTTGGTGGAATAAACTTATACTCAATAATGATAAACCTAAGCTTGGAAATCAATTTCTCATTTATTGGCTTGGAAGTCTGACTCCTTGAGTCATGGTCTGAGCATCAGTCTTAATAGTCTTTGGTGGAATAAACTTATACTCAATAATGATAAACCTTTAGCTTTATGCAATGCTATTCATGGGCTAGCTTTTTTAAAGAAAGGAATTAATAGAATTAGAGATATCTAAGATCCGAATAGCTACTCAATTCTTACCTAGAATCAGATCTACAATAATTGCTCCCTTCCCTCTAGGTTCAAAGAGTCTTATGGTTTAATTGTGGCTTCCATCCCTTGTGAGGTCCTTATGAAGTTGGGAATAACTGCCCATAATATTTGGAATGATTGGAGATGGCTTAATGGTCATAGAATCTCTTCCATAACTTCTAGTTGGTTATACAAAAATCTTCTATGTCCACCTTCTTTAGACTCTAAGCTCAATGTCAAGTGGCAAGTAAATTTTACCAATGCCCAATGGCAGTTTCTTGCTACTCAAATTTGAAAAGCTCTCGTTGAATCAAAAACTCAACTTCTTGGTTGGCATATTTTGCATCAAAAATTGCCAACAATTGAAAGTTTGGCTGTGATTTTACACATCCCCCTCAATGCAATTTTTTTAATGCTTTAGAAACTCTTATTCACTTATTTTGGTTTTGTGCCATAGCTAAACAGTTTTGGGATATCTTCTACTCTTATTTTTCCCTCTAATTCTAAATCTTGGAAGATTTATTTGCTTGGTTTTCTCAGCTGGATCAATGCCCCAAACTCTGGGATGTTTGTAGACTCATCCTTCTCAAACACATTTGGAAGTACAAATGCAAAAAGGTGTTTACTGGATCTGCTCCTCCATGGGATATAGTTTTGATAGATTTGACCTTTGATCTTTTGCTACATGTGGGACACATTTATTCCCAAGTCTATGGACCTTCCAACACACCTCAAGATGTTATTGACAAACTTCATCAACTTTCTCATATGATTCAAGATCTTTAGAAAGTCCAACACGAAACAAAGAAGAAGACAATTAATAATGATAAGCAGGTTCAAGGTTTGATTATTTCTTTTCTTCTCTAAAGACTGCAGAAGATAGCATGGAAGACATGTCTATAATTTTTCATATAACAGACTGTCCCACAAATGAATGTTGATTTCTAGTGTATTGCATCAAGATATAGCTAGAGGTGTTTTGTTGATATTAGCTTCTATTCTTATGTATATTCAGTTATGGATGCTTTACTACTGATCCACCTCATTCTTTTTTTTAGCTGGTGGACAGTGCTAACAGCAAAATATTGTAATGTTTCAGTTAATGATATAATATAATATTAGCTTTTGTTCAAAAAAAATGTCTTTTGATTTTTAAGTTCCCACAACTAGAAATGGGTCCAAACCTTCTATATTAATTTGAAAAAAAATAATATAAATTGTTATATGTTATATAATAAAGTTTTTTTAATGGGTATATATATGATTGAAATAGGTCTATTAGTATCACATTATGGTTAAAAATTATGTATGTATTTTTTTTTAGGAATAATGATGTATATATTTTGATATTACATATCATATCATTGTGACAATTTGAGTTAGCTACGGGGGGATCTCGTAAAAATCACTAATGACACTTTAGTGTAGCTAGCCCGATGGAGTTTAGGTGTTACATCGGTGTACCTAATCCGATGGGGTTTGAGGTCTACCCAACGGCAATGGTGTAACCTTATCCAGATGGATATCTTATTTGCCAGAAGATATCAACAGTTAGACCCAATACTGGGCACCCTTTGGGGAACTCTAGATTTATCATAGTATTTTCTTAGTTGCGTTCGCCTAATAAGATAAAAATAGGATCTATCAACTGTATAGAGAACTGGCTCAACTGTGTATAAAACTTAAGTTTTTAAGGTGTAATCTATATCTTCGTATCCAAATCATTAAGGAAATCTTTGAATACTTCTTTCGAACTACTATTTAATAAACCCATTTCTTAATTTTTATTTTTAATAGGATCGATGAGATAAAGATCAAATAATGATAGTAATCTATGTCTATAGGGAAGGGGTTGAATTTGTGGTATCTTATTACCAGAATGCCGCCACTCGGATTCGAACCGAGATGCTCTAGCACTGCTTCCTAAGAGCAGCGTGTCTACCAATTTCACCATGGCGGCTTGTCGGGTTGGTATTCAATATTATAAGGATAGATATGCTAATTTGTCAATAGATTCAAATACTGGTATTTTCTATTTTTTATTCAAATCAATGTGATGTTAGTCGTTATAACGGGGCATGGCGCAGTTTGGTAGCGTGCCATCTTGGGGTGATGGAGGTCGCAGGTTCAAATCCCGCTGCTCCGAAGGAGGAGAAATAATCCCATTCAATTCCGTCATTAAACAATATCTAACTAAAAAGGATTTCCATGGAATCAGAGCAGCTAGATTTCCAACATGAAAGAATGAGAAAGGAAAGGGTTTTCTATTATCCCTTTCACTTCTTGTTTATATTTTTATTTTCCTTAGTAAAAAATTAGCTACAAAAGGATTTTTTCTTAGTGAACGTGTCATGGCCAATTACCTTTCTTTTGAATTACCTTTCTTTTTGTTGAAAGAAAAGATAAAATGGATTTCCAACTATTCCTACTTACGTCGACGAAGGATTGAAGCATCACTATATCTATTCCTCTTCCGACTCTTCCTTCCAAGCGCACTATAACCCCAGGGGGTCACGGATTTGTTTTTACCAACTAGGGCTATTCCTTCACCACTTCCATAAGGATGGTCCACAGGATTCATAAGTATTCCTCTTACTTTAGAATGCTTACCTAGATAACATTTTGATTCATCTTTACCTAAAGTTCTATTGTTTGAATTGATGTTACCTACTTGTCCAATTGTTGCTGAGTAGTTTTCAGATATTAAATGAACCTCCCTAGATGGTAATCTTATTGTGGTCAATCCATTTTCTTTTATGTTTGGTTTTTCTATAAGACCCAACACTCTAGCTAATTGTCTTTATTTTTTACTTCTATTTCTACATTATGTATAACCATGCCCAAGGGCATATTGGTTCAAGTAGACATTTAGTTTGTAAAAATCCCTTTCCAAACTGTACAAGCCTCCCTTAGGGCATACACATTTGTGGATGTATATATATTCATGTATTAAATATCAATATAGAATAGATCTATATCCATTGATCTAGGATGAAGGGCATATATTCTATGCCTTATGTCCCGATTCTCTACATCCTAGGTCTCTCTATTCCATCATTTGGATTGTATTTTTTTTCATGTAGCATTCATAATGAATGACTATCAAATTATGAAATTTTCATGACTAAATATTCCTCATGAACAACTAGAATTTGACCATATTTGTGAATGGTTCATCTTCAGATATAAATTCACTTTCACAAATCAATTGTCCAAGGTTAACTACTGGAAATATTTTTTCACAAACATTAGATAAGGAAGAGCACCAATTAGAATTGAAGAGTTTGGAAATGATACTCTTGCATGGATTGAATTTATAATTTTTTGTATTTTCATCCATAAAATATCATTTAGGTACTTCGAATGTATTCAACTAATTATCGAAAATTGAACGTTTCTTTAACAAGAATTTATTATAAGTGATGAAATGAGAATATGAAAAACGATTAGCGATACTATGTAAATGACCCAAGAGACCTAACAATTCAATTAATTGTATAATTGGATCCTCTTGAATTGATTTCTTTAACTATAAAAACATTTTGAATCATTGAATAGAACTAATCGTGCTTGGACAATGGAAAGAGCTACTGGCTTGTCCCTCCATCGAACTAAATTAGCCAAAGGTGTGCGCTCGTGGGCCCATGCGAGAGTCTCAATCAGTTCCTGCCAATATCCACGCCAGGAAATCAGAAACATAAATCCAGTAGCCCAAACAAGATGTCCGAATAAGAACATCCATGCCCAGACAGATAGACTGTTCATACCAAAAGGATTGTATCCATTAATAAGCTGTGAAGAATTTAACCAGAGGTAATCTCTTAGCCATCCCATTAAATAAGTGGAAGACTCATTAAATTGCGCTACATTACCCTGCCATAAGGTTATATGCTTCCAATGCCAATAGAAAGTAACCCATCCAATGGTATTCAACATCCAGAAAACTGCCAAATAAAAAGCATCCCAGGCCGAAATATCGCAAGTACCGCCCCGTCCTGGACCATCACAAGGAAAACTATAGCCAAAATCTTTCTTATCTGGCATTAGCTTAGAACCACGCGCGTCTAAAGCACCTTTTACTAAAATTAAGGTTGGAGATGGAAACCTCCGAGAAGAGTTAGAATAGCAGTTCCTGCCCCTTGTGAGGTACCAAATAAATGACTATTAGAATCAGGATTTTGAGCATAAAGATTCCACTGACCTGTAAAAAGAGGTTCCAACCCTTGGGGATGTGGTAATACATTTAAGAAATTATCCCATCTGATGTGTTCTCCTCTTGATTCGGGAATAGCAACATGAACTAAATGCCCCGTCCAAGCTAATGAACTGACTCCGAAGAGCCCCGACAAATGATGATTGAGACGAGACTACTCCCTCTAATGAATGCAAGTTTTTCCCTATTAATGGATCTTATCAAAATAATTAAATTAATTGGTGAATATAATCCATCAGAGCAACCTTCATCATACTTCTTCGTCCCTCAAATAAGCACCTCGGATCATCATTCACCTTCGGTCTCCACGATGATCACATCATTGTCTAGAAAATTTGTGTTCATGCTCACCAAGTATTTTTATTAGCGGAAAAATTGCATTATATAAGCAAGGCATTGGAACTATATGAGTAAGGCAATGGAATGAATTAGGAGTTGATCATTAGATCTGGTATGAATAAAAAATCATATTATGTTATACTATTTTCCTTGTAAGATTCAAACTTTAATCTCCTTAAAATTTGAGGAATCTATCTATTGAGTTAATGTCATTTGATGGTTAAGGAGGAAGGACTCTAGTACAACCTCTTTTTCTCTGAAATAAAATGCATGATTATAATTTTTGTTTGGTTCATATTTATTCTTAAGAGGATCATATGAACAAACTTAAAATTATAATGATTGATGTTGTGTAACATATAATTGTTGGTAATTGATTTTGTGAAGTTACTTATATTATAAAAATTTTAACAAAAGAAAAAAAAAGTCATATTTTCAAACATACATTATGAATGATTTGTTTTTTTTCAAATATTTTATATTATAAGATTTTGATTAGTTTTTTGAAAAGTTAAATAGGATAAGTAACTACTTGAGTTCAAGCATATTTTTAAATTTTAATTTATTACGCCCATAGGCATCCTGGTAGCCAGGAAGGAGAGCCACGTCGTAAAAAATATTAATATTTTATTAAAAAGCCGACATTAAGAAAATTATTCGTCGACATTAAGGGTTACGATGGATTTAAAATATTTAAAAAATATTTAAACTATGAGATAAAAAATATTTAAACTATGAGATAGGTGCCTCGAGATTGATAACTCTCTGCGTTTATAGACATATATATTTTATATATCTAAGCTAGTTTTATTAGTCGCACAAATTAATGTTATATTTGTAAATTAAAAAGTTTATAGAATAATAAATAATAAAATATATTATATATTTAATTAAATAAAAAATAATACTATAACATTCATTAATTTTTTAAATCATTAAAAAAATTATTTTAAAAACAAACTTATTCTTGCATTTATTTTATCAAAATATATTAATATTAAAAAAAATTGAAAAATAAGTTTTAGTATATCATAATTATAAGAGAAAATTTTACAAAATAATTATTTGATCATCGTAAACATTCAATTAAAAAAATCACCTGCATTCTTCAAACCGCGTCGTGGGCGAGTGTGTGAGGGACGTCGTGGGGAGTGTGTGAGGGGTGGGTGTGTGTTAAATTCCCTGTTGATAAGTATAACTCTCGGCTTTACGAGGGATCATGGTTGGGAGGAGACTGCTCAACCTCGTGAGTTGGTCATAGGGATTTCTTACACTAACCAAACAAAAAAAAATCACAAACATTCAAAAAAATCAACACATTTAATGTTTGATTATAAAAAATATATTCTATTTTTTTTATATATATTTATAAGAGAGTTGATTACAACCACACTATTTTTAGTAATCTACAAGCACCAAGCACAGGATTGCTCCCACCAAATCTATTCTACCTTATTGTTGTTGACCTAAAGTGAAGGTGACCACCAATTGTTTGGGATTATCATATGTATAATGCACACTCAAAGGATTCAGATCAGACTACTACTTTTGCAAATAAGTTGTCCTAAAGTTTGAACCTAAAGAGGACCACCAATTGCTTGGGATTATCGTATGTGTAATGCACACTCAAAGTATTCAGATCAGACTACTACTTTTGCAAATAGGTTGCCCCAAAGTTTGAACCTAAATATCTTCTTTGTAGATATCTAACCACACAAACAAACAATTATCAATCCATCTAATCTTTGAGACAATGATTTATGTTTCTTTTATAAAAGTGGAAGATTAAAAATAATATTTTACGTTAAAGATACCAAATAAAAAATACAGATCGTTGATCGTTAATAATTTATTGAAAGGAAACTTAGAAACAACTTTTACATTTTAAATAATTTATGAATATTTTTATTAAATTTAATTTATATATTAAATGTATAATAAATAAATGATCCCTCATGCTACTCATACGAATAATGAAAGAAAATTTGCCTTAGTCGCACTTTGACACAAACAAGAAACCACGGGGCCACCAACCACCAACCACCGACCACCAAGGAAAAGTTGGCTTCTACACAGAAACTTAGGAGAAAGATATTAAAAATATATCAGTTATGATATGATTTTAACAATTGTATTTTAGGTTATATAAATCATATTTCGATCTGGCTGATAATTAAAATCTTCCATTTTATTTCTGATATGTGTCATATCTCTTCAAGATCACATAGTGATTGTGATGACACACCATACGCCGAATCCACCGTCAAATAGTTGATTGGAGGATATTAGCTCATCGTGGGCTCCACGAGAAGTCGGTGCAGAGTGCGGAACAGCTCAGCTAAAAGCAATGGTTGTAGGTGCATATTTAACTTTTTGCCATGGCGAGACACAGACGGTGGTCCTCAAAGTCACGGTTGTCTTTGTACAGATGGTTACACTGAAAATATCATCACATCAATTAAGAACTAGTTAAAGGTTTTTGTTGGGATAGTTCAACCGTATATTATTGGTATTTGATTTGATTTTGATTGTAAGGTGGGATAGGGGATTATTTAAAGAGGTGGGTAGGGAATTATTTAATAATAATAATAAATAAAGGGATTTAGGTCACTCCAAATAAACATTTAAAAAAATGGAACAAAAAATTTAAAAAATAAAAAATAAAAAAATTAAAGATTTTTTAATTATAAAACAAACTTTATGGAACTTTATGTTAAAGTAATTATAAAATTATAAATATTTAATTTATATCTCTTACTTCCGTAGTATATATTATTGTTATAGACGTATTGTAAGAGTTTATTTGGTTTTCTAAGATGGATAATATAAGGGTTAGATTAAATCCCCATAGGTTGAAGTCTTTAGTATAAGAAGGTAGCATTATATTAATTTGTAGTATGCATCAAACAAAAAGAAATAAATTATTATTTTAATTGTTTAGATGAGGTTAAAATTCAATTCTCTTACATAAGGTTATATTATTGCAACATTTTAAAAAACTATATTATCATGGTATTACAACAAATCTTATTATTATGGGTTGCCTTAGGGTAGGTGAGGGAGTTCAGTGAAGAACTATCTCCTTTGGCAACATAACTTCCTTAGCAACAAATTTGAACGACAGTCAATTAAACAAGGTTTGAACAATGGGCAATCTACGTCACTATTTCTCCATTTAAACAACACTAGTAATCACTTGAATGACATGATGCAACTTTCTCTTGAACGACATGGTACAACTTCCACTTGAAAGGCATGGTGTAACTTCCACTTGAATGACAATTCTTACTTGGCCAATTTGAATGGTAATTGCTTTAAACAATAATGTTTTCCCACTGAATGGTGCTTTGAACCTTCACTCGAATGATGGTTAATTCTTCACCTGAATGGTGTTGTATTGAACAATACTCTTATTTATCTTAATTATAATCAATAATCCTCACTCGAATGATCCTAATTCCCACATTTTAATTTAAATTGTGCTTGTCTTCGAACAACATTCAATCCCTCACTTGAACAGTGTCTTAGTTCTTATTGGAATGAGACTAGGTTCTTTCTTCTAACACAACTTTATTCCAACTATCTTCTGCACATTGGAATGATGCCTTTACTCGGGTTGCAACCATACTCTATCTTCTATTGTAGTCCTATAATCTATGTTTCTCTCCTTTCTTTCCTATCCTCCTTCCAAACTCGTTGTCCCTTTCCTCTTATTCTTCTATACATGCATTGTTTCTCCTTTCTCTTTCTCTTTTATATGCAAAATGCAATAGTTATCCAAACGGTTTACCAACCGTTATTTAATAAAATATTTAATAAACAATATAGGTTGGATGCCCCACTTCATACTCATTGGGTAAGAGGAAATGTTTCATGAGCAAAATCTTAGGAACATTTCTTGGAATCTGGAATTGAGATGCCATACTTAGCAATCTTGGAAGCATTCATCCATGTCATTGCTTCAGCTATCTAATTATTCTATGTGACCAGATACTCATAATATACTTTACCTCTTGTTCTCTTGGCCACTCTAGAATATATTATTATCTCTATTTCATCCCATTCCTCTTTTGGTTACTCCATTATCCATTCTTCCATCAAGAAATCAATGGTGATGCTTTTAATACTACTTGTGGATTTGTTACAACAGGGAAACAAATCTACCACATTAAAATTGATGAGATGTCTACTGCTTTCGGGAGTTTGACTTCATAGGCATTCGCTACAAATTTCTTCAAAACATTACAAGGTCCAATCTTATTCTAATTGAGCTTGTTGTAAGTGCATTTCAGGAATCTTTCCTTTTGTAAATTGTCAAAACTAAGTCTTCCACCTGAAATTCTTATATCCTTCACTTGAGATCAGCATGTTGCTTGTATTTTATGGCACTCTTTTCTAAATCAACCTTTACTTCCCAATGTAAATCATGCATGTAATCAACAAAATATTTTGTTATAGCACTATGTCTTTGAAAATAAGTTGTATTCCATAACTCATCTACTCCTCTTGAATATATTCCATACATAATTTGAAATGGAACCATGGTTGTGCTTTTGTTTATTGAATTGCTATATGCAAACTCTACTTGTGCCAGTATGGTATCCCACAATTTTAATTTCTAATCAACTAAGCACCTCAAAAAATTGGCAATGCTTCTATTCACAACTTTGATTTATCCATCCATTTATGGGTGAGAAGCTGAACTAAAGCTCAATTTTGTGTCCAATTTGTTTCACAAAGAATACAAAAAATAGCCCGCAAACTTAGTATATCTATTTGGCACAATGCTTTTTGGAAAACCATGCACTCTTACAACTTCTCAAAAGAACAAATCAACAATATGAGTAGTATCATTCATTTTATTGCAAGGTGTGAAACTTGTCGTCTTCAAAATCTATTGCCAACAAGAAAAATGGAATCATTAGGTCTTTTTATTTGAGGTAATCCAAGGACAAAGTTCATACTTATGTCCTCCCATGGCATTTCTGGTATTCGTACTGACTGATACAAATAAGTGTTTTGGCTTCTCCATATTAGCAAATTGACAACCTTGCATGAACCTTTCTATATCTACGCTCATTCCTAGACAATAATAGCTATCAAAAAGTTATCCCATGGTCTTGTCTACTTTGAAATGTCCAAGAAATCGTCCACAATGTTTTTTTCTTATCAAATTCTCTCTCATTGAGCTCCACGATATGCATAATAAATGTCCCTTGAATAATAATATTTCTTGGATAAAATAATCCAATCATGGTATTCTATTTTTTGCATTAGGGTTTCTACATTTTACCCAAGCTTCTTTGAGGTTCAAATCATCAACATAAAGCTCTTTCATTGTATCCAAATGTGCAACTTCAATCTTTGTTGCATTCACCAACAAACTTCTACTCAAGGGATTTGCTACTAGATTGGAATTACCACTTCTATGTTTCCAAGCAAATGAGTAACTTCGAAGATACTCCACCTATTTCATATGTCATTGGTTTAATTTTATTTGATTATTAATAAACTACAAAGCATGATGATCTGTAAATAGCACAAATTCCTTCAATAATAGGTAATATCTCTACTTCTTCAGTGCTTGCACAATGGCATAAAAATCCTCTCATAAACTAAATATTTCCTCTTTGCTTCATTTAAATTTTGCTAAAATAGGTGATGGGTCTACCTTCTTGACTTAAAACTCCTCTAATGGTTGTTCCACTTGCATCACAATCTACTTGGAAAACCTTGTTAAATTTTGGCAATACCAGAACTAGTTGCTTTGTGACTTTATCCTTCAAGATTTAAAAGATCAGTTTTGCTACACCTATCCATTAGAATTCATGTCTACCTCCCTTCACTTTTTTTTGTGAATGGAGCACAAATTCCACTAGCCAAACAATGGAAATGTATGGCTTCAAGCATAATCCTTGGCAATGACCACTCCATAATAGCCTTGACTTTTGCTAGGTCCATTTTCTTGGATATGACAAAACCCAAAGTTAACAATTTCTTCTTCATAAAACTATATTTTTCAAATTAATCAACATTTTTTCCTCCTTCAACCTTTGTAAAACTAACCTTAGATGCATTAGGTGTTCTTCCGTCATCTTGCTAAACACCAAAATATCATCCAAGTAAAATACTACAAAACTACCAAGAAAATGCTTCAAGACCTCATTCATCAATAGCATAAAAGTGCTAGGTGCATTCATCAACCCAAATGACATGACCAACCATTCATACAAGTCTTCTTTGGTCTTAAACATGGTCTTCCACTCATCTCCTTATTTGATTCAAATTTTATGGTAACCACTCTTCAAATCAATATTTGTGAAGTACTCTGCTCCATTCAAATAATCCATTAAGTCATCCATATGAATTAATGAAAACCTATATTTTATTATGATTCTATTGATAGCCTAGGATTCCATGCACACATACCATTCTCCTTATTTTTTGGTGCTAGTAGAACTAGTACTGCACATGGGTTCAAGATTTTTTGGTGCTATATTCATACTTGTATCTTGAGACATGGGTTCATATAGAATATAGCCTAGGATTCCATGCACACATACCATTCTCCTTAGACTTGTCTCTTCATCTCTTAATTTTCCATGGGTGTCATCTTATAGGCTACCTTGTTCGGAAAAATTATTTTAGGTATGAAATTTATTTGATGACTAATGCTTCTCATAGGTGGCAACCCATCAGGTAATGCTTCTTCATTTGCTTGTGTAATATGGCTATGGGCTTACTTTCCATACTTGTTGGTTTATTGTGCTTAAAGGTATTCATATGCTTTATGTCATTCTTGTATCTATAACACTTATCAATAAAACAACATCCTCTACCTCTACCAAATCTACCTTGCCCTCTCAATGATTCACCCTTTTCTCAGGTACTTTTGTTGAAACTATTTGTTTGCAAGAAATTTTCTCCATCACAAGCTTGTTTCCCTCTTACTTCATGGAACTGTCCTCTTCCTCTTGAAGACTATCCTCTCCATCTAGATTTATTTTTCTGTCTATGTAACAAATTTTCCTCTGCCTTGAGTGCATACTAATATGTCTCTTTTATATTTTTGATTTGAATCATACCAATTTCATCTTGTATGGACAATATTAGTCCATTTATATATCTTGCCACCTTCTCCTCATCATCTTCTATATGACCTTCTCTTATGGTCAATTTATAGAATTATTCCATATATTCTTTTACTTCTAACTCCTTCTTATTGAGGTCTTGGATTATTCTAAATAATTTTATCTAATGATTAACATGTAGAAATTTTAATAAAAATTTTATTGCAAACTTATCCTAAGTTCAGATTCTATCTTTAACTTTTCACTTTCTATTTGGACATATTATCCCACCAAATTAGAGCATGTCCCTTCAATAAGGTGCATGCAAATTTTACCTAATTTGGATCCTCCATTGATTCATAATCAAAGAATCTCCCCATGTGTATTATGCAATCTATCAATCCTTCAAGATTCAATTTTCCATTAAAATTGGGGGTATCCATTTTTGTTTTCTTCCCATGCTTGAAATTTGCCCAAATCAACTGTTGCTATGGTTTTTCTCCTTGTTTTTCATCTTGAGTTTTTAGGTGACTATTTTTCTCCTCTTTACTATAACTAACCTCTTCAAGATTAATGACTCTTCTTTGGGCAGTCTCAATTGCATGTAGTCTAGAAATGACTCCTCCTAGCACTTCAACTATATCCATTGGTCAAGGTCCCATACCACATGGTCTTCCTCTTACTTGTGCCATCTCTCCTTCAACATAATTTGTAGATTTATGAAATTATACTCGCTTTGTTACCAAATTATGCAGTAACAAAGAGGGATTTCAATGAAGAATTACCTCCCTTAATATAATAATTTCTTTAGAAATAGATTTGAATGACAATCAGTTGAGCAAGGTTTGAATGATGGGCAATCTTATGTCACTATTTCTCCACTTGAACAACATTAGTAGTCACTTGAATGTCACAATGGAATTCCACTTGAACGACATAGTGCAACTTCCACTTGAATGACAATTCTTACTTGTTGGTCGATTTGAATGATAATTGCTTTATATGACAATGTGTCAATTATGCTTTGAACCTTAACTTGAACAATGATTAATTCTCACTTCAATAGTGTTGTATTTGAATGAATCTCTTATTTATAGGAATAATAATCACACATTCCTCACTTGAATGATCATAATACCCATATTTTCATTTGAAGAAGGCTTCCCTTTGAAAATGTTTACTCTCTCACTTGAATGATGTCTTAGTCCTTACTAGAATGATACTGGGTTCTTTCTTCAAACGACAACTCTATTACAACTATCTTCTACACACTAGAATGACACCTTTGCTTGGGATGCAACCACACTCTATCTTCTCCTACAATATTATAATCTATGTTTCTCTTCCTTATTTCCTATCCTCCTTTCAAACTTGTCATCCTTTTTTTATTATTATTTTATGCAAACACTATTTCTTCTTCCTCTTCCTCTTTTATATGCAAAATATGATAATTATCCAAATGGTTCACCAACCGTTTAATAAATTATTTAATAAACTTTATAGCTTGGATGCTCTCGCATTAGTAGGACTAAATAACTTAGTGTAAGGTTTTGAACTTGGGTCACTATAATACTATTGCATTCCAACTATCACTAATCCATAATTCCTTACTTGTTTGTTATACTAGTTTTTATGTATTGAAATAATTTAAAGCTGGTAAATATAATATTAGATCTTGATTATTTATCCTTTTAGAGATATAATATTTTTTTGAGAAGCTACATTGTACAAACAATTACATTAGACGTTCTATTACATCCCATATACTGAAGTATTTCAAGCATATGGAACATTAACATCCACTGCTTATCATCAAAAGGATATAATACATTTTGTGTTGAAAATATATTTTGAAGTTATTAAACAAGTGAAAGACCAATTATAAGGAAAAATAAACACATTTAGGAGTAGACATAGCACAAATAAACATCTCCTAATATGATTGGTTAAATCCTCTACGTTGTAGATATAGGATTTAGGAATAAATTTTCTCATAGCATTAATAAATCTAGGTGTAAACACCCAAATTAGAACTAAGAAATACATGACAAACTTGAATTACCTATGAATTAATAAAATTAATAAAATCAAATCATGAATCAATTTGAACTAATCAAATCACATGAAATTGAATAAAATTTTGATGGAAACCTAAAGCATGTGCTACTCAAAACATGAACCACATAACAACATCAAAAAATCATAAATCTTAATAAAAACTTAAAATATAATTGTGATAACTATATCCTAAATAAAGTTGATAAAAACATCATTTGACTATCTTTTTCTTTAGAAGAACCTAAAAAATATTTAAAGTGGGCAATTAATGACCTAATACAACTACGTGTAACTCAACATTAAATTATTTTCTAATGGGTAAATTTGACAATTAATAGATTGGATTGTTATATTAGAAATTGTGACACATCTATAACATATCTAGAAGAGATAGCAATTCATCTACAACATATCTACAAGAGATAACAACACATTACAAGTTTATCTTTAGTAGGAAACACACATGGTATACGAAGTGGTAATTTTCTTATTCTTAGAGCTTTTATCTAGCATTTTTCATCTTCAATTGAGATCATCAGATTTTTTAGAATCTATCTTATGTTTTAACTTTACAGGTATTATCTATGAGGGGATCATCTTTAGATCTACATATTTACTATAAATATTCAACAAGGTTATGCATGCTAAGAGTACCAATCATCTTTTAGGTATAACCTCTATCTTGTAATTTCTATCCTCTATATTTTCAAGCAAATGTTTTTGGGATCTAGAGAGATTTTGAGAGACAATAATCTAATGGAAGCTTTTAGAAGGACTTTTTACAAAGCTTGGAGGGAGATAGTAAATATTACATGGTGCATGCAATCTCTTTTGGAACCATTCTTTGGATACCTATAGATAAAAGCTTAGGATGAGCTTTTTTAATCTCTACACCTTTAGGTCTCCATTTTAATCATTTTTAGTTTCATTTCAATTCAAGAATTTTAATCTACTTTAGTTTTAGCATGTGCTCTTGATTTATCATTACTTTTTTTCTAATCCCTTTGCTTGATCAGATATCCACTTGGCATGTACATTTTTAGGATATTTTGTTATAGATTTTAACAAGTTAAAGAAGGTAAACTAGGGGTCTCTATCAACCTCCATACTATTTTCTTGTTAACATTCTCTTTATCTATCATATTATTTTTCTCTTAATTTTTTTTGTGATATTTAGGCCTTTAGAGATCCCCTATATTAGCTTTGATTCTATAAATCCATAATAAATTCTTTGTTTCAGATGACTTGTTCATCAAATCTAACCCATTTTATCCTAGTCATTAACATGACTAGACATTAGTGTCAATAATTCTTTTGACACTAGAATCAATGATGCTAACACATTAGTGGTCGCATTCAATAATGTTTTTGATAGGAAGCCAAAACAAATCAATATGAGAAAAAATGTGGGTTAAAACAGGTAAATTACTATTTTTCTATACTTGTTAGTTTTTTTTTATCTAAACATCTTTCTATTTCTAAAACTTACCTGTATTAGGGGCTTGACTAAGGAAAACCTAAAATCCTTCAACCCCTCTTTGTCTTTCCTATTTTTATTGTAAGTTTACAAATCCAATGAACATCATAATTATCCTAAAAAATTAGGTATGCAACTCTCACCTTTCCTTTTAGAATCTTAAGCAATTCTCTGTTTATTAAAAGGGAAATTAAATAACCTAGCTTTAGAGTTAGATTTTGTATTTGGTTAGCAAGTTAAATATCTATTATTGATAGATTAGGATTAATCAAAATTAAAATTATCATTAGCCTAAGCAAATAAGAATCTTAGGTTCACTACTTAGACACACAACTTTGAATATAGCTTCATTAAAATATATTTCAACTTTTCTTTTAAATAATTTGGTAGTGTTTACTTTACAAATTTCTTTAGAAAATTATAGTGAAAGCTTTGCTTTAACATTTCATTATTTTGACAATAAAATTTATAAGCACTTTCTTTTATTGTATTTCATTTCTTGTAAATATTTTGTTTATTTTGTTCTTGTTAGTATTTTTTATATTCTCTTTCATCATTAGTAGAATAATAATTTATCTTAGACCAAAATGCATACAAAATTCTAGTGTTCTTCATAAACTAAAACACAAGCTTTAATCCCATACAAATCTAAATTTGAATCTCCTATCCATACCCCTTTGAGGTGGACCTAGCATTAAAGAATGGTATTCATTGACTCAAAATTGCAACCCCATTTGCCCAACTTGGCATCATATTTTGGTGAACCTAACTTGAACACCACATGGGTCCCTAGAATTTTGTAGGCACTAAGTTAAATCTGATTCTAAAACTTGAACAAAAAAAATAAGAATATTAACTAAAAAATTTTAAAAACTAAAAATTTGAAGAACATTAAAAATTAAAACTTTGAAAAATTAAACATTAGAATCTAAAATTACATTTTTATTGTTAATATATTTATGCATTCACAAGAAATATCATAAGAAGATATAATACAAGGAGCACATCAAAGCAATCCTTTCCATTCCAAGAAGAGGAAAGAAAATATTTTCTTGGATAGGAGAATCCAATATTTGATAATAACAAGATGATTCTTATAACTAGATCCCACCTAGTCCTACCCATGATGCTTAAGGTAGGATAATATTTTTATTCAAAGCCATGTCCCATTTTCTTAAGAATAATAGGGAGGATTTAGAGAAATTTTGAAAAATAATTCATCTCATTTTTAAAACTTCTCAAGAGATGGTTTCCATTATTGATCAAATTCTAATTTCAAACATGACCCAATGTTATCAAGACTTTAGTGGTACTCATAAACCATCCTTTGGTTCCATGAATGTGACTATATGAAATATAACTATGTTAATTCTAAACCACAATAATAACTCAACTTGTAATATAACAACATCTATTATAACTATAACTAAAAGAGATGAGATTAGTTAATCTCCTCCAAGCGTTAGAACCACACCTTAAAACTTCATGCCTTCTCTTAAAGATCTATTTTCATACTTTGAGGTTAGAGAAAACACCATCTATCATGTACCTCAAGCAAGTGTTGGTCAAAGCTTTCAATTTCTCAAACTTAGCTAAAGATTTTCTCTTATATTGAGGATCTTAAATGGGACTCTTACATGCCTTCTTATGCAAACATTATTCATTCAACACTATTGAGCAAGGTGCAGAAATAGTATTGTCATTGTTGTCAACACAGTTAGATAGATCAGTTGATGAAGTGTACAAGAAGTCAGACAGATCAATTGATGAAGTATACAGGAGTTAAGAGGTCATTCAGAGTATGTACAGTGAGTTTCCAAGAAGACCGAAGTGCTCCAGTTGCAAAATATCAAAGAAAAAGACAAGAAAAGTGTCGCGATATCGCGACATATACAGCAGGCAAGAAAAATTGTCGCGATTTTGCGACATGTTGGAAGAGAGAGAAGAAGAAAGAAAAACTGTCGCGATTTCGCGACATGTTGGAAGAGAGAGAAGAAGAAAAAAATTGTCGTGATATCGCGACATGTTCGGAGAGAAAGAGCAAGAAAGAAAAACTGTCGCGATTTTGCGACATGTTGGAAGAGAAAAAGACAAGTAGAAAAAGTGTCGCGATTTCGCGACATATTGCAAGAGAAAGAGGAGAGAGAAAAAGGTGTCGCGATTTCGTGACATGTTTCATTTGATCCAAAGCAAGAGAAAGAGGAGAGAGAAAAATATGTCGCGATTTCGCGACATGTTTCATTTTTGCGGTCCAAAGCGAAGAGAAAGAGGAGAGAAAAAGGTGTCGCGATTTCGCGACATGTTTCATTTTTTCGCGGTCCAAAGAGAAGAGAAAGAGGAGAGAGAAAAAGATGTCGCGATTTCGTGACATGTTTCATTTTTGTGGTCCAAAGCGAAGAGAAAGAGGAGAGAGAAAAAGGTGTCGCGATTTCGTGACATGTTTCATTTTCGCGGTCCAAAGCGAAGAGAAAGAGGAGAGAGAAAAAGATGTCACGATTTCGTGACATGTTTCATTTTCACGGTCCAAAGCGAAGAGAAAGAGGAGAGAGAAAAGGTGTCACGATTTCGTGACATGTTTCATTTTTGTGGTCCAAAGCGAAGAGAAAGAGGAGAGAGAAAAAGTGTCGCGATTTCACGACATGTTTCATTTGCGGTCCAAAGCGAAGAAAGTAGGAGAGAAAAAGGTGTCGTGATTTCACGACATTTTATTTCATAGTCAAGCGAAGAGAAAGAGTAGAGATGAAAAAGTGTCGCGATTTCATGACATATTGCAAGGAAGAAAGTTGTACGGACGAAAAAGTGTCGCGATTTCGTGACATATTGCAAGGAAGGTTGTACGGACGAAAAGTGTCGCGATTTCGTGACATATTGCAAGGAAGAGTGTACGGACAAAAAAGTGTCGCGATTTCGTGACATATTGCAGGAGAGAGAGTCCAGAGAAAAAGTGTCGCGATTTCATGACATGTTGGGGAGAGAAAGTGCTAGTAGGAGAAAAGTGTCGCGATATCGCGACATGTTGAAGGAGAGAAAGTCTAAGGAGAAAAAGTGTCACGATATCGTGACATGTCGTGTTCGCGACCCAAGGCAAGAGAAAGTGAAGGAGAAAAAGTGTCGCGATATCGCGACATGTCGGTTTTCGCGACCTGAAGGAAGAGAGAAAGAAGGAGAAAAGTGTCGCGATATCCTGACATGTCGATTTTCGACTAAAGGAGGAGAGAGAAGAGTAAGAAGGTGAAAGTGTCGCGATATCGCGACATTGTGTTTTCGTGGGTGCAAAGCCGAGAAGAGGACAAAGAGGCAGAAGTGTCGCGATTTCATGACAGGTCACTTTGGCACGAGCAAAGAAGAGAACCCAACCGAAATAAGATATGTGATAGTTAACTGGAGTTATACGGCAGTTACAGGTGCAGTTGTAGAAGAAATTCATGCAGATAAAATAAGAAGAGTTAACTAAAGTAGTTACGTCAGTTACAGGTGCAGTTACAGTGAAAACGCATGCATGCATAGAAAAGAATACGAACAGTCATGAACAAGAAGACGAACAGTCATGGTAAAGGTATATGTGTCAATACGTTGCATGTAACGTGTTTAAAAAAATGCCCACTCTATATATACAAAAGGAGTGATTAACAAGTGGCAGATGAGAATATGAAAGAAATAGTTACAATTGACAAGTGGCGTATGAGAAATGAAAGAAGGAGTTATAACTAGGAGTTACAAAGCGAAAGGATTGTTATAAAAGGAGGCTCGCGTGGAGAATTACATGCTGCTAAAAAGAGAGAAAAAGTGTTGCAAGAAGAGGGTTGAAGAGTGTCGTAAGAAAGAGTTGAGCAGAGCCGTGAGAGCCGAAGAAGTGCAGTAAGTAGAGCTTTTAGTGTGTGTGGCAGTCTGGTGAAAAGTGAGAGAGGTTGGGTAAGCAATAGACCAGTCAGGGTCTTGAATAAGTGAAGGCATTTTTATGTCAGTCTTATAGCTTAAAATTTGCAGTCCAAGTAGGTGCTTGGAATTAGGGGTTGGTGCTCCTTTCTGTGGGTGCAGATAAATCAGGAGTTGGTGCTCCTTCCGGTAGGTGCTTGGTAAAGTGATTGTAAAATTGATATTTTGCAAAGGCTGGATTTGGACGTTAATCCAAGCGATCTGTTTTGAGGAGTAGCCAAATTGGTGAACCTCGTTACATCGTGTGTTGTGGAATGCTCTCTTGTGATACTTGCTTTATCCGACTTAAATATTCATTGTTTCAGTATTAAGAGTTGTAGATTTGAATTTTAAATAGCTACACCGATTCACCCCCCCCTCTCAGTGTCATTGTGAGACTAACAATTGGTATCGGAGCCAGTTTCCTTATCCAAGCTAAATCAGCTAGGGTTGATCTTGGATTAGTCAAAATGGCAGGTGGCGAAGGATTCTCTTCAAACAAAGCACCATTGTTTGATGGAACAAATTACTCATTTTGGAAACTCGGGATGCAGACATATCTGTGTGCTTTGGGTTTCGACATTTGGGAGTCGATGAGACAGTGGATACACAATACCCACCACTCCTCCAACCGATGCTGTCGGTAAGAAATTGTTTGAGAATAACTCTAAAGCCAAAAATGCTATCATGTGCGGTTTAGTGGACAACGAACTGATAAAGATTATGAGTTGCAAAATGGCAAAAGACATGTGGGACAAACTAAAGAGCATTCATGAAGGAGACGACAAGATCAAGGAGGCCAAGCTACAAATGCATCGAGCTCAGTTCGAAGCATTAAAAATGAATGACGATGAGAACATAGAGGCATACATGCTGAGAGTTAATGGAATCATTAATGCGATTAGAGGACTCGACGAGGAAATGGAAGATGTTGTCATCGTGAAAAAGGTACTAAGATCTCTTCCCCAAAGATTTGATGCTAAAGTTTCAGCAATAGAAGAAGCTAAAGATCTAAACACTTTTAGCATGGATGAGATGCATGGTTCTTTGACTGCATATGAAATGAGAATAGGAAAAACTAAACCCACAGACAGAGAAGCTGCTTTTAAAGCACACAAAAATATAAAAGTAAAGCAAGAATCCGAGGAAGAAGAAACATCAGATGAAACGGAAGCGAACTTTGTTCGAAAACTAATAAGGGGAAAAGGAAAATATAGAGGAAAGCTACCATTTAAGTGTTTCAACTGTGGAGGCGTTGGACACTTTGCAACTAAATGTCCACTTAATGAGAAAAGCAAAAGTGATGAAGGTTCACATCAAGAAAGAAGTGACTGGAAGAAGAAACCAAATTTTAGAAAAGGCAACTTCAAGAAGAAAAGTTTCATATCCAAGAATGTCAATCCTTCAGAAGATAGCCCTGATGAGGATTCTGAAGAAGAAACAGGTGAAGCTCTTTTCATGGCATTCGAAGAAGAAAAATCAGAAGAAAAACAAGAAGGTGATGAAAAATTTGAGGCCGAGGCTGAAGTAGATTTGGAAGGTGAGTTGGTCACTGCACTTCAAGAGCTGAGTATAGAAAGGAAAAAGAATAAGAAAACTTCAAGAAAGCTTGAGGATGCCAATGAAATCATAACCATCTTGAAAGTACAGATAGACAAATTTAAGAAAATATCTGAAGATATCGAAGTACAATTAACCGTGAAAATAGATGAGTGCAGCAAGCTAGAAGAAGAGATTGTTGGCTTAAGGATGCAGCTAGAAGAGATGAATCAAAAAATGACTTGCTATCACAAACTTGAAGGAAGTTCTGTGAAGCTGGATAAGATTATAAGCAACCAAAGGTCTACAGGCATCAAATTTGGGTTAGGCTTCGTCGAAGCAGAATCATCGAATGGATCAAAGGCCACAACTATAGAACCCATAAAGAATGAAGACAAGATCAGGGTTGATCAAGAAAAAATGAAACATTCTAAAGAAAGCAATAATGCCAGGCACGAGAAGAGTATTGACAATGATGGATTCACCAAAGTCACTCATCAAAGGAGAAGAAGATTTATGGCGCCTACTACAAAATGGCAAAGACCATCACCCAGGTTCACTCATTCCTTTTCTCGGTTATTGTTTTAAATGCAATGGTTATGGACATAAGATTTCTAAATGCAAGTACAAAGTAGCACAAAGGAACTTTTCCAATAGAAATGTTTTTTCACCATTGATGGATTATGCAGTAGAATGTTATAACTGTCATAATTTTGGGCACATTGCAAGAAATTGTCGAAGCACATTTGCAGCAAATAAACATCAGGGAAGAAAATTTCAACCAAATGGTTGGAAACAAAATAGAAAATTTCTCGAAAAACAATACAGGCCACTGACAAAGAAAAGTCAAAACAAGTGACCAAACCTGCAATCAAACCAGAGTGGAAACAAAAGGAGCAACCCAAGGAAGAAAAGGAATCCTTGATTGTACAGACAACATTTAAAGCACAGAACAAATCTGCACCATGGATACTGGATAGTGGATGCTCCAGTCATATGACAGGGGACAAACAAAAATTTGAAAAGTTACAGAAATACGAAGGTGGTTCTGTAAAATTTGGAAATAATGATGGCGCTAAGATAGTTCAAAAAGGATCAATTAAGATCAGTGACGGAAAAATCAAGTCGAAAGAAGTCCTGTTTGTGATTGGTCTGAAGCATAACTTATTAAGCGTAAGCCAGATTTGTGATAGAGGTCATGAAGTAATTTTCAAGAAGCAGGGTTGTGAAGTCAGAACAACAAATTGTGGAAAGTTGATCGCAACTGGATCAAGGACATTTGGAAACCTGTATACTCTCTCAGAGACTTCAGAAAGAGCATGCTTGATTGGACAAGCAGAAGAAAATTGGTTGTGGCACAAGAGGCTCGGTCATATTAGCTTTGACAATCTAATAAAGATCAGCTCAAAAAGGGCAGTGAGAGATATTCCCACCATTGGTAAACCTTTAAATAGCATTTGTGCTTCATGCCAAAAGGGGAAGCAAACTAGAGCCACATTTAAAACAAAAGAATACTTCACAAGCAAACCTTTAGAACTAATACATACCGATTTATGTGGACCCATGAGAACACAAAGCATAAATGGTGACAAATACTTTATGTTGTGCATAGATGACTATTCCAGGATGACATGGGTACTATTTTTGAAGCTTAAATCAGATGCCTTTGAAATGTTCAAGATTTTCAAAAAACAAGTTGAGAATCAAACAGAAAAAAGAATTAAATGCTTAAGATCAGATAGAGGAGGAGAGTTCATCTCAGAAGAGTTTGCAGAGTACTGTGAAAAGTATGGGATTAGGAGACAGTTTTCAGCAGCGAGGACACCTCAGCAGAATGGAGTGGTAGAAAGAAAGAACAGGACAGTGCAGGAAATGGCATGGACTATGTTGACTGAGAGCAAAATAGTAGACAGATTTTGGAAAGAGGCAGTCCATACTACGGTTTACATCCAAAATAGGTGCATGTTGAGGACGCATGAAAGCAAAACTCCGTATGAACTATGGTTCGGTAAAAAGGCAACAACAAGATACTTTAAAGTTTTTGGAAGCAAGTGTTACATCAAAAGAACTGAAGATAATCTTGGAAAATTTGAAGATAGAGCTGATGAAGGTATTTTCCTAGGCTATTCGACAAAAAGCAAAGCCTACACTTGCTACAACAAGAGGCTAAAGAAAATTGTGGAGAGTGTCGATGTTAAAGTTGATGAAGGTAGGGAACAAGAAAGAAGCTATAAAGAAAACTACCCAATATATGAAGAAGTTATTGAAGGAGATGATGAAAAGGAAACCGAAAAGAAACTAAAAATTGACTCAGATGAGTTAAGTAGTGACTCAGAAGAGGAAGAAAACAAGAAATTCAAAACAGGAAATTGGCAAAAAAATCATCCTAGAGAGCAAATAATTGGAGATCCCACATATGGTGTTCAGACAAGAAGATGAGTAGTAAGTAACTACTCTCTATTATCCAGCATTGAGCCCAAAAATGTTGTTGAAGCAAGCAAAGATGAAAGTTGGATGACAGCAATAAATGAAGAATTGGATCAGATCGAGAAAAACAAAACCTGGGAGTTAGTACCAAGACCTACAAATAAAAATATAATCGATACTAAATGGATTTTTTGAAACAAATTGAATGAAGATGGACAAGTAGTCAGGAATAAAGCAAGATTGGTCTGTAAAGGCTATGCACAAGTTGAAGGTATTGACTTTGAGGAAACCTTTGCACCAATGGCCAGACTAGAGGCAATAAGAATGTTTCTGGCTTTAGCAGTTCATAAGAATTTCAAAGTTTATCAAATGGACGTGAAATCAGCATTTCTGAATGGAAAACTTGAAGAAGAGGTCTATATTGAACAGCCAGATGGTTTCCAACTCGGTGATAATCCCAATTTCATCTGCAAGTTGAAGAAAGCATTGTATGGCTTGAAACAGGCACCCAGAGCATGGTATGCAAGATTAGACAACTATCTTACTCAACAAGGGTTTAAAAAGGGTATGGTGGATAGCAATTTGTATGTCAAAACAGCAAATGGCCATCTCATTGTCCTTGTTGTATATGTAGATGATATCATCTTTGGCAAGCAACAATGATGATTCGTGTAAAGATTTAGCAATTAAGATGCAGAAAGAATTTGAAATGTCAATGATTGGTGAACTTTCGTATTTTCTCGGATTGCAAGTTAATCAAAATGAGAAGGGCATATTCATTTCTCAAGTCAAATATGTGAAAGAGATGCTAAAGAAGTTCACAATGGAGGATTGTAAGCCTGTTAGCACTCCCATGACGACAGGTTGCAAGTTGAGCAAGGATGACAAATCTCCCGAAGTTGATCAAACCATGTACAGATCTATGATTGGGAGCCTACTATATTTGATAGCTACCAGACCAGATATCTTGCAGGCAGTTTGCATGGTAGCACGATTTTAGGCGAATCCCAAGGAGACTCATGTGACAGTAGTGAAGAGGATTCTTCGATATCTGAAGGGTACTATGGAGTATGGGTTATGGTATCCGAAAGGAAAGGACTTCACCCTTATTGCGTATTCAGATGCAGATTGGGTAGGATGTGTCGATGACAGAAAGAGTACCAATGGAGGGGCATTTTATCTTGGAGACAGGTTGGTTGCATGGCACAGTAAGAAACAAGAGTCAGTTTCTTTATCTACAGCAGAGGCAGAGTATATTGCAACAACTACGAGTTGTACGTAGGTCTTATGGATGAAACAAACCCTGAAAGATCTTGGCATTAACTTCAGTGAGCCAATTTCAGTTAAGTGTGATAACACCAGTGCCATTAACATCTCAAAGAATCCGGTTATGCATTCTCGCACAAAACATATTGCTATCCGATATCACTTTCTGAAGGAGAAAGTTGCGGAAGGTGAGGTAAAGTTGGATTTTGTTCCAACTACAGAGCAAGTAGCGGATATCTTCACAAAACCGTTGCCCAAAGAAATTTTTGAGTACCTTCGCAATAAATTGGGAGTGGTTATGCTTCCCAAGAACTGACTAGCTATCGGAACCACATTCTCAGGGGGAGCATTTATATATTTGATTATCTTTTTGCTCATATTTGTAATTTTTGCTAACTGTCATAACGTGTGCCCGAGAATGATGTGCATGGACTCAGGGGAAGTCTGCAGCAGACCCTTTGGTATTATTGTCAAAGGGGGAGAAGAATTACAGGAACTTGCATGTGTGTTGCCAACAATTCCAAAGGGGGAGATTGTTGAGCAAGGTGCAGAAACAATATTGTCATTGTTGTCAACACAGTCAGACAGATCGGTTGATGAAGGACAAGCAGTTGATGAAGTGGACAGGAGTTAAGAGGTTCTTCAGAGTATGTATAGTGGTTTTCCAAAAGATAGAAGTGGCCCATATGCTAAAAATCAAAAGAAAAATCACAAGGAAGAAAAGTGTCGCGATATCGCGACATGTTGAGAAGAAAAACTGTCGCGATATCGCGACATGTTAGAAGAGAGAAAGAAGAAAGAAAAACTGTCGTGATATCGCGACATGTTGGAAGAGAGAGAGGAAGAAAGAAAAACTATCGCGATTTCACGACATGTTTGGAGAGAAAGAGCAAGAAAGAAAAACTGTCGCGATATCGTGACATGTTGGAAGAGAAAAAGACAAGTAGAAAAAGTGTCACGATTTCACGACATATTGCAAGAGAAAGAGGAGAGAGAAAAAGATGTCACGATTTCTGACAAGGAAAAAGGACCAAAGCGAAGAGAAAGAGGAGAGAGAAAAAGGTGTCACGATTTCACGACATGTTTCTTTTCCCAAAGCAAAGAAAGAGGAGAGAGAAAAGATGTCACAACTTTCATGACATAGCGAAGAGAAAGAGGAGAGAGAAAAATGTGTCACGATTTCGTGACATATTTCGAAGGAAGTACAAAAAGTGTCGCGATTTCGTGACATTGAAAGAAAGTAAAAGTGTCACAAGGAAGGTTGTACGGATGAAAAAGTGTCACGATTTCACGACATATTGCAAGGAAAGTTGTACGGACAAAAAAGTGTCGCGATTTCGCGACATATTGCAAGGAAGAGTTGTACGGACAAAAAAATGTCACGATTTCACGACATATTGCAGGAGAGAGAGTCCAAGAGAAAAAGTGTCGCGATATCACGACATTTTAGAGAGAAAGTAAGAGAAAAAGTGTCGCGATTATCGTGACATTGAAGGAAGAGAAAGAAGGAGAAAAGTGTCACGATTATCGCGACATTTCTTAAGGAAGAGAAAGTCAAGGAGAAAAGTGTCGCGATATCGCGACATGTCTCGTTTTCGCGACCCGAAGGCAAGAGAAAGAGACAAGGAGAAAAGTGTCGCGATATCGCGACATGTCGCATTTTCACGACTAAAGGAGGAGAGAGAAAGTACAGAAGCAAAAGTGTCATGATATCGTGACATGTGTTTTCGCGGGTGCAAATCCGAGAAGAGGACAAAGAGGCAGAAGTGTCACGATTTCAAGACAGGTCACTTTGGCACGAGCAAAGAAGAGAACCCAGCCAAAATAAGATATGTGACAGTTAACTGGAGTTATACGGCAGTTATAGGTGCAGTTGTAGAAGAAATTCATGCAGATAAAATAAGAAGAGTTAACTGAAGTAGTTACGTCAGTTACAGGTGCAGTTATAGTGAAAACGCATGCATGCACAAAAAATAATACGAATAGTCATGAACAAGAAGACGAACAGTCATGGTAAAGGTATATGTGTCAATTCGTTGCATGTTTAACGAAATGCCCACTCTATATATACAAAAGGAGTGATTAACAAGTGGCAGATGAGAATATGAAAGAAATAGTTACAATTGACAAGTGGCGTATGAGAAATGAAAGAAGGGTTATAACTAGAGTTACAAAGTGAAAGGATTGTTATAAAAGGAGGTCTGTGCAGAGAATTACAAGCTACAAAAAATAGAGAAAAAGTGCTGCAAGAAGAGGGTTGAAGAATGTCGTAAGAAAGAGTTGAGCAGAGCGTTTAGTGTGTGTGGCATTCTGGTGAAAAGTGAGAGAGGTTGGGTAAGCAATAGACCAGTCAGGGTCTTGAATAAGTGAAGGCATTTTTATGTCGGTCTTATAGCTTAAAATTTGCAGTCCAAGTAGGTGCTTGGAATTAGGGGTTGGTGCTCCTTTCTGTGGGTGCAGATAAATCAGGGGTTGGTGCTCCTTCCAGTTGGTGTTGGTAAAGTGATTGTAAAATTGATATTTTGCAAAGGCTAGATTTGGACGTTAATCCAAGCAGTATGTTTTGAGGAGTAGCCAAATTGGTGAACCTCGTTACATCGTGTGTTGTGGAATGCTCTCTTGTGATACTTGCTTTATCTGACTTAAATATTCATTGTTTCATTATTAAGAGTTGTAGATTTGAATTTTAAATAGCTACACTGATTCACCCCCCTCTCAGTGTCATTGTGAGACTAACAATTGGTATCAGAGCCAGTTTCCCTTATCAGGCTAAATCAGCTAGGGTTGATCTTGGATTAGTCAAAATGGCAGGTGGTGAAGGATTCTCTTCAAACAAAGCACCATTGTTTGATGGAACAAATTACTCATTTTGGAAACTCAGGATGCAGACATATCTGTGTGCTTTGGGATTCGACATTTGGGAGTCAATAGACAGTGGATACACAATACCCACCACTCCTCCAACCGATGTTGCCGATAAGAAATTGTTTGAGAATAACTCTAAAGCCAAAAATGCTATCATGTGCGGTTTAGTGGACAACGAACTGATAAATATTATGAGTTGCAAAATGGCAAAAGACATGTGGGACAAACTAAAGAGCATTCATGAAGGAGACGACAAGATCAAGGAGGCCAAGCTACAAACGCATCGAGCTCAGTTCGAAGCATTAAAAATGAATGACGATGAGAACATAGAGGCATACATGCTGAGAGTTAATGGAATCATTAATGCGATTAGAGGACTCGACGAGGAAATGGAAGATGTTGTCATCGTGAAAAAGGTACTAAGATCTCTTCCCCAAAGATTTGATGCTAAAGTTTCAGCAATAGAAGAAGCTAAAGATCTAAACACTTTTAGCATGGATGAGATGCATGGTTCTTTGACTCGCATATGAAATGAGAATAGGAAAAACTAAACCCACAGACAGAGAAGCTCGCTTTTAAAGCACATAAAAATATAAAAGTAAAGCAAGAATCCGAGGAAGAAGAAACATCAGATGAAACGGAAGCAAACTTTGTTCGGAAACTAATAAGGGGAAAAGGAAAATATAGAGGAAAGCTACCATTTAAGTGTTTCAACTGTGGAGGCGTTGGACACTTTGCTACTAAATGTCCACTTAATGAGAAAAACAAAAGTGATGAAGGTTCACATCAAGAAAGAAGTGACTGGAAGAAGAAACCAAATTTTAGAAAAGGCAACTTCAAGAAGAAAAGTTTCATATCCAAGAATGTCAGTCCTTCAGAAGACAGCCCTGATGAGGATTCTGAAGAAGAAACAGGTGAAGCTCTTTTCATGGCATTCGAAGAAGAAAAATCAGAAGAAAAACAGGAAGGTGATGAAAAATTTGAGGCTGAGGCTGAAGTAGATCTGGAAGGTGAGTTGGTCGCTGCACTTCAAGAGCTGAGTATAGAAAGGAAAAAGAATAAGAAAACTTCAAGAAAGCTTGAGGATGCCAATGAAATCATAACCAGCTTGAAAGTACAGATAGACGAATTTAAGAAAATATCTGAAGATATCGAAGTACAATTAACCGTGAAAATAGATGAGTGCAGCAAGCTAGAAGAAGAGATTGTTGGTTTAAGGATGCAGCTAGAAGAGATGAATCAAAAAATGACTTGCTATCACAAACTTGAAGGAAGTTCTGTGAAGCTGGATAAGATTATAAGCAACCAAAGGTCTACAGGCATCAAATTTGGGTTAGGCTTCATCGAAGCAGAATCATCGAATGGATCAAAGGCCACAACTATAGAACCCATAAAGAATGAAGACAAGATCGGGGTTGATCAAGAAAAAATGAAACATTCTAAAGAAAGCAATAATGCCAGGCACGAGAAGAGTATTGACAATGATGGATTCACCAAAGTCACTCATCAAAGGAGAAGAAGATTTATGGCGCCTACTACAAAATGGCAAAGACCATCACCCAGGTTCACTCATTCCTTTTCTAGGTTATTGTTTTAAATGCAATGGTTATGGACATAAGATTTCTGAATGCAAGTACAAAGTAGCACAAAGGAACTTTTCCAAGTAGAAATGTTTTTTCACCATTGATGGATTATGCAGTAGAATGTTATAACTGTCATAATTATGGGCACATTGCAAGAAATTGTCGAAGCACATTTGCAAGCAAATAAACATCGGGGAAGAAGATTTCAACCAAATGGTTGGAAACAAAATAGAAAATTTCCCAAAAAATAGGTACAGACCATTGACAAAGAAAAGTCAAAACAAGTGACCAAACTTGCAATCAAACCAGAGTGGAAACAAAAGGAGCAACCCAAGGAAGAAAAGGAATCCTTGATTGTACAGACAACATTTAAGGCACAGAACAAATCTGCACCATGGATACTGGATAGTGGATGCTCCAGTCATATGACAGGGGACAAACAAAAATTTGAAAAGTTACGAAAATACGAAGGTGGTTCTGTAAAATTTGGAAATAATGATGGCGCTAAGATAGTTGGCAAAGGATCAATTAAGATCAGTGATGGAAAAATCAAGTCGAAAGAAGTCCTGTTTGTGATTGGTCTGAAGCATAACTTATTAAGCGTAAGCCAGATTTGTGACAGAGGTCATGAAGTAATTTTCAAGAAGCAGGGTTGTGAAGTCAGAACAACAAATTGTGGAAAGTTGATAGCAACTGGATCAAGGACATCTGGAAACCTGTATACTCTCTCAGAGACTTCAGAAAGAGCATGCTTGATTGGACAGGTAGAAGAAAATTGGCTGTGGCACAAGAGGCTCGGTCATATTAGCTTTGACAATCTAATAAAGATCAGCTCAAAAAGGGCAGTGAGAGATATTCCCACCATTGGTAAACCTTTAAATAGCATTTGTGCTTCATGCCAAAAGGGGAAGCAAACTAGAGCCACATTTAAAACAAAAGAATACTTCACAAGCAAACCTTTAGAACTAATACATACCGATTTATGTGGACCCATGAGAACACAAAGCATAAATGGTGACAAATACTTTATGTTGTGCATAGATGACTATTCCAGGATGACATGGGTACTATTTTTGAAGCTTAAATCAGATGCCTTTGAAATGTTCAAGATTTTCAAAAAACAAGTTGAGAATCAAACAGAAAAAGAATTAAATGCTTAAGATTAGATAGAGGAGGAGAGTTCATCTCAGAAGAGTTTGTAGAGTACTGTGAAAAGTATGGGATTAGGAGACAGTTTTCAATAGCGAGGACATCTCAGTAGAATGGAGTGGTTGAAAGAAAGAACATGACAGTGCAGGAAATGGCATGGACTATGTTGACTGAGAGCAAAATAGCAGACATATTTTGGAAAGAGGCAGTCCATACTACGGTTTACATCCAAAATAGGTGCATGTTGAGGACGCATGAAAGCAAAACTCCGTATGAACTATGGTTCGGTAAAAAGGCAACAACAAGATACTTTAAAGTTTTTGGAAGCAAGTGTTATATCAAAAGAACTGAAGATAATCTTGGAAAATTTGAAGATAGAGCTGATGAAGGTATTTTCCTAGGCTATTCGACAAAAAGCAAAGCCTACACTTGCTACAACAAGAGGCTAAAGAAAATTGTGGAGAGTGCCGATGTTAAAGTTGATGAAGGTAGGGAACAAGAAAGTAGCTATAAAGAAAACTACCCAATATATGAAGAAGTTATTGAAGGAGATGATGAAAAGGAAACCGAAAAGAAACAGAAAATTGACTCAGATGAGTTAAGTAGTGACTCAGAAGAGGAAGAAAACAAGAAATTCAAAACAGGCAGCTGGCAGAAAAATCATCCTAGAGAGCAAATAATTGGAGATCCCACAGATGGTGTTCAGACAAGAAGAAGAGTAGTAAGTAACTACTCTCTATTATCCAGCATTGAGCCCAAAAATGTTGCTGAAGCAAGCAAAGATGAAAGTTGGATGACAACAATAAATGAAGAATTAGATCAGATCGAGAAAAACAAAACCTGGGAGTTAGTACCAAGACCTGCAAATAAAAATATAATCGGTACTAAATGGATTTTTTGAAACAAATTGAATGAAGATGGACAAGTAGTCAGGAATAAAGCAAGATTGGTCTGTAAAGGCTATGCACAAGTTGAAGGTATTGACTTTGAGGAAACCTTTGCACCAGTGGCCAGACTAGAGGCAATAAGAATGTTTCTGGCTTTAGCAGTTCATAAGAATTTCAAAGTTTATCAAATGGACGTGAAATCAGCATTTTTGAATGGAAAACTTGAAGAAGAGGTCTATATTGAACAACCAGATGGTTTCCAACTCGGTGATAATCCCAATTTCGTCTGCAAGTTGAAGAAAGCATTGTATGGCTTGAAACAGGCACCTAGAGCATGGTATGCAAGATTAGACAACTATCTTACTCAACAAGGGTTTAAAAAGGGTATGGTGGATAGCAATTTGTATGTCAAAACAGCAAATGGCCATCTCATTGTCCTTGTTGTATATGTAGATGATATCATCTTTGGCAGCAGCAATGATGATTCGTGTAAAGATTTAGCAATTAAGATGCAAAAAGAATTTGAAATGTCAATGATTGGTGAACTTTCGTATTTTCTCGGATCGCAAGTTAATCAAAATGAGAAGGGCATATTCATTTCTCAAGTCAAATATGTGAAAGAGATGCTAAAGAAGTTCACAATGGAGGATTGTAAGCCTGTTAGCACTCCCATGACGACAGGTTGCAAGTTGAGCAAGGATGACAAATCTCCCGAAGTTGATCAAACCATGTACAGATCTATGATTGGGAGCCTACTATATTTGACAACTACCAAACCAGATATCTTGCAGGCAGTTTGCATGGTAGCACGATTTCAGGCGAATCCCAAGGAGACTCATGTGACAACGATGAAAGAGGATTCTTCGATATCCGAAGGGTACTATGGAGTATGGGTTATGGTATCCGAAAGGAAAGGACTTCACCCTTATTGCGTATTCGGATGCAGATTGGGCGAGGATGTGTCGATGACAGAAAGAGTACCGGTGGAGGGGCATTTTATCTTGGAGACAAAGTTGGTTGCATGGCACAAGTAAGAAACAAGAGTCGGTTTCTTTATCTACGATAGAGGCAGAGTATATTGCAAGCAACTACGAGTTGTACGCAGGTCTTATGGATCAAACAAACCCCGAAAGATCTTGGCATTAACTTCAGTGAGCCAATTTTAGTTAAGTGTGATAACACCAATGCCATTAACATCTCAAAGAATCCGGTTATGCATTCTCGCACAAAACATATTGCTATCCGATATCACTTTTTGAAGGAGAAAGTTGCGGAAGGTGAGGTAAAGTTGGATTTTGTTCCAACTACAGAGCAAGTAGCGGATATCTTCACAAAACCATTGCCCAAAGAAATTTTTGAGTACCTTCGCAATAAATTGGGAGTGGTTATGCTTCCCAAGAACTGACTAGCTATCGGAACCACATTCTCAGGGGGAGCATTTATATATTTGATTATCTTTTTGCTCATATTTGTAATTTTTGCTAACCTGTCATAACGTGTGCTTGAGAATGATGTGCATGGACTCGGGGGAGTCTGCAGCAGCCCTTTGGTATTATTGTCAAAGGGGGAGAAGAATTATAGGAACTTGCATGTGTGTTGCCAACAATTCCAAAGGGGGAGATTGTTGAGCAAGGTGCAGAAATAGTATTGTCATTGTTGTCAACACGATCGGACAGATCAGTTGATGAAGGAAGTAGAAGATCGGTTGATGAAGGGACAGGAGTTAAGAGGTCCTTCGGAGTATGTACTAGTGAGTTTCCAAAAGATAGAAGTGGCCCATGTACTAAAGATCAAAGAAAAAGACAAGTAAGAAAAGTGTCGTGATATCGCGACATGTTAGAAGAGAGAGAAGAAGAAAGAAAAACTGTCGCGATATCGTGACATGTTGGAAGAGAGAGAATAAGAAAGAAAAACTATCGCGATATCGCGACATGTTCGGAGAGAAAGAGCAAGAAAGAAAAACTATCATGATATCGTGACATGTTGGAAGAGAAAAGACAAGTAGAAAAAGTGTCACGATATCGTGACATTTATAGAAAGAAAGAGGAGAGAGAGAAAGATGTCGCGATTTCGCGACATGTTTTGGTCAAAGCGAAGAGAAAGAGGAGAGAGAAAAGGTGTCACGATTTCACGACATGTTTCATTTTGGCCAAGCGAAGAGAAAGAGGAGAGAGAAAAGGTGTCATGATTTCATGACATGTTTCATTTTCGCGGTCCAAAGCGAAGAGAAAGAGGAGAGAGAAAAAGGTGTCACGATTTCGTGACATGTTTCATTTGTCCAAAGTGAAAGAAAGAGGAGAGAAAAAGGTGTCGCGATTTCAACATTTTTTTATAAGGAAGAAAGACGGAAAAAAGTGTCGCGATTTCGCGACATATTGCAAGGAAGGTTGTACGGACGAAAAAGTGTCACGATTTCGCGACATATTGCAAGGAAGGTTGTACGGACAAAAAAGTGTCGCGATTTCATGACATATTGCAAGGAAGGTTGTACGGACGAAAAAGTGTCACGATTTCGTGACATATTGCAAGGAGAGATTACGAGAAAAAGTGTCACGATTTCGTGACATGTTGGGAGAGAAAGTGTAAAGAAAAGTGTCACGATTTCGTGACATGTTGGAGAGAAAGCAAAGGAGAAAAGTGTCATGATATCGCGACATGTTTTCACAACCCGAAGGCAAGAGAAAGGCAAGGAGAAAAAGTGTCGCGATATCGCGACATGTCGCAGTTTCGCGACTGAAGGAGGAGAATAGTAAGGAGAGAAAGTGTCATGATATCGACATTCGACTAAAGGAGGAGAGAGAAAGTAAGAAGGCGAAAGTGTCGCGATATCGCGACATGTTGTGTTTTCGCGGGTGCAAAGCCGAGAAGAGGACAAAGAGGCAGAAGTGTCACGATTTCACGACAGGTCACTTTGGCGCGAGCAAAGAAGAGAACCCAACCGAAATAAGATATGTGACAGTTAACTGGAGTTATACGGTAGTTACAGGTGCAGTTGTAGAAGAAATTCATGCAGATAAAATAAGAAGAGTTAATTGAAGTCAGTACGTCGATTATAGTGCGATTACAGTGAAAATGCATGCATGCACAGAAAAGAAAAAGAACAGTCATGACCAAGAAGATGAACAGATCATGGTAAAAGTATATGTGTCAATTCGTTGCATGTAACTGTTTAACGAAATGCCGACTCTAAATATACAAAAGGAGTAGATTGACAAGTGGCAGATGAGAATATGAAAGAAACAATTACAATTGACAAGTGGCGTATGAGAAATGAAAGAAGGCGTTATAACTAGAGTTACAAAGCGAAAGGATTGTTATAAAAGGAGGTCTGCGTCAGAGAATTACAAGCTGCAAAAAATAGAGAAAAAGTGTTGCAAGAAGAGGGTTGAAGAGTGTCGTAAGAAAGAGTTGAGCAGAGTCGTGAGAGCCGAAGAAGTGCAGTAAGCAGAGCGTTTAGTGTGTGTTGCAGTCTTGTGAAAAGTGAGAGAGGTTGGGTAAGCAATAGACCGATCAGGGGTCTTGAATAAGTGAAGGCATTTTTATGTCAGTCTTATAGCTTAAAATTTGCAGTCCAAGTAGGTGCTTGGAATTAGGGGTTGGTGCTCCTTTCTGTGGGTGCAGATAAATCAGGGGTTGGTGCTCCTTCCAGTTGGTGTTGGTAAAGTGATTGTAAAATTGATATTTTGCAAAGGTTGTATTTGGACGTTAATCCAAGCAGTCAATTTTGAGGAGTAGCCAAATTGGTGAACCTCGTTACATCGTGTGTTGTGGAATGCTCTCTTGTGATACTTGCTTTATCTGACTTAAATATTCATTGTTTCATTATTAAGAGTTGTAGATTTGAATTTTAAATAGCTACACTGATTCACCCCCCTCTCAGTGTCATTGTGAGACTAACAAACACATGAAGCAAGTGTTGGACAAACCTTTCAATTTTCTAACCTTTGACAAAGCTTTCCCCTTACCTTAGGATCTTAAATGGGATTCTTGAAATGTCTTCTTATCCACCCCCAAATAAACCAATACCTCCTACAAATTCCTTTTGTGAGATACCTCAACCTAAAATTCCACTTATATAATCTCATCCTTTTATCCAAAATAGAGCTTCAAGAACTCATGACTTGATTGGAGAAATTCAGACACCAAGTGGTCATTATTCAATTGCCTTACTCAAATAAAAGATATTCTTATGAAAATATTTGCAACCAAACCTTAAAACCAACTATAGATAGAAGAGTGTTTTCCATCAAATTTGAAACATCTAAAATTTAACTTCATATAGGAAAGGAGAACCCTATAAACCATCTTAAACTATTTCATACAACTTGTTATGATATTGCATATGATGAGGTGTTACTAATTAAAATCTTTCCTAAAAGTTTAATTTGTCTATCCCTTGAGTGGTACTACCAAATACCATAACATTCTGTTAAAAATTTAAAACCTTAGTTGAAATATTTGTGCAACACGTTTTTATCTATATTGAAGATAAAGTAACCATTAATATTTTATATCAACTTAAACAAGGTAAAGAAGAAATCTTAGCCAATTTTTTGGATTATGGAGGGCTTTAGTGAGGATATCACAATCTATCCTCCATAAAAACCCCTTTAATATATCTTCATGTCAAACTTACATAATCAATTAGCATTATATCTTGAAACCATCGATGTTACAATATTTGAAAAATATACATTCTAGGATAAGTGAGAAGAAACCTCCCTTATAAAAAAGGGCAACTAAAAATTAATAATGGGAAAGAATATAATAAAAATACTTCTTCTAACAACAATCATAATAATAACACTAAAGGCTAATATAAGAATTCACATGTTGGTGATGAACTGACTAATTTTTGTAAGACCACTAATAACATGAATGTTATGGGAAATCCTTAAAGAATAATCTTAGGCAAACCTAATAACCAAAAATCTTCTCAAACTAGGAGAATATTTACTATATGAGATGATCCCTTAGATAGCATCCTATAACAACTATTGAAATCTAAATGATAGAGTCACATACTATGAAATCCATTGAACCATGAATGAAAAAGTTTTCGTGGTTTAAATATGATGAATATTGTGCCTTTCCTAGGACCAATTGTCATCAAACCTGTTGTCCTCTTTGATTATTATAGTCACCAAATACGGGAGACCAAATGATCGAACAATTGCACCTCGTGTAGAGTGACATAGCAGGGCAACTCTATGAGCATAGGAAACAACTTGATCAGAATACCTCTAGGATTTTTTACAAGGTTGACTCCTTTTAAGATATGATATTTAGCACTCTCTATCCTAACCTAACCTACCTAGATTTTGGTGCATAGAGGAAAATGAAAACAAAAACCACAAAAAATAGAGGAAAATAAAAATTCAAAGCTAAGTGAGGATGATGCCCCAAGATCATAAGATTCTCTTGCATAATAGTGGGATATAAGAATGAATGATTATAATGCGCTGAAAGCTCAAAGTAAACACTTTCTCTTCTTGACAAGCATAGTTAAACATAGATTGCACATACAAAAAATAAGACAAAAAGAAGATAGTCACAACCTCTTATACATGCACATAAACATACATAAACACAAGAAATGAGATAGAAGAAGCCTAGCAGTCACAATTTCTAGTTATATATATATATATATATATATATATATATATATATATATATATAATTATGAATATTACAAATTATGGACATACACAAGTCCTTGCAAACACTATTGGACCATTAGTTTTGTGAAATTATACCAAGGCTAGGGTCCAAACACATTACCAGTATTGATATATGATTGATCATGAGCTAAGAACATTTTATCGATCCCAAAATTTTGCTAAGGCAAAGAAGTCCAACCACTTTTTCTCAAATTTCTCCATCAATAGAGCAGAGTGGACAAGGATTATCAAAGGTAACATCAGTCCAAATCTTCCAAAAACCTGGCCAACAAAAAAATATTGAGTGGCTAAAAGCATTAAGTGATTGAAAGATGTTACTGGTTGAAAGGGATAAAGCCTCAAAAGTTCTAGCTAGTCATGAATCCAAAGAGTAGACTAGTTAGAGATTTCCAATGATGATGTCATATCACAAAATTAAAACTTTTGATCATACCTTTAATGTCCCAATAGCAAACAACCTTGAGTAGATAAATATAAGAGGAAGAAGGCTCTCAAACAAGTCTCTTTTAGTAAAAATCATGTGTGCAAATTCTTGCACCAACTAGTCACTCATCATCTACCCAAATCAATGTAGTTAGGTGACAGAGCGACAACTAGTCTTCTAGAACCTACAAAATTTATGATTGCTCCTAGTAATCATGAATGAAGATACCTGCAAATTTGATAATTGGCACAACAATAAATCATAGTGGAGAGAATTTGAGTGTGGATAAGTCTATTAAAGATACATGGATGCAAGAATCATGATTGGTTGCACCAATGTCATCTAGATAAAAAGTAAAGACCAATTATTTTGGAGCCCAGAAAAGCAATGAACACCCTGCAACTCTTATGATGACAAGGCTAAAAATGATCTTCATTCCTCTCATGCATGTTGATCACACCTGCGACTTGGAATCTGTGAGGCTATGCCTATTTTTGTCAGGCCTATGATAGGCCATCCATGCAATGATTAAGCTAGATTCGATTATTGTAAATTTTATAAATAACTTAAGTTTCCTCAATATGAGGGTCAATAATTTGAGTGTTTACCTATTGTAAACTATGTAATTTTTCTATGTTGCTTAATAAATTAGCTATTGTTTGACCTCTACAAGCAATGTGTTGCAGATACTAACATGTATGTATGTTCTATATTCTCTAGAATGTTTTTTAAAAACTTTGTTAGTAGTCTATTTTGTTAGGCCTAAGTTGTCATTTGGATTATCACTATAGGCTATTGGAATGTTAGGGAAAACATAACATGTAATTGTTGCATAACTATTCATTTTTGTAAAATTTATGCGAGTGGTCTATTCTATTAGACCTGAGGTACTATTTGTATTATCACTCCACGCTATTTGAATGGTAGAGTGTATGATATGAGATGAGTTTATATTCTATAATACTTTACTTGTTATCTATTGTATTAGGCCTTGTATGTAGATAAGCTACATGGTATTTTGCATAGGGTGTGGTAATGTTATTAGCCAAATGTTGATCATATTTTAATCAATATATTTCTTCTTTTTTATTCTCTCTAGCCCTCTAGTTCTATCTTTAGTATTCTTGTATTTTTTTATTTTCTTTACACAACAAGGAATTGACCTTCTTTGGAGGTTTTCTCAAAAGCAATTTTGATCCATCCAATCTTGGCCATGGTCTAGGGCACAAATCACACCACTAAGTGATTGTAGACCATGATTTTTTGTACACCTAGTGGGATGGATCATTCAACATATACCTTACATTTTCAAGGGATCAAATTTTTTGTGAATATCTTGATCTCAAAAGCGGTTAAAATCCCATTCACCTGGTGACTCCATTGTTGAACCTAATATTGGTGACTCCGCTAAAAGAAAAAGCTCTAGAATTATGTGATAACTAGAACAAAGGTCGATAAAGCTAAAATAACCCTTTGTATATTGATGATTCCCCATCCATATTGATACATCCCACCTAAAGCCATGGTTGAACGCATATATTTGGCTTGGAATAGTGTTGGACTCCTTAACCTATTCAATCTCCATGATGTTCTTTAGGTTGCATTAAATACTATGCCCTCCTATGATGATAGTGAAAAGACAACCTACGAACACTATCAGGATGCCACTGCTTTGGCTACCATTTATGATATTATTGATGATGATGTAATGGTAAGTTTACTTGTATTATATTTTAAAGGAAAAGTACATGCATGGTATCACTCATTAGAGGAAAGAAACATAGGAACTTGGAAGGATATTGTTAAACCCTTCATTCTAGAATTTAATGATGTAGGGGATCATTTTATTTTGCTTACATAGTTTCCATCCATTCAAAGGCACCCCCCAAAAAATATTATTGATTTAAACATCTAGTTTAGAAAATATTGGAGGAGAATCCCTTAGGATATAAAAGTCATCACATACCCAAGCCTACATATACTACCTCCATGCTTTTACCCTAGATTTAGGGCTTCAATTTTGAGAATCCAATGAGAGGAGGTTTCTATAAGTCTTTCAAGTTTCTGTCATAGATGAAAATGCACTCATCTCATTTGGTAAACTCCCTCCCAAAGTTATAATGCCATATGTGCCTAAAATCTATCAGACAAGTTTGCAAGCTTCCTTTCTAGTTTTTTCTTCCCCTTCACTGGCCACATTGCCTTAATCATGTCCTAAACATTCTATTCTGATAAATTTTATTCCCACTCTACCCACTCCATAATCAAAATAATCTATAGAACTACAAGATTTAAGAACTATGATTTGGAACATGACAAACAAGCTTGCTATCCTGGAGTAATAAAGTTTTGATGGGAGATTTGAAGAATACCAACAAGAAGGATTTACCTATATCTCAAAGGACCAATGGATGCCAATTAGCAAAGCTACCAAAAATCAAGTTGTTGTCAAAAATGAAAAACAAGAAGTATCCACATCTTCAGATAACTAATGGTGTTTATCATTTGATGGGCTTCATGATGGTGACACCTGTATGGTTTACTAACTTGGATCCCAATCGACTATAACCCAAGAAGTAGAAGAAAAATTAGATATGGTGGTAGGTATACTAATGGATCCAAAACAAAGTATTTTATATGAGGAGTCTTCAACATCTAGCTTAGCCAATATATTGATCGAGTATGGGGAAAATTCTTTAATGTTATATCCCTAAATGCTAGAAGGTCTAAAAATTGCAGAGAAAAGGATGGAGCAATCCAAGGAATAAATTAAGTTGGAGAAACTAGATGTAGTCCCAAAGCCTCAAATAAAATAACAAAGAGAGCAATAGTTAGAGGTATATGAAGAACAAGTTTGTCCAAAAGCACTAATGATTTACCAAAGGCCTCTTGGAGAATATCTTGTATCCTTAGAGATGTGTCATACTGCAAGAATTTCCTGATCCCAAAAGTATTGTAGACTCCAGTGGATTTGCATCTTTAACCCAAGAATATATTATCTGATGACTCTAAACAGACTAGGTTGGGTTAGGATACCCCTAAGGTGAACTTAAGTATTGATAATTAAGCCCATGCTCATCTAGATTAATAAAACTTGTAAAAATATTTGATGTTATTTGATCAATATTTGTAGCATAGGGATGCAGCATTCCTAGGGGGGAGGTGATTTATAAGTCTTAGGATGATCAATTTGCTATTCCTAGTCGGTGGACCAAATTGTACCACCGTACAGTCTCTACAACTAGCAATATGCGACAAGTGTTTAGCTTGTACGGACACCAAATCGTACCACTATACGATCCCAAATCGTACAATGATAGAGCTTGTATGATTTCACACTTAGTAAATCTTTTAGAATTGGTTTTGCAAGTTTTCGTACACAATTTTGTAACTAAACAAGTCGATTTCCCAAAACTGCCAAATAGGGTAAATATCCTTCAATCGCATAAACTACCAAATCGGGTACTTTTGTACGATTTGTACGAATTCTAGTGTACGATTTGTATGAAATGAAGATATAACCAAGTGCAAAATTGGATAATCTACTGGACTAAACTCTCTCAGATAGCTTTTGTAAGGGTTTAATATGACAATTAATCCTTTTCTAGTAACATGCAAAACATATCAACAGGGCTAGAGAGAGTGGCACATCCAATGGTGATGCCCATAAATCATACAATAGGGTTCAACACATCTTCCTTGATATTCCCATTATCCCATATCATTCCATAAAGCTACACTAATGCTGGTTTAATTCCATTCTCCATAGTAATACATGAAAATAGCCAAAACCATCACAAAGAAGTACATGTAACAAAGATAACCTGGTAATTGTTATTCAACCTCTATAGGATCATACAATGTATGAGAGAAACCATAAAATTTGCTCAACTATATTATTATTCAATAATTTCAATCACAATCAAGAGTAAATAATAACACTTCATAGCCAAAACGTAAACTAACCATAATATATCAGCATATCATGGCCATAATGTAACTAAAAGTTAACTAGACTATCAAAATAGAAAATTTGGCCTTATATAACATTGCCCAGGCTGTTCCAAAGTGGTTCCTAAGGCAATTAGTTATTTACAACTACCCATGCATAACATAATGTTTTAATTAAGACTTTTACTAAGTCTAACACCTTAATAATAAAAAATCATGTGCAATTACAACTTCAAATTACATTTCCCATGCATTTCATATCATTTCATTAAACCTTGTACAATTTGTTTTTACCTTGTACGGTTTGCTCTCCTGACTATATAGTTTACTCCTACCTGTACGGTTTGCAAAACTTGTCAAAACTATCAAAATTGGGCAAATCTATTTATCACTTCTTCTTGTGGGAGGTGGATTTGCTACCTACATATGACCTCCCATTTACTTTGGTCAGTGTCCTCGTCGACTCATCCTTTTATTTCAGTTGTGTCTCATAATTCATGACCAAAATATTCAAGTCATCCACTTGATATTGAAGAATTGTACGTTTGTTCTTAAACCTAGCTACGTAGTTCCCCATTTCTATTGCTTTCACCCTATGGCAATTAGCTTTCTCTTCGATAGTCCTCAAGAGTTATCTTATTTTCTTTTCACGATCGGGTGGTACTCTTCTTGAGATTTTCCTACAAGTGTGCTTCTATTCGAACTACTGCTTGCAATTCTTCATTCTTATCTATAATGGTCTATAGATGATGATGAATATCTACCTATAGAGCATGAACAATATCTTCTTTAGCACTCAATTACACTTGCTTCTCCAAGACCATATCACTATATCTTTTTTTTTCCTTTGTGAGCTCTTTTATCTTCTTCATATGTGTTTCTAGTTGCTCATCTTTTTCTACCAATTGCATGTTCATATGTTCATCCTTTGATCTGAGTTGAGCCTCCAACTCCTTGATCCTATCTTCTACCATCTACGAGACCTGTCACTTCTCCTCTTCAAGAGAACTAAGACTAGCCTCAAAATAGGCCCTGGTGCTTCACAGTTCTTCTTCCAATATTTTCTCCTCTACTGTAGCCTTTTCTGCAATTCTTTCTCCATTGTAATTATTTATTTTTGGATGGCTTTCGTCTCCTCATTTTGAGCTTCCTTGAGCTGATCAATATGCTCCAATCCTATGCTCAACCACTCTATCCAATGTGTTAGGAACTTCAACTTCCTCAGAGTGATAGTCAATCCCATAGTAACCCTCTTATGTTCCAACTCCATTGTATTCATGGGGTAAGTCGAGCAATTGGATCTATCCAGGTACAACCTCAGATGCTGCTTGTAATTGGTTCTCACTCCTTCTAGCAAGTCATATCTTCTCAACATCATGGTTACCTCTTCCCTGGGTAACTTCCATGTGTGTTGTACATGAATACCTGCAAATCTCCTTGTATGCTCCTCATTGCTCACTCATTTCGTTATCTTCTCCAACTCGAGAGACACTTTTTCCTCCCACAACTTCAATTCTTCCATGCATCCAATACAAAATTGTAATTTAACACTAGCTATGGCATTGCCTATCTAAGAGAATAAATATTCCACATCATCCTCTGCTCCTTGTGCCTCCTCCTTAGTTTCAATCTTGCCAAACTACGGTACCTTTAGAAGGTAGCTTGTTTGTAACCTCCACAAGTCCTCTTCTAAAGTTCATTCTTCCTCCTATTCCATGTGGTGGCTAGAGCTTCCCCCAAGCTCTACTAGTGCTCTCTATGTATTTATATTTTCCCTTGGTGGATTCCATTCCATAGTCCTCTCCACATCTACATTTTCATCTATATTCACAATCTCCTATTGAGATTTCTATTGCTCTGTTGACTCCTAGGCTTCTTTTTGTTCAGTCACACCCACTTGTTATTCTTCAATCATGTGTTCTTTCTCCTGATTCTATTGTGTTTTTGTTGTTGTGAGTTTTGTAACAACAAGTTCTTCTTATTCCTGTGATGCCTCTATCTCTTCCTGTGCATTACTCTAGTTTGAACTTCCCCTCATTATGAATTTTAAATGGGGCTTCTTCTTTTCTCTGGACTCTTCCTCTAAGGCTTCTACTCTCACTTTGATTTTCTCCTTTTTCTCCTAAGTAGTAGCTACTACTTCCTGTGCTATCTACCTCACCTCTATATCGGCAAATATTTTTGAAGAGTCTCAAATTTCAAATTTGTCATGCTAGAAAATATGTGGGGATTCCAACATCTTCTCTGCTTCTGCCCAATTCCACTCATGCGGATCCAGCTTCTCCAAGTTTGATTGTCCCTTTTCCTCTTGTTGATCCTTCTATATAGTCTCGAATTGTTTTTCTAGAGTGATATTATTCACCATTCTTTCTTGTTACCTCCTTGTTCTTATTTGTATTGGGTTGGATTGCCTCCCCATAATTTCCTCCTTTTTCTGAACTGACGACTACTCCTGATGTCGTTTTTGAAATACTTGTTGCTCTAGTTCAGGTTCCAACTTCCTAGAACTTTTTCTTCAAGGGTGTGCATCCTCATCATTTGAAGAAGTATTCTCCTGTATTTCAGTGGCCTGCTACTCCTTTGTTCGAGACTTCTCTAGAGTCTCCTTATGAATTAGTACTAACTTTGCCCACCTCAAAATGGTTTTTTATCATGTCCTAACATCCCTAGGTTTTGTCAAACCTAGAAAGTGGATTCCCCTCTCTGTAATAGTGTTTAACAAAAATACAATGGCATGGAAAGTCATCCTAAAATTCTTTGATATCTTTGTTAGTACTTTGTGCATCTTCTTCTCTAAATAGGTACCCCAATCATACTTGATTCCCTTGGTGATACCCTCTACATACTGAGCTATCTATATTGGCATCTCTATGGCCTGTGTATCTCCTAACATTTGAGCCATCATAGTATTCATAGCACATGGCCAATCATTCTCTTTCAACTGGATCTGCTTAATTCCTCAAGTACCTGCACCCGAGATCTTTGCGTCAGTTGGTGACTTCACATTGATGAGTGATGTTATGATATGATATGTCTCAATAGGATCCATCAACTTCTTAACAATATCTATATCATATGCTAGAAATCTGAATGTTTTTATGAATGCCTCTGCTGTAATTTCTACTTTCATCAACCTCTTGCCTACATTGACATAGGTGATTCTAGTTGTAGGATTATACGCCTGAACCATTTGTAATAGATAGTTGTAGAAGAAGATATTCTAGTGCAGTGGTACTTGCACTATTACAACTACACTAGCCTCATCAAACCATTTACTCCATGAGTGGTTCTTGTTTTGTTCATTACTCTACCACCTCCTGCATGTCTCTCCTCCATGTTGCATGAATGTTATATTCGCTATTTCAACTTGACCTTCCTCAGGTCTACTACTCAGATTCTCATCCATTTTTGGGATATGTACTTCATTTATCAATTCCCTCCTCAATATCCTCTCTTATGCCATATACTGCTCTCAGTATCTTGGGGGTGTTCTCCTTAGATCAGCCTACCAGTACCTCTACCCTCTCCATGGCCTGTATCCTCCTCTCATCCAAGGACGAGTACCACACCAATCATAGAACTAAAACTGTCACCCTTGGTAATATCGTAGGTGTGCCTCTCTCTTGTGCAGGGTTCCTGGTGACCGTTCCTCCCTATTGGCTTCAATTCTTATTAACTAATGTTTGAACTCCTTGGTTGAAATCATTTTCTTGCCATACCTTCGATTATCCTATTACTCGAACATCACCAATTCCAAAATTAGAAGTGTTTCATAAATTGTACAATATATTATGAATCATACAATATGCTTTCCCACTTGATCCTATACGGTTTCCTTATCAGCAGCCACCTCCAGATCGTACACTATTCAATCCTTGACTATTCGATCTTCAACTGTTTGATCTTCTACAAATTGTACAACTACAACCTAAAATCGTACAAGGATGTCCTACTCCATATAGTATACCTCTCTAGCTGCTTCCCCTCGTTGAATCTATACAGTTTCGTATGATTTTCTCCAAATGGTTTAAACAACCTAGAAAGTGCCTGAAATCACACAATATTTTTCCTAAGACCGTACAACCCACCACCAAATCATACAATACATATCTTCAAACCCCTTTTCACCTAAAAATCACATTTTCCACTTTTCCACCATGATTCTCACTGACCCAATTACCGAAATACCTCGATCTATCTTTTCAATGCTTTTTGAGAGCAATTTTTCAATTCTTTCACACTTGGCACAATTTATCCTCAAAAATAATTTTTTTTGGATGTTTAATACGGTTGTACGATCTTCTCCTTCCTTCCTTCTATCTTCTCTGGTTTTTTTTTTGGTAACTTTTGTCATATTAGGGTTTGTAGCTTCCTTTCCCCTACAATTTCTTCGCTTTGGCTCCAATATGCAACTTCTTCGAACCCTAATGTACATTTTTAACAACATGGTTCATACTTGGATGCCTTTTGCTCCAAACCCTTCTTTCTCTTCAGCTGAACTCAAATTCTTCTTTCAATGGAGTCAAACCTTGGCTTCTCCTTATTCAGTTTGATTTCCTCAAGTGTGAAAAGTCTTCATGGTGAGAATTAAAATAAGGGACATGTAATTTTTGCAGCTCATTGATGTATTTCAATGCCCATGTGGTTGTCTTCAGTTGCATTATTTTCACCTTCATCCTCTTGAAAATTTTTGAATTTCTCCTTATACGGTTTTAAAATTGCTAGGGTGAGCCTTGTATTTAAACTTATCTTCAAACCCTAACAGCTCCAAATTTGAAATTGTGCCACTTTGCATTTCTTTTCATCTTCCTTGTCCAGATAATCGACAACTCATCACTTTTTCATGTAATTTTAAATTTTTTATGTGCTTTTCGATAACTCATCGTTCCACACATAAGAACATTAAATGTGACGGTTAAAAATCATACAACTGTGCCTAGAACCGTACATTGTATGATCTAAATCATACAACATGCCACCTTGTACAATTCTACATGTAATTTTTCTCAATTTTGTCTTTGTACGATCTCTCACTTGTGCTTTTTCAATTTTAATTCTGATTTGTATGATCTATCACTTACAGAATTTTCTATTTCTCTATCTTTTAAGAGGTCATCATTTCTGGTTTTCAACCCACTTCATTCTTAATTACACCCCAAGGAATTTTCACAATTAAGGTATTTTATTATTATTATTTTTTCTTTTTTCTTTTTCTTTTTCTTTTTCTTTTTATAACCTATTTACACTTATCATCGTGGAAATCACACAGTGACATTCACTTGTACGATCCCATCAGATTCTTCTCTTGGAGGTTCGATTGTGATATTCTGAGTGGTTATGTCAACTGGTGCCACTTGCTCTCTAGGCCAATTCATATCTACTTGTGATGTTACTGAATTCCTTGGCCTTTCAGTCCCATATTTACAATTTGGAACTGTACAATTACAAATTGGAGTATCCTCACCTGGTGTCTCTTCCCTTTGTCATGCAGGCGATTGATCCCTTGGTAGCGATGTCCTTACTACTCTACTATCATTCGAGCGACTTCTTTTCCTATCCCATTGTATCAAGTCTTGCTCTAGACTTTGCGATCAGATTCTTTGTTTTTTGTGGTTTCTTTAATTTACAAATTGCACTCTTCCTCTACTAGCAAGGTCTCTACCATGTGAGTTTCTCCTCCATCATATTCCTATTTACATCGGGCTTCTCTGCACTGGTGATAATTCTTCCCTTTCTCGGAGTACTCTTATGACACCTACCATTCTTTGAGGTCCTCATCATATTAGAGTTGGTCGGCACCATGGATAATGCCTTGTGGGGTTTGGTCAAACTCCTCTCACCCTTGATAAACCTTATATATTCCTTTTCCAATTCAAACAAGATAAGGGTGTATCTCTCGACCATATAGGAGTAGGGGATCGAAACATTTCTCATTCTCTTCCTCCTCTAATTGTAACATCATCTTGTTCTTGCTCACTTCGTAGTCGAATACCTCCTCCCCTTCTTAGCTGAAGCCTTAGGGTTCCTTGTCTATTCCTTCCTCCCATTGCTTGATTATTAGGAGTTATTTCTACCCACTCAATGTTGGCTAGTGGACTTCTACTTTACCTTGTACTTGATGACAATTATTGTAGTGCTCTAATTCGATAGTCTGCATGTGCTAAGAGACATCTAAATCTTCTTTCCTCAAAGCTTATTTGTGGAGATGAAGTTGCCAAGACCTCTCTATATGCATCGTAGAAATCCATCTTAGAACTTGAATCATTCTAATTTTCTTCTCCTTGTTCCGCCCAATCCGTTGACAAATTCATCAATCTCTCGAATCTTCGTACTTATCTCCTTTGTCTTATCAAATGTTGATGAGCTATTATATATGCTAGTGGATCAAGGTTGGTTTGATGCTCCTGTGATCTCCCTAGTTGTCTATGTATTGTCGTACATGCTAGGGTATCACGATTATCTTGAGGATTCTAGGGATTATTTGGGCAATCGTCATCATCATTACTTCTTATGCTAGATTCCCTTACTAGCCAAGGAATTCCTTTGTCACTGGAGTCACTCAAATATAACCGTGCATTACCTTATGATTTAAGAGATGTGGTTGCTTCCTCAAATTCTTGCCATAGCATCTTTGCATCTTCATTGGTGGATCACTTGGTGGTACTTGTGAACTTGTGCTTGTGCCATCATTTCTTACACCACTTATCAGAGTTATTTTCTCATCATCCTCTGATTCCTCTTCTAGCTCTTGCAACCTAACTTTTCTTTGCTCATCCAACTTTCTTATTGTACTATACAATTCTTGGATGGTTTTTTCTCTTAACCTTATGTTATGACCTCACAACATATGATATTCTTCCTATAATTTTTGAGACTGCAGTCGCATTCTCTATTATAATAGCCATATCTGAGCCAATGGATTTAGTCCAACAAATTCTTCATAAAAGGTATCATTCCTATTTTCCTCTAAAACTTTCATTTCAAAAATGTTTACTCTATCATCATATCGTACTGTTAATTGTATCCTTCTTCATCCTTCCACTTGCTAGGGTAGTTCTCTACGCTCCACCCAAGGATACATCCTATTTTTATTTTCTTGAGGTGATTATTCTTGTCATCCCCTGTTTCTAGGTAACAATACTATGATATTCCCTTTCATTTGGAGGAATCTATTCTTCATCTTCCTCTTCTACTTGTTCGGTCCCATCCGTAAATATGACATGCACTCGTAATCATCTTCTTTCTCCAGGTCAAGGTTCCAAATCCTGTCGTTACATGGTTGGTTTTGTCTCCTCCCCTTCTGCAAATAAATATGAGAGTCTTGTGTCAGGTTCCTCCTATGATGGATATTTCTCACCTTGAGTTCTCCGTTGAGCTTATGCTCATATTCTTAGTTCAATCTCTTTTGAAGAAATAAATAAGCATTGTACTTTATAAGGCTTCAAATTTGAGCCATTTACAGTTTTGGGTACCTCAGTCCCATTTAAGTTCTATAAATTGAATGCTCCATTATTAATTACTTCAACCTCTTTATAGGGGCCAAGCCATAAAGTCTTTAACTTATCGAGCTTGATTTCCCTCTTCCCAAGGTCATGCATAAGGGGTTGGACTTGAAATGTACTTGTAAAAAAATGGTGAATCCTAATCAATATCAAGGTGAATCAAGTTGAATCTTAAGCAAATAAAATCAATCATCTTCACGCCAAAATTTTGAGCATTTGAAGTCCTAAAAATTAATGTCATATTTGGGGCCCATTTTGACCTATTAAACCACCTTATAACTTCATAAAAATACCACCATTATATTAGGCTCAAAAATAGCTTTCCAATGAGTACAAATATGCCTATGTTTGGATATATATCGCGGTGAATTAACCCTAAGAAACATTTGGTCCCAAAAATTTTATGCAAATGGGCTAACATTGAGGTTTCTTACATTCATCAATTTTCAATTTTGGAAATCCTAATATTCGCCCAATTTACGAATATTCGTCAGTATGCATAACCCTGCCTCTTCCCATTAAACTTTAGAACTAAGTCACCTGGACTAAGTTCCAATTTCTCCAAATGTTTTGTTGGACATTTTGAGTCCATAAAGTTGTCATTGATGTCAAGGCATGAGGTTGCCATTGATGCCAAAAGGTTAAAAGGAGCAATGCAAAAGGTTGATGGCAAAAGAGCTTCATAATATTCATTTTTGATATTATAGGAAGCATAAATAAAAGGTTTTATTAAAAACCATGGATTGAAAAAATAAAAGGTTTTCATAAAAACCCAAGGAGACTTTTTATTCCAAGTTAAAAATTCCAAGGAAGGTTTAAATATTTAATTTATAAATATTTAAATTCAAAATTGAATTTAAATTTTATAAATAAATATTTATTTATTTGAAATGGTATAACCCTAAGGTTACCCCGCCGACGTGCAAGACAAAAATCACCCCATCGACGTGTTGGAAGAAATAACAAAGCAAGACACTTAGCAATATAAATATTGCCTCGCTAAGGCCAAAGCACATACACTTGCATTCGGATTGAAAATGTGCTGCATTTTGTGGAGGAGAAAGACAAAAATTTGTGTATTGCGTTTATCCTAAAATTTGGGGTGTTGAAGAAGACAAGGTGCTTGGATTCTAGCACCATTCGATGGCTAGCATAGGTGGCAAGTGCTTAGTTTTTGCAGAGGGGAGGTTATGGGTTCAAAACCCGATGGCAGTAGTTTTGGAAAGCCCCTTTTTGTTTTGGTTTAAACACCAGTGGAAGGAATAAAAGAGTGTGTGGGTAGTTTAGCTCCCATGTGAGCGCTTAGCTCACGCGACAACCAAGGCCGCAACTAAGGCACTTGAGGAGGAAGCATCGTGGGTTCAAAAACCACTAAGGGCAAAGGTACAATTTTTTATTAAAAATTTTTTTTTCCCTAAGGTTGTTGTTAGTAAATTGGGAGGTATAAGGTGATAATTAAATTGGATAATTACCTGTGCGTAAATGTTATTTTTGGGCATGCTAAAAAGTTGTTTTTGATAAAGTAAAAACTAGGGTAATTAATTTTTACCTTAGAAGAATAAATTGCATTGTTTTATAAATTATTTTTATTTGACAAGTGCAATTTAAGAAAGGAGTTATAAGTAGAAATTGTGTTATATTTTACAAGAGGGTTTTTGATGAAAATTATGATGTTGAAATTTATTAATTGAGATGGAGCAATAAGGTGTATTTGGAATTTAATTTATCTTTGTGTTTGAGATAAATTGTGAAAAGTGTTAGGGTGATAATTCTTGTCATATAACCCTTTGTAATTGGCAAAGAAAGTTGTGAGAATTGATACTAGGTCTTGAAGATCATTCTACATCAAGAAAAAGGTATGGGCATATTCTTCCATGGTTGAGTTGATTGGTTGGTTTTCTGGAAAATAACTTTGGAGTGAAAAGGACTTAATTAGATTTCCTTATTGAGTTGTTGAGCTATATGTGAATATTGTTTTATGAGTATTTTTGGAAACATTTAGAGTGAGTGTTCACATTATTGGACTAGGATTGGTGAGCAAGGATTATTTAATTGAGTGATCGGTTGAGTAAGAGTTGTGAATGTGTGAAGTGATAGTTCAAGTTCTATGAAACAAATTGTTCTATATTTTGAATTGATTTGAGAAAAATATTGAGTGTTGATGAGTGTAAAATATATTGAGTCTCTAACAATTATCTTTATGTTTCTATGAGATTGAACAAGTTCTAGTGAGGACTTGTTGAGAAAATTTAAGGTAAGTCTTTGAGAAGACTTGTGGATAGATTTGTGTGAGCTTTTGTAGAAGCTTACAATACAGATTTGAGGACAAGTTTGTGCCAAACCAAAGACAGAGACAGAGTAGATTTGTGCTAGACCTAAGGACTATTTTTAATATAAATTTGAGATAGAACTTTGAAGGTGATAGAGTATAGAAGACGACAATCTATAGTGGATAGAGATCCATTAGCCTGGGTAGTGAGGACATGTGTCTTTAGTGGATAGATATCCATTAGCTAGAGCAGTGGGGGCAACAGTTCTTATAGAAGATCACCTGTCAGAGCTAAGGAGAAAGGAGTTATCCTATGGATAGAGATCAATGAACTTGATTAGGGGATTGGTGTCTCCTTTGGACAAAGATCCATAAACATTGTAGGGAAAGGATTCCCAGGAGAATTTATTTGAGAAAAATTATAAGAAATATTTTCGTCGTGGAGTAGGCCACATTGGGTGAACCACGTAAAAATCATGCCTCTCATGTGTGTGATGATTATTGATTTAATATTGTTGATGATATTATTTGGATTAAAAATCAAAATATTTTATCTTATACTGTTCACCCCCCCTCTCAATATAAGCACATATTCTTCAATTGGTATCAGAGTGGGTCTCTCCGTGAAAATACTAACAACTTGGAGAAGGATCCATAAGAAACACACATGACTTTAAAAAAATTAAGAGAAGACTATGTTTGATATGAAAGAGGAATTATTTGCTTCTCTTAGAAAATTGCAAAGAATTAGAGAAAAGAATTCAAGCTTGAAAGAACAAATTCAAGATGATGAAGAAGCAAGGATGGAACATCTACAAAATCTCATAGAACTCAAGATAAGGGTAGAATAAGGAAAGAAAATTGAGCAGGATATGACATATTTGTTAAGAACAAAAGAAATAGAATGTGAAATATTGGAAGCATAAATTTTTTATCTAAGGAATGAATATGAGAGGACCAAGTCACTACAAGATGTAGAGTATGAGAAACACAAAAAGGAATCAAGTCTTGAAGAAGCAGAAAATTCAAACAAATATAGGTAAGCTAAGGATATCAAAAAGAAAGAAAGAAAATAAGAACCTTAGATGGGAGTTATTCACAAAAGGAGAAGCACTCCACCACAATCTAAAAGTTATCTAAACAGGTTACATAATTTCTTCCATGGTCATTGTTTTTCCTGAAATAAATATGGTCATAGAGCTATACACCGTATTAGTCATGCAAGAAACAATGTCAATAGAAATTTCAATTTTTTTGCACCTCTTATGTATGATGATATTATATGCTAAAAATACAATAATTTTGGGCACAAGTCTAGATGGTATAAAATGATACTTCCTAAGTCTAGAAAAACAATTTCAACAACTAGGAAAGGTGAAAGGAAAAATGTTAAGGCTATATCAATGTTAGTTCAAACAACCCTTCATGCTCATGATAAAGAAGAACAATAGTATCTTGATAGTGATTTCTCTAGTCACATGACATGAGATAAAGATAAATTCATTGTACTAAAAGAAACCAATAGAGGATTAGTATGTTTTGGTGATAATGGATCAGCAAGGATTTGTGGAAGAGGGACTCTAAGTTTAGATAATGGGAAAACAAGAACAAAAAATGTGTTGTATGTTAAAGGGTTAAAACATAATCTTCTAAGTATAAGTTAAATTTGTGATTAGGGGTATATGGTTACTTTACACCCAGATATATGTGAGATAAGAAAATCAAAAACTGGAAAAGTCATTGCCAATGCAAGAAGAACCCCAAACAATCTATACATGCTTGATGAGATCAAAGGGGAAAAGTGCTTTCTATCACAAGAATATGAGAGTTGGTTATGGCATAGAATATTGGGTCATTTTAATTTTGACAACATAGTTAACATAATCAATAAACATACTATCAGATATTTACCCAAAATAAGAAGACCACAAAACATAATTTGTGCACCCTGTCAACATGGAAAGCAAACTAGGACAAGCTTTAAGTCAAAACAATATGTGTCATCTGAGCCATTTATTCTAATACATACTAATCTTTGTGGTCCTACCAGAACATAAAGTATTCAGGGTGAGAGTTACTTTATATTGTTTATAGATGATTAATCCATAATAGTTCAGGTAGCTTTACTAAAAGAGAAGTCAGAGGCTTTTGAAAAATTCAAAGCATTTAAGGAACTGGTTGAAAAGGAAATTGGCAAAATGATTAAGTGTATGGGATCTAACAGAGGATGAGAATTTACCTCAAATAAATTTGTAGAGTTTTGTGAACAGCATGGAATCAAAAGAGAATACTCAGCAGCAAGAACTCCTCAACAAAATGGAATAGTTGAAAAGAAAAATCGAACTATTGAGAATATAGCTAGAGCTATGCTAAATGAGTATAAGCTCTTAGATGGATTTTGGAGAGAAGAAGTCAACACATCAGTATACATAATCACTAGGGCTCAAATGAGGGTAAACCATCATAAGACCCATATGAGATTTGGAAAGGAAGATTAGCCACTATAAAACACTTTAGGATTTTTGGAAGCAAGTGTTACATAATACGAGAAGATCAAAACTTAGGCAAGTTTGACCCAAGATGTGATGAAGGATTTTTACTTGGTTAATCCTAAAGGATTAAAGTTTATAGATGCTTCAACAAGAGAACACGTACTATTTTAGAAACTATAAATGTAACAATTGATGAGAAGATAGATTCAAGAGAACCAGTTTAGCAAATTGTATATCAAGAAAATGGAAGTTGTCAAGAAGATTTTTGTAAGGAATCGGATGAAGAAGGAGAATAAACACAAATAATTATTTCTAAAACTCCATCTAGATATGTACAGAAGCATCATCCAAAAGAGAAAATCATTGGGAATCTAGATGAAATATAGACAAGGAGAAGGATAATAACACCATCTCAACAAGCAAATATTCCTTTGCTATCTAAGATTGGGCCAAAATATTTCAATCAAGAAAGTGAAGATGAGTTTTGAATCAAGGTAATGGATGAGAAATTAGACCAGATAGAGAAAAGCAATACTTGGGAACTCGTCCCATGACCAAAGGACAAGAATGTGATCGGCACAAAATGGGTATTCATAAATAATCTAAATGAAGATGGACAAGAAGTAAGGAAAAAAGCAAGGTTAGTATGCAAAGGTTATGCACAGGTCGAAGGAATTGACTTTGATGGGAAATTTTCTCCAATTGCACGACTTGAAGCCATAAGAATTTTTTTAGCCTTCTCAAGTTTTAAAAACTTCAAAGTATATTATATGGAAGTTAAGTCAACATTTATAAATGGTCTTCTAGAAGAAGTCTACATTGAATAGCCAGAGGAATTTATATTAACAGATAAACCAAATCATGTATGCAGATTGAAAAAGGCATTGTATGGTCTAAAGCAGGCTCCTAGAGCATGGTACTCAAGATTGAATAAGTATCTTCAGGAACATAATTTCAAAAAAGGAATAGCAGACAACAACTTATACATCAAAAATTAAGGGAATGATCTACTAATTGTGGTTGTTATGTTGATGATATTATTTTTGTGGGAAACAATGATAAGATATGTAAAGAATTTGCTAAGACAAGACTAGACATAGTACAATCAGTGGGATTACTGGTAAGGTTTCAGATAGCTCCTAAGGAAACATTTGTGGTAGCAATAAAGATAATACACAGGTATCTAAAAAGGACTATGGACTTTAGGCTCTAGTATCCCAAAAGTGACAATTTCACACTCACAACATATACAGATGCAAATTGGGCTAGCAACATTGATGAAAAAAAAAACACAAGTGGAGGAGCATTCTTTCTTAGAGATTTTTTAGTCTCTTGGCTAAGTAAGAAGAAGATTTCAATATCCTTATCTACAACAAAAGCAGAATATATTACAGCAGTAGCCAGTTGTACATAGGTATTATGGATGAAACGAAATCTAGAAGACTTCAATATTAAGAATGATCATCCTATTCCCATATTATGTGATAATACAAGTGCTATAAGTATCTCAAAGAATCTAGTGATGCACTCCAGGACAAAGCACATTTCGATCAAGTATCATTTTCTGAGAGAATAGGTGACAAATAAACAAGTCAGGTTAGAATATGTTACTATAAAGGAACATAAAGCAGACATTTTCACTAAGCCACTCACAAAGGAAACCTTTGTGTATCTTTGGGAAAAAATTGGAGTAATACTCCCGCCCCAGAATTAACCACCTCAAGAGGATGTGGGGGAGGGGCTAAGCTAAGAGACTCATTCTTAGCCCTGAGACCCAAAAGTGACCCTTTACTATTGATGTCAAAGGGGGAGATATTTGAGTAAGGGGGGGAGATTTGGTATTTGAGTAAGGAGGAGAGATTTAGTTTAAGAAGAGAGAAATTTCCCAGAGGGAGTAGAATAAAATGTCAAGGAAAGGGTAAAAATTTATTGGGTTGCCATCAATGACAAAGGGGGATATTGGTGGACATTTTGAGTCCATAAAGTTATCATTGATGTCAATGCATGAGGTTTCCATTGATGCCAAAATGTTAAAAAGAGCAATGAAAAGGTTGATGGTAAAAGAGCTTCATAATATTCATTTTTAATATTATAAGAAGCATAAATAAAATGTTTTATTAAAAACCATGGATTGGCAAAATAAAAGGTTTTCATAAAAACCCAAGGAGACTTTTTATTCCAAGTTAAAAAGTACAAGGAAGGTTTAAAATATTTAATTTATAAATATTTAAATTTAAAATTGAATTTAAATTTTATAAATAAATATTTATTTATTTGAAATGGTATACCCTAAGGTTATCCCGTCGACGTGCAAGACAAAAATCACCCTACCAATGTGTTGGAAGAAATAACAAAACAAGGCACTTAGCAATATAAATATTGCCTCGCTAAGGCCAAAAGAAATACACTTGCATTCGAATTGAAAACGTGTTGCATTTCATGGAGGAGAAAGAAAAACATTTGTGTGCTGCGTTTATCTTGAAATTCATGATGTTGAAGAATACAAGGCGCTTGGATTCTAGCACCATTCGGTGGCTAGCACAGGTGGCAAGTGCTTTGTTTGCAGAGGGGAGGTTACAGGTTCAAAACCTAGTGACAACAGTTTTGGAAAGCCCCTTTTCCTTTTGGTTTCGACACCAGTGGAAGGAATAAGAAGCATGTGGTGAGTTTAGCTCCCATGTGAGTGCTTAGCTCACACAGTAGCCAAGACCATAGCTAAGGCACTTAAGGAGGCAGCATCATGGGTTCAAAACCCACTAAAGGCAAAGGTACAATTTTTTATTTAAAGTTTTGGTTGCCCTAAGGTTTTTGTGAGTAAATTGGGAGGTATAAGGTGATAATTAAATTAGATAATTACCTGTGTGTAAATGTGATTTTTGGGCATGCTAAAAAGTTATTTTTTAAAAAGTAAAAACTAGGGTAATTAATTTTTACCTTAGAAGAAAAAATTGCATTGTTTTATAAATTATTTTATTTGACAAGTGCAATTTAAGAAAGGAGTTATAAGTAAAAATTGTGTTATATTTTACAAGAGGGTTTTTGATGAAAATTATGATGTTGAAATTTATTAATTGAGATGGAGCAATAAGGTGTATTTGGGATTTAATTTATCTTTGTGTTTGAGATAAATTGTGAAAAGTGTTAGGGTGATAATTCTTGTCATCTAACCCTTTGTACTTGGCAAAGAAAGTTGTGAGAATTGATACTAGGTTTTGAAGATCATTCTACATCAAGAAAAAGGTATGGGCATATTATTCCATGGTTGAGTTGATTGGTTGGTTTTCTAAAAATAACTTTGGAGTGAAAAGGACTTAATTAGGTTTCCTTATTGAGTTGTTTGAGCTATATGTGAAGATTATTTTATGAGCATTGTTGGAAATATTTGGAGTAAGTGTTCACATGCTTGGACTAGGATTGGTGAGCAAGGATTATTTAATTGAGTGATTGGTTGAGTAATAGTTGTGAATGTGTGAAGTGATAGTTCAATTTCTATGAAACAAATTGTTCTATATTATAGATTGATTTGAGAAAAAGGTTCAGTGTTGATAAGTGTAAAACATATTGAGTCTCTAACAATTCTCTTAATGTTTCTATGAGATTGAATAAGTTCTAGTGAGGACTTGTTGAGTAGATTTAAGGCAAGTCTTTGACAAGACTTATGGACAGATTTGTGTGAGCTTTTTTTTAATCTTACAATACAAATTTGAGGACATAGATTGAGGACAGATCAGAGGATAGATTTTGGTGCAGATTTGAGGATAAGTTTGTGCCAGACCAGAGATAGAGACAAAGCAGATTTATGCTAGACCAAAGGATTGTGTTTAGTGCAAATTTGAGACAGAGCTTTGAAGGTGACAGAGTATAGAAGACGACAGTCTCTAGTGGATAGAGATCCATTATCCAGGGAAGTGAGGACAGGTGTCTTTAGTGGATAGAGATCCATTAGCCAGAGCAATGGGAGCAATAATTCTTCTAGAAGATCACTAGTCAGAGCTAAGGAGAAAGGAGTTCTCCTATGGATAGAGATCCATGAACATGATTAGGGAATTTGTGTCTCCTTTGGATAGAGATCCATAAACATTCTAGGGAAAGGATTCCCAAGAGAATTTATTTGAGAAAATTTTATAAGAAATATTTTCTCCGAGGAGTAGCCCACATTGGGTGAACCATGTAAAAATCATGTCTCTCATTTGTGTAATTCTTTGTGTGATGATTACTGCTTTAGTATTTCTTATGTTATTATTTGGATTAAAAGTAAAATATTTTATCTAATACTATTCACCCCCTCTCAGTATAAGCACATATTCTTCAATTGGTATCAGAGCGAGTCTCTCCATGAAAAGACTAACAGCTTGGAGAAGGATCCATTAGAAACACATATGACTTCAGAAAATAAAGAGGAGACTATGTTTCATATGAAAGAGAAATTTTTTGTTGCTCTAAAAAAATTACAAATAATTAGAGAAAATAATTCAAGCTTGAACGAGCAAATTCAAGAGGATGAAGAAGCAAGGATGGAACTTCTACAAAATCTCACAAAACTTAAGATAAGGGTAGAAGAAGGAAATAAAATTGAGCAGGATATGACATATTTGTTAAGAACAAAAGAAATAGAATGTGAAATATTGGAAGCAAAAATGTTTATCTAAGGAATGAAGCTGAAAGGACCAAGGTAGTACAATATGTAGAGTATGAGAATCACAAAAAGGAATCAAGTCTTAAAGAAGCATAAACTTCAAACAAATATAGGCAAGCTAAGGATATCAGAAAGGAAGAAATCATATAAGAACCTTGGATGAGAGTTAATCACAAAAGGAGAAGCACTCCACCATAATCTAAAAGGCATCCAAATATGTTAGATAATTTCTTCCATGGTTATTGTTTTTCCTGTAATAAATATGGTCATAGAGCTATACACTGTATTAGTCATGCAAGAAACAATGTCAATAGAAATTTTAATTCTTTTGCACCTCTTATGGATGATGATATTATATGCTACAAATACAATAATTTTGGGCACAAGGCTATATGGTGTAAAATGATACTTTCTAAGTCTAGAAAAACAATTTCAACAACTAGACAATATGAAATGAAAAATGTTAAGGCTAGATCAATGTTAGTTCAAACAACCCTTCATTCTCATGATAAAGAAGAATAATGGTATCTTGATAGTGGTTGCTCTAGTCACATGACATGAGACAAAGACAAATTCATTGTACTAAAATAAACTAATAGAGGATCAGTAAGTTTTGGTGATAATTGATCAGCAAGGATTAGTGGAAGAAGAACTCTAAGTTTAGATAATGGGAAAACAAGAATAGAAAATGTGTTGTATGTTAAAGGGTTGAAACATAATCTACTATGTATAAGTCAACTTTATGATTAGGGGTATATAGTTACTTTACACCTAGATAGATGTGAGATAAGAAAATCAAAAACTGGAAGAGTCATTGCCAATGCAAGAAGAACCCCAAACAGTCTATACATGCTTAATGATATCAAAGGGAAAAAGTGTTTTCTATCATAAGAATATGAGAGTTGGTTATGGCATAGAAGATTGGTTCATTTGAATTTTGACAACATAGTTAACATAATCAATAAACAGACTGTCAGATATTTACCCAAAATAAGAAGACCACAAAACACAATTTGTGCACCCTATCAACATGGAAAGCAAACTATGAAAAGCTTTAAGTCAAAAGGATATGTGTCATCTGAGCCATTGAGTCTAATACATACTGATCTTTGTGGTCCCACCGAACACAAAGTATTCAAGGTGAGAGTTACTTTATATTGTTTATATATGATTACTCCATAATGGTTTGGGTAGCTTTCGTAAAAGAGAAGTTAGAGGCTTTTGAAAAATTCAAAGCATTTAAGGAACTGGTTAAAAATAAAATTGGAAAAAGGATTAAGTGTCTGAGATCTGAAAAAGGAGGAGAATTTACCTCAAATTAATTTGTAGAGTTTTGTGAATAGCTTGGAATCAAAATAGAATACTTAGTAGCAAGAACAACTCAACAAAATGGAGTAGTTGAAAGGAAAAATTGAACTATTGATAATATGGCTAGAGCTATGCTAAATGAGTTTAATCTCTCATATGGATTTTGAAGAGAAGCATTCAATACAGTAGTGTACATAATTACTAGGGCTCAAATGAGGGTAAACCATCACAAGACTCTATATGAAATTTGGAAAGGAATACACTTCAGAATTTTTAGAAGCAAGTGTTACATAAGACGAGAAGATCAAAACTTAGGCAATTTTGACCCAAGATGTGATGAGAGAATTTTTCTTGGTTATTCCTCAAGGATTAAAACCTATATATGCTTCAACAAGAGAACACATACTATTATAGAAAGTATAAATGTAACAATTGATGATAAGATAGATTCAAGAGAACCAGTTCAAAAAATTGTATATCAGGAAGATGGAAGTTGTCAATAAGAGTTTCGTGAGGAATCAGATGAATAAGGAGAAGAAACATGAAGACTTCTTCCTAAAAATCCATCCAGATATGTACAAAAGCATCATACAAAATAGCAAATCATTAGGAATCCATATGAAAGACAGACAAGGAGAAGGATAATAACACCATCTCAACAAGTAAATTTTTCTTTGCTATCTAAGATTGAGCCAAAATATTTCAATCAGGCAAGTGAATATGAGTTCTGGATCAAGGCAATGGATGAGGAATTAGACCAAATAGATAAAATAAATACTTGGAAACTTATCCCATGACCAAAGGACAAGGATGTGATCAGCACAAAATGGGTATTCAGAATCAAGCTAAATGAAGATGGACAAGTAGTAAGGAACAAAGCAAGGTTAGTATGCAAAGGTTATGCACAGGTAGAAGAAATTGAATTTGATGAGACATTTGCTCCAGTTGCATGACTTGAATCCATAAGAATGTTTTTAGCCTTCTCAAGTTTTAAAAACTTCGAAGTATATCAGATGGATGTTAAATCAACATTTATAAATGGTGTTCTAGAAGAAGTCTACATTGAACAACTAGAGGATTCATATTAACAGATAAACCAGATCATGTATGTAGATTGAAAAAGGCACTATATGGTCTAAAGCAGGCTCCTAGAGCATGTTACTTAATATTGGATAAGTATCTTCAGGAATAGGGTTTCAAAAAAAGAATAGCAGACAACAACTTATAAATAAAAAATGAAGGGAATGATCTACTAATTGTGGTTGTTTATGTTGATGATATCATTTTTGGGGGAAATAATGATAAGATGTGTAAAGAATTTGCTAAGAACATGCAGAATGAATTTGAGATGTCTATGCTTGGTGAGTTGTCCTTCTTTCTTGGACTCCAGATTTCACAATCAGGGAAAGGAGTATTTCTCTCACAAACCAAGTATATAAAAGAGATGCTAAAGAAATTTAGGTTTGAGGATTGCAAACCGGTAAGTACCCCCATGGTGATAGGATGTAAATTAAGTAAGGATTATGAATCTCCATAAACATATCATAGGTTGTACAGATCTATGTTTGGCAGCTTGTTGTATGTTACAGCCACAATACTAGACATAGTACAATCATTGGGATTACTAGTAAGGTTTCAAGCAGCTCCTAAGGAAATGCATGTGGCAGAAGTAAAGAGAATTCTTAGGTATCTAAAAGGGACTATGGAATTTGGGCTCTACTATCCCAAAAGTGACAATTTCACACTCACAACATATACAGATGCAAATTGGGCTGGCAGCATTGATGACAGGAAAAGCACAAGTGGAGGAGCATTCTTTCTTAGAGATGTGTAGTCTCTTGGCTAAGTAAGAAGCAGGTTTTAGTATCTTTATCTATAATAGAATCAAGATATATTGCATCAATATCCAGTTGTATACAGGTATTATGAATGAAACAAACTCTAGAAGACTTCAATATTAAGCATGATAATCCTATTCCCATATTATGTGATAATACAAGAGCTATAAGTATCTCAAAGAATCTAGTGATGCACTCCAGGACAAAGCACATTTTGATCAAGTATTATTTTCTGAGATAACAGGTGACAGATAAACAAGTCAGGTTAGAATATGTTACTACAAAGGAACAAAGAGAAAACATTTTTACTAAGCCACTCTCAAAGGAAACCTTTGAGTATCTTCAGGAAAAATTGGGAGTAATACTCCCATCCTAGAATTAACCACCTCAAGAGGAGGTGGGGGAGGGACTAAGCTAAGAGACTCATTCTTAGCCCCGAGCCCCAAAGGTGACCCTTTGCCATTGATGTCAAAGGGGGAGAGATTTGATTAAGGGGGAGAGATTTGGTTTAAGAAGAAAGAAATTTCCCAAGGGGAGTAGAATAAAATATCAAGGAAATGGTAAAAAGTTATTAGGTTGCCATCAATGACAAAGGGGGAAATTCTTGGACATTTTGAGTCCATAAAGTTGTCATTGATGTCAAGGCATGAGGTTGGCATTGATCCCAAAAGGTTAAAAGAAGCAATGCAAAAGGTTTATGGCAAAAGAGCTTCATAATATTCATTTTTGATATTATACAAAGCATAAATAAAAGGTTTTATTAAAAACCATGGATTCACAAAATAAAAGGTTTTCATAAAAACCCAAGGAGACTTTTTATTCAAAGTTTAAAAGTCCAAGGAAGGTTTAAATATTTAAAATCAAAATAGAATTTAAATTTTATAAATAAATATTTATTTATTTGAAATGGTATAACCCTAAGGTTACCCTGCCGACGTGCAAGACAAAAATCACCTCATCGTGGTGTTGGAATAAATAACAAAGCAAGGCACTTAGCAATATAAATATTGCCTCACTAAGGCCAAAAGACATACACTTGCATTTAGATTGAAAACGTGTTGCATTTCATGGAGAAGAAAGACAAAATTCATGGGCTACATATATCCTAATTTGGGGTGTTGAAGAAGACAAGGCGCTTGGATTCTAGCACCATTCGGTGGCTAGCGCAGGTGGCAAGTGCTTAGTGTTTGCAGAGGGGAGGTTACGGGTTCTAAACCCGATGGCAGCAGTTTTGGGAAACCCCTTTTCATTTTGGTTTCGATGCCATTAGAAGGAATAAGGAGCGCATGGGGAGTTTAGCTCCCACGTGAGCACTTAGCTCACGCAGCAGCCAAGACCGCGGCTAAGGCGCTTGAGGAAGCAGCATTGTGGGTTCAACACCCACTAAGGTCAAAGGTACAATTTTTTATTTAAATTGGTGTTTGCCCTATGTTTGTTGCGAGTAAATTGGTGATAATTAAATTGGATAATTACCTATGTATAAATGTGATTTTTGCGTATGGTTAAAAGTTGTTTTTGATAAATTAAAAACTAGGGTAATTAATTTTTACCTTAGAAGAATAAATTTTAGTGTTTTATAAATTATTTTTATTTGACAAGTGCAATTTAAGAAAGGAGTTATAAGTAGAAATTGTGTTATATTTTACAAGAGGGTTTTTGATGAAAATTATGATGTTGAAATTTATTAATTAAGATGGAGCAATAAGGTGTATTTGAGATTTAATTTATCTTTGTGTTTGAGATAAATTGTGAAAAGTGTTAGGGTGATAATTCTTGTCATATAACCCTTTGTACTTGGCAAAGAATGTTGTGAGAATTGATACTAGGTTTTGAAGATCATTTTACATCAAGAAAAAGATATGGGCATATTCTTCCATGGTTGATTTGATTGGTTGGTTTTCTGGAAAGCAAATTTGGAATGAAAAGGAGTTAATTAGGTTTCCTTATTGAGTTGTTGAGCTATATGTGAAGATTTTTTTATGAGCATTGTTGGAAATATTTGGAGTGAGTGTTCATATGCTTGGACTAGGATTGGTGAGCAAGGATTATTTCATTGAGTGATTGGTTGAGTAAGAGTTGTGAATGTGTGAAGTGATAGTTCAAGTTCTATGAAAACAATTGTTCTATATTCTGAATTGATTTGAGAAAAAGGTTGAGTGTTGATGAGTGTAAAACATATTGAGTCTCTAACAATTCTCTTTATGTTTCTATGAGATTGAACAAGTTCTAGTGAGGACTTGTTGAGTATATTTAAGGCAAGTCTTTGAGAAGATTTGTGGACAGATTTGTTGAAGCTTACAATACAGATTTGAGGTTAGATATTGAGGACAGATCAGAGGACAGAGTTTGGTATATATTTGAGGACAGGTTTGTGCCAGACCAAAGACATAATAGATTTGTGCTAGACCAAAGGATTGTGTTTAGTGCAGATTTGAGACAGAGCTTTGAAGGTGATAGAGTATAGAAGATGACATTCTCTAGTGGATAGATATCCATTAGCAAGGGCAGTGAGGACATGTGTCTTTAGTGGATAGATATCCATTAGTCAGAGCAATGGGGGCAACAATCATTCTAGAAGATCGCCAGTCAAAGCTAAGGAGAAAGTAGTTCTCCTATGTATAGAGATCCATGAACTTGATTAGGGGATTGGTGTCTCCTTTTGACAGAGATCCATAAACATTGTAGGGAAATGATTCACAAGAGAATTTATTTGAGAAAAAATTATAAGAAATATGTTCTCTATGGAATAGCCCACATTGGGTGAACCACGTAAAAATCATGTCTCTCATGTGTAATGATTACTACTTTAATATTGTTGATGTTATTATTTGTATTAAAAATCAAAATTTTTTATCTTATACTGGTCACCCCCTCTTAGTATAAACACATGTTCTTCATGTTTGTCATGCCATACCTTCCTTCTTTTCAGAGCTACCCTCAATCGCCCATTGTGCCATGCCTCTTCTTTCGTCTAACTTGATCAGTGTTGTCATTCGCCCTTCCAAAATTTATTGATCACCCAAGTGATTCTCTATCGTGACTCTCAAACTTGGTATTAATAATTCAACTGGCACCACTACCTCTTGTCCATACATCAAATGGAAAGGTGTATGCTCTATCATTGGTTTAAAAGTTGTTCTATATACCCACAAAATAGATGGTAGCTTTTCCTCCCAATCTGCTCCTTCTATTCCACAAGTTGTATATAAAGTAGATACCAGGACTTTATTTGTTGCTTCCACCTACCCATTTGCTTTGGGATAGTACGGGATATATAATGAGTGCAAAATCTTGAACTCTGTCATCAATATTTTTATGATTTCATTAACAAAGTGTCCTCCTCGGTCACTTGTGATCTGTAGAAAAATATCGAATATTGTGATTACCTACTTGTACAAAAATTTCACTATACATTTTGCTGAGTTATCAGGTAATGCTCTCTCTTCAACCCATTTTTTCAAGTATTTCGTTGCTTCTACGATGTATCTACACTTCCTTCTACGAGATGTCTTCAATGGTCCTATGAAGTCCAATCGCCACCTTTCAAATAGTTCCTGGGGTTGTAAAGGATGCAATGGTATAAAATTCCTCTTTACTAGCTTTCCTACCCTTTGACAAGTGTTACATGCTTTCACATACTCCTTTGCATCATTACACAGTTTGGACCACCATAATCCAGCTAGTAATATTTTCCTAGTTGTCGCATCTGGTCCCATGTGCCCTCCTGCTAAGCCTTCATGAGCTTCTTTCAATGCTACTTTAACTTATTCTTCCATCATACATCTTCGTAGAATACCATCGCTATCCATATTATATAGCAATCTTGCTATCAACTAGAAAGGTGTTGACTTCATGATCACTTTATTTTTCTCAGTTGTCGTCATTTCTTGCGGTAACTCTCCTATGTAAAGGTATTGGCCAACCAACTTGTACCACGATGGGACAATATTGATGGCGAATAATTGTGCATCAGGAAATTCATCCGAAACTCATGTTCCTACAGGCTCTCCTAATCGTATCCAAGACAACTGGTCTATAATGACATTCTTCTTACCAGGTCTCATTACTACTCAGAATACAAACTCGTATAAGGTGATGAGCCACCTACTGATCCATCCTTATATACTTGGTTTGTTTATTAAGTACAATAGGGATTGATGATCTATGTAGAAAGCAAAGATATTCGCCAATAGATAATGCCTAAACTTTTAGATTGCATATACCATTCCCAAAGCCTTTTTCTCTGTTGTACTATAGTTTCTCTCCAACCTGACAATAGGTGACTAGCAAAGAAAATAGGCTGATCCAGCTTGATGAAGAACACAAGCTTATACTGAGAGGTGGGGGTGAACAGTATAAGACCTCTTTTTACTTTTTCCTTTAAACTTCAAAACAGTAAAGCAATATACCCAAAGCAATACCAAAACAATGCACAACATCATCCACAAAGTGAAACCAATTTTAATGTGGCTCACCCAGAATGGTTGGGCTACGTCCACAAAACTTTTCTCTAAAAGTTATCTCAAATTTCTTTGGGAAACCTTCCCAATTACAATGTTTATGAGCCTCGTCCCAAAGGAGATACGTTCTCCCAATCTGAATTTATGAGCCTCTGCTCAAAGGAGATGCCTTCCCCTCTATCTAAATTTATGAGCCTCTGCTCAAAGGAGATACCTTCCCCTCTGCTCTAGAAATGATCCCTCAGAATATCAATCGCCTCTACCTCTTGCCCAGCATGTGGAACTCCTTTCCATCGAAGACCTCCTGTCCTCAATGCTTAGCCTAAGAGACCTCTGCCTTCTATGATCATGTCCACAACAGCTCAACAACCTATAACAAACACAATCAGTCGGTCTAGTACAAGTCTTCCTCTGTCTGTCAGATCTGTCCAACACTTGAACAAATCAATCCTTTGCACACAAGCCTTCTCAAATACTTGCCAAATCTGTCCTCAGGTTCTTCTCAAAGAACCACTGCACCTCTGTCCTCAAGTTCTCTGATAGAACTATCAAACTCGACTCACAAGTCCTCTGCTAGGACCTGTCCAAATCTGCTCACAAGTCCCCATCGAAACCTGTCCAAAACTACTCACAAGTCCCCACAATTGCTCACAAGTCCCCACCGGAACCTGTCCAAAAACTGCTCACAAGTCCCCACTAGAACCTGTCCAAAAACTCAGTAAGCTCACCAAGAAAAACTTTCTTAGTAGGAAATCACAAAGTGAATTGTTAGATACCCAATGTGATTTGTCAAACTCGTAGAAGCATAAAGAGAATTGTTAGAGACTCAATATGTTCTATACTCAAATCCCAATCTCAAAACTCAACTCAAATCAACTCAGCTCAATCTCAATCTCAAATCTGAAAACTCAACTCAATATCTTAAATGGATAGGATAGAATGTTTTCTTTCAAGAACATGAAACCCCAACAATTGCCAACTATGCAAAGAATCACATAACAATGATACTCATGTTCTTTTCACCATCAATTAGGGTTTCAACAACAATGCTCATCAAACAAAGTTTAGTCAACCAACACCATTCAACATCAACCTTGAAGCATTCAACCAATCATCACAAGAAAAAGGAAACAAGAAGAAATCCTTTTCCCTCCAAATATATTTGAACAAAATAGCCACCAATACAATATCACCAAATGCAAAGAATAACTTGCTCAAATCAACTCAATGGAGTAAGCCCAATATTATGAATCAAGTAAAGCAATAACTTGATCAAACAACCTCTTTGGAAGCAACTCAACCATCAAACTCAAAATAGCCAACCAAGGGTTCCACCAACTCAATGCAAGTAGCTAGACTCACAAATATAAACCCTAGTGCACAAAGCTTCCACTATCTCAAACCAGAAATTATGAATTCACCAAAAACTCTCCTTAAGGATAACAATGCATAAGTAGTCTTCAACAAACCAGAAAATAGGATTTACACCCAACCAAAGGAAACCTAGTTGAAAACCTTTTCACTCCAACCTTATTTCAGAAAAAACATACACCAATCATAATCATAATAAAAATGTGCCCATACCCTTTTTGAAGATGAATAAGCCCTTGAAAATCTATCACAATTAATAATTTTGATCTTCCCTAAAAATTATTAACCCAACATTGGCATGTCAAAATAACTCAACCACCATGGCAATTATTTCCCCTTTAATTTTCAATCCGACTATAGCAAAAATATTAAGCTTGCATTCCTTATACCTCCCAAAGCTAACTTTATAAAACCTTAGCAAGCAAAATATTAAAATTTAATTGCCACTCTTTCGCACAAATTGGAGCGCATACCTTTGGTAAATATCCCGCGAATTTCGGAGTGCATACACTACCCTCAAAAGGGTCTTCGGCGATTCGAACCGCCGACCACCATGCTACTAAGTCCTTTGGCCACGCCGCGTGGGCTAGGAGATCCCACGTGAGGGAGAAGGGAATTCTCCGTTCTTATCACCGTGTGTGCCTCCTCCTTGGCGCCAAGACCAACCCGTCACACCTTTGACCATGCAACGCTTGTCTTCCTCCTTCGCTGGCGTAGGGGCTTCGATGTCAAAATTGAAATGCTTAGGGATTAATGTCGAACTCTTGGCAAAACATAAATGAATTCATTTGCCTCATTTTATATGCACTTTGATGCATTTCCAAACACGTCAACTGAATTCGAAAAGTAATTTCGAATTTAATCAAAATTGCTTTCTAAAGGGTTTAAAAACCCTTAAGATAAATTAAAAATAATTTCTCCCTTAATTAATTAAATAATTAAAACCTTGAAGGGTTTTAAATAATAATTAAATAAATAATAAAGAGAACCTCCAATGGTTTTAATAAAAACCATTTAACTTGGTTTTAATGAAAAACCCTTGCCAATGGAATCTCTCCGGATTCTCTTGGAATATTCCACCTTTGAAGCCAACACATCCTCTTAACATTAATTCCATTTCCTTTTGACATCAATGACAACTCATAGACAAGAAGCTAGGATCTCAAACCCAAAATTGCCAACACTTGAACTATCCTTCTTGTGCCAAAGCACATCTGATTGTAAAATTTGAAGCATCAATATGGACATGGAATTTCTTATCCCAGTTCGAAAACACAAAAATTAGGCTACTCACAAGCTTAGCCTTCAACTCCTCAAAGGCTCCTTGGTGCTCCTTTATCCATTTGAAAGGAAGATTTTTCTTCATCAATGAATCCAAGGGATAGGATACATGTGCATAGTTCCTCATAAAGCTTCAATAATATCCTGTTGATTCAAGAAAGGTTTTAAGTAAAATCACATCATATGGTTCTTCCATGTGCAATATCACATGAATCTTATCAGGATCTATTTTTAATCTTGGACTGCACACTATGTGTCCTAAATTTTTTTAATATGGTACCATCAGGTAGCATTTCCCATGATTTAATTATATATGTGCATTTTTGTACCTAATCATGAATTCATTGAGGGTAGGAAGATGCTCCTTGATCTTCCCAAAAATGGACCAATCATCTAAAAATTCTTTGAAGTTCCTGTTGCCAACTGATCAAATATATACAGTATGATGCATTGAAATGTAGTTGGGGCATTACAGAGCCCGAATAGCATTTGGTTGTACATATAGATGTCATTCTCCACAATAAATGTGGTCTTTAGCTTATCCTCATTGGCTATACTAATCTGATTATAACCCGAAAATCCATCCAAAAATGAATAGACCTCATGTCCTACGACTTCTTCTAGGATCGAATCTATGAAGGGAATCAAGAAGGGGTCCTTGATAGTTATTGCATTTAAACTCCTAAAGTCCACACATATTCTGATCTTGTCCACTTCCTTATTCAAGGTGATCACTATAGGTGATACCCATTCACTGGTTATTACCCTGAAGATGATTCTTGCCTCCAACATCTTCTCTATATTTGCGTTCACCAATGCAACATACTTTGGGTTCATTCGATATGGTCTCCTCCTTACGGGTTGTGCTCCAAGAATTAGTGTAATATTGTGGACACATAACTCAGGTAGTACTTCCTTCAAGTCCTTATATGTCCATGCAAAGACATCCTTATATTCCAATAATATCTTAAAAGTTGCCACTTTCAGTATAGGGTTCCAATCATCACCATAGTGAATCATCCTAGGTTCATCCTATGTTCCTAGATTGATGTCCACTATTCAAGGTCCTTTATATTTGATATTCTCTGGCTCACTTGTTGCTTTATCTACGTTCATTGGGTGTGTCGATCTTGTATCAATTTTTGCATCTCCTACTGTATACTTTGCAAAACTTTTTGGGAAAGTCTAATTCTCTTTCAACTCCTTCTTAGGTTCTTGGATGACTTTTGGTTCATCTTGTTTTTTCTTGATCTCCTCTGAATCAATACAGAGGTAGTTGAGATAAAAAATTTCATACTCCTCCATTTACCAATGAAGAAGTTCGATATCATATCTAGCTTCGTCTTCACTACAATTATCTAGGTACATCATTCCTTCTCCATCTAGTCCATACCCTTCATCACCTAAGGAATATTTGATTCGTTGGTCATAGGTACATCCTCACTGACCTTTTGATTAGCTAGATTAATCATGTATTTGTACTATCCCTTATTGAAAGTGATTTGATTCTTTCCCCAGTTGTGATTAACTTTGGCTACTCACAGCCATCCTCTCCCTAAGAAAGCATTGTATGCAGGCTTCTGCATAGTAATCATAATGAAATCTAAGACAAAATCTTGGTTAGCTATCACCACTTGTGCTATCAAGACTCCATTTTTCTCGATACCATACTGGTCAGCACCATATAATCGAAAGCTTGATGCCCATAGATATGGAACACCTAGTTCTAGCTAGGTCCTTTCAGGTACCACATTGACACTGGATCCTCTGTCCATAATAACTTGTTTTAATTTGTGCCCTAGGATCTCTATATGAAATAATACGAGTTTCTTTCCCACATAAATCATTAATATAGTTGGATTCATAAATTGGTCTTTTCGTTATTTTTCTTGAATCGATTGACTCTATACTTCCATCACCTTATGTGATTGTATCTCTTCTACCATCGCTTTCTGTAATGATGGAATAACTTCCAACAAGTTTGCCACGTTAATCTCTATTGTGGTATCCAAAACTTGTACTGACAGACTCTATACAATCGCCTTCTCTTTTGAATGCTTTCCCAGTTTCGTTCCTTTAGCTAACTTCACTTGTTTAGTTTTATGTGCTTCATCTTGTAGTATTTTCTTTGCTACTTGCCAGTGTTGCTTTTCTTTTGTTGGTTCTAGATACTTATCCTTTTTAGCCTGATTCTTTGTCCTGGCTAAAACTTCCTAGGTTTCCTCCTTAACTTGAGGAACCTCAGTGTCTAAATAAATTTACATTCTATGGGTTACTTGAACTTGCCTGCTTGGGACAATTTACTTCCTTGTGATTTCTTGAACCACACCACCTGTACATATGTGTAGTGCTCGTTTACAGTATTTCCTATCTCTGAGGTGAAGGATATTTTTCATGAAATACCCCCATTCTTGGAAATTGCAACATTGTATGATCAACCTCCCTTCCGATTCATACTGCAAATGGCTCTATCCTCCTTGTCGATTGCCCTAGTTCAACTTTCCACCTCATAGGCTATTTCTATAACCGCCACTTGTTCCTTGTTGTCCACTACCTAGGGTTTTATGTTTCTCTTCCTAATCTTGGATTGTTAGGACCTGTGGATGTACTCTTGCATTATATTGACATAGCATTACCTCGTGTCCCATCACATTACAAATGTGACAATAGTAATTCTAGGGATACTTCACATTTGTATGCCCTTCAGTCTTACATTCTATGCACCAAATATCATTCTTGTCAGGTTTGTTTCTTTGTTCTTTCATGATCTTGTCGAACTCGTGATGAAATGATGCTACTATCCTCTGTATACTATCATCTTCTCCACTATCTTAATCATTATACTTGGGATAAGATAAAATTCTTATATACGTATGTTTTGATTCACTTTTAAAATTCTTTGCATGCTTCATCGCTTCTTCATATGTTTATGATGGTACTACCTTCATATTTTTCTTATATATAGGTAGTAATCCATCTACAAACCATTGCTTTACCAATACATCTACCAAAGGCATCTGCATCTTATCTACTAACTACTTCAGTCTGTGGTTGTATGATTTTACATCTTCATCCGGCTTTTGCTTCATCATGCAAATCTCAATAACAATGTCTCCAACATCCTTCAAAGGGTGAAATTCCTCAATGAATTTCTCTTTCACTTGAGTCCAAGTCTGAAAATCTATAGTATTTTCCCTTTTTAGATACCAATTGATCGCCAATCCTCTCAAGGTAGCAAGAAATAAGGTTACCCAGTCATTTGGTCGATTTACACCATTTACCCTCCAAATGGTTATACAACTTTTGATATGTCTTGTAGGGTCTTCCTTACCCTCATCTATAAAATGTGGACATATCTGCTTGATCACCTTATTAGCCATATTTAGAGAATCATCCTCACCACTTAATATCTCCCATGGAATATCTATCTGATTTCTCCTTGGGGGTGTCTTACTACAGTCATCGTCAGAAGTTTCTAAGGCATATTATTCTATCCCACCAATTATTGACCAAACTCACATGTGTCTTCACTCCATGACCTCCTTCGCTGATGTGAGGGAGATGGTCTTGGTCCTTCCTCTTGAGACCTTGCGCCCAATTGTTTTGGTGTCTGATTCTCGTCCTCTGCACTCCCTTGCGACCCTTCTATCACTTTATTAGGTTTCACCATCCACTCTCCTTCCTCATGCACTACTTCTCTATCAACTCATGCCTCCATGCTAGGTGGTTCTAGTACCTCCTCTTCTGTCTCAATCCACAACACCTCAAAATATCCTTCTTTAGATGTCCAAACTTGCTCTACTTCTAGTTAATGTGCACTATGGTCTGAGTTACTTGTATTCTCTATTTGAACAATCCTCATGCTCCTTCTTATTGGAATTTTCTCTCATAATTCTCATCTCCTACACCTTTGTACATTGGTGTTTGTAATTTACCTCTAGTTTTGTAGTATTCTTACTTTGTCAATTTGATCCATTTTAACAAAAATGCCAGATTCGATAAGGCAACAACACCAAATATAGCACAAGGGTGTAGTATTTCCAATGGGAAGGTAATTTCTAAGGCTTAGGATTATAAATTTGCTACTCCTAGTCAGTGGACCAAATCGTATCACCATATAGTCTCTACAACTAGCAATATGCAATAAGTATATAGTTTGTACGGACACCAAATTGTACACTGTACGATCCCAAATCATAAAGTGATAGAGCTTGTATGATTCCACACTTATTCAATCTTTCAGAATTGGTTTTACAAGTTTTCGTACATATTTTTGTAACTAAACAAGTCAATTTTTCAAAACTGCCAAATCTGTAAATTCCCTTCAATCGCATAAACTGCCAAATTGGGAAATTATTTTTTGTACAATTTGTAAAAAATATTATGATAAATTTGTATGAAATTAAGGTACAACCAAGTGCTAAATTAGATAATCTACTGGACCAAACTCTCTCATATAGGTTTTGTAAGGGTTTAATATGGCAATTAATCCTTTTCCAGTAACATGCAACACATATCAACAGGGTTGGAGAGAGTGGCACATCCAATGGTGATGCCTAGAAATCATATAAAAGGGTTCAAAATATCTTCCTTGATATACCCATTATCCCATATCATTCCACAAATCTACACTAGTGTTGGTTTAATTCCATTCTCCATAGCAATAAATGAAAATAGCCAAAACCATCACAAAGAAGTACATGCAATAAAGATAACCTGGTAATTGCTATTCAACCTCTCCAGGATCATACAATACATGAGAGAAACCATAAAATATGCTCAACTGTATTATTATTCAATAATTTCAATCGCCATCAGAAGTAAATAATAACACTTCACAACCAAAATTTAGACTAACCATAATATATCAGCATATCATGGCCAAAATGTAACAAAAAATTAACCAGACTATCAAAATTAAAAATGGGGCCTTATATAACATTTCCCAAGACGTTCCAAAGTGGTTCTTGAGGCATTAGTTATTTACAATTGCCCATGCATAACGAAATGCATTAATTAAGACTACTAAGTCTAACACCTTAATAATCAAAATCATACACAATTCCAACTTCAAATTACATTTCCCATGCATTTCATGTCATTTAATTATGCCTTGTATGATTTTATTTTACCTTGTATAGTTTGCCCTCCTGATTGTACGGTTTACTCCTACCTGTACGATTTGTAAAACTTGTCAAAACTATCAAAATTGGGCAAATCCATTTATCACTTCTTATGGGAGGTGGGTTTGATGCCTATAGGATTCACATAAACCTATGCATTTACCATTTGACCGATGCCTTATCCATTGGTCCAATTATAGCAAGATTTGTAAACACAATTGTTGCTAAGGAAAGAAAGGGGAGAGAAATATTGGATTGATCTCATAGTAATTGGATTGAGGTGACTATAAGATGCTATTTTTGTGCAAACATTGATCTCAATATTTCTGAACACAATTCAACAAAAGGTATTAACCTACACACATGTTTTTCCTTAATTATCTTGAATAAATACAACCAAAATTTATATAATAACAAACTAGATTCAAAATGTTACAATCCATCTTCTTAGATTATCTTCAACTTGTGACTCACAATGTCCCTCTGAGTTCAAGTCACCCTAATTTAGAATTTTGGTATCCACAAGGACCCATATTGGACCCACAACTTCTCGTACTCACCTTATGCATATCATAAATATATGGTACAATAAACCCCAATAATAAAAAATTGATCTCAAACTTATGATCATTGTATTTAGAAAATAGAAATGCAAAAAAGAGGTTCAAAATCAAGATGCTTTTTAACAATTGATAAAGGTAACTTAAATGCAACTATGTTACAACCTAATTAGTAAATACATAAAGGGTCATATGAGAAAATAATATTTGATATCAACATATTGCATTATGTCATCCAAGGGACATGACAAAAGGTTCATTTAGGAGGGAATCCAAGGTAAAATGGGTATTATCTCTATTAGGATAGGAGAAAAAGCCTAGCCCAACTTAGCAATAGTAAAATGCAAAGAGCATGAAGAGTAGAAAAATAACTATCTCTACAAAAAAAGGTGAAATTAGATCTAGACAAAAAGCTTGACATAATCTTAAGGTAAGAAACATGTTGTACATGGTCACAAATAAAACTTCTATTCTCCACAATATAGAGATGAATAAATATTAGTAGTTAACATGCATTAGTATCATGTCCTTGAATAGAATTCAACGCATACAAGAAAATATTTTCAATGTTTTGAAAATAAGTTGAGTCTACTTAAAAAGGTAGATTTTTGTAAATGCTTTGAACATAGTAACATTAGCAAATCCAAAGCACAACCCATGAAATTTATATAAAATTTGATTTCATTCGAATCAATTTACACAATCAAAGTTACACTCTTGTAAAGATAACTTTTGCATCCTTATGAAATAATATGCTTAGGTATTTTTTATGCTTAAGATATTGCATGAAGTTCTTTTTTTTTTGCTAATACTTTGTTGAAATTTTGGGATATCCTTATAAAATAATATACTTAGGCATTTTTTATGCTTATGATATTGCATGAAGTTCTTATTTCTTTTTTTTTTTATTATTATTACTTTATTAGAATTTTGGGATATCCTTATGAAATAATATACTTAGGTATTTTTTATGCTTGAGATATTGCATGAAGTTCTTATTTCATTTTTTTTTGCTAATACTTTATTGGAATTTTGGGCTAAGATGGTACTTTATGCACATAGTGGATTATATCTAATTTTAAGTAGCTTCCTAAATAATTTCTATCTAAAGAAAGTTGACGAGTTGGGCAATGATGAGATTAGAAGTGTAGTTATGTTGGGAGGAACTCCAAAATTGGTGATTAAGAATATAAAATAAAAACCATTTTCAAAAGTAAAGGAAAACAAGCAAATATGGTTATAGAAGAGAAGCTAAGGGAAAAGGAAAGTTGGGGAGTACAATGTATAATGCCTTTATTAACCTAAGGGATCATCATGCAAGAGGAAATCATATAATGGTGTTATGTGATAGGTTAAATGGACCAATTATAACAAGAATATCACTTGTGAGGAAAGCAGTAGTAAGAGGTAATGTGCAAAGGATCAAAGTGTATGTAAATCCAATTCTCCAACTGCAAGGGAGCTAAAAAAAAAATTCTTTATCTTGAGATTACCAGCGTTGGCCTCAAAATCATATTTCAAAATTCAATTACAAACATTCACTCTTAATGAACTAGATTACATGGTGTAAATTCTCTTCTCCATTGGCTTGAGACAATATGACAACATGGTAATTACAATTAACAAACTTAAAACCTTGAAGTAGACATGGAAAAACTCAAGTGAAATGGATTTTTCATAAATTTTTATAGGATTGTAATGATCAAAATCAATCTAGCAATCCAAATCAAATCATCATGCTAATAAGGCCTTTACCAGTAACATTATAAAAATACTCAAAAGCCTTACATCAATGAAGCCCTTATCATTATAAAAAATATTCCAAGTGGTAACTTATCTCCCTAAAGTTTATTCTTCTAGATAGATGGTAATTGTTACTTGAAAATATATATTTTTATTTTAAAATTGTTATTTTAACTATTTTAATTAATAAAAATAAAATTATAAAAGTTATTTATAGACAATCATCGTTGTTGATAATCATCAATAATAGTTTATTTTTACATATAGACAATCATGAATTTGTTTATAACAAGACCAAGACAAGTTACAATCAAAAGATTCATTACTCACATATGCAAGGTTTTTAGTCCTCTCAAGATTTGAACATGAGTTTCTTTCAAAGACAACCCATCTAATAATCACATCAATGTTTTGAACAATTACAATGTAAAACTTCTCACTCCCAACCATTTATATCTGTCTAAATCTTCTAAATCAATGTACACATCAAACTTCACTATGTATAAAACTGATTTTTTATTAGAAAACTTTCAAACATTCTTTTAAATGAAAAATAATAATTTAATATAAAATAATGAAACTTAAATAAGAATTTAATAGCTAATTAACAAAATTTTAAATTTTTATAAATAATTCAAAATATTACACCCAAATCACATTATATTTAATTAATTTTATGAAAATTAATTATAATTAGAAAAACAAAATTGATTAATGGTAAAAAAGCAAGGTTTTGAAGGGTCCCAAAATATTTTACATTAGAGGAGGCACATAAAGAGAAGCCAAATTAAGCATAGGCCAACCTCTAAGGCCAAAAAAATAGAAACTAAACCCAATAGCCACCCAAGAGAACAAAAGAGAAAGATAACGCCATGATACAACATAGACCAACCCACCACCCAGTAGGGCATAAAGGAGAATTTTGTTTCAACTTTCTTTTAGAGGCACCAAATATCCTGCTCCATATTTGCATAAGACTGATTTTTTATGTAGCAAATACATATAATAGAATCTGAATCCCAAAGAGCAATGGTGAGGGTAATACACCAAGCATATTCCATGAGAATGTAAACCACCAAGGAGTAAAAGGACCAGCCCCCCCAAAAAAGACCCCCAGAGAGAGGATCACTACAACACAAAGGAGACATTATCCAAGTAGAAAGATAATAAAAAGGTCTACTGGATAGTTATACCCAATACTTTCAAAGCAACAATTATCATTAATCGTAGAGGGAAATTATCTTCCCAAATTTTGAATTGACCACTATCCACCCCCAAACTGACCATAACATCAATAGCCTAGTTACCTTCCTATTCTCAATTTTAACTTCTAACATAACTCCCAAAATATTTAAGGTGTCCTTAATAATATTCAATATGAAACAAATATCAATCTTTCCAACCTGTAAATCTTGAATGATGTTCAAGGAGTCACCTTGTACGAGAAGTCCATTGAAGCCCCTATTAAAAACCTGATGAACACCCAAGAAAAGTGCCTTAGCTTCAGCTAGGTGGTTGGTCTAAATACCATAATATTCGTTGTAAGCCCAAATGACCTCACCATTATCATTTTTGACAACACCCCCTCCACCAGCCCTCCTGGGGTTACCTTTGGTAGCCCCATCAAAGTTCAAAATGATCCACCCTTTAGCTAGTTTATGTCATCTAGTAGCTAATATTTTTGAACAGTGAATACAGAAGAAAACAACCCTAGATTTAATTTCCAACTAACAACAACCCCATTCTCCATAACTTTCTCCCTACCATTTCCAGTAGCAAATATAGTATGGTTATTCTCAATAGCAACTTTAATCCTTCTAAAGACAAAGGATTTATCCCTAGCAATACCCTTGAAAGTTGTTTTGTTCCTCTTCCACCAAATAGCCCATAAAAAATGAGGAAGATCCAGATCCCATACCCTAGTGAGGTTGTGACTAATGAAGAGGGATTTCCACTAAGTGAAAAATTCCTTGAAAGTTTGAGGTAACATCCACTTGATAGAAAAAGAATTCAATAAAGCATTTGAGCACCTTATTTGAGAAATCACAATGGATGAAAATATGATCTATAGATTCAACATCCTTAGAACATAAGAAACAAATATTAGGAAGATGGAAGCCTTTCTTACATAAATTATCAATAGTTAAAATTATGTTTTGCAAGCACAACCAAAAAAATACAATCTTGGGGATCAAATGAGGATACCAAACCCTTTCCATCGTAAAATATCCTCCCTTGGATAATGTTTGGTTCTCTTATATAGTATTGACAAAAAAAATACCTTTAGGAGAATGAGTCCATAGAAGGAAGTCCCTATTATTTTGTTGAGGAATAAAGTATTGTTGCAACATGTTCAAATTTGCAAAACTTTGAAGGATCTAAAAAACAGTTGTATTTAAATTCAAATTATTCCAAATCCTCTTGCCATTAGTGATAATTATATAATCTATTATTTTTTCTCCATATTTCAGTGACAAAGGAGCCTTCAACTCATAAAACTCGACTAAGAATGAGGGGTTTAGGAAGAATCCAAGTATCCTCCCAGAAGAACACATAATTATCATTCCCAATCTACCATCACATTCCCTCCATAACCAAACTTCTAATCCCCAACAAACCATTCCAAATCACAGAGCCGCTAGGAGGAGGATCACTTCTAAAAAAATAAATATGATTTTCTAGATACTTACCTCTCAAAATATCTTTCCATAGTTGATCCTCCTCAACACATAATCTCCAGGTTTTTTACAATCAACGCCTTATTGAACAACAAATTCCTAATCCCAAGACCACCTTCTTTCTTAGAAGAGCAGAATCTGCCCCAAGAGATAAGGGACACCCTTTGTTTATCCTCCACCCCAACCTAAATAAATCTCCTAAATATCTAATAAATCCTCCTCGTAACTTTGAAGGACATTCTAGAAAGAGACATATAATAGATAGGAATGCTTTGGAAGGTAGCTTGAAGCAATTGCAACTTGCCTACTTAGCTCAAGAGATTACCTTTCCACCTAACTTACTTACATTGAATCTTATCCAACACAAGAGACCACAACTCCTCCTTCATCCTACCAGTGAACAATGACATACCTAAATATAAATAAGGAAGTTTAGCAATACCACAACCAAAAATCCTTGTAATTCTATGTTGAAGCTGCCCCCCAGTATTCACAAAAACAAATTACTTTTATGGAATTTATTTTGTTGGTTGGAAGCTTTCTCATACAATTGAAAAATATTCATGAATTCCTTAGCCTCTCTCATAGTAGCCTCACCAAGAAGCACAATGCCATCTGCAAATTGTTGATAAGAAATTGCCTTCGCAAAAACAATAAGCCTAATACTCTTAATATTAGAGGCCAAGGTGGTAGCAAAAATCGATCTTCCTAAAGCTTCAGCCATAAAAATGAAACAATATGGAGACAAGGGATCACCTTACCTAATACCTCTTTGACCCCCCAAAAAACCACTTGAAATCCTAGTGATGATGATAGAAAAATTAGTAGAGGAAATACAAACTCTAATCCACTTCCTCCATAGATCCCCAAAGCCAAATTTCTGCAACACCTTGTCAAGAAACTCCCAGGAGACCCTATCATAAGCCTTTTGCATATCAAGTTTAAGAAATATTCTAGCCAACCCACTTTTGGAGATAAATGTAAAGTCTCATGAACCATAATGGTTCCATCCACAATAAACCTACCATAAACAAAACCACCTTGAAGAGGAGAAATCAATATGGGGAGAAGCCTTTTCAACCTATTAGCAAGTGTCTTAGTAAGCAACTTATATAGGGTATTGCATAAGCTGATAGGTCTGAAATCCCTTAGAGAAGAGGCACCATGTTTCTTTGAAATCAAAATAATAAAGGTAGTATTCCATTCCTGAAATAAAGAGGAAAAGATTAGAATTCTCTTAAGACTTTCAAAATATTCGAACCAAGAAGGTGCCAAAACCTCTAAAAAAACTAGCAGGGAACCCATTTGTCCCATGCACTTTATCCTTTTTCATACTAAATAGGTTAATATTGATCTCATCATTGGAAAATGGGGTATTCAAATAATTATTCATATCGGTCATCACCACCTAGAGAATGTTCTTGAGAAGTTCCTCTGAAGCATCCCCATCTTCCTCCCTATCTCTAGAAAACAAATCCTAAAATAAGGATACCATGGTAGTAGATCTTTAAGGCATTTACCAGGTCCAATGTAATTTCTCTTATTTTATTAGTACTCCTATATTTCAAGGTAGATAGGTGGACAAACTTGGTATTCCTATCCCCCTCCTTAAGCCACGTAGCTTGATATTTTTACCTCCAAAAAGACTCCTTGCTAGCAAGAATATTATGAAATTCTGCAAGAGTAATTTGCTCTTTGTTGGCTAGCTCCTCTGACCAACCTTCACTTTGGCTTTTTTCCTCAATTTCCTGCAATTCTTGAAATATGTTTTGCTTCCTATGAAAGAGGTTCCCAAAAACCTCTCGATTCCACCTCTTCAAGTTAGCTTTGATGATTTTCATCTTCTTGGCCACTTGAAATGTCTTAGTACCATAAACATCATAATTCCACCAAGCCTTAATAAAGCCTTCAAGATCTAGATGATAAAGCCACATTGTCTCAAACCTAAAAGGATAACCTTTCGAAAATTTCTCCTTCATGAATTTTAATAGTAACAGATTGTGGTCAAAATTAATTCTCGATAAAGTCCTCAAAGAGTAATCTTGAACCATCGTTAGCCAACTCACTGGAGTAAGGGCCCTACAAATACTAGATTGAACAGACCCCCTCCCCTTCTTCTATTGGAACAAGTGAATTTATAACCTTGCACATCAATATATACTAGTCCCATGGAGGTCAAGAACTCACCAAACTCCTCCATGTTGTCCAAAAAAATAGTTGAGCCTCCAAGTTTCTCACAAGGAAGCAGAAAGAAATTAAAGTTACTAGCAACCAACCATGGAAGGTCAAATAAAGAACCAAGGGCTTTTAATTCAATCCAGAGTTTCCTTCTATCCATAGTAACATTGGGAGCATACATATTGGTAGAAATCTAAGAAAAATTAGTATGTTTACATCAGAATAAAAAAAGAAGAGAGCCTATCAACCTGATGAATGAGCTTGCCCTCCATAGAATTGGGATTCCAAAGCATCCATAACCCTTTGAAAGAACCATGAGCAACCCTACTCACACCTTCACACCCCTTCCAAACAAAACTTCGTAATCTATCAAAATACTCTTTGCCCATCTTAGTTTCTTGTAAGAAAAGAATATCAAGATTGAAACTTTTTTTGAAATATTTTAGCACTTTTTGTTTAGTTGAGGCATGCAGACCTTGAATATTCGATGAGATAATCTTCATTACTTAAATGATTGTGGAGCCTTCCCTTTAATCAAAGGTAATGTAGGTTGGGAGCCATTAGCCATATCTTGATTTGTTTTCTTTAAAATACCTTATATTTTTTGGGTCTTCCTAGCCCCTTCCCACTACTTTGATTCATTATTTTTTAGGTGTTTTTTATGGGCCACATAGAGCCAATCATTCCCTTCTTGCTTGATTATATTGATTGAGGAAGGAGCTACTACTATTGAGCTACCTTATTTAGTTTCATATTTTGCCTATTTAGAACTTCTTGAAAGCCATCTTCCTTTAAGGAAGACCAGACCTCCTCCGACTTCTTGTCCAATGCATTTGTAGAAATCTCTCCTACTTCTACATCCCAAAGAGACTCCATGATAGCTTCATATTTTTTCTTATCAAGAGGGGAAACAACCCTCTCATTATACAAAATAGGGGTAATTATTCCTAAAAATACCTCAACATAAGCCTCTTGAAGGAGGGACAAAGGAACCTGAACATAAGGCAGTTGATCTTGTTGACGATCTAAGATCTCAACTCCCTTATCCAAAATAACATCCAACCCACCCTTAAGACCAGAAGAAAACAACTCTCCACCCTTGGAATGTCCACCAAAATTTATTTGGATTCACCTCTGCACCCTTGGAATGCCCACCAACTTCTAAAAAAACCCAACAACTTTAGAGCAGTCTTCTTTTTTTCTCCAAATATGGAAAGGAGGTTTCTTCTCAGGACACTTAGTCCATAAATGACTAGCCCTTTTACAATAAATGTAAATGGACATAGAGGTTTCATATTCTATATCCTAGATTCGAATTCTAGAATCTAAAATCAACTTAATAGAAGAAGGAAGAGGCTTAAAGAGATCAGTGTTAACATAAAACTTGGAAAAAACCATCCTTGTTTTGATCGAGTGGTCAGATCCGTTGCAATCAAGTTGTCCATTGATTTAGCAATACCCTTAAGGATGTCATCATCCCAAAAGACCATAGGTAATTCAAGTAGACACACCCAAAAGGGTACCCTAATGACATTCTTGATCGACGAATTGAAGTTTGGGACTATTTCCTCAAAAAGAGGTCTTTCTAACCAAATAACCATGGTTCCTTCATAACCATAGACTGCACATTTTTTGAGGTCTTAAAATTAAAGAGCGTAAATCCTTTGGACAATGCCACCACTTCCAAATCCTCCTTTGATCTCCATTTTTGAGCAGTCCATTTTTAATAGAGTCCAAATTTGGTCAGACCCCAATAAACTTCCCAACCAAGGAGTTTGCTTATTCCACTGTATCTGATGAAGAATAGGTTGAGGAATCCATAAAGAAGGAATATTATCCTCTAGCTCTAGAACCAAATCAAAATGAGTTTTAACAATAAGGTTAGCTCCCGATAACAATCGAGACCAAGAAAGTTTGAATTTCCCATAGAGGGAGTAGAAGACATTGGAGCTTTTGGACCCCCTAACGCCTGGGTCAAACACATCAGAACCCAAATAGATTCTTGATTCGATTAGGTGGTAGGTTAGGTGGTAGTGGGTTAGGTGGTAGGTGGACGGGTAAAACCCAAACAGATTCCCAAATGCTCACCTATCACGTCCCTCTTTCCATCAATATCTGCCTCACTCTACACATCTTCCACGCTACCCTTGCCCCTTGGGCCCCTACACGCCCTTCACCCGTGTAAATTCCATTAGAAATTTATGCCATATCCTCTATAATTACTAGGGCCATATCTCTTGACAACACTATTCTCTTAGCAATACAAATGTACCAGCCTCACAAATCTCCTAGTAGTGTAGATCTTCCATCAGCATAATTGTACTTGCATCACAACTCTCCCAATGACGTATATATTCTAACAACATAGATCTCTTAATGACATAGTGGCATAGATGTACCGGACTCATAAATATCCTAGTGATAGATCTCCCACCAACGTAAATGTACTTACCTCATAGCTCTTCCCCTCCATAGTTACAGCTTTGAAAATCCTAAATCCAAAAAAACCTCCACAATCATAGCTTTGAAATCTCTCTATAATTGCAACTATGAAAACCCTAGCTTCTAAAAAACCTCCATAATAGCTCTCCATAGTCACAACTCTAAAAAAACCTCCACAATCGCAACTATGAAAAGCTCTCCACAGTCGTAGCTCTAAAATCTCTCCACAATCATAGCTCTAAAAACCCTAGCTCTGAAAAAAACCTCCATAGTAGCTCTCCACAGTCGCAACTATAAAAGCTCTCCATAGTCGCAGCTTTGAAAACCCTAGCTCTGAAAAAGCCTCCATAGTAGCAGCTATGAAAAAACCTCCATAGTCGCAGCTCTGAAAGCTCTCCAATGTCCATTATAATTAGAAATATTTAAAATTATAAAATAGAAAAATTTCTTACTTTTAAATGTTTTTTTTTTGTTGTGGTAAGGAAATCTTCATAAGCCCTAACCCGCTAGGTAAAGACAAAGTCCACATGACCCTAACCATCCAACAAATCAAATCAGGATAACCCTCCAACGAGCACTTGCTCGTTACCAACTAGCCTATCCCTTAAAGACAATCAACAAAACCCCAAATGTCCAACGAATCGAATCAGGATAACCTATAGACAAGCACTTGCCCACTACCACCTAACCTATCCCTTTCAGGTTAAAATTTTAGGGTAAAGCACATGTTAGTTAAAATAGACCCTGATCACTTTGTATTGGGATTTGAACTTGGGTCTCCTAGATGAAAACCCAAAGACTCCCTTTATATTAAGATTTGAATTTAGATCTCTTAGATGAAAACTCAAAGACTTACTATCACAATACCAAGGTTTGAATTTGGGTCTCCTACATGAAAACCCAAAGACATACCACTATGGTATCCTTCACGGTACTTAAAATTTTTAAGGTAAAACACATATTTTTGAAAGGAAACCGGTCCCTTAAACATGGGTTTTAACTTAGATCTTCTAGATGAAAACCCAAAAATATCCCACTCCTATAAAAAAAACTCTCTAATACCTAAAATTTTTAAGGTAAAACACATATTTTTGAAAGGAAACCGGTCCCTTAAACATGGGTTTTAACTTAGATCTTCTAGATGAAAACCCAAAAATATCCCACTCCTATAAAAAAACTCTCTAATACCTAATGTAATTACTTTCTAAAATACTTAATTTTATATCCATGTAATTAAATGTAACTAGTAAATTTTTTAAAAGTATGTTTTAATTTTTAATTTATCAAACAATATAAAAATCAAAGAATAATCCTAATTAATGTGTTTTCAAATTCAAGTAATTTTTATTTTTTAATTCATCAAATTGTAAAAAAATCATTTGCTAAAATACACCTCAATTAATATATCTTTAAATTTTGTGCAGGAAAACCAAGTGATTCCCAAGTTCACATCAGAGTTGTCTTTCGCATCTTACATCATTTCCTGCGTCAATATATCATGCTAGTGCCAAAGATTCTCTTCACCATAAAAGCTAGAACGACAAGACGTTCAAAATATCCACAGAAGAGTCAGTGCGCTTATCGTACCTAAAAAAGGCAACCATTCAACAAAAAGCCTGCACTTATCCCAAGTCACTTTTCTTGCGCAACATTCAAAAACTGGTTATATAGCATTATAAATCCCATGGATATGGACGGCTTACCTCTTTAATGGAATATTTTCGAGTCCGGGAAAAAACAAAATTAGCACAGGCTTTTTATTACAGATCGAAATAATTGTGTTGCGTTCAAGCTTATTGAATGATAAAATAGTAGACATAGTAGTATTATGTTTTGAGCTTTTTATTTCTTTTTGGTTCAACTTTTGCTTTCTACAATTGAAACCCATCCTACTGTTCCACATCGGACATATGAGTAAAAGTGCAAACAAAAAATAATAAAATGAGCGAAAGTACGTTCTCAAAATCTCTTCAATCCTGAACCACTTGAAAACAAATCTGCACTATTTTAATATATAACCATCCCCAACATATGGATTACACTTTCAACAAATGGAGATAATCCTGCAAATATGTGTCATATCATAGCCTGACATCGCTTGGAGAAGTATCGCCCATTGATGGAACAGCTTGAAAACACGCGTGGCCATACAATTTGCTAGGAGAGCATGTATGTCTTTTCTTTTTTCTCCCCTCAATAAAGAAACAACTCCTCTGATATAAAGTCTTTCCACCTCCTCTGTTTTGGGCTTGCATTTTTTTATATTTAGAGAATTTGTAATATCTTTTCATTTTTAATAAATTGATACGGTGTTAGATATTTTCTTCGAGGTTTCTGCCTTTAAACACAGGTCAAATTATTGAAGCTGCTTCTATAACCCCTGCCTCTCCTCGGTAAATACACCCTAAAGTGAGGAAGACCCTGGACTTAAGGTTGGTACCTCTAGTCAAACTGACTCGCACTGCCTCTCCTCGGTAAATACACCCTAGAGTGAGGAAGACCCTGGACTTAGGGTTGGTACCTCTAGTCAAACTGACTCGCACTCAGTAGACTCAAGTCAGACTACTACCTTTACCTTTATTGAACATGTCCTAAGATTTGAACCTAGATCTCCTTTTAATAAATGCCAAAAGTCTTACCAATCCATCCTTGAGAACTTGGACGGTTTGATATACACTGCTTGCATGTTCATGATTATGCTTGGCAGCCTGAACCTCTGGGTCCTCTTCTTTAAATTTTTGTCTAGTTTCCTTCTTTGGCTCTGCAGATTCATGCTCGAATTTCCTTTTGTTCCTCTTGCCTGCCACGTATTAAGGTCAGTCTGCTAGAGTAGGTGTGAATACAACCGGAGATATAGACAGAGACATGAATTAAAACATTTAAAAGGAGAAAAAAGTAACCGAGCGTGAAGATAATGAATTGAGATCTGCCAACAAAAAAGTAACTAAAAACCTAGAAAACCATCAGAAAAATTACATATACAAATGCAAAAGATCTCACCATTAACATCTTGTTTATAGGATGACTCGTTGCGGCAGCATATCTCCTTCAATCTGCAGTCTTTCAAACGACTTTGAACATGTGTTGGTGTTCCAGGCGTTTCAGATTAAGTTTTTAAGGGTGAGTTACCTATTATTCCCCAAGCTTATGTCATGTTCATTTCCTAGGGTTAATAATACCATAATTATATTTAAACGAGGGTTTCCCCTAGCCATCTCAAAGCAATTAGCTGAGGTGATTATTCAACCACCCAAGTCCTTTCGAGTCTAATATGGGTGTTCCACATTCAAATCCAAAGGCTATCGATCCTAGAAGTATATTTCCTTCTACTTTAGAGGCAACAATTGAGTATTCCCAAGTACATAACAAAGTTGCAGTGGGTGTGGCTATAAATAATGATTTGGCAGGGAGATGTAGGTCTCAAGTAATCCCATTAGGCCTAAGTAATTTGTTTCTAAGATAGTGGAGCACAAAGTGATTAAGGAGATCTCAAACCATAACAAAAACATCGACTATACGCTTTCGCCAGGTACAATCCTTGATTAGGGGATGTAGTTGACAAAATTAAAGAATTAAAAAAAAAAAACTATTTTATTTTTCTTAAACAAGGATGCAGCCGACAAAATTAAAGAATTAAAAAAAAAAACTATTTTATTTTTCTTAAACAAGGATGTAGCTGACAAAATTAAAGAATTTAAAAAGTCCTAATGAAAATTGAATTTTATAAATAGGTTACGGTCAATTAAGAAAGTTGGGATGGGTAATAGAACATATGACGGGACTGCAGAAGGTTTGTATATCTCATTCTTTTAATTTGGAAGAAGCACCATAGTCAGCGCTATAGTTTAGAACTTGGATAATATGAAAACAATTCTAATATATGCAATCCAAGTCCTTAGCCTTTTACTTGAAAGGGCCATCCAAAGCTAAGTTTTCATTAGGGGTGGAATTCCCCTTCCTCAATCTTATCAAAAAAATAAAAAAAAATAAAAATAAAATAAAATAGTTTTTAGAGTTAGGAGATTAATTTGGTATGAAAATAATCATGAAATTTTTGAGATTAAGTTTATTTACATGTATGCATAGAAATCAATTTGGATGGTGTATTTATGTAAGCTATGAAATTAATTGACTTTAGATTTAATGTAATTAGAAGGTAGTGGGATTTTTTTTAGTTACTGTAGAATTTCTTGATGCTACCATTATGGAATTGCAAAAGGTAAAGTTATTTTAAACATTTTTTTGTTGCCTCTCAATCCTTTAGCATAATTTTGTATAGGTTTAATGAGACATTAGTTCCTTTACTAGGTCAACATCATGCCAAAATTGTGTGTTTTGAAATTATGAAGGCTCAACAAACTCGAGGGCCTGATTATCAAATGGGTTCATGATGAAAGTTAGTTAGAATATGAAATTAATTCTAGTCAAATCTATTGGTAATTTATAGAACCAAGACCTTCATCAGAGGTTGTCTAAAAATTTTCTCACATAAGGATATTATTCTTTATGGGGGATGGAGAGAAGTCCAATGGAAGAGAAAGGATTTGTCCTCCTCACAATGTTCCTCCAAACACAAGGCAAGAGATAAGGGGGTGCAAGTGTATGGCTGAATGGGTAAACAACTCTATGCAATAAATGTTTGAGGATATATTTTGAGATAGAGACCATTGCAAGTCACTACAATAAGGTCAAAGCCTCTTTACAATGTCTACTCCATTTGGACTCCTAGATAGGGATCCTTCTTCTAGTCAAGAATGAAATCCATTATACCCTATTAGAATGTAAGGGGGATTACCTTGAGCTACATGAAGTTTAGAGCTAGAGCTATAATTGATAGGCATAATCTAGATATCTTGATGTTGCAAAAGATAAAATAATATGCTTGAGATTAGATGTGGCATTACGAACTATCTAGAAAATTATTTTTTATCTATTCTCAAACCATACCAAAGAAAGAGGTGGTGTTTCTATTTGTTTTCCTTCTTAGATAAAATTGATAATTTTGAGTTAAGAAACTGACTTTGACAATAGATTGTTTGGGATACCTTCCCTACATAAGGTTATATGTTGGGATTTTATTTTGTATATACTATTAATTATTATGTTTATCAAGTTATGTTATGGGACTAGACGGGGTATAATTTACCTCTAATAGAATGGGTTTTTTGTTACAAATTTCAATATTTTTGAGTTCAATCTATATGAAAGTTACATTTTTTTTCTTTTCATATATATTTGGCAGAATCTACTGCTTGGTTGGCTTGTAGGAACAAGTTAAAAACATTTGATGTACACAAAAACCTCACTACTCGAGACAAGTAAAATTGGTATCCTTGGTACAATAAGAGTTCATATAATGATGCAAATATATCTAGAATAAATAGATTTTATTATTTTATTCTATTTGAGATTAAGAGCTTGGTGTTAAGGGGTAAAGTATTTTATTATTATAGTGCAATAATGTTTGATCATATCCCATGAAGTTGAGTTTTCCTTGCATCATATCCCAAATTAAATGTATCATAAGGAATGTATCTCTAGAATTAAAGTTACATAAGTAGTAGAGGAGAAACCTATAGGTGAAGAGGGTTGGATTGCTTGGCATGAACAAGCAATTGGTAGGGTGGTCTCTTTTTTGCACTCTTATAGTAGAAAATTGACCAGATCTCATAGGCATTTTGATAAGGCTTTTGCATCTTCCTAATGGTAGCTAAAAAATCCTTCTTAGTATTGATAAAATTGGATGAATTTTGCTAAGACTAATATCCATAGAATCAAGCAATATAAGCTAGTTGGGATCCTATAAGGTTGAGGATTCAATGGATTAATCATGGTGATAATTTTTTTTTCTTAAACCATGAATGTAGGAAGGAACACATCTTAACAATTACAGATCAAATAGATAATATGGTTGTGTATGAAAAAGAAACAGCTAATATTTCTTTGGTTCATTTCCAAAATATATTAAAATAAGATTCAAATTTAGCAGATGAGACCTTTTTACAATGCTTTGTTAATTGTATCCCTTGTAAGATTTCAAGGGAGAAGAGAGATCCCTTGACATCCTCTTAACCTTCAAAGAGTTGATGGATGCATTGTTTACAATGGCTAAAGGTAAAGTTTTAGTTATTAATAGTTTTATTGTGGAATTTTTAAAGATGTGTCATTTCATTAGCGTTGATTTTTATATGATGTATAAAGAAGTTTACCATAGAGGGTCCCAAGGTGCTTTTATTAACCAAGGTTTGATTAAGCTTATTTCTAACGGGGTTAATAGAGATAAATATTTTGGGTGAAGGCTTATCACGCTATTAAATGTGACCTATAAGATAACAACTAAGGTCTTGGCTAGGCACATCAGTCCAATTTCCCAATGGATAGTTCACCCTAAGTAAATAGGGTTCTTAAAGGTGAGGAACATAATCAACAACCTTATTCTAGCATGAGAGGTGCTTGAATGCGTTGCTAATTCTGGACAGGGTGTTGTCTTTGTTAAGCTTGAATTTGATAAGGCATATGATAAGGTGAGGTGGAAATTCATCTTGTAGATGATACATTGGTTGGGTTTTAAACTCAATTTTAAGTATAAAATATTAATATTTTTATTAGATGCTTTTGCTAAAATTGTTGCCAATGATAAACTATCAAAGGTAGTGGAATCATAGATACCCATCAGGCAAGGTTTTCATTTGGTTATTTTTCTCTGTTATTGTGGTTAATGCATTAAAATACATTTTTGATAGGGATGCTTAAGTTGGAATCATTAAAGCTATTGTGCTTTCTAATGGAGGTATCACAACAAATTATCAATTTGTTGACAACTCAACATCAGTTCTACAAAATAATGTTGAAGAGGTGGATAAAGCTTTAGCCATCCTTAATTTTATTCGTTATGCTTTAGGGGCTAAATTAGCCCTTTATAAGATAGATATATTGATGGTTTTGCAAAAGGATAGATCTCCTTGGCTTCCTCAAGAATGTAAATATTGTCTAATGATCATTTTGATCATAGACCAGTTCTTCTAGGGTTTGAACAACAAACCAATTGGGGTCCTTTCCTTCAAACATAACTCTATTTGGTCTACAAAATCTAACTTTAAATAGTTAGTTTAGAAAGCATGGAAAGACAACAAGAAAAATGGAAGCTATGCCCAAAGGTGGATAAAAAAGATACAAACATTAAAGTAATAGATCAAAATTTGGGTCAAAAAGAAATCCAAGGACACACCCTACTCCATACTAAAATTAAAATTAAATGAAGTTCAAATCATAATAAAAAATAGAGGAGAGGAGAGTTTAATACAAGAACAACAAGATCTCATAACCCAAATATTGAAACTAGAAAGAGAAGAAAATAAATGGCATATAAAATCTAGAATGATATGGCTTAAGGAAGGTGACAAAAACACCAAATTATTTCACAAGAAAGCGCAACAAAGGAATATGTACAACACCATAACGAAGTTAAAAATGGAAGATCGGATAGTATCAAGTGATGTGCATCAAATGAAAAAATAGATTTTTTATTACTTTAAATATTTGTTGAGCAAAGATGGAGAAATCAATGTATCCGATCAACGAGCACTTTTAAATCTAATTCCTTGCTCTTTGAATCAAGAGAACAATGAACAGCTAACCCAACATGTCACCATGGAGGAGCTCAAAGGAGTGGTGTTTTCTATACAATGTGATAAAGCACAAGGACCCGATGGATTCAATGTAAACTTTTATCACGATTTTTGGAACATCATCAAGTTAGATACTCTGGGAATGGTTGAAGAAAGTAGGAACAAACAACAAATACATGAAGGAATCAACTCCACATTTTTGGCTCTAATATCCAAATAAAAACATGCCCATTCACTACAAATATTTAGGCCAATATCACTTTGTAACACATAGTACAAAATAATATCCAAAATCATAAAAAACATAATGCTTCCATTACTAGATACAATCATCTCCCCCAACCAAATTGGGTTCATGAAAGGACAAAGGATTCATGAAGGAATCATACTAGTTCAAGAAGCAATGCACTCTAGCAGGGATGACAAATCTAATGACATGGCTCTCAAAGTAGATATGGTAAATGCTTTTGATAGAATTGATCATGACATGATTTTGAAAATTCTAAGCAAGGTGGGATTCCATGAATAATTTAAAAAATGGATAGCAACATGTATTTCAAGACCTTATATTGCTCCTCTACTTAATGGTAGACCCACTCCCTTATTCTAGGCTTCCAAAGGAGTTAGACAAGGTTGTCCCCTCTCCCCATATTTATTCATTCTAGCAACAAAAGGCCTATCTTGGCTACTAGAACAACGAATGGGCCTTAAAAAACTTTCAAGACTTCCAACTTACCAAAAGGTTCAAAGAATCAATAATGCTTAGTTTGTAGATGATCTAATCTTATTGAGTAAAGTCACAAAATTGGCTACCATAAGAATAAAAAGGTTCTCAAAACATATAAGGAAGCAACATATTACAAGATAAACCACAATATGTCTATAATATATTTCTCTAGCAAAGATAATAGATAAGTCAATAGATAGAGGGATTATTGGGTTGTCAAAGCAAGACTAACATCACTTTCAAATATTTAGGAATCCCTATTAGCTTCATCGGGATTAAGAGTAACCAATGGAATGAAATTATTGAAAAATAAAGAAGATAATTGAAGGATGGTCTAATGTTTGGATCACACACCATGGAATAATGACCCTAATCAAGGTTGTCATTAGTGCTTTACCTATCTACCAATGCTCTATTATCCATGCACCAAAGTTCTTTCTTAATGAGTTGGAGAAAATCATTAGAAGATTTTTATGGGTAGGAGGTAAATAAGATGTTAAAAGGAAATACAACCTAATTAAGTGGGATATCATCACTCAACTAATGAGTAAAGTAGGATTGGATATTAAAGCAATAAGTAAGAAAATTTTGGCATTAAAAGCAAAATTGGTTTGAAAAATGATTACTTAGCCCTCAAAATGGTGGGTGCAAGCGTTGGTGCACAAATATTGCAATGGGAAAACTAGACTAGAGATCTTTGTCAATCCAAAAACTCTAAAAACATTCAAAATCTAGAAAGGAATTCAAGAGGCCAAAGTCATTATAAAAGAATTATCATGGAATCCCACCTCTGGTAAATAAATTTGTTTTATAAGATTTTGGAAAATTTTATACTATAAAAAGAGTCTTCATTATAAAAATGGCTAAATGACAATAATTTCAAAACTCTCAATTGCATCATTGCACAATCGAAAATTGAAAAATGAATAACTTAACCTTCCTACAAATTTACAAACTCACTAGTTGATAGTTAAATATCAATTGATTAGAAGTCTGTCATCTTATGTTGAAAATACAGATATCATATGGCAATCTCCCATCGAATATGGAAGATATATTGTAAATAAGAGATATAAGTCCATATTCAATCCTAGTTTTGTAGTTACCTCACTTGTAAACTGATTTGGACTTCATATTCAATCCTAAAGGTTGGTTTCTTCTTTAGAATACTTGCCATAATTATCAACTTACTCAAAAAATATATATAAAAAGATTTTTTTTGTCCATATTTTTGCCCCTTATGCTATAATCAGCAAGAAAGTATAGTCCATCTAGTGTTGTCATGTCATATTCAATCCTAGTTCTATAGGTAACATCACTTGTAAACTAATTTGGACTTCATATTCAATCCCAGGTCAACTTCTTCTCTAGAACACTTGCCACAATTATCAACTTACTCAAGATAACCTAAAAAAAGAGGATTTTTTGGTTTGTCTATTTGCCCCTTATGCTATAATTAGGAAGAAAGTATAGTTCATCTAGTGTTGTCATGTCATTTCTCTAGAGCAATATGAGCTAAAATTTATGAAGGCCTTCTTGGTTGGAGTGAAGCCCTCATGCTCTCTTCAATACTTGAGTTCATTTCTCCTAGAAATCCCTTCCTACCTATAGAAATTTAAAATGATAAGTCCTGAACTTGGAAAATCATTTCCAAATATTTTCTCTGGGGAATATGGAACAATAGGAACAAGAAAATTTTCAAAGAAGAAGCTCCCAATATAGATAGAACCATGGTCAAAATCCAATGTCTAGTTAGGGATATCAAAGCCTATCCATGCAATATTTAAAAAAAAGCCTCAAAACCGCTTCCTCAAGAAATGATAGGCACAAACTACCTTCAAACTACCTTCTGAAATTTGATGGGTCCTTCAAAAGAAACCCCAATATTTTTGACACAATGGGAACTATCCTTAATGAATACGACAAGGAGGTATGGTTTTACTTTCAATTAACTGGTTATAATACTAACAATTTTGCAAAATTTCATGCCCCCAAGGTAGTAATGGAGTTGGTAGTAGAAAAATAAACAGCTTATAGTGCAAAGGATTCTTAATTGGTTACTAATAGCTTGAACAACAAAGGTAAGCCAAAATCTATTTGCATTCAAAGAGTGTATAAGGAAGTGAAGGAAATCATTCTTAATTTTGACCATATTCAATTTGAACACATCCCTAGGAATCTAAATAAAAAAGAAGATCAACTAGCCAATAAAGGAACCTGGTTAGGGGAAGGAGTATTGAAGATATGTCAATTAGGTGATTTACAAAATAGGGACCAACAAGTAGAAAATATCATGATAGGTGAGTATGTAGTGCTAGAAATATGTACAGTGTCAACTGAACACCAAAAGGTCATTCACTACCAATAGGGAAGACAACACCAACTGAATTAAAAGTGTGAGCAGTGTACAAAACACTAACTAAATTTGTAGCACAAAGTGAATATGTAGCGACAAGTAGATATGTAGAATTAGTGGAATATGTAGTGCGGGATGAATTAGTAGTGTCATCAAAACATGCAATGCCTGAGAGACATGTAGTGACAGTTGAATACAAAGTGATGGTGGATTATGTAGTGTTTATCAAACATGCAACATCTGAACATGCAATACTAACAAAACATATAAAGCCACATGCAAAACAGATAGAACAATCAATGCATACAACAAATGTGGATCGAGCAAAACATACAAGAGGAATTATAAGAAAAGAAGGAAGATCATATTAGAGTCAGGAAAAACATGTTTTGGGATAATTAGTTACCCAACCCTTGATCCTATCTAATGTGGATGTGTATGCATATTCTATAATTATTCATCCCACCTGTAATACAAATTTATTTTCTTAAAAATAAATCTATAAGATGTTTTGTGCAAACATTAATCTCATGATTTTTGAACACAATTCAACAAAACTAGATTCAAAATGTTACAATCCATATTATTAGATTATCTTAAAATTATATAGGAACAAACTAGGTTCAAAATGTTACAATCCATCTTGTTAGATTATCTTCAAATTGTGACTCAAAATGTCCCTTTAAGTTCAAGTCACCCTAATTTTTAGGATTTTGGCATCCACAAGGACCCATATTGGATCCACAACGTCTTGTACTCACCTCATGCATATCATTAAATATATGGTACACTAAACTCCAATAAAATAAAATAAAAAACTGATCTCAAACTCGTGATAATTGTATTTGGAGAATAGAAATGCAAAAAAGAGGTTCGAAATCAAGATGATGTTTAACTGATAAAGGTAACTTAAGTGCAACTATGTGACAACCTGATTAGTGGACACACAAAGGGACATATGAGCAAATATTATTTTATATCAACATATTACATTATGTAATCCAAGGGACATGGAAGGAAGACATGGTAAAATGGGGGTTATCTCCATTAGGATAGGAGAAAGAGCCCAACTTAGCAATAGTAAAATGTGCAAAGATCATGAAGAATAGAAAAGCAACTATCTCTACAAAAAATATGAAATTAGATCTAAAGAAAAAACTTGACATAAACTCTTAAGGTAAGAAATATGTTTTACATGTTCACAAATCAAACTTCTATTCTCCACAATATAAGGATGACGAAATATTTGTAGTTAACCTGCATTAGTATCATGTCCTTGAATAGAATGCAACACATACATATAAGAAAATACTTTCAATGTTTTGGAAAGAAGTTGAGTCTACTTAAAAATGTACTTTTATTGAACATGATAACATTAGCAAATCCACAGCACAACCCAAGAAATTTATATAAAAAATTCTATCATTCGAATCAATTTACATAATCAAAGTTACACTCCTGTAAAGATAACTTTCACATCATTATGAAATAATATATTTAAGTATTTTTATGCTTAAGATATTGCATGAAGTTTTTATTTATTTTTATTTTTTGCTATTATTTTATTGGAATTTTGGGACATCGTTATGAAATAATATACTTGTGTATTTTTTATGCTTAAAATATTGCATGAAGTTTTTATTTCATTTTTTTCACTAATTCTTTATTTGAATTTTGGGCTAAGATGGTACTTTATGCACGTAATGGCTTATATCTAATCTTAAGTGGCTTTCTAAAGAGTTTCTATCTAAGGAAAGTTGAAGTGTTGGACAATGATGAGATTAGAAGTGTAGTTATGTTGAGAGGAACTTCAAAGTTGGTGATTAAAAATATAAAATAAATATCATTTTCAAAAGTAAAGGAAAACATGCAAATATGGTTATAGAATATAAGTTCGGGGAAAAGGAAAGTTGGGGTAAACAATGTATAGTGCCTTTATTTACGTTACGGACCATCACGCAAGAGGAAATCCTATAATGATGTTATGCAACAAGTTAAATGAACTAATTATAACAAGAATATCACTTGGGAGGCAAGAGGAAATCCTATAATGATGTTATGCAACAAGTTAAATGAACTAATTATAACAAGAATATCACTTGGGAGGAAAGTAGTAGTAAGAGGTAATGTGCAAAGGATCAAAGTCTATGTAAACCCAATCCTCCAACTACAAGGGAGCTAAAAAATGAATTTCTTTAACCCATTATGGAAAATTTTGAGATGATCAACGTTGGCCTCAAAATTACATTCCAAAATTCAATTACAAAAATTCGCTCTTAATGAATTAGATTACACGATGTAACTTCTCTTCTTTGTTGGCTTGGGACAATATGGCAACATGAAAATCATAATTAATAAACTTAAAACCTTACAGTAGACATGGAAAAACTCAAGTGAAATGGATTTATCATAAAGTCTTTTAAGATTGTAATGATCAAAATCAATCAAGCAACCCAAATCCATGGAAAAACTCAAGTGAAATGGATTTATCATAAAGTCTTTTAAGATTGTAATGATCAAAATCAATCAAGCAACCCAAATCAAATCATCACGCTAATAAGGCCTTTACAAATAACATAACAAAAATACTTAAAATCATCATCAATGATGCCCTTGTTATCGTTATAAAAACATTCCAAGTGACAACTTATCTTCCTAAAGTTTATTCTTCTAGATAGATGGTAATTGTTACTTGAAAATGTATATTCATATTTTTAAATTGTTATTTTTACTATTTTAATTAATAAAAATATAATTAAAATTTTTATTTATAGACTATTATTGTTTTTTTTTCTTTTTTCTTTTTAATTTGCATGGTGGAATCGGTAGCCACCACAAATTCGGACAGGTTGTTCGGCTTTTATGACCGCCACATTATTTTGCACTGCGCGCTTTGAAAGCCACTACACATCCATACAAATTTTGGACAAGTTGTTCGACTTTTATGACCACCACATTATTTTGCACTGCACGCTTTAGAAGCCACCACACAGATCCATACAAATTTTGGACAGGTTGTTCGACTTTTATGGCCGCCACATTATTTTGCACTGCACGCTCTGGAAGCCACCACACAGTTCCATACAAATTTTGGACAGGTTGTTCGACTTTTATGACCGCCACATTATTTTGCATTGCACGCTCTGGAAGCCGCCACACAAATCCATACAAATCTTCGTGCAATCCACCCCTATAACCACCATGTCACAATCATTTTAAACCTTTTATGCCGCTGAATAGACTATCATTGTTGTTTATAATGATCGATAATAATTAATTTAAACATATAAACTATCTTGAATTTTGTTTATAATAAAGCCAAAAATATTTATAATTATTAACTAAGATAATTTCTTTATGTTCGTTGCACAAGAAAACCTCTATATGAACCTTAACCTAGTAGGTAGAGTCACACTCAATAAAACCTCAATTGTCCAACGAATTGAATCGAATCAAGTTAGCCCACCAATAAGCATTTAGTAGCTACCAACTAGTCCCTTTAAGGTTAAAATTTTAGGATAAAATATAGGTTGTTGAGGAAGAGAACAACCCTACCTTGCTATGTAAAGACACAGTCAACAAGACATCACCTGTGCAACTAATTGAATTGAATCAAGTTAACCCACCAATATGCATTTGGTAGCTACTACCAACTAGACTATCCCTTTAAGATTAAAATTTTAAGACAAAACATAGTTTTTTTTTTTTTTTGGAAGAGACTCTAGTCCCCTTGTATTGGAATTTGTACTAGAGACTCCTCATGAAAATCCAAAAATATATTACCACACTACTAAAGACATACCATCACAACATACCAGTACAAAACTTGAAACTTTTTCAATGTTATTCTACTATAGCCTACTCTAAACTTGCATATTAATTTAATTACTTCTTAAAATACTTAATTTTATGGTAACTTAATTAAATGTAACTAGCCAATTTTTTAAAAGTATTTTTTAATTTTTTATTTATTAAACAATATAAAAATCATTTGTCAGAGGACATCTAATTAATATCTCCTTACATAAAAATCGTCGTTTGGTAAAAGGACATCTCAAGTAATATATCATTATATTCTTGTCAAAGAAAACCAAGTGATTCCCAAATTCAAACATCAACGATAAATCATTTCCACGCGTCAAAATATCATGATAGTGCCAAAGATTCTCTTCACAATAAAGGCTAAACGACAAGACGTTCAAAATATCGACAGAAGAGTCACGCTTAGCTCGTACTTCAAAAATGCAACCATTCAACACAACTTAACTCCAACACACTTTTCTTGCGCTACATTCAACGACTGATAATAATGCACGGGCGTATGTCTTTTTACATAGATGTATTATTTTCGAGTCCGGAAAAAACAAAAATAGCACAGGCCTTTTTATTACAGAGCACAACAATTGTGTTACGTTCAAATTCAAATTCAAATCCAAATCACATAAGAAGACCCGAACTCTTTGAGAAGACCCTTAAAATTTTTGAAGTGGACCCTTCTAAAAGACCAGGACTTCAACTTAAAATTTTTAAAGTCAATAACTTTGTTTTTTCCTTTATCGAAAGAAAAATTAAATAAAAAGGAAGACAAATTAAATAAAAAGGAAGACAAATGAGTAGATATGTATTAACTAGTGTATTAAACAATATAGACTGAAGAAAGGTTGCGTTTATAAATTTATGAGACATAAGAATTAAGGTTAGGCACGTACAGATATATATATTTTTTCACCCTTTACTTTTCCTACAAGTAAAACCCATCCTACTGTTTCTCTCTATGAGAAAAAGTGCCAAAAAGTGAACAAGAAGTACGTTCTCAAATAATCCTGAACCACTTGAAAGCCAATCTTTAGTATTTTGCTATATGACCATCTTCAACATATACAAATGGAGATAATCCTGCAAATTACTTTCCAGCCCACAAAGCAAACTGTGTGTCATATCATAGCCTGACATCTCTTGGAGAAGTATCGCCCATTGATGGAACAACCTGAAAACACCCGTGGCCATACAATTTGCTAAGAGAGAACATGTATGCCTTTTTTTTCTTTTCTTTTTCCTCAATAACGTGAAAAATAAAGAAACAAACTCCTCTGATTTTAAGTCTTACCTGATCCTCCTGACCGTTACTGGAGACTTTTAACAAACATTCTGAACCTTCTCCGTTTTGGGCGGGCCGATCTTGACCTTCATCCACGCTGCTTGCATGTTCATGATTATGCTTGGCAGCCTGAACCTCTGGATCCTCTTCTTTGAATTTTTGTTTAGTTTCCTTCGTTGGTTCTGCAGGTTCATGCTCAAATTTCCTTTTGTACCTCTTGCCTGCCACGTATTAAGGTCAGTCTGCTAGAGTAGGTGTGAATACAACCGGAGATCTAGACACAAACATGAATTTAAACATTTACAAAAAGAAGCAACCGAGCGTGAAGATAATGAATTGAGATCTGCTGCCAACAACAACAAAAAAAAACAAAAAACCTAAAAAAAAAAAAACAAAAAACCTAGAAAACCATTCTCAGTAACGAAATTATAATCATGGAATATATTATTAGACTTACATCATGATGTTAATCCGAGAGAGCCAACCTCCACACATGCCCAATTTGATGTTAATATAAAAATTGCATTGCATATACAGATGCAAGAAATCTCACCATTAACATCTTGTTTATAGGATGACTCATTGCTGCAGCATATATCCTTCAATCTGCAGTCTTTCAAGCGACTTTCAACATGTGTTGGTGTTCCAGGCATTTCAGATTCGCATTGGCACTCCTCGTGAAACGCATAGGGTTCACTATCATATGAAGACCCAGATTCGACTTCCTACAAACCCATCATTAACCTCCCTTAACAACCTTCTTTAACATTTATCCAAACTTCATGACAACAATCACCACGGTACCTCTCTTGAATTCAAAAACTAAAACAGAAAAAAGGATACAGCTTGGAGTACAAACCTCGTTTAACTCCTTGCCATAGAGAAAGGGTACCGTCCCCCTTTCTACTTGCCATCTCTTACAGGGATATCTATAATAGCCTTGTTCGTAGAGACTTGTAACGAAGGCGTCCTCTATGGAACTGAGATATAAGCTATGTTTTTCATCGGTCCATGATGTTTCTGATGATGTGGGATCCTCCCAAACCTAATAAACATTAAAGTGTGAATTCAAAACCAATAACAAACATATTTAAAGCCTACATACAGAACAACAAAAATTGCTTCAAATCCCAAATTCCCAAATCCCCCTCCCCCCTCAATAAATAATTTAACAACATAAAAATTTGAACCTTCAAAAAAAAAACACAAAACAAAAAAGGAAAGGGGGAAGGGGGAAGGGGGTGCGAAGGACAGCTCTACCATCTTCTCATATGAATACTATTCAGAATCCCTTTCCCTTATTTTAGCACACCCATTATGTAAAGATTAGGAAATCTATGTATATCCTCAAACGTTTTTGCTTTATTAATTGTTTCTTTCTAGATTGAAGATGCTGAAAACCCCCCAGTTTACTGCACTACTGCATAATATCATCAGTATCCGCTACATGGCCCTTGTTCCAACACTAAAATTGACATTCCACATTTCTTTTGCACGACTCTAAAAAAAACTAACAACAGATTTTCAATTCTATGTAGAATGGTTTTTCATGTTACCAGGTTTGCATGTTGCGAAAGATACTGCTTTGGTTGCTCATAGGCATCTCTTACGGTTTGGCCCTCCCCTCCACACATCAAGGATGTGAAGGATTCGCAGCTTGACTTCTCGAACAAACATTCATCATTCTCAGACATGATCTCTTCCTCACTAGCCATCCAACAATTGATAACACCCTAAGCTAAAAAAAAAATTTTAGCCTGAATGTTCTATAACAGACTATCCCTTAATATAAAGTTTTCTGGGCCTTTTTCAGAATAATTATCTTAGAATTTTAGCCTGCAGAATCTGTCTGACCAATTTCAGCGTACAAGGCTTTGATTTTTTAGCAACAAAACGCGTAAAGCAGGAGCAGAGTCTATTGATTTGGGTCCAAAGGCCCACGAAAAGCATATAAAACGAATGATATACAGCACATAAAGGCCTAGTATTAGACCAAAACAACACCCAGCATACTCAACAACTGCCATGTTTAAAATACACCTCCGGTGTTCTACAAAATATCTCGTGAAAATATCTTCATCGTGATATGTCAGTTACCAAAGAGAGGAAAAAAATAATCAATTCCTAAATACTACAAATTTTTTCTTGAAAATATCTTCATCACGATACGTCAGTTACCAATGAGGGAAAAAAAAAATCAATTATAATACGTACCGACTTTGACGTGAAAAATACGCTCCTTAATAGCCCACGATTTCCAAAAATCGGGGCGGAATTTTATCTTATTTTTAAAAATATCTGTTAGTCTGCCATTCTAAAATATCTTGCCCGTCGCGGTCATTATTATGACTATAATTACATCGTTAATTATAACTGTAATGGTCCTGCGCCCATTGCTTGTCCCAACGCTGCTGTCACGTTCGAGACTGACATTCTGCAGAATTGAAATCCAGATTCGTGATCTCTGTCCAACCGTGTGGGTACGCTGCTCCTGACCATTGGATCAGAATAGGATTAAAATTGCAGGAGACGTATGGATTGGGTCGAGATATGATTACGCAGAAAATTTACTTGCCGAGCTGTTGTTTCCAAGCCAGATGAAAACATTATTTGTTCTTTTTAAAAGGAAAAGAACACCTATCTTTGATCCTGACCAAACAATCCGCATCACGTCACAGTAGGTAGAAAAAGGCAAAATTCGCTACAGTTTCACAAGTATTACCTCCCCTTATGTAAGACAAGAAACCCCGACTAATCTCCTTAAACCTAATATTTGAGGCACTAGCATAAAATTTATGATGCCTCCATGTACACTTAACGTAAATGCTCACTTCACCATGGTTTCTGTGACGAGACGAAATCTTAAACTTTGGTAAACATCCTTTTCCAGTCATATAAATGATCAGATACGACTTCTCGTGTAACATAAATATCTGAAAACATCCATTTCCAGTCATAAACAATCAGGTACGACTTTTCGTGTAAGAGTAATATTTGAAACAATCAAATTTTTAAAATGGTACTTATATTTTATTTTATTTTAATAAATTTAAAGTGATTTAAACTTAAGTATCCTTAAAAAAAATCCAAAGTGTCAAGGACATCTTGTAAGATTTGAATTTACTTTTACTTTTTGTACTTTGATTTATATATTATATTATATGGCGGCCAGATTGCACCACATCGACGATGTAAGACTGATCCGATAGTGCTAGAACAAATTTTGACCGTGGATAAGGGAGTCATTTACTTGCAATAATGTAATATGTCCGGAAGATATTTAGAATCAAAAGAAGTATGTGTCTGACACGAACGTTTCATTTTGAAAAATGGAAAAGGGATGGAAGGTGCGTTGATTCTGGCTTATGCACGCTATCCCGGGGACGATATTTACGCCTTTCACGTGCTTCAAATTCTTTTGTTTGATTACCCTCGCAACGGTGACCGTAATGACAAGAGTGAGAAAAATCTTTGAAGATCGCGTCACACCTGCCTGCCGCGTGTTTCAAGGCAATCAGTGGGCGGCCATGACGGTCTTCTCAACGATACGGTTAGAGCTAATACATGTGACCACCTTTGTTTAACTTCAAATAATCTATAATTCTAGTTGGATAAAGACAAAATGAACAGATAATTTATAGATAAGTACTCTATCAACCGAAGAGGTACTCTGTATTGCATTTCAACACGCCAAGATTTTTTATAATCTAAAAGATTTGGTATGGTGTTGTTTCTTTTTCCAATTAATTTGTCTGCATACATCCACCACCACACTCTGGAAAGATACGATGTTCCCTTTTTTCAACATAAAGTTCGACCTTTTACCCCACTCTAACGTGACTCTCTTGGTTAATGTTCTACCTTTTACCCCACTCCAAGATGATGCTCCCCCGTTCAATCTCTTGTCCTGGTTGCTTGACTTTGTAAAGAGTTGATAAGGAATAGAGAGAAAGAAAGAAAGTCAAAGATGTACTGAAATGACTTATCGATTTAAGTGTTGTTGACTTTTATTTATTTTATTATAATATATATTTATTTTTTAAATTTTTAATAAAATAATTATTATAATTTTTTATTTAGAGATTTAAATTTAAAATTTTGATAAATATTTTAGTTATTAATTTTAATAATAATTAATTTACAAATATTAAATTACTGCCAACTAATTTATCTTTTTAAATATACCAGCATAATTTAATTCAACTCTAACCATTTTAAAATGTGCTACTGCTATGAGAGAGAAGATATTTATAGTAGACCCAAAAAAAAAATTTGTGTAGATATTTTTTCGAATAATCACGTTTGTGGAGGACAATAGAACGTTAACGTCTTTTAATATTTAAAAGTGTAACATGTCTTATAGGATTCCAAAGTCCAACCTAATTTTAGGTCCTTCCGATTTTGATAACAAGTTTTTTTTATTCTTTCAAAAGATTAGAAATAATTATAGGCCCACAAAAGGTTCTCTAGATTTTTTTTATTCGTTCATAAGATTAGAAATAATTACTGGTTTTAAAAGAGAAGATATTTATAGTAGGACCCACAAAAAGTTGTGTAGATATTTTTTCGAATAATCACGTCTGTGCAAGACAATAGCTCCGTAACGTCTTTTAAGATTATAGAGGGTAACATGTCTTCTAAAGTCCAACCTAATTTTAGGTCCTTTTGATTGTGATAACAAGTCTTTTGATTGTTCCCTAACATTAAAAATAATTATATATTATATTTTTTAAAGTGGAGTTATACAGTTAATTTTGTGGTGTGGAATTATATTATTAGTATGTCTTAAACATTGACAATAATTATTTATATTTTATAAATTAATATATAAATATTATGAAATATAAAACAGAGAAAAATGTAGTGAAAAAGTGCATTAAAAGATATCTCAGTGGTATATCTTTGGTTTTTTTAAGATTCTTATGAAAATTGATAACACCATCAATGGGCTGCCTTTATGACCCCGACCTTCCAAGACATCGAATTGGGGTAGCTAATTGGTAAACACTCGATTGCTACCATCCAGCCTATCCCCTTCTCAGTATGTGGTTTAAATCCAAAAAAAAAAAAAAACCAAAGCCCTAACCACTACACCATCCTTGCGAACCAAAAGACCCAAGTTAAAACCTTGGTACTAGTGGACTAAGACCCCTTTCAAAAACTCTCACTTTTAAATCAAAATTTTACTCCATTTAATTCCTTAAAGGATAGGTCTTGTTGACTTTTTAACAAAAACTTATTTTTTATGGCATTAATTTGTTACATATTGTTTAATCTTATTTATTTTTTAATTTTCAAAATATACAACCATTTTAACCAATGGGTTTAGAACAAATGGTGGGATTAGATTTGATTTGCCCTATTAACATTTAAATCAAAATTTTACTCCATTTAATTCCTTAAAGGATAGGGTCTTGTTGACTTTTTTACAAAAACTTATTTTTTATGGCATTAATTTGTTACATATTGTTTAATCTTATTTATTTTTTAATTTTCAAAATATACAACCATTTTAACCAATGGGCTTAGAACAAATGGTAGGATTAGATTTGATTTGCCTGTTAACGTTTTTCACCAAAAACTTGTTTTTTATGGCATTAATTTGTTACATATTTTTATAATCATATTTATTTTATAATTTTTAATATATACAACCATTTTAATCAATAGGTTTAGAACAAATGGTGAGATTAAAAGTTTTACGGAGTTTTTTTAAAACTCAATCACTCATTTCATCGTGGTTTAAACTAGGTTTTCCAAAAGATAGCCCAAAGCCCGGATCAACGTGGTGTCCCACAAAAATAAGTTTTATATTGTTATTTAAGGTTCAATGTTATAAACAAGGTATCTTATAAAACCATAAAGACATTAAAGTATGAAAGAAGAAAACAAATTAAAGTAAAAACTAGAGTTTCAAATGGAAGTTTAGGTATTTTGAGAAGATGTTAGGGTTTTGAGTATCATTATGGTCTCCAACTTTGGCGAACCAATGCACAACATTGACATCACATAAGAGAATGCATGTGTTAATGGCTTCTCTCATTCAATTGTGCAGGTTTGTGCTGAGAATGGTCCACAAGGTAACCTTCGTTCTCTTGATGTAATTCTTTCTTTGCCTAAAATTGATTTTATATGTCACAATTTAGAATCTCTCACCATTGTCGGGTATTTCGTTGGACGCATTCCTAATGAGTCTTCCCTTAGGGCCTGAGTTAACACAGCTTGGACAAGCTAACGATGGTTCAAAACCTTACAAAATGATTTTTTCTATTTCGCTTTACGAAAACAACTTATGCTAAGGTGATTTACAAACATGGCCCCTTGTACATAAGAAGCTTTCTGCTTGTTTTTTCTCCTTGGACCCATGAATTTTCTATTTATGAGGAAAGATCTACCAAAGTCCTTGTGTGGGTGGAATTCCCAAGACTCCCTCTACCTTTGTGGCCCTTTCTCAGTCGCATAGCAACCCCTCTTGGGCGTGTCATTTTGGTGGAGGCGGACAAATTTTTCCATGCACGCCCTCAAAAACATGTTTGTGTTGAGATTGATGTTTCTCGAGATCTCAAGGAGTCTATTGACATACAATTTGGCGACATTATGTTATCCCAACGGGTCCTCTACATTAATTTACCCAACACTTGTTTTCGGTGCCAATCCTCAGCACACAAGATCAAAGACTATCCCTTGATGTCGCATAACAAGGACAAGCAGAGCCCCACCACACCAAGTGCACTCACTCCTCAACCTCAGGAGGATGGTTGGACGACTGTGGGAGGGTGTAAAAATACACATTTGGTTGCTTCTAAAGGTACACAGTCCAAGTCGGCACATGTCTCACAACCGGTAAAAAAATATATGAAAAGGAAAAAGTTGATCCTACAACTGAAACTATCAACAATGAGGCTCCTCAATCTCAACAGAGAGATGCAGTAGTGCTTACTTCAGAGTCCTCTAGTACATTTCCCCCAGCTAATGTCAGGCGCTCCCATTTCCCCTAGCTAATTCCAGGCGCTCCCGCAGCCTGAGAAGGGGATTTGCAGAAGAAGATGTTGCTCCAAAGAAGCGACTTCATATGACCAATGTTCAGTTGGGCAACAACTACAGTGTGTTGGAGTATCTCATCTCAACGACGGTGAGGATATGTCATTGGATGCAGACCATCATTGATGGAATTGACAGTTCCTCCAAAGGAAGCAAAATCTAAATTTCCCTCCCTTGTGCGATTTCAATGTTCTCGTAGTCCTTGACAAGGGAAAAGAAGGCCCAAAAGTTCCAATAATTTTATGTTGGGAAGATGTAATTCTACTGGGGAAGACGTAATTCTACTTGGTGCCTAGAGTTACAGTTTTACATTTTAGGGTTTCTAGTTTATTTTGCTATACCTAATTATGTTGTGTATTCACCCTTTTAAGAGTTGGTTTTGTTCTGTATTCACCCTTTTAGGAGTTGGTTTCGTTCTGTAAAAAAGTGTCAAATAATTATAAATTGTTTGCTTGGGTTTCCGCTTTATTAACGAGATTTTTTTTTTTGTTAATAACGTTAACCATGTGGCATGTGTGTTTATCCACCTCTTTTTTAACCACGTAACGTGTTTATTCACATGAATCAAGATTGATTTTAAACATATTAAACCACCATCATGTTTTGTTAATTTTTTTCATTTAACGGGAGAAAGCCCATCAAACTAAGCTCAACTTTTGAGTGTCAAATAGTAAATTTAAGTCTTATATGCATAGGAGCCTAGTATATGAGTTAGCGATTGACCTTCAAAAGAGTTGTTTTGACCTCACTATATACTATAATTCATTACAACTTATTTATTTTAATAACATGTGAGTTTTATTTTAATTTATCATAAAAAGGCAATATATTTTTCATCCGCTTCTTGAAGGGTGTTATAAAAAATTATTTTCAAGTAAAAAGAAGAGGAGCCCTTCAATTTTACCTCCTATTATATATAAATATATATTTGCATTAAAACTATTGTATGTAAGTATACAAATAAATTTTGTAAATAATATCAGTCAATTATTAATATGATGTTTCTTAAATATTATTTCATATTATTAATAAAAATAAAGTGATAAAATTTTAATTATAATTTAATAAATATTTATTAATTTAATTTTTTTTTTTATTTGGTTAGTGTGAAAAACCCTTACGACTAACGTACAAAGCTGAGCAGTCTCCTTCCAACCATAACCTCTCGTAAAGCTAAGAGCTATGCTTACCAATAGAGAATTTAACACAAAGCCATCACACACCTACCCCTCACACACTTGCCCACTCTGTGGTTTGAACCTTGTATCTCATTATTTATTTCAATTTTGGTTGAAACATATAGTAATTTATTTCTTATTTCAAATTTAATTTTTATTTTAAAAAATATTATTTTTAGTTTGTTTTTAAATATGATTTGTGTTACTTTTCACAATACTTGGGTAGATCTGATTGAATAGAAGCAATACATCAACTCAAATCATATAATAAGAAGATTAGAACTCATTGAATTTGTAACCTTGTATTTGTGGATGTGAGTTCTTGTGATTGTACTTTGACAGTGAGAGGAAACAATAATAATAGACTAGAGAAAAGAGATAAAAGATGCCCTTAGAAACTATACAAACGATCAAGACATGATCATATTGATATAATGAATTGAGTGGATGAGGTTTGTGAGTACCTCAACATGTAATTGCAAGTTACATAACCCTTGATCAAACTAACATTAAAGGGTAAGATTTTAATAAGTTTAACTATCACAAGGTTAAACCATGGGCCCATCGTCTAAATATATAATCCCTATTAAACATTATATAATGATTACATGTAGGCTTAGACATGATTACATCATACAATGTCAACCCAAACTAAATAAAGTTAGATTATACATTTTTAAGACTCCTCATAGTATGAGCTGAGAGGCCAAGGAGAGAATACATTAATGGTATTAACATATATTCCCTCTTTGTAAGCTCTATTGGGTCAAATTCCTTTAACATGAGAAGGATCCATTAGAACCTCCTCCATTGTCTGAAGGTTACCTTTTGTCTTCTTAGACTCTACTTCAATATTTTACAATATCATAAACATTTCTCTATAGTATACCCTTCCCTTATATAGTATATATAAGGGGCCTTTGACTTCTTTAAATATTTTGACTTACCCTTGGGTTGCTAAGCCTCAGTATTTACTTGTTTAAAATCCTTTGCATAACCATGTACATGAGAGCAGCACCGCAATTTGATCTATTCACCTATAAATAAATAAGGAGAGAAAAGAGAACATCAAGGGTTGAAGTTGCATGCTCTTTTAAATACATAGGAACCATATGAATCACTAGCCCAAAATGCTAAAATGAATTAGAGAGATTAGAAAGGACAATCGTGATCATCCTTCTTGTTACCTCTTAAATATCTAATGTCTTTCCTTAAAGCCTTGAATCTCAAAATATATTCTTCAATGTTATTGAAATTCTCTATCTTAAGGGAATAAATATTGAACTCCAATTGAATAACTTATGCTATGAACTGAGAAACTAGAGGATTAGGACATGTTTTGATGTTTGACACAAATACGTCATCTGGAGTCAAATATGCTCCTTATATGAATGTATCGCCCAAGATTCTTTCAAGTGGAGGATTCATGAATACTTATGAAATAGATAAAAAAAGTATAGGGATTATGATTCGAGGGCTTTTCAAACATCAAGAAGGTTGTTTATTCCTATTTTGCACAATCAAGCCCTTTATTTATGAAGAAATCAAGGTGATATTGCCTTGAATATGGATGTAGAGAGATATGTAGTGAATATACCAGCTAGAAATTGTGTAGGTGGTTGATTCATTACTATAACTGAACTAAATTGCTAGTAGATATATTGAAAAACAAATATTTTCTAAATTATCAAAATGATGCACAAGGATGAGTTTGGTTAAACCGAATGTTGGGGAGACTGAGAATCTAAGGCTTCTCAAATATATGGTGAATACATTGCTTGTAATAATTACAACTAGCGTATTCACTTTGGGTATTGAAAATGAAGAATGATTGTTAATCTGGCCAGATGATTACATAGCCACACTATACAAATATGTCAACTAAACTTGATTTGGTTGACAAATTCGTTCAATCTAATACTAAAGTCACAAATTTGGCCATGGGATAATTGTGGATGTCCTATATTGGTATGATATGGGTTTTGGTGGCTAATTTTGCCTTGTAAGAACTTCCTAAGACACCTTCAAAATCAATAGAAGAGAAATCTTAACAAAAGAAACAATTATTAGATTTTTAAAGATAAAGAGTGTAAACATGCATTCTATAGATTCTAAATCCTACAACATGAATGATTGTTATCATTAAAATTTGCTAATGAACTACATGAGCATATCATTGATCTCTCAATCATGAGTGCTTCCTTTCCTTCCTTCAGGTCCAAATCATTTAATGACTTCATGAGGAAATTTTGGCAGCACTTTGTTACTTGCTTAGTTTGATTACGATTTTAGCATAACTTTGTTGCAAGAAAAGGTTTATATTGAATGCTCCCCAAGGGGCCAATTTATAGAAATTATCCCTCTTGGATTTTCCCAAATGGAAGGGGCGAGGTGGATGGCATGCTAGTTGGTCTGGTTGGCTAATTGGAACTGACTACTTTTTGATTGAGGTTGATTAGGGCAAGAAAGGAGGGAGAAGGGAATCCATCTCTTTCCTTCCCTATCTGAAAATCATCTATGCTTGCATATGGTGATTTAGAAAAAATTCATGCCCTGGTAGACCTCTTAAACATAACTTAGGGTTTATATTTTTGGGTGTGAACACATCGCCTAAACAAATACTCCGAAAGGTATATTCACAATCAGACATATTTACATACATGACCGCTATAATTTAAGTCTAACGAGGGCAAGGAAATTTTGAATTTTTTATGAATATGTCAGGCTAGAAGCGTATTCACTTTGAGGTGGAGGATTTGCCACTATTGGGTTTTACCTTTAGTTCTTGGTATTGGGTTAATTATTATGGTTAACTTGATTGTTTTGTTAGTTTGCTTTGAAGATCGATGTAAAATAGGTGATCCAATTTTAGGTATCTATATTTTCTCCCTTTTTGATGCATTTTAAAATTTTAATAAATGCATCAAAAATAGCTCTAGATGCATGCGTTTTTTAAAGAATCGTGATGACTAGGATTTGATTAATCAATACAAGAAAATATGTATTAAGAAATTGTTTTTAACGAAAGCGAAAAACTTTCCAAGCTTTTAATAGATAGTTTTCTTGTTAAGGTTGATGCAAGGTTTTAAACTGGTTATTGTCCTAGCCTGAGTGACCCCTTGAGTTTTTGAGAGAAAAATTATAGTCACAAACGAACTCGAATGGATGGATGAGAGATGAACGAAAGACAACTTTATCGTATTTTGGGTATAATAGGGTAAAATACCATGGGTAAATGTTATTTTATCGCATGTAGGAGAGAGAAAGAGCTCTGGAGAAAAATACAGGGTTTGCATAATGGTATAGTAGAGATGTCCAATCCATAATCTAGATAGAGTACAAGGAGTGGGCCTAGGTGGGACCTTGATAGAGGTATGGTATTTTTTCATCCATTAGTTTTATATTTTTAGTTTTGGGATGCCACGATTGGCGTATTCATCCCATAGTCATGAATACACCAACTTGAATACACCAAGAAGCTGTCATATTCATGATTTTTGCAAATCAATGGATTTGCATTTTTTTTACAGATTTACCATTTGATGAATTCTATTTTAGTTGGCATATTTGCTAAGAATTTATTTTTTTATAGGTTCACTAATTTTGATATTTTTACTGTTGTTTTTCCTTAGTTGCAGGTGTTAGACATGTTAGAGTATCGAGAGTAATGTCTTCACACTTTACGATCATTGTTATGATATTGACCAATTGGTATGTACTATATGTGGTGGGTCTAGTGCATTTGGTAATGATGCCTACCATCGATCTTGACCATACCATTTTGAATGGTCTAGCAAAGTGATGGTATTCAAAGTGTGGTATATTTTTGCTATCAATCAGAGAGATGAAAATGACCTTGGAGGACGTATGGAGGATCTTCCTAGTGCCTATTCGAGGTCCTAACATATGGATGAGTTGTACTTAAGCTTGAGCTATATCAAGTTTGACTTATGGGTGTCATTTTGAGCTGAGGCACTATGTCATTGACATCAATGCCATGTTCCAAGCAGAGCCATCATATTGATTAACAATGTTGTTATACTTTGTGGTTTTGGGCTTGTTGGTTGGATATACTAGCAAGAGGCTGCTACATTAGGGATTGGTTAAGATAATTTCCTAGATGAGGGATGATCATGTATGATTTTCTTAGGGACCTTTCATCTTATTTAGGCTCTATTAGATCCTTCATCCTAGTACATAGCACTCTTCTACAGATCTAGACATAGGAGCACATAACTATCAGGCGACCTATTAGGTTAACTACAGTTTTAGTAGATTTAGATGTGCCTATAGGGTTCAAATGGGACCGATCCCATGAGATAGATAGGAGAAAATTTAAGGAAATGATGATGACAACTTGAAGGGTGATTGATGACCTCCAACCTGATCAGATATTATGGTGCCCTTGGAGGGATCACATAGGGTGGGCAACTAACGATGTTGAGTTAGCCAAGGTTCAAAGGATCAAATGTTTGTATGAACCATGTCGAGAGTTTAAACTCTATTTTCCTGATAGGGTTCAAATTTTTTTTGATTCAATTCAAGGGGTTCATATGCTAGGGGAGTAGTGGTTCCAACGGTTACCTAGGAGAGGCTAATGGGCTTTGGATATCTCCTAGACCTTGAGGGATTTATTAGGGAGGATGTTGATAATCCTCTAGTTGTGGATATCAATTTGGATGATGCAAGGGTTGCCCAAGGTACCTTCAGTGGTATCATCAAATTTGTCCTGCTTGTAACCACTAGTTGTTAGACAACCATGGATGGGGCCAAGATTGAGCAAGATGGCTCATCATCATGTCCAGATAGCACATGAGTTATTATGACTTAGACTGAGGGATGGATTAACACCATATTGAGTCTTGATTATGCATCATTTGTCTACAAATCATAACATCGAGGCTAGGACTAATAGGACCATCGAGGAGACATCCTAGTAGGAGAGGGAGATGATGACAAGGACCTTTGAGTTGCTACAAGGAAAATTGGCACAAGCATTGGTAAACAAGCCATTTTGGAGAGAGATGGATCTCAAACAAAGAGAGATTAGATGCAGATCAAACAATATGATATTGTAGCCAAAGCGACCATAATCATGACTAGGAGCAATGACCAAGCCATCTGAGGTTTATTCGACCAAATAACTAGTCTACAGGCTTAGTATATAGTAGAGGTGGCAAGGAGCACCCATTATAGAGTTATGTATTATGCAGTTGTTCCTTTAGAGCATAGGCAACTGTCTCCCTCAAAGACTTGATCTCTTTCATGCTCTAGGACGAGATCAATGACACGACCATCACAATAGTCAATCCAATTTCCTCCCTAACCAACTAAGGGTGGGTCAGAGAGCTACGACTAATGATGTTATGTTCTTAGTATTTTTGGTTCTTTTAGTGGCATAATAACATCAATTTTGTATGAGATGCTTCAACCTATTGGCATGATCTGAGTGTACCAGTTGTGGTAGATTGTGGTACACCAGGTCAATATGAGTATATATATATATATATATATATATATATATATATATATATATATATATATATATATATATATATATATATATCTTGTATTGGTTCATGTTTGTGTTGTGTGATGTTGATTTGTTGTGATATGAAAATTTATCTAAATTGTATGGATGAGAAAATGAATATCCTAATGCATTGATGATGTTGTATGAGTGATATTATGTGTTGATGAGTAGAAATTTGATTTCTAAATTGTTTTAACATTTTTGCCAAATTAATTTTGTTTTGAAAAATCGAACATATTGAAAAGATTTGATGGGTATTTGACATAATTTACAAATGAATTAATGTCAAATAATAGAGTGACAAATAGGTGTGAAATGATGAATGTTAGTTGACAAAGAGATGTAATATTGATTTGGAGGATAATAGATGTGTAAAATTAAATTTCAAAAAGGTTGAACTAATTGCATGAACATTATGATCAGGGTCCATAATAAATTCTACAAAAATAGAAGATTTATTGATTTTCGATGTTCAAGTAGAGAGTCAAGTTGATTAAGGTTAACAAATATTTTGGACGTGATTTGTTATGAGTTAGGAAGGGAAGAAGTATTTTTCACAAATTTATTTTATTCATGAAAAATAATGGTCAAATCCAACATCCAATCATGAATTATTGTGTGTGTGTATATATATATCAATCTGGAAGGCTAATCAAATAGATTTATATAAATTTATTTATTTGTGCCATCAATGAACCATAAGCGATGGCCTCTCATCTTGATAAATGACAGGTACTTAGTTGACTACGATTGGTAGCATTTTTTGGCAATCCATTCCATAGGATAATTTATATCCTATAAAATGTTTAACTATTAAGCGGTGGATATTCTAGACTGATTAATAGACAAGCATTTAGGAAAATTGTTCCATTTTATAGGTAATTAATGCCTCTTTTGATATGTTGACAATCAATGTCCTGATATGGTATAATGCTAGCAAACAATTAATGTTCATATGATATGATGCTAAGGACATCAATATTCGTATGATACAATGCTAGGGATAGTTAAATGTCCATATGATACATGTTATGGTACTTTTGATTTCTTGGACAATTTATGTCCATATGATATAGTGCTAAGGATAGTAATGTCCACATGATATGGTGCCTTTATTTTATTGTATCAGTACAATTTATGTCCTTATTGCTAAACTTTTCAATGCCCCTAGTTTTGGGGTTTAGGAATTTATATAATGTTGAATATGAGATCTTGTCATCAATAATATTGACATCGTAGGACTTTTATCATTTAGCATGCTTTTTGGACTACATTGATCTTTTATGAAGGTGAAATGATATTGTGCATCCTTTTCTAAAGTTGATAGGATACAAACATCCTTAAGTTTCGTTGCTTCACACCTTTCTTAGGGCTCTTGTGGAAATGAACTAAGTTTTATTCATCACTTGGACGGAGCTAATAAGAGGCCTAAAATTAGTTATTTATCAGATTTATCACTGGTTTAGAGGAATGTAAATGCTATCCATTCTTGTGACTTAGGGGATAACATCATTTGGCAAGCAAGGAGATGTTTTGATTTGAACTAATTTCTTGTTCTTTTATTATTTGGTGTATATGAACCAAAGCATGAAACAAGCAACTATTGCAAGTAAGCAAACATGAAACTCAATGTGTATTTTGTTGATTTGTTGTTACTATTTTAGGACCCAAAATCTATAATGGTATGTATAGCTTGGATTCTTTATTGCATCTTGATGAATGTGTGTCCAATGTTCAATAAAGACAACACATTTTGTGACCATAACAAGGATGCACCATCTTGGGTGAACTTGTTGTGGTCACAAAATGTGTTGTCATTATTGAAAATTATCGTAAAAAGAGTGCATGGAGAAGATTGGGTGATTTAGTTCATGATTTTGTTTTCCCAAAATAGCCTAACAAATAAAACCCTTTATGTGCTAAGCTTTGTTAAAGTTGTTGCAAAGGACAAAGCCAATGAAATAAATTGATGAGTAATGCTAATTTGTGCTAAATGCAACAAGCATATTATGCTAGATGAAAACAAGAAAAAATGTGAAGTATATACATGGTCCTAAGAGCGCGGATTTGCTAGCACCAAATACCTAGCATGAATGCTATCCTACTAGTGATCATCATCACCTCATCAATCATGCACACACATTCAATTCATAAGTGCAAGCATATACATATGCCAATAATGGTGAAATGATGAATGATATATGAGTAATGTCTCAATGATTTTAAGTGAAAGAGGAGAAATTATAAATTATTTCCCATAGAAAGTTTTTGGAGCTGCAAAAATTATTTAAATAGAAAATAATGTGTTCTCCACTCGTTCAGAAGCTATGAGTTTATGCTTTTACAAGGAAGAAAGATGATGAGAAGGTAACTCTATGTTGAGGCTAGCTCAAATATGAAATTACCTTTGCCACTCCCTCCTCTAAAAAAACTATGCTATATAATAGAAATAGAATCTACTAGCACACGATCTTCAATATAGTATAAAGAGGGTAATCATTGCATATCGATAGAGTAAGGTAAACAATGAGTCAAGACATGCAATCTACGCCTACGTGAAATAATACAATTATGCAATTAAACAAGACAAGCATCATATGTATGAAATTAATTTATGATTTAAGAGATTCAAAGCCAATTGGAGTTAGATTCATATCAAGAAGATTGATGATATAGGGTTGTTAGCAATCATGCTTCATCATATTGCCCTGATTTAGAAAGAAAAATATGGTTATATGATAATTATGATAGATTTTTACACCAAGATAGGATTTCTGATTTAACTATTCAATATCATTAGATGTTTAAAACATTTTGTTTAGTATTGGGTAATCATATGTCATTCATCCATGTTCGGTATAACAATAAATTTGATAATTGATAAGGTCAAATTTGTGATAGACCCTTATATCAAGAAAGGTGGTTTCATATAATTATTCCTCACTTGTTGTATATATAGGAATACTAATGCTTTGCTAAGTGGTGAATAATTCTATCTATCCTTTTATCTGGATATAAGAATGAATTACAAATTGATTGGATTTTTGATGAATATATTTGATATATTGAAGACGTCTATATAGATTTTCCAAATGATATTGTAGATAGTCTTTCTTTGCCTCTTCTTTCAGAGTGGAATATCCTTGATCTGATCTAGCTTTTATTATTGTATGATTTTCTTGCTTCATCTTGAAGTTTATCTCATGGCTAGAATTTTTTGTCTCTTTCTTCATAGTTTTCGCTTTGCAAACTCTTGCCATGTGTCCAATATTATAACAATAGTGACAACGATATGCAATATTTTCATAATCTACTTGTTTATTCCATTCTTTTGATTCATATTTAGTCTTAATGGATTGTGGCAAAGGTTTTGAAATATCCATAACAACACATATTTGAGTATATATATCATACTTTCGCTCCTTAATAGTTAGTCCTTCCTTGATGAATTCCCTTAGGGCATCTCTAATATTCTTTAAAACATCCTTATTTATAAGCTGATATGGAAGTCCAAAAATCTTAACCCATATTGGAAGCTTCTTAATGGTTTTTGTCTCAACAGAAGAAGTTTCATTCCATAGTCTCAAATATAGAGTATCTCTTCCCCTAAACCATGGGCTACCGACCATTATTTTATCCCTAATTTCTAAACAGGAAAAAATGATGACAAAAAAACCTTTAAGAAGAAAAGTCCCCACTCCCACTTTATCTAATTTTGAATCTCCAAAAACCCTAGCCATGATCTATGGAACTTACATATTAACCCTCTACTTTTAAGAACCATTATATCATGCTCAATCATCTCATCCTTGATACTCACTTATGGTGTAACATTTACTACCTAGATCAAACTTGTCATGTATTCACTCTTCTGCACTTGGGCCTTCATACTTGCAACTAGGGCATCCTAACTTCCCATTAAAGCTTTCAAACATGACTTTCCTTCTGTATTAGTTAATGGGGCTCACACTCCCTCTCAGCTTGCACTCACTCCAAGCTTGTAGTAGCCCTTATCTCTTTTTTTTTCCAACGTTCCTTCACTTCAATTTTTTTTTGAAACAATGTTCCACGCATTTGTGGTAAGATTTTAAAGCATTGATGCACTTCGAATGAGCCCGCCGCTCTTCCACAATAACTAAATCTCAGCTCACACTTCTTCCTGACTCACCCTTCTAGCTTACACTCCCTCTTGGCTCACACTCCCTCACTTTATATATTTGTTATTTGTATGTTATTTGGTATATTTCTCATTTTAATTAAGTTTATATACTTGTTAAAGTGCTTCTAAATTTTCTTTCACTTTTCAACCAAGTTTCTCTTGTATTATTATAAAAGACCTTACTAAAAAAAAAAGCTTACACATCTTAAACCTTAAAATAAATAAATCATCAAAATTAACAAACATATATAATGTTTAGTTTAATAAATTTTTAGTTCCAATACCTAATAACCTAATTTTTATTAAAATATTTTTAATGTTATCTTTTTATCTATTATTTATTTTCAATTATCATTTTAAAATATATACATTATATTTTTTTATATTTTCCTTCACAGCTTTCTTTAGTTTTTAATGTGCATATCTATCCCCTTGTTAATATGATGCGAAAATCATCAAAATTAACAAACATATATAATGTTTAGTTTAATAAATTTTTAGTTCCAATACCTAATAACCTAATTTTTATTAAAATATTTTTAATGTTATCTTTTTATCTATTATTTATTTTCAATTATCATTTTAAAAAATATACATTATATTTTTTATATTTCCCTTCGCAGCTTTCTTTAGTTCTTAATGTGCATATCTATCCCCTTGTTAATATGATGCGAAAAAATCCAAATATTATTTCATTATACAATTGTTAAATGAGTATTCTCCACATTGGAATATATGTACACTATTTATTTTTATTTTTTTTATCTTGTGCGCATGAAAGAGGCCATACGACTTAGATGATGATCTCTTAATTTTAAAATCGATTCCTTTACAGCTTTGTCATTGTATTGAAGTTTAATACTAATTACATTAATTTATTGCAAAGAGGAAGTTTAATACTTATTACATTAATTTACTACAAAGAGGGATTCCATTTTATATTCATATGCATAAATTTATGAAGCATGAAGGATTCCACGTGAATAAGCATGAAGTGCTTTGACAACTTCAAAAGTCCAATGTGAATTTTTTTTAATACTATTATGTGAATGAATTGTATAATTTTGAGTTTTTAATTTAAAAGTCCAATGTGAATTTTTTTTAATACTATTTATGTAAATGAATTGTATAATTTTGAGTTTTTAATTTAATTTATTTATATGCACATATATGAATTTATAAAGCATGAAATGCTTTGATAACTTAAAAAATTTAATGTTCATTTTTTTTTATATCATTTATATGAATGAAATACGTTAATTGTATAAATGTATATTATTTTAGTTTTTTTGGTTAGTTTATTTAAAATAAATCTTACATAAAATTGATTTTTAATAAATTATTTGATGATTATTATTCTTGTCAAAGTTAGTTTAATCATATCTAACTTGTTTATTCATTAAGGATCATCTTTCTCAATTTAAAATATTTTTACAATCAACTCTTTGATATCATTTGTATCAATAAATATAATCTTTATCATTCAAGTGTCTTTTAAAATTTGAATTTTGTCAAAACAAATACCAAGCTACAATTGGCTAAACATTTGCTAGGGTTTTCTTCTATATAGATATGTTGATGCTTCTAAGATACCACTTCCAACAATAATTGATGGATATCTAAAATAATGTTAATTTTGATCCAATCTACACATCTCTTTTTCTTGATAGAATTTAATAATTTATAAATGTACTTCAACTAATGTATATTTCCATCATTTTTTAATTATAATTTTGATAATCATAAAAAGAACCATAGCCTCTACATAGTTGTTGTTAGTAAATTAGCACTATTATCACAAGATAATAATTTTCAGGATCAAATAACAACTCAACAACATGCAATAATCAATCCACAATATTAAACATGAAACACACTAAAATCTTTATTAAAAATACATCTACTATAAACAATATAAAAATGCAATGCTTCTTTCATACTATTTTACTTGGCTTTCTCTTTAATATTTATATACATGATAACTCAACAACATGCAATAATCAATCCACAATATTGAACATGAAACACACTAAAATATTTATTAAAAATACATCTACTATAAACAATATATAAATGCAATGCTTTTTTCATACTATTTTACTTGGCTTTGTCTTAAAATATTTATATACATGATACACTTAACATTATATGACTCTTGACCTTTGCTCTCCTCAAAATCTCACAAGATCTAACTCTTCATATTTCCTCTTACTTAATCAATCTTATATATTTACATAAAGACAAAGTCTTTTATGACTGCTCAAAACTCCAAACAATCTTATATATTTATATAAAAACAAAGTCTCTTATGACTGCTTATAACTCCTAACAATCTTATATTTATATAAAAACAAACTCTATAACTGCTCATAGCTCATAACTCCTAACTTCTGAACTTGACACTCCACTTTCATAACTTTTACTTATAAACATGACACCTCACACTCATAACTCAACACCAGGGCTGAAATTTCAAAAACAAATTGACTATCAATAGAAAATTTTACTACAGTTACAAATTTTTATTGGCTGTCAGTTTACGGTTTAAAATTTTATTTGCCTTCATATTTTTTTGATCAAGTTTTTCCACTTGCATTTCACATATAACACCCCAGTTGCAATCTAAAAGTCTTTCTTCAATGCATTATATATATATAAGCCTAAGAAAAAGTAATCTAAAATTTTTTGTTCAAGAGATCATCATTAACACCTTGTTTATGGGATGACTCGTTGCTGCAGCATATCTCCTTCAATCTGCAGTCTTTTAAACGACTTTCAACATGTGTTGCGGGTTCCAGGCATTTCAGATTTGCTTTGGCTCTCGTGAAATTCAGAGGGTTCATAATTATATGAAGACCCAGATTCGACTTCCTACACACCCATCACTAACCTCCTTTAACATTTATCCAAACTTCATGACAACAATCATCACGGTACCTCTTGAATTCAAAAACCAAAAACAGAAAAAAATATACCGCCTGGAGTACAAACCTCCTTTAAATCCTTGACATAGAGAAAAGGTATTGTCCCCCTTTCTACTCGCCATCTCTCACAGAGATATGTCTAATAGCCTTGTTCGTAGAGACTTGTAACGAAGGCGCCCTCTATGGAATTGAGATATAAGCTATGTTTTCCATTCGGTCCATGATGTTTCTGATTGTGTGGGATCATCCCAAACCCGATACACATTAAAGTGTGAATTCAAAACCAGTTACAAACATATTTAAAGCCTACATACAAAACAACAAAAATTGTTCAAATCCCAAATTTCCAAATCCCCTCCCCCTGAATAAGCAATATAACCAAAATAAAAAATAAAATTATAGAAAAGGAGGAAAAGACAGCTATACCATCTTCGCATATGAATACTATTCAGAATCACTTTCCCTTATTCTAGTACACCCATTATGTAAGGATAGGAAAAGCTATGTATATCCTCAAACTTTTTTATTTTATTAATTGTTTCTTTTTAGATTGGAGATGCTGAAAACCCCCCGTTTACTGCACTACTGCATAATATCATCGGTATCCGCCACATGGCCCTTGTTCCAACACTAAAATTGATATTCCACATTTCTTTTGATGGGCTCTAAAAAGAACTGAGCACGCTATTTTGTAACATTAGATTTTCAATTCTATGTAGAATGGCTTTTCATGTTACCAGTTTGCATGTTGCGAAAGATATTACTGATGTGAAGAATTCAAAGCTTGATTTCTCGAACAAACATTCATCATTCTCAGACATGACCTCTTCCTCACTCTCCATCCAACCATTGATAACACCATAAGCTTCTAAAATTTTAGCCTGAATGTTCTCTAACATACTATCCCTTAATTTAATGTTTTCTGGGCCTTTTTCAGCATAAGTATCTTAGAATTTTAGCCTGCAAGAACCTTAAGGATTTCATAATATCTGTCTGACCAATCTCAGCGTACAAGGCTTTTATCTTTAACAAACAAAAACGTAAAGCAAGAGAGAAGTTTATTGATTTGGGTCTAATTCCACCACGGAAGGCCCACAAAAAGCATATAAAAGAAATAATATACAGCACATATACTTCAAAAGGCCTAACTAGTATTTAACCAGAAATATCCAGCATACTCAAAACTACCATGCTTAAAGTAGACCTCTTGTATTCTACAAAATATATCTTGAAAATATCTTCAACATGATACGTCAGTTACCGATGACGGTAAAAAGAATCAAATCCCAAATACGTACCGACTTTAACGTGAAAAATATGCTCCTAGTATCCAGTAGTATCCAAAAATCCTGGCGGAATTTGATCTTAAAAGCTCGTCTTGAAAAATATCTGTTGGTCTGCCATTCTAAAATATCTCGCCTGTCGGTCATTATTACCACTTTAATTACATCATTAAATATAAATGCAATGGTCCTGCGCCCGTTGCTTGTCCCAATGCTGCTGTCATGTTCGAGACTGACATTCTATAGATGGGAAATCCAGCTGGGTGCTCTCTGTCCAATCATGCGAGTACGCTGCGGCTGGCCATCGAATCAGAATAACATTAAAATTGCAGGAGACGTATGGATTGGGTCGAGATATGATTAAGCCAGATCAAAACATTATTTGTTATTTTTAAAAGGAGAAGAAAACCTATTTTTGATCGTGACCAAACAATCGGCATCATGTCGTCACAGTAGGTAGAAAAACGCAAAATTTTGCTACTTAGCAGTTTTTCAACTATTACCTCCAATTATGTCAGACAAGAAACCCAGAGTTATCTCTAAACCAAATATTTGAGGCACTAGCATTAAATTTATTATGCCTCCACATACATTTAACATGGATGCCCACTTCACCATGGTTTCTGTGACGAGACCAAAGCTTAAACTTTGGTAAACATCCATTTCCAGCCATATATGATCAGATACGACTTTTCGTGTCAGATTAATATCTGAAAACATCCATTTCCAGTCATATAAAGGATCAGATACGACTTTTCGTGTCAGATTAATATCAGAAAGAATCGAATTCTTGAATATTATCTTCAAGATTTTTTTTTTTCGCAAGACTGATCCGGTGCTGCTAGAACAAATTTTGACCGTGGATGTGATAAGTGGGTGGTTTACTTGGAATAATGTAATAATATGTCCGGAAGATATTTTAGGTTCAAAAGCAGTCTGTGTCTGACACGAACGTTGGAAACCTTTTGCGTGCTACCGCAGGGGAAGATATTTACGCGTTTCGTGTGCTTCAAATTCTTCTGACCACCCTGACAACGATGACCGTAATGACAAAAGTGAGAAAAATCTTTGAAGATCGCCTCACACTTGCCTGCCGCGTGTTTCAAGGCAACCAATGGGCTGACATGACGGTCTGCTCTACTATACGGTTAGAGCAAATACATGTGATAACCTTTATCGAACTTCAAGCAGTTACTCTGTATTGCATTTCAACGGGTAAAGATTATCCAAGCCTTGACGTCATAGAAAATTTTTATAATTTAAATGAAGTTAATGGAATAAATATAAAATTAAATTCAGTAATTTATTGATAAATACTAAACAACTAACTTTAACAAATTTATTCTTAACCAACCAGCTAACCTATTTGTGGATTAAGTTATTGTGAGAAATCTCTGTGTCCCTTGTACAGGGCTGAGCAGTCTCCTCTAACCATGAACATTCGTAGAACCGAGAGCTATACTTATCAAAAGAGAATTAACACAAAGCCACCACATTCACCCCCTCACACATTCACCCATGCAACCGTTTGAACCTTGGACCTCCTGAAGAAGAACCAAAACCCCAACAGTTGAACTGCACCTCAAATGCAACCAACCTATTTTTTTATTATTAACTTTTTTATAGATTTGATATGATGTTATTTCTTTTTCCAATTAATTTATTTCCATACATCCACTATGGCAAGATAAGATATTCTCTTTTTTCAACATAAAGTTCAACCTTTTTACCCCACTCCAAGATGATGCTCCCCGTTGAATCTCTTCTCTTGGTTAGGTTCTTTTGATGTGATAACAAAGATTAAAAATTATTATTTTTATATATTTTTTTAAAGTAAAACTTTAAAGGATAAGATATTTATAGTAGGCCCAAAAATGTTGTGTAGATATTTTTACGAATAATCAGGTTTGTGCAAGACAATTGCACGGTAACATGTATTTTAATATTCTAGGGTGTAACACGTCTCTTAGGATTCTTTTCCTTTTGATTGTGATAACAAGCCTTTTGATTGTTCATTAGAAGTAATTACTCATATATATATTTCAAAAAATGATTTCAAGAGGTTGTTTATTTTTGTAACACATAGTTTATTTGGGGTTGGTTACATCATTTTTACATAAAGTTTTATTAATAATTATTATTTTTATTTAATACTTTTTCAATTAATAAATGAATATTATGAAATATAAACTCAAAGAAAAATGAAATATTGAAAAAGTACATTGAAAGATACTGTAGGGGTATCAACGTATTCAAGTTCAAACCGTAGTATGAGTGGATTGGGACCCCTTTCAAAATCCCACAATTTTAACTCAAAATTTTATTAATAATATTGACAAATTTTATAAGAAAACTTTTTTTTTTTTTTTAATTTGTGGAAAACATCCCAAAAGGGATGCCACTTTCGAGTAAGACCCAAGGAGGCAGGGGTATCCATTCCGCAAAAAACGCCCAGGACTCGGACCTGGCCTACCACCTTTGACATACTCAAGGAGCAAACAAACACACAAAACCAATTTAAAAATAAGTAAATAACAACAAAAATAATAAAATAAAATAAAAAACATGCTCCTTGAGTGTGTCAAAAACAAAAGCACAACCAAACACGCACAATAAGATAAAAGAAACCACAACACAAACCACATAGAAAAACACAAGAACCACATAACAAAACACAAACAAGACAAAAACAACAGAACACTACAAAGACATAACCCAAAAAAAACATGAAAAATAAACACAACCAAAACCTAAAAAATTAAAAAATAAAATAAAAATAAAAATAAAAAACAACCAACAACAAACAATAAACAAAAACAAAAAACATAGAAAACACTCACACATAAAAACATGAAATAACACAAACAAAGAGAAACCCAAGAACAAGAACGAAAAAAACACAAGAACAATAACAAAAAACAAAACAACAAAAACACAAGAACAACAAAAAACAACACAAAGAACACAAAAACAAAACAAAATAAAAAAACCCACCCACCTTAAAAAACTAAACAAAAAAAAACAAAAAAAAAAAAAGAAATAAAAAATGAACAAAACAATGACCTATCTAGACCAGAAGACTATTAAGGCAAGAATCAACAGAGGAAACAAAATAAAGAATAGAATGAGCTAGGGAACTAAAAAAAATGGAATGAACCAAAGAGAAGCAAAAAAAAAAAAAACAAGAAGAAACTAGGTACCTTCGAAATCGGAGCCATCCAAAGAAATGATAGAAAGAAGAGCTTCCCTAATTTGAGAAGCCCACCATATAGGAGGGTGGCCATAACAAGTAAGATCACCTTTGTCCAAAGCCCAATTAGCTAAAGCATCAACACTCTTGTTTTGATCTCTGACCACATGATTGTAATCAACTTTCAAAAATCCCATCCTGGATTAACTGAATCTTCTCAATAATTCTTTTTATTCTCCAATCCACCTTATGATTCTTAGAAGGATTCTTCAAGAGATTAATCATAAGTTGAGAGTCAGACTCAACTAACACATTTTCCCATCCAACCTTAGTAGCCTCCTGAAGGCCTCTGAGGATACCATACCCCTCAACAAGGTTATTGGAAAGAATACCCAAATTCTCAAAAAAAGTAAAAACCAGGGAGCCATCTGAAAGTCTACCAATTCCTCCCACACTGGCTTTTCTAGGGTTCCCTCTAGAGGCTCCATCAGTATTGACTTCTCCAAAATCCTTAGGAGGAGGTTGCCAATTTCTATTCCTATCCATATTACTAATACTCACATTCCCTTTAAGTTGGTTGCCCTTAGAAGGTTTAATCTTCAATATTTGCATCACTTGATCCCATCTTTGGTGGGAGTTTTGGGGGTGATTAAGGAGATGATGGATTGATTCAACTAAGTTGGCTATGGTATTTTGCCAAATATAGTGAATATCCTTCCTATCTTGATTAAAAATTTGGTTGTTCCTTTCATTCCAAATATTCCAAAGAAGAATGGTAGAACCCATCCAAACTAACTGCCTAATAAAATGATCAACACCCTCTTGATTAGGCCAATCCCTCCAAAGTTTTTCAAAAGTAAAAAAATTGGACCATTGTAAGCCAAGTAAAGTGGCCATTCTCCTCCATAGCTCAGAGGCTAAAGTACACTCAATAAAAATATGGTTGATATTTTCTACATTCTCTTCACACATTTCACATCTAAAAGGGCCATGAAAACCACGCTTCATAAGTTGCTCACCAAGAAGCACCCTACGATGCAATAAAAGCCAATTAAAGAACCTCACCTTAGGCCAGAGCTTTTGAGCCCACAATCAAGAAAATATGTCGAAAGAATGGTTGGGATTATTATGGCATAAGGTCAAATAACCTTGAGCAACCAAATACTCACCCTTAGTAGTGTTGTTCCATCCAAAACAATCTTTTTCATGGGACCAAGAGAGGGATCTCATATGAAGGATGCCTTGGATATCTTGTCTTTGCCTTTCCGGGATTTGAATAGGCCAGTCCTCAATAGGGATCCAATATCTACCAACCTTTGAATTACCAGTATGGTACCGAAAGTAATTAGCCACCTTTATCCAATTAGCTTGGTGAAGCTCCTCCATCCAAGGCCTCCAATCGAGAAACTGAGTTATCAAAGGCTTGTGACCATCCCAAGAATCTGTCCAAAAATTTACATGTTGACCATTATGAATGATCCAAAATAATTTTTTCTTTATCAAATCCTCACCAGTCTTAAGAACTGCTAAAATGGGAGAACCTTTGGTAGGAAGTTGATAGCGAACAAGGTCTTCAGGACTTTTGTTCTCAGCATATTTAGCACGGAGATTATTGGCCCAAAGAGCATTGGGGTTATGCAACATCCTCCAATATAATTTAGCAACTAAAGCTTTGTTGTTATTAATTGAAGACCGTAATCCTAATCCCCCTTCACTCTTAGGAAGACATAAAGTATCCCATTTCACCAAGGCCCATTTTCTTTTCTCCTTAGTACCACTCCAAAGGAAACGATGACTCGATTTGATCCAATTCTCGAAGAACAACCTTTGGGATATTCAAAATGGAAGAAACATAAATAGGAATAGCTTGAAGGACTGATTTTACCAAGGTGATTCTACCCCTGAAGAAAGCCACTTGTTGGTCCACTTTCCAATTTTCTTCTTGACTTTGTCCAACAACCAATTCCAATCTTTATTTTTCTGCCTTTGAATATTTATGGGAATACCTAAATAAGTGATTGGAAGAGAGGTCTTCTTATATCTTAGTTTATCCAAGACCATGGATTCCTGTCTAGCAGAGCGAGTGAAAGAAAATAACTTTAGATTTGTCTTCATTGATCAACCGCCCAAGTAGCCTTAGAAAAACAACTAATGATTTGCTTAATATTAGAAGCTTCCTTAACTGTAGCTTTACCTAAAAGAGTAGAGTCATCCACAAATTGAAGATGAGATATAGGTCTAGCTCCATGAGCAATGGTAACTCCCTCAAGGGTTTTGTTTTCCCTATTTTTGGTTATAGTCCTACCCAAGCATTCAACAAGAATGATGAATAAATAAGGGGATAGCGGGTCACCTTGCCTAATACCTCTGGAAGATGGGAAAGACTGAGAAGGCCTGCCATTGATAAGAACTAAGTAGGAAACCGAAGAGATACATCCCATAATCCAATCCATCCAATCCTTAGAGAAACCAAATTGCCTCAAAACTTTGATAAGGAAGTGCCAATCCACTCTGTCATAAGCTTTGGATAAGTCTAACCGAATGAACATGGAAGGAGAATTTTGCATATCCATGGAATGGATGGCTTCTCGAGCAAGAACTATCTCATCTACTATTTGACGTCCTTCCACATAACCCCCTTGCTCTGGGGAAATAATCTTATGCAAAAGAGGCTTCAACCTTTCTGCCATGATTTTAGTAATGATTTTGAGAAGAACATTACATAAAGCAATAGGTCTAAAAGCCGAGATATGATCAACCTCTTGAGCTTTTGGAACAAGAGTAATATAAGTTTTATTGATAACCTTCAAAATTTCTTTTGCTTGGCTTCTTCCACCACCTCTATTAAATCAACATGAAGGATATCCCAGAACTCTTGGTAGAACTCAATAGGAAAACCATCAAGACCTGGGGTTTTCCCTTTTTGCATTTTAAAAACTACTTGTTGAAGCTCATTGATAGTAACATGAGCAGTCAAAATAGAGTTCTCCTCATAAGTGATAAGAGAAGGGATTGCTTGAAGAACATTATATTGTGAAGATGAGTCAAGGGGAGTAGCAACAAAAAGATTGGAAAAGTAATCAACAACAATAGAGTTCATGCCATCCCAAGTATAAACAACATCTCCAGAATCTAATTTTAAGGAAGAAATAAAGTTGTGAGATCTTCGAGCTAGAAGAGATTTGTGGAAGAAATTTGTGTTTCGATCTCCTTCTTTGAGCCATTGAATTCTAGATTTTTGCTTCCATAAGATTTCTTCTCTTTTTTCCCATTCCTCTAACTGAGTTGTGAGTTTAATTTCATCTGCACTCCTCTTCTCTGTGAGGCCATCTAAATGGATTTTCTTATTCAAATTTTCAATATGAGTAATAACTTCATGTTTTTTTTATGAACATCCCCAAACTCTTTCCAGTTCCAAGTCTTGATTTTGGATTTAATGTATTGTAGTCTTTTGGAAAAACAGAACATCTTAGTCCCATGCCTAGGTTTACCTTCCTTCCACCATTGTTGCACATGAGGTCTGAAGGAAATGTCTCTAAGCCACATTAATTTAAAACGAAAAGGAGAGAAACTCACATTGGTTTTCCACATTTCCACCATGATCGGCCAATGATCCGAACCACCATTATTAAGAGTCTTCACTTTAGGAATGTGACCATGGATTAAGAAATTTTCAGAGAGCAAAAACCTATCCAATCTCTCCATTATACAAGCTAAGCCTTGCCTTCTATTAGACCAAGTCATAAGGCCATTATCTCGGTTGGATATCCACAAGATGGAGGTTTGCAATATATTCGCTCATGAGGTCAGTGCTTTTGTCCAAATTTCTATTTCCCCCCTTTTCTCATCCAAAGAGAGGATGGTATTGAAATCTCCTCCGATCAAGATCCAAGCTTTAGGAAAATGAGAGATAATATGAGTAATATCCTTCCATCGTCTTCTTTTTTCCTCCAAAGAAGTCGGAGCATAAACAATAATGCAGAGCATAATCTGGTTGGAATGTCTACTTTGAATAGCTATAGCCAACAAACCCCAAATGCCAACCATATGGTGAATAACTACCTCTTTTGGATCCCAAAGACAAGCAATGCCACCCGAAGTCCCTTGGGAACTGAGGGAAACCACTTTTCCAGTTGGCCAAATTTTACTGGCAATTAAGTCCATATCCTCCATTGACATCTTTGTTTCTTGAAGGAAAACAAGATGTGGATGATTTACCTGAATCATTCTTCTAATTTCATTTTGTTTTGAAAGACTCCCTTTGAGTCCTCTAATATTCCAAGTGATGATATTCATTAATACTAGGGCTAAAAAATTTGGGAAGGGCATTAATCTTACCTTCCTCTACAAGCTTTTCACCTTATTTTACCATATGATATTGATTGGTCTTGCAACCTACTTTTTGATTAGAATCCATCTTCAATTTTTTTTCCCTGTTTCTTGACTTATTCCAATTGAATCTGAGATGGCTTCCAACCTTGAAGAATGCTTGTACACAACCAAAATTTTACTATATGGTTCAACGGAGTCTATATTGGGACCTGCATTATTTGAAGTTTTGACATTTTAAATATTGTTTTTCTTGTGTAAATTTTCTCTTTTTTTTTTTGTTGAAAACCTTTGATTTTCTTGTGTAAATTGTGTTTCTAAGATTTCAGTTTCCATTATTTCCTCTTCCTCACTTGGGACATCATTTGTGGAAAGGATTTCAAATATATTAGCAGATGACTTTGATTGATCCTTCATAATTGGTTTTTCTGAGTGTTCTTCTTCTTAGGTATTTGGAAACCTCGCTGAGTTTATATCTTCTTTCTTTTGATCAGGAATTTTATTTGGGCAAGCACCGGCCAAATGACCATATTCATGGCAAATTCTACAATGAAAAGGAATGTTCTCATAGTCCACTACTTGCTCCCAAGTGTCTTCCCCAAATTGTAATGTGATCTTTTTAGGTAGGGGTTTGTCAAAATCCATTAAAACACAAATCCGAGCATAAATAATATGTTCAAAATTTTGAGTACAATCAGCAGTCATCATAAAAGTTCCTAAAGAGTTTCCAATTGAAGAAAAAATAATAGGATTCCAAAATTCAATAGGGAGGCCAAAGAGTCTAACCCACACGGGAGCTATAGAAGGCATCTCTTCTTCGGCTTTAAATTTAGTATGTCGAGGCTTCATGAAAAGCCCCGCCCTTCCAAAAAACCAAGGACCCCCTTGAAAAATTTTCTCTCTATCTTCATTATTAGCAAATAAAACAAGAAAATAACCATTTGGATAAATAGAGATTTGTAACTCACCTTTAGTTTTCCAGCTTTTTGCAGCCCAGACTTTGAAAGCAGATAGACTCGGATGAAAACCCACGAATCGACAAATTAGTCCTCTTTTTTCCAAATCTTCAATGCCAGTCTTAATGTTACCCATATCAAGCTTAACAATAGGAGTTAAACCAGCTGCTTTAAGATATCCTGACTCTGTTTTCCAGGGATCAATCTTAGGCATTCTTAGAGGTTTATGGGAAGCCCTACTATTGATATTAGCATTGGGCTGAGGCTGTCCACCACGAAGGGCATCCCTAAAATTCATTTTTGGGACTGAGGCTTCAAAATTCTTACCCTTGATAGGGTTTTTCACAGTAGAATTATTTTGTGGGTGCACCTTAGCACTAGATTCACTTGAGAGATGAGCCATTTTTTGATCAACTGCTTGAAACTTGTTTCGTGATCTCTTTAATCCTTGCCCTAGACGCCGTGCAAAGGTACCGTTTTCACTTTTCTTTTGTGCAGCAAATTGGAAGTCGTTGTCACTCAAGTTCACAGTATGATCTGTTAACAGACAAATTTTTAATTGAATATGAATTTATATTATTCAAGTGAAGCAAAACTTCATATTTATTAGATTTGGATAGACTAAAATAAAAAGAATTTTTTTTTTGGTGAACCACAACTTGTTTTTTTATGGTATTAATTTGTTACACATTTCTTAGTTATATTTATTTTATGGTTTTCAACATTTACATTCATTTTAACCAATGAGTTTGGGACAAATGGTAGGGATTGAGGAGTTTTACATAGTTTTTTTTGTAACAAGCTCATTCACACACACCCTGCCATGGTTTGAACCGGAAACAAGTTTTACATTGTTACCCAAGATTCAAATGTTATGAGTAAGGTATCTTACAAAGCTATAAGGACACCTAAAGGTAAAGAAAAAAACTTATGACAATGCATTGACCAAGATTGATTTTAACCAAACTACAATTTAAAACTCATTATCATGTTTTGTTGATCTTTATCTTGATGTTAACTTCAATCTAAGCTAAAGGTAAAGAAAAAAACTTATGACAATGCATTGAACAAGATTGATTTTAACCATACTACAATTTAAAACCCATTATCATGTTTTGTTGATCTTTATCTTGATGTTAACTTCAAGCTAAGCTCAATTTTTGAGACTCAAATAACATATTTAAGTATTATTTGCACATGAGCCTAGTATATATGAGTTGGTGATTGACCCTAAAATAAGTTGTTTTTTTTATAATTCATGACATCTTATTTATAAAATATAGAAAATAACATGTGAATTTTAATTAAATTTGTTATAAAAGGGTAAAATATTTTCCATCCCTTCGTAGTTGAAGGGTGTTATAAAAAACTACTTTCAAATAAAAAGAAGAGGAGCCCTTTACTTATTCCTCCTATTATATATAAGTATATATTGATATTACAACTATTGTAAGTATACAAATAGATTTGGTAAATAACATCAACCAATTATAAATATGATTTTTTTTTGTTTATATTATTTTATACTATTAATCAAAACAAGGTGATTAAATTTTATTTTAATTTTGAATGGAATATATAGTAATTTATTTCTTATTTCAAATTTAAAATATTATTTTTAGTTTGTTTCTAAATATGATTTATGTTACTTTTCACAATGCTTGGTAGATAATAGAAGCAATACATTAACTCAAATCATACAACAAGAGACTTAGAACTCATTAAGTTCATAGCTTTGTCTTTATGGATGTGAGTACTTGTGATTGTACTTTGACAGTGAGAGGAAATAACAATAATAGACAAGAAAAAAGAGATGAAATATACCCTTAGGAACCATGCAAACGATCAAGATACAATCACATTGATATAATGGATTGGTTAGATGATGTGTGTGAATACCTCAAAAAGGAATTACAAGTTACATAACCCTTGATCAAACTAACATTAAAGGGTAAGACTTTAATAATTTTAACTATCACAAGGTTAAACCATAGGCCGATTGTCTAAATATATAATCCCTATCAAACAATATATAATGATTGCATGTAGGCTAAGACATGATTACATCATACAATGTTAGCCTTGGCCAAATAAAGTTAGATTATGCATTTTTAACACTCCTCATAATATGAGCTGAGAGGCTAAGGTGATAATACATTAATGGTAATAGCATATTTATTCTCTTAATGTAATCTCTATTGGGTCAAATTCCTATAACATGAGAAGGATCCATTAGAACCTCCTTCATTGTCTAAAAGGTTGCCTTTTGTCTTCTTATACCCTACTTCAATATTTTATAATTTCATAAATAGTTCTCAATAGTATGTCCTTCCCTTATATAGCATCTATAAGGGGCCTTTGACTTCTTTAAAGACTTTGAATTACCCTTCGGTTGCTAAGCCTTAGTATCTACTTGTTTAAAATCCTTTGCATAAGCATGTACATGAGATTAACACCACGTTTTTGTATATTCACCTATAAATAAATAAGGAGAGAAAAGAGAGCATCAAATGTTAAAGTTACATGCTATTTTAAATACATAGGAACCATATGAATCACTGTACAAAAAGGTTAAACAAATAAGAGAGATTAGAAAGGACAATCTTGATCATCCTTCTTGTTGCCTCTTAAATATCAAATATCTTTCCTTAAAGTCTTGAATATCAAAATATGTTCTTTTGAAATTCTCCACCTTAAGGGAAGGGAGATTTAACTTTAATTGACTGACCTATATGGCATTGACCTTTCCAAACAAATCCTACAATTTGGTGCACACCTTAATGGATTTAGTCTCATATTCAATGTAAAAACTATGTTAGGCTTTTAATCAACATAAAAATAAAACATGTGCCTTATCTCCTTTAACATCATAATATTTCTTTTTAAGGGTATTCATAGTATCTTCCTTAAATATGCACTACAGATTGTTACTTCTCAATAAGTCAATCATTCGAGTTCACCAGATACTATAATTTATTTTTTAAGGTAGGTAATATATGCAAGAAATAAAAACACAAATGTGAAGAAATAAAAAATCATATGTTCTATAAAATGGTCAAAGCACTTTGTTTATGTGAAAGTTATGGCCTCTGAAAGTTTGAGCCTATTAATCACCCTAGTATGAAAAATACATCAATCAAACCTTAGTAATACAATTGCAAACTAGCTTCTTCTGCTTCTTATACTAGTATAGGATGGAAATTACCACTTTGTTACCACATGCTTCCACCATGTGAGTTGTTTGAATGATCTATTTCCATATGTTTTAATGTTTTGCTTTTAAACACACAAAATTTTGCATTATAGACACAATAAAAAATAATTTTATTGATAACAATGAAGATTTTACACTGTATCATAGGCTACTTTGAGGAGGCAACCTCCTTTGTGACCAAATATCAATATAATCTAACTATTTCGGATATCCCTACCTTTTTTACAATGCAATATATAAAGATAATTTAGTGTAACACTAATTCTTCAAAATTAGCCAAACATATCTAGTTGAGCTATCTACCTATAGATTTGAAACCTGACCAGTGTGTGAAGGGGCCCGTTGGGACCCCTGCTTCCCTGCAAAGGCCTCTTTCCAAAGGAGACCTTAAAGATTGATATTTACATGAGTAGGATCTACCTCGAAGTTTATGTTTAAATTTCTATGTTTATGTTTAGGCTCATGCAGTGTTTATGGGTTATTTCAGCAAACACCTAAGTTTTTATCTCTATCAGCTCCTATTCAATATAAATGTACTAAACTTAAAGAAATAATCATGTAAAGCAAGAAAAAAAGTTTTCTAACCTAGTATGCTCTTCAATTTTGAATGATGAACTATGCTAAAAGAGATTTTTCTTTTCCAAGGCAAACAAAGAAATTATGCATCAACCAAATTAGCCTAAAATGCAGCTAAATGACTTTGATTTCTTGCCTATTTGCATTTTGTAAAAGAAATTTTGACTATCCTAAAGGATTCCTTAATTTCCCAAAATAAGTGTGATTTTAAGCAAACAAATTATAGAAACAGAGATCAGAAAGCAAATAATAGAAAGAAAATAGTAAAAAGAGGCTTATGGAAACATAGGTGCCTATTTCTTATGCTAAAAAAAATCATCACAGGTGAGCAAATTTACCACTTGTGAATTTGACACTTGCAAGATTTGAAGAAAAAAATAGTTTAGACTATGGTAAAACAAAAATTGAATTGGACCTTGGATTTGGAAGTAGAAGTTGAAGTGTCAAATTTGCCATAAGTGTGCAAATTCACCACTAGCAAATTTGATAGGGGTTGGCAAATTTGGACTATGTAAATCCAAAGAGTCAAAATTACCAGTTGTTGTAGGATGTGGGGAATTTGATGTGCAATAGAGAATGGATGAATTTTTAGAGGAAATTTTGGACTAATTGGGTCTGACTAGTTCCAAACTAGAGAAAGGGATTAAAAACCCCAAGGTCTGCTACTTGGAGATTTAAAATTTTTGGTAGATTATTTGCAAATATTCTAAAACTTGCAAGATAAGCTGAATATGGCCAAGAGGAATAAGGAATAAAAATTGTTTACTTATAGTCTCTCAAAGAAGGGTCTATGAATACCTAGATGTCAAGAAATTACCCTAAAATATCTACAAAAGAGGATAAGAGGATTACAAAATTAATCCAACTTATGTTATAATAAATGAGATGCTTAGTGAGTGAAGATTATGAAGGAAACAAAGTAATATTCTACTGTTACAATTTGAGGTAGCCTATAGCAGGGATTTGATGATGCTTTTGGATTAAAAGAGATGCTAAAGTATGTAATGTAAAGTAAATGTTATGACTAGATAAGTAAAATATTATTACACCTGCAATAATGTTAGCATAAGATTAAAACCAACACAAAAGACATCTAAATGAAAGATAGTATGAGTATTATAACAAATATTAATGATAAATCATGAAAGTATGAAGCTAAATAGATAAATGAACATGTAAGTATTCATATATGATTTTCCTAATAGATAGGATTGTGCCCTTTACTATAGGGCCAAGATTGGATGGCTTAGGATTTATCCTTAGCCAACCACCAAAGTAGGTTGGTTCCTTATTGAAAAGTAAAAATAAAAATATGGGGGAAGACTAGAGTAAGAAATGGTAGGTTAGAGGTAGAAAATGTGGATTAGATGCAAACACTATTTGACTAACAACATTATCATATACCATGCAAACCACATTGCAACTAAACTATATACATATTCTAATAGACCAGTTACTAGGCAAAGTATCATTGAATATGAATTGAGCCCAGATCATGCCCTTCGCTACTCTAATAGCTCTTAGCACCCTAAGCAACTTTTATAGAAGAAAACAAAACCACACAATCGAACACTAAGCATCCCTAATATTCCAATAGTTAGGCCTAATAAAATAGACTATTAGACCTCCACAAAGAGCTTTTATAGAAATATCTAGGGCTATAAAGCATCCACATACAAAAGAACCCAACAATAGAATTATAGCAAAGGTAAAACAACAAGCTAATTCATTAAAATTATAGATCCAAATTGCATAATATACAATAGGAAAACACTCAAATTGCTAACTCTCATACTAAGGTAAATACCACTATTTATAGATTTATATACTAGCCTAACTAATGGTTACAAGGATGGTCTATCATCGGCCTAACAATATAGGCACAACATGGCCTAGTTTTGAGCTCGTGCTTCATCAACATGCTAGGAAGGAGTAAAAATCACTTTCTACTCTATTCTTGAGAGTTGTTATGATTAGCAACGTCCATTATGTACAACATCCACATGTATTTATTATATTTAAACCACCTTAACATGATCAACCTCTCCCATCATGCCTTGTTGTTACACCAACTATCATATTTATAAGAAACTCAGCTTATGATTAGTGGTATATGATGCTATTTCAAGTTCCAAGAATATGCCTATCACTTTCATGTAACTACCTTATCCTACATGGTTGGGAAGTGTCCAGGTGGTCCATGCCACTGACACACATGATCTCCCCTAAAAGAGACTTGGCTAGGATCCATTCTTCTTTGTCATCATCTACTGCAAACCTCTACTAGTCATAGGGAGTTCAAAGGCCTGATTGGAGCTATCATAAGGCTTCAGAGATTTCGATGACTAGAAAATACCCGACCACCCATTCACTCGACCATTTGTGCATTTGACTAGTCTTAACTTGACTAATCTAGAGTGGCCAGTTTTCCCTGCCTTAGTTTTGGGCCTAACAAGCTACTTTTTAATTATTGATCAAATTATTATGCAAAGAAATTAGGCTTAACCATATTTCCTTGTAATTAATTATGAAAACTTCATGTTATTGATAGTCCAACAAAATTTTTAATGACTATCTATGTAGGGAATTTCATGGATCCACATTATTGGCACCTCCTAGGGATTTTTGCTTGTAAAAATAGAATCCCAAAGAGCCTTATTCATTTGGTAATGGACCCAAAGGTCATTAGAAGGAGAAGGAGATATATGGGTGGTGTTCTAAATAGCCTTAGGATCCTTGGGTTTTTAGAAACTCATTTTGTTCCTCTCCCTTTGTTCTTCTATACCTAATTCCTCTTGATCATTTTTTATTATTTTCTTATCTATTGAGGTATTATTTATGAACAATAAAGTTAATGTGTTGTTTCCCATTTTCTTCTTGATGTGGGCCTTATTTTCTTGGCATTAATATGAATGTCAATCAACTGGTATATCTTCTCATAATATGGGTTTGGATATCTCCTAGCTAGTTCTTGCACTTTACCCTGAATTGTGGTTATCTTATCAAAAAATGTAATTACTTTATCCTCTTTGATTGTCTCTAACCATTCATCAAATTATTCTTCATTATTGCCTTCCAATTCAAACTACATCTTGAGTTCTTGAGTATAAATCCTTCCTTCATCATCCTAGAGTTTTGGACAACCAAAAGCCATAATGTACTACAAAGATATGACTATTCTATTTCCTTTTTCACTTAATTACTGAGTAAGTCTCCACCCTTGATGTACCAATTGATGGTATTCCAAGAAAATATTAGCCATGTACATTATTTCAACCAATTATTTTCTTGTGAATGCCACTAGTTGTACTTCAAGCATATCCTTTAGGATTTCCATAACATTCTTTTCCTCTTCTACCATTTCTATCATTGAGCTCTATATGGTTTGAAAGTCACTTGGAGTTGTCTTCACCAATTACAAGCTAAAGCTTATATATTCTATGACTGACTATATATGCTTGGAAGCTTCAAAAATTTTATTCCACCTTTCCTTCTTGATTTACACTTGCGTTCACCTAGAGAAGTGGGAAGGTCATGCTTCTTGCTTCTCCTTATGAAGTTGTAGTTGCAGGTTTCCCATAACATTCTTTGCATCTTCCACCATTTCTATCATTGAGCTCTATATGGTTTGAAAGTTACTTGGAGTTGTCTTCACCAATTACAAGTTAAAGCTTATATATTTTATAATTGACTATATATGCTTGGAAGCTTCAAAAAATTTATCCCACCTTTCCTTCTTTATTTACACTAGCTTTCACCTGGAGAAGTGGGAAGGTCAGCTTCTTGCTTCTCCTTATGAAGTTGTAGTTGCAGGTTTCATAGCTCTTCCTCCAAGACCTATATTCGTTCATCGTTTTATTTTAACTGAGCTATGATTAGGGATTCTTGAAGGTTGTGTTGTAATTCTTCTATTTGTAGTTGGAGGGTATTCTTTTTAGCCACCTCTTCATCCAAATATTATGCTAAACATTCTACTTTCTACTTCTCCTTTTAGTATTTTGCTTCCATCTAGACCCATTTTACATGTAGTAGATCAAGTGATGAATGTTGTTTTTGGACTATGTCATACAAGGGGATCCTAGTAATATCCACTTCTTATATTACCATGTTATAATATTCTAATGTCAATTGTGATATTGGCATATCAATAGTGGGGTAAGTTTTAATACATAATATTTCTCTTAGTTGGGTCCACAATACCTATCATTCTTGTTGGTGCTCTTTCTAGCTCCTCTTGAGGTGTATGCTTGCTTATCCATTTCTTTGTATTAGTCTAAGGCTATTGAAATTGACTCAGGATGTTTGGATCTAGGTGGATGGAGAGAGATATGGGAATAAAGTATGATTGTGCTAAAGGGAATGAGAAACTAGGGGAGACTTGAATGACAAAAGTGGTAGTTATGGGAGTCGTGTGATGTGAGCTTACAGGTATTTTCTCATGTTCTAGGAGTTTGGTAGAAGTGATGCTTTTGGTTGTTGATTGAGGAAGGGTTTCTTCTAGTGAAATTTATTTTAGGAGGGAGAGAGGAGACATAAAAATATTAGAAGGATCAAGAGTAGGGCTAGTAAGGTACATACCTATATCTTATGCTCTAGTTTGCTCCTGATTTGGCTGATTTATGTTTTATGCTATGAGGACCACTTCTTGAATTTTGGCTTTCTTTGTTCCTTTATCTGATTGTTGCATTAGTGAATCTTTTCTCTTTATTTTCTTTCCTATTTTTGGTTATGTTGATAGATCAAAGGTTTTAGGTACAAAGTGAGGTGCCTCTTTTTTATTTAACTAGGTAGTGTTAGCTCCAAGCCTTATAAGCTTTTCCATTGATTTTGGATGTATGGGTTCAACGATCCCAAATGAGTTTTTTCCTAGGTCTCCTCCCATGTAACCCATCTTTTGAATGAGATCCACCCCTATCGTATATTTTTTCTGAAGCCTGTATCTTTGTTGTGGTGAAGGGTCTTGGCCTTTTGGCTCTTTAGTTGGGACATTTTGGGGTTGTTGTTGCCTATCTAGTTTCTTAGCTTGTTGAGAGCTAGTTGGCAATTATTGGATAATTTGGTCCTCTTTTGAGTCCTTTTGATGTGGGATTTGATCACTATGTTCTAATCCTATCACTGCTTTCTCCAATAAGTCATTGTCATCATTTATCCATTTTTCATAATTTTTATAACATAACTTAGAAAACTTATGATCTAAGCCAAGGTTGAAACCTTTTTTCTACATACCACACTCACATTTGAAAATACACCATTCTTGGATTTTCTTTTCATCCCATTTTTATCTATTCTTCATTGTATTTTTCCTTTCTTTGGTCAAAATATAACTGTCATTATTTGGGGGATTATATTCTTCTACTATATCATAGAAATCCTTCCAAGGAAGCCTTCTTTTTTGTCTGCTCATATTTATGTCAATAACTTCTTTCTCTGATTTTTTTTTATATTCTTCTATCTCTATCCTTTTTATATGCTTGAAGGTGGGAGGCTTGTTATTCACCCTCTTAATTTTGGTGTCAAAAATACCATCCGGATCATATCTCCATCTACATGGGACCACCTCTAGTTTGAGGATTTCCTAGAGTTTAGATTTTAAAACTCAATTTTTTTGTTGAGACCTCAAGGTAATTGGCCCATAGCTCAAGGGATGCTCATATGTAGCAAATTTTTTACTTCTATACCAAAACATTCATTTGAGTAGTCAATTTATTGACAAAATTCTATTCCAAAAATCCAGTCAATAACTTAATAGGGAAGTAAGAAGGGCTCCCCATTGAAACCATACACCCAAATCACTATATTTTTCTTCAGGCAATAAAAATGTCTTATTTCCTACTTAGAGGTATGTAAATGGGTCACTGCTCCATTAGTTAGTTGAGAAGTTGATCCATATATACATGCTAAGGTATGACCTAGGAATTTTTCATTAAATTCCATATAGGAGTTTGAAATTCTGAGTACTGAGGTCCAATATACTATTGATAAGGCCTTACCCTTTGGGATTTTCTAGTTTATTTTTTACTTTGGGAAAGCATATACTATATTGATGAGGACACTATTGTACCTTAGGATTATCCTTAAGCCTAAGATATTATTTTGCATTGTATCTTGCATTTTACTCACGTGAGACATAGTATACCCACGTTGGATATTGGTTTGTTAGTGGTTAGGATGCATGGTTATGTTGTTGAGGATTTGTTTGTCTTCTAGCATGTTATTTTGTTTGCATCCATGTTTGTTGTAGGTGGTTATCCCTGCATAGCATATTGTTACAGGTGGTTGGCCTTGCATGGCATATTGTTACAACCTTTGTAACCACATTGATTCTATTATTGTACTATTTATACAATTGTGCATAATGAATATCTAGCTTCAGGTTTGAGTTCTACATCATTGGTAATTAGAGCTCCAAGATTTTTTTAGCAAGAAGGGAGGCAAGATACCAACTTCGTTGCTAGGTGACTAGTGGAGATTGTTTCCAACTAGTGTATAGGTTCATAGGCTAGGTGTTGTGAGGAATTAGCTTGAGCCAACTTGTAACATCCCTTAGTGAAGATCCTGAGGTGACAGAGGGTGTGAAATTACCCCTACATCGAATACCCATAAAAAATTAGAGGGTAACCTAGATTTTTTGATAGAAGATCCAAATTTACCCTAAGGAAGGAAAGATAATTTCTTTTTGTAGAATAGGTTGTTCATGGAGAGGACCTTGTAAGTCAATTGTAGCTAAAAGGATAATTCAGTTACATAGGGTAGTGGCCAGGAGAAGACCTCGACACTCCTTATCGAGAGAGCATCCGGACAACTGAAGGGTGCACAAGTGGTTAAGGGTTTCTAAATTTTTTGGAGGTTTCAAAAGATAAGCAAGGTCTTGGAGGCATTGGAGGTGCAATATTAATTCATCTCACTCCTTACATCACATTCCCTACCCCTTCTTGTTAGGTTGACCATCTTACCGACTGGCACCACTGACCATCAGAACAACTAGCAAAGGAGTGGCATACCTCCATCACTCTCCTACCTGCCCTCTATCCCCTTCCCTCCTCTCCCTTCCTATATCTTCTCTATCATTGTTCAACCAGGTTGTAGGTGGTCCATGATTGTACTCAATGGATGTCCACCCTCACCTGCCTCTATTTTTGTCTCTTCTCGATCATTATTCAATGGTTTTAGGTGGTCCATGATTGGACCCGATGGATTTCCACCATAACTCACTCGGTTATGCCCTTACATAGGCTCTGCCGTGCTTCGGCAGCCACAACACAATAGGGATCAACTTCCCTCCCCTCTCCTACACATAAATGGGAAATAATCAGGTAGCTAATAAATTATTGTACGCAGAAAAAATTCAATGATCACAACAACCAAACCGATGATAATTCACAAAATAAAAAAAATTAATTTAATTTCCTAAGGTCTAAAAATAGACCAATTAAAACCTAGATTCCCTTGTGCAATCCTAGACCACCACCTAGCACACTATCATTCATTTTGGGAGAATCAAAATTGTATAGTCCACCCAAGACATGTGGTAGATTTTCATTGAATGAGGAAACTATTTTTCTATCATTTTCAGGTAGGATTTCGATGATACAAAAAATTTGGTTTGACGTCGTTTCACGGTTAGGCAAGAAACAAAGCAAGTTTTAATTCTTCTATGAGACTTTAGTCCCACATTCTTTCTGTTGTGGGCTTCACATATTTTATAAGCATCAATGCAAATATTGAAAGGTGAACACCTCTTAATGGTCACCTTGGGTTGTGCACTCACACACAACCGTGTCAGTTAGAGGTATTGACGACATACCTATTGACCTTCGCACTCAAACACCTAGCAACTTATGTGACTTGGGCAGCCTGACCTGCATCATTTAATTTTTGATTGGTTGACCTCACCTACACCCAATTGACTTTCGAGGAAATTTACCAATCAAATTTTGCATGGAGAAACATATTTTTTTTATTTTTTGCAAAAAAATCAATTTTTACCTCTAAGAATTTAAATTTATTTTTGCAAATTAAGGGTGAAATTTTTAAATTTAGTGCTATTTTTTTTTACCACTTCAAATTGAAGGGTAAATTATTGTAATTGCACAAATTGATGCAAATTTGTAAAGCACTAAATTTTACCCTTTTTGTAATTTAGAAGTAAAATTTTGTACTCTAGGCAATTGTGCATTAGAAAACTCTTAAAATTGTTCCTAATAATTGCCTAGACACTTTTGATTTAGATAGAGCACCATGTTATCTATCCATGATAAATAAAATTTTGAGCAACGACTCAAAATAGTCATGGTTAATCTCCAACAGATGCAAGCGACCTTACTCGCAAAAGAAATAGTAGCAAACAAACAGGTCTGTTGAGGTAGAAAATCTTCCTACTAAAATGGAAGAAGTTGTAGAAGAAATTCTTCATATGGAAGAAATTGATAAAGAAAATTTTGAAGTTACACCTGGAATTGAACCAGGATCTTTGGGCAAAAGTCCATTATCTTTTCTTTAGATGATGCTGCTCTTGAAGCAGAAGAATATGTTAATATTTTTGAGGAGCACTATAAAATTATGGAAATTCATGAGGTAGAAGTACCTAGAATTAAACAAGGATCTATGGACATGGAGCCCATTGTCCTTCCTTGGGACTATACTGTTATTGATGATGAAAACACACATATAATTACATAAATCCCTATTAATATAGGGGAATATAAATAAATTATTCCTAGTGATGCCATAAAAGAATACTGTGAAAATTAAGAGTTAGAACCTATGTGGGAGTTACCCATTCAATTTTCCCCTCCATAATTGGTTGATTCGATGACTTTGTACCCTAGATTTATGGTCATTCGAATCACAAAATCTTCTATTTACCCTCATATATTTTTAGGATAAATCACTATCTTCCTTGGCCATCACACACATGCCATGTTTTCCATGCCCAAATTGGGTGTATCGATGATCAATAAGATCTATGGCCTAGGGAAGCCACCTCCTTGGCCACCACTGCTACCATCATTGCTCATTCAATTTCTTCTCTTTATGAGGATTCTACCTTGGAGACCAAGTCTGTCATCAGATGTGGTATCTAAATTCCAACTTACACTCACTATAGACAAAATTTTCAACACAACTCGTCAGCTTCCATAGATGGCTCGTGACTTTCAATATTTGTTGAAAGCATTGGGGTCCAATGCTTCTATGGTTGGGAGGAATTATGAGGACACTATTGTACCTTAGGCTTATCCTTAAGCCTAAGATATTATTTTGCATTGTATAGGCTTATCCATAAGCCTAATATTTCTTATCTTGCATTGTACTCACATGAGGCATAGTATACCCATGTTGGATATTGGTTTGTTAGTGGTTAGGATGCATGGTTATGCTATTGAGGATTTTCTTGTCTTCTAGCATATTGTTATTTTGTTTGCATCCATGTTTGTTGTAGGTGGTTATCCCTGCATAGTATATTGTTACAGGTGGTTGGCCTTGCATGGCATATTGTTACAACCTCTATAACCACATTGATTCTATTGTTGTACTATTTATACAATTGTGCATAATGAATATCTAGCTTCATGTTTGAGTTCTACATAATTTATGATACACAAACAACCAAGCCAGGTATGAAGGGTACCTAAACACCCCATATTTGTTTGCAAGTTGAGATACATGTCTAAGTTGAGGTATTGGGACCAATAAAAATAAATGGGGTTTTGAGGATTAGTCATAGTGTATGCCACAACTATTTGATAATCATATACAAATTTATTAGTATCTAGGCCAAAAATGATAGCAAGTATAGCAAACATCTCTTGCAAGTGCTTGAAATTAGCAAGCTCTAATGGCTCTTTAGGAAGTTTAAGGATGCACTCACACAGTTACTTATTGAGCCACAAGAATAGCTTACTATTATAATATGGCTTTTGATTTTCATTGTTAAAAGCCTTGGGACAATTTTTAGGGCGAATGCCTATTGCAAATGTCATTGTAAAATTTTTTGTCTTAAGAGAAAAAAGTACATGACCTTTGCTATCACACATCATTCTAGTTCTCGGATCATAGTAGTCTGCTACTACTCTAACCAATTATGAATATGGATGCACACATTGGGGTATGTATAATTCCAACAAAGAGTGTCATGCGACTATGTCTAGATTCTCCCTTGAGAGCTTTAGGGCCTTTTGCTCAGCTGCATCTTAAAAGTATTTTGTTTTAATAGTGATATCTAGGTCATGGATGTCTACCATATGGTCTTTGAGCTTATTTTTCTAGGCAACCATTCCTATTGATCTAGTTTTTGGATAGAGGGTTATGGATCTACCATGCAACTTAATTGCTTTATGTGCAAATTATACCATAAGGGGTGCCTTTCTAAATGGAGTCTTACGACACTGTTAGTGCTCACTCAAATTTATGTCTTAATATTGTTAGCACTTGTAAGCACTGTAAAATGCCTTTTAACTTTGACAACCACTATACTTCTATCTAATCATCTTTTGCTATCTCAAAACATTTCATGTGCCCAAAGATACGATATGTAATGCTACTTACTTTATTTTAATGCCTATTGATACATATTATGATATTTACATTATAATGCAAATTGGGGTGTTCAATTTTATGCAAAATGCTTTAAAAAAAATTATTTATTGGTAATGATAAAATTTTACCGTTGTTCGTGGTTATCTCAAATATAATGATATCATATTTCTTGTTACTTTGACAATATATAATCCCTAGTAAGTTGGTCCTTTTATGTTTTCCAAACATAGCTTCTTCCTCATTCCAATGTAGTGGGTAGTGGGTCACCTTTCAAGAATTCTTGTGACCACATCTCCTTGTTAGAGCAACGTTTAACAGAGTCCTATTGATGTCATAGGCCATCAAAAACCTTATTTTTGGGTTACTCCTATAATAGCAATCTATTTGCCCTCATCTTATGAAACCCTCACTTTGGAGTGGTTGGTGATTGTTGACCTCTTAAGATTACATCATCATAAAGGCCTGGTCCATCCTCAACTATAGCAATAAAGTCCTCTAGAGAAAATCCAACTTCCATCTAGAAGTCTCTGATCATCTATTTTGAGTAGTGATCGACTTCCCTTTGATTTTCTCTAACCACTTCCTAAATATAGTCCTAATTTTTTTCAACCAAGTTGACCTCCTCTACATAGTCTAGATCATCCTCAATAGGTTAACCCTTTCTTCTTAAATTTTTTTTTATGTCAAAAGGAGATGGTTTTTCCACATGGATCTTTACCTTTCAACCTTTATAAGGGATGACCATATGCGAATAATCTAGGGATAAATATCCTTCCAATTTGACAATGAATTCTCTAGATAGGCATCTATCAAAGTAAGCTAGAAGATCAACTACAACTACCTCATAAATAATTATTATCTTTGGGATATTATGTAGCATAATTAGTATGTCCTTGACCACCCTAACTATCCAAACAAGGGCACCATCTAAATACAAAACTATAAGGCTAGAGCGAGTGTATTCCATTCCAATTGCTTTGCATATTGTCTTTGGCATGATAGTATGTTGGAAGTTAAAACGGTAAAATGGTAAAAAAATTGTTTTCAACGGTAAGCTTTGACCTTACCCTTTTACCCTTGGACGACAACCGAGTCAACAGGATAGGACGACATGGACGGCAGGAGGAGTTTGACTCCTAATTTTATTTTCCTTTCCTCCCTATTTCTTCTCTCCCAAATATCTCTCAACAACCTTAGGGAACACTATATAATACTTTGTATTTTTTGACTTTGGTCAATGGATTAATGAATAGTGAATTTTTGCATTCCAACTTGTGATTACAATATCTGGTATCAGAGCGGAGGGTGTCTAGAGTTTAACCACAAGCTAGGCACGGATCCCGAGGAGGCCCGAGGAGGCCCACAAGTGAGGCACGAATCTCGAGGAGGTCGAGGAGGCCCACAGGAGCGAGCCCACAGGAGGCACGGATCTCGAGGAGGTCGAGAGGGCCCGTAGAATGTGAACCGAGGTGAGGTCGAGAGGAGGCCCATAGAGAGCACGTGGTTCGAGGTTGACCAGCTGACCAGCGGACACCAGGCATGATTCCCTAGGCGACTGATAGGCGACTTGGTAGAATGCAGACCAGAGGCGGACACGTGGCGAGCGAACCAGAGGCAGACACGTGACGAGCGAACCAGAGGTGGACACATGGCAAGCAGACAACGAGGAAGACAAGTGGTGGACACAGTAAGCAGTGATGTGGCAGACATAGTAAGCAGTGACATGGCGGACAAGTGGCGGACATAGTGACGTGGCAAGTGGACGCGAGGTGACAACGTGGCAGAAGGGCATTCACCCAACAAAGGCAAAAGGGCAAGGTCCGATTTCCCGAAGGCAATCGAAGACCTTTGTGCACCTTCGAGATTTTAAATCCCTTCGTAGCCCAAATCCTGCTGCGTGTGGGATAAATAAATTTAATTTTTTTTATTTAAAATCAATGCCCGTAGTCTTCTTATATTGCAAAGGCGTCTTCGAAGTCCAAAGTGGCTTGTAGCGCACTTGGTGAGCGCGCTACTTGGCAGGGAGGACGTCGCGGGTTCGAAACCCAGCGGCGCAATTTCTCTTTTGGCATGAGGTCGATCGGATTCGGATTGGCATGAGATCGATCGATTTATATTTTAAAAAGAGATAGAGATAATTTTTGTTTATATATATAGTTTTTAATTTTTTATAATTTTTAAAAGTTTTTTTTATATAAGTTTAATAATAATATTAAATATATTTTTTTTTTTATAAGTTTTTTTTAGAAAAATCAATATTTTTTATTATTGTTTAACTTAAAAAATATAACTTTTTTAAATTATAATTGACTATATAATTTTTTTTTGGACATTGCCTAAGAGGCAATTTATTGTAAAAGAAGGGGCTTTTCACTTGATTCGAGGAATAAAAAACTGTAGTGTAAAAGCATACTGTGATAGTCTAGAAGGCTATACAAACTGGAAATTTTGTATAACAAGCCTGAGAGGCTTAGTGTTTTTTCCTTGTAAGAGAGACAAAAGATCAAACTGAAATTTGTAAAGAGGCATTGATGATAAGACCAAGTGGTTGTTATCATGCCCTATGTGCACTTTTGGTGAGAGAAAACGCCAAAATTTTTGATGAAAAAGTGAGAGCTTATGGGCTACATACTATGTTTAGTCAGTTGTAGAATGCAGTAATAGCACACCAGAGGCATCCGGACTCAGGGTACGAGGCAGACTCTGAAGATAACTCCTTTGGGAGTCAATTTGAGCAATCTGAATCCATAGAAGTTGCACCACAAGAATCTGAATATACTCATTACAGTAATTCAGTAGAAATTCTAGAACCAGAATCACCAGAGATAATATTGATCAGTGACGATGAAGAACAAGTAGCAGACAATTTCATGAATCAAGAAATAGCAACACCATAACAAGAGGAACAAGCAATCAATGAAAGAGTGAATCAAGTCAGATTTGACTTAAATTTGTAATCTCTTTCTTTCTTCTTTCTTCTTTCCTTCTTTTAAAAAGTAGAGTGCTTTATTGTAACCGAGAAATAAAGAGAGTGTTTTAGTTTATAACAACTATGGCCTCACATAACAATCTACCTATTCCAGAATTCAACGGATATGATTACGAGTATTGGTCTATCAAAATGAAGACCTTACTCATAGGGAAAGGTTTGTGGGACATAGTGGAAGAGGGTTACACCGAACCCATAGACTGGACAACATTAAGTGCCGCAGATAAGAAAACAAAGAAAGAAGCACAAAAGAGCAACTCCTCTGCTCTTTATCATCTCCAAGCAAGCATTGGAGAAGAGTATATTCCCTAGAATAGCCGCTTGTATAACTCGCACAAGATGCGTGGAAAGCTTTGAAAGATGGATTCCAGGGAAGTGATCAAGTGAAGCAAGTGAGGCTTCAAACATTGAAACGAGATTTTGAAAATCTCAAAATGAAAGAAGATGAAAAATTTGGTGACTACTGCGTCAGAGTGAAAGCAGTAGTTGATAAAATGGTTACTCTTGGTGAAGAAATTAAGCCTAAAACAATTGTAAAGAAAGTGTTACGAACACTTCTTCAAATATGGAATCACATAGCCATAATCATAGAAGAGTCAAAAGATCTTTCCACTTTAACATTTGATGCATTAATTGGGTCGTTAATGTCTCATGAAGAGAGATTACAAGAATCTCCTTCAACCAACTATGGAGGTGATGATAAAGCCTTCACATCCAATGAAAATACTGGAAGAGGACATGGAAGAGGTCAAGGCAGAGGCCAACGAAGAGGTAGAGGCAGAGGCAACTACAGAGGAGGCAATCAGAATAGAGGAGGCAACTCCAACAGAGGAGGCAATCAGAACAGAGGTGGAAACCAAAATCGAGGAGGAAATCTAGGATGAAGTGGAAATCAAGGATGAGGAAGTGACAAGTCCAAAACAACTTGTTTTAACTGTGGCAAGCCAGGTCACTTTGCTCACGACTATTGGTCAAAATCTTCTCAAGGCAGAAGCAGTCAATATGGAAATTATGGAGAAGAAGATGATACCTCTAATATTTTTCTATCATATGGACAATCAGAACAGAATCTAAATGACACATGGATTCTGGATACTGGTTGCTCAAACCATATGAGTGGCAAAGAAAATCTATTTGCTACTCTAGATTCCACTTACAAATCCCAAATCAAATTAGGGGATGATAAAGCTTTGCAAGTCGAAGGCATTGGAGCCATGGAGGTTCCAACAAAAGAAGGACTAAAGAAAGTGAATGACATCTACTACACTCCAAAGCTCCAACACAATCTGCTAAGCATTGGGCAAATGATGGAGAATAATTACAAACTTGTTTTTGATGAAGGAAAATGTATCATTCTTGATAAAAACAATTGTAATCGTGTCATCACACAGGTTCCTATGACCAAGAATCGGTTATTCCCTCTCAAATTTGGTGAGCCAGGGGGAGCTCAACTTGCAAATGTAGCTATAGCAAATCCAAGTGTGCTTTGGCACTTGCGATATGGTCACCTTAATTCTGCTAGCTTGAAACTGTTAACTTCTCAAGCTATGGTGACAGGACTTCCCAAAATCAATGAACAAAAGGAGGTCTATGAAGGATGTGCTTTGGGAAAGCACTCAAGGTCAAAGTTTCTGAAAGGTCAAGCATGGAGAGCCAACTATCCACTTTAGTTAGTACATTCGGACATCTGTGGTCCAATGCAGACAAAGAGTATCGAAAACAATTCCTATTTTCTCACTTTCATAGATGATTTCTCTAGAATGTGTTGGATTTATTTCTTGAAACATAAAGATGAAGCTTTTGATTGCTTCATAGATTTCAGAAACAATGTAGAGAAACAAAGTGAGTATTTTGTAAAATGTCTTAGGACAGATCGAGGAGGTGAGTACTCCTCAAAAGAATTCTTGAAATATTGTAAAGCAAGTGGGATCAAAAGGCAATTCACCATTGCCTATACCCCACAACAGAATGGTGTGGCCGAGAGAAAGAACCGCACCATAGTCGAGATGGTGAGAACGATGCTTCAGACTAAGCATCTAACTAATATGTACTGGGTCGATGTTGTAAGAACCAGTGTATATATTCTAAATAGAAGTCCAACTTCTAGTTTAGATGGAATCACTCCTTATGAGGGGTGGTATGGAAAGAAACCCAATGTAAAGCATTTCAAAGTTTTTGGTTCTTTAGCATATGCGCACATTCCTGATGAGAAAAGGAAGAAGCTTGATCCCAAAAGTCAAGCTTGTATATTTCTAGGGTATTGTGAGTCTACCAAAGCATATAGACTCTACAATCCCAAGACTCATAAAATTGTACTCTCCAGGGATGTAATTTTTGATGAAGGGGGAGAATGGGGTCATCAAAGAATTTTTGTTGATGATGAGTCCCAAGATGTAAATTCTTCATAGGTACAATAGGTACAATAGGTGTCTCCCAAGAAAAGCAAAGGCACACCACCCCCTCCAAGCCCAAGCAGGAGTACTACATCAAGTACTTCAACCGCCACTCCAAGTCCTTCTCCACAGAGATCAGTAAGTTCTTCACCGATGGACATTGACAGTGACTCTCCATCAAGAGGCAAAAGAACTTTACAACATCATCCATCCTTTCAAATGTTGGATCAAAATTTCCAGAGAAGATTCACTAGAAGCCAAGCTAGTGAAATGAATACAGTTTTGCAACAACTTGAAAATTTGCAATTGTATGGGGATGATAACTCCCAAGATCCTAAGGGAGATGTAGTCAATTATGCTTTATTGGCTAGTGCACAACTAGAACCAGCTAGCTATGAGAAGGCTTGTACTCAAAATGTATGGCAAGAAGCCATGGAAGAGGAAATAACCTCTATAAAAAATAATGATACATGGGAGCTAGTAAAGCTACCCAAAGGAAAAAAGTGTGTTGGATGTAAATGGGTCTACAAGACCAAATACAATGTTGATGGAAGCATTGAGAGGCACAAGGCGAGATTAGTAGCAAAAGGTTTTACTCAAAAATTTGGCATTGACTATGAGGAAACTTTTGCTCCTGTTGCACGACAAGAGACAATCAGATCAGTTCTTTCCTTAGCTGCCCACAAAGGATGGAACATTCAACACATGGATGTGAAAAGTGCTTTCCTGAATGGATACTTGACTGAGGAGGTTTATGTTCAACAACCTCAAGGCTTTCAAGAACAAGGAAAAGAGAACCTTGTTTATAAATTGAAAAAAGCACTTTATGGCCTCAAGCAAGCACCAAGAGCTTGGTACTCATGCATTGACGGCTATTTCAACGAGTATGGATTCACTAGAAGCAAAAGTGAACCAACTTTGTACTACCTAAAGCATGGAGTAGACATTCTCATAGTTTGTTTGTATGTGGATGATCTAATATTTATGGGTAGTAACACTAAAATGAATATGGAGTTCAAAAACTCCATGATGAAGCAATTTGAGATGAAAGATCTCGGTTTAATGCGCTACTTCCTAGGCATGGAAGTGCATCAATCAAATAGGGGGATCTTCATATGTCAACACAAGTATGCTCGAGACATGATCAAGAAATTTGCCATGGAGCAGTGCAAATCAGTTGCAACTCCAACTGGACATGGGATCCAATTGAGCAAGGATGACGGAGCACCAAAGGTTGACATGACCACTTACAGGAGCATGGTTGGGAGTCTGATGTTTCTCACCAACACAAGGCCCGATATTCAATATGTTGTTTCTCTAGTTTCAAGGTTTATGGCAAGTCCATCTGAGCTGCATCTACAAGCAACTAAAAGAATCTTAAGATATGTAAAAGGTACATTGGATTTTGGAATCCATTACCACAAATGTAATTCTGTGAAATTAGTTGGCTTCAGTGACAATGATTGGGGCAGCAATATAGATGATAGGAAATCTACATCAGGGAACTATTTTAGTCTAGGGTCAGGACTAATCACATGGAGTTCCAAGAAGCAAACTGTTGTAGCATTGTCATCTACTGAGGCTGAGTATATAGCCATTACACATGCTAGTACTCAAGCCCTATGGTTGAGAAAAGTCCTTGAAGAAATTGGAGAAAGTCAAAGTGGTCCAACTCGACTGTATTGTGATAACATAAGTGCCATTCAGTTGGCATACAATCCAATCCACCATAGCAGATCAAAGCATTTTGATATGAAGTATCACTTCATCCGAGACATGGTGGAGCAAGCAGATAGTTGAGCTTAAATATTGCAGCACTTTGGACAACATTGCAGATATCTTCACCAAAGGCATGGCTAAAGCTCAATATATAAAGCTGAGAGACTGTATAGTCAGACCTCTCAACTTTAAGGGGGAGAATGTTGGAAGTTAAAATGGTAAAATGGTAAAAAAATTGTTTTCAACGGTAAGCTTTGACCTTACCCTTTTACCCTTGGACGACAACCGAGTCAGCAGGATAGGACGACATGGACGGCAGGAGGAGTTTGACTCCTAATTTTATTTTCCTTTCCTCCCTATTTCTTCTCTCCCAAATATCTCTCAACAACCTTAGGGAACACTATATAATACTTTGTATTTTTTGACTTTGGTCAATGGATTAATGAATAGTGAATTTTTGCATTCCAACTTGTGATTACAATATAGTAGTGGTTGTTCCTGAGTATCATGCAATTGTGTACTATCCAACCCTTTATTTGTAAGGATATGTAAAACAAGGGTGGTTAGATCTTACCCATTCCAAAGCTTGGTTGGTCCTACGTAAGATATAATTCTAGTAGCTCCTCTTATTTAGTATTGATGTCTTTTAATGCCACTATGAGTATATATATTTGACCAAGGATTATCAATGCATTATATATGTTTGCATTGGAAGGGTTACTTTTGAGTTCTTAAATAATACTATACCCAATCACTCCTAGAAGCTTTTGTTCCTTCTGGTCAAGATCTTTGAATCAGTGTCTTCCAATATTTTTCTTTTGGTTACGAAGGGATATCACAGCCTTCTTAATGCTTGTTCCTTAGGATCCTCTTGCAAGACCTTTGATTTTGCTGGTTTTGATATTTTTCAGCTTTAGCCTTTCTTGTTCTAGTCTTGGCTCTCTTTTGATTGCTTTTTGTAAGGTTGAGTAGGGACTTTGAATGACTACAACTTTTATGGCTCAACTTGTAGAGTCTTCTTTCTAGACCTGGTCAAGACTTGAATAAATTCTTCTTCCTTAGGTTGTTCGACTACCATGACTTTTTTGGGATCTATCAAAATGTTGATTGCTTATTTTTATGCCTTTTCTACTCTTTCTATTTTCTTCATCACTGCCAACTAGGCTTGGTGTTGATAGACTGTACATATTTTCATATTGTGGGGATCATTGCAGGCCAAGCACCAACAACTTTCATGATAAAAAGTATATGATATCTTCTCTAGTTCATTATATGCATCATTTTTCCATTCGATAATATTTCTACTAGAGACCCCTTGGTCTTTGGTGATATAGGAAAACTTCCTGGGATGATAGCCCTCATATTTCTTCTTTGCATTTAGTCTCTCTAGCACAATGAATTTATTGCTAATATTCTTCAATGTTACCTTTAGCTCTACTAATTCTATATATTATTTAGGTTTTGAAGCTAGCAAGAGAGGGAGAGATAGTGTAGTAGGCTTAGGCAAAGCTCTAGGTGCTAGAGTAGGAGCATATTGTGGCGTGATAATGGTTGTTGTGAAATATATGATAATTCTAGGAAGTATGACATAGTAACCTTAGGAGGGATCTTTTCAACTAAGATGAGTGAATTTTCTACAACAATTGCAACTTGAAAGACCTAAGAGAATCTCATCTCATTGTCTAGCCAAATTTTGAGATCTAGATTTGGTTCAAAGGCTCAAATGTAATAAATATATGGTTGAGGCTGGGAAGGTCTCATATCATGAGGAATCTGCTTCCACATTTTGTTCAATTTGATGTTAAAATTAGATATATTTTTAGGTGGATGCATTTGAATGGAGGTGAACTAGGTAAGTAATGAAAATGGATCTCCTACCTGGTTGCAGTGTAAGAGGAATGGTTCAACAAGTTGATCCCATGAAGTAATACTATTATCATCAATGAATTTGTACCAGGTGAGCACCTTTCCTTTAAAAGATATGGCTACCAACCTCACCATGACATATTCATATTAGATATTATAAATAACAGCTAGGACGACCATGTCTTGGTAGTGCTCATAGGCAGTCTTCTTAGTTCCATCAAAATTTGGTAAAGCTTTGAGAGAATATTGAGGGATTTCATGGAGATCTATCAAGAAGAGAGGACCATTGCAATTCCACCTTGGGTAAATTTATCTAGCCATATTTTATAGGTGGGGACTATCAAGATATTTCCTAGGAATGGGTTGCAATATAATAGAACTTTGAATGAAAGTATCTCTAACGAGAGTGTTAGGTTTACTTGGTCTTTTGCAAGCTCTCTAGTTAGGTAATGCAACAAATTGCATAGGTTCTTTGAGCATTCTAACCTTTGGTCTTGTTAACACATGTTTCTAGAACTCATCAGTGAAACTCATTCCTTTAGCATAGTCGCTAATGTTAAGTTATTTCAATAGTTGAATCGCTAGGTGAATGTATATTATCTACTTGTGAGGTCAAGATATTCACCAAAATAATGGGTCCTTTGGATAAATGATATGAATACTGAATGATTTGTCCCATCGATAATGTGTTGGTGGAAACAAACTAGATAGGTTTAGTCCCACCAAGCATGCCAAAAAATCTTGGTCAACAACATGCCTAATGGATAGGATTATGCCCTTGACCACAAGGCCAAGATTGGAAGGCTTAGAATTTCTTCTTAACCAACCTCCATAGTAGGCTAGTTTCTTGTAAAATAAAAATAAAGAAAGACTAGAGTAAGAAATGGAGGGTTGGGGGTAGAAAATATGGATTAGATGTGAACGACATTGGGCTAACAATATTATCATATACTATGCAAACCATATTACAACTAAACTACATATAGGGCCTAACAAACCAGTTACTAGGAAAAGTATTGTTGAATATGAATTAAACCTAGATCGTGCCCTTTGATACTTGAATAGCTTTTAGCACCCTAAGCAACTTTTATAGAAGAAAGCATAATCACACAATAAAAAACTAAGCATCCCTAATATCCCAATAGCTGGGCCTAATATAATAGACTACTAGACCTCCATAAAGAGATTTTATAAAGATATCTAGGGCCTACAGAGCATACATATATGAAAAAATTCAACAATACAATGCTAGAAAAAGTCAAAAAACGAGCTGATTCATTAAAATTATAGAGGTGTTGGCATTTTTGCCACATTTATTTTCATTATTGATTATGCATGCTTAAGCTGTGGCCCAATGCAGTTTTGTGAGTTTCGATGATTAAAAGCAGTCCAAAATTAAATATTTTGCGGATTTCCAATGCGATCAAGATAGAAGAACGCCCAAGCTACCAGAATTGAAGATTTTATTTATTCAAAGCTGTTGTTCGTGGATTGTTCTAACGGTTTCATACATATGTTCGAGAACACAATTTAATGAAGACTGCCAACTCTTTATGGCATTTAATTTTTCGGTCTTCAAGGCTGCGATTAAGGGGATTATGTTCATTGTTTCATTGCATAATTGTAGATCTCAAGAAGGTCGGTTGCAAATTTTAAATGTCGCTAAGAGGCCGGCCCTCTATAAAAACCAATGTAAATCTCATTTGCAAGTGTCGGGAGTTTTCTGCTAAAATCTTGAAGTTCATTTGCAGGAATGAAAGAATTGGCCTCTGATTTTTCAAGCGACTGTTTGTGAGATTTTCCTTTCTGTTATTTACGTTTCTAATAACACTCATATTCCTTGGTTGCTGTTTCATTTGAATTCTGCATGTTGGATTTAAATATTGCTTGTAAGGGAATGAGTCCTGGAATGTAATCTTGGAGGGATTTTTTGCGTACGGTTGTGAGGGAATTAAGTTGATATCTTCTATTACTTGTTGTTGTTGTACTTTAAGTGATCTGTTGTTGTTCTTCCCGATCTTATAACTTCGGCTACGACCATATTTCCCATTTCTTTCCGCAAAGTTTTAATCTCTTTCTAGCAACTCTAATCTTAAAACAAACTTAGTTTAGTAAGGGAACCAGCCCACTCTGGAGATTTGGGAGCCATTTCTTGCTTCCAGCCTTTCAATGTTGGTCGGGTCTAGGGTGCAGTTTATATAAAAATCCTTTCCTGTGGCAGATTCGTGACCAACAGTTTTTGGCACGCCCGGTGGGACAGATTTCTTCTGTCTCAAAAGATCCATAAGTTTTATTGTTTAACACCCGAAGGTCTCAAGATTTTGATGAGCTGTCTTGGCCTCATAGCGGAGATTTGTAAGTTCATCTGGCAACTTTGCTGAGTTGAAGATCCAAATTTTTTGATCGTGGACGCCTGCCTTTTTTAAGCTAAAAGAATGTTCATCTGTCGACTTTGACTTAATGGCGATAGCCGTGATCCCGCAGACCACTGCTACAAAGGCGAGGGTTTTTTCTAGATGGGATGATCCTGGCCCTCTGAATCTCCAAATTCGGCATGAAATTCCCAAAGGTGCCCTGAAGGCCCTAGCAAAATATGATGGTACCGAAGGCATGGCTTTGGAGCATGTTGAAGATATTGCTACTTTGTCAATGATCCATGTCATAAATCATGAGGATATCATGATCAGACTTCTGGTTCAGTCTTTGGAAGGAAGGGCATTGCAGTGGTACAGACTGCTCAGGCATCAAAGCATCAGCTCATGGGATGATCTAGCGGGAGCACTAATCAGAATATTTGACGAAGATCCCTTTTACACTTCTTTGGATCTCTATCGCTTTTAATGTACATCAAGCGAGCACCTCTAGAGAGCATCACGGACTTCAATGTCCGATTCTTGAGAAGCTGGAAGAGAATTCCAGAGAAGATCCGACCATCACCCACCCAAGCCCACCTCTTCTATGTTCGAGCTTTCCATTCTGACATAGGTCTCCTCTTGCTGCAATCAGGTGAATGAAGGTTCCCTCAAATCTTTGAGGAAGCAGTGCGAGCGAAACAACTTTTGCTCTTATCAGGAAAATTACCGTGGGGAGAAACTCCATCACTTTCTCCAGTAGTTGCTGCTCCTGTCTATCCTGTGCAGTCTTTTTCATGCCAGATCCCTTATACTAAGCAGAAACCTGAGATGCAGTTGTGTGGAGCTCAAGGGACAAATCTCATCCAAAGCCAAGGATTGGAATATGCAAGAACTTTCCTAGCAATGAACAATATGGTTGCTTGCAGTTTTCATAAGGAGATGGATCCAGAGGATATAAGCGAAGAAGAAGAAGAGATTCAAGTTCAAGAACCTGAGCACAAGGAGGTCACATCTTTGCACCCTGTTTGTATCCCAGGGCACGACACACAAGCATTTAGTCAGAACCTGTTAAATATGTCAGATCAACAGGTAGAGTCTGAAGAGATCCTGGAGAAAGGACTGTTGCTGGACAATTTCTGTGATCGAATCCAGGAGTTGGAGGAACCCATTCTCAGTCCACAATCAGAGAACCCTTCAAGATGGTGGGATTGGCTTCAGTCATTACTACAACTAGTACCTACAAGAGCTCGTCATATGGTAAATTTCTTTGCTACATTATTTGTCAATTGTGTGGGTACTGGCATGCAGGATACCTTGCCCATGTCTGAAACATGGAGAACTTCAGGAAGAAGCCAGCCCAATTTCAAGGACCGACTCAAGTATGATCAGATCTGGTCGGGACATTGCAGATTTACCAGAGTTCGTGGTGACGACATGCCAATCATGTCGTGAACTATTGTATATAGTATAAAAACAAAAAAACAAAAAAATAGAAAAGAGAAGAAAAAAAAAAGAGGTATTGTTTTTATTTGTTCATCTCGGCTCTTTTTGCATGCGAGTCGTAGGTGCTTGTTTTTCTTTTCCCAGCAGTTGGTGGCTTTCTAGAAAATTCTTCCTTTCCCTTCCCTTTTTCTTTCCTTCCTTTCTTCATCTTCCTCCTTCTTTTTCTTTTGTAGTAAAAAAAAAAAAAAGCCACGGCTGTTGTTTCTTTTCCCCTTTCCTATTATTCCCGTTCCTTCTTCTTCCATTTCTTCTAAGTTCTGTCATTTTACGCATTTATTTATAGTTCAGTTCATTCTTATTCCACAGCCTTTATATTTCCATTTCCATTCCATTAGTTCATTTACTTTCATTCCATTTCCATTGTAGCCGGTAGTATAGCAGCATTCTGTTACTGTGTCTACCACATCACTTTATCACTACATCATTCCATCATTTTCACTATTCCATTTGCATTTCACCGCCTGCGCATCCGTGGGATCTCATTCCATTCATTTCCATTCCATGTTCAGTTGAGCCAAATGCATATTTCTTTAACTTTTGATTATTCAGCAAAAGTTTCTATTGCAGCATTCCACTGAGATGTACCACAACAGCCAACTTTCTATTCTAAGTTTTTATGACTCTGTGCCCAATGGATTCAGGCCTGGGATTCTTGCATACAGCGGAACTGTATACCCCGCGAGCCGCCAAGAATGTTGGCAGTTTTGCCACATTTATTTTCATTATTGATTATGCATGCTTAAGCTGTGGCCCAATGCAGTTTTGTGAGTTTCGATGATTAAAAGCAGTCCAAAATTAAATATTTTGCGGATTTCCAATGCGATCAAGATAGAAGAATGCCCAAGCTACCAAAATTGAATATTTTATTTATTCAAAGCTACTGTTCGTGGATTGTTCTAACAGTTTCATACATATGTTCGAGAACACAATTTAATGAAGACTGTCGACTCTTTATGGCATTTAATTTTTCGGTCTTCAAGGCTGCGATTAAGGGGATTATGTTCATTGTTTCATTGCATAATTGTAGATCTCAAGAAGGTCGGTTGCAAATTTTAAATGCTGCTAAGAGGCCAGCCCTCTCTAAAAACCAATGTAAATCTCATTTGCAAGTGTCGGGAGTTTTCTGCTAAAAGCTTGAAGTTCATTTGCAGGAATGAAAGAATTGGCCTCTGATTTTTCAAGCGACTGTTTGTGAGATTTTCCTTTCTGTTATTTACGTTTCTAATAACACTCATATTCCTTGGTTGTTGTTTCATTTGAATTCTGCATGTTGGATTTAAATATTGCTTGTAAGGGAATGAGTCCTGGAATGTAATCTTGGAGGGATTTTCTACGTACGGTTGTGAGGGAATTAAGTTGATATCTTCTGTTACTTGCTGTTGCTGTACTTTAAGTGATCTGTTGTTGTTCTTCCCAATCTTATAACTTCGGCTATGGCCATATTTCTCGTTTCTTTCCGCAAAGTTTTAATCTCTTTCCAGCAACTCTAATCTTAAAACAAACTTAGTTTAGTAAGGGAACCAACCCACTCTGGAGATTGGTCTGGGAGCCATTTCTTGCTTCCAGCATTTCAATGTTGGCCGGGTCTAGGGTGCAGTTTATATAAAAATCCTTTCCTGTGACAGATTCGTGACCAACAAGAGGATAATTACATAATATACAACAAGAAAACACTCAATGTATCAATCCTTGTACTATGACAAATACCATTATTTATGTATTTCTATACTAGCCTAACTAATTATTACAAGGATGGCCTGCCATAGGCATGACGATGTAGGTACAACCTAATCTGATATGGAGCTCGTGCTTCATTAACATGCTAGGAAGAAGTGAATATCACTTTTTGCTCTGTTCCTATCAATTACTCTGATCAAAATCTTCCATTATCTGCAACGTCCATATATCTTTAGTAGATTTTTGCCACCTAAAAATACTCAACCTCTCCCATCATGCCTTGTTATTGCACCAACTATAAGATTTATAGGGATATTAGCTTATGATTAGTGGCACATGATGTTGTTGCAAATTCCAAGAGACTACCTCTCACTTTCCTATAATTGCCTTATCTTGGATGGCTAGAAAGTGTCCAAGTGGCCCATACCTCTAGCACACATGATATCCCCTAAAAGAAACCTGGCTGAGTGTAATTATCCTTTTTTGTCATAAACCACAAAACTTTGTATATCATTGGGCATTTAGGGGCCTGGTAGGAGCTATCATAAGGCTTCAAAATATTTAGTGACTAGAAAATGCTTGGCCACCCATTTGCCTTACCATTTGTGCATCCATCTAGTATGAACTCGACTATTATAGGGTGGTCGGATTTCCCTACCTTAGTTTTGGGTCTGATAAGCTGATTTTTAATTCCTAGCCAAATTATTATGCAAAGACATCCAAATTAGCCATATTTCCTTATAATTAATTATCAAATATTTAACCCAGGTGTTGTAGGTGAGTTGGATAGGAGAGGGCAATCCTCCAAGGGAGGTCCCAGGTTCAAATATTCAGCCTACCAAAAAGTTGAATTGGTTATCCAAAATCCAATTGATAATGTTGGTGCAGGCAGGGTCAGGTGCAATTCCCGGGTGACTTTGATCGTGTAGAACCCCCTGTTCGTGGTCTCTCAGACCAAGGCGGCCCACAAGGGGTTTTTCGCTTTAAAAAAAAAAAATTATCAAATATTTAAAAATTGATAGTCCAATGAAATTGCTAAGGACTATCTGTGTGGGGGCTTTCATGGACCCACATTAAGCCTTCAAGTAAGATGAATGTGAGCATCATAGATAATCAAGATGTAAATAAACCTACAAATAGAACAATATTAGATAAAATAAACATATAATGCCTACAACAAAACAAGGATTAGAGATTAAATATTCAAAAAGAGATGAAACAAAATTCTAATATGCAAAATAAAAGGAAATAGACTTGTAAATGATTAGAAACTAATGAAAAAATAAAAAATTGCTATAAATAAGATAATATAAATATAAAGCTATAAATAAGAGTTAGATATAAAAATAAACAAGAGAAACAAAATTAATGGCCACAATAGTAAAAAACCTAAGTTAGCAAGGCCAAAATGAAGGGTAAATGCATGAAATGAGGTAAGGAAATAAAAATAAATAGAAGCTAGGGAGTATACTACCTAGCATTAGCTCTTGCTTACACCAAGATGGCGTCCTTGCTCCAATGATCCTTTGGCTTGCTTTACTTGCTCCAAATGCTTGATGGATAATGCTCCAAATGAGAAAAATGATATAATGAGAATGAGAGAAGCTAGATGGGATTTTGAGCAGAGTAATGCTATTAAAAATTATATTAAGAATGAAGAACACAAGCTTATACTGAGAGGGGGGTGAACAGTATAAGACCACTTTTTACTTTTCTTTCCCAATCAATATTATGCAATATATCAATAGCAATATCAACAGCAGTAATCAAAGCAATGCACAAATCACCACACACAATAGAGACACCAATTTAACGTGGTTCACCCAATGTGGGCTACTCCACGGAGAAAATATTTCACTAAAATTTTCTCAACAAATCTCTTGGGAAACCTTTCCCTATTACAATGTTTATGGACCTCTGTCCAAAGGAGACACCAATCCCCTAATCAAGTTCATGGATCTCTATCCACAGGAGACACCAATCTCCTCTGCTCTGGCTGGTGATCTTCTAGAAGAACTGTTGCCTCCACTACACTGGCTTATGGATCTCTATCCACTGAAGACTCCTGTCCTCACTCAGAAGACCTATCCTCACTACCCTAGCTAATGGATCTCTATCCACTAGAGACTATCATCCTCTATACTCTGTCACCTCCAAAGCTAGCTCTCAGCTCTATCTCAAATCTACACTAAACACGGTCCTTCGATCTAGCACAAATCTGCTCAATCTCTATCCTCTGATCTACACTAAACATACATAGTCCTTCGGTCTAGCACAAATCTGCTCAATTCTCTATCCACTCCTTTCTAGCACAATACTCATATCCTTGCACTAAACACAAGTCCTTGCGGTCTAGCACAAATCTGCTCAATATCTATCCTCATCTGCACTAAACATAGTCCTTCGTCTACAACTCTTCTCCGCACAAACCTATCCTCAAATCCCACTATCCTCAAATCTGTCCTCAAGCCTTAACACAAATCTTGATTCAATCACAAATCAAATCTGCTAGATCTACCCCAAACCTTAATCCAAGGTTTGAACAAATCAATCAACTCTGCTCTCAAGTCTTCTCAAAGACTTATCTCAAATCTACCTTGTAAGCTTCCACAAAATCTCACACTAATCTATCCACAAGTCCTCTCTAGAACTTGTCCAATCTGCTCAACAAGTCTTCACCAAGACTTACCTCAAATCTGCTCAACAAGTCCTCACTAGAACTTGTCCAATATACTCAACAAGTCTTCACCAAGACTTACCTTAAATATTCTCAACAAGTCCTCACTAGAACTTGTCCAATCTGCTCAACAAGTCTTCACCAAGACTTACCTCAAATCTGCTCAACAAGTCCTCACTAGAACTTGTCCAATCTCATAGAAACATATAGAGAATTGTTAGAGACTCAATATGCTTCACATTCACAACAATGCTCAATCACTTTCAATCTCTTTCTTTAATCAAATTAGAATATGGAACAATTTATTTCATAGAACTTGAACTACCACTTCAACACTTCCACTTGACTAGGCTCAATCAACTCCACTCAATCAATCACTCAATAAAACACTCCTTGCTTACAAACTCTAGTCCAAGTATATGAACACTCACTCACTTATTTCCAACAATGCTTATCAAACAATCTCACATAACAATGATACTCATGATCTTGCACAAACCCTAGTTCAAGATAGTTCACAACTTCACATAACAATGATACTCATGTTCTTTCACAAACCCTAGTTCAAGAATATGAAAGCTTACTCAATATTTCCAACAATGCTTATCAAACAAGGTTTCTAGAATCAACTTTCATTCTAGAAAAACCAAACTCAACAATGCTTATCAAACAACCCTTTTCACTCCAACTTAGCATTCACAACATTCAACAATCACTCTCAAGGATAATGTGCCCTTACCTCTTGTTTGAAGAAGATCTGACTTCAAACACATATTTTAATCATAACACCTTTCTTTGCCAATCACAAGGGTTAAATAGCATATATCTGTCCTTAATATTTTACTCCAATAATATGCTCAAAGAATTCTAAAATAATTCTTTTATTATTCTCAAGGACCATGCATTAACCCACACAAGTTTACTTAGCAAATTCCCTTCAAAATAATAACATCACCTTATACAACTTATTACTCCAATATCCTCAATTTAATATTCAACAATATCAAAAAGCCTTTTACAAAATAATATACTTTTTCTACACCTTATGACTCCAAAAATTATCTTCAAAAATCATAAGCCACCTAAACCTTATCACTCCTTAATTCTCAACACAATATAACCTTTAAATGCTTTATAATAATAAATTTAGGCCCTCATACCTTAGAAAAAATAATTATTTTCTTCCTCACTTTGCAAAAGGTGCCCACATAAAATATTTGTCCTCTCCACCTTGCAAAATGGTGAGCGCGTGATTTGAACCCGTGACTCTTTCCCTACCAGCGCCTTAGCCCGTGGTCAGCTCGTCACGTGAGATGGAGGTCCACGTGAGACCTAAGTATGCCTGCACACACTTATCCTTCACGTTGTCACCAAGAGCCTTTGAACCAAAAAGGCTTCCTCCTTTTATTGTTGTAGAGTCTCGAACCCGAGACCTCTTCGGTGCTACGACTTAGCACCCAAGCCAAGCACCATCTGGGCTACCCACCTGGATGGGTCTAAGAGCTTGGCACCTCTAGTCCTTATGTCTTCCTCCTTCTCTAGATTTAACACTATGCAAACTCCTTCCTACTTTCGCGTTCGATCGATGAGCACTCTCTTATTATTGCATGAAATTTGAATGATCACTTTAGCCTATGTTTGAGGTAATATTTATATGCCATTAAGGCATTTCTCCTTCACGTCAGTGGATTTAAATTATATGCCTTTCTAGGCATTTACCTTCACGTCGATGGATAATTAACCTTTGCATTTCGACTTTAATATTTAATTTATAATTATTTTAAATTCAGAAATGAATTTAAATATTATAAATTAAATAATTAAATATCCATTTGGCCTTTTTAAATGAAATAAAATGTGAACCTCCTTGTGCTTTTGGGAGAACCTTTTGCCATCATTAAAATAACCATATTATTTTCTTCCAATCACCATGGAATGAAGATATCTTTGCAACCCTTTTCTTTTGCATTGGCTTAGCATTTCTTTGACATCAATGACAACAACTCCTACTCAACAAATCCTGCTCATATTTCCAACAATCTCCCCCTTTGTCATTGATGGCAACCCATTTACCTTTTACAATTTTTTAACCTTTTGTTGTTCTGCTCCCCCTAGGAAACTGCTCCCCCTGACTGAATACTTTCCTTCTAACTCAAATTTCTCCCCCTTACTCAAATCTCTCCCCCTTTATCATCAATGGCAAAGGGTCACCTTTGGGGCTCGGGGCTAAGAATGAAACTCTTAGCTTAGCCCCTCCCCCACCTCCTCTTGAGGTGGTTAATTCTGGGGTGGGAGTATTTCTACTCCCAACAAGCACTGATCTTTACCTTTGTCAACTTTCCTCCTTATCTGATCCTTCTGATTCCTTTGACCATTTATGTTCCTGCTTGTCTCTGGAATTTTTTCTCTACACCACTTTGTTGTATGTCCATCATTATTGCACTTATAACACTTAATATTGTTATTCCTTGGAGGTGCAAATGTCTTGGGATTTCTCCTGGTGAAGCCATATCTATTCCTGTCATGAACCCTGCAATTCATTGCCTTGTGACCAAACTGATTACAAGAGTAGCAATACCCTTGAAAAAGTTACATATTGTTGAACCTTCCATATTCCTATTTTCCATGTGTCCTGCATTGTGAAGCTTTGTGCCCAAACCTATGGCATGAGAAGCATCATCCATTGAAACTACCTTGCCTTGACCTCATTGGTCTTTTAGTTTCTTTTACCCTATGTTGGTTCCTGTTCCATTTGTTCCTCATTTATGCATTGTTCCTTTCCTTGTTGAACTTTCTATTGTCCAACTCATCCTCCGAAGTCTCACTCTCTCTTACACTCTCTTCTTCTAAAGTTTCTTCTTCTTCAAAACTTGAGGTTGACTCCTCACCTTGTTTCTTTTGTACCTATTCAAAACCAAGACCTGTCTTGCTTGATGTAGGTTTTTGTGTCTTGATAATCTTATCCAAATTCTTTGAGCTTCTTCCAAACCTATGTAACCTATCCTTAGATTCTTTCACTTCCTTCCTTAGTGAAGCTACTTCATGCTCTAACCTTTCACATTCTAAGACCTTTGCTTCTAACTTATCTTTGAACTTCCTTGTCTTAGCCATTGACTTGTTTAGATCCTCTATAAGCTTTCCTTTCTCTTCATCACATTCTTGAAATTGAAGCTTAAGTTGGGAGTTTTGCTTTCTTACCTTCTTTAATGCATCAAGGGCATGAATAAGTTCACCTTCAAGATCAACTCCTCCTATTTCTGATTCTTCCTCTATTTTTTTACCTTTGAATACATCTTCATTCTTTTATGACTTGTCTTCTATAGGATCACCTCCTTCTTCTTCTAATGCCATTAGAAGATTCTCTTTTGGTCCTTCAAGTGTATCTTCATATTCATCATCACTGAAACTGAAACCACTCTCTGTACAACTATCTTCAAGATGACCAAAGTTACCACATCTAAAACACTTGAGAATTATTGGTGACCTTTTCCTAACCACTTCCTTTTCTTTTTCCAGAAATAGAGCTTCATATTTATCATTATCTGAGGAACTATTATCACTATCACTTGAGTACTTACTTGCCTTGTCTGCATAGTAACTCTTCTTCTATATTTGAAAGAACTTCTTTCCTTGCTTGCCTTGTCCATCCCTACTTTTCTTTTGGTACCTGTATTTTTTTGATTCCCTATTTTTATGATCCTATTTTTCTTCATCATTGCTATTTCTAGCTTCTTGACAATCAGTTGCATAGTGACCATACTTTCCACAATTGAAACATCTAACAGATTTCACATCTTTAAATCTTCTTGGATCCTTGTTTCTTTTGCCATAATTTGCTTCTTCATCACTGGATGACTCATTGCTTGAATCTGACTTCTTACCCTTTGTCTTCTTAGTAGCTTTGAAGGTTGCTTCTTTCTAGATATTAGGTTCCTCTTTTGTTCTTATCTCAAAAGTTGTAAGAATACCAAGTAATTCATCCCTTGTCAAAATATCACCATATTTTGATTCCTCTATAGCTGAAATATTTTCACTAAACCTTTTTGGGAGTGATCTTAAGATCTTATCACAAACATCAGATTCTTGAACCTCAAGTCCAAGTCCTTGCATGGAGTTAACAACCTCATCTACATGAAGTAGATAAGCACTAATGTTTTCCTCATCCTTCATTCTTAGTTCTTCAAATTGTCCCTTGAGATTTTGTATCTTTGCCCTTTTGACATTTTTATCTCCTTCATATATGCTTTGCAACTTATCCCAAATTCCTTTTGCTGATTTGCAATGCATAACCTTTATGAACTCTGTTCTATGCAAACCTTTCAAAATTGCATTCATTGCTTTTGAATTGTAATGATGTAGAAGCTTACCATATTTATCTATAGGTGGAGTAGCTGGTGGTGTGTATCCATTTTCAACTGCTTCCCATATTTCATTGCCAAGTGCCATCAGGTGAATCTTCATTCTCATACTCCAAAATACATAATCGCTTCCATCAAACACTGGTGCTAAATTATCTGAGGATCCACTCTTAGAATCCATTTGTGTTCTTGTAAGATTTTCCTTCAAGCTATTAAACTCTTTCGAAGGAACCCGCTTTGATACCAATTGAAGAACACAAGCTTATACTGAGAGGAGGGGTGAACAATATAAGACCACTTTTTACTTTTCTTTCCCAATCAATATTATGCAATATATCAATAGCAATATCAACAATAGTAATCAAAGCAATGCACAAATCACCACACACAATAGAGACACCAATTTAACATGGTTCACCCAATGTGGGCTACTCCATGGAGAAAATATTTCACTAAAATTTTCTCAACAAATCTCTTGGGAAACCTTTCCCTATTACAATGTTTATGGACCTCTATCCAAAGGAGACACCAATCCCCTAATCAAGTTCATGGATCTCTATCCATAGGAGACACCAATCTCCTCTACTCTAGCTAGTGATCTTCTAGAAGAACTGTTGCCTCCACTACACTGGCTTATGGATCTCTATCCACTAAAGACTCATATCCTCACTCAGAAGACCTATCCTCACTACCCTAGCTAATGGATCTCTATCCACTAGAGACTATCATCCTCTATACTCTATCACCTCCAAAGCTAGCTCTCAAATCTGTCTCAAATCTGCACTAAACACACGGTCCTTCTCTCTAGCACAACATCTTTTCTCAATCTCTATCCTTCTGATCTACACTAAACATAGTCCTTCAGTCTAGCACAAATCTACTCAAATATCTATCTACAAATATTTATCCTCAAGCCTTAACACAAAGCTTGATTCAATCACAAATCAAATCTGCTAGATCTACCCCAAACCTTAATCCAAGGTTTGAACAAATCAATCAACTCTGCTCTCAAGTCTTCTCAAAGACTTATCTCAAATCTGCCTTGTAAGCTTCCACAAAATCTCACACTAATCTATCCACAAGTCCTCTCTAGAACTTGTCCACCAACAATCTTCCAAACTTCCTCAAATCTACTCAACAAGTCCTCACTAGAACTTGTCCAATACTCAACAAGTCTTCACCAAGACTTACCTCAAATATGCTCAACAAGTCCTCACTAGAACTTGTCCAATCTCTCAACAAGTCTTCACCAAGACTTACCTCAAATCTACTCAACAAGTCCTCACTAGAACTTGTCCAATCTCACAGAAACATATAGAGAATTGTTAGAGACTCAATATGCTTCACATTCACAACAATGCTCAATCACTTTCAATCTCTTTCTTTAATCAAATTAGAATATGGAACAATTTGTTTCACAGAACTTGAACTACCACTTCAACACTTCCACTTGACTAGGCTCAATCAACTCCACTCAATCACTCACTCAATAAAGCACTCCTTGCTTACAAACTCTAGTCCAAGTATATGAACACTCACTCACTTATTTCCAACAATGCTTATCAAACAATCTCACATAACAATGATACTCATGATCTTGCACAAACCCTAGTTCAAGATAGTTCACAACTTCACATAACAATGATACTCATGTTCTTTCACAAACCCTAGTTCAAGAATATGAAAGCTTACTCAATATTTCCAACAATGCTTATCAAACAAGGTTTCTAGAATCAACTTTCATTCTAGAAAAACCAAACTCAACAATGCTTATCAAACAACCCTTTTCACTCCAACTTAGCATTCACAACATTCAACAATCACTCTCAAGGATAATGTGCCCTTACCTCTTGTTTGAAGAAGATCTGACTTCAAACACCTATTTTAATCATAACACCTTTCTTTGCCAATCACAAGGGTTAAATAGCATATATCTATCCTTAATATTTTACTCCAATAATATGCTCAAAGAATTCTAAAATAATTCTTTTATTATTCTCAAGGACCATGCATTAACCCACACAAGTTTACTTAACAAATTCCCTTCAAAATAATAACATCACCTTATACAACTTATTACTCCAATATCCTCAATTTAATATTCAACAATATCAAAAAGCCTTTTACAAAATAATATAATTTTCCTACACCTTATGACTCCAAAAATTATCTTCAAAAATCATAAGCCACCTAAACCTTATCACTCCTTAATTCTCAACACAATATAACCTTTAAATGCTTTATAATAATAAATTTAGGCCCTCATACCTTAGAAAAAATAATTATTTTCTTCCCCGCTTTGCAAAAGGTGCCCACGCAAAATATTTGTCCTCTCCGCCTTGCAAAATGGTGAGCGCATGATTTGAACCCATGACTCTTTCCCTGCCAGTGCCTTAGCCCGTGGTCAGCTCGCCGCATGAGTTGGAGGCCCACGTGAGACCTAAGTGTGCCCGTGCACACTTATCCTTAACGTTACCACCAAGAGCCTTTGAACCAAAAAGGCTTCCTCCTTTTGCTGTTGTAGAGTCTCGAACCCGAGACCTCTTCGGTGCTACGACTTAGCACCCAAGCCAAGCATCGTCTGGGCTACCCGCCTAGATGGGTCTAAGAGCTTGGCACCTCTGGTCCTTATGTCTTCCTCCTTCTCTGGATTAACACTGTGCACACTCCTTCCTGCTTTCACGTTCGATCGATGAGCACTCTCTTATTATTGCATGAAATTCGAATGATCACTTTAGCCTATGTTTGAGGCAATATTTATATGCCATTAAGGCATTTCTCCTTCACGTCGATGGATTTAAATTATATGCCTTTCTAGGCATTTACCTTCACGTCGATGGATAATTAACCTTTGCATTTCAACTTTAATATTTAATTTATAATTATTTTAAATTCAAAAATGAATTTAAATATTATAAATTAAATAATTAAATATCCATTTGGCCTTTTTAAATGAAATAAAATGTGAACCTCCTTGTGCTTTTGGGAGAACCTTTTGCCATCATTAAAATAACCATATTATTTTCTTCCAATCACCATGGAACAAAGATATCTTTGCAACCCTTTTCTTTTGCATTGGCTTAGCATTTCTTTGACATCAATGACAACAACTCCTGCTCAGCAAATCCTGCTCATATTTCCAACAAAGAAATGCTCACCCAAGGGCTACATTTATAGATTTTTGGAGGGAAAATTGAGGAGGGAAATGAAGTCCAAGATGCCATTAGGGCATAAGACCAATTTGAAATTTATAGTTTTTTTTCGATATTGAAGCATGTGTAATCAAAGAAGGTAGTGGGATGAAGGAATCCATGTGCCTTTGGTTCATAACGTAGATATTCCACTCATATTTATAAATTCACCATTGGGTGTCACATCACCACTAGTGAAGATGAACTTGATTGGCGATTTTGGCCAATGGTCAAGTTGACCAGTCAAATGACAAAAAAATGGCTATTTTTAAATTCGTTACCACTAGTGAATATGACAATGTGGTAAATTTGAAAAAGGCTTATTTTGATGCCCAAGTTGCTTGAGTTAAGCTGATTGATTACTAGTGTGATGTTTGATATCTTTGCTTAGGGTTAAGATCACTAGGTGTGTCAAAATTAGGTGTTTACATTTTGCCCTAATTTGATATGATTTTTGTGAAATAATCACATCAAAAATATAATTAGGACTCTAATTTTTATACTATGATGCTTGTTGATGTCTTGAGTGTCATGCCAAAGAAATTATTGGGATTGGAGCTATTTGAAAATTTGATGATTTATTAGTATCATTGCTACATGTGTGCCTTGAAATTGATGCCCCATGAGTACCTTGTAATTGATACCCCATGGGTGCCTCCTCGAGAGTTTTTCCAAAATGTAATTTGGATAAAAATCTATATAAAATGGAGCACTACATTGGTTGGCAAGAAACCTAAAAGCGATTTGGAGGGAAAATGAAATGAGGGTGGGTTGGATGGATAAAAGGAGTAAAGGGGATGAAATTGAGTTCATTTTCATGTGCAAGGCTACAAATTTGGAGAGCTTGTGTATGAGTGCCTATAATTTAATGGTAAATATCAAGAGACGTGTGTATCACATAAATTTGGTTCGAGGTTTGATACCAACTCTAGAGAGGATTTTGCAAGTATGCTAAAAAATCGAGGTTAAATTTTTTGATTAGGGGTCTATTTTTTGTGTTTTTCTTAAGTTGTAAAAAATTTGCCACTTGTGGAAAAATTGCCAATGGTATTTTTGCCACTTTTAGAAAATTTGTCAATGGTGTTTTTTCGACTTGTGAATTTTTCAAATTGAAAAATGACTTGCAAGTGTGTTGGTTTGGTTTTTGGTTATGTAATTTGTAAGGATTATGGGTGTTGGTGAGCCTAGAGTGATGCTTGAGAGTGATGGATAATATTTTGACTTTGGTTAATGACCATGATGTTGGGACACTAGCTGCTACTTGCTTGGATTATATGGTATACATGTGAAAATTAGAGTTCGACCGACCACTTTTGATAGTGCTAGCTGAGACATGGTATCTTGAGAAAAATACCTTTTGGTTGCCTACTAGAAATATGAATATGACACTTGACGATGTGTGGAAAATTCTTTATGTTCCTATGTGAGGAGCTCCAATCCACCTTGGGAAGGATGACAAGGTTGGTAAGAAGTTGTTGATAGGGAATAAGAGATGTCCAAAGATGGAGTTACGATTATGTATTAATAATGGATATCTAGGAAACCATATAAATCATCTCATAAAATTACCATATTCGATTGTATCCAGGATTCTCATGGTAGACATGAGTCAATGGGTTCTTTCATAGGAATGGGAAGAGGTGCTAGTTGCTATGCACAATCATGAGATTGTTTATACTTATACAATACACTATATTGGGTAGCTTACAAGAGTGGTAAGAGTTGGTTGATTGCATTCTCCTACAGGTGTAGGCATGGGAGCATATGGTAGTGATACGACCAACCATAGATGAGTTGAGGAGACTAAGTTTGGAGAGTTTCACATCATAAAAGTGGGTGCAAAGCATTAGGTCTACTTGATGTTCTTTGACACAAACTCATCGAGTGATTGATGGTTTGAGGGTTGAGTATGTTACTTGGCATCCATGGAGAGGTCAGTATAGATGGTCTAATGATGATTGGGAGTTAGCTTAGGTGAGGATGATTCAATGGGTATATTATGGAGGAAATGATTATGAGATTTATGGGTATGACAAAGTGGTTCATTAGTTTAGGGAGGTGTAACAAATACCCAGGATTGGCAAGATGTGTATTTGATAGATCATGCAAGAGAGAAGGTTTGATCTTCGCAACTTGCTTTCATTTGTAGAGGAGAATATAGATAATCATAAGATACCTAATCTAGGTATGAAAGATATTGGAGTGGTAAGAAGCTACATGAGATGGTACATCAACTTTAGTCCAAGTTGAGTGACATGAAAGGAGCCTTATAGAGAGTGAGTGTCTATGATTGAGGAGATAACAAGGATCCTAAGGGGTATTTGATGGAGGTTAGGTAAGGATGGGGCTACTTAGAGGGATTCTAGGCAAGTTTCTAAAGGGGATCCTCAGTATGAGAGGAGGATAGAGGATACCCCATTTGATATGGATCCTTTGGCCATGGTGCCCCTAGTGCTAGGAGCATTTAGAGGGATTGGTACTACCCGATTAGTTAAGGAGGCTACATGAACTAATTTGGAGGCTTTGCTGAGGGATTTAAGGTAGTGAGACAAGCTAGTAATAGTGGAGGCAACATGGGAGGAGGAGGAATCTAGAGATCAAGAGGAGTTAGCTAGGATGGAGCAATAGTGAGATGCTCTTTTGGGTTAGTAGGATGTATTGATTGCTCGATTGTAGACTAATCTATTTGAGAGAGAGATATGAGGTCCATTATAGAGTGAATGGAGTTGATGTATATGTAATAATTTTACTAATTGGATTCTTAAAGTTGTGAGTAAAGCGACTATAGGATGATCTTGTTAGGATAAAGGCAGAGCTACAAGCAACAATGACAAAGGTTGATGCAGAGAAGAACTGATTAAGGTACTATCGATATTGATACCATATGCTTGTTCTTACTATTGATAAGTAATCATCACCAGTGCGTTCTAGGTTGATGAATCAATCTATGAAATATTACTCATAGTAAACTATACTATTTAGGCCTCCACCTCCTCCATTAGCACCTAGAGGCAGGGATGTAGGGTCTAGTTGTGGGAAATTTTAGTCTCATGGATATGAGTGCACTAATTTTATCATGTGGTACACTATATTTGGGAAATAGGGCTGAGTGTACCATTTTTTGTTATTGTGGTGCACCAAACTCACAAGCATGTATTATTTTGAGGCTTTTATGTAGTTGTGACATTATATTTTTGTATTTATGTTGTCTTTTAATTTGATGATGATATGATGTGATGCATTTTTATTTGATTTGATTGATTGGATATACATGATTAATATATGACTTAGAAAAAATAATTATAAGAAAAATAATAGGCATTAAACACAAGTAGACTTTTATAAAATGTGTCACTCTAGCGGTGGTCTACAAAACTAAATAATTGGATAAACGCTAAAAAATATTGGATATTATCACTGGGTGGTGACCTAGAAGTCTAATAATGGAAAAACACTTAGAAGTATGATTTGATTTTGATTTTATGTATGAGTGGTGGTATTTGAACCTAATTAAGGACAAGCACCCATTATGATCCCATTTTGAGTGTTAACCTTTGAACCTGAAAAACCCTTAAGGGATGAGATATGTATATGATCTAAGAGCTACATATTTAAGTGGTGGCCTGAGAGCCATGATAGTGGAAAAGCACTTTAATATCCGATGACCATGATTCCATTCCTAAGCGGTGGGCTAAGAACCATGATAATGGATAAGCACTTAGAAAATTGAATTAAACTCACCATGGTTAAATGGTGGCCTAAGATGCCACATAAAGATCAAAAACTTAAGATATGACAAGGTATCTATAATATATACAAAGAGATATATTAGTAGTGTTAGTAACTTAGATGTAGATATGTTAACCGATAGTTTAGATGCCTTTGGAGGAGATCATTGTAAAGGAACATCGCAAAATGAAGGAGGTAGGCGAAAGTACAATAAAAATATGGCAAAAGAGATGTCTCTAGCATGCATAAAGCAAGGTGAAAAATATGGTTATGGAGACATCATTAGCAGGAAAAAAACACAATGAAAAACATAGTGAAGAGAGACATCGTTAGTAGAAAGCACATAGAAGAATGAGATGAGTTTGCTAAAATATTTGAGAGACCTTATAGAAGTGGATTGTGCAGATAGTGCAAATGTGAGAAGACATTGTAGATGATCCAACAGAGTGAAAAAACTACGAGCACCTTAGAGAAAACATAGGATGTTAGGAAGGAAGCAGAGAATGAAGGGTTGACACAAGTATAATAGTTCAAACATAGATAATTCTTAGGAAGGAGTTATAATTGGAAGACGAAACATATAAAATATTGGAGAATGTATGGATAAACCTGACACCCTAATTTGGAAAGTGAAATGAAAGAACCATTGCTTGAGGTATATTTTACCTCTAATTAATTATTTGAATGATAAGGTGTATAGTAAAATATTAAAGAAAATATTATAATATGAAACATAAAGAGGAATTTATTGAATTAAAATGAGAATAACTTTTTTATGTTTAGAGAAAAAAATTAAAATTGAGGGAGTTATAAGAAGATATTTAATTAAATATTATTGAAAGAAAGTGTAAGAAAAATAAAGATGACACCAAGCAATAAAATACTGAAACAAGCAATGTGCAATGGAATGATTTTTGTATTGAACTTTAATGGAGCCTTAGTCTCCATTTACAATGCTTTTTACCTCGAGTATGTACGGGTATGATTCCAATATACTTGACTTCAAAATAATACAATGATCGAAATGGGGAAAACCCCTTTTAACTAATCCAATGAATGTGGTGTCACTGGTCCTCTCTGCTACCATCAATTGATTGGATGGGCTTGAGTATCCTTGCGGACCATCTTTGCTTCAAAAACCTTCCAAAAACTTATCACCGACACACATATGCTTGCAAAAAAAAGAGATTAGTAGCACCTATTGATATGCATAAAAGAGGCTATACAACCTTGAATGTAAATGCTTGCAGAACAAGAAAATGATATGTAGAGACTGAAAACCATAAAAGTTGATAACTTGTTGTTTTACCTATCTAATCTAGATCTATCGATGGCTAAAACTACTCTTGAGAAAATGCAAGGCTACGTTTGGATTTGGTCAAACACAGAGGTGCATTTGGAAAATGCAAGGCTATGTTTGCTTCTGCATAAACATGGTGTTGTGTTTGGGACTAGATAGTAGTAGACTAGGGTTTTGCTCTCCTTGGCTTTGACTGTTTGATCCTCAAAGATATTGATGACATCCTAATATGATTTGGGCAACATGATGGTATGTTTTTTATAGTATCCTTTACTTGATCAAATGTAGGTTCCTTTATAGGTTTTTGGAGATGAGGGGGGTGAGGCGAGGTGGCAAGCTAGCATTACCAAGTGGTAAGCTAGGGTTACCAAATGTTAGGGGTAGTTCGAGTGAGTCACTAGAAGTGTCTCACTTAACTAGGGAGATGTGGCATGTGGGTAGGTGGGAGTGGAGTGAGGTGTGTGAGATGTGGCAAAGGGAGGGGTAGTGGTGGCTAGGACACATGTCAAGTGGGGAGATAGGGTATCCTAGGGGGATTTTCCAAATTTTACAAAATCTAGAAAATAGGATAATGTGCAGGAAAATATACCTAAGTTTAGACTTAGGCATATTATTTTATTATGTAGATTTGTGGAATGGATGGGTTTTTCAAGTATCTAGGTTTGAGTTTCTACAGATACCCTTTTTATACTACGTTGCACAAAGCACAATGCGATGCAAAAACAAGAGACACCTGGCTTTATTGAATGGAAAACTAATTTTGTTACCCCAACACAAGGATTGAATGGCCTTTGAAAATTATGGGTAGATGGGAGTGGAGTGAGGTGTGTGAGATGTGGCAAAGGGAGGGGTAGTTGTGGCTAGGACACATGTCAAGTGGGGAGACAGGGTATCCTAGGGGGATTTTCCAGATTTTACAAAATCTAAAAAATAGGATAATGTGCAGGAAAATATACCTAAGTTTAGACTTAGGCATATTATTTTATTATGCATATTTATGGAATGGCTGGGTTTTGCAAGTGGCTAGGTTTGGGTGTCTACAGAAAGATATATTATTTTATTGAAAATATTATTGAAAAGAGAATTTTTTTTTTGTGAAAATTTATAATTAATGGGAGTTATAAGAAGAAATTAAGGAAATAAATATTTGAATAATTGAAGAAGATTAAATTATTTGAAGGAAGAGGATTAAATTGAAGAAATTAATGATTAAAATTGCATGAGAGTTTTAGGAAAGTTAATACTACTAAAGTAAATCACTTGGAATTGAAGCTTACTTCTCTCAAATTGGTAGAACTTGAAGGCTTTAAGAGCAGGTATTGCATATTATGGAGGCAAAAAGAAAGATGATGTAGAATGTGTTAATAATGTCCTTGCTAATCTCGCCCCCTCTTTTTAGATGTTAATGGTTCATTTGATTGCAATGTTTCTAAAATCTCAAAAGACTCTTACTCTTGATTGGTTACTTTCTCCCCTAGTTCACTTTCAAGTAGCAATGCATAAAAATGGTGGGACTCCACAAAAATAGTCTCATGCAAAGGAGTTAAAATCTAAGGAGGCTAAGACCTAGGGGCTCAAGGTCCAAGCTAAGTCTTCAAAGAAAATGAAGACCACTTATAGATACTATAAAAGGGAGGGATATCCAACGAAGAATTTTTTAGTGAAGCTACAAAGGATTGAAGCTGAGTTCTTGAAGTTAGGTGGACGTCTTCCAAATGAAAAAGGAGATTCAAAAGAAATTGCCTCAACTATAGAGGCCCACTAGAGCATACATTATTGGAAGAATATATTCACCAATGTATTCTTTCCTTGACCCCTTAGTTCAAATTATGGGGGGTGTTGAAATTGTAATCTGATTCATGACCAAGGTCAAAATTGTATAATGTATTGGATAGGCCTAAGGGTATTTCATTGTACAATGCATTTATTATTTATAATATTTAATTAAAAAATCCCTATAGGCCATGGTTAACCATGTTATGGTTAAATCCTAATTATTACTTGTAATTAACCTAAAGCTCTCTTATTGTGTTCGGTTAGGTTAATCTTTACGATGTAATTGGGATTTTAGTATTGTTATAAATACCTTAATCCACTCCTCATTTAATCATCAGAGTTGTGTAGTATATCTACATATATCCTTATCATTTTATCCTCATTTTTGTTCTCAATATAAGATTTGAGTGTATGGTTTGCTTTTATTTGTTTCTAGAAAATATTGTGAATTCTAACATGTTCTTTATATAAATTTTCTATGAAATAATTCTTTAATGAATGGATTCAATTAAGATATCTCCAAAAGGCTATGACCTTAAATGGTATTTTATTTTAAATATTATATATATATATATATATATATATATATATATATATATGTATATATATATTCTAGTAAATATGAATAAGTAGATTATGAAGAGGTTACTTATAACATTGATGATAAAAAGTGCATGGTAGTTTTTTAAATACCATTTCTTGATTAGACTAGTCCTATTATATAGTCAAAATATATTGAGATCCAATTTATATGACCACGCAAAACGTAACTATGGAGAAAAATTATAAAATTCTCAAAGCACTTGTTGAGAGCGAGTGCAAGCTAGGAGTGAGCACAAGCTAGGAGAAAGTAGGAAGTGTGAGTAGGAAGCAAGAAAAGAGAAAAGTGTAATCAAGAATCAAGTGTCTCTTTTTATTCTAGATCTTAGGAGAAACTTAAAAATTAAAGGATTCATATAAAGAAAATCTAGGTAACATGGCAAGAAAGTCTTTTTTGAAAGTATTTTTTAAAATTAAGGATGTCCTAGTTAGAATTAAGGATTCCTTAGTTTGAATTATGAATGCCCTAGTTAGTGATAAGAGGAAAAGTGAATCTATGGAAAAGCCAGTCTAGGTAGTAGAAACTACACCATATGTTATTATCAAGGATGAGATGATTAGGCATGATATATTGGTTCTTAAAACCATATGGTTAATACGTAGGTTCCATGGATAATGGCCAGGTTTTTATGAGATTCAAAATTGGATCAAGTGGAAGTAGGGATCGAATTCAAATTACACAATGACTTTTCTTCTAAAAGTATTTTTCCTTATAACCTTCTCCAGTTCATACATAAGGGATAAAATAATAGAAAAAGGCCCTTGATTAGGGGCAAAGGTGCATTATATTTAATACCATGGAGTGAGAATTCTTTATGGCGACAGAGACTATTAAAAGGATTATGGTGTGGATTAGACTTTTTGGACTTCCTTATTAACTCATCAATAAGGAGGTTTTGAAGAATATTGGTAATATCTAGGTGAATTCATCTAGGAGGGACCAACTACTATGGAGAGAAGGCATGTTGTATACACTTGAATATGTGTTGCCATGGATATTTAAAAATATTTTTCACAGCCTATTAAGTTTAAATTTAAATCAAGAGAATGAGATCAACCAGTGGATTATGAAAATATTGCATTCCAATGTCATAAATATCATGAAACCGGACACATGGAAAGAGACTACAAAGTGAAAATAATGGAGAAAGAGATGGAAAATTTTGGGCATGAGGGTAACTTCAATATGAAACAAGGAGATCAAATCATAAGAGAAACTAGGTCAAATCAAGGATTTTCCACTCCTAAGAAAGTGGCAAGAAATACCCCTTTGTATCACTAGATGAAAAAGGCCATGAAAATTCACTCGAATCAACTATTAGAAGAAATAAATGACATGAGGGATGAGGAAGTACAATGCACAAGTTCAAATATAGGAGCTAAATGTGCAAAATAATATGGGAATGATACTTTGAAATGAATGAGATGAAGAAAATAAAGCTTAATCTAGGTAAATCATCTTCGTTTTCCTCAAGTAGCATAAAATCTTCTCCTTACAATAAAAATGGAAGAGTTTAGAGTGTATTGCTTGCACTTTTGGGTTTCAAGAGCAACACAATAAAGAAAATCATATGGAGGATATCCAAGGAAATTTAGGATTTCTAGGTCAACAAAAAAAAGTAATGACTATGGAGGATCATCAGTGCACATTTGGGTTTTTGGGCAACATAAACAAGAACATGTTAATGAGGCTATTCCTTGCATTTTAGAAGATAAGTCTAACTATGAATAATATGGAAAAATAGAAGAGATTTATGAAGATGGGAATGTTGGTGGGAATAGAAAAAGGAGAGGAAGATCATCAAATCATGAACAAAGAGAAAAAGAAACTCGAAGGGATATCGATTTGGGAAGCCAAATAAAAATATCACAGGTGTTAACAAGAAGTAGGGCTAAGCCCACTAATAAAAATAAAAAGTGATGATGATGAAAATTATATCATGGAATATTAGAGGTATGAATAAGACCCCTAAAAAAATAGTTATTAAGGAATTAATAGGTTATTATAGTCTTGAGTTTATTTTAATACAAGAAATAAAATTAAGTAGTGAGAAATGTAAGGATACTTATAAGAAAATTTAGAAGATGTGTGATTGTCTAGAAGTTTCTTTTACAAGAGCTTTAGGTTGTATTGCAATAATATGGAATAAATACAAATGGGATGGGAAACTATTAGAAGCAAAAAGTAATTGGGTTGCTAGACTATTTTATAGGAAAGAAAAAAACATCGAAGGTGGGGTTGTAAATGCATATGCTCCAGCTATAGTTACACCTCATGAAATATTTTGGAAGAACATTAGCATATTTTTGTTAATTCCAATGATGACTCATTGTGATCTATGCATTCTTAGGGTGATTTCAACACGGTTCTATCTACATTGGAAAAGAAGGGTGGTATTTCAGGATGTTCTAAACTAATGCAATATTTTACTTCATTTGTCAATTCAAATGACCTCTAGGATGTTATTCCTTCAAGTTTTCAATGTACATGGGATAATAGATGCAGTGGGCAACTCATATAGCAAAAATATTGGATAGATTCTTGTTATCCAATAAATAGTTGTAGATAATTGTATTTCAGTGTTACCTAAAATTTTTCATCATTACAAAAAAAAATATTTATCTATCCAATCTTGAGGGCATGACCTACTCTTTTGGGATAATTCAGTATTTAAGAATAAATTTATATTTTTTTTTTATTAATAAAATTATACTCTTTTCATCAAATCCCATATTTAGGGATATTTAGGAATAAATTTAGTTTTGGGTTATAGATGCAAACCCTTACATTCAAGGATAGTCCCAATATTTAGAAATTAGATCAAATTAAATTTAGTACTAGATTAAACTTACGCTTTTGAAAAATATTCCATTCATCGAGTTGATATCTTTGTTATATTCATCATAACATATAGAAGTTGTATTATCAATCAAGTGGTCTTAGGTTTAAATAAAAACCAAATTTAACATAAAGTTTCTAAAGGAAATTAACTACTATTTTTAATTTATACCCAGGGAATACTTTGGTTACTCATTATCAACTAAAGAATAACTTGAGCCTCAATTTAAATTATTATCATAGTGGCCATTAATATAATGAGACCATTCATCCCATGTAAGTAAAAGTTTATTAAAGCATAAGGTTCTACAAGATTAAATTGCATTGATTATTAGTAACCTTGCCATCATGATTACTTGATTTATATCATAATAAGGTAGTTAGAATAGATTTCTCAAATCCTTGATCAAGTACATCAGTCATTAGAGTTAAGAGAATCTACATAGTATACTTCATGTATTATTTTTTTTAATCCTCTTTTGTTGATCCTAATTTATTACTATTTATTTTATATAGGGTATCCAACACTGTTATGTAGTATGGGTCTTATCTACTCTACATGCACTATGTTTGTAATGCTTTCATAAGTTTATATTAGTAAGTGCATAAGAGTTTCTATTTTGGTATTGTATAGTTATTCTAATAGACTAGTTTTATTTTCAAGAGATATTTAATCATTACATTCCTCCTTTCAAAAGGCTCTAATCAAAATGAATGCCAAATTAGCTTTCATTAAAATTTTACAATAGCCAGTGCATTTTGCTTCTTAATAGGTCATAATTCAATCAATCTTATATCTTATACAATGTTGAAGGTCATTCTTACATAGAATAATAAAGTTAGTTTATCATAATCTATAATATATATACTAATATTATCTTTGATCTTTTATCGATTTATTTTATAACAATGTACTACTTCAAGTATTCATACCATCAACTAATATGAAAATAGATACAGGGTGAAGAGTATCATCAAGGTAATACTCATTAAAGTTGAATTTTGACAATAATATCCTATTTAGAAACTATGAATCTCCAACATAAGTGCACATGGGATCCATCAGTAAATATAGAGAATAGTGTATATCTATCTCCATGCATCATACTTACATGAGCTTTATAGAGTTGAACATTATGAGTATACAACCACAATGTTGTCTAAATTTGTATACATCTAGGATAATGTAACTACCATATGTAAAAAATATACATCTATTATATCAAAATATTAGTATACCTATTTGAAAGAGTGTTAAAAGTCTAACAACTAATGCAACATGATATCAAAAGGACAAGATTAATCAAATAACCAAATGCAAAAGAGGAAAGTAAAAGAATATGCCCATATTTATTAATAATTGTGAATCTCTTTTACAACAAGGTTACAAGAACATCCCTCTTAGGGATTGACCATTGTGATACATATTACAATCCACAACTCATGTGGTAGATGCCTTCAATAGACTCTTAAGATCTTCATAACTTTGCTTGAGGGCTTACTAGATGCCTCCTTCTCCAATGTCAAGAGGTAGTATCTTGAATGATGCTTTGTCTTTGATATATCTATCACCTACATGCAAGAAAACAACAAAGCACATTAGTAGCACATGAAGCCTCTCAAGATGAGGCTGATTTCCAATAAAATGTGTGAAATATAGCAAATGTGTAAATAAAGCATGAACATACATAAATATGGATAAAGTTATCTAGAATATTGACAAATAAACATGAAGCATAGCTTAAAACATATAAAAGAACCTAAGGATGCATGTAATATTGTATATTGAGCATAAAGAAACCTAGTATATGAAAGCATGTAAAGTAATGCATGAAGTACATAAATGTAAGCAAATATGCCTATTAATCTACTAATAGACCTTGGAAATGCATGAAATGTGACTAATCTAGACCAGATAAAGCTAAATGAATGTTGAGGAATGTAAATCTATAACTAAATCAAAGAATTAAGCATGTTCTATTAGTCGTTGTTGCATACAATAGCTAAGCCTATGGGCCGCTGCTGACAATAGTGGCCACGGGGAAAGTATCCTGCTCTTGAAATAAGGTCTGTGGATGCTTAATTTCTCCATGGGATTGATGATCAAGAGTCACCGATGTGTCCAAACACAAATTTATGGGTAGATTATTGTGAATTCACAATGGATTGGTATCAAATGACAAGATTGCTCCTCAATCTGTTGGAAACTTCATTGCTTCAAAAGTAGGTGTCATTCTCCAAATGGACAACATCTTGGAACTCCTTAGGGGTTGCAAATGGCTCTCCAATATGGTAGGGCTTCACTATGTTCAACTTGTCTCTCTCTTTATCTCTTTAGGGGGTCTATAAATAGACTCTCCAAATTCCAATCTTGGCTTCTCAAGAAATCCAAGATCAAGAATTAGTTGGCCTGAGCAGTTGGGAGGAATCCTCTGGAAGCTTCCTCACCCAAAACTGCCCCAAAGCCGTTGAAATTTGAGTTGTTGCAACTAATTTTACTCATATCAATAAGGTTGAGTTTGTTATAGGGCTAGCCATTGTTTCTCAGTGTGGCTAGGACCCTAGCCGTTGTTTTCATCAATGGTTGAGATCTTAGTTGTTGATGTCATCAGTGGCTAAGGCTAAATAGGACTAGCCTACCCTAAATGAGTGATTATAATCACTACTTAGCCTTGGAAAGGTCCAAGATCATTTATATGGCCTGCAAAGGTGCCCATATGAGTATTCTCCTAAACATGACATGTTTTAGGTGACTACAAATGCCCCTTTTATGATGCATTGTGGGAAAACACAATGCTGAGAAAAAATGGATCACCTAAAGCCATATTATAGGTTGATTGATATTCATTGATTTGGTCAACGCTAGATGCCCCAATCCTGCAAAGGATGCACATCTCAAAATCATTGCTTCCAACGGAATGAAAGGCTTAACTTGAGTAAAACTTTGGATATGATCTACAAGAAATCAAAATGGATTGTTCGAACGACAATGACCAAAGAACAAAATACCAAAATTTTAATTTTCTATGTTTTATTTTTGCCCCTGCAAATGGAGAAGCTTGTGATAGTTGTTAGCAATGATTCGTAATACACATACTATTTTGATCAAGTGGTCAATTGTTGATTTTGATTATGAATTTGTTGATATTATGACTACCCCCTCAAGCGATGAGTCAATGGGGAAAATGATAAGTGATTAAACCAATGAGTTGCTTGAGTAAGCTAAATAATTTAAATAATTCAAGACTTATTATATTTTTTTGTATGGCAGATCCTATTACAGCCGTGATTTCAACTTTTAATAGTAATTGTACATCTCTATCTCATGGAGAAATCCGACCACAATGGCCTTCTTAGGGAATCGGGATGATAGCAATTCCATTGAAGCTTATGCTGAATCACTATGTTCGATGATATACTAAAAATGTCATAAAATACAATGAAATGAATGCATTGTTCCCATGGGGAATTTCGACCGCAATGGCCTTCTTCGGTATTGAAGTGAAGATATTTCAATTCAATGATGACTAATTTACCTCAAATGGCATTATGGTAATCTACTCATCTTGACAGATTGCATGGTGCACAAGTCACTCAACCGCCAAGTGTATAGGATAAATAACTGGATACGAGGCACGTTTGAATTTTCATTTATTTGATTTTTTTTGTTAATTTTGAAAATTTTGAGATTTTTGGACTGATATATATTCATTATTGTCCATTTTGAGGCTCCTCACAATGAAGATTTTAGAGAATTTATTACTTCCTGCTAGCCATTGTTGACAGTCACAGCTGGTTTTTACAAATTCCTTAGCCATTGTTAACAGCAGCAATTGAGGTTGCCCTAATTTGTGCTCGTTGTTGCCATTAGTGGCTGTTGTTTAGGGTTTTTGCAATTCATTATTTCCAACTGGTAGAGTGAATAGTGAGAGCTTTGAGGTGAAAAAAGAGTAACTGATACGGAATGTTACCAGATTTACCACTTACCACCATGGCAGATCAACTAGAGGCATCTACTAGTAGCAAAGCCAGAGCCCCTAAGGTAGATTTTTCATCTCACTCGTAATTTGAGCATTTAAAAATAACCTCACTAATTAATGGTGTTAAATGAACTTCATTACATTTCCAGTAATGAACCTCACCTTAGGTAGATTTAGCTTTAGGGTAGCTTATATGGGTGGGATTTTTATTTTTGGGGTATTTTTGGGGTGGGAAATGACCTCGCGGGTCTTTCCCATAGCCGATGTTGGCAACGACTCCCAATATTTCGATTGGGGGTCACCGTTGATGTCAGCGGTTAGGTTCAAACACCAACAGTCAAAAATTTTATCATTGGCGCTAGCTCTTGTTGACATCAGTGACTGCCACAGCGACTGCTATTGCCTTTAGCGGCTAAGAATCTTAGCCTATTTTTTTATTTTTTGAATTTTGAAGATTTTTTTTTGAAGTTGATTTTTAAATTTTATTTTCTTCCCCTTAGACCTTGACTGCGTGGGCACAGGAGCATAATTTTCTATGCAAGCTATTACCTGAGTTGACCCACGCGAATTTGGATTGGTTTGGGACCTTGGACCTTAAATATGTTTTGAGACTACCGACCATCAGGTCAAATCAGACCTACATCACAACATTAGCTCATCGTTGGAATGCGAGTACTAACACATCTCGACTGGTGAGATGATGGTGACATCTAAGAACATCTACCACAATTTTAGGATCCCTATAGATGGGTGAGATATCACCTCTTCAGCTACCACAACAAAGGCTGCAATGTTTTAGAGGGTGTTCAGTGATAGGCAGATTGAGATGCTAGGAGACATTGAGCATGGTAGGGTGTCAATGAACTTTTGTTATAGGGAGGATATTTTCTCATGATACCAGGTCATTCTGATGCACATTATCTATAATGTTCTTCTATCGAACACTTTAGGAGCAAGGTTCTCTTGGAACCTCTTGGTGATGGTGCAGGATCTGATTGGGAGCACCATAGATGAGCCTCTCATCATGGTGTGGGGGAGTGCACTTCTATCCCAGCTCTATGATGAGCTATACCTTATCATGCGATGAGGGTGAGTTGGCATAGGTTGCAACCTACTACTACATATCTAGGCCTGAGAGCACATCTTGATAGACCATTCTAGAGGATTGTCCCTAGATACCACAATAGTAGTGGCAGTTACTCAGTTATATGGTGCTCGTTGGCCATGGGATTCAGAGATATACCAAAGCAGGTCTCATGTTGGGGATCTGCAACACTATACAGATAGACTGACAGGGTTGCAAGCTAGTCAGATTATATTGCAGCCCTACTTGGACTGCCCAACATGGGAGGAGGCTAACATATACTTGGCTTGAACTAGGCATGATCATTGGGTTATTGGGCGTAAGCCTGGGGTGTGGGAGTTCTTTCACTTTTCCTGAGTGATAAGACAGTTTGGGTTTCAATAGGACATCCCAAAGGAGCCAGTACTCTATCACCACCTTAAGGTGGAGATACAGCTTACGTGGCCTCAAGTCATGGCTTTGATGGATGATGAGGACACACTAGGAGACATAGGGGTAGCGGATGTTGGGATGATAGCTGATTATGTTGCTTGGTGGACCACTAGGCTATGGCAAGATGGTGGTCCTTTGGGCCGCTCTAGATATGGTGCAGCTATTGAGGCCACGTTCAATGACCCACATAGACGACGAGTGCATCCTAGGACTGAGGGTGAGAGGAGCCACAATAGGAGGAGGGTGATGAGGATGAGCTAGATGATGAGGTGCCCTAGCTGTGAGCTTAGGTACATATTCTATAGGCACAGATGCAGATAGCACAGTGATAGATTAGAGAGAGATACCTTTGTCGCTACAACACAAGCTCAAATGAGTGTAGGACAAGCACGATGGTAGGGATACGAGGAGGTGATGACCACACTATAGGCATAGGTTGACTCAAATACTACTTCTAAAAATAAGATCACAACACAAAGATATCTTCTATAGGTGCATCTTGAGGCCAAGATGGTTGATAGGGATTCCTACAGGGCACAACTAAAGGCTGCTACTGCTTCTTAGAATACACCATCCACTCCAATCACTCAGATATTGGCAAGTTTGGATGTAAACACAGAGATCAGATGACTGCAAGACATCATAGTAGAGGATATAGTGTACCATACAATAGATTCTACCTATATAATTGCTCTGGAGGCTAAGGTTAGGCTATGCGATGTCACTCTTCCAACTAGGTCTATAGTACGGGGATCTCAACTGAGCAGGCATAATGAGTCTGGATATTCATCAATGCAGCCCAATCATAAGTCAGGGGCATGATCAGAGCGATCAGTAGGTACTAGCTCCAGGTAGCCTCACAAAGATGGCGTAGAGGGAGGGGGTGACTCAGGGGGCGTAGGCCACGTGTTGGAAGTTAAATGGTAAAAAAAATTATCAACTTTGACCTTACATTTTTGCCCCCATTGGATGGCATCCTAGTCAACATTATTGGACGGTAGATAGATTGGTGGACGATAGGAGCATTAGACTTCTAATTCTTTTTTGCTATTCCTTCCTATTTCTTCTCTTCCTAATATCTCTCCAACTACATTGTAAACACTATATAATGTTTGTAACTCGAATTATTTATCTAATTTGAATATTGAAGATTTGACTTTCAATATCTGGTATCAGAGCGTAGGAGTGTCTAGGTTTTCAAGGCCAAGCACAATTCTCGAGGAGGCCCGAGGAGGCCCATAGGAGCGTAGGAGGAGCGTCGAGGCTAGGCATGATTTTTGAGGAGTCCCATAGGGTGCGGATCTTGAAGCCAAGCGAGCAAGCCAGCACGGAACCCGAGGACACGCAAAGGCATGATTCTCGAGGTGGACTACTGAAGGTGAGGTGAGGCCCATAGACCAATAGCAGCAGACCAAACATGTGGGAGTCAATAGGGCTGACGTGGTAGAGTGGACTGAGGCTGACCGAACGGTGATGTGGCATAATTGACGCATATGACACATGGATTGAGGAACACTGACTAGGTGGTGACATGGTGGAAAGCTAATTAGGCAGTGATGTGGTAGACACACAGCAATGAAATACTGATGTGGCGATCAGACAAGTAAGGATAAGGTGACATGGCGAAAGGCGATTCGCCCGAAGGGAGCAAAAGGGCAATGTTCGATTGCTCGAAGGCAATCAAACTATCTACCACGTGCCCATTGTTTTAAACACCCTTCACATCGAAATCCCAATGCATGTGGGATAATAGGTTTTAATTTTTTTTTAATTAAATCATGTTGCCCTCGTGTTTAAATAAATGCAAAGGAGTTTACAACCAAAAGCGACTTGTAGCACGAGTGGTTAAGGGTCGATTTTTGCATGGGGGAGGTCGCGGGTTCGAAACCCAGCGACATAAAGTTTTTTTTTATTATTGGCATATGGTAAAGGTCTTCGAAGGTCGCATAAGAAATTGGCATTAAAATTTAAAAAAAAAAAGGTTTTTATTTTTTATAATTTTTTAAAGTTTTATAATAAAGTTTATTAATAATATTAAATTATATTGTTTTTTTAAAGTTTTTTAAAGAAAACCAATATTTTTTATTATTATTTAACTTATTATTATAATAACTTTTAAAATTATAATAGAAAGAAAACTATATAATTTTTTTTGGAAAAACATTGCCTAAGAGGCAATTTATTGTAAAAGAAGGAGCTTTACACCTGATTCGAGGAATAAAAAATTGTAGTGGAAAAATATGCTGTGATAGCCTAGAAGGCTATAAACACTAAAAAAAATTTCTTTTATTCTGTAACAGGCCTGAGAGGCTTAGTATTTTTTCCTTGTAAGATAGACAAAAGACCAAACTGAAATTTGTAAAGAGGCATTGATGATAAGATCAAGTGGTTGTTATCATGCCCTATGTGCAGTTTTTGTGAGAGAAAATGCTGAAATTTTTGATGAAAAAGTGAGAGCTTATGGGCTACATGTTGTGTTAAGTTAGTTGCAGAATGCAGTAATAGCACACTAGAGGCATCCAGACTCAAGGTACGAGGAAAACTCTGAAGATAACTCTTTTGGGAGTAGATTTGAGCAATCCAAATTTGTAGAAGTTGCACCACAAGAATCAGAATATACTCATCATAGTAATTCAGTGGAAATACTAGAACCAGAATCACCTGGGATAATATTGATCAGTGACGATGAAGAACAAGTAGCAGACAATTTTATGAATCAAGAAATAGCAGCACCACAACAAGAGGAACAAGCAATCAATGAAAGAGTGAATCAAGTCAGATTTTTTTTTTTTTTATTTGTGGAAAACATCCCAAAAGGGATGCCACTTTCGGGTAAGACCCAAGGAGGCAGGGGTATCCATTCCGCCAAAAACGCCCAGGACTCGGACCTGGCCTACCACCTTTGACATACTCAAGGAGCAAACAAACACACAAAACCAATTTAAAAATAAGTAAATAACAACAAAAATAATAAAATAAAATAAAAAACATGCTCCTTGAGTGTGTCAAAAACAAAAGCACAACCAAACACGCACAATAAGAAAAAAGAAACCACAACACAAACCACATAGAAAAACACAAGAACCACATAACAAAACACAAACAAGACAAAAACAACAGAACACTACAAAGACATAACCCAAAAAAAACATGAAAAATAAACACAACCAAAACCTAAAAATAAAATAAATAAAATAAAAATAAAAATAAAAAACAACCAACAACAGACAATAAACAAAAACAAAAAACATAGAAGACACTCACACATAAAAACACGAAATAACACAAACAAAGAGAAACCCAAGAACAAGAACGAAAAAAACACAAGAACAATAACAAAAAACATAAAAAACAAAACAACAAAAACACAAGAACAACGAAAAACAACACAAAGAACACAAAAACAAAACAAAACAAAAGAACCCACCCACCTTAAAAAACTAAACAAAAAAAAAAAAGAAAAAAAAAAACAAAACAATGACCTATCTAGACCAGAAGACTATTAAGGCAAGAATCAACAGAGGAAACAAAATAAAGAATAGAATGAGCTAGGGAACTAAAAAAAACTGAATGAACCAAAGAGAAGCAAAAAAAAAAACAAGAAGAAACTAGGTACCTTCGAACTCGGAGCCATCCAAAGAAATGATAGAAAGAAGAGCTTCCCTAATTTGAGAAGCCCACCATATAGGAGGGTGGCCATAACAAGTAAGATCACCTTTGTCCAAAGCCCAATTAGCTAAAGCATAAGCACTCTTGTTTTGATCTCTGACCACATGATTGTAATCAACTTTCAAAAATCCCATCTGGATTAACTGAATCTTCTCAATAATTCTTTTTATTCTCCAATCCACCTTATGATTCTTAGAAGGAGTCTTCAAGAGATTAATCATAAGTTGAGAGTCAGACTCAACTAACACCTTTTCCCATCCAACCTTAGTAGCCTCCTGAAGGCCTCTGAGGATACCATACCCCTCAGCAAGGTTATTGGAAAGAATACCCAAATTCTCAAGCAAAAGTAAAAACCAGGGAGCCATCCGAAAGTCTACCAATTCCTCCCACACTCGGCTTTTCCGGGGTTCCCTCTAGAGGCTCCATCAGTATTGACTTTTCCAAAATCCTTAGGAGGAGGTTGCCAATTTCTAGTCCTATCCATCTTACTAATACTCACATTCCCTTTAAGTTGGTTGCCCTTAGAAGGTTTAATCTTCAATCTTTGCATCACTTGATCCCATCTTTGGTGGGAGTTTTGGGGGTGATTAAGGAGTTGATGGACTGATTCAACTAAGTTGGCTATGGTCTTTTGCCAAATATAGTGAATATCCTTCCTATCTTGATTAAAAATTTGGTTGTTCCTTTCATTCCAAATATTCCAAAGAAGAATGGTAGAACCCATCCAAACTAATCGCCTAATAAAATGATCAACACCCTCTTGATTAGGCCAATCCCTCCAAAGTTGTTCAAAAGTAAAAAAATTGGACCATTGTAAGCCAAGTAAAGTGGCCATTCTCCTCCATAGCTCAGAGGCTAAAGTACACTCAATAAAAATATGGTTGATATTTTCTACATTCTCTTCACACATTTCACATCTAAAAGGGCCATGAAAACCACGCTTCATAAGTTGCTCACCAATAAGCACCCTACGATGCAATAAAAGCCAATTAAAGAACCTCACCTTAGGCCAAAGCTTTTGAGCCCACAATTGAGAAAATATGTTAGAAGAATGGTTGGGATTATTATGGCATAAGGTCAAATAACCTTGAGCAACGGAATACTCACCCTTAGTAGTGTTGTTCCATCCAAAACAATCTTTTTCATGGGACCAAGAGAGGGATCTCATATGAAGGATGCCTTGGATATCTTGTCTTTGCATTTCTGGGATTTGAATAGGCCAGTCCTCAATAGGGATCCAATATCTACCAACCTTTGAATTACCAGTATGGTATCGATAGTAATTAGCCACCTTTATCCAATTAGCTCGGTGAAGCTCCTCCATCAAAGGCCTCCAATCGGGAAACTGAGTTATCAAAGGCTTGTGACCATCCCAAGAATCTGTCCAAAAATTTACATGTTGACCATTATGAATGATCCAAAATAATTTTTTCTTTATCAAATCCTCACCAGTCTTAAGAACTGCTAAAATGGGAGAACCTTTGGTAGGAAGTTGATAGCGAACAAGGTCTTCAGGACTTTTGTTCTCGAGATATTTAGCATGGAGATTATTGGCCCAAAGAGCATTGGGGTTATGCAACATCCTCCAATATAATTTAGCAACTAAAGCTTTGTTGTTATTAATTGAAGACCGGAATCCTAACCCCCCTTCACTCTTAGGAAGACATAAAGTATCCCATTTCACCAAGGCCCATTTTCTTTTCTCCTTAGTACCACTCCAAAGGAAACGATGACTGATTTGATCCAATTCTCGAAGAACAACCTTTGGGATATTCAAAATGGAAGAAACATAAATAGGAATAGCTTGAAGGACTGATTTTACCAAGGTGATTCTACCCCGTGAAGAAAGCCACTTGTTGGTCCACTTTCCAATTTTCTTCTTGACTTTGTCCAACAACCAATTCCAATCTTTATTTTTCTGCCTTTGAATATTTATGGGAATACCTAAATAAGTGATTGGAAGAGAGGTCTTCTTATATCTTAATTTATCCAAGACCATGGATTCCTGTCTAGCAGAAGCAGTGAAAGAAAATAACTTTAGATTTGTCTTCATTGATCAACCGCCCGATAGCCTTAGAAAAATAGCTAATTATTTGCTTAATATTAGAAGCTTCCTTAACTGTAGCTTTACCTAAAAGAGTAGAGTCATCCACAAATTGAAGATGAGAGATAGGTCTAGCTCCATGAGCAATGGTAACTCCCTCAAGGGTTTTGTTTTCCCTCTTTTTGGTTATAGTCCTACCCAAGCATTCAGCAAGAATGATGAATAAATAAGGGGATAGCGGGTCACCTTGCCTAATACCTCTGGAAGCTGGGAAAGACCGAGAAGGCCTCGCCATTGATAAGAACTAAGTAGGAAACTCGAAGAGATACATCCCATAATCCAATCCATCCAATCCTTAGAGAAACCAAATTGCCTCAAAACTTTGATAAGGAAGTGCCAATCCACTCTGTCATAAGCTTTGGATAAGTCTAACCGAATGAACATAGAAGGAGAATTTTGCATATCCATGGAATGGATGGCTTCCTGAGCAAGAACTATCTCATCTACTATTTGACGTCCTTCCACATATCCCCCTTGCTCTGGGGAAATAATCTTATGCAAAAGAGGCTTCAACCTTTTTGCCATGATTTTAGTAATGATTTTGAGAAGAACATTACATAAAGCAATAGGTCTAAAAGCTGAGATATGATCAACCTCTTGAGCTTTTGGAACAAGAGTAATATAAGTTTTATTGATAACCTTCAAAATTTCTTTGGCTTTCTTGGCTTCTTCCACCACCTCTAATAAATCAACATGAAGGATATCCCAGAACTCTTGGTAGAACTCAATAGGAAAACCATCAAGACCTGGGGTTTTCCCTTTTTGCATTTTAAAAACTACTTGTTGAAGCTCATTGATAGTAACAGGAGCAGTCAAAATAGAGTTCTCCTCAGAAGTGATAAGAGAAGGGATTGCTTGAAGAACATTTTGTTGAGAAGTTGAGTCAAGAGGAGTAGCAACAAAAAGATTGGAAAAGTAATCAACAACAATAGAGTTCATGCCATCCCAAGTATAAACAACATCTCCAGTATCTGAATTTAAGGAAGAAATAAAGTTGTGAGATCTTCGAGCTAGAAGAGATTTGTGAAAGAAATTTGTGTTTCGATCTCCTTCTTTGAGCCATTGAATTCTAGATTTTTGCTTCCATAAGATTTCTTCTCTTTTTTCCCATTCCTCTAACTGAGTTGTGAGTTTAATTTCATCTCGCACTTCTCTTCTCTCGTGAGGCCATCTAAACGGATTTTCTTATTCAAATTTTCAAGATGAGCAATAACTTCATGTTTTTTTTTATGAACATCCCCAAACTCTTTCCAGTTCCAAGTCTTGATTTTGGATTTAATGTATTGCAGTCTTTTGGCAAAACAGAACATCTTAGTCCCATGCCTAGGTTTACCTTCCTTCCACCATTGTTGCACACGAGGTCTGAAGGAAATGTCTCTAAGCCACATTAATTGAAAATGAAAAGGAGAGAAACTCACATTGGTTTTCCACATTTCCACCATGACTGGCCAATGATCCGAACCAGCATTATTAAGAGTCTTCACTTTAGGAATGTGACCATGGATTAAGAAATTTTTAGAGAGCAAAAACCTATCCAATCTCTCCATTATACAAGCTAAGCCTTGCCTTCTGTTAGACCAAGTCATAAGGCCATTATCTGGTTGGATATCCACAAGATGGAGGTTTGCAATATATTCACTCATGAGGTCAGTGCTTTTGTCCAAATTTCTATTTCCCCCCTTTTCTCATCCAGAGAGAGGATGGTATTGAAATCTCCTCCGATCAAGATCCAAGCTTTAGGAAAATGAGAGATAATATGAGTAATATCCTTCCACTGTCTTCTTTTTTCCTCCAAAGAAGTCGGGGCATAAATAGTAATGTAGAGCATAATCTGGTTGGAATGTCTACTTTGAATAGCTATAGCCAACAAACCCCAACTGCCAACCATATGGTGAATAACTACCTCTTTTGGGTCCCAAAGACAAGCAATGCCACCCGAAGTCCCTTGGGAACTGAGGGAAACCACTTTTCCAGCTGGCCAAATTTTACTCGGCAATTAAGTCCATATCCTCCATTGACATCTTTGTTTCTTGAAGGAAAACAAGATGTGGATGATTTATTTGAATCATTCTTCTAATTTCATTTTGTTTTGAAAGACTCCCTTTGAGTCCTCTAATATTCCAAGTGATGATCTTCATTAATACCAGGGCTAAAAAATTTGGGAAGGGCATTAATCTTACCTTCCTCTACAAGCTTTTCACCTTCTTTTACCATATGATATTGATTGGTCTTGCGACCTATTTTTTGATTGGAATCCATCTTCAATTTTTTTTCCCTATTTCTTGACTTATTCCAATTGAATCTGAGATGGCTTCTAACCTTGAAGAATGCTCATACACTGCCAAAATTTTACTAGATGGTTCAATGGAGTCTATATTGGGACCTGCATTATTTGAAGTTTTGACATTTGAAATATTGTTTTTCTTGTGTAAATTTTCTCCTTCTTTTTTTCTGTTGAAAACCTTTGATTTGTTGGTTTGTCTCTGAGTTCTTCCCTTCATATTTAAATTGTGTTTCTAAGATTTCAGTTTCCATTATTTCCTCTTCCTCACTTGGGACATCATTTGTGGAAAGTATTTCAAACATATTAGCAAATGACTTTGATTGATCCTTCATAACTATTTTTTTTTAGTGTTCTTCTTCTTAGGTATTTGGAAACCTCGTTGAGTTTATATCTTCTTTCTTTTGATCGGGAATTTTATTTGGGCAAGCATCGGCCAAATGACCATATTCATGGCAAATTCTACAACGAAAAGGAATGTTCTCATAGTCCACTACTTGCTCCCAAGTGTCTTCCCCAAATTGTAATGTGATATTTTTAGGAAGGGGTTTGTCAAAATCCATTAAAACACAAATTCGAGCATAAATAATATGTTCAAAATTTTGAGTACAATCAGTGGTCATCATAAAAGTTCCTAAAGAGTTTCCAATTGAAGAAAAAATAGTAGGATTCCAAAATTCAATAGGGAGGCCAAAGAGTCTAACCCACATGGGAGCTATAGAAGGCATCTCTTCTTCGGATTTAAATTTAGTATGCCAGGGCTTCATGAAAAGCCCCGCCCTTCCAAAAAACCAAGGACCCCCTTGAAAAGTTTTCTCTCTATCTTCATTATTAGCAAATAAAACAAGAAAATAACCATTTGGATAAATAGAGATTTGTAACTCACCTTTAGTTTTCCAGATTTTTGCAGCCCAGACTTTGAAAGCAGATAGACTCGGACGAAAACCCACGAACCGACAAATTAGTCCTCTTTTTTCCAAATCTTCAATGCCAGTCTGAATGTTACCCATATCAAGCTTAACAATAGGAGTTCCATCAGCTGCTTTAAGACATCCTGACTCTATTTTCCTTGGGATCAATCTTAGGCATTCTTAGAGGTTTATGGGAAGCCCTAATATTGATATTAGCATTGGGCTGAGGTCTGTCCACCATGAAGGGCATCCCTAAAATTCATTTTTGGGACCGAGTCTTCAAAATTCTTACCCTTGACAGGGGTTTTCACAGTAGAATTATTTTGTGGGTGCACCTTAGCACCAGATTCACTTGAGATATGAGCCATTTTTTGATCAACTACTTGAAACTTGTTTCGAGATCTCTTTAATCCTTGCCCTAGACGTCGTGGAAAGGTATGGTTTTCACTTTTCTTTTGAGCAGCAAATTGGAAGCCGTTGTCACTCAAGTTCACAGTATGATCTATTGAAAGACAAATTTCTAACCCATCTTGTATCCCCGCAACATTTCCTGCTAAAATATTGAGCATAAACCACAAAAATATTGGCCGCTAGGGCCCGAAGGCCCTAAAAACCAACCTCTGGAGCTGCTTGCACTCAACCCAGATGAAACCCTCGCATAGCCGCTTGCCAAATATATCGTTCACACATAGGGCTGCGCTAGGATCTGTGTTGCTCCAAATGATATGAAAATTGGTGGAGACGTTCTAGGGTTTTTCAGGCATCTACCCTCAAAATTTTAGCTCAATCCGAGTTCGGATGAGTGAGATATGGCCGAAACGAGTTCGACAGTTTGGGCAGTCCTACGAAAAACGTCCATACTTGTTGCTTTCCTATAACAAGTTTACTTCAATATGAAATGATTACAACTAATTATTCACTCCTTCAAACTACATTCAAACTAAGATTTTTGGTCAAGATATTTCTATTGCCATATTGGTCTTACTTCTAATTTAGCCCAATCAAGTCAGATTTAACTTAAATTTGTAATCTCTTCTTTCTTCTTCTTTCTTCCTTCTAAAATCAGAGTGCTTTATTGTAACCGAGAAATAAAGAGAGTGTTTTAGTTTATAGTAACTATGGCCTCACATAACAATCTACCAATTCTAGAATTCAATGGATATGACTACGAGTATTGGTCTACCAATATGAAGACCTTAATCATTGGAAAAGGTTTGTGGGATATAGTAGAAGAGGGTTACACAAAACCCTCAGACTGGGCTACATTAAGTGCCGCAGATAAGAAAACAAAGAAAGAAGGACAAAAGAGCAACTCTTTTGCTCTTTATCATCTCCAAGCAAGCATTGGAGAAGAGTATATTCCCTAGAATAGTCGCTTGTATAACTGCACAAGATGCGTGGAAAGCTTTGAAATATGGATTCTAGGAAAGTGATCAAGTGAAGCAAGTGAGGCTTCAAACTCTGAAACGATATTTTGAAAATCTCAAAATGAAAGAAGACAAAAAAATAGGTGATTATTGTGTCAGAGTCAAGGCATTTTTAGATAAAATGGTTACTCATGGCGATGAAATTAAGCCTGAAACAATTGTAACAAAAGTGTTGTGAACACTTCCACAAAGATGGAATCACATTGCCATAATCATAGAAGAGTCAAAAAATCTTTCCACTTTAACATTTGATGCATTAATCGGGTCGTTAATGTCTCATGAAGAGATATTATAGGAATCTCCTTCAACCAGCTATGGAGGCGATGATAAATCCTTCACATCCAATGAAAATACTAGAAGAGGACATGGAAGAGGTCAAGGCACAGGCCAGAGAAGAGGTAGAGGCAGAGGCAACTACAAAGGAGAAAATTAGAACAATAGAGGAGGCAATCAGAACAGAGGTGGAAACCAAAATAGAGGAGGAAATCTAAGACGAAGTGGAAATCAAGAACGAGGAAGTGACAAATCCAAAACAACTTGTTTTAACTATGGCAAGCAAGATCACTTTGCTCATTACTGCTGGTCAAAATATTCTCAAGGCAGCAGCAATCAATATGGAAATTATGGAGAAGAAGATGATACCTCTAATATTTTTCTTTCATATGGACAATCATAACAAAATCTAAATGACACATGGATTTTGGATACTGGTTGCTCAAACCATATGAGTGGCAAAGAAAATCTATTTGCTACTCTAGATTCCACTTATAAATCCCACATCAAGTTAGGGGATGATAAAGCTTTGCAAGTCGAAGGCATTGGAGCCATGGAGGTTCCAATGAAAGAAGGACTAAAGAAAGTGAATGACATCTACTACACTCCAAAGCTCCAACACAATCTGCTAAGCGTTGGGCAAATGATGGAGAATAATTACAAACTTGTTTTTGATGAAGAAAAATGTCTCATTCTTGATAAAAAAATTGTAATCGTGTCATCACATAGGTCCCAATGACCAAGAATCGATTATTCCCTCTCAAATTTGGTGAGCCAGGGGGAGCTCAACTTGCAAATGTAGCTATAGTAAATCCAAGTGTGCTTTGGCACTTGCGATATGGTCACCTTAATTATGCTAGCTTTAAATTGCTAATTTCTCAAGCTATGGTGATAGGACTTCCCAAAATCAACGAATAGAAGGAGGTCTATGAAGGATGTGCTTTGGGAAAGCACTCAAGGTCAAAGTTTCCAAAAGGACAAGCATGGAGAGCCAGCTATCCACTTCAGTTAGTGCATTCGGGCATCTGTGGTCCAATGCAGACAAAGAGTATCGGAAAAAATTCCTATTTTCTCACTTTCATAGATGATTTCTCTAGAATGTGTTGGATTTATTTCTTGAAACATAAAGATGAATCTTTTGATTGCTTCATAGGTTTCAAAAACAATGTAGAGAAACAAAGTGAGTTTTATGTAAAGTGTCTTAGGACAGATCTAGGAGGTGAGTACTCCTCACAAGAATTTTTAAAATATTATAAAGCAAGTGGGATCAAAAGGTGGTGATAACGATGCTTCAAACTAAGAATCTAACTAATATGTACTGGGCTGATGCTATAAGAACCAGTGTATACATTCTAAATAGAAGTCCAACTTCTAGTTTAGATGGCATCACTCCTTATGAGGGGTGGTATGGAAAGAAACCAAATGTAAAGCACTTCAAATTTTTTGGTTCTTTAGCATATGCGCACATTTCTGATGAGAAGAGGAAGAATATTGATCCCAAAGGTCAAGCTTGTATATTTGTAGGGTATTGAGTCTACCAAAGCATATAGACTCTACAATCCCAAGACTCATAAAATTGTACTTTCCAGGGATATAATTTTTGATGAAGGGAGAGAATGGGGTCATCAAAGAATTTTTGTTGATGATGAGTCCCAAGATGTAAGTTCTTCATAGGTACATCAGGTGTCTCCCAAGAAAAGCAAAGGTACACCACCCCCTCCAAGCCCAAGCAAGAGTACTACATCAAGTACTTCAACCGCCACTCCAAGTCCTTCTCCATAGAGATCAGTAAGTTCTTCACCGATGGACATTGAAAGTGACTCTCCATCAAGAGGTAAAAGAACATTACAACATCATCCATCTTTTCAAATGTTGGATCGAAATTTCTAGAAAAGATACACTAGAAGCCAAGCTAGTGAAATGAATACAATTTTGCAGCAACTTGAAAATTTTCAATTGTATGGGGATGATGACTCCCAAGATCCTAAGGGAGATGTAGTTAATTATGCTTTATTATCTAGTGCACAGCTAGAACTATCTACCTATGAGAAGGCTTGTACTCAAAATATATGGCAAGAATCCATGGAAGAGGAAATAACCTCTATAAAAAATAATGATACATGGGAGCTAGTAAAGCTACCCAAAGGAAAAAATGTGTTGGATGTAAATGGGTCTACAAGACCAAATACAATGTTTATGGAAGAATTGAGAGGCACAAGGCAAGACTTGTAGCAAAAGGGTTTACTCAGAAATTTGGCATTGACTATGAGGAAACCTTTGCTCCTGTTGCATGACAAGAGACAATTTGATCAGTTCTTTCCTTAGCTGCCCATAAAGGATGGAACATTCAACACATGGGTGTGAAAAGTGCTTTTCTGAACAGATACTTGACTGAGGAGGTTTATGTTCAACAACCTCAAGGCTTTCAATAACAAGGAAATGAGAACCTTGTTTATAAATTGAAAAAAGCATTATATGGCCTCAAGCAAGCACCAAGAGCTTGGTAATCACGCATTGATGGCTATTTCAAAGAGTATGGATTCACTAGAGGCAAAAGTGAACCAACTCTTTACTACCTAAAGCATGGAGTAGACATTCTCATAGTTTATTTGTATGTGGATGATCTAATATTTATGGGTAGTAACACTAAAATGAATATGGAGTTCAAAAACTCCATGATGAAGTAGTTTGAGATGAAATATCTCGGTTTAATGCGATACTTCCTAGGCATGGAAGTGCATAAATCAAATAGGGGGATCTTCATATGTCAACACAAGTATGCTCGAGATATGATCAAGAAATTTGCCATGGAGTAGTGCAAATCAGTTGCAACTCCAACTGGACATGGGATCCAATTGAGCAAGGATGACGGAGCACCAAAGGTTGACATGACCACTTACAAGAGCATGGTTGGGAGTTTGATGTTTCTCACCAACACAAGGCCCGATATTCAATATGTTGTTTCTCTAGTTTCAAGGTTTATGGCAAGTCCATCTAAGCTGCATCTACAAGCAACTAAAAGAATCTTAAGATATGTAAAAGGTATATTGGATTTTGGAATCCATTACCACAAATGTAATTCTATGAAATTAGTTGGCTTCAGTGACAGTGATTGGGGCAGCAATATAGATGATAGGAAATCTACATTAGGGAACTGTTTTAGTCTAGGGTTAGGACTAATCACATGGAGTTCCAAGAAGCAAACTATTGTAGCATTATCATCTACTAAGGCTGAGTATATAGCCATCACACATGCTAGTACTCAAGCCCTATGGTTAAGAAAAGTCCTTGAAGAGATTGGAGAAAGTCAAAGTGGTCCAACTCGACTATATTGTGATAACATAAGTGCTTAGTGACCATTCCAAGTATTCAAGCTCTTTACCCCCTTCTTTTCTTCACATTTATTGGGATACTTGCTCATGTTTTGTGATGAAAATCACTATTTATTTTGCATTTTTTTTTTAGCAAGGGATTTTGCTTTGGTTTTGGGATTTTTCTTATTTTGTATGAAAGCAAGGGATTTCTTTGGGTAGGGGGAAGCTTGTCCTTTTTTCAATGATCAACACTCTAGACCATGCGCATCACAAAATGAGCAAGTAAAAACCTTTCGCTTAAGGTGACTAGGACCACTTTGTAGTGTTCATATTTCCTTGTTCAAACTAGGATTATTAATGTTTAAATTGTGATAGGATTTTGAGAAATGCAAGGTACTATCAACACTAGACCTCATCTCCAAAAGTGAAGAGAGATTTTTACAAAATTTGAGCAGATCACTAGGTATGTCTGAACTGGAAAACCTAGTATATACCTTATAGCAACAGGAGGGGTTGTGTTGAAAAATACAATTACTCACAAGGGTGATGGATGATGATGATGAATAGATGCATGATTAAGATATAAACGTGGTGTTGTCTGTAATATTGTAAACACATCCTATCCTAATACAAGTTCAAGGAATAAAAAGGCCTAATGCAATGTAATTAAGTGAATGCAAGTACAAAATGAAAATGCATAATGTAAACAATTTTTGTGTTTTTGATGTTTTGCAATGTTTTTGAAATTTATTGCTTTTTGATTTGTTTGAAATTTTGGTGTTTTAAATTGTTTTTGAATTTTTGATTGAATGTATGAAATGCCTTTAGATGAAGAATGTTGAGAGGTTCAATCTCTTCAACGCCTTCTAGCAATGTTAGGCAATAAGTACCAGGGCCTATTTTCTTTGAGATAATAAATGGACCTAACCAGTTGGCCATAAATTTGTCTCGCAAATGCAATGACAGGTTTGAGTTTTGTTGGTTCTATTTTAGCACGAGATCCCTAAATTTAAAGTCTCTCAAGTGGACTTTATTATTGTAAGATCATTTTAGTCGATCTTGGTAAACTCGGAGATGCTCAAGACCATTCACACAACGTTCATGAAGAAGTGTCAATTGATCTAGGTGAGCTTTTCGCATAGTGTCATCATCAATGAACTCTTTTAATATGACGTGCAATATTGGAATTTTTAATTCCAAGGGCATGATGGCATCAACGCCATATACTAGTGAGAATAGGGTTGCCCTAGTTGGCATCCGTATACTAGTTCTATAAACCCATAATGCAAGAGACGGCTGAATATGCCAATCTTTGTGATTTTCTTGAACAATTTTCTTTAAGATTACTACCACTATTTTTTTTTAGGCCTCTGCTTGCCCATTTGCTTGCAAATAATATGGAGTTTTAAAATTGTGTTAAATATTATACTTGGACATTAAAGCCCTTACAATTTTGTTTTTTAGTGAAGTTCCATTATCTGATATTATCTTGGATGATATCCCAAAATGATATGTTATATTATGGAGTATGAACTCCGCAATACATACTCTTGTCATTGTAGTCAAAGAGATTGCCTCCACCCATTTGGTGAAATACTCAATGGTCGTTATGATAAATGTGTGTCAGCTCAAATATGGGGGAGAGATCTTACCAATTAGATCCAAACCCCACTGAGCAAATGGCCAAGCCACTTGGATGGGTTGTAAGGCCTACGATGGCAGGTGTGTAATATTAGCATGGTGCTGATATTTAACACACTTCCTAACATACATTGTGCAATCCTTCTCCATAGTGGTCCAATAGTAACCCATTCGAAGGATGTGCTTGACAATGGCCATGTCATTGAAATGGCCATCGCATGTACCATCATGAGCTTGTGAGATCGCCCAAGCTGATTCTTAGGGTTTAAGGCAACAAAGGAGAATTCTATCATAGCTATGACGATATAGGATATCTCCTAAAAATACATATCTAGTAACTTTTTTTTAAATGCTCTTTTTATGACATGCAATAATCCCTGTGGGATAACTCCAAGATTGAGGAAATCATGTAATTGTGATAACCAATCTTGATAAGAAACAGATTCAACTGATTGGATTACGTGTTTTCGCAATAATTCGACTTGCAAAAACGTAGATTGGAAAACAAACTTATGGAAAATAGTGATACCATTCTCTGTAGGACCTTGCAAGAGCAAAGATCCCCAAAGTATCTTCTTTAGAAAGTCTCTAGATCTATAGAACCACTCATGGTTAGGTTCTATCTGAATCATGTGGACTAATTCTTGATTGTTTTGTGCCTCACATCGTATCATGGATTGCAATAGCATTTTCACTTGTATGGTAGTGAAGTCAGTAGATGAATTTTGAGGGATTAAGGATCCCAAATATGCCATAGTGTCTACAAATCTATTGGACATTTGAGGGATTGCCTCGATGTCATACCACTCCGGTTGGGCTAGGTAAGTGTCCACAAGTTCTTTGTATGCATTCAATATTGGACATCTACACTGATAGACCCCCTTAACTTGATTTACTATGAGAAGAAAGTCACCAAAGATATTAAGCTTCTTGATCTTCATGGTGAGTGTTGTTTGGAGACCCAAGATTAGGGCCTCGTATTCAATATTGTTATTGGTGCAAGAGAAGTTGAGTTTAAATGACAAGGGCATTGGAGCACCTTGTGGCATTAAAAACACAATCCCTACACCACCCCCTTGCTCATATTTAGAACCGTCGAAGAACAAATACATATCTACTTTATTATTCGGTTCTTCGAGTTTGGGTGACTCTGACAATGCAAAGATTGCATCATCGAGAAGCTCTATGATGAGAGGTCTATGATCCTAAAGAGGAGCCTCTACCATTTGATCAACTATAACTTGACCTTTGATTGAATTTTGACTGATGAATTCTAGGTCAAATTTTATCAATAGCATGATCCACTTTGCGGTACGTGTGTTATGATATGTCTTGCTCATCATGTATTGCAAAGGATTTTGTTTTGATATTACATATGTCGTATGACTCAGCATGTAGTGGTGCAACTTCTTAGTCGTAAAGACCACTGCTAAGCATAAATTTTCTATATATGCATATCATAGCTCATAACTGACCAGGGTTTGATTGATGTAATATATCGCTTGCTCTTTGCCTTGCATGTTCTTCTGGGCTAACATGGTTCCCAGTGCAAAGTTTGTGGCAGATATATACAACAAAAATGGTACATCTAGTCTAGATGGAGCTAATAATGGTGATGATGCCAAGTATTATTTTATCTCGGAAAAGGCTTTTTGATAGTCCTCATCCTAATTAAATGGGACCCCCTTGTGTAGCAGTCAATTCATGGATCGATATTTATCCGATAACTACGCGATGAAGCGCTTTATGGATGCTACCTTGCCCTATAGGCTTCTTAATTCCTTGATGTTTTTGGGGAACATTTCTAATATAGCCTTGACCTTCACTAGGTCAACTTTGATCCCTCATTTAGAAATTATGAATCCCAAGAGTTTACCTGAAGTTACACCAAAGACACATTTCTTGGGGTTCAACTTGACATTGTGCTCTATCAGATGATTGAAGACTTTCCTTAGGACCTCGATGTGCTCTTCATGCAAAACTGACTTGGCTAGTAAGTCATTGATATAATCTTCTAATATTTTATGCATATAGTCATGAAAAATGTATGTCATAGCTTGTTGATATGTGGCACTAGAATTTTTGAGGCCAAATGGCATAACTTTATAGCAAAATGTTCCCCATGGAGTGGTGAAAGCGATTTTGTGTTGATCTTCGGGTTTAATCCAAATCTGGTTGTAACCAGAAAAATCATCCATGAGAGAAAGAATTTTGTGACCTGTAGTTGCATCTACAAGAGCATCGATATTAGGCAATGAAAATGAATCCTTGGGTGTTTCCTTATTGAGGTCCCTGAAATCCATGCATATGTGGATTCTTCCATCAGGTTTTTCTATGGGTACCATGTTTGATACCCATTTTGGATAGTCAATGGGAATTATGAACTCTACATCCAACAATTTTTGCAGTTCATATTTAACCATCAAGGCGAAGATTGGATGCATCTTCCTGAGTTTCTACTTAATTGGTTTCTTGGTAGGGTCCAATGAAAGGTTATGAGTAACCAGTTTTGGATCTAGACCCGACATATCCTTATAGGTCCAAGCAAAGATATCAGGTCTCTCTTTCAATAGAGGAATGAGGCTAGCATGCTCCTTAGGAGATAAGATCTCTCTGAATTTAACCTTCTTTGGATTGGTGGGATCATCGTTGATATCCACTTCGAAGGTTTCCTCTATTGACATATGCGATCCCTCCTCAAGCTGGTGAGGCATAGGGATCAAATGGATGTCATATGCTAGGTTCAAAGGTTCTACTGAATTAGGATCAACCTCAGTATGATAGACATCATATGCATATCCTGACACAAAATGGAATGGTTGTAGCATTTCTTCTTTGGGGAAGAAATCTTCAGGCTCTAGGGGTGAATTGATGCGATCGAAATCAATGGCCTCAGGATTGAGGTGCAAATATTTTGAAGGGTCAGATGGATTATGAAGTGGAGTGGTCAATTCGATGGAGACCATGTTGATGGAATGGAAGAAACCTCCAGGACCACGTGGATGAAACTCACTATCTCCTATTTACTCCCTCTACAGTATGGGGATCATCGGGTCTACTTTGGGAATAGACATAACAATTGGATCCTCAGGGGGAAGTAATTGCCTTAAGTTGGAAGGACCAAGAAAAGCTATATGATATATCTCTTCCAAATTCACTGGTCTTCTTTGGATGGGAGGACCTAGGAATATCGCATGATAAATTGGTTCCATGTCCACAGGCTCCCTAAGATGATGTAGATATCGAGGCCCTAGGTAGGCCATATCTATTTCATCCTCATATTCCTCATCATCTGAGAAATATTCACCATCATATTCTTCAAAATTGTATTCTAGATTTTCCTCCTCATAAATGGATTTTGCTTTAGACCTTTCTAAGGAGAGACCTGGATGGTAAACCAAAGGTGGTTATTATGTAACAATGGTCACAGGCCAATTATCCCTCCATGAGTGTGAAGGGTTTGGATGATAGGGATTCCAATCGACGTCATCCCCAAGACTAAGGTTCAAGTGATCTAGAGATATAGCTAATAACTCATCTTGACCTCTAATGTGATAACCTAGACCAAACCTATCAATCGATAATTGGTATTGCAGCTGATACGGAGTTCAATACCCTTGCTCAAATAAACCCAATATGTAACCATGCCAATGGTAACAATCAAAATAACAAAGGGTGTACTCCAAGTTTGATAGATAATGAACATTTACAACAAAAGGTTCATCATCATCTTCTTCCATGGGTGAGCGATCTACGAGTTGATCTAAACCTCCATAGATGAAATTTATCTAGTTAGGTGGCACCCCTAGTGGTACCACCATCCCAATAGGAAAGCGATGAGCTTGAGGCCTACCCATATCCTATGTAGATTCTATGATTGATGTAAAAGTTACATTCTACACTAGGTACTCAACTAACCCGAGGTTGACTAGGTGAATCATCACCTACGGTGTAGATGATGTGGTTGATGACATAGGAAAGGTGAGGTACCTCCTCAACTACATTTTGTGATTTTTCCTCCTCCATAGGATTTGGAATCTTGGTAGTTGCTATGTTGGGGATTACCCTAGGTTCCTTTTCACCCAACACTACTTTTAGCTTCTGGTCATTCTTTAGCTTTGTCGATGTTGTAGGCTTTTTAGAAGCAACTATTGTGTTAGGGGTTGGTTGTGGTGTCGACGTAGAAGGATCGATGCACATTAACTTTGACTTACCCACTAAATGTTTGATAGGATATGTAGGTCTAATATCCAAGTGGGTGGATGGGAGGATGAAGTCTCTTGGCAAGTCAACCTGATTGACATATTTGAATGGCTCTTCATCTGAAGGGACCACATGTACTTGTCCCTCGTGCACATACTTGATGCATTGGTGCAAGATCAAGGGGATGCAACGCATGTCCCTTATCCATGGCCAAACTAGGAGAATGTTGTACTGCATAGCACCCTCTAGAACATGGCACATCACCAGGATGGTTTTTAGCCCAACCTGAATAGGAAGGACTATTGTGCCTACTGTCGAGCACAACGTATTGTTGAAAGCTTGCAGTATAAAGGTTGAAGGTATGATATGAGACTTAGGCAAATTCAGATGTCTTAAGGCCTTTATGGTTATTATGTTGATTGACAATCTATTTTCAATCAAAACCCGCTTGAAAGGAGTGTGGTTCACATACACAATGATATGTAGCGGTGGGTCTGCTATATCAGTGGAAACTATCTTGATTTCATGATCATAAAATTGGACCATAGGTTCCTGGAACTGTTGCACATGCCCCACAAAGTTAGTGAAAGCTTTAGGATCTTGGGGTTGAACTTTAATGGCTCTTAATATGTCCATTAGCATCTCCCTATGCCTAGGAGACTGTTGTATGATCTCATATATTGACAATTTTGTCGAGGCTGTCTGTAGACTCTGGATGAGTCTATTCCTAATTGTTACCACTGGTCTTGTTGGTGGGCCTGGCAATGGGTTTTGCGCTGGCCTTTTCTGAGGTGCAGCTTGAATTCAAATGGGTGCTGTAGGAGGATCTGGTTGGTTATACCTCCTATTTCTTGTGACCACATTCACCATACCGACAAATCCTTGAGTAGGCAGATCAATCTACACTTGGTTGACTTGTTCGACATTATTCCTTGGTGGCTCATGATTCGGCAAGGGATCTTTGAAGATTCCCATATTTTGGTTGTTTGATGCCAAGGGGTTATCAATTAGAAACTCATTCCTATCGATTATATTTTGCACCACATATTTAAAACCATGGCACACTTCGATGTTGTGCCCCTTTTGTCGATGGTATGGATAGTAATGATCTTCCCTATATCCTTTCGATTTAGGGCGATTAGGATCGAGCAATTGAACTTTGGGTAACTTTAAGGCCTTGGCCTCACACAATTGATTGAATATTGATGCCAAAGTCTCAGACAATGGCGTAAATTAGTGAGGTGGGCGATGTTCCTTATCTTTGCCCTACTTTTTATTGCATTGATTGTACTACGTAGGGGGTGGTTGTACCTGATAATTTTGCAGTTGCTGGATTTTGTCCCCCTTTTGAAGGTTTAACATGACTTGATTTACATGTGCAGGCTTGGCCTGATGATTTTGATTCTTCATGTTCTTATTGTTCCATTCCTTATTTGTCCGGAGTTTCAAGTCTCCTTCTTGCAACTTGATATCCTCTATGACTTTGGCTTGCACCAAGGCCTCTTCAAATGTTTGGTACTACTGTAGTTGTAGCAATAGTGAAATGTGCTTCACGCAGCTCTTAGTAAACATTCATGTCAACTCTATAGTTGGGATGGAGAATAGAATTTTAGCCATCAATTTCCATAGTCCATTACTGGTTCATCATCGTATTACTTTAGAGCAACCAAATCGGATAGATTGGTCTTCTTATTGATACCAAATGAAAAGTGTTCAAGAAATGCATTTGCCAGCTATTTGAAACTAGTGATGTTATACCTCTTCAATTGATTGTACCATTCCAAGGCTGGGCTTGAAAGGATTATCACAAAAGTTTGTAGCAATAAGGCATCATTGTTCTAAATCTGAAAACACGAATTCATGAAGCTAGTCATATTTTCCTGTATGTCATCATCACCTTGAAACTTGTCTAGCTTAGGCATATCGAAATGTTTGGGATATGTCGAGCTAGGGACTAAGGGACACAAAGGCTGATTATGAATCTTGTTTAGGGTAGGCTTTTGATAAGCCATCCCCTATTTCTCAATAGCTTTGATTTTCTTAGCGAGGACTCTGTACGATTGAGAGGATATGATTTCCTCTTCTCTAAGTGACCTCTATGGTGCAAGCAGAGGTAAATTTCTCTTAGACCGAGATGGACGATTGTGCTCATCATCCACATCTATAGAGGAGGGCTCATGATATTGTTGATCTTGTTCATCCCCCTCTGATTCCTTGTACTGACTATGCCCAGGTTGGTCTAGCGTTTGATGTTGTTGTTGCCTTGGAGTATGCTAGGATGTATGATGAGTACGATTCTCAACTTGCCTAGGGTGCAACTCTAGATGTGATATAGTACGTCTAGTGTGACGTTGCTCCCTATATTCACTATTAGGAGGTAGATTAGCTCGATCTAACCTATCCTCTCTCTTTTCATGCTCCTTCTGGTCGAGGATGCATTGTTCCTATAGGTGTTGCTCATATAAATATTACCGAAGTAATATTTACCATTGAGTGTCCTCTTTTTCGAGCCGCTCATGCTCTACGTGCACATCTTCCAACTGATCTTGGAATATGTGCTATCTTTGTTCTAAATCAAGCCTACATGTTTGATCTGCAAGATCAGTTGTGTAGGGTCTTTGACTTTGTAATTTTGTGCGAGGAGCCTTATGAGTATGATATCCAATGGATTGGTCTACCACACTCTTACCTTTATCTGTAAAGACTGCATTGGTGTTGTGTTGATGCCTTTGTTTTATGCCCGCATGCATGGATGGGGCATGTGTGCTACGAGAGAATTTTGAACATTCTCCTTGTGCATAGGTATGCCTCTCTCTATCCTCACTACATGTACTCTCAAAGTGAGAGTGAGTAGTAGAGGTCCTACACCCTAATATTCCTAGCACTTGATCTAGTCTGTTGAGTTGACTAGTTCTCCAAGGTTGGTTAGGAGGCGTACCATTGACTCCAATAGTATTGAGATATATTACAAACCTTCCAGGTTCATTGTGATTTGGAGTCTTTGTGGGTCTGTGATCTGACACAACCCTTTCATCTTGCCCCTCATTGGGTGGATCTTGTCTATGCCTATCTTGTGATGGTGGGGGTCTTGAACCACCCTCAATTCTATCATGAGAGGAATGTGTATTACGTCCTCTAATTGGGGTATTTTGATGAGAACCCCCATGAGTTGAGTTATCACCTCTAATGCTAGTTGAACGTCATTCAGAAGCATTCTGTGTAGGAGGTTCAATATCATTGCTCTGTGTGTGGATTGGGGCCTCGATTTCCACCTCGATCATGGTTTGAGGGCGGTGGCCCCATGTGTTAACCATGATTTGTGAATTTATCTCGTATGTAATTTTTAAGGAAAACAAAGTATACAAAGTGTTTATCTCATTTAAATTTTCTTTGTGTATCCTAAAACTATTTAGTGCATTTTGATTTGTTGAGTATATAGTCTAACTCTTATCATGTTTTTGCAATTGTTGATGATACTCTTAGATTGTTAAAATGTTTTCACCTATATACTCACACATGCTAGAATATGGGAGTGAAATCCATACTCGACGAGGTAGCATAGGTACTACCAACCCTCACCCAACACACCATAGTTAGCTATACATCCTCCAAAGAGGATGCATGCTATTTTCTGTGGATAGGACAGTTCTTGGGTTGGCCTTGGCCACGGATGGGTCCCGATGATACAATGTCAGACGAGCCAACCGAGTGGTAATAACTTCCACTATTGGTCTCGATCAATGGGTTGGATGTGAGAGCCCAATGCCACTGATGTTTACTTTGAATCATGGTGTGTGTGTTCCTTTTAATTTTACATTAATGAAAGATGCATCAAGAAGCATTCATGATTCTTTTCTCTATATGCCTAGAAAATAACGTTTAATTTTTAGAGAAATGCAAAACTAGATGATCTTGAATTTCAGAGTATGCAATGCAAAATTATCATGAAATTAGCCTTTAATCAGGCCTCAAGCAAGTAAACTCTAACACACATTCTACATAGTGGCCGTTGTTCTATGTAGCAGGCAACAGTCTTGATCACTAGATAGAAAAGCAATAAAAAATTCTAGTCGTTGGAGACTAGGGTAGCCAACATAACTGGTCATTGTTCCTAGCAGTGGCTAGCAGAAAACATAGTATTTTCCAAATTTATCCTTAAATTTCTCTATGTTTACTATTTAAAATTTTTAATTTGCATTCAACAGATAAAATACATATAGAAAACGTGAAAATACAGAGAAATCCAACTAACCTAAAATCCTCATTCGATGATGAAACAGGTTGCTTACTATTTTACCATGTTCTCTGCTAGTCATTGTTTCTCGGGGAGGCTAGGATGCTAGCCATTGTATTCAACCTCGACTAGGACTATTAGCCATTGTTAACCAGAGTAGTTGGTACCTACACATAAAAAACACAGCAAATCAGTAAATGCAACAAAAAATGTGAGGTTTTCGTCATTATAGCCACTGAAAGAGCCTTAAAATTCTAACAACTAATGCAATATGATATCAAAAGGACAAGATTAATAAAATAACCAAATGCAAAAGAGGAAAGTAAAAGAATGTGCCCATATTTATTAATAATTGTGAATCTCTTTTACAACAAGGTTACAAGAACATCCCTCTTAGGGATTGACCATTGTGATACATATTACAATCCACAACTCATGTGGTAGATGCCTTCAATAGACTCTTAAGATCTTCATAACTTTTCTTGAGGGCTTACTAGGATGCCTCCTTCTCCAATGTCAAGAGGTAGGATCTTGAATGATGCTTTGTCTTTGAGATATCTATCACCTACATGCAAGGAAACAACAAAGCACATTAGTAGCACATGAAGCCTCTCATGATGAGGCTGATTTCCAAGAAAATGTATGAAATATAGCAAATGTGTAAAGAAAGCATGAACATGCATAAAGATGCATAAAGTTGCCTACAATATTGATAAATAAGCATGAAGCATAGCTTAAAACATATAAAGGAACCTAAAGATGCATGTAATCTTGTATATTGAGCATAAAGGAACCTAGTATATGAAAGCATGTAAAGTAATGCATGAAGTACATAAATGTAAGCAAAGATACCTATTAATCTGCTAATAAACCATGGAAATGCATGAAATGTGACTAATCTAGACTAGATAAAGCTAAATGAATGCTAAGAAATGTAAATCTATAGCTAAATCAAATAATTAAGCACATCAAACCCTAGTCGTTGATGCTCATAGTAGCTGGCTCTGCTAGCCATTGTTGCATATAGTAGCTAAGCATGCGGGATGCTGTTGACAATAGCAACCACGGGAAAAGTATCCTTCTCTTGAAATCAGGTCTGTGGATGCTCAATTTCTTTGTGGAATTGATGATCAAGGATCATCGGTGTGTCCAAACACAAATTTATGGGTGAATTATTATGAATTCATAATGGATTGGTGTGAAATGGTAAGCTTGCTCCTCAAGTTTTTGGAAACTCCATTGCTTCAAATGCAAGTGTCATTCTCTAAATGGACAACATCTTGGTACTCCTCAGGGGTTGCAAATGTCTCTCCAATCTAGTAGGGCTTCGCTACATTCAACTTGTCTCTCTCTTTACCTATTTGGGGGGTCTATAAAAAGACTCCAAATCCCAATCTTGGCTTCTCAAGGAAGCCAAGATCAATAATTATTTGGCCTAAGTAGTTGGAAGGAATCCTCTGGAAGCTTTCTCACCCAAAATCGCCCCAAAACCATTGCAATTTTAGTTGTTGCAACTGATTTTTCTTGGCTCAAGAAGACCAAGTTTGTTATAGGTCTAGCCATTGTTGCTCAACGGGCTAGGACCCTAGTCATTGTTGTCATCAGTGACTGAGATCTTAGTTGTTGATGTCATCAGCGACTAAGGCTGAATAGGACTAGCCTACCCTAAATGAGTGATTAGAATCACTGCTTAGCCTTGGAAAGGTCCAAGATCATTCATATGGTCTGCAAAGGTGCCCATATGAGTAGTCTCCTAAACATGACATGTTTTAGGTGTCTACATTATTCTTATTTTGAACCACATATCAGATATCTAATGTTCTTTCATCTCATATCAAGACAAGTTCATAATAGTTCATATAATACAAGACGTGTAGCAACATACAAGTCCATCAATATATGCAATATTCATATATATATATTATGTTACACCAATTATGATAATTTAACAATAAAACAACATACTTCAAGCATAAAAACATTTTATACATTACAACAATCAATTTAGAAAAGACCAGACTAACAATTGTTCCATTTTTACATAATATTGGTCCATTCAACCTCATGAAAACATAACTTTAACTAAAGACAAGATGCATTAACATGAAAGCTAATAGGTCATGGTTCAATTGTTTTCACTAGGTAAAGTTCAATTTATGCATTCAAGGGAGTCATTTAATTATTTTCTATTGTTAAAAATCTTGAAACAAGGTTCTCTCTCTCATGGTGCAAAAACTAAGGAAACTAAAGTCTAGATCATCTAAAGACTTTACCATTTACAATTTTATACCTACATTCATTCTGGTACTAAAATGGTTCAATCAACACATCAACTTCATACTCTACTATAGTTTAACTCAACCATTTTTTACATGTTATAAGGGTTGTTTTGAAGAGTAAGGCCTTTTAAAGATTTATTAAATTTCTAATGATACATATTTACAACATACCAAACCCTTCAAGCGTATCTCATTTTAGCAAGAACGAACCAAAAGAAAATTATTTTTCTATTAACTAAGGGATCTTTAACACCAAAATAAAATAACTTCCTTTGATTTCATTCAATGAGAGACATTGAGGTTTTCCCAAGTTAATCATACATCAATCTCTACTGTAGACATCCTCACAACTAACATTTGATAGAGAGTTGCATTTGCTAGAGGAGAGGAATCAAAATGTGAGAATTGTAGACTTGATTTCATAGGAGTTGCAATAGGCTTGCAATATTCTATGTGATATTTATCAAGGATATTCTTTGCATATTTTCTTTGTGAAACAAATATATGATGATAGTTCTACTTTACCTTCAGTCCTAGGCAATAGTGTAATAATTCAATATCAGTCATGTGAAAGGATTTCTTCAAGTTTTCCTTTGCAACTAGAATCATTTTTCAAAACTTCTTGTGATGAAAAAATCATCTACTTACACATTAATGAAAATAATTTCCCCCCCTTGTTCTTTGTGATACAAATGTGGATCATACATATTTTTTTTAAAACCATGCTTTCCAAAATGTTCATCTATCACTATATACCATGCTCGAAAAGCTTGTTTGATACCATATAGATTTTTGACCAACTTACATACCTTCTTTTCTTGTCCAGGTATGATGAATCCTTCTGGTTGGGTCATGAAAACTTCTTCTTTTAAGTCCCCATTGAGAAAGGCACTTTTTACATCCAATTGATGAATTCTCCATCCAAATTGTACGACTAGTGAAAAATAATTTTGATGGATTTTATTTTTGTTGTAGAGGCAAATGTTTCGTCATAATATATATATATATATATATTATTTTTTTGCATACCCCTTTGTTATAAGTCATGCTTTGTGTATGTCAATATTTCCATCTAATTTATATTTGATTTTAAAAATTCATTTGCATCAATAACCTTTTTCTTTGATGGAAGATCAAAAAGATCCCAAGTCTTGTTTTGCAATAGTGCTTGATATTCAATGTTAACAATATTTTTCCAAGCATTAGACTAAAGGTATTCTTGTACTGAATTTGGATTAATTATACTCATTAGGAGCATGTTTTGTGCATTGTGAGTCATACTCCGTGTTCTTGGTCTTGTAGAAGAAGCGTCTAGGATTTCATATATCCCAAATTCTCTCTATGTATTAGTGTACCACTTGGGTATTTTTTATATGCTATGGTTGAGTAGATTTATCTATTTCATAATTGATGTCATTGAAAATTTCTTCAATAGTAATTTCTTCATTTTCATCACTTTCAATCATTACTAGAGTTGAGTTAGATAAAGATTCTTGCGATGGCAGTGAAGGTGATTTTTCTTATTCATCAAAGACAACATCACAACTAATAAATAATTTCTTTGTATCTAGATGAAATAATCTATAGGCTTTTGATTTATCATTGTAGCCTAGTAGGATGCATTGTCGAGATTTTCCATCCAACCTATATCTTCTTTTTTGGGATATGCATACAACCAAATACTATTGTTTTGGTTCATCATTATATGTTATACAACCAAATACTCAAATATGAGATATTGATGGTTTTTATTCACTCCATGCTTCTGGAGTGATATGCTCAAATGATGTAGTGGGGGCACGATTGAGTAAGTAAACTATTGTATGTACTGTTTTTACCCAAAAAGAGTGTTCAAGTTGAGAATCCTTTAACATACTTTGTACCATTTCCATAATTGTTCTATTTCTTCTATGTTTTTCAATACCATTTTGTTATGGTGAGTAGGTAGTTGTCAACTATTGTTGAATGTCATGTTTCTTCAAAAATGCTAAAATTTCATTATTGGTAAATTTCCCCCTCAATTTGAGCAGAGGACATGTTCTTGTGGAAGTATCTACTTGGGTCTTAAATTTTTGAAAGTAGAAGAAAGCTTCATATTTGTTCTTCAAAAAATATACCCACATTTTTTTAGTATGATCATCAACAGAGTTAAAAATATTTTGACCCATTGTAACTTGGAGCCATGGGTCTGCACAACTTGGTATGGATCAAATTAAGAGATAACTTGGCTTGATGCTTTGTAATCTTGAAGGGAGCTTGATGTTGCTTCCTACTTAAGCAAAAAGAACAAATATGTGTGGAATTATATAAAGAAGGAAGACCTTCAACCATATTTTTGTTTTGTAATGCAATAAGGTGGTCATAACTTAGATGACCATATCATCGATGCTAGAGTGATGCAAATATATTGGAGTTGATGACTAATGCTATGTTATGATGAATTGTGTGAAGTTCAAACATATTTTATTTTCCTTTTCCATACGTAATAATATTATAGTTTTTATTTTTATCATGAATAAAGCATACCTTGGATCATTGTTGCTCATAAAACTCAACCTTCAAATTGTGGTCAATAATTGATTGATGGAGAGTAGAGTCTTGGTGGGTCTTGGAACATATAAGACTTCTTTGATCTTATATGTGTGATCCAAGCCATAACTTTACATCACATTTACCTTTTATGTAATAGGATGTGTCAACCCCTAAAGGGACTTTTCGTACATGTCTAGAGTAGTTTAAATTTGTAGACCAATATTTTTGTCCTATCATGTGTTTGGTTGCTCTAGAATCAACATACCAAACATCATTGAGTTGACTTTGTTCAACATGTGCAAGACATACATGCTATTTTCCTGTCTTTTCTATTGCTAATGAATATATATATATTTTTTTAGAAGCGAAAAACCCCTTGTGGGGCTGCCTTGGTCTAAGAGACCACGAACAGGGCGTTCTACACTGTCAAAGTCACCCGGCCCTGCCCGCACCAACATTATCAATTGGATTTTGGGTACCCAATTCAACTTTTTGGTAGGGTGGAGATTCGAACCTGGGACCTCCCTTGGAGGATTTCCCTCTCCTCTCCAACTCACCTACAACACCTGGGTAAATTTATTTTTCAATTGAGGTCTTATACCTATTTTGAATTGTTGCTTCCTTTTTGTTAGGGATACTTGTTCTTCTTCACCTATTGTATGTGAGGCTTCTACTTTTTGAAGTAGGTTCACCAACTTTTCAAAAGTTGGTGCTTGTTCAATTATATTTAATCGTGTTACAAAAAACAATGTACTTTGATGGGAGATATCTCAAATTTGGAAGTAATGTTTCATCAGATACTTGATTTCCTAATTACTTGTGATGATGCTCATAACTTAGAAATTATCCTCATGAAAGTTTTTAATTTTTCTCCACTCTTCAGCTTCAAACAATGGAGTTGGCTTTGGAGGAATAGAATTTGATATTGATTATTTGCTTCAAAGACTTTTTATATCTTCTTGCATGCATATTTGGTCATGGTTGAATCTCGAATGTATTTTTGCACTTCATCTACTACTCTGAACATGATGATTAATCTTGTATTTATATTTGCCTTGTTAAATTTTATTTGGTCTTCATTTTTTTTTAGGATGGGTAATGGTCTTGTCTACTACTTGTCATACTTCCTCAAACTCAAGTTGCATTATAAGCTTGGTTTTATGTGTAGCATAATTATTCCCCCTTAGTAGTTGGGAATTAGACAGTAAGAACTTTGGTGACCCACTAGCCGTAGTAAAATTTCACAAAATTTAAATATATTTTTTTATTTAATCTGCCTCAAAAATCCTTTTTGATGAGTATATATAAGCCTATAGTCAAATTTTAATTGATGCTTCAAAATTGTGAGACTAGTGTCTCATCAAGCAAAACATAATAACTAAAGAGATGTTTCCTTCTCTAAGGAATATTTTTTGGAATCTTTTCTTTTAACCTACAATTTTAATAAAGGAAATAATAGACCTTTATTTTCTTTCACTTCTCTATTTACCACCAATATGGAATATATTTTATGCACTTTTGGACTTCGCACGTCCAAGTTTGCATGCAAACGTACACTTTGATTTTTCCTTATACCAGGTTACTCGAGTAATACTCTAAGTGTAGAGTTCGCTTCTCATAAGAGGGGGGAATATTTTATTTTTGGCACACCTTTTCTTGGTGAGCATAGATTTTAATTAGAATTCCCACTCTGTTGTTGTTAATTCACTTTTCCTTTTTGTTTGGTGAATGTTGGATTTAGTTTGTCTCTTCAACATTTTGCTCTTTATTTCCCTATTGTGTTGAAAATTTTAAAAATAAATGCCTTATCTACGTGTCTTCAAAAGTGGAGTTGAGCACTCAAATCATGCTCGTAGGAGTGTATAAAGTATCTTTCTTTATGCCTAGGTTTGAAGAGAGTCTCTATATGCTTTTTGCTTTTTCATGGGTCATCTCTTTTATTTGCTTTCTACTCCTTTGTGGGTCAGCTCTTTCTTGAGCGTCTTACTATCAATAGTGATTTTAGATGTTCTTTATGTTATCTAGTTACAACCCTCCGTTAATGTTGGAAAATTTCACGTTTTCTAGTTCTTGTTTGTATCCAATCATGATGAGTGACACCAAATTCAAAATATTATTCTTCCATTGCTCTCATAAATGGTCAAATCATGTTGATGTTTCCAAGCCACAATAGATGTATACTAGAAAATATTATGTGGTCAAGTTGCAACAAGTTATAGATTGGATATTTTTTCTTTTCCTTTCATTTTTTGTTCGAATTTGGAGGCTTTTTCTTGTCAAGACATTCTTCCTTCTTGTCATGCTCACCAATGTAAAGTTTTGTGGCTATATATTGTAGTTCACTTTCTAATTTGTTGAAACTACAGGTTTCTCGTGACTAAACAAACATTGGAAGTAAGTTATTTTAGGCCAAAGCTTTCACACATGCCTTATTGAATTGCATTTTGTATGTATATGTCCTTAAGCACCTTGTGAATGCCAATCACACTATTCTTACACATGAGCTCTAAGTTTTGATGCTTGTTCCAGAGTTGCATTTCAATGGCAATTCAATTTTGATGAATTTATTCACTTTGTCATGTTCCTTTGGAATGTTTATCTCTATGGATTATACCTTTGCCTTAACAAAATACTTCTACAACTTGATTTCTTCAATTTTGCTTTCTTTGCTTAGAGTTCAAAGCCATTGTTTTGAAGCAATTTTCTAACAATTTTTAAGGAGCTCTTATGACTTCCTTATTTTCGTGTACTTTTTTAAGGAGCTTCTATGGCTTCCTTAACTACTTGTTATTTTTAATGAGCTTCTATATCTCACTTAATGCCTTTTGAAATGGAAATTGATTATTTAGTGGAAACTTATGACCCCTTTCCTTTTTGTTGAACTTGACCTTGTTCTTACTTGTAGTTTTGTGACCTTATTGATATTTAGAAGGGATTTATATCCTTTTTAATGCTTGAAGGATTTTATCTTTTTGGTCTTTGGCAAGGGTTTTCACCCTAAGACCTTTGAATCTATTGTGGATTTTTGCTTCATGAAGATGATAACCTCTCTTTTGAGATTTATCTTTAAACTATCTTATACAAGGTAATTTTACCCTTGAAACTTCTTTTCTCAAATGAAGTGCTCTTTGTGGCTTCTCTATGTTGAATCTATAGGAGGATTAGAAGGAGATTTCTTCTTCCTTCTACTTACTTTGATACCACATGTTAAAACTTAAAGCTTCAATGATCATATTACAAACATGAAGGGTATTTAAATACAAAGGTTGCCCAAATATGGCATAACCATCTTCATCTAATCCTATAACTACATGTATCCCTTAGTAAACCTCACAAACCATGTGTTGAGTGGTTACTCAACTTACATTCACATTAATCATGATGTAATAATTCTTAAAACCATCTTGTTCAAAATAGAAATCTTGTTTGATTCAAGTTTCTCCATGCATGGGATGATTCTTAAGGATTTTATGTATTGTTTCCACCAAGGCTTCAACTTTTGAGGTAGATGAAAACATTCACCCAATCCCTTCTCTGCCATCCTTCTCCTCTCAGAACACCATATAAACATCAATAAGAGAAAATGGAGGCAACTCAAAAGAAAATTCTTAAGCATGCATAAGGCATTGCCTATGATCCCTACTTAGGGTGTCTTCCATCATTCCCTCTTCATTTTTTAAATATTAATTTAAATATCGTTTCCTTCTAAGTCTTGGGGTCTCTAGGGTAAAAACATTCATCTAAAATATTGATAAAATGTGTTAAGTTCTAAGCCCTTCTTTTCAAAGTATATAAGATGACAAACAAGAAACACCGATTTGTTCATATGAAAATTATGGATCCATGCTTTCATGCACTTTCTTTAATAAGGATCAAATAACTTGTTTTATAATGAAATAGACAGAGTGGGGATATATTCAATTGAACATAATCATTATAGTTTATTTCAAGTCATGACAAAATGCCATCACTAAATGTTAATTTTTATTAATCCAACAAAGATATCAAAATGTAAGACATCATAGATCTAGTGTATGTGTGTTCTCTCTTTGTATCATTGTTGAAAATATCTACAACCCTCTCCATGATGGTACTCTTCCTAGCTAGATCTTGAAGAGGGTAGCTTGTCAAACACTTAAATAGGAATTTGATTGTTAATCAATTTTATAGTAAAAATAAATATAATAATGACAATAATAATTTCAAATCATATATATTCCAACTAGACATCTATGTTGAGTCATCATGTCATGACATTTCTTTTTAATTTTCAAAAACAAAAAATAAAAATAAATTTTGAAATTGGGATATGACTCATAGATGATCTTGAAAGGAACTAATTGTGTGATGTTTTGTATTTTTGATAAAAAGAGGGGTAAAATTTTTATTGAAATCAAAAAAACATACAAGAGTCAAGAATCATATTACAACAAAACTACCTCATCTAGGCATATCAACTTTCAATAAACTAGTAAGAGTTTGAGAGCATGCTAAAGGAAGTTGATGCCACTCCCTAACACTCCAACCTTCTTGAAATTCATAGGTCCATTTAGCCAAACAATCAACAACACCATTCCACTCCCTTGGAATATGAGTAAAAGCGATGAACTCCATATGACAACGAAAATGAAGAATCTGCCTAACCACCCTGCCAACCTCCAATTAACATTGGTAAGATTACAAGTATTCAACAAATTAATGATAATTTGAGAATCTGATTCACAAATTATCCTGCGCCAACCCAAAGCATATCCTTGCTCCAATGCATAAAGAACAAGGGCTTTCATATAATTATTGGTATGCCTTCCTTTAAAACATGAGAAAAAGAAACATACCACACCACTGCAATCACGTCCCACTCCACCAATACCAACATTTTTAGGATTATCTCTTGAAGACCCATCAGTATTAATCTTAAGAACCCCCTAGGAGGGGGCTACCATCTGCCATCTCTTTGCACCCTGTTATTGAATCCCCTCATGCTAAAAGAAATAGTAGCACATGGACCAGACACTATCAAACCCAAACCATGCATAATATGGATCTCCACTATGTTCATAGGAATATTAATCTGACATTTAGTAGACAGTTTCCTGGATCATTCTCAAAATTCTTTGGCAGACTTGAAAAACATAGAGGTTTCTCCCTTGAAAAATTCTTCGATTTCTTTCAAGCCAGATTTGCCAAAAGATGCAGGAAGGACCAATATGTCAAGCAACTTGTAAAAATAAGACCTTAGCGGAGGCCTTCCCAAACTCCTCCAAAAATTCAAAAGAGAAGAAGAATGAACACAAGACTGTTTCCACACACCCCACCACAAATGCCAACGCTGACGCGCAAAACCACATTGAAGAAGCACATGACCAACAAATTCGTCACTATTCTCACATAGGAAACAAAAAGAAGGGTCATGAAAACCTCTCTTATGAAGGTTATCCCAAGTGAGACATCGATTACGAGTGGCAACCCACAAGTAAAAATTGCACTTAGGCCATGCAAATTTATTCCACACTTGCTTCCACCAAGGAACTTCCTCAGTACCATAACACTGGCGATCCAATTCATGATATCCAGAGGCAACTAAGAAAATCCCTATATTGTCCTAACCCCAAGCCAACACATCATCATCTTGCGAAGAAGAGCATTCTCTAGAAGCTAGAATGTGTGACAACTCCTCTCTATCCTCCATAGAGCCTCCAATAGGCCATTCACTGGGATCTCTCCATTGGAACATTTCCATCTAACCAATTCTCTAAACAACTTTAAAATCCATCACTCTAGACCAACTAGCAGCCAAAAAATTTTGAGCAAGACCAAGAAGATGAGGATACTCATATAAAATAGTAGGAAAACCATCCCAAGAATCATGCCAAAAAAGAACCTTAGAGCCTTTATGACAAATCCAAAACATTCGTTGTTTGATAAGAGAATCTCCCTTCTTTAGAGTGTTCGAAGCAAAAGAACCTTTCCCAATCAAGCTATAACGAGGAAGCTCATCACCTTCCACCCCACGGAGATATTTATAAGAAAGAATTTTAGCCCAAGTTTGGTCATGATTAGTACACCAGCGCCAATAAATTTTGGCAGCCAAAGCTTGCCCATAAAAAGAACTCAGGCAAAGACCCAAACTGCCCTCTTGTTTAGGTCTACAAAGAGACTCCCATTTCACCAAACTCCATTTAGAGGATTCCAAATTACCAACCAACAAAAATCTCCATGAAAGAGAATCAAGATCATGAAAAAAACTTGTTGGAGGAACCTGAATTAAACACCTGTACACAGGTAATGCTTGAACCACAGATTTGAGAAGCAAAACCCGGCCAGCAAAAGACAACCATCTATAAGTCCAATGACTAACCTGAGTACGAAATTTCTCCAAAATGTTGGACCAAACACTCCGAGGTAGAGGACCAATAGAGATAGGAATACCCAAGTACTTAAAAGGAAGAACTCCAACCTAAAATATGAGAATCTCAACAATTCTGGCTAGAATACGAGGATTAGTATTAAAGAAAAAATGGAAGATTTAACCTCATTAATCTTCTGCCCAAAAGCAACCAAGTAAATTTCTAGAATTCTTCTAAAATTAGTTGCCTCCCTAATATAAGCAACACCAATCAAAGTAGTATCATCAACAAACTACAAATAAGAATACGCAGGAAAATTACTACCCAACCTCCAACCATGAAGCAGACCTTGATTCATGTGAGATTTTAACAACCTACCCAAACCCTCAGCCATAATTATGAACAAGTACGGAGACAAGGGATCACCTTGACGCAAACCTTGCGAAGCATTAAACAAAGAAGAATGATCTCCATTAATAAGAACATAAAAAGATGGAGTTGTAATACAACTTATAACCCAATTAATCCACATAGGATCAAACCCAAAGGCTGTAAGAATTTTTTGAAGAAATGACCATCGAACCCTGTCATAAGCCTTAGCCATGTCAAATCTCATAAACATAGCTTATATGCCTTAGCCATGTCAAGTCTCATAAACATAGCTTATATGTGACTATTTTTTCTCCAATCAAGTTGTTACTAAGATGATGTAGTGTATTATTTGACACCTTTTCTTTGACATAAGAGCAATATTTGTCGTTTCATCTCTGGCTAGATTTTCTAAATCATATTCTTGAAGTATATTGACCAATTCATCAATGGATATGTTTCCTTCTTTGTCATAAAAGCATTATTTGTCATTTCATCTCTGGCTAGATTTTCTATTTCATACTCTTGGAGTATATTGACCAATTTATTAAAGGATATGTTTTTGTTTAGCACTTGAAGTGAAATAAGTAAAGTTTTAAACATTTTTGGAAGTGCTCTTAATGTAACTTAAGAAGAATTTTTTTTCTACTTTTTCTTTCATAGTTTGTAATTAAGCTTTTAATTCTACTACCCTTCAAAGAAAATGTTCTATACTTTCTCCATTATAAATCTTTAAAGTATATAATTGTGATTGCAAGTACAAAATGGTTGTTTTATTCCTTCATTAAAATATTGTATAATTTTTTTCACACATTTTTTGAAGTTTTTGGTTCACTTATGTGTTCTAATATACTAAATGTGATTAACATAAGAGCATTTACATCATCATCTTTAAATTTTTATTTTCCAATTGTATCTTTGAAAATGGCTTTTGTTCCATATACCACTTCTCAAAACTTTTCAACAACAAATATAGATCTCATCTTGTTTTTCTAAAGTAAAATTAAAATATTTTAAATGTTAAAATTCTTAAAATAATTTTTTATATTTACCATTATTTTGTAAATTTTAACTCCAATAATTTTTCAATCTTACAAGTTCAATATTTCATTTTTCAATTTTAAATTTCATTATTTCATAAACTTTTGTCTCCCTTCAATTTAATTATTTAATTTTTCACTTCTTTAAATGTTTAATTCATTTGCTTGCTTCGTCAATTCAATTTTTTTTTCTTATATCTCCCGAATTAACTTTTCTTCTTCCTTCCTATAACATGTTCTTCCTCCAAAAATTAATCTTCTTATTACTCCTCTTTAATGCCTTTTTATATATAAATTAATCTTCCTATTACTCCTCTTTAATGCCTTTTTATATATCAAATTAACTTTTCAGTTTATAACATAATGAGGCGGAACATGCAAGCAGAAAAGTTTAATGCCTCTTTTTAATTCGGCGTATGTGCCAGCACAAAGATTCACACTTTTGACAATACTGCGTAGTGTTACAAAACAAACTTTTTTTTAATCACACACAATTTTACACAAAAATTATAGACTTTTTAGAAAGAAACCAAAACCTCTCTTGGTGTCGCTGGCTTGCTTTAGAACCGCAGTCTATCATCCGGTCTATGTTCATTCCACGCAGTCTATCATCCGGTCTATTTTCATTCCACGCACACCGCAATTCCAGTTCACTCTCGCTCGCTTCCTCGCTTGGACATCCCTTTCCTTCTCCGAAGAGTCACCGCACCTGTTCACTTGAGCGTGCTTCCTCATGGCTTATGTAGTTTATACACTTCAAGGGTCTACCGCCGGCTTCGAGTTGCGTCTTTAGCGGTTTTTAAATTAGGAAGCAGAGGGGTTTTAACCCGTACTTTTATTCTGAAACTGTTTTATTCTTTGACAGTTTCAGAGTGGTTTTTAACCGTTAGTTTTATTCTTGGACAGTTTCAGAGTGGTTTTTAACCCTTAGTTTTATTCTTAGACAGTTTCAGAGTTGTTTTTAACTCATAAAGTTTTGTTTTAGCTCATGGTCTTAGGCAGTCTCCTTGAAATGTATTGGTATTTCAGCCTCCTGGAAATGTATTGGCATTTCAACCCATGGTCTTATTTTTAGGTGTTGAGGATGCCTATAACTACTTTGTAAAAGTGCAGAAAATATGCACCTCCCATTTTATAATTATGTTTGCACTAATATCTGAAAAGTAGGTTTAACAATCTCTTTAGTCTTCACATATTCTCTTCCAACAAACTTTCAAAAAGCCTTTTCTCCTCTGAATCTCTGCTCCAGAATACAGTCGCCTCTGCGTTCTCTTCTCTTCTCCTCTCCGAATGTAGTTGTCCGCAACGTTCTTTCGAACTTCTCCTCCTCCACTTAACGCTCTCTCTCTCCAGGCTTGTCCAAATCTCTTCTCCATGCAATCCGTCCACATCAGTTTTTTGGTTTTTTTTTAACCTCCCCTCAATGACATGAACAAAAAATAACTAAAAATCTAGACAACCATCAGACAATTTACATATACAGATGCGAGAGATCACCATTAATATCTTGTTTATAGAACGACTCATTGCTGCAGCATATCTCCTTCAATCTGCAGTCTTTCAAACGACATTGAACCTGTGTTGGGGTTCCAGGCATATCAGATTCGCTTTGGCTCTCCTCGTGAATTGCAGAGGGTTCATAATCATATGAAGACCTAGATTCGACTTCCTACACACCCATCACTAACCTCTCTTAACATCCTCCTTTAACATTTATCCAGACTTCATGACAAAAATCACCACGGTACCTCTCTTGAATTCAAAAACCAAAACAGAAAAAAAGATACTGCTTGGAGTACAAACCTCCTTTAAATCCTTGACATAGAGAAAGGTTACCGTACCCCTTCTACTCGCCATCTCTTACAAGGATATGTATAATAGCCTTGATCGTAGAGACCTGTAACGAAGAAGCTATGTTTTTCATCAGTCCGTGATGTTTCTGATGATGTAGGATCCTCCCAAACCTGATAAACATTAAATTGTGAATTCAAAAACAATTACAAACATATTTAAAGCCTATAGACTGTTGGAGCAGTCCAAATAGTGGCGGTATCCAACTCCCCTATGTAACCAACAAGACTAGACTGACGAATAGACTGTGTGGTTTGAACCCTACGCTTGTTAATTACAAAAAATAGTGGTTGTATTGAACTCCCCTATGTAACCCTATGCTTGTTAATTACAAAAAATAGTGGTGGTAACCAACTCCCCTATGTAACTGTAACTAACTCCTCCATGTAACCAAGAAAACAAATAGACCTTAAAGCAATCCGAACTTATAGATTAAAAATAATGATTATAACCAAACCTTTTTAACTGAAAAAACAAAAAAAATTAATTTATCTTTTGCGGTTTGATCTATATATTATATATTAAATGGCGGCCAGATTGCACCACATTCCTTAGGGCCACCGTCAAATTTTGACCGTGGATGTTATAGCTGGGCTTACGTCCGAAGATATTTATATTTAAAAGGAGCGTGTGACACGAACGTGTTTTTTTTTTTGAAAATTTGAAAGGAATGGAAGGTGCATTGAATCTGGCCTTGTGCACGCTATCCAGGGAGACGATATTTACGTTTTTCAGCTGCTTCAAAATTTTCAAACAACGTTGCCCGTAATGACAAAAGTGAGAAAAATCTTTGAAGATCGCCTCACAACTGCCTGCCGCGTGTTTCAGTGCAATCAATGGGCGGACATGACGGTCTGCTCTACAATGCGGTTTTTGCAAATACATTTGACCACCTTAATTGAATTTAAAAAAACTTTTATAATTCTAATAGTTTACTTAAATACAGTCAATACAAATTTTATAATGTTTTGAAATCTAAAATATTTATTATTAATTCTTACAATACAGTAATACTATATTATGTTTCAAGGGGACTATATTATGTTCCAAAGGGACAGTGCTGCTTTGGTTCTTTTTTAGGATGTTTAAGGTTCAAACCGTGGCGTGGGTGAGTATGTAAGGGGGTGGGTGTGTGTATGATTGTATATAACCAAAAAAAAAAAAATACCATTTTATCCAATAATAAAATACATAATTTGTAAGTGTTTTTATTACCCATTACTAGAAGTTATATGAATGGCAAGTAACTTCACTAATACAAGATCTTTACTACGCATTATAAGACATGCATAATTTCTCATATTTCTTAATATCTATTATGAATAGAAAACTAGAATTGCAAAAACCTCTTCTTATTTTAGAACTAAATATAATATGTTAAAAGGAGATGCAACATAATCTAGCATCTTCACAAATGTAGAATCCCAAGCTCTATATACTTGGAATTCTCCTTTTCAAACATGTTCTTATAGAAGATGCATACTTGAATAGAAAACCCCAAATATAATTTCAACAAACTATTTGCTAGAACTTGAAGCTTCGATAATCATATAATGAAAGTGAAGGGTATTTAAATATAAGGGTTGATCAAATATGGTATATATAGACACCAAATTTTAGTCATTTGCAATTAAAATTGTGCAAATTCGTCAAAACCCCCAAATTGCCCCAAAATAACCAAATTGTTCCAAAATGCGCTCGTAGTCTCCCAAATCTCTAATTTCATATCTAATTCCTCCAAATCTTCCCTAATTTCAACCAATTTCCTTTAAATTCTCCCCTAATTTCCTTCTAAATTCCCTAATTTCTTCTAAATTTTCCTTGGCCTATTCTATTTCATTTCCCCTTTAATTTTCCCTAAATTCCTCTAAAGTCCCCTAAGGTCTTTATTTTCTTCTAAACTCCTCTTTTTCCCTAATTTCTAAATTCCTCTAATTTCTCCCAATTTTCCTAATCTTCTCCTACCCCTCTTAATTCTTCTAATCCACCTTTACTCTCTTCTAATCCTTCCCTTCCCACCTAATCCCTCATTAATTTCTCTCCATTCCTCAAAATTCTCCATAATCCACATTACCCATCTAATCCATCCCTAACCATGCTCTAAGCCTCCCATCATACCTTAATCACCTTTCTAATCCACAACCCAATCCCAAGGGGAATGCAAAAAGAATTTAAAATTCTAAACAAATCCCCATGATCCCTATGCAATCCCTAGGAAATCTCCTAGGAAGTCCCCCATATCCCCCTCAATCCCTAGGAAATCCCATGGGAATTCTCCCTCATTTAATTCCAAAATCCTCCTACATCCTCCCACACATCCTCATGCAATTTTATGAATTTAAAATTGCTCCTACATTCCAAGTCAACCTCCCTCATTAATCCACTTGTCCTCCACACCCTCCACCTTGCATTTTGGCAAGTTAGAATTATGCACACATTCCCCCATGTGCCCTTTTTTAAAAATTTAAAAATATCCTCCCATTTCTTTAAGCTCTCATTCCCCCATGCAAATTTATGATGAACATTCTTCCAAGATTTGCCTTGGATTTCTCCATGCCACATCATTGTCATTTGGCCTCCATCTCATGCCTAGTCATCTCCAAGTCTCCCCCTCCCTTGCTCAAAACTTTATAAATACCCCTCCTCCCCTATCATTTTATGAACACATGAAAACACACATTGCACATCCATCTCTCAAATTTGCACTCTATATTCCAAATTTGTATTGTTTACATTTTACTTTGCTTATGTTTATTTTGGTATGCTTAAACATGTGAACAGGTGCTACTAACTTTGTTTGATGTTTGCATGTATGCAAGTTCACAACTCAAATCACTCCAAAGACACAAATCAACTCCATGGTGGTCACAACAACAAACCCACCCCCTCTTCCTTGTAGCATGGAAAGATGAAAACACCATAATGTTCATGTTGTAAAAGGGATTACTCCTTTATTAGTGCATTTATATTGTAAAACACCTCTAAAAGGGGTTTATTGTATCAAAAATGACTCTATCTTAATTCAATACAAATGTTTGTTTTTCATTACAAAAAAAAACAACAAAAAACCAATATTCAAAATACCACAATTTCATCATTTGTTCATGCCACCTCTCACACTTTGACCATATCATCTCCACTCTACCATTGCCCACTTTACCTTTTATCAATAATCTCTTCACCCTCATCCATTTTGTCTTCCACCCTGTTGTTGCTTGAGAGGGCAAAAAACATTCACCAAATTATGCCCCAAACAAGATCAATACCCAAACACCTAGTTTTGGAAGCTATAACTATCCAAGAACCTTGTCTGATACTATCATTCATCTTACTTAGCACCCTTAACCATAGCATAGTTTTGCATAACATTTTTAAGCACCTTAGCACAGTAACTTTGCTCGCTTTAGCACCGTGACTCCAGGTCACATTTACACCAGCACCCCTAGCTTAGTAGTTTAGTTGTTATATTAGCATAGTTGTTTCAGTATGCTCATCAATCTGTTAAAGACAAGATTAACAGATATTTATTGCTTCCATGATTGGGTATCCTACATTGATCTTGCTTTGGGGCGCCTAAATGTTGCCCTTCTAAATCCAAAAACTATTTTTATCACTTGCCTCTTCACCATTTATATTTTTGTCAATCAACTCACTGTTGTCATCTATCTTATCTTCCACCTACTCATCACTTGAGGGGGTAGGCAAAACTCCAAAGTTTTAAAAATCATTCACCTTTTTATTGGGGCAATAAGCAAAATAATGACATTCAACAGATCAGGTGTCTCTTGTTTTTGCATCGCAATGTGTTTCACCCAATGCGGTACAAAAGGGGTATCTATAGACACCAAATTTTAGTCATTTGCAATCAAAATTGTGTAAATTTGCCAAAATTCCCAAATTGCCCCAAAATCACCAAATTATTCCAAAATGCGCTCGAATTCTCTCAAATCTCCAATTTCGTATCTAATTCCTCCAAATCTTCCCTAATTTCTACTAATTTCCTTTGAATTCCCCGCTAATTTCCTTCTAAATTCCTTAATCTCTTCTAAATTTTCCTTGGCCTATTTTATTTCATTTCCCCTTTAATTTTCCCTAAATTCCTCTAAAGTCCCCTAAGGTCTTTATTTTCTTCTAAATTTCCTCTTTTTCCTAATTTCTAAATTCCTCTAATTTCCCCTAATTTTCCTAATCTTCTCCTACCCTTCTTAATACTCCTAATCCACCCTAACCATGCTCTAAGCCTCCCATCATGCCTTAAATCACTTTTTTAATCGATAACCCAATCCCAAGAGGGATGCAAAAAGAATTTAAAATTATAAACAAATCCCCATGATCCCTATGCAATCCCTAGGAAATCTCTTAGGAAGTCCCCCATATCCCCCTCAATCCCTAGGAAATCCCATGGGAATTTCCCCTCATTTAATTCCTAAATTCTCCTACATCCTCCCATACATCCTCATGGAATTTTATGAATTTAAAATTGCTCCCCCATTCCAAGTCAACCTCCTTCATTAATCAACTTGTCCTCACCTTGCATTTTTGGCAATTCAAAATAATGCACACATTCTCCCATGCAAATTTATGATGCACATTCTTCCAAGATTTTCCTTGACTTTCTCCATACCACATCATTGCCATTTGGCCTCCACATCATGCCTAATCATCTCCAAGTCATCCCCCCTCCCTTGCTCAAAACTTTATAAATACCCCCTCCTCCCCTCTCATCTTATGAACATATGAAAATACATAAGAAAATGCTACCAAACATTTCCTTAGGATCAAATATTGCACATTCATATCTTACTTTGCTTATGTTTATTTTGGTATGCTTATACATATGAACATGTGCTACTTAATTTGTTTAATGTTTGCATGTATGCGGGTTCACAACTCAAATCACTCCAAAGACACAAATCAACTTCATGGTGGTCACAACAACAAACCTACCCCCTCTTCCTTGTTGTATGGAAAGACGAATACAACATAATGTTCATGTTGTAAAAGGGATTACTCCCTTATTGGTGCATTTATATTGCAAAACACCCCTAAAGGGGGTTTATTGTATAAAAAGGACTATATCTTAATTCAATAAAATATTTGTTTTTCATTGCATATGGTGTATTTGCATGCTTACAGTATAACCATATTCAATAAATCCTATAACTACCATTATCCTATAGTGAACCTCAAAACCATGTGTTGAGTGGTTACTCAACTTACATTCATATTATTCATGATGTAATAACTCCTAACATTCCCCCCTTGTTACATCATAGTATTGGAGAGAAAACTTTAGAATTCTTCAAATTTAATATATCCAAGGTGTTTGGTGAAGATGTTTGTACATTGCTTGAGTAGGACAAAATTTGAGTTGAATGTCTTGCTATTGAACATGTTCATAAATGAAGTGACAATCCACATCAATGTGCTTGGTCCTTTGTGGAAGACTTGATTACGAACAAGTTTTAGTATTCCTTGGTTGTCATAGTGCATGATTGTAGGTTTATCATATGACACTCATATTTGTCAACATAAGTTTTAACCATATTGCTTCATCGATATCTCCTCCTACTATACAATATTATGATTTGGTGGAAGATCAAGCAGTTGTTTGTTGTTTCTTGCTTTCCCATGATATTGGTATAGACCTCAAAAAGAATACGTAACTAGAGGTAGCTTTTTGGTCGTCAAAACATCCTATGTAATTTGCATCTGTATAACCTGTTAAGAGGAATTGATCACTCCTCTTGAATTCTAGATCGTATTCAATAGTGCCTTGTATATATCTTAAAAATATTTATACCACCTTCCAATGTGTCAATTTTGGTTCCTACATGAAACATGAGAAAGAACTCGCTACAAAACTAATGTCTAGTGTTGTGTAAGTTAGGTAGATGAGACTCCCAACTAACTATCGATAGAGAGTTCCATTTGCTAGAGGAGAGGAATCAAAATGTGAGAGTTGTAGACTTGATTCCATAGGAGTCACCATAGGCTTGCAATCTTCCATGTGATATTTCTCAAGGAGATTCTTGGCATATTTGTTTTGTGAAACAAATATGTGATAATGGTTATGCTTTACCTCTAGTCCTAGGCAGTAGTGTAATAACTCGAGATTGGTCATGTCAAAGGATTTCTTCAAATCTTCCTTTGCAGCTAGAATCATTCTTTTAGAAATTCCTATATTGAACAAATCATCTACATACACATTGATGAATATAGTTGTCCCTCTTTTTCTTTGTGATACAAACTTGTATCACATGGATTTTTTTTAAAGCCATGCTTTCTAAAAAAATTATTTAACTTTGTATACCATGCTTGAGGAGCTTGTTTGAGACCATATAGATATTTGACCAACTTACATACCTTTGTTTCTTTTCTAGGTATGATGAATCCTTTTGGTTGGGTCATATAAATGTCTTTTAAGTCCCCATTGAGAAAGACACTTTTCATGTCCATTTGATGAATTCTCCATCCAAATTGCACAACTAGAAAAAATAATAGTGATGTTTAGTTTTGTTGTAGACGTAAAAATGTTCTTCATAATTTATCTTCTTTTTATGCATACCCCTTTGCTACAAGTCATGCTTTGTGTTTATTAATATTTCTATCCAATTTATATTTGATTTTTAAAATCCATTTGAATCCAATAGTCTTATTCTTTGGTGGAAGTAAAAAAGATCTCAAGTCTTATTTTTCAATAGTGCTTGATATTTGGTGTTTATGACATTTTTCCAAGTATTAGACTAAAGGGCTTCTTGTACTGAAGATGGATCAATTATATTTATTAGGGTCATGTTTTGTTCATTGTGAGTCATACTTTGTATTCTTGATCTTGTAGAAGAAGTGTCTAGGATTCCATCTATCTCAGATGCTCTCAATGTACTAGTGTACCACTTGGGTATTTTTCTTGTGTGTTGTGGTGGAGTAGATTGATCTACTTCATCATTGATGTTGCTAAAAATTTCTTCATTAGTATCTTCTTCATCTTCATCACTTTCAATCATTATTGGAGCTAAGTTAGATGATAATTCCTATGATGGTGATGATGGTGATGCAGGCTTTTTATTCATCACCATAGCCTTGAACGATGCATTGCTAAGATTTTTCATTGAATTTATGTTTCTTATCATTTGGGATGTGCCCATATGCTATATAACCAAATACTCAACGATGAGAAATTGATGATTTGTGTCTACTCCATGCTTCTTATGGAGTGATATGTTTATGTGATGTAGTGGGGGCATGATTGAATAAATAAATTGTTGTATGTACTGCTTTTAACCAAAAAAGAGCATTCAAGTTGAGAAACTTTTAACATACTTTGTACAATTTTTAGAATTGTTCTATTTCTACATTCTACAATTTTGTTTTTTTGTGGTGAGTAGGTAGTTGTCAACTGTTGTTGAATGTCATGTTCCTCTAAAAATGTTGAAAATTCATTACTGGTAAATTCTCCCTTCGATCTGAGCAAAGGACATGGGTCCTTCCTGTGCAAGTCTCTACTTGGGCCTTAAATTATTGAAAGTCGAAGGAAGCTTCATCTTTGTTATTCAAAAAGTAAACCCACATTTTTTAGTATGATCATCAACAAAGACTTGAAAATATCTGGACCCATTGTAACTTGGATCCATGGGTTCGTATAAATTGATATGGATCAAATCAAAAGATGCCTTAGCCCAATATTCTATAGTCTTTAAGGGAGCTCGATGTTGCTTCCTAACTAAGCAACAAGAACAAATATATGTGGACTTTTGTAAGATCTTCAACCATATTTTTGTTTTATAATGTAATAAGGTGGACATAACTTAGATGACCATATCATCAATGCTAAAGTGATGCAACTATATTGGAGTTGATGACTAATGCTAATATGTTATAATGAATTGTGTGAAGTTAAATCATCTTTCCATATGTTATAATCTTAGAGTTCTTAGTTTTATCACAAATGAAGCATACTTTGGATTGATGTTGATTATCAAACTCAACCTTCAAGTTGTGGTCAAATAATTGATTGAAAAAAAGTAGATTCTTGGTGAGTCTTGCAACATATAAGACTTCTTTGGTCTTGTATGTATGTGATCCAAGCCACAATTTTACATCACCTATACCTTTCATATCATAAGATGTGTCATCCCCCAAAGAGACTTTTCCTACATGTCTGGAGTAGTTTAAATTTTGAAACCAATCATTTTGTTCTATAATGTGTTTGGTTGCTCCATAATTAACATACCAAACATCATTGAGATGATTTGTTCAACATGTGCAACAAATACATGTTCTTTTTTGTATCTGCTTTTGTTGTTGAAGAGAATTGTTTTTCTATTGAGGTCTTATACCTCTTTTGAATAATTTCTTACTTTTTATAAGGGATACTTGTTCTTTTTCATTTTTTGTATGTGAGGCTTCTAAGTTTTGAAGTAGGTTCACCAACTTTTCAAAGCTTGGTGGTTGTTCGATATTATTTAATGTTACAAAAATAGTGCACATTGATGGGAGAGATTTCAAATTTGGAACTAATGTTTTGTTATATACTTGATTTCCCAATGCTTGTAATGATGCTCATAACTCAACAATTCTCCTCGTGAAAGTTTCCAAATTTTCTCCACTCTTCATCTTCAAACAATAGAGCTAGCTTTGGAGGAATAAAATTTGATGTTGATTTTTTTGCTTCAAAGACTATTGTATCTTCTCCCATGCATATTTGGTCATGGTTAAATCTTAAATGTATACTTACTCTTCATATGCTACTCTAAAAATGATGATTAATCTTGCTACTCTAAACATGATGATTAATCTTGCTTTTTTGTCTGCATTGTTAGACTTTATTTGGTCTTCATTTTCTTCTTTAGGATGGGTAATGGTCTCATCTACTACTTGTCATACTTCCTCAAACTCAAGTTGCATTCTAAGTTTGGTTTTCCAAGCAACATAATTATTCCCCTTAGTAGTTGAAATTAAGCAACAAGAACAACACTCTACTAGACATAGTAAACTTTCATAAAATTTAAATATATTTTTTATTGAATCTACCTTGAAAAATGTTTTTTGATAAGTATATATAAACTTCTACTCAAATTTTAACTAATGGTTCAAAATTGAGAAAATAGTATAGTTAGACCAAAAAATAGCTAGAAAGATGTTTTTTTTAGAACCTATAACTTGACACATACTATGAACTCAAATATTAAACACACTCTAATCTAAATATTTATAAAAGACCAAAAAATATAATACCTCCAATACCTCTCGTATTTGGTATAAAAGCCTTTACCTCTCGTATTTGGTATAAAGGCCTTTTGCCTTCATGTATTTTCAATCTCTAAAGGCCTTTTGCCTTCATGTATTTTCAATCTCTAATTCTTGTCTTGGTTGTTCGACTCTATTTCATCAAGGTAGAGATTTTATATTTCATATTTTGTTCGACTCTATTTCATCAAGGTAGAGATTTTATATTTCATATTTCTAGAATATATTGTCTAGTTCATTAACACCTTTTTCTTTTAAATAAAAAAAAAAAATTATTTGTCATTTCATCAAAGTAAGAGATTTTTTATTTCATATTTCTAGAATATATTGTCCAATTAGATTAGATTTTCTATTTCACAATTTCAGAGTATTAAAAGACCAGAAGATTATTTGTCATTTCATCTCGTAGAGATTTTCTAAATATATTGTCCAATTCATGAAAAGATATGTTTTTGTTTAAAAGATTTTCTATTTCATATTTTTAGAATATATTAACCAATTCATCAAAATATATATATATATATATATATATATTTCTTTGATCAAATCAACGAAGAATATGTTTCTATTTAGAATTTGAAAATAAAAGATATATTTTTGTTTAACATACTACATTTTCTATTTCATATTTTTATAATATATTAACCAATTCATAAAAAAAAAATATGTTCATGAAATATATATTTTTAGGATATGTTTTGAATAGAAGTGACTAAAGGTGTAAATGTTTTTAAAAATTCTCTTAATATAATTATAGGATATGTTTTGAATAGAAGTGACTAAAGTTGTAAATGTTTTTAAAAATGCTCTTAATATAACTTATATTGATCAATCCCAGCAAGTGTGGTTTAGATCAATCCCAGCAAGTGTGGTTTACAGGTAAAGATGCCATTTACATTATCGGGTATGTGACCCAAGTTCAATCCCATGATAAATGTATATAAAAAATATTACTAAAAAAACTTATATTAACCAAATCATGAAAAGATATGTTTTTATTTAGCATTTGAAAAAAAATAAGTAAAATTTTAAATGTTTTAAAAATACTTTACAGTAACTTGAAAATCATCAAAAAGATATGTTTTATTTAACATTTGAAAAAAAGTGACAAAATTTTAAATGTTATAAAAATGCTCTTTCCACTGTGTAATTTAGCTTTTAATTATGCTATCCTTCTATGCTCTCATTATGAACCTTTAAAGAATATAAAATGGTTGCTTCGTTCAATTAATAGCGTGTATAATTTTTTTCTAAGCATTTTTTTTGAAGTTCCCTATGTGTTTATTTGAATTTATGTAATATAAACATTAATATAAACATAAAAGGCTTTATGTCATCATTTTAAAATTTTGTATTCCAATTATATTTTCAGGAATAGTTTTTGTTCCATTTGTCATCATCATTTTGAACATAATAAGGCGGATTGATAAATAAGTAATTCAGCGTCTGTTACATGCAAAACTCTTGACAGCGTCGTTAGAGCACAAATTCTGCAGTTAAATTCGCACCTATCTTTATTGCTCAGGCGTTACACAAAACAAACGCTATTTTTTCTCTGGTGTCGCCTGTCTCGCTTAAAAAGCGCAGTCTATCATCTGGTCGATGTTCATTCCACGCACACCGCAACTCCAGTTCATTTTCGCTGGCTTCCTCGCTTGGACATCTCTCTCTTCCGAAAACGTCACTGCACCAGTTCACTTGCGCTTCCTCATGGCTTATGTAGCTTAGACACTTCAGCCGCCCCCTTTGAGTGGCGTCTTTAGCTGTCTTAACACATTCTCACCCCGGTAAACTTTCGAAAAACCTTTCTCCTCTGAATCTCCTCCAGAATACAGTCGTCTCTGCGTTCTCTTCTCTTCTCCGAATGCAGTTGTCCGCAAAGTTCTTTCGAACGTCTCCTCCACTTACATCTCTCCCCTTCTCCATACAATCTTTTTTTTTTTTTTTTTTTTAAGCCTCCCCTCAATAACGTGAACAATAAAGAAACAACTCATGTCATTTGAGTCTTGCCTGATCCTCCTCACTGTTACTGGAGACATTTACAAACGTTCTGATTCTTCTCCGTTTTGGGCGGGCTGATCTTCACCTTGATACACACTGCTTGCATGTTCATGATTATGCTTGGCGGACTGAACCTCTGGATCCTCTTCCTTGAATTTTTGTCTAGTTTCCTTCGTGAGCTCTGCAAGTTCATGTTCAAATTTCCTTTTGTTCCTTATGCCTGCCACATATTAAGGTCAGTCTGCTAAAGTAGGTGTGAATACAGGAGATCTAGACACAGTCATGAATTTAAACATTTAAAAATAAAAAAACAACCGAGAGCGAAGATAATGAATTGAGATCTGCCAATTAAAAAAAAAAAAACTAAAAACCTAGACAACCATCAGAAAAATTACATATACAGATGCGAGAGATCACCATTAACATCTTGTTTGTAGGATGACTCGTTGCTGCAGCATATCTCATTTCTGCAGTCTTTCAAACAACTTTGAACCTGTGTTGGGGTTCCAGGCATTTCAGATTCGCTTTGGCTCTCCTCGTGAAACGCATAGTGTTCATTATCATATGAAGACCCAGATTCGACTTCCTACAGACCCATCATTAACCTCCCTTAACAACCTTCTTTAACATTTATCCAAACTTCATGACAACAATCACCACGGTACCTCTCTTGAATTCAAAAACTAAAACAGAAAAAAGGATACAGCTAGGAGTACAAACCTCGTTTAAATCCTTGCCATAGAGAAAGGGAACCGTCCCCCTTTCTACTTGCCATCTCTTACAGGGATATCTATAATAGCCTTGTTCGTAGAGACTTGTAACGAAGGCGTCCTCTATGGAACTGAGATATAAGCTATGTTTTTCATCGGTCCATGATGTTCCTGATGATGTGGGATCCTTCCAAACCTGATAAACATTGATGTGTGAATTCAAAACCAATTACAAACATATTTAAAGCCTGTATACTAAACAACAAAAATTGCTTCAAAACCCACATTCCCAAATCCCCCTCCCCCTCAATAAATAATTTAAACAACAATAAAAACTCAACCAAAACCAAAAAAAAAAAAAACCCCCAAAAAAAAAAAAAAAAAGCGGCAAAGACAGCTTTACCATGCTCTCATATGAATACTATTCAGAATAACTTTCCCTTATTCTAGCACACCCGTTATGCAAGGATAGGAAAAGCTATGTATATCCCCAAACTTTTTGGCTTTATTAATTGTTTCGAGATGCTGAAAACTCCCCATTTTGCTACACTATTGCCTAATATAATCGGTATCCACTACTTGGCCCTTGTTTTAACACTAAAAATTGAGCAAGCTATATTTAACAACAAATTTTCAATTCTATGTAGAATGGTTTTTCATGTTACCAGGTTTGCATGTTGCGAAAGATATTGCCGAGGTTGCTCATAGTCATCTGTTACGGTTTTGTCCTCCCCTGCACATATCAAGGATGTGAAGGATTCACAGCTTGATTTCTCGAACAAGCATTCATCACTCTCAGACATGATCTCTTCCTGACTATCCATCCAACCCGTGAGAACACCCTAAGCTTCAAAAATTTTAGCCTGAATGTTCTATGACAGACGATCCTTTAATGTTTTCTGGGCCTTTTTCAGCATACCTGTCTTGGAATTTTAGCCTGCAAGAACCTTCAAGGATTTCATAATATCTGTCTGACCCAATATCAGCGTACAAGGCTTTGATGTTTAAGCAACAAAAAGCGTAAAGCATGAGCGAAGTCCATTGATTTGGGTCCAGTTCCACCACGGCACGCCACAAAAGGCATATAAAGGAATGATACACAACACATAAACTTCAAAAGGCCCTAGTATTTAACCATAAATATCCATGCCAGTTCAACACCCATCATACTTAAAACTACCATACTTAAAATACACCTCTTGTATTCTACAAAATCTCTTGAAAATATCTTCATCATGCCATACTTAGAATACACCTATTGTATTCTACAAAATCTCTTGAAAATATCTTCAAGATGATTCGCCAGTTACCAACGAGGAAAAACAAAAAAACCTTCAATTCCTAAATACGTACCGACTTTAACGTGAAAAATACGCTCCTAGTAATAACCAACGATTATGAACTTCACGTTCAGAATATCCAAAAATCCAGATGGTATTTTATCTTACAAGCTAGTTTTGAAAAATAGATGTTACTCTGCCATTCAAAAATATCTCGCCTGTCGCTAATGACTATAATTACATCGGTAATTATAACTGCAATGGTCCTGCGCCCGTTGCTTGTCCCAACGCTGCTGTCACGTTCGAGACTGACATTCTATAAATGGGAAATCCAGCTGCGTGCTTTCTGTCCAATCATGTGGGTACGCTACTGCTGGCATTGGATCAGAATAGGATTAAAATTTCAGGAGACGTATGGATTGGATCGAGATATGATTACGCAGTAAATTTAGTTGCCCGGAGCCGTAGTTTCCAAGCCAGATGAAAACATTATTTGCTCTTTTTAAAAGGTAAAGAAAACCTATCTTTGATCCTAACCAAAAAAATCGGCACCATAGGTAGAATAAGGCAAGGACAGCTATAAAACCCGTCCTTTTATAAGTTTACATCCACACATCCTGCTATAATTTAAACATTTACTCACACATTTTACCCTAAGTTTAAAAAAAAAACTGAAACCCCCTACAAGGACAGTTTGTAAGATTTTAATTTAGCTTTTGTGATTTGATTAATATATTATATTATATGGCGGTCGATTGCACGATGCAAGACTGATCCGGTGTTGTTAGAATAAATAATATTTTTTATATATAATTCGGATTTGATTAATATATTATATTATATGGCAGTCGATTGCACGATGCAAGAGTGATCCGGCGTTGTTAGAATAAATCATATTTTTTATATATAATTCGGATCACACCACTAATAATGTTTATCAGTAGACCACTATTTTTATCTGGATGTGATAAATTTACTTGTCCGAAGATATTTTAGAATCAAAAGGAGTCTGTGTCTGACACGAACGTTGGAAAAGGGTTTGGAAGGTGCATTGATTCTGGCCTTATGCACGTTATCGCAGGGGACGATATTTACGCCTTTCGTGTGCTTCTGACCACCCTGACGACGGTGACCGTAATGACAAAAGTGAGAAAAAATCTTTGAAGATCACGTCAAACATGCCGCGTGTTTCAAGGCAATCAATGGGCGGACATGACGGTTAGAGCAAATACATGTGACCGCTTACTTGTTCACAGGTGCCTGTGACTACCTTAATTGAACTTCAAACAATTATTCTGTATTGCATTTCAACGGGAGGAATTCGTGAAGCCTGCTTAAATTATTATTTTTAATAAAATCTAATATTTTAAAAAATTTATTGTGATAACTCACCAATAATTAACCTATCCCTTTCTCGTATGAAGATTTTTCCAATTAATTTATCTGCATACCACACTTTGGAAAGATACGAAAGCAAGATGTTCCCTTTTTTTCAACATAAAGGCCAAGATGCTCTCCCGAAAGAAAGTGAATGATGCACTGAAATGATTATTGGCCACTTTACCAATTATAATTAATAACAAAATAATTATAATTATTTTTGTGTTAAATTTTTTATAAATTAATTGATTAAAAATAAAATCAATTAAATTTGAAAGAATTAAATTAAAATAATTTATCAACAAATACTTATTGCAATAAACTATTAACAATTAAAATTAAATTCAAATTACAATATTTAAAAAAATAAAATAAAATAATTACTATGGCCACCGAAGATATTTACCGAAAAGTGTACAAGAGAATATATTTACAATTGTAAATATTTTTTCGAATAATCGTTTGTGTAACATGTTTTTTACATGAGGTTCAATCTTCATTGTCTATATATAAGAAATATTAAAAAAAAAACATGTTATTTAAGATTTCAAAGAAGATGTTTATAATAAACCCGAAAAGATTGTGTAAATATTTTTTCCCAATAATCACGTTTGTGCAAGACAATAGGAGAGTAACATGTCTTTAGGATTTCAAAGTCCAACCTAATTTTGGTTCTTTTTTATTGTGATAATAATCTTTTTTTTTATTAACTTCAAACTTTATTTGGTATAAGGAAACTCAGATTTTTTATAAAACTTGTGTAAATTTAAATTTTTGTTTAAATCTCACTTAATATAAGGTTCACAATAAAAAAGAAAAGTTTTTTCAAAAAGTAAAAACTTTAGTCAAAGGCATAATATTGGGCCAGGACCCCTCGTAAAAACCTGTGTACTTAAAAGGAAAAGCCTACGAGGGCTAGGTGGATTGGTAAGTGTTTATCTGTTCAGGCACTTACCAATAAGACATCCAAGTTAGGGGTAGCCTGTTTGCAAAGGTAGTAGTCTAATCTAAATCTTCTAATTGTGTACTAGATCGACGATGATGGTACAAATCTCGAGCGATCATGGTTTCCTTTATGTTAGATTGAGTCAAACAATAACGAGATAAAATAGGTTTGGTGGAAGTAGCCCTTATGTTTTGAACCTTGTGTTTGTTTTTTTTGTTAGTTGGTCACAATCACACTATAGGTTTGCTAGGAGTTGCCCTTGTGGTTTGAACCTTGAGGTTGTCTTTTTTTTTGTTACATAGGAGAGTTGGTCACAACCACACTACTTTTAGTAACTGACAATCACATGGTTCAAATCATAAGGGTTGCTCTCACCTAACCTATTTCACCTCATTATTATTAACCCAACATGAAGGGAACCACCAATCACTCTAAATTTGTATTGTCGATCTAACGCGCACTTAGAGGATTCAAATCAGACTACTACCTTTGCAAATAGGTTACCTCGAGGTTTGAACTCGGGTGTCTTCTTGGTAAGTGTCTAGTCAAAAAGCACTTACCAATCCACCTAGCCCTCGGGGGTGAACCGTGCACTTGTCACTTAACTAAAAATAGTCACTTAACTAAAAATAGCGTGGTTGTGACCAACTCTCCTATGTAACCAAAAGAAAAAAACAATTCTTTTTATTGTTCCTTAATTATATATATATATATATATATATATATATATATATATATATATATGATTATTATTTAATTATAAACTGGTTGTAAAAGGGTTGATTTTTTTATAATTTAGTTATATTGAGCTATATAGTGTATTTGGTGCCCGTGTAAGCCACATCATTCATATGTCCGAAACATTGAACAAAGGTCTCATCCATAATAATTATTTATATTTAATACTTTATAAATTAATAAATAAATATTATAAAATAAAAAACATATATTAAAAAATGTACATTGAGGGCTATTATAACAGTAGTCTTTGGATTTTCAATTAAGAGACCCAAGTTCAAACGTGGATACAAGGGATTGGAACCCCTTTTAAAAACTCCTATTTTAACTCAAAACTTTACTTCGATTCAATTCTTTGAAGGGTCAAGGTCCTGTTGGCTTTTTCTTTACCCTGTAGTAGTATGTCTTTAGGTTTTTAATTAGGAGACCCAAGTTCAAACCCTAATATTGGAACTTCTTTCAAAAAGTTGCATTTTTAACTTAAAATTTTACTTGAAGGGTTGGGTCCTATTTTGTCTTTACCCGTAAGTTTGAGAAGCGATAAGTTAGGAGGTGCTTCCTGTTGAAGTATGGTTGCTCACTAGCCTTCAATTATTAGAGCTTTCTTTTCTAGTTTGACAGATCCGCCCTCCAATATAAGTGAGCTCAAACGCTTGATAATTCTCCACCTCACTCAGTGGAAGCGTTTAAAATTTGTTTCGTCCTAATATATATCCCAAATATTGTTTTATCCTTCGTCGGAGTGCAGTGTTGTGTCTGATGTGTCCAGTATCCCGTCACGTTTGGACTAGACCTCATGTCCACAGTCCTCCACGTCAGCTTGATCCGCTTAGATCCATGCAGGTCACCACCATGTCACATCACCCCACCTAACAGGTTACGGCTCGTTGGTAGCTATCACCATCTAATAGGAAATCTCGATTAACAGGTTCTTTGTCTAGTCAGCACGTCCCCATCGAGTTACACCGCATGACCTATGTCAGTGTTTCGATCATGTTGTTTGGTAGCGGTCACCTTAGCACTATCCAGGTCAGATCTATGCCTAGTCCTCGTAGGTAGTCTGCAGGAGATCATACCTAGCTTACGTCTCGAAATCAGGGTCAAACAGGGTCGAATCACCAGGTCGCTAGGGGACCAGATCTGTTGAACTAGCAACCCGCCAATAGCCAGGTTAGTGTCGACCACCTGAGTCTGAATCAGGTCTTGGCTACCTCCACAAGCTAGATCGATTCAATCCAGATCAAACCAAACCAAGCGCTCCACTATGGGAGCGAGGTATCTGGATCTGATACCATATTAGCATTAGGAAATAATCAATAATAATGTATTAATCATGCGATATTAAATAATACAAGATTAGCCTATGAATAGCCTAAATATTATCTAGCCTATAATATTGTTAACAACTAACAAATCACTAACAATAATATATGCTAACAATAATATCTACCGACAATAGAAATATCGATATAACAACTAACTAACCTAGGATAGAAACAAACTAACCTAGGTAAAGATAAACTAACTACGGTAATAATTAAATTACCAAAGATATCTACCCTAATGTAGGAATATGGGTAATATCCCGAATAATGGAATATAACTCTAACACCTCTGTCCAAAGGAGACACCAATCCCCTATGCTCAAGTTCGTGGATCTCTATCCACAGGAGACCTCTATCTCCACTACTCTAATTTGTGGATCTCTATCCACATGAGAACTCTATCCCTTTTATGCTGGTTTGTGGAACTCTATCCATAGGAGACACCTCTCCTCTCTGCTCAAGTTCATGGAACTCTATCCATAGGAGACACCTCTCCTCTCTGCTTAGGTTCGTGGAAATCTATCCACAAGAGACACCTCTCCTCTCTACTTAGGTTCGTGGAACTCTATCCACAAGATAATTGTATCCCCTTGTTGGTATAGTTCATGGAACTCTATCCACAAGATACTCTTCTCCTTTTCTCTGGTTTGTGGAACTCTATCCACAGGAGAACTCTATCCCCTTGCTGGTTCGATACTCTTCTCAAAAAATGCTTCAAGCCTTCACACAAGGCTTGCTCAACTCTACAACAAAACCTGCTCACAAATTTGCTCTCAACTCTACCCCAAATATGCACACACTACATGCACAAATTTATCTCAAATCTATCTCAAATCTACACAAATTTATCTTCAAATCTATCCCAAATATGCACACATTACATGCACAAATTTATCTTCAACTCTGTCCCAAATCTGCACACATTACATGCACAAATCTATCTTCAACTCTATCCTAAATTTGCACACATTACATGCACAAATTTATCTTCAACTCCGTCCCAAATCTTCTCAACTACATGTATTGATCTGTCTCACACCTGCTCACAAGTCTACCTCAAATCTGCTTCAAGTCTTCTCACAATACTTGCTCAAATCTACCTCATACCTGCTTCAAGTCTTCTCAAATATACCATAAATAATTCTGCTATGCTCTGCTCTAATACATGCTCAAAACAACTCATAGCACATGCTCAACCAATCCCAAATCTTGCACATAAATGATGTTCAAAATAATGCTTATATCTCTTTCAAAAATACTTTCTTCAACTAGGTATTTCAGACATATTCTACCTAGAATTTGTTTAACCTCTTGAACATATAGAAAATGATATGTATTATCAAATACCCAATATGTTCTTCACATTCACATATATTGCATTCATCAAATTAGATCTCTACTTCTTACAAATCCCTTTCAAATCAAATCAAACTAATGTATAACTTTACTTCACAAAACTAGTCTCTATTACTTGCCCATTCACATTCAATGTCACTCATATCAATGCCCAAATGCTTCACAAATTCTTTCAAAAATAATGCACAATTTGCTCTCAAAACCCTAGCACAAGTATTTCCAATTTCACTAATCAATGATGCACAATTTGTTCTCAAAACCCTAGCTCAAATATTTCCAACAATACACACTAATCAACCCTTTTATCTCCACCTTATGATTTTGAAATATTCGCTCAACCAAACACCTTAGAGAAGGAATAATGTCAACATACCTCTTAACTTGCTTTGATGAAAGATGTGCTCTCAAAAAACTATCTCAAAAGAATTTCCTCTTCCAAGTGCTACTTCAAAACTGATTAGTAGATTTTTCTTTTAAACCATCAACATTAACTTTCTTCTAAAAAATATGTGCTCAATGATGTTCAATTACTTTTCATTTGTTCTCAAAAGATAGGACATTAAAAATTATCAAAACCCATCAAACTTACTTTTCACCATACAAATTTCAACCAAAAATCAAACCACAATAACACCTTATAACTCCTACTCTCACATGCAAAAATTATCCCCTTTGTATTTTCTCTTTATGCTCTTTGCAAAATAAAACTATATAAAACACTTTTATAATTTTTGTTTGCAAAATAGAAAGCTTTTATAACATATCCTTATAACTCCTAATTTGCACACAAAACTTTATTAACTCACACCCTTATGACTCCCTAATTGCAAAATCAAACTTTATTAAACTCAACCCTTATGACTCCCTAATTGCCAAACAAAACATTGTTCAAATCAACCCTTATGACTCCCTAATTGCCAAACAACATTTTATTCAACTCAACCCTTATGACTCCCTAATAGCCAAATAAAATTTTATTAACAAAAATTAATACCCTTACCAATTCTGTCACCGAAGGAAGTCGAACGTGAAACCTCATGAAGCCCACGCTCTAGCACGAGCTAGAGTGCCATGTGGGCTAGCTACCCACACAAGAATCTATGTGCACGATGTACGTCTTAAACCCTTCGTCGATTCCTTTGGTCAACAAAAATGTAAAAACATAACTATTGAGTCTCGACCCTGAGACCTCCTCTGTGCCACGTCTTAGCGCAAGGACTCCTTGCTGTTTGAGCCAACTGCCTAGATGAAACTTCCATCATGATAATCAATATTTGTTCTGACCTGATTCTACCTCCGTGTTTGTGTGTTGCTTCCTTCCTTCTTCTTTTCCATCGATAATCATGCACACAATATTTTACCCTCAACCAGTGCTCTATGTACGCTCTCTCTGCCTCCACGTGTGCGCTCACTCTGCTTCCATGATTCCAACAAACTCTCTCTACTTCCATGATTCCAGTGAACTCTCTTTGCTTCCACGAACTCAGCGAATGAAATGATTGGCACACGATTATATGTTTTTTAATTCATACCAAAGTAAAAACATTATTCCCCTTAAATATGCTTATTGATTTTTATGAGGACGTCAACACTATTTGATTTTTGATTATATGAATTTACTTTGGTGCCTTCTAACCTTGCACTTTATTATTATAATATTTAAAAAATATATATTATAATAAAATTTTTTGCCTTCCTTGTAGAATTTGAAACTCTATCAATCAAACGTAACCTTGTCTTTTAAACCTTTTCCTAACCAAATGAAGTCTTACCTGTTCCTTGCAAATACAACCATGGAAAATATTTTGCCTTGACAATTGATGTACCTTTGACATTAATTTTATTTGCCTCATGTACCCTTTGAATATATTTACCTTGTGCTTTAATATTTCAACCTTGAAGATAATTCTCAACCATTTCACTTTTGACATCAATGACAACCAATGTACTCAAAATTTCCAACAATCTCCCCCTTTGTCATTGATGGCAACCCTTTCTAAAAATTTCTTTTCCAACCAATGAATTCCAAATCTGCTTGTCCTTACTGATTTCTCTCCCCCTTGCTGAAGCTCTCCCCCTTTGAAATCAATGGCAAAGGGACTCCTTTGGGGCTAAAAAATAAGAATCTTAGCTCAGTCCCTTCACCACCTCCTCTCCTTGAGGTGATTAATTTTCGGGTGGGAGTAAATCTACTCCCAACATATTTTTTCTTTTCAACCTTCTTTTTCAACACCTTTGTAATCATACCCTTTTGATACTTTTGAGTGTCCCTATTCTTGCTTGACTCTAGAAGTTCTGGAAACTCTATTCTAAACCACTTAGCCTTATGCCCAATATTATTGCAATTGTAACCTGATGTTGTAGTTATTGGAAGGAGCAAATAACTTGAAGTTTCTCTTGGTGAAGTCATAATCATTTTTGTCATGAACCCTATAGTGTATAACTTTATGACCAAAGCGATTACATGAGTAGCAATAACCTTGAAAGAAATATCCATATTTGAATGAGTTGAAGTTCCTCTTAGTGAAGCCATACTCCTTTCCATAAACTCTGTAATGCATAGCTTTGTGACCAAAATGATTACACGAAAAACAATGCCCTTGGAAGAAATATTCATCTTGTCTTAAAACATCTTATCTCTTAGTCCTTTCTTTGCCTTGTCTATGATAGTCCATGTTTCTTGTTTGTGCATTGTTTTCTTTCTTAGTGAAGCTTCCACTCTTCAACTTATCAGCATAGGTCTTAGGTTCTTCTTCAATCTCTTCCTCTTAAACTTCCTTTTCTTTTCAGGTTGACTCCTCTTTTTGTAACTTTTGACCTTCTTCAAAACTATGTCATGTTTTAACAAAATGAATATCTTTGTGCTTTGATAATGATATCCAAAGTTTTTGAAATTTTCCCAAACCTGTGTAGCTTATCCTTAGAATATTTTACTTCCATTCTTAGAGAAACCATTTCATGTTCTAATCTTTCACATTATAACTCTTTTACCTCTAATTTTTCAACCATGAATTCTTTAAATCTACTTGCCTTAGCTTTTGAGTTTTTGAGATCTTGTAGAAGCTTTTCTTTTATTTCCTCATCTTCTTAAACTTGAGCCTTCAGTCTTGAATTCTGCTTTCTAACTCTTTTCAACTCTCTGAGAGCAACAATAAGTTCCTCTTCTAGATCAATTGTGCCTTCTCCTTTTTTATGAACCTTTCTATAGGTCTTCAATTATAGGAGCATCTTCTACTTGGTCTTCAATAGGAGTGTTTTCTTCCTCTTCTATTGCCAAAAATAGAATCTCTTCTTTTTCATTGTCTAAGAGTTTTTCATCACTGTCACTTGAAGCACTACTTGCTCTTTTAACATAGAAACTCTTTTTGTGTCTTTGAAATAACTTATTTTCATGCTTGCCTTGACCATACCTATTTTTCTTTTCATGCCTGAATTTTTTTTCTTCCTTTTTCTTATAATCTTGTTTCTCTTCACTGTTACTGCTTCTAGCTTGTGGACAATTTGATGCATAGTGATCAAAGTTACCACAATTAGAACATTTCACTATATTTACATCTTTGTGTTTTCTTGAGTCCTTATTTCTTCTTGCGTAATTAGTTTTTTCATTACTTCTTGACTCATCACTTGATTCTGGTTTCTTATATTTTGTTTTCTTTGAAACTTTAAATGTTACCTCTTTCTTGGAATTGTGATATTTTTTTGTCCTCGTCTCATAAGCTATGAGAATTCCATGTAACTCATCCATAGTCAGCTTATCAAGATCCTTCATCTCTTCTATAGTTGAAACCTTTGCATCATACCTCATAGGGAGTGATATTAACACATTTTGATCAACACTAGAGTCCTCAATTTCAAATCCAAGACCACACATGGTATTAACAACTTCATCAACATGAAGTATTTAGCAATATCTTCCTCATCTTCCATATTCAACTCTTCAAACCTCCTCTTGTGAGTTTGAAGTTTTGCCAACTTGACCTTGCTATCTACTTCATATGTTTGCTTCAATTTGTCCCATATTTCTTTTTCTAATTTGCATTGCATAACTTCCATAAATTTTGATTCATGTAATCCACTTAAGATTCCATTCATAGCCTTGGTATTATTCACATATAATTGCTTTCCATCCTTATCTGTGGGAGTAGTTGTAGGTGTGAACCCATACTCAACAAATTGCCATGTTTCATATCCTTGTGCCATCAAATAAGTCTTCATCCTCATACTCCAGAAAGCATTATTGTTCCCATCAAACATTGAAGCCTTATTTATTGAAGATCCATTTTGAGAAGCCATATGTGTTCCTATAATATCTTCCTTCACGATGTTAGACTTTTTTGAAGGAACCCGCTCTGATACCAATTGAAGAGCACAAGCTTATACTGAGAGGGAGGGGGGGTGAATAGTATAAGATAAACTTTTACTTTTTTTTCTCAAACAATATTATCCAATGTTATCAATTACAATATCAATACCAGTAATAAAGCAATGCACAAATCATCACACACATGAGAGACACAAATTTAATGCGATTCACCCAATGTGGGTTACGTCCACAGAGAAAATATTTCTTATAAATTTTCTCAATAGGTCTCTTGGTAACCAATTCTCTATTACAATATTTTTGGACATCTATCCAAAGGAGACACCAATCCCCTATGATCAAGTTTGTGGATCTCTATCCACAAGAGACCTTTGTCCCCACTACTCTGATTTGTGGATCTCTATCCATAGGAGAACTCTATCACCTTTATGCTGGTTTGTGGAACTCTATCCATAAGAGACACTTCTCCTATCTACTCAGGTTCATGGAACTCTATCCATAGGAGACACCTCTCCTCTCTACTTTGGTTCATGGAACTCTACCCACAGGACCTCTCCTCTCTACTCTGGCTCATGGAAATCTATCCATAGGATAACTCTATCCCCTTGTTGGTCTAGTTTACGGAACTCTATCCATGGGAGAACTCTATCCCCTTGCTGGTTTTATAATTTTCTCAAAAACTACTTTAAGCCTTCACACAAGGCTTGCTCAACTCTGTAATAAAATATGCTCACAAATATGCTCTCAACTCTGCCCTAAATATGCACACACTACATGCACAAATTTATCTCAACTCTGTTCCAAATTTGCACAAATCTATCCTAAATTTGCACACATTACATGCATAATTCTATCTTCAACTCTATCCCAAATCTACACAAATTACATGCATAAATTGTTCTGTAACTTTGTTTCAAATTTGCACACATTACATGCACAAATCTATCTTCAACTTTGTCCCAAATATTCTCAACTGCCTGATCAAATCTACTCAACTGCATGTACTAATATGTCTCATGTTAGAAATTTTGAGTTAGTTGTGTTGTCATTGATGTCAAGAGTCGGTGTCAAGAATCAGTGTAGGACTTGGCAAAAGAAGGGTTAAAATATTTATATTTTAAGCCCAAGATATTTGGTCTAAGAGCTCCAGATGATTGGTCAAAATGATGGATAAATACCCTGAAGAAAAGGCCTAAAGGAAATAATATTATAATATTTATTATTATAATATTAAAGGTGGTCATAAAAGGTCTAAGGGCGAAAGAGGAAAAAACCTAGGCCCAATGGAAATAATATTATACTATTAAAATTTTAATTATGCCTAAGGTAGTTTATAAATAATTTATAATATTTATATTATAAATTTGTTTATAAAACTAATATTTTCATAACCCAAAGTTGGGTTGGGCACCAAAATGAATTCAAATATTATATTCTCTACCGATGTTGAAAAAAGGAAGGCATATGGTATAAATACCATAAAACTTACCCCTAAAAGGTAAGTCTCCGAAATTATTAATGCATGCAATTTAGAGTGAAGGCAAATATTTTGTGAGCAAGCAAAGGACAAAGATTATAATTTTGATTTACCCCCGAAATCCACTAAAGACAAAGCGACTAAGGCAAAAATTCAAACACCAACCAATGGTTGGGCTAGTGGTGAATCCAAGGTGTGTAGATGATGCAGGAGCATCCGGTGAGAGAAGGGCAATCTTGCATCCTCCAAATTCTTTTATTTTATTTTCTAAGTACTTTGAATTTAGTGTGGTTCCAAACCTTTCCTGCGGGGAAGTTTTGTAAAAGGAGGTAAGTTTCGGGGAAGTTTTCAAAAGCAAGGCAAAGGTTAAGTTGGAGTCGCGAAATCGCGACCCCAAGACTTCGGCATGGGCAAGGGACAGTTTGGGTCGCGATATCGCGACGTCGCGATATCGCGACGTGATATCAAAAGAAAACAAAGGGCGGTGCAGACTTGAAGGGAGGTTGGTTTGGTCGCGATATCGCGACGTCGCGATATCGCGACGTCGCGGTATCGCGACGTGTCTTGCAAAGAAGAGAAAGGTTGATCTTTGGGTCGCGATATCGTGACATGTCGCGATATCGCGCCATGTCGCGATATCGCGGCTTTGTTTGCCAAAATGAAGGCGGGAAGACAGTGGGTCGCGATATCGCGACATGTCACGATATCGCGACTGATAGGAAGTCAAGCTTATGAAAACACGAAGGCTGGTGAGAAGGCAAGCTGCAGTGACACGTGGTCTCCACGTGTCTTATGGTGACGTGGCCAGTTGAATACCGAGCTAGAGTTAGACGCGCGGCTGCCGCGAAGGTTAAAGTTTAAAATTGACGACCGCGTGTATTAAAGAGGGGGATGGCTTTCGCAATAGTACAGAGCATGGACATTATGGGCATAACAGAGACTGAGAAGGACGATCTGAGCAAGGCGGCGTTTGCAGGTCAGAGAAGATCATTAATGGGGGTTTCTCATGGTGGGTCGGACAATGGCCCCTTTATGACAGAAATTTGGAAGTTCGACCGAGGGAGGGAAAATTCGAATTTGAAAATGGTTAGGTAGAGCATTGATGGCCTAGAGGATCGGGGGCCTCGTTAAAAAAAAGACCAAAATTTTTGTAAGGGGGGGATGGTGAAGTTCGGGATTGGGAAAGAGAAGTTGTATGCTGGGAAGGCTGCTGTAAGACTGTATTAAGCAAATTAATGAAAATTCAGTGAAATTATTGTGAATGTGTTCATGCGAATCCCGGCTTGCCATCAAGTGGTATCAGAGCGGGAGCTCCTGAGCGTGTAACAGATCGCCGGAGAGAGGCAGTTACACCAGGATCTGTGGGAGGAATTTAAAAAAAAAAAAAAATAAAAAAAAAAAATAAGATAAAATATAATGCCTCCACGAAGAAACCGTGGCGGAGTCGGGAATGTAGTACCGGCCGAAGACTTTCGGGCCTTGCAGAGGCAAGTTCAAGCCCTGCAAGCAGAATTACGCAGAAGGCACGAGCCCGGAAGGGATGAGGAAAGTGAGGACGAAGTTGAAGAGGAAGACCAATCTGAGGAGGAGGAAGAGGCTATGGACCCTGCACAAGCTCGGTTATACAAGGCCATCTCTCAGATTGGAAAGCAACCAAAAATGGAGGTTTCCACGTACTCGGGTAACTTGAATCCAGAAGAAGTAATTGACTGGATAAATGATTTAGAGGAATATTTCGAGTACGAGGAGGTTGAGGACCCTAATCGGGTCAGATTTGCTAAGACCAAGTTGAAGGGTCACGCCAGCATTTGGTGGAGGGGGATACAGTTGGAGAGGAACCGACGAGGGAAGGAGAGAATAACCAGATGGGACAGAATGGTGGAGAAGCTGAAAAGACAGTTCATCCCGACAGACTACGAGTTGGATCTGTTAAGAAAGATGCAGAGTTTGAGGCAGACGAACAGAACTGTCCAAGAGTACACCGAAGAGTTTTACAAGATTTCCATTAGAACGGGGCATTTAGAGGCGAACAAAGAAAAGGTGGCCCGTTATATCAATGGGTTGAGACTCGGCATCCAGGAAGAGCTGAGCCTAGTTCGGGTAAGCACCATTGAGGATGCTTACCAGTTTGCCTTAAAGGTAGAAGAAAAACTGAATAGGCGGTTTGAAGGCAAACAAAGAGGAAGGGGCCGTGGTGGAAGAACTGGTGGGAGGACCAGTGGAGAAAAGTATAAAGATCCGAAGAAGGCTGGGGAAGCCAGTAATAACCAAGATCAAAGAGAGGAGGATGTTTATCAGCCCCGGGACCAGAACAGCTACCCAAGAGGACGGGGTGGATCTGGACGGGGGTTTGGAAGGGGAGTGTTCCGTGGAACATGTTTCCACTGTGGTGAAGAAGGGCATCGTGCATTCGAATGTCCACAACACCGGGAGAGAACGAACAAGAGGCCTGAAGGTCCAGCCAGAGCTGCTGTGGCAGAAGAAGGTGCTGAGTCTGAGCATTCCGAAGATGCGGAGAGAGGAGAAACAATGATTGTAAGAAGAGTCCTGTTGAACGAGGAGAAGGACACAGACCAGAGAAAAAGTTTATTCCGCACCAGATGTAAATGTGCGGGCAAGGTTTGCAATATCATTATTGATAATGGTAGCACGGATAACCTGGTTTCTGAGGAAATGGTTACAAAGTTACAGTTAGAAAGGAAGAAGCACCCACACCCATACCGGGTCGCATGGTTACAGAAGGACCATGGAGCTTTGGTCAATGAGCAGTGTTCCATTAAATTTAACATTGGAAATTATTGTGATGAGGTCCTGTGTGACATCCTGCCCATGGATGCTTGCCACATGTTGTTGGGGAGGCCCTGGCAGTTCGATCGGAATGCAGTGCATGATGGCCGTGCCAACACCTACTCATTGACAAAGAATGGTGTACGCCATAAACTAAAGCCCTTAAAGGATGCGGATGAAAAGGTATGTGACAGTTCCAGAGTCTGTTTAGTTGAGGGGAGAGAGTTTTTGAACGGGTTGAAGCACGAACATTTATGTTATGCAATAATCCCTAGAGTTAGGGGGAAGGAATGCCAGGATACCCCAGCAGAAGTTCTAAATCTGCTGGAGGAATTTCCAGATATTGTGTCTGACAATGTGCCTGAGGGTTTACCCCCTGTGAGGAAAATTAGCCATCATATAGATTTAGTACCAGGATCAAGCTTGCCAAATAAAGCTGCACACAGGATGACACCTGTAGAGACTGAAGAATTAAATAGACAGGTCCAGGAATTATTAGAAAAGGGATTGATCCGAGAAAGTTTGAGTCCATGCGCAGTACCTGCAGTGCTGGCGCCAAAGAAGGATGGGGAATGGAGGATGTGTACAGATTCACGGGCCATCAACAAAATTACTATTAAGTACAGATTCCCATTGCCAAGAATGGATGATATCATGGACTGTTTAAGTGGAGCTGAATACTTCACAAAGATTGACCTGAAAAGTGGCTATCATCAGATCCGTATCCGAGAGGGAGATGAATGGAAGACAACCTTCAAGACAAGAGAAGGCTTATATGAGTGGTTGGTCATGCCATTTGGGCTGTCCAATGCACCAAGTACTTTCATGCGGCTGATGAATGAAGTACTGAAGGAATTCTTGGGAAAGTTTGTTATTGTTTACTTAGATGATATATTGATATTCAGCAGGACCCTGGAGGAACACCTGATGCACATCAGGAGAGTTTTTGAGAAACTGCGGGAAGAGCAGTTGTTAATAAATCTGAAAAAGTGTAATTTTGTCAAGAAGGAGTTAGTATACCTGGGATTTGTAATCTCAGCAGACGGCCTGAAAATGGACCCAGAGAAGGTAAGAGCCATCATTGAGTGGCCTACCCCGAGAAGCACAACAGAAGTCAGGTCATTTCATGGTTTGGCCAGCTTTTATAGGAAGTTCATAAAGAACTTCAGCAGTATTTGTGCACCTCTCACAGAAACAATGAGGGGGGATAAAAAGGAGTTCAAGTGGACATTAGGGGCTGAAAAGAGTTTTGATACATTAAAGAGAAAAGTGACAGAACAGCCAGTTTTGGCACTTCCAGACTTTGGCAAAGTATTTCAGGTGGACTGTGATGCCAGTGGCAGTGCAATAGGGGCTGTACTGAGTCAAGGAGGCAAGCCAGTTGCTTATTTCAGTGAAAAGTTAAATGATGCTCGAAAAAGGTATTCAGTCTATGATCAGGAATTTTATGCTATAGTTCAGGCTCTGAAAAAGTGGAGACACTATTTATTGCCAAAGGAGTTTGTACTATTTACTGACCATCAGGCTTTACAGTACATTAACAGTCAGACAAAACTGAATCAAAGGCACATGAAATGGGTGGAGTTCCTCCAAAGTTATACCTTTGTGCTAAAACACAGAAGTGGGAAGTCAAATAGAGTTGCAGATGCCTTGAGCAGAAGGCAGACTTTACTGATTAGATTAACAGTCGAAGTAGTGGGGTTTGAAGAACTGAATGATTTGTACCCTGCAGATCCGGATTTTTTAGAAGCTTGGAAGGCTTGCTTAACACCTGTTACGGTGGACCGAACAAAATGGTTGGATTTCCTGATCCAAGATGGAATGTTGTTCAAAGGAAGCAAATTATGCATTCCAAGGAGCTCTATGCGGGAGAACTTAATTAAAGAAAAACACAGTGGAGGACTGGCTGGGCATTTTGGTCGGGATAAGACCATTGCCCTGGTGGAGGAAAATTACTACTGGCCACAGCTTCAGCAGGATGTGCGGAAGTTTGTGCAAGGTTGCAGAGTATGCCAGATGGCAAAGGGTGTAAGGCAAAACACAGGACTGTACCAGCCCTTACCTGCACCTGAGAGGCCATGGGAGGATATAAGCATGGATTTTGTCCTCGGGTTGCCGAGAACACAGAGGGGAAATGACTCTGTATTTGTGGTGGTTGACCGATTCTCCAAAATGGCACATTTTATTCCTTGCCAGAAGACAAGTGATGCAGTTCACATTGCTGGATTGTTCTTCAAGGAGGTGGTACGACTTCACGGTCTACCAAGAAGTATAGTTTCGGACAGAGATACAAAGTTCGTTGGGTATTTCTGGAGAACTCTGTGGAAGAAATTGAAGACAGACCTGAAATTCAGTTCAGCATACCACCCACAGACTGATGGGCAGACGGAGGTGGTCAATAGAAGCCTGGGTAATTTACTGAGATGTTTGATAGTGGATCAACCCAAGGGTTGGGATTTGGTCTTACCGCAAGCAGAATTTGCATATAACAGCTCAGTCAATAAGAGCACCAATAAGTCTCCTTTCCAGATAGTATATGGACACAGCCCGAGGAATGTATCTGAACTGAGGAAGTTGGACAGGACAGAAAAGTGTAGTGCCGAGGCAGAAGAATTTGCAGAACACATGAGAAGTCTGCATGAGGAAGTGAGGAAACAGATTGTAAAAATGAACACTCAGTATAAGACAAGGGCGGACCAGAAGCGGCGGTTCAAGGAGTTCAAGGTGGGAGATGAGGTTATGGTGCATCTCAGGAAGGAGAGATTTCCTGCCAAGACTTATAACAAATTGAAGATGAAGAAATTTGGGCCATGCAAAATACTGGGAAAACGGGAGTCAGGAAATGCTTATGAAGTGGAATTGCCAAGTTGGCTTGGTATTTCGCCTGTCTTCAATGTTTCAGATCTAGTGGAGTACCATGAAGGGGAAAGTGCAGAGGCACCTAGTGCAGAAGTGTGGCAATTTTCGGCATCTACTCCAACCACCAATGAGGTTGAAGAGATATTGGATACTCGTGAGGGCAGAAGCACCAGAAATAGACAATATTCTGAATACTTAGTTAAGTGGAAAGGCAGACCTGTTGAGGATGCAACTTGGGTGTCGAAGACGGAGGTTGACCGCTTGGGTCTTCCCCCAACAAAACAGAAGTGAGGCTCACTTCTAATCTACCCCGGGTGTCTGATGCAGGAGCATCCGGTGTGAGAAGGGCAATCTTGCATCCTCCAAATTCTTTTATTTTATTTTCTAAGTACTTTGAATTTAGTGTGGTTCCAAACCTTTCCTGCGGGGAAGTTTTGTAAAAGGAGGTAAGTTTCGGGGAAGTTTTCAAAAGCAAGGCAAAGGTTAAGCTGGAGTCGCGAAATCGTGACCCCAAGACTTCGGCATGGGCAAGGGACAGTTTGGGTCGCGATATCGCGACGTCGCGATATCGCGACGTGATATCAAAAGAAAACAAAGGGCGGTGCAGACTTGAAGGGAGGTTGGTTTGGTCGCGATATCGCGACGTCGCGGTATCGCGACGTGTCTTGCAAAGAAGAGAAAGGTTGATCTTTGGGTCGCGATATCGCGACATGTTGCGATATCGCGCCATGTCACGATATCGCGGCTTTGTTTGCCAAAATGAAGGCGGGAAGACAGTGGGTCGCGATATCGCGACTGATAGGAAGTCAAGCTTATGAAAACACGAAGGCTGGTGAGAAGGCAAGCTGCAGTGACACGTGGTCTCCACGTGTCTTATGGTGACGTGGCCAGTTGAATACCGAGCTAGAGTTAGACGCGCGGCTGCCGCGAAGGTTAAAGTTTAAAATTGACGACCGCGTGTATTAAAGAGGGGGATGGCTTTCGCAATAGTACAGAGCATGGACATTATGGGCGTAACAGAGACTGAGAAGGACGATCTGAGCAAGGCGGCGTTTGCAGGTCAGAGAAGATCATTAATGGGGGTTTCTCATGGTGGGTCGGACAATGGCCCCTTTATGACAGAAATTTGGAAGTTCGACCGAGGGAGGGAAAATTCGAATTTGAAAATGGTTAGGCAGAGCATTGATGGCCTAGAGGATCGGGGGCCTCGTTAAAAAAAGACCAAAATTTTTGTAAGGGGGGATGGTGAAGTTCGGGATTGGGAAAGAGAAGTTGTATGCTGGGAAGGCTGCTGTAAGACTGTATTAAGCAAATTAATGAAAATTCAGTGAAATTATTGTGAATGTGTTCATGCGAATCCCGGCTTGCCATCAGTAGAGAATTGGGAACATAGATATGCTATGTTCGAGTCTCAACGGTGACACGGGACAAATCCTTTTGGCTTTTGGTGCGGGAGGAGGAGTCAAAGCGCTCTATGCACTTTTTCCTCCCACATGAACGCTTAGCTTACGCGGCAGGGGAGTCGTGGCTAAGGTGCAGACAACGCTTTGACCAAGGATCGAGTCCCACGAAGAGCACGCACTAAGGTATTTGATTTTTGGTTAAATTGCGCATAGACTAAGGTTGTTGTGGCGCTTAAAGTGCATGCTTTAATTTTTGTGCCTAGGTTAAAGTGTGAAGTGGGAAAGTTATTAGCACGTGGGTTATTTGGTTTTTGTTGAGTGCTTAGGGAGTTAAAAGGGGTAAGGTAATTAATTTTTACCTTAGAGAAAGTGAGAAATATTTTTATTGAAGGTTAAAAATATATTGCATTGTTTTATAAAGTTAATTATTTGAAAAATGCAATATTGAGTAGGGAGACATAAGTAGTGTTTGGATTGCTTCATGCATTAAATTTCTGAAAGGGGTTATTGTGAAATTGAGTGGGTGAAATATTTATTTGATAAAGTTGGAGATTATAAGGTGTAATTGAGAATTAATAATTTTTGTATGGTGAAATATTTGAAGGAAATAATTGAGGATAGATTTTTGATATCTAACCATTGAGATTGGCAAAGAGGTTGATTGTGTTGAGACAGGTTTTGAGGTCATTTCTCCATCAAGAAAAAGGTATGGGCATATCTTCCTTGTGAGTGAAATATTGTTGGGTTGAATGTTATGAATGCTAAGTTGGAGTGAAAAGGTTGTTTGATAAGCATTGTTGGAAATATTTGAGTAAACTTTCATATGCTTGATTAGGGTTTGTAAGCAAGTTATGTTTCATTGAGTGATTGGTTGAGTGGAGTTGGTTGAGCATAGTTGATTGAAAGTGTTGGAGTGATAGTTCAAGTTTTGTGAAACAAATTGTTCTTTATTCTGAATTGAGTTGATGGAAAGGATTGAAAGTGATTGAGTGTTTGTGAGTGTGAAACATATTGAGTCTCTAACAATTCTCTATATGCTTCTATGGTTTAACAAGATTATGAGTGGAACTAGTTAGTGTGATTGAAGAGGTTTTCTATGAAAGATTGAGTTAAGTTTTATATGCAAGTTAGCCATTGATTTGAACAAGATTTTGTGAAAGCTAGTGAGCAGATTTGAGTAAGTCCTAAAGTGGACTTAAGGACAGATTTGTGTGAGATTTTGTGGAAGCTTACAAGCAGATTTGAGACATAGATTGAGCAGATTTGTGCTAGATCGATGGATAGTGTTTAGTGCAGATTTGAGATAGATATTGAGTAGATTTATGTAGGGTAGAGGATAATGTTCAGTATATATCTGAGACAGAGATAGAATAGAGTAAGAGCAAACTTTGGAGGTGATAGAGTAGAGGATAGTAGTCTCTAGTGGATAGAGATCCATTAGCCAAGGTAGTGAGGACAGAGGTCTTCTGAGTGAGGACAGGGGTCTTCAGTGGAGAGAGATCCACAAGCTAGTGCAGTGGAGGTAGTAGTCTTCTAAGAGGATCACCAGCCAGAGCAGAGGAGAAGGAGTTCTCCTATGGATAGAGATCCATAAACTTGATTAGGGGATTGGTGTCTCCTTTGGACAGAGGTCCATAAACATTGTAATAGGGAAAGGATTCCCAAGAGAATTTATTGAGAAAATTTTATAAGGAATATTTTCTCCATGGAGTAGCCCACATTGGGTGAACCATGTTAAATCATGTCTCTCATGTGTGTGATGCTTTATGTAATGTTTACTACTTTAATATTATTGATGTTATCATATGGATTGAAAAGCAAAAATTTTTATCTTATATTGTTCACCCCCCTCTCAGTATAAGCACATGTTCTTCAATTGGTATCAGAGTGGGTCTCTCCATGAAAAGACTAACAGCTTGGAGGAAGATCCATAAAAAACACACATGACTTCAGAGAGTGAAGAAGAGACCATATTTGACATAAAAGAGGAATTCTTTGTTGCTCTCAAGAACCTTGAAAAGGTTAGAAATAAGAACTCAAGTTTGAAGGATCAAATTCAAGAGAATGAAGAAGCAAGGATAGAACTTCTACAAAGTCTCACAGAACTCAAGATAAAGGTAGAAGAGGGAAATAAAATTGAATAAGATATGACAGATCTATTAAGAGCAAGAGAAACAGAATGTGAAATATTGGAAGTATAAATTGTTTATCTAAGGAATGAAGTTGAAAAGACCAAGTTACTACAAGATATAAAGTTGGGGAAACAGAGAGAGGAGTCAAGCCTTCAAGAAGCAGAGACTTCAAACAAAGATAAGCAAGTGACTCATACTCTGGAAGGAAAAGACATCAAGAAAGAAGAAAGCAAAGAAGAACCATGGACAAAAGTTAATCACAACAAAAGAAGGAGCACTCGACCATATTTTCCAAGGTATTCAAACAGGTTACATACTCTCTTCCATGGCTATTGCTTTTCATGTAAAAAATATGGTCATAGAGTTGTACATTGCACTGGTTATGTTAAAAAGGATGTCAATAGAAATTTCAATTCTTTTGCACCTCTTATGAATAGTGATGTCATATGTTATAAGTGCAATAATCTTGGGCACAAGGCTAGATGGTGTAAAATGGTATTGCCTGAGTCAAGTAAAAAGAATACAACTTCAACAGTTAGGAAATAGAGAAAAGGGCATGAGAAAGTTAGATCAATGTTAGTACAAACAACTCTTCATGTTCAGGATAAGGGAAAATAATGGTATCTTGATAGTGGATGTTCTAGTCACATGATAGGAGATAAAAGTAAATTTCTAGTACTCAAAGAAACTGATGGAGGATTAGTAAGATTTGGTGATAATGGATCAACAAAAATTTGTGGGAAAGGAACTCTGAGTTTAGATAATGGGAAAACAAAAATAGAGAATGTATTGTATGTCAAGGGGTTGAGGCACAATCTACTAAGTGTGAGCCAACTTTGTGATCAAGGGCACATGGTTACTTTTCATCCAAGTAGGTGTGAGATTAGAAAGTCTAAAACTGGAAAACTTATTGCAAATGCAAATAGAACTACAAACAACCTCTACATGTTAAGTGAGATTAAAGGAGAAAAGTGTTTTCTATCACAAGAAGATGAGATTTGGTTGTGGCATAGAAGAATGGGTCATTTGAACTTTGACAACATAGTGAACATAAGCAATAAACAGGATGTCAAAGATTTACCCAAGCTAAAAAGGCCACAAAACACAATTTGTGCACCTTGTCAACATGGAAAGCAAACTAGAACAAGTTTCAAATCAAAAGGATTTATGTCATCTGAGCCATTGAAACTAATACATATTGATCTATGTGGTCCTACCAGAACACAGAGTATTCAAGGTGAAAGTTACTTCATATTGTTTATAGATGATTATTCCAGAATGATTTGGGTAGCCTTCCTGAAAGAGAAGTCAGAAGCACTTGATAAATTCAAGGTATTTAAAGAGTTGGTTGAAAATAAAATAGGTAAAAGGATTAAGTGTTTGAGATCAGACAGAGGAGGAGAATTTACCTCAAATGAATTTGTAAACTATTGTGAACAACATGGGATCAAAAGAGAATACTCAGCTGCAAGAACTCCTCAACAAAATGGAGTTGTTGAAAGGAAGAATAGGACTGTTGAAAATATGGCTAGAGCTATGTTAAATGAATCCAAGCTTTCAGATGGTTTTTGGAGGGAGGCAGTTAACACAACAGTTTATATCATCGATAGGGCTCAAATAAGAGTGAACCATCACAAGACTCCATATGAGCTTTGGAAGGGAAGACCAACCACTGTGAAATACTTCAAAATTTTTGGAAGCAAGTGTTACATAAGATGGGAAGAGAAAGACTTGGGCAAGTTTGACCCAAGATGTGATGAGGGCATTTTTCTTGGTTATTCCACTAAGAGCAAAGCCTATAGATGCTACAACAAAAGGACACGTACTATTGTAGAAAGTATAAATGTAACAATTGATGAGAAGATAGGGTTAAGAGAACCAGTTCAAGAAATTATGTATCAGGAAGATGGAAGTTGTCAAGAAGAGTTATGTGAGGAATCAGAAGGAGAAGAGGAAGAAACAAAAAGACTTCTTCCTAAGACTCCATCCAGGTATGTACAAAAACATCATCCAAGAGATCTAATCATTGGGAATCCAGATGAGAGACAGACAAGGAGAAGGGTAATAACATCAAATCAACAAGCAAATTTTTCTTTGTTATCCAAAATTGAGCCAAAATATTTCAATGAGGCAAGTGAAGATGACTTTTGGGTTAAGGCAATGAATGAGGAACTAGATCAGATAGAGAAAAGTAAGACTTGGGAACTTGTCCCATGACCAAAGGACAAGAATGTGATTGGCACTAAATGGGTATTCAGAAACAAGTTAAATGAAGATGGTCAAGTAGTCAGAAACAAAGCAAGATTAGTATGCAAAGGTTATGCACAGGTAGAGGGAATTGACTTTGATGAGACATTTGCTCCAGTTGCATGACTTGAAGCTATCAGAATATTCTTAGCCTTCTCAAGCTTCAAAAACTTCAAAGTATATCAGATGGATGTTAAATCAACATTTCTAAATGGTGTTCTGGAAGAAGAAGTTTATATTGAGTAGCCAGAGGGATTCAACTTAATAGGTAAACCAGACTATGTATGCAGATTGAAGAAGGCACTATATGGTCTAAAACAGGCTCCTAGAGCGTGGTACTCAAGATTGGATAAGTACCTTCAGGAATAGGGGTTTAGGAAAGGAATAGTGGATAGTAACTTATACATCAAAAATGAAGGGAATGATCTACTAATTGTGGTTGTTTACGTGGATGACATCATTTTTGGAGGGAACAATGATAAGATGTGTCAAAAATTTGCAAAGAGCATGCAGAATGAATTTGAGATGTCTATGCTTGGTGAGTTGTCTTTCTTTCTTGGACTTCAGATTTCACAATCAGAGAAAGGGGTATTCCTTTCACAAACCAAGTATATAAAAGAGATGCTAAAGAAATTCAAGTTAGAAGATTGCAAACCAGTAAGTACCCCCATGGTTACAGGATGTAAGCTAAGTAAATATGATGAATCTCCAGAGGTAAATAAAAAATTATATAGATCTATGATCGGCAGCTTATTGTATGTCACAACTACAAGACCAGATATCATGCAAGCAGTTGGATTAGTGGCAAGGTTTCAAGCAGCACCCAAGGAGACACATGTAGTAGTAGTAAAGAGGATTCTCAGGTATCTAAAAGGGACCATGGATTTTGGGCTCTGGTATCCCAAAAGTGATAGTTTCACTCTCACAACTTACACAGATGCAGATTGGGATGGCAGCATTGATGATAGAAAGAGCACAAGTGGAGGAGCATTCTTTCTTGGAGACTATTTAGTCTCTTGGCTAAGTAAGAAATAGGCATCAATATCCTTATCTACAATAGAGGCAGAGTATATTGTAGCAGTTTCTAGTTGTACACAGGTATTATGGATGAAGCGAACTCTAGAGGATTTCAAGATAAAGCATGATCATCCTATTCCCATATTGTGTGATAATACAAGTGCTATAAATATCTCAAAGAATCTAGTGATGCACTCTAGGACAAAGCACATTTTGATCAAGTATCACTTTCTGAGAGAACAGGTGATAGACAAGCAAGTCAGGTTGGAATATGTTACTACAAAGGAGCAGATAGCGGATATTTTCACTAAGCCACTTTCGAAAGAGACTTTTGAGTATCTTCGAGGAAAATTGGGAGTAGTTCTACTCCCACCCCAGAATTAACCACCTCAAGAGAGGAGGTGGGGGAGGGGCTAAGCTAAGAGTCTCATTCTTAGCCCCAAGCCCCAAAGGTGGCCCTTTTCCATTGATGTCAAAGGGGGAGAGATTTGAGTTAGGGGGAGAGCATTCAGTTAGGGGGAGCAATTTTGAAAGAGGAAAAGGTTTGGTAAAAAAAAGGGGTTGCCATCAATGACAAAGGGGGAGATTGTTGGAAATTTTGAGTTAGTTGTGTTGTCATTGATGTCAAGAGTCAGTGTCAGGAATCAGTGCAGGACTTGGCAAAATAAGGGTTAAAATATTTATATTTTAAGCCCAAGAGATTTGGTCTAAGAGCTCCACATGATTGGTCAAAAGGATGGTTAAATACCCTGAAGAAAAGGCCTAAAGGAAATAATATTATAATATTAAAGGCGGTCAGAAAAGGTCTAAGGGCGAAAGAGGAAAACACCTAGGCCCAATGGAAATAATATTATAATACTTTATTATAATATTAAAAGTTTAATTATGCCTAAGGTAGTTTATAAATAATTTATAATATTTATATTATAAATTTATTTATAAAAATAATATTTTCATAACCCAAAGTTGGGTTGGGCGCCAAAATGAATTCAAATTTTATATTCTCCACCGACGTTGGAAAAAGGAAGGCATATGGTATAAATACCATAGCACTTACCCCTAAAAGGTAAGTCTCCAAAATTATTAATGCATGCGATTTAGAGTGAAGGCGAATATTTCGTGAGCAAGCAAAGGACAAAGATTATAATTTTTATTTGCCCCTGAAATCCATGGAAGACAAAGCGACTAAGGTGGAAAATTCAAACACCAACCAACGGTTGGGCTAGCGGTGAATCCAAGGTGTGTAGAGCATTGGGAATGCAGAGGTGCTGCATTCGAGTCTCGACGGTGATGCGGGACAAAGCCTTTTGGCTTTTGGCGTGGGAGGAGGAGTCAAAGCGCTCTAGGCACTTTTGCCTCCCATGTGAGTGCTTAGCTCACATGGTAGGGGAGCCACGGCTAAGGCGTAGGTGGTGCTTCGACCAGGGATCAAGTCCCACGAAGAGCGCGCACTAAGGTATTTGATTTTTGGTTAAATTGTGCATAGACTAAGGTTGTTGTGGTGCTTAAAGCACATGCTTTAATTTTTATGCCTAGGTTAAAGTGTGAAGTGGGAAAGTTATTAGCACGTGGTTATTTGGTTTTTGTTGAGTGCTTAGGGAGTTAAAAGGGGTAAGGTAATTAATTTTTACCTTAGAGAAAGTGAGAAATATTTTATTGAAGGTTAAAAATATATTGCATTATTTTATAAAGTTAATTATTTGAAAAATGCAATATTGAGTAGGGAGACATAAGTAGTGTTTGGATTGTTTCATGCATTAAATTTTTGAAAGGGGTTATTGTGAAATTGAATGGGTGAAATATTTATTTGATAAAGTTGGAGATTATAAGGTGTAATTGAGAATTAATAATTTGTGTATGGTGAAATATTTGAAGGAAATAATTGAGGATAGATTTTTGATATCTAACCATTGAGATTGGCAAAGAGGTTGATTGTGTTGAGACAAGTTTTGAGGTCATTTCTCCATCAAGAAAAAGGTATGGGCATATCTTCCTTGTGAGTGAAATATTGTTGGGTTGAATGTTATGAATGCTAAGTTGGAGTGAAAAGGTTGTTTGATAAGCATTGTTGGAAATATTTGAGTAAACTTTCATATGCTTGATTAGGGTTTGTAAGCAAGTTATGTTTCATTGAGTGATTGGTTGAGTGGAGTTGGTTGAGCATAGTTGATTGAAAGTGTTGGAGTGATAGTTCAAGTTCTGTGAAACAAATTGTTCTTTATTCTGAATTGATTTGATGGAAAGGATTGAAAGTGATTGAGTGTTTGTGAGTGTGAAACATATTGAGTCTCTAACAATTCTCTATATGCTTCTATGGTTTAACAAGATTCTGAGTGGAACTAGTTAGTGTGATTGAAGAGGTTTTCTATGAAATATTGAGTTAAGTTTTATATGCAAGTTAGCAATTGATTTGAACAAGATTTTGTGAAAAATAGTGAGAAGATTTGAGTAAGTCCTAAAGTGGACTTAAGGATAGATTTGTGTGAGATTTTGTGGAAGCTTACAAGCAGATTTGAGACAGAGATTGAGCAAATTTGTGCTAGACCGATGGACAATTTTTAGTGCATATTTGAGATAAATATTGAGCAGATTTGTGCAGGGCAGAGGATAGTGTTCAGTATAGATCTGAGATAGAGATAGAATAAAGTAAGAGCAAACTTTGGAGGTGACAGAGTAGAGGACAATAGTCTCCAGTGGATAGAGATCCATTATCCAGGGTAGTGAGGACAAAGGTCTTTTGAGTGAGGATAGGGGTCTTCAGTGGAGAGAGATCCACAAGCTAGTGTAGTGGAGGTAGTAGTCTTCTAAGAGGATCACCAACCAGAGCAGAGGAGAAGGAGTTCTCCTATGGATAGAGATCCACAAACTTGATTAGGGGATTGGTGTCTCCTTTGGACAGAGGTCCATAAACATTGTAATAGGGAAAGGATTCCCAAGAGAATTTATTGAGAAAATTTTATAAGGAATATTTTCTTCGTGGAGTAGCCCACATTGGGTGAACCACGTTAAATCATGTCTCTCATGTGTGTGATGCTTTGTGTAATGTTTACTACTTTAATATTGTTGATGTTATCATATGGATTGAAAAGAAAAAAGTTTTATCTTATATTGTTCACCCCCCTCTCAGTATAAGCACATGTTCTTCATCTCACACCTGCTCATAATTCTACCTCAAATTTTCTTTAAGTCTTCTCATAATATTTGCTCAAATCTACCTCAAACCTACTTCAAGTCTTCTCAAATCTACCACAAATAATTTTGCTCTAATATGCTCTAATACATGCTCAAAACAACTCATAGCACATGCTCAACCAATCCCAAATCTTGCACATAAATGATGTTCAAAACAATGCTTATATCTCTTTCAGAAATGCTTTCTTCAACTAGGCAGTTCAGACATATTCTACCTAAAATTATTTTAACCTCTTGAACATATAGAGAATGATATGTACTATCAAATGCCCAGTATGTTCTTCACATTCACATATATTGCATTCATCAAATCAATTCTCTACTTCTTACAAATCCTTTTCGAATCAAATCAAACTAATGTATAACTTTACTTCACAAAATTGGTCTCTAACACTTGCCCATTCACATTCAATGTCACTCACATTAATGCCCAAATGCTTCACAAATTCTTTCAACAAGAATGCACAATTTGCTCTCAAAACCCTAGCACAAGTATTTCCAATTTCACTAATCAATGATGCACAATTTGTTCTCAAAACCCTAGCTCAAATATTTCCAACAATACACACTAATCAATCCTTTTATCTCCACCTTATGATTTTGAAATATTCGCTCAACCAAACACCTTAGAGAAGGAATAATGTCAACACACCTATTAACTTGCTTTGATGAAAGATGTGCTCTCAAAAATATGTCTCAAAAGAATTTCCTCTTCCAAGTGCTACTTCAAAACTGATTAGTAGATTTCTCTTTCAAACCATCAACATTAACTTTCTTCTCAAAAAGATGTGCTCAATGATGTTCAATGACTTTTCATTTGTTCTCAAAATATAGGACATTAAAAATTATCAAAACCCCTCAAACTTAATTTTCACCATAAAAAATTTCAACCAAAAATCAAACCACAATAACACCTTATAACTCCTACCCTCACATGCAAAAATTATCCCCTTTGTATTTTCTCTTTATGCTCTTTGCAAAATAAAACTATATAAAACACTTCTATAATTTTTGTTTGCAAAATAGAAAGCTTTTATAACATATCCTTATAACTCCTAATTTGCACACAAAACTTTATTAACTCACACCCTTATGACTCCTTAATTGCAAAATCAAACTTTATTAAACTCAACCCTTATGACTCCTTAATTGCCAAACAAAACATTGTTCAAATCAACCCTTATGACTCCCTAATTGCCAAACAACATTTTATTCAACTCAATCCTTATGACTCCCTAATAGCCAAATAATTTTTTATTAACAAAAATTAATACCCTTACCAATTCTGCCATCGAAGGAAGTAGAACATGAAACCTCATGAAGCCCATGCTCTAGCACAAGCTAGAGTGCCACGTGGGCTAGCTACCCACACAAGAATCTATGTGTACGATGTACGTCTTAAACCCTTCGTCGATTCCTTTGGTCAACAAAAATGTAAAAACATAACTATTGAATCTCGACCCTGAGACCTCCTCTATGCCATGTCTTAGTGCAAGGACTCCTTGCTGTTTGAGCCAACTGCCTAGATGAAACTTCCATCACGATAATCAATATTTTTTCTTACCTGATTCTACCTCCGTGTTTGTGTGTTGCTTCCTTCCTTCTTCTTTGCCATCGATAATCATGCACACAATATTTTACCCTCAACCAGTGCTCTATGTACGCTCTCTCTGCCTCCACGTGTGCGCTCACTCTGCTTCCATGATTCCAACAAACTCTCTCTACTTCCATGATTCCAGTGAACTCTCTTTGCTTCCACGAACTCAGCGAATGAAATGATTGGCACACGATTATATATTTTTTAATTCACACCAAAGTAAAAACATTATTCCCCTTAAATATGCTTATTGATTTTTATGAGGACGTCAACACTATTTGATTTTTGATTATATGACTTTACTTTGGTGCCTTCTAACCTTGCACTTTATTATTATAATATTTAAAAAATATATATTATAATAAAACTTTTTGCCTTCCTTGTAGAATTTGAAACTCTATCAATCAAACGAAACCTTGTATTTTAAACCTTTTCCTAACCAAATGAAGTCTTACCTGTTCCTTGCAAATACAACCATGGAAAATATTTTGCCTTGACAATTGATGTACCTTTGACATTAATTTTATTTGCCTCATGTACCCTTTGAATATATTTACCTTGTACTTTAATATTTCAACCTTTAAGATAATTCTCAACCATTTCACTTTTGACATCAATGACAACTAATGTATTAAAAAATTCCAACAATCTCCCCCTTTGTCATTGATGGCAACCCTTTCTAAAAATTTCTTTTCCAACCAATGAATTCCAAATCTGCTCGTCCTTACTGATTTCTCTCCCCCTTGTTGAAGCTCTCCCCCTTTGACATCAATGGCAAAGGGACTCCTTTGGGGTTAAAAAATAAGACTCTTAGCTCAGTCCCCTCACCACCTCCTCTCCTTGAGGTGATTAATTTTCGGGTGGGAGTAAATCTACTCCCAATATATTTTTTCTTTTCAACCTTCTTTAAATACCTTAATTTCCAAATAACACTTTATTCAACTCAACCCTTATGACTCCCTAATTGCCAAACAACACTTTATTCAACTCAACCCTTATGACTCCCTAATAGCCAAATAAAATTTTATTAACAAAAATTAATGCCCTTACCAATTCTACCATCGAAGGGAGTCGAACGTGAAACCTCACGGAGCCCATGCTCTAGCGTGAGCTAGAGTGTCGCGTGGGCTAGCTACCCACACAAGAACCTATGTGTATGATGTACGTATTAAACCCTTTGTTGATTCCTTTGGTCAACAAAAACATAAAAATATCGCTATTAAGTCTCGACCATGAGACCTCCTTCGTGCCACATCTTAGTACAAGGATTCCCTACCATATGAGCCAACCACCCAGATAAAACTTCCACTATGATAATAAATATTTGTTATGACCTGATTTTGCCTTTGAGTTTGTGCATTGTTTCCTTCTTCTCTACCCTCAATCGTGCACAAAATATTATACCCTCAACTAGCGCTCTATGTGTGCTCTCTCTATCTCCACGTGTGTGCTCACTCTGCTTCCATGATTCCAGCAAACTCTCTCTGCTTCCACGATTCCAGTGAACTCTCTCTACTTCCATGAATTCAACGAACGAAATGATTGGCACATTGATTGCATATTTTTTTTATTCACACCAAAGTGAAAACATTATTCCCCTTAAATATGCATATTGATTTTTATGAGGACGTCGACGCTATTTGATTTTTGATTATATGACTTTACTTTGGCGCCTTCTAACCTTGCACTTTATTATTATAATATTTAAAAAAATATATTATAATAAAACCTTTTGCCTTCCTTGTAGTATTTGAAACTCTATCAATCAAACGAAACCTTGTCTTTTAAACCTTTTCCTAACCAAATGAAGTCTTGTATGTTCCTTGCAAATACAACCATGGAGAATCTTTTGCCTTGACAATTATTGTACCTTTGACATCAATTTTTTTGCCTCATGTACCCTTTGAAGATATTTACCTTGTGCTTTAATATTTCAACCTTGAAGATAATTCTCAACCATTTCACTTTTGACATCAATGACAACCAATGTACTCAAAATTTCCAACATAAGACACATTTTTATGTTAATGTAACTAAAGAATATAAAAGAGGGTATTTCCTCTGCTATGTTTTCACGATTTTAAAATCATGTCAAGATTTTAATGAATTTATAAAAGACTAGCAACTAGGTTTGATTCACCATTCATCATAGGTTTGTAAATTTGCTTTCTTTAACATAGTCATACAATGTGCTAATTCCTACTACAATTTGTAAAACAACTTGGCAAAAGAAAACAACTCTTATTATGACAACCAAATTTATTGTATAGTTTCAACCATATACTAGTGTGTAATCCTAATTCGATTGTAACATAATTATTCTAAACAAGTAATCATTTTCAACATAATTGGTACAAGGTGAAAAGCATTCTAGATACCAATAAAAACTAGTCAAACATAAAATATTAATGCCTTCATCTTCCCATTAACTTCAAGAATAAGAGAGTATCAGTTTAACATTTTAGTCAACAATTCATTTATGAAGGCAAAAGTTCAACTATATTCTCTTTCTATTCAAGAAATAATAACAAAAACTAATTTTCAACTCAAAGAAATAAATAAGATAACATTATATAAGAAAATAAATTTGTATTCAAGTATAATCTAGTACTATCACTACATCAATATTTACATCTTGTTTCTTATCAAGTACAAACATATTTTAATAACCTTCAATCAATTACAAGTTTTCACTTTAACATATCCTACTTTTGATTCATGAGCCATTGTATCAAGGAGAGAAGTTATCATATGAGCAATTTACTACCCAACCAAGTGACAATATACTAAATGTCCCTATCTAAACTTTGTATTACAAATTTTTAACCATTTACAAAGGGGTAAATACATACAACATACCCAACTAGAGTTACCATCAATGTGTAATGCATCCACACAATATTTCCATGAATATAAATAAATATAAACTCATACTAGATCTAGATATAGTCTATCATTAAACTTGTTTTATAGGTGATACAACTACTATGCATACATGCAATATCCTTACATTTCTCATATAAGTTGGCATAATATATCTACATTCATGGTGTATTGGTTTTTTTTTTCAAAACTATTTCTCTTTGTCAATTTAGAATGACATATGATCATACAATCATCATGATTCCCGTTCATTTATGCAATGCGGGTTAATACACTACATGCAAGTACAACAATTTTTTCATTCATTGTTATGATACCTAGGAATATGTATATGGAGATATGATATTATATTGCATATGGGTATTATGGATAGTTGGCATGGATCACACATAACCTAGGGTTGGTTATATTAATATACTATATTGTAATAATGAGGGTTTACAAGATGGGTATATAAAGAAGGGCTATTGCCATTGTAATCATGGATACCATTCATATAAAGTATTACTTATAATCGTCTTTGCCCATGTAGTAGCTAATGAGACTTTACCCTCTTTAAGTGGCACTCTCATCTTGGGAGATCTTTTGGAGTTATTTCTTTTTTAAGGAGTATATTAGTGTTGCCCTACCATAAGGTTATTATATATCTTTTTCTCATTTATGGATTGTTATTATGGATAATTATTTGTAGATGAATGATTTGATATTTTTATATAACGGGGAATGATTTCTGTTAGCGAGAACAAAGTTTCATAACATCCATCAACAATTTGTAAATGATAATCCTAAATGACATTCTCATATTTGCATAAAGGCTAAGCAATATAGACCTAAATGAAGAAAGCTACTATAGTTGTTTAAGAGAAGTAGGTTATATACCATTATTGTAAGATATTTAAACATGTTTCAATCATAGAAAAACTCAATTGTTACTAAGTGCAGTGTATACAATCAATAAAATACACTACTATTTAAGTTATAAAAGAGTTGAATTGTTATCAAGCGTAATAATTATAGTCAATAAAATGTAAATATATTATTTTAGTCAAGCTACAACCAATGCATGCACTTATAAACTAAATGACTCACTAATACCCAAGCAAACTCTAATAGGTAACCAAAGATAGTTATCCTTTAACATTTAACCAATGACAATCAATAATTTGCAGCCACCCATGTTCAATCTAGAATAACACCACTATTCAAATTACTCACATTATAATCCCCATTGTTCCATCACTAAATTAAAAAAAAAACTAACTATATGCTTAGGCAATACTATTCACTAAAGGACAATGCTATTGTATATAACTAATGGTATACTCAACCATGACTAACTCCTACAAATTTACATGTAATTACAATACAAGGAGTCAACTAATAATGATACTCACTCAAAGATAGTGCTATTGAAAAACCATAACAAATTTTACTTTTTCAAATCCTAGAAGACAAGTAGTGAAAACTAAATTATTTAGCCAGTAGCATTCAATAGGGTCAATATTATGGTCCATCCACTTAGTGTACAAACTATGACAATCACTAATCAAATATATCTAAAACTTAGCTTCTTAGTGTTGTTCAGATATCTTTTGTGAAGCATAATCAAAAGTTTGCATTGCTTGGGATGTCCAAAGGCCTCAATGTGATATCTAAAATTATTAAATAGTTCATTATTAAATATAACTAGGCACTCAGATGAACAAAAGTGAAAAAAACCGAAGGAGATGGTAGAAGTTTCTAGAGGAGGTCTACACAATTGGAGGAATATTGTGATGGCGTCAGGCCCATCACAGAGTGTGCATGCTAGTGATGTTTTTCATCTAAAAATAATTGGAAGAAATAGGATTTCCCATTGCATGTATGGAATCACTTGTTAAAGAACAATGGATGTTTGGAACAATGTGAAGCCAGGTTGGTTCTAGTGGTTCAACCAAACTCAATGGTAGAAGATGTGGAGTATTTAACCAAGCATGTGCTTATTGGTAAATTTATGGGTATCCAAATTTCTCTTCCCTTTGTGGAGGTTTGGGTTAGGAAGATTTGGAATCCTAAAGGTGACATGGAGGTGATGTTGAGTGCGAATAGCCATTTTATGGTGGTTTTCTCTTATCTTGCAGATAGTAACAAAGCATTTGAAAGGGATCCCTATTTTTGTAACCAAACAAGACTCTTTCTTAAACCCTGACATGTGGGTTTCAAGCCATCAAAGGAGCGGCCGTCGCAGGTTCCAGTGTGGGTTAGGCTCCCATGTCTCTCATTGAAATTTTGGAGAAACGACTTCTTGCATATGATTGTCCTTCTTCTTGGGAAGCTAGTTGGACTGTCACAATAGATGATGGATAAAAAGGTAATCTCTATTGCTTGTATCTATGTCAAAATTGATTTAAATAATCCTATTCTAGATTCTATTGAAATACGATTTGGATCCACTACATGGGTTCAACAACTTGACTCTAAAGCTCTTTCATTTTGTTGCTGGATCTGTCATGAATACGACCACCTACAAAGAAAATGTCCTAAGTTTATCCTGCCTGTGACTTCAAATCTTGGGCCCTCTCGATCTACATAAAATTTGGACAAAGGAAAAATCCCAATAAAGGAAGGGGACTAGGATAAGGAAGGCTTTGTTCCTGTAAAACCTTGAAATAGAGGAAGAAGGGCAAAAAGAGACCTTAAGGATAGCTAGCCAGATGCTTTTCTAAACCATTTTGAGAGACTAGATGATCTTAATCAGTGCATGGAGATACCTGAAATATCGCTATTTGATGCAGATATAACATGGCCAAATCAGATGTCTCTTCTTGAGGTGAAACCTAAGGAATCAGATCTAGGGGGTTTAAATGAAGAATAGACGACCTTGGTTCTGAGTACAGGCGATATGGATGGCTTTAGCCCTGGAGGGCAAACTATTTTTAAAAGTGGCACAAATTTAGTTATGCCCTCTCCTACTCAGACACTGATGCAATCATCCTTGGACTGCAAAACTCCTACGATGTTGGGATTGCAACATAAAACAATTAAAAAAGGTGCTTTGGATAAGAATATGAAGGTGGGTCGAAAGAAAGACCAGGATAAAATTAAGTTAATGGGGGAGACTTTGGTGGAGTTAGGATTGGTGAGAACATTAGACTCCCATTTTTCTAACCCCAAAAATTATTATCCTTTCATGGAATGTAAGGGGGTTGAAAAACATCCCCAGATAAAATGTTGTTCATGATTTGGTTCATTTTTATTCTTCGGATGTGGTTTTTATTCAGGAGACTAAATTGGCTACTGATAGCATGTTTAGTATTGCTCCAAGTTGTGGAGAAGGGATCAATGCCAATTTATTGGTGCATGTGGATATGCTGGTGGTATTGCTTGTTTATAGGATTTGATTAAGATCTCTCCTCTTACTTGGATTTCCAACAGATGGTCTATTTCTATGATCGAGCATGATAATGAATCTGGTGAAACCATCCTACTTACAAATGTGTATGATCCTATTAATTATAATGGTAAAGTGAATTTGTGACAGCACATTGGTTTTGTGAGAAGTTTGGCTCCCCTGTACCTATGGATTTTGGCTGGAGATTTCAACTCTATCACTTGTCTAGAGGAGAAACATGGTGGGGTTGATCATCTCGAGCCTTTTTCTTCTGTCTTAAGTGCTCATATTTGGGACCTAAACTTGGATGATATCAAGTTGAATAATGGGATCTTTACCTGGTACAATAGAATATGTGGGGAAGATTCCATCTCAGAGAGACTGGATAGGTTTTTGATCTTCAGTATTTGGATTGGTAATAATAGAAGCACTAGTTCTGTGATTCTGGAGGGTTGGGGATATGATCGTTGGTCTATCAAACTCTCTGCTCTTGATTTGGGCTAAAGAAGAATCCTTACTTTAAGTTTCAACTTACATGGCTTCAGTATCCTAAGATTCATGATTTCATGTGAGGCTTGTGGACCAATGGAAAACCTTCTCATGGCACCACTATGTATTCCTTTATGAACTGGAGGTAATTCATTAAGAATAAATTGAAGAGGTGGAATAGTCTAAATTTTGGGGACCTTTCCTTGGCTAAGTTGGTGGCTCTTAGGAAGATGGAAGAAGCTTCAAGAAAGATCAGAGATCATGGACTCACGGAGGATCTTCTCATTGAAGAATATAAGGCTGCAAAAGACCTTGTTGAATGGGAGCTGAGGGAAGAAATTTTTTGGAAAGAAAAATCTTGAGTGGATTGGCTTCAGGAAGGGGATAGGAACACAACCTTATTTTTTAACTCAATTAAAGCTCGTCTTAATGGTAACCTGATTTTCTCTCTTGTGAATTCTCAAGGTGCCCTTCTCTCTTCTTTCAGGGATATTTTAGAAGAGACTAGGAGGTATTTTTCCTCTCTCTTTGAGGACTCCCTCTCAGATGAAGAGGCTGAAAATATTATTCTAAATAGTATTCCCTCAATTTTTCTAGATAAATGAATGAGCATTTGATGGGTCCAATTTCCCTTAAGGAACTAGAAAATATTGTCTTCAAGATGAAAAAAGGGAAAGCCCTGGGCCTAGATGGATTCCTGATTGAGTTTTATCAGGAGTTTTGGGAGTTAATCAAATTTGATATTTTGGAGGTGGTTCATGAGTCCCAAAAGAACAAACATATGCTAAGGGCCCTAAATGCTACCTTTGTGGTGCTTATTCCCAAACAAGAGGGAGCGGATTACCTAGATATGTTTAGGCCTATTTCTCTCTACAATGTTGTGTATAAGATCATTACAAAAATTATTTTCAAGAGGTTGAAGATATGGTTGAGAAAAATCATCTATGGGTTTGTTGCTAGACGAAAAAACCTGGATGGGGTTGTTATTTCTATAGAAGCTATTCACTCGATGGAAACTTCTAAGGATAAATCTATGTTCATTAAGTTGGACATGGCCAAAGCCTATGACCGGGTCAAATGGTCCTTTCTTCAGAAAGTTATTGCTACTTTTGGATTTTAGGAGGATTGGATTAGATGGGTGATGAGTTGTGTTTCTTCTTCCTCATTCTATGATATTTTTAATAATGGGTCATCAAAGCTATTTGAGGTCTTGAGGGGATAGAGGCAAGGAGATCTTCTATCTCTTTATTTTTTATCATTATGGTGGAAGGGTTAGGAAGATTTATCAGGTCTCAGGTTAGGTATGGTTTCATTCAAGGTTGGAAGTGGGATAGTAGTTCTCCACATCTTTCCCACCTTCAATTTGTTGATGACATTGCTTTGCTAGGAGTTTCCACTATCAGGGAAGCTGGAAATATTATATGGTATCTTGAAATATATCTTGGTGCTTCTGGATAGTTGATTAATGAGGACAAGTCTTCTATTTTATTCTTCAATACCCCTCCTCTTATTCAAGCTAGGATTACTCAAATTCTAAGATTTTAGGTTGGGACTCCCCCCTTCATTTATCTTGGTATTCTGATTTCGTCTCATCCTCTACCTAGATCTTCTTGGCAGTCTATGCTGGATAAGTTTAGAAGGAATGTGAATCACTAGACCATTAGATGACTCTCCTTTATGGGTAGAGTGTTGCTTTTAAAATATGTTGTTCAAGCTTTACCCATTTATAGATGTTTTGTGCAAACAACTCCCTCTTATTTCATCAAGGGTATGGATGCTTTATCAAGACAATTTTTGTGGTCTAGAAAAATTGCTCAATCTAAATAGAGTTTGGTTAGGTGGGATTCTATTTGTAGTCTAGCTCAATAGGGAGGCCTTGGGTTGCGATAGGATGCTCTTTTTGGGCAGGCTCTGGCTGCAAAAATTTATTGGATATGGTGTACTTCTTAAGATTAGATTTGGACTACAATATTATCTTGTAAATACTTGAGAGGTATTTCTAAGGCTGAGATCCCTAGAGCCATCTTGGTTGGGAAAGGTTCGGTTATTTGGGACACTCTAAAAAGAGGGGCTAATTTAATTAAGCAGGTTTTGTTCTAGATTTGTAATAAAGAATCAAATTCTCTTTTATGGGAGGATTCTTAGGACGGCCACCCATCTATCTTGAATCAATATCTCAGGCTACATTCCTTAAGCATTTATTTTTTGGAATCGGGTTGGTATCATGTGGAGGACTTTAAAATAATCCAATATTTTGATAATATGGAGATGTACAAGTAGAAAATTCTGCAGAATGGCCCCAAGGGGGATTGGTCAAGGAGAAAGATGTGCTTGCTCTTATATTGTGGGAAGATACTATTATTCATTGAGGGGTAAAGATAGTTTATCTTGGAACCCTGATCCCAAGGGAACCTACTCTATAGCCTATGGTTACCAGGTTCTTGATATGCAAAATTTTAGGAGCCTCCCTGTCACATGGTGGAAAAAGGTGTGGAACATATTTTCTTGGCCTAAATGTAACTTCTTTCTCTAGCTGGTAGCTCATAATAAATGTCTCACTTGGGAGAAATTGAGGAAGAGAGGATTTTAGGGTCCCTCTATTTGTGTCTTTTGTGGTAATAATGAGGATAACTCTTCTCATTTATTTTTCCAATGCTCCCTTTCCAGAGACATTTGGCATAGTTGGTGGAGTGCCTGGAACCATATTTATTTTCATGTGCTCTATCTGGTGGAGTTTTTTAGTAGTCTACGTAGACCTTCAGCCAATGCCCCCTTCCTCCAGGTGTCTTGTAATTTGGGCCCTTCTTACATCATTTGGTAGATTTGGCTCAAACAAAACTGTCGCATATTTTAGGATAGTCATTTGGCTATTCAATATATCTAGAAAAGGATCTTGGGTATGGTTCAGGAAACTATCCATAGAAAATGTGATGTGAACCCTCTTTTGGACTCTAGGGAGAAGAAGGTATGGTATGCCCTTGGTCTCTTTTGGGTTGGAGTGGACTCTTCTGGTCCTAGCAGGGCTTCTCAGCTTAGCAAGAAAGTTAAGAGAGATGGTAGGTGGAGGCCGCCCCCTAGAGGAGTTTTAAAAATTAATACTGATAGGTTGTCCAGGGGTAATATTGTACATGCTAAAATTGGCAGTGTTGGAAGAGACTTTGCTAGCATGGTCAAAATTTTATTTTCCATTTATAAAGGTGTTCACTCCAACAATTTTATGGAAGCTCTTATGATTCTTGAGGCCTTGTAGAGGGGGTTTTCTCTTGGCTAACATAGGATCATTTGCGAGTATGACTCTCAAATTTTGGTTAATCTTTTAAATAGCAAAAGGTTGGAGGATGTTGATTGGTAGTTGGCCTCTATGGTTTTTCAGATTCTTAGAATTAGTGAAGAGTTCGAATTCATATCCTTTGTGCATATTCCAAGGGAATGGAATGAGCTTGCTAATTATTTGGCCAAAAGGGCTTTTGATATTTTGAGTCCTTGGATTATGGATAACTGGGAGAGTCTCCCATATGGGGACTCTCAACACCTTTGGGAGTTGATCCACAAGGATGTTCAGACTTAATGTGGTTTATTCTTGTTGTCTTATTTGGGTTTTGATCTTGCCTGGTGGTTTTAGCCTATTTTTTTGCTTACTTGATCCCTGGTTGGGGGCTTCACTATACTCTGTAATATTATCTTCTTATAAATAAAATTTTACCCTTTTATTTAAGAAAAAACTATGACAACCATTAATTTATTATACAAGTCTTTTGAAGGTTGCATTTAAGGTAAGAATTTTTTTTTAGTTTGGTAATACCCTATTGCCTATACCATACATGAAATAAAACCACAATCTTCATTGCTATTATTTTATCACATAGAAAATTTGTGATAGGTATGCTCTCTTTCCAACCAAGATAAGAATAAATAATTAAAGGTCTATACAATTATTTTCTCAGCACTATAAGCCGAAAGCACCATTATCAAAGATGAGCTACGCTTAAAGAGCAATTCATGTAATACAAAACAAGTCATAGTTCTCATATGCATTAAAATTTTCTAGGAAAGAAATAACCATACTACATTCTACTATTTAAAGCATTATTTTGTTTCAATGATACAAAGGTAACATACTAGTAAAAATTGGTGATATTTCCATGAAATATCATAGAATATAACTATTTTATTAAATAAAAATAACGACTAAGTAGGGTTTGGTTCATAGTCAATCACCCTTTCAATTTTTTTTTTATCAATTACAAATATGTTTCAATAGTCTTCAATCAATTACAAGTTTTTACTATAATACATTATGCTTTTAGTTCATAAGCCACTACTCAAAAGAGAGAAGGTATCACTTGATCACTTTACTACCCAACTGATGCAAACAAACAAGACTGTACAATTACTTTTTACAATAATGACTTCCTTATTGTATTATGGTGCTCGAATTGTATGACTATCTAGTTGTATGATAGTCTGATTCTACGACAATTTAACTATACGGTGAAGATTTTTCCGTTGACCATCCTTCCTATGTGTACAAATATTTAAATACTTTCAAATTTAAATGGTACGAATTGAAGTACCTCTATTAATCTAGGATATTATATGATCATACAATTATGACGATTCTCATTTATTCATGCAATGGAGGTTAATACACTATATGCAGGTATAATATTTTTCCATTCATCAACAATGATAATCTTAAATGAAATTCTCATATCCACATAAAGACTAAGAAATATAGACTTACATGAATAAATGCTACTATATTTGTTTAAGAACTGTAGTTTATATACCATTCAATAAAAAATCAAGCAAGATCTTTGAACATGTTTCACTCATAGAACTCAATTATTAATAGTTGAAGCCTATAAAGTCAATAAAGTGCACTCTACTATTTTAGTCATCAAAGCGCTTAGTTGTTACCAAGCATAACCATTGTTGTCAATAAAATGCAACTCTACTATTTTAGTCAAGCCACAATGAGTGATTCAACCAATGCATTCATTTATAATTAGCCAAACGATTCACTAAAAACAAAGCAAAATCTAATAGGTAACCAATTATAGTTATCCTTTAACATTCAACCAATCAGAATCAACAATTTGGAGCCACCCATGTTCAATCTAGGATAACACCATTGTTCAAGTCACTAACACTATAATTCTCATTGTTTCATCACTAAACTACAAGTAAAAATAAATATATATGCTTAGCCAATACTATTCACTAAAGGACAATGCTACTATACAACTAATGGTATACCCAACCATAACAACTTCTAGAAATTTGCAAGTTAGAAATTATTTATGTATATATCGTCATATGGGCATGAAAATTGTGAGCATATCGAAAGTTAGATAGGTTGAAACAAAAGAAACCAGATATATGGAAATGATGATACATCAATAGTACATGAAATATGAGCATAATAAGTATCACTTCTTGCTATAATTTATGCATGAATAAATACAACAATTTTTCTGCTTGTAGATATTTTGTAATTTGATTTAAGTTTGAATCTAAAGCAACATTTTTATAAATCCATCTAATCTATTTGGGATTATTTTTTGAAATAAAATAGAATAAGTAATATACTTTATCATGATAAAGCATGAATAATCAAATATAAATATTAAATCCATTAATTGCACAATAAATAACACACTATAATTTGACAATTGATATTACCATTGTTGGAAACCAATGATAGCATCACTGAAAATCAATTATTGCACTTTGGAAAACTAGTAAATATACTTTTAAAATTGATAATCATATTTTTAAAAATCAATAATCACATCTTTGAAAAATGATATTTACACTTTTGAATACAAATATTAATACTTTAGAAACCAATATCTATGATGAGCACTAAGTATGTTAATCCAAGTATGTACACTTGCAAGGCATTAGACATTACATGTGCATTAAAGAATTGATAGAGAACCTAATCTATATGGTCCTTAAAATTGAGTCCATCTCTTACTGAGGTTTGATAACACACACTTTCTCATCCCAAGGACTTTATAGGAATAAAATAAACCATATATTACAATTTAAAAACAAGAATTAAAAATTGTAAAAACTAGAAAGAACTGAAACTACAAAAATCAAAGACTAAATTGAAAATGAATAGAATTACTAAACACAATGCATACCATGCAATTAACTATAGAAAATTGTAAATAATAGAATTAAATTGAATTATTCATAATGATAAATAGGATAATAGATATAGAACAAAAAATCATTTAAATAATTGCTCATCAAGATTCTTACAAACCACATTCTTGTAGTGAGCCCTTTCTCCATGAGAAGGCATAGTTCCATCATAGATATAAAAAGGAAATTAAATACTCACATAGATCTACTTTATTTATACTAAATAAAATATATAAAATGAAGTTCTATCTAATGCTCTATTACTAGGTGGCCATTGGACTAATCTATTTCATTGTTGTTATTGTTGTTACTATTGTTAACATAGTCTAAACTACATACAACAATTTAATAGACCATGCAACTTCCCTTAACTAATTAACAACTTTTAGGGGATGCAGTTGAAATTTCCATGTTCAACTTAATTGTGTACAAAAGAAAGTTACACAACAAAAATGCATGTATGTGTTTCCTATAGTTGGAGAATCCCAATAGTTAATATTCTATTTCCAATTAGACATGATATTTAATGAGATAAGTAGAAATATATAATAGACTAGGTTCTAGCTAGCACAACAGTCTGATTTTTATTCCTAGATAACCACTAGAATATATTAGTAATACCAAAAGGAGATGCGGTTAGATTTTGTTGCATCTATCATTTTTCTAAGTTATACACCAAATATTTAGGTGGTAATTAGAGCATTTCTATATTCTCTATGAAATTGATGTGTAGTATCATACAATTGATTGTCATGACATGGATACAACAATGTTATTGTCAACTATATTCCTGTAGTTCAACAATTATGTATTCCTATATTTTGGTAAAGGTGACTTGGAAACTCAACTATAAACACCTTGTTCACTTTCCTATAGCAAGTTTGTTTACCTATATCATTTAAGGGATATAGCCTCACTCTAGATGAATAAGTTAGTATTCGACATGCATCAATTTTATAGATAGAACAAAACATTCAATTCCACATATAAACTACTATATTGTATTATCTTCTACAAAATATAACACAATTGTCAATTCTATAAAAAATAGAGGTTTTCATGACATTAATTACAAAAGGGTAAGTTTCATGATTGGAAAAAGCTACATAGATGATTTAATTGGGTGATTCATCATCTCCTCCAATTGAAACTATTACAAACCCCTATGCAATCCTCTCTTCATTCATTACCCTAGCTTGTTGGATCTCATATCATAGTCCTCTTCAATTATTGGTACTTTCACATCTTTAGCCTATACTCTTGATACTCTATAAATTTTTATAGGTTTGAAATGGTATGTTTGACATTCTCATAAGGTAAACCATGTGATGTTTGGAAAGCTCTTTTTCCAAATATATACTAGCTTCATCTTGCCTTGAGACTTCATTTTAAATAATAGGATAAAAGAAAAAAATGGTGACATCTCCAACATAGAAGTTGAATTTTAATCATATACACCAAAGAAATATGAAGTTGTTTAGATAGAATTCGTAGAATGCATTTTATTTGTTAAGAGATAAGGAAAGATAAACTCGACTGAATCCTTATAGATTTGTATTTTATAGAGGTTGTCCCTTGTCTAAATATCATATTTTCATCCTAGACCATACCTTTAGATATAAGAAATAAACTTCTTATATGAGGTTTGTAATCTACCATCTCCACCAATGTTGCTATGGTGGAGAGTAGCTTAGTTTCTTGACTTCCTTCTACTTCCTTGACTTACTAGTGACTATTTCTAGGTTAGCACTCATTTTTTTAAGATCATTCTACTACACTCCCAAGATATATTAATCATGTAATTTAGTGGCCATAGTATCTTTCTTATACTTAGGAAAGGAAACATATCCTTGATTATAGGATTCAAATTTTGACTTCCACCATGTTATTTGTCCTTTATCTATTATTAGCTATATCTACAAAGTATTGGTATATTCTACTTGACTCCTCCATTTAGCAACTTTGGCCTTGGCTTATACGAGTGTTTCTATAGTCTATAGGTTTCTCAAACTTATCTGAGACATGTCCAAGTACTACTTGTACAATGACTATGGGAATTGGAGGAAAGTCTTTAAAATGTAGGGATTCACCTTATCCTATAGGCTCTAGTTTTATCTATTCTACAACAAATTCCTAGGGTTATTTTCCCTTCTATTCTTAAACAAGTTCTATAGCTTAGTATCTCTTATCAATTTTCTCTTTAGCAAAATTTTTAGGTTATTAGTCCTCATATTATTCCAGTTGTATTTTCCCATGTAATAAGATAGGTATCTTCAACCCATAGTTGAGTGAAAAGTTGTATGCTTCATTGATCACATGCCCATAGTGAATTTTTTTGATTTGTCATGTCAATATATCCTACCTGACATTTCTTCCTACTTAAGCGTGATGTTAACTTGAATGTAATAGATAATCATGTAGAGTATAGGGTGATGCATGTGGAGGATTTGGCTAAGTATTTGCATGCTTAGGTGGCTAATCGAACTATAGTTAGGTGATTGGAAAGGGATATGGAGGTCTAAAAAAATAATTGTTCATTCACATATAGAAAAAGGGTGGCATACAAATAAATAGAGGAAACTATAATAAGAAAAAATGGATGATATAAATAAAAGAAAAAGTACTAATATTTACATATGTTAAATATGAATAGAAAATAGTAATATTTATAAAAAAGAAATATATTTATTTGAGTTTGAGGAGTGGACGTAAATTGAACTAGGATATTAGCACTATGAGCTGGTTGAAAATCTACAAGAAAGTTTTTGCCCAAATGAGGGACCAACCAACATGTTGGTTTTCTATTTGTCTCCCCCTTGGTAGCACCCCAATGGATTTTCACCATCAAGTCTTCCTTTAATTTTTTATAATTTTTTTAAAAGGAGAGGTTAGACAATAAGTTAGTTTTTAAGATTCTCCCCACTAGTTGTTCCCAAGAGGTTTTTGCTAATAGTTTCTTATTTAAATTTATGTACAATCTATAATCAATCAATGCTTATTATCAATTGTAGGAAATGTTTCCATCACTAGTGGAAGGTGATATCTAGACATGATGTCGGTTGTAATGTCATACTTAGTAATGGTACCCTATAAAGACAAATATTGTGACCATTAAATATAAAAGAAATCTTCATTGCTCATGTGTATCTTGACTACTCCATTATCAAATACAATGTTGATCTCATAGGGACATAACCAATGATGCCATAGCTCCTCTTGGAGGTCCAACTATCTAGAATCATGAAATAATGCCTAATTTCCACTTTTAAATTTGTTATGCTTGATCATGCCACATTGCCTTATATTTCTAAACTATTTTGTGTGAAAGAATGCTTACTGTTAGAGCTCATATAAAGCATGGATTTATTCAAATATTTGCTTCTATGTTTAAGACAGATCCTTTTCTATCTTGCGGGTTAAATTACTCAAGTCTTGATCTCAAGATTTATAAGTAGAACTTCTATATTACCACATACAAGCTCATATGGTTTAAGTTCTATAATATTCTTCCATGTCATGTGATAGATCCAAGCAACTTCTATAACACGATTAGTTCAATTATTATAATGAGTCTAAACTATCTTTTAGAGAACATTTTTTAGTTTTTGGTTTACTATTACTTTTCCACTCACTTAAGAGTGGTGAATTTCATATTAATTTTAATGACCTTGGAAGTAAATGATGGTGTTCATCTATGATAATTTACTTTTGTACACCATAACTTTGTGAAAATTTCTTCACATAGAAATTCAACTACTTTCTTGTCTTCATAACTCATTATCATCAACAATAATTACGAAATAGATGACATATCCTATCAACTCTTGATTATACAATAGTTGTTATGCTTACTATTAGGGTTTAGTGTTGGCTGGGTATATACTTGTAGTTATGGTTTTAGAAGTTATAAATTGGAAAAATTAAGCACTAGTAGATAGTCTCATTGTGATTATGATGGTGCTTGATGACATGATCTATATGGAAAATAACACCATATTTATTATGGGTTTTATTATGGATGATTTGGGTATTATTGTTGAGGCTAAGGATTTTTTTTATTCTTCCAAGGGTTATAATTTTGAGGGGTTAGTCATTGCCACCATTATGGAGACTAAATAGTTAGAAACTAAGTAGAATATTATGAAAATAATTGAGCTTCATGGTTCATATAGTGGATGCTTTGAGGAGGTTGTTATAGTTTCCTTTAGCTGGTATTGTAGATATCTTCTACTCCTTGGGTTCCAATTTGGTAATATTTTTGATTCTAGGCAACATAACATAATTGCTCATCTTATGATCTTACTAGCAAAGGCTATAGACATTGGTATTCTAGGATTTGAATTCATTTATTGTATCTTTTTATGTGCGCCTTGAAAACAAGAATGGAAAAGCCTTATCCAATTCCTCTTGATTATTCTTGGCTTGAAATGTGTCGAGTTGAGAGGCAAAGGAAGAAAGGATATATATCTTAAGGTCTTTAAATAGGTTCCTAATTTTAGCTCTACTAATACTAGCTAAACATTTTACTACCAAAAAAGTGTGTCCACTTACTTATTTACCTTTTATCATGGTAGATCTTGAGTAGTTCTAGAAAAGAGTCTTAATATAATTAAAACTAACCTAATAAATATCTACTTCAGATATTAGGTTCAAATATTCTATTCATTCTTCTTGAAAGCCTCACAATAAAATGACCTTTAAGGTCTTTACTTCTAGACTTAAATTCTTAAACCACTAAAAATTTTGGCATTTGGCATTTGATAGACCAAGGGGGAACTCCCCAATATGGAAGCAATAAATATTCAAATGGTACAACTTCTACTCTTAGAAGAACAAAGAAAAAAGAATTATAGCAATTTCCAAAAACATCCAGCCACAATAAAACGATGGTTTAACAAGAGTTCCACATTTTGTGATTATCAAATCTATGACCTTATATGGGATTAGAAAAAATCAAAGCCATGGAATCATCAAAAAATTGATTTGTTTTGATCTAAACCATACCACATCGTCACCAAACTTGAACATAACATATATGAGTTGTTAGACACTAATGACTAGATTTTGTCAATAACAATAAATGGCCAAAATTTAAAGCATTTTGTTTAAGGTGTGCCCACCATTTGTATCATATGTACATAGAAACATGAAAAGTAAATAAGCGACATCAATTTTAAAATAAGCTAAAAGTCAATTAGCCAAAGTCAAAATCAGTGGATGACATTTTTGAAATCTTGTATGGTTATTCACCAGTTATTCATAACAACCATAATTTGATTGATATGCAAATATCCTACATGAAATTGCAAAGTGTAAAAGCCAATATTAAAAAAAATGTGCAACTTAACTACCAAAAAAACTATGCAACGACTAATTTAGCGCCAATAAAAGAAACAATTCAATAAGAAATCGGTCCATAGAGTTGTTAAGAAAGGAAGTTCTTGAGCCAATGAAGTATCTTGAGCAAGTTTTTCACAAAAAACAACATAAATGATTTACAGAGTGCTAAACAAAGTAATATCCAAGTGTGAGCTAGACAACAATGGCCAAATATATGAAAGCTTCTTCTAATCAAGCAACAAGCACTCAAAAAATTTAAAAGGAAAAGAGAGTATTGTAGGAGCGTACTTGTAAAATTAGGGATGCAAAAATCACCCTCAAGTAAAAGCAAAAACACCTTCAAGAATATTTTCCAAGTGCATTTGCATGGTATTATTTCTTGCCTTATTACATTCACAAGTCTGTCCATCCCTACCTTGAGTTATAATTAGCTATTTCCCAATTTTATAACCTCCAAATGAGGACAATCCAAAACTATATGGGTCTAAAATTATTTTAGCTTACTCCTAATCTCTTCACCAAGGCCTTCACCTTAGGGGTTAAGCCCAGGAATCACCCCAAGTATTTCACTATCGAAGAACAAAGAAAGTACTATGACCTCAAAAGGCACAAAGAAGGGGGTAAGTTCTTCAAAAAATGGCTAAACCAATAACTTTACAACTCTCCACTTGGTAATGAATTCCTAAAAACCCTAATTTCCATATTTGAATTCAAATTCATCGATATATTTTTAATGTTTGTCGTCATATTTGGGTTACCCACCAAAAAAGAAGTCCATGAATACCAGATCATCATGGCATATGCCATTTCTAATACACATTACTATGACGAGTCTTTTTTTATCCAACAATCCTCACTTCTTTGATTGGCATAAATTTACATGTGCATCAGTAGCTCACACAACTGCAAATTATAAAATATAGTGTTTTTTGGTATCCTTCACACTTAGCTTGGCTATTTTTGTATAGCACAATAGAAAGTATGCCATGGATAGGTGTGAATAGGGTAAATGACCAAGGACAAAATATGGTAGAAGTGGATTGGATAACCTTAATTAGGGATTTTAAGTCCTACTATAATTTCAATAGAGAACTTTTGGGACCAGTACCGAAGCTCATATATGAATAAAAACCCCAATTTCTCTAAGAAATAATTGCAACACTACAAAGTCACCAAATGGAAGGATATTGGTATTTCTTAATAGAGGGAACTATGATAAGACTATATGGTTTTGTGGGAAAGCCTTTTCTATTTCCATACTATGTAACTGAATGAGTGTTTTCCATGGAATATTATCAACAAACAAATGATAAAAATGTAGCTTTTCGATCAAGCATAAATAAAGTTTCCACTTGTGAGTATCATTTCACTTTTGAACCCATTATAGTAACGATGAAAGGATAGGGGAAAATCCTAAAAAATAAGCTTGAGAAACTAAGATTATGTGTAATACTGCATAAATGAAAGTATGACATTGAAGATAAGTTCAAGAATAAGATAATAGACTTAAACAAAGGTAAGCCACTAACATTCAACAAGGTCAACTAACACAACATCAAACAACTTTGAAATAATTATGAGGAGAACAAGCTAAATTGGAACATTAGCAAGATGTAGGAGTTTCCTCCTTTGAGGGATTTCTCTGAGCCATAACATGACTATGACCCAAAGAAGTGTAAAGATCACATATTGATCCAATATAAAATAAATACTATGGATAATAAGACAAATTCGAAAGAAGCCAAGATCATGGTATGGTGGATCTTTAGATGCAAGTGTGGCACTCAAAAATCTAGGTACCCATAGTCGATGGATAAAACCTTTTCTCAAAAATATGATGAAATATAAAAACTTGGAAGCCTCAAGAAGAGAAATTTAAGGCTAAAATTATTAACATTGAAGGTGTGGAAGTACAAGAATACGAGTCCCTAACACAATAAGGAAGAAATAAAATAGAAGCTAAATGAACAACTTCTAAGGAGGAAGGCATGATAAAAATTGCACAAACGTTGGAAAGAGGACATGCTAGTGGTAGTATTGTGATAAGCTTAGAAAACCAAGTCCCTAAAAAGGATACCTTAGAATCAAATCAACAAGTTGTGAACTTCATCACAAACAAGTTGTAATAGGAAATATTTCCAAAAGGATCCCAAATTATAGGTAAAATGGAATACACTCCAGGAGGTCTAGGGAAAGTGACCACTAGGCCACAAGAGCTCATAAAAGTACAACCATGACCTAAAAATCTAGCTTTGGGAGAACCTTTCCCTAAGTCTCATATTTTTAAATTAAAAGGGAAGAGGAGCCAATGACCTATACTAGAGTCTCCACTCAAGTCAATGCCCAAGTTGTTTCTAGGACCGATGGAGCATTAAATAGCCCAGGAACAAGAAATACCAATGGAGGGCATATAGGTTTCAGATCGGTCCAGTGATAATAATAATGAATTTAACGTAAGTATAAGGTCATATCTATAATAATTTCCAAGAATGCTAAAGTCCAATCACTCAACTCCAACGAAGGAAGAAGGGGCAGGAAAAATAAAGGTTAATCCTCTTTGAGAATTACAAGGAAAGGAAATAAAAAAATAAGATCCAAGGGCCACCCCTAGAAACTAAAATAATGACCAAGACACCAATAGAGCAACCACAAAAAATGAGGACAAGTATAGTTTCTCAAATCCCTACAACTACTTCTTCTATTTCTCTAATTCTTGTTGATGTTCCCACCCTTTATCAATCACCATAAATTTCTCCATCAATACCAACCACTCAAGATACCATAATATTTGAACTCCCTCCTACCATATCCACTTCATAAATAAAAATACCCATAAACACTACTACTTCTACTATCCATAAAATCCCTCCATCTACCTTCCCCATATTGTAATCCATCTTCCCAATGTTACCACTACCCAACCATCCATCCATGGTTACTATCAATAAACTTAAAGAGATAAGTCAAAATTTGCAATATTGGTGAAAAAAAAGCCACTCATACAAGTAGAATAACAAACTCCTTCCAAGCTAATGACCATAGTTGAACCAACTACCTATAAACAACCGAGATTCATAGCTACACCAAGGATTAACAAGCTAGAAGTTGAGATGATGATGGATGATTACCAAATGGAAACACAAATGGTAGGTAGTACCTGGCTACCATTAGAAGAATCTTTGTTTAGTGCACAAACCCATGTCAGCACCATCTAATTACAAGGTGATAAACTAAGAGACATATGTAAGTAGCTAGAGGAAAGAATCATTGGCTGCCCTAAAAGGAGCGTCGTCTCAAGAGGAAAGGCCACCTGGAAAGTTTGTAAAAAGGTATAGTCCACTTCTGTCCCATCCCAAAATTTATATTAGTAACCACTTCATTCTATATCATAAGTCATCCACACTTTCCCATGTCATTCAAAACAACTCACTCATCACACCTCTCATTTCCAAAATGATCACCTCATCACACTAATTCCACTCACATTTATTTCAAAACCCTTTTAAACTCCATAACCAATGGAGTAAGGCCCTTCTACAAGCAAAAATCCTTGAGAGTCACCAAAAATGTAGGTCAAATTCATGACCTCATTTGCAAAACCTTTTTTTTGCTGAAATAATGATCAAAATCTCACCAAGGAATCCCCAAGCAATGCAAGAAGCCAGGCTAAGGGAAGGTTTCCTCAAAGTTTGGATAAGTGTTTTAAACCAAGCTCCTAGGATTTATTAAATATGGAATGTAATGATTATGAACCCTTTTTGGCAATGACATTAGTGCAACATCACAAAATTATGAAAATGCACAAATTGCACAAAGCTGAAATGAATAAAAGCTAGACCATTGAAGCAAGTCATGTTAACAGATGAGTGAAAATTCTAGAGTCATGCAAGCAAAAGCGCTTAAATCCAGAGTGATTGAAGTTAGAATGAACAAAGTCAAACCTCAAAATATAAGATAATGAATTCCCAATGATCAAAGCATACACTTTTACAAAATACAAAGTGTGACAATCTTGGATGTTTTTTAGTAGTGACGTCAAAATCCCAATGTCAAAGTCTAGAATCATGTAAAGGATATCACAATTGAACAAAGCCAAAACTAGGCAATGCTGAAGCACCAATCAAGCCAAAAATATGCACAAGGCTAGGATTTATCCCAGGGTGACATTATCAAAATATCCATAAGGTCCAAATTTGTTCCAAAGAGCTCTACAACTAGATCAACAAAATTGACTCTAAAAAAAGTGCTCTAAACTTTCCCTTTTAGAGCCACAACAACCCAAAAATACTCTAGTCATTCCAGCTAATAACATTGGAGCATGAAAATGACAATTCTAATAAATTAGTTGTAGTTGCTCATATAATTGCAAAATATAATTGTAGATAAAGGGAGCAGATTGCAGGTAAATTCAAATTCAAATGTAGGTTAAAATATGAAACTACCTATAGACACCTAAAATACGTCATGTTTAGGAGACTACTCATATGGGCACCTCTGTAGACCATATGACTGATCTTGGACCTTTCCAAGAGCTAGCAGTGGTTCTAACCACTCACTAGGGGTAGTTCTGACCTATTCAAGCATAGCCACTATCGACCAGAGCGACTGCCAGCCCAGTTGCTAAAGCTCAGAGTGGCTACGAGCTAGCCACTATTATGGACAATGGCTAGCACTGAGACAAAGTCGGTCATGAAATGTGGGCCCGAATCATGCATGGTAACTAAACTTGCATTGGATTCGAGCGGTTTTGGGTGTGAATCTCCTAGAGTTCCTCCTAACTACCACTCCCATGCAAGTCTGGAACTGGGCCTTTCCTCCCAATGGCCAGTTTCATGCAAATCTGGATCTTGGCTTCTCCAAGAAGCCAAGATTTGGAATTTGGGAGGCCTACATATGCACCCTCCCAGGAACAAGTATGGATCCCAAATTTTATACAATGAAGCCCTACCACATTGAGCAACAAATTGATAGCCCTATGAGGAGCATCAAAGTGCTACCTGATTGCAGATCACCAAGCATACCATCAACAATGGAGCTTCCACAAGGTTGAGAAGCAAATCATCCATTTACCATCAATATACTATAGATCCAAGAGATTTCACTCACAAATCCATGTTTAGACACACCAACGAACCTTGAACATCAATTCAACCAAGGATTTTTGAGTCACAGAACCTGATACGAGGAGCAAATATCATAGTTAGCGACCATTATCTTTGATAGTGGCCTACAGGCACAACCATCAATGATAACAATGACTAGAAGACTAACCACCCTGAGTGATAGTGGCTAGGGTTTGAGATATAATTTCTTCAATTTCTAGTGTAGACCTACCTTCCTTTATGCATCATTAGTTTACCCTAGTTTAGATTTACTATTTTATCATATTTTCATAGTTCATAAGCATTGTAATAGATATATTTTGCTTCCATTTATGCTTTTTCATGCTTTCTTTATGCTTTCATACTATTTCTTGTAGATCTATGGAATAAGCCTCATCTCGAGAGGCCTCATATGCTTTTAATATTTCTTGTTGTTTCCTTACATGCAGGTAATAGATCTATCCAAGAATAAGCCACATTCAAAACATTCCCTCCAAACATTGGAGAAGGAGGCATCTAGTAAGCCCTCACGCAAATTGGTGTCGAAGTGAAGACCCTTTGAGTGCATCTCTCCCCATTGAGGGGCCTCAACTATTGTAAACATTGTATCAATTTGAGTGACTCCCTAAGAGGGAGCTATTGTAACCGAGATTTATCATTTTTAATAAAAGGGCAACCCCATTTTCTTGGATATATTTTATTTGTGCAAATGGTTACTTGATTTCTATTTATTAGATTGTTACATGCTTGCAATGGTCTAGATGCATGGTTTTCACCTTCGTACAGATGGTGATCATGGTGGGGACACCCAATTTTTAAGCTGATTTGCTGATATTTTGCATGTTTTCTCTATACAAGTACAGCCACTCTGATTGACAATGGCTAGCAGAGCTCAACCACTTTTGAAGACAATGGCCAGTTAGAGCTACCCTGAGTGATAGCGATCGATAGAAAACATGCAATAATAGACAACCTGATCATCAATAGACTTGAATTCTAGGTTGGTGGGATTCTCTACAAATTTTCACTTCTCTATCTATGTTTTATTTCCAGAATGTAGTAGATGAATTTTGTCTTAATTAGAAAACATAGAGAAATTTTAAGGTAAAATGATTAAATTCTCTTAGGTTTTCTACTAGTCATTGCTAGGAACAATGGAATTTTGATTGCAATCCACCCTAGTCTCCAACGGTCTAGATTGTATGTAGAGTTTGCATGCTTGAGGCCCAATTAGAGGCCATTTCTTCATAAGTAATCTTGCATTCTCTAAACATCATGTAGTTCTTTAGACGTGCATTTTCTTAAAGTGAAACATTCTTTTTAAGCATATAGGAGAATCATTCGAGTGCTTCATGATGCATTTATTCTTTATGCAAATTTAAAAAGAACAATCACACACCACATCACATTTAAACATTAGTGAGTTGGAATTCACACCCAACCACTAATAGAGTTCAACAACGATGGGTTTCATCTCCATCCATTGGCTCAAATCCTATGAACCCAATCTATTGGCCAATACCGAATCCAAGAACCATCCTATCCAGGAAAAATTGCATGTATTCCTCTTTCGAAGGGGTGTATCACTATGCACGATGTGTTGGGTGAGGATCGGTAGGACTTGTGCTCCCTGACCAGGTGTGGGCTTCATCTCCACACTTTGGTGGGTTTACGTGACCATGAATTTCATTGTTGATTGTCGAGCTATGAGCATACAAGTGAAAACCATTAAACTATACAAGCATTTCATCAACAGATTTCCAAACACGATGAGAAATAGTTAAAGTTTTCAACAAATATGAAACACACAAGACCAATTTTAGGAACACCAAGAACATTTAAAAGAGATAAACATTTTGTCTACTTTGTTTGTATGTCTTAAAATTTACACAAAATATAATTTCACATTGTCATGGTCTTCACGCAGAGCAACCACCCTCGGTCCAACACCGAGGTGGGAACTACCGCTCCACCCAACCACAATCACAACAACAATGATGTTGAGCCACCCACATAGAATACCACTGAATGAAGTTCAACGAGCCTCAGGGGGATAACTCAACCCATGGGGGTACTCCTCGAGAAACCCCAGCTAGAGAACCATATCCAGGTTCTTCTCATGATAGACATGAGGGAGCTTCAAGGCCCCAATCCTCACATGATAGACATAGGCAAGATCAACCCACTAAGGGGTAAAACACAAGGGTTGCATCCAATCATAGACCCACCACAACTCCTAGCCACTCTGAAGGTGGTAGGATAGCAATAGACCTCAATCTCATTGGTGCCAATGGAACTCCATGAGATCAATCATGGAAATCCAGATAGCTTGATGAGTTGGATCAGGTTTTCTCGAGACCAAATCAGAGAAGCAATGCTACTATGCACTCCATTTCTGAGAGTTCATATAGCTAAAAAATAATGAGGTACACTAATGAGTAGGGGGAAGCTTCAAAGCACCCCCATAGCATGCACACTACTTTTGATCATGGGGATACTGAACATAGGTCATTGTACACTGACCATGTTGCCCTGATAGACAGAGGTAAAAGCATAGTAGGAGCTCCTCCAAAGGGCCTCTCCATAAGGACTCCTCATACAGAGTTATAGAGTCATAGACCTTCAGTGGTGGATCAATATGACCACATGCGTAGGTTGTATGAAGATGCACAATATCAAGAAAAATTACTCCAAGACAAGAGGGAGGTATTGCATGCAGAACAAGAGCACCTAGACATCCTCGAATAGGAGGAAGCATGGGCACAAAGGAAAAGGTATTTGCACCTAAATGAGCAAGTGCTTGAGGGAGCAACTTACCCTAGAGCAAATAGAGCATGAGGAACAAGCAAATAGGTTGGCTCGAGCCAATCTACACATGGGTAGTGAGTATTACCAATCCAATAGACGTGTCATTTCTCAACATGAGAGACACACTAAACAAGTAGATGAATGCACTCACCACACATCACAACATGCTTCAAAACACCAATAATACCTAGAGCTAGAATAGGTAGAGCATGAACAAGAATAGGTAAAAATGGAGGATCAAGAATAGACATATCCTAAACCCTCATCCATAGTCATGGGAGATGAATATAGATGCCCAAAGTGGGAAAATGTAGAGTTACCTCCCTGACCACCCCGAGTAAACCTTTAAGAACAAGAGATCATCTCTTCGAAGGCATACAAGATACTCACCAAGAGAATCAAGTCTCTCGAGAAACAAGACACGATTGGGTAGAAGCCAACCCTAAGCAAGATACACAATCAGTCTTTGTACCCTTCGGTACCAAGTCCTGCTTATCCTAGACACTTCGAGATGCCTAGGTTAGATAAATTCAAGGGAGAGGAAGATGTACAAGAGCATGTGACCAATTTCATGAATGCGTGCTTCTAGCTCCAACACAATGATACCCTGATGTTAAGAACATTTATCATGACATTATCAGGTGCAACAACTGAGTGGTTTAATCAACTACCCAAACATAGCATCATCAATTTTGAGTAGCTAGTGAATGCATTCCTTGAACACTTTTCTTTTGGCATCAAGAAGAAAATAAACTTGTCCGACTTGGCTAATCTAAAGCAATATGATGATGAGTCGATCATGGACTATGGGAATAGATGGAGAAAACTAATGGTAAAACTACCATTTTTTATTCCCACTACTGAGCTCACCCGAATGTTCACTAAGAGTTGTGCTAAGCACATCTCACTACTCTTGCAGCTACAACAATATAGAACATTCGAGGAAGCCTTGGCACAAGCCAAGATGATAGAGGATATCAAAGTTGAAGAAGGAGATCTTAAGCTCCACAACAAGAAATATTGGAACAACAATGCAACAACTAAAATCAACAACAATAGGCCAAGCCTGCTCTAGTCAATCAAGTTGTACTAAATGCACCAAAGGGAGGAAATAGCTAGCAACCACAGAATTACCAGGCTCACACCTCGACCAACTACAACCAAAATAACAACCAAGGCCAAAATAGGCAACGTTGATCACCTCGCTACTTCACACCTTTGTCAGAATCGATGGCATCGATATTCAATCAACTAAGTGAGGCACAGAGACTCAGACTACCTGAGGTACAACTTATTGACCCTAACCATCCCAAGCCCAAGGGATATAGGGATGATCATTATTTCCCATACCATAGACAATAGGGGCATGATATCGAAGTGTGCATCAATTTCAAAAATATTGTACAAAATATGATCGAGAAGGGTGAGCTACAAGTTGATAATCCACTAGCACCCGACAACAGAGATATGGGTATATTTAGAAACCCATTTCCAAACCATGAAGCCCCTAGAAATTAGGGTGCTCAAGTAAATCAAATCCAAGTTGAACCTCCCACCTAGGGATTCATTGGAATGGTCGACATAGTCAATGTGGTTACAAGAAACCGATGATACAACCAACCAGAGCCTCCAATAGCTCCTATTCATATCCTGATTGCACCTCAATAGAGGCCAGTGCAAAATAATCTTCCAGGTCCACCAGTGTGACCTATGATAACTATCCAAAATAGACTTATGCAGAGTCTCCAAACAACATCGACTAAGTTATCGATATACGAGCTCATTCAATAGTCTCCCAGACATAGGGAGACCCTAATGGAAATCTTGAAATCAATTGAGCTACAACCCCAGAACCCTGATGCATTTACAAACTTTGTGGGGCAAGTACAATAGTGTCAAGAGCCCATGATTCATTTTTATGATCATAAAATAAAGGTAGTCCCTACTACCATAGCAGACCCACCTCTGCACATCATCACGTGTATCAATGACATACCTTTCAAGTGGGTTTTAATCGACATAGGCTCATCGATTAACATAATAACAACCAAGGCTATAGGGCACTTGAATATCCCTAGGTCAAACATCATCCCTACCTCCTACACATTGAGAGCCTTCAATGATGCACTATGCTCCATAGTGGGTACAATCATCCTACCTATGCAGGTGGGGCATAAGACCATCCCTATGATGTGTCATGTATTGGAGGGGGCCATGTAGTATAATATCCTCCTAGGGCATCCCTAGATAAGGGACATGTAGTGCATTCCCTCGATCTTGCATCAATGTATTAAATATGTGCATGAGGGATAGGTACATGTGGTACCATCAGATGAAGAGCCATTCAAATATGTTCATCAGGTTGACTTATCGAGGGATTTTGTCCTTCCATCCATGCACCTATACATTAGGCCATCATCCCCTACCACACAACCAGGAAGCAAATCCAAATCAGTGTGAGGTGACCCATCCACATCGGTGCCACCTCCAACTTCTAAAGCTACTGGCACTTCTGAGAAACCAACAACATCTAAGGCAAAAGACTCTCAAAAACTAAAAGCACCCTTGGTGGAGGAAAGACCTAAGGAAGTCCCAACCATAGCAATAGTAAAAATTCTAAATCCCATGGAGGAGGAATATTCCCAAGACATAGTCGAGGAGGTGCCTCAACCTACCTCACCTGCATCATCATCAGCATCATCTGCATCGTAGGTGATAGTTCACCTAGCTAATACAGGACTAGGTGAATATCTTGTGTAGAATGTTACTTTCACTCCAATTATCAAGTCTGCACAAGACATGGGATGACCAAGAGTCCCAAACCTACCCATAGGGATAGTGGTACCATTGGGGATCCCCCTAACTAGACCAATTTCATTTATGTTGGGTTGGATTGTGTCCATGATGCTTCAGACATTGAAGAGGATGAGGATGAGTCATTCACCATGAATGTTCATTACTTGTCCAATCCTGAGTTTGCTCTGAGATACTTTGAATGCTACCATTGGCATGGCTATGGTTTAGGTCTATATGAGCAAGGGCATCGAATTCCATTCCAGCTGCAATACCAGTTACCTACTGATAGGTCTAGACTAGGTTATCAGGGTCCTAGACAAGCTAAAATATTAGAAATAGCTTTGGAGCATCTAAGTCTAGCCCATGGGAGGATATTGATTATAATCCTTATGCATACCCCAAACCTTCACATAGATGGAGGGGTGATAATCTAGTGATGATGGTCTCCATAGAACCCCCTGGTTTATCATGAGAACATCTCTACAGAGCAAGGTTCAGAACCCATTCCCAACATAGATTGGGTCATTACAAATGATAAATGGGAAAATAATACTAAGATGATACCGACTAGGTCTACCCTAGATGAGAAATCTAAGTTAGATGCTAGGTCTAAAAATGATGAGCCTAAACATAATTCAAAAGGAGAGGATGATGAGTATACCCCTGATGATGATGAGTCAGAAGATTCAACCAAAATGGCCTACCTTGGGCCTCAACATTTACATCACCTCATAGAGCCAATCAATATGGAAAATGGATACATCATAGATAATAATGATTATGAGGATGAGACTAAATTGGCCTACCTAGGGCCTCAACATTTACATCACCTCATAGAGCCAATTAATATGGAGAGTGGATACATCATAGATGATAATGATTATGAGTCAAAATATTTGACTGAGATGGCCTACCTTGGGCCTCGACACTTACATCATCTCTAATGAACCATTTGACATAGATGAGATGTATCACAGAGTATATCCTAGCCCTCGTATCGGGGATCTAGCTAATCTAGATGTAATCTATCATATGGTGTTCCTTGATCCTCCTACATTTAGAGAGCTACTTCAGCCAAATGATCCCATATTCCTATCTATCCATAGACTAGATCCTGAGATCCCCATACCCCTAGAGCCTCATCTTGGGTATGGAAGGTAAATCAACAATGTAGAGTTACACCCATGTGGTCCTAGAGATTCCATCCCATCCATCAACATGATCTCCATTGATTTGACCACTCCACTCCACAACCCAGTTGATCCTTCTAAACCATTGTGTCTTAACTTAGATGCTATTGATTGGGATCATGTTGATTCACCCTTAGAGCCTGAAGATTTCTTCCCCAATGAAGAAATGCTACAACCATTTCATTTTGCACCAAGCTATGCACATGATGTTTATCACACTGGTTTTGACCCTAATTTAGTTGAACCTTTAAACCTAGTGGATGACATCCACTTGATCCCCACTCCTCACCAGCTTGAGGAGGGGTCACACATGTCAATAGAGGAAACTTTCGAAGTGGACATCAATGATGATCCTTCTGATCCAAAGAAAGTTAAGTTTAGAGAAAGCTTATCTCCAGAAGAACAGGCCACCATCATACCTCTATTGAAAGAGAGACCTAATCTCTTTGCTTGGACCTACAAGGATATGTTAGGTTTAGATCCAAAATTGGTTGTCCACAACCTTTCGCTAGATCCCACAAAGAAATCGGTCAAGCAGAAACTCAGGAAGATGCATCCAACCATCACCTTGATGGTAAAGAATGAGTTGTAGAAGCTATTGGATGTAGTCTTTATTACCCCCATCGACTATCCAGAATGGGTATCAAACATGGTACCTATAGGAAAACCTGATGGAAGGATCCATATTTGCATGGATTTTAGAGATCTCAATAAGGCAACATCGAAGGATTCATTCCCGTTGCCCAACATAGATGCTCTTGTAGATGCAACTATGGGTCATGAGATGCTCTCCCTCATGGATGGATTTTTTGGTTACAATCAGATTCAGATTAAACCCGAAGACCAACACAAAACCATGTTCACCACTCCATGGGGGACATTTTATTACAAAGTAATGCCATTTGGTCTTAAAAATGTTGGTGCCACATATCAGTAGGCCATGACATATATTTTCCATGACTACATGCATAAGATCCTAGAATATTATATCGATGACTTACTAGCCAAGTCATTGCTGCGTGAAGAGCACGTCGAGGTCCTGAGAAAGGTCTTCGATCACCTGATAGAGCACAATGTCAGGTTGAATCCCAAGAAATGCATCTTTGGCGTAACTTCAAGAAAACTCTTGGGATTCATCATTTCTAAATGAGGGATCGAAGTCGACCCAGAAAAGGTAAAGGCTATCCTAGAAATGGCCCCACCCACTAACATCAAAGAGTTGAGAAGCCTACAGGGCAAAGTAGCATCCATAAAGTATTTCATCGCACAACTATCGGATAAATATCGACCCATGAATCGACTACTACACAAGGGGGTCCCATTCCACTAGGATGAAGAATGTCAGCAAGCCTTTGCTGAGATCAAGAAATACCTAGTGATACCACCAGTACTAGCTCCACCAAGGCCAGACATGCCATTTTTGCTTTATATATCTGCTACCAATTTTGCTTTGGGCACCATGTTGGCTCAAAAGAATGTGCAAGACAAAGAACAAGTGATATACTATATCAATCGCACCTTGGTGAGTTACGAGCTAGGGTACGCATACGTAGAGAAGTTATGCTTAGCAATGGTCTTTATGACTAAGAAGTTGTGCCACTACATGTTGAGCCATACAACGTATGTGATATCAAAACAAAATCCTTTGTAGTATATGATGAGCAAGACATATCATAATACATGTACTACAAAGTGGATCATGCTACTGATAGAATTTGATTTGGAATTCATAAGCCAAAATTCCATCAAGGGACAAGTCATAGTTGATCAACTAGTAGAGGTGCCTCTTCAAGATAATAGGCCTCTCATCATAGAACTTCTCGATGAGGTAGTCTTTGCATTATCGAAAGCACCCAAACCCAAAGAACCTGATAATAAAGCTGACATGACTTTGTTCTTTGATGGTTCAAAGTGTGAGCAAGGGGGTGGTGTAGGGATTATATTTTTCACATTACAAGGTGCTCCAATGCCCTTGTCATTTAAGCTAGACTTCCCTTGCATAAATAACAATGTTGAATATGAGGCCCTAATATTGGGTCTCCAAACAACAATCACTATGAAGATTAAAAAGCTAAATATCTTTGGTGACTCCCTTCTCATCATTAACCAAGTTAAGGGAATATTTCAATGTAGGTGTCCAATCCTAAAAGCTTACAAAGAGCTTGTTGACACTTATCTAGCCCAACTAGAATGGTACGACATCGAGGCAATCCCTCGCACATCCAATAGATTTGTAGACACTATGGCATCTTTGGGATCCTTGATCCCTTAGAATCTATCTACTGATTTCACTACCATTCATGTGAAGATGCTCTCACAATCAATGATACAATGTGAGGCTTTTGACAACAAAGAATTAGTCAACATGATTCATATAGAACCAAACCATGAGTGGTTCTATAAAGCCAGAGACTTTCTAAAGAAGGTGCCTTGGGGGTCTTTGATCTCGTAGGGTCCTACGAGGAATGGTACCATCATTCACCACAAGGTTATTTCTCAATCTACATTTGTGCACATCGAATCATAGAGAGAACAAGTCATCTTATCTATTGAGGTTGTAGCTTATCAGGATTGGCTATGCCAATTACAAGATTTCCTTAAGCTTGGAATCATCCCATAGGGATTATCACATGTCATAAAATGAGCATTCAAACAAAAAGTGATAAGATATGTCTTGCTAGGAGATATATTGTATCATCAAAACTATGATGGAGTCCTCCTTCATTGTCTTGAGCCCCAAGAATCAGCTTGGGTGATTTCACAAGCTCATGATGGTACATGCGGTGGCCATTTTAGTGGCATGGCCATCATCAAGCGCATCCTTCAAATGGGTTATTATTGGCCCACCATGGAAAAGGATTGTTGTGAGTATGTCAAGAAGTGCATTAAGTGTCAGCATCATGTGAATCTGATGCACCTACCATCATAGGCCTTACAACCCATTCAAGTAGCTTGGCCATTTTCTCAGTGGGGTTTTGATCTAATTGGAAATATCTCTCCCCTATTTAGGCTGACACATATTTATCTTAATGACCACTGAGTACTTCACCAAATGGGTGGAAGCGATCCCCTTAACATCAATGATAGGACCATGAATTGTGGAGTTCATACTTCACAATATCATCTATCACTTTGGGATCCCATTCAAGATAATTTTAGATAATGGTCCTTCATTTAAGAACAAAAATGTGTGGGCTTTAACATCCAAATATAACATTCAACATAGTTTTGTGACACCATATTATCCATAAGAAAATGGGCAAGCAGAAGCCTCAAACAAAATAATCATAGCCATCTTAAAGAAGATGGTAAAAGAAAATCATAAGGATTGGCATCTACAGTTACCTCTTGCATTATGGGCTTATAGAACTAGCATGTGGATGCCCACTAGGGCAACACCATTTTCACTTGTATATGGCACTGAGGCCATTATGCCCTTGGAGTTAGAAATTCCAACATTGCGCATCGCATTGAAAGAGTTTATCGATGATGACACTACGCGACAAGCTCACCTTGATCAATTGACCCTTCTTGATGAACATCGCATCAATGCTCTTGAGCATCTCCACATTTACCAAGATCATCTAACATGAGCTTATAACAATAAAGTCCACCTGAGAGACTTTAAGGTTGGGGATCTCATGCTCAAAGAGAACCAACAGAATTCAAACCTGTCATCGCACTTGCGAGACAAATTTATGACCAACTGGATAGGTCCTTATATCATCTAAGAATAGGATATATCACCTAACATCATTAGAAGGTGTTGAAGAGCCTGAGCCTCTCAACATTCTTCATATAAAGGTATTTTACACATAAAAGCAACAAAATCCAAAAACATAAAAAAAATCATAAAATTCCAAACAAATAAAAAACATCAAAAAATCAAAAAAAAAAAAAACCCAAAATCACAAACCAAAATAAACCCTTTTCATCAAAACCCAAACATAACTTTCCCAAAACCAAACAAAACCTTTCAACTCACAAAACTCCAAAGCATCATAAGCCCTTTGGTCAACTCACAAAAGCCCCAAAGGCATCATAAGCCCTTTGGTCAACTCACAAAAACCCCAAAGGCATCATAAGCCCTTTGTCAACTCACAAAAACCCAAAGGCATCATAACCCTTTTCAACTCACAAAAAGCCCCAAAGTCATAAACCCTTTGGTCAACTCACAAAAAGCCCCAAAGGCATCATAAGCCCTTTGGTCAACTCACAAAAAGCCCCAAAGGCATCATAAGCCCTTTGGTCAACTCACAAAAATCTCCAAAGGCATCATAAGCCCTTTGGTCAACTCACAAAATGCCCCAAAGGCATCATAAGCCCTTTGGTCAACTCACAAAAGCTCCAAAGGCATCATAAGCCCTTTGGTCAACTCACAAAAGCCCCAAAGGCATCATAAGCCCTTTGGTCAACTCACAAAATGCTCCAAAGGCATCATAAGCCCTTTGGTCAACTCACAAAAAGCCCCAAAGGCATCATTAAGCCCTTTGGTCAACTCACAAAAAGCTCCAAAGGTATCATAAGCCCTTTGGTCAACTCACAAAAGGCTCCAAAGGTATTTAAGCCCTTTGGTCAAAAATAAAACACAAAAACACAAAAATAATTGAAAACATTAAAATACAAAAATATTTGCATCTTACATTTTGTATTTGCATTCATGTAATTGCATTGCATTAGGCATATTGCATCCATTGCATTCACATTAGGATAGACTATGTTTTCAATATTGCAAATGGTACCACGTTTGTATGCCAATCATGCATCTTCAAATCTTCATTCATCCATAACCCATGTGAGTAACTATGTTTTTCAACACAACCCCTTCCTATTGCTATAAGGAATATAATAGGGTTTTTTAGTCATTCAACCATACCTAGTGATTTTATCAGATTTTATAGAAAGCTATCTTCATTGGTAGAAGATGAGGTCTAGTTTTGATAGTACCTAGCATATATCAAAATCCTATCACTAATCAAAACACTAAAATCCTAGTTGGAACAAGGGAAATATGAACACTACAAAGTGGTACTAGGCATCCTAAGTGAAAGGTTTTTACTTGCTCATCTTGTGATGCGCATGGTCTAGGATTTTGATCATTGAAAAAAGGACAAGTTCCCCCTACCCAAAGAAATCCCTTGCTTTCACCCAAAACAAAGCAAAATTCAAAAGCAAAATAAACAATGATTATCATCACTACATAAATCCCTTGCTCAAAAGAAATCAAATAAATAGTGATTTTCATCACTAAGCATGAGCAAGTATCCCAAATAAATGTGAAGAAAATAAGGGGTGAAGAGCTTGAATCCCTAGAATGGTCAATCTCCCCAAACCATTGAGTGATCCCTAATACAACAATGGGCTGAATGAATCCCACTTGGCATTGGGGTAGTTCTAAGAAATTTGCAAAAAGAGCTAGCTTTAGGTGTCCTATATCGCCTAATGGTCTAATCCAACTGAGTCCAACTTAGGATCATGATGAGCATTTGGTGATCCCCAATACAACAATGGGCTGAATGAATCCCACCTGGCATTGGGGTAGGCTTATGTTTCATCTAATATATTCATTCGCACACATAGGGATAATGAATATCTTGGTCTTCATAACAAAAACTTTATCTTTCAAGAGTCTAGTATGGTCATTATACAACTTTTGATTAATCAACTAGGGTGTTTGAGTCTCATGGAAAACCTCAAAAATTCCCAAATAGCAACAAATCATCTTACACTCATAGATTACACATACATATCACATCATCTCATATCACATATGGATGCTTAAATGATTAATTCTTATGCTAAGAGTTACCATTTACATTCATGATTTTTATACATTCTGTGGTGTCATCCATTAGATTGTTAAACTCATATCACATTTATTCCTTATGTTTTAAGTGATTAAAGCATACAGGTTCATTTACATTAGATCATCATCATGTAAATAATGCATTACATACATTGCATTCACCATATCATATCAACATAGATTAAATGCATAAACAATTGAAATCAAAATTAAACATGCATTTAACAAAACATTGCATCCATATATGCATACACAAGTAGTCCATCTACACATCTAGATCATAGCATCTAATCATACATACATCATCTAGCTAGTGCATGTCATTAATACATCACATCATATAGCAATAAGATCATAAGCATTGCATCCATGTGCATCTCATAAACATCAACATAAAAGCAAAAACACATAATACACATAATGAGTCTCAAAAGATAATATCATATATATATATATATATATATATATATGTGTGTGTATAACATGGCAAAGTACATAGAGGTACATCAAAAATACCCATAGGCTACAATAGTGTAGGTCCTCAGACCTTACACTCAAAAATGGTACATGTATGTCAAATATGTATCAAGACTGGCTTGCACCACTAGTGTCACCTCCACCCTCTCTCGCCCTCTCTGTGAGGTGGTCTATGTTGGACATTTTGAGCTCATTTAGTTGTCATTGATGTCAAGATGAAAAGTTGTCAAAATATTGTTTTATAAGGATCTTTATACATTGTGATGGTAGAATTAAGGTTTTTATTAAAACCATGGTGGTAGAATAATTTACATCAAATCAGTGGAGTTCAAAGAAAGGTTTAAAGTTTATCTCAAGAAGGCTTTAATTTTTATTAAAGTCAAAGGTTTATAAAAATAATTTATAAAATTTAAATTATTTTAGAATTTAAATAATTTATAAATTATAAAGGTTTTAAAGAAGCGCCAATGTCATCAATTTAGTGGAGTGCCAACATTTATGGAAAAAGGTGGAAATCATGTATAAATACCATGCCAAAGGACATTAAAACTTACCCTTCTTCGATTAAATTTCATGCGACCAAGAGAAAGAATAATTCGTGCAATCGTTGAGGAAGAAGAAAAATTTGTGTTGTATTTAGCACCATGGAAAATATGAAAAGGGAGGTCTTAAGGCCTCATTCTCATTGGACACGGTGGTCTATTGGCAACACGCATTTTATGAGAGCATTGGGAGTGGAAGTGACCACGATCGATTCACGTGGAGGTAGTTGGCGTGTTTGTCTTGAGCGCTGTGAAGGAAAATGTTTTGGCACGCGCTCATGTGAGTGCCAGGCTTAGAAGAAAGAGCACAAGGTGCTCTTAATATTCCAAGCGCGCGTCTAGCGCACGCGGTGGTCTAGCCCGCGACTAGGGCGCATGAGGAGGCAGATATTGGGGGTTTGAATCTCATAAGTGGCAAAGGTATTTTTGTTAAGTAAATTTTTTTATTTGCCTAAAGTTTTTCCTAAGGAAAAAAGGGAGTTATAAGGGTAGAATGAAAAGTTGCATGTTTGGTAATTGATTTATGTTATTGGAGTTATAAGAAAAGTGGATTTGATTTATGCCAAAGTTGTTCTTGCTATTAAAATTTAATTAAAGAGGTTTTTGAGTTAAATTTTGGTGGATGTTAAATTTATTTTAATTGGGAGATTATAAGGTGTTATTGGAAAATATTTTTATGTATGTTGATGGTTGTTTTTATAGATGGAGTGATAAGGTGTAATTGAGCTTTTGCATTATATTGTGAGAAATATTTATCTTCTAACCTCTTTGAGTTTGGCAATAGAAGTGGTTGTGGTTGTGGCTGATTTATGAGATCCCTTAATCATCAAGAAAAAGGTATGAGTACATTCTTCCATAATTGAGTTGATTGATTGATTTTTTGAAAATAAGTTTGGAGTTAAAAGGATTTGATTAAGGCTTCCTTATTGAGTGTGTTTGAGTTAATGCTTCAAGGTTTTCTGGGTTAAAGAGTTGTTATGTGAACCTTGTTTTATAAGCATTGTTGTTGAAGCCATTGGTTGAGAGAAAAACTTGAACTAGGGTTTGAGTATCATTGCTATGTGAGGATTGTTTTATAAGCATTGTTGTTGAAGTGAGTTGTTGAGCAAAGAAATTTAACTAGGGTTTGAAAAGAACATGAGTATCAATGTTATGTAAGATTTGTGGTTGAGCATTATTGGAAACATTTTGAGTTGATGTTTATATGCTTGGACTACTTGGACTAGGGTTTGTGAGCAAGGATTATTTCATTGAGTGATTGGTTGAGTAGAGTTGGTTGAGCGTAGTCAAGTGTATGTGTGAAGTGATTGTTCAAGTTCCATAAAATAAACTATTTTATATTCTAAATTGAGTTGAGAAAGTGATTGAGTATTGAGTTGAATTTGAAGTATATTGAGTCTCTAACAATTCTCCTTATGTTTCTAAGAGAGTGATTGAAAGTAATTGAGCATTGTGATTAGTATAGAACATATTGAGTCTCTAAAAATTCTCCTTATGTTTCTATGAGATTGGACAAGTTCTATGTGGACTTGTTGAGAAAATTTAAGTTAAGTATTTGAAGAGACTTGTGGAATGTTTTTGTGTGAGCTTTTGTGAAAGTTTACAATATAGATTTAGATAAGTTCTTGAGAGGAATTATTGAGTAGATTTGGACAAGTTTTGGAGAGGACTTGTAGAGCATATTGACAAGTTCTAGAGAGGACTTGTAGAGCAGATTTGAGCAAGTTATAGAGAGGACTTGTAGAGTAGATTTGAAAAAGTTCTAGAGAGGACTTGTGGATAAATTTGTGCTAGACCGAAGGACTGTGTTTAGTGCAGATTTAAGAGCAGAGTTTGGTGTACATTTGAGGATAGGTTTGTGCTAGACCAGAGACAGATATTGAGCAAAGTTGTACTATAACAAAGGACCGTGTTTAGTGCAAACTTAAGAAAGAGCTTTGGAGGTGACAAAGTAGAAAGGATAATAGTATCCAGTGGATAGAGATCCATTAGCCAGGATAGTGAGGATAGGTCTTCTAAGTGGGGATAAAATTCTTTAGTGGAGAGAGATCCATAAGCCAGTGGAGTGGAGGCAATAGTCTTCTAGAGGATCACCAGCCAGAGCGGAGGAGGAGTTCTCCTGTGGATAGAGATCCATAAATTTTATTTAGGGGATTGGTGTCTCCTTTGGACATAGGTCCATAAAAATTGTAATAGGGAAAGGATTCCCAAGAGATTGATTGAGAAAATTTTAGTGAAATATTTTCTTCGTGGAGTAGCCCACATTGGGTGAACCACGTAAATTATGGTGTATCTATTGTGTGTGATGATTTGTGCATTTCTTTGGTTACTACTATTGATATTTCTATCTTTAAATTGCATAATATTGATTGGAAAGAAAAGTAAAAAGTGGTCTTATACTGTTCACCCCCTCTCTCAGTATAAGCTTGTGTTCTTCAGTCTAGAGCTAGTACCTACAGTCCTCTCTATCCATGTCCCTGTCCTATGGTTGGGCCACATTGACGACTTCCCTGACTCACTCTGCCTACTTTGGTGCGAGCCCCCTACTATAGACCTCTCTCAAGGAGTGACATCTAGCCTCTTTATATGGAGTTGCAGAGCAATAATTTACCCAACATCTATCGATTTGAGCCTCATAGTCCTCTAAGAACCCTTGTAGGTACCTAAAATTTACCCCTGAGTCTAAACCTACTAGCTCCTGAGTAGCTAGAGTGGTTGGTACAACATGTGATTCCAAGGCATCCCTATCCACAATGAGTTGCTTTATCATGGTCAATATTAAATCAAGTTGGGTCTATAGAGAGGTCCTCTCCTCCTCATACCCTCATCATGTGGCCTACCTTGCTGTAAGCTAAATATGCACTGTAGAGAGAGGTATCCTACTCTAGGATTTTTTGTCGAGTGATCTGAAGCTCGACCTCCATTATGTGTAGTTGAGCTCAGAGGGGAGACTCCTACTACTCTAGAGCTACCTCCTCCTCCTCATATATTGCTACTTGTTCCTCAACAACTTGGCCCCACTCCTCTATCCTAGGTCACACCCGTTTCCCATTAGGATCCTCCCCATGTGCCTCATTTGTGGACCATCCTAGGCTACTGCCACCATACCATAGCCACATAATCCACCATTAGGTATATGCCTATGTAGTCCCATCATCTACTACATCGATGTCTGTTGTAGGAAGATCTACCTCCTTCACTAGAGCTATCACGTGGGCAACTAGGAGATCCGTCTCTACCTAAATGTGGTGGTATAAAAATAGCACCAATGCGATGTCCTACTATATCTCGAACTTCTTAGTCACCTAGGAGTAATGGAAGAACTCCCTCACCCTTGCCTTACGACTGATGATCCATCGATCGCATCTCATCCGTGCCATGAATTGGTCTACCTTTGGTCAATCAAGACAATCCACATAGGGTCTCCATATGATATCGCAGGCCTATAATCAATTCAATGAGCCTGCATAGTGTGCCATGTCCCCTACATGGTGATGACTCCATAACTCCTTTGCATCTCCTGGACACCTGGCTCCATAAAACTATGACCTAGGTGTTATAGAAGTTACCTCCTACGATAAGTCTATGGGGTAGTCTATCCTAATGTGCTCCCATCCTCAGATTTTTAGGAGCAAGTTGCAAACAACCCCAGCCTGAACCCACCATTGAATCATGTACAACTCATCATAGAGCTGTGCCAGTAGTGCACTCCCTAAGCCATGATGATGGGCTCGACACTGTCCATCAAGTCCTAAACCATCGCTAAGAGGTTTCATTGGAACCTCACTCCTGACATATTGGGTAGAAGCATGTTGTATATGACGTGCATCAAAAGGGCATGGCGTCGTGAGAATACATCGACCCGATACCAACGAGCGACGGGAACCCCACCATACTGAATGTATGCTAATGCTACCCATGCCTAGTCATTAGAAACCCTGATAAAGACCATTGGTCTGTCCCCAGTAGGTGAGGAGACGATGGCTTATCCACCAAAAGGGATCCTAAAGATCCTATAAATGTCCTCGGGTGTAATGGTCATCTCACTGATCAGGAGATGGAAGGTGTTCGTACGATAGTCCCACCTGTGGGCCAATGCTGTAATGTATGCTTGATATGACATCATAATCGATAGGCGAGAAATGCACATCATACCCCATGCATTGAACCATTCCCAATCAACATGCACCATAAGAGGCAGTATCTCAGCTAGCAACTTAGGCTTCCAAGCCCGTGAATACAAGAGCTATGTATGCAAAATGAAATGCCTATTCAGATGCACTTACACTAACATAACACAATAAAATCAAAAAATGGTGCAAAAATAATTCATAATCAAGCAAAGGTACAAAAAAAATAAGAAAATGCATCAAACCATGCAAAAATTTCAAAATTTGCATTTGAAAAAATAAAAAAAATCAATTAAACTAAGCAAAAATCAAAAAAATCAAAAACTTTACCTAAGGTTTCCTGGTTGCTTACGCTGACAGCGGTTGCCACAGTAGTCGTCGATGTCGACAATGACTAGCCACAAACGATAAAATTTTTAATCGTTGGGGATTCAAACCGGTCGCACTCAGTGATAGTGGCCCCTATTTGCCAATTAGGGGTCACTCTGAGCGAAAGCAGTAGCAAGGCGACACGCCAACGACATCCGCCCTTGCTCAAAATTCCATAAAAAATAAACAAAATGCTAAAACTAAAGGACACCCACCTAAATTAGCCTAGTTCTAAGCCTAGCTATGGGTGTGGTTCATTACCAACAAGTTTAATGAGGTTAATTTACCAATTACTTAGTTTGGCTCACTTTACCGATTAAATAAGCAAGTTAAGGTTTGGAGAAATACCTATGAAGCTCCAGCTCCCCCGCTTGTAGAAGCCTCACCTTGCTCCACCATAGTGTTTTTAGGATTAAATAAAAAAATATGAGCAATAATTAAATGTGGAAATAAAACACAAAATAATAATGCAATACACAAGAGATACATATTTAACGTGGTTCACCCAATGTGGGCTACGTCCACAAAGAAAATAGCCAAACCTTATATTCCATCCAGAAAACCCCTCTGTACACAACCGCACATCGAACATTAACAATTAGTCACCAAAAAATATCCTCTTATAAAAGTGCATTACAATTTTAGGGCAAAACCCACCTAAAATCTACCGTCCGATCTATGACCTAATAAAAAATAGTCCAAATTTACATAGAGGAAAATACATCTATTTTTGGCTTCGGGCGCGCTGCCCCCAAAACCCCCGCCAAGGGGGGGCTCCAAATAATTTTTGCCACTTCCCTAGACCTCCTTGGTGACACAAGTAGGGAGGCTAATGCCCCCCCTACACCCCTCTCTTTCGTGTAGTGGGTTTAGGTGCGACTGAAAACAAGGTTTCCAAATTAATCAATCTCCACAATAAACAAGTGTGAGGTATTCAATAGTCTTCTGGGTCACTTTCTCCCTTTCTCTCTCAAATCTCATTGTTGCAAATTGATAGCTAGAAAATAATGAATTTAAAACCCTAATTTTATTAGTATATTTTTTAGTTTTATCGCAGTCGTTGATGGTGACAGTGACTACAAAATTAGGCTACTACTATTGACAGCGGCTGAGAGACAACAATTAATACCCTTAATTTATCACCATGGGAAGATTCAAAATGGATAATTAAGCATATCTAACAGTCCAGAATCATCAAAAATTGCAAAAATAACAAAAAAATCATTAAATCAAATTTAAAAAAAAATTGAAAAATCATCAAAATTAACAAAAAACTCAAATAATATTAAAAATTTCAAATGCACCTCATACCTAATTATTTACCCTACACACTTTACGGTTGCAGCGACTTGCACTCCATGCAATACGATAAGATGAGTAAATTACCATAAGGTCATTCGAGCTAAATTAGTCATTGACGACTTGAAATGTCTTCACTTCAATCCCGAAGAAGGCCATGACGACCAAACTATCCCATGGGAATGAGGCATTCATTTCATTTCTTCCATGACATTTTCAACAAATCATTGAGTGATTCAACACAAGCCTAATAGAATTACTATCATATTGATTTCCTAAGAAGGCCATTACAGTCAGACTACTCCACGGGATAGAGATGTACAATTATTATTAATGGTTGACATCACACCTGTAATAGGACCTACCATATAACAAAAAAAACATTCATCTTTTAATTTTCCAAATCAAACATCTTGGTCAAGTGACTCGTCACTTTTATCATTACTATTCTCCTCATCGACTCGTCGCTTGAGAGGGTAGTCATAATAACAAAATCATAATCAAAATAAAAAATTGATAACTTAATCAAGTTAATCGTGCTCATCTTATGAATCATTGCTAATAGCTATCATAAGCTTACCCTATTGCTTGGGAAAAAAGCAAATATGCTAATTTAAACCTTTGACAATATGGCTTTTGGTCCTTTACGAATGCTAAGCAATGCGACTCGAGACTCTAGTGGACTTCAAAGTCTTATGCAAACTAAGCCTTCCATGCTATTGGAAGCAATGATTCAAAGATGCACACCCTTCTCATGATTGGGGCATCTAATGTTTATCATATCAATGATCATCATACACCCTACAATATGGCTTTAGGTGGTCTATTTTTTTTGCTTAGTGTTGTGTTTTCCACAACACACCACAAAAAGGGGCATCTATAGACACCTAAAATGCATCATATTTATGAGACTACTCATATGGGAACCTCTACAAACTATATGACTAATATTGGATATTTCCAAGAGCTAGTAGTGGTTCTAACCACTCACTAAGGGTGGTTATGACCTATTTAGGCATAGTTGCTATCGACCAGAGTGGTTGCCAGCCTAATCCCTAAATCTTAGAGCGACTACGATCTAGCCATTTCTATGAACAACGACTAGCACTGTGATAAATTTAGCCATGAAATGCAGGCTCAAATCATGCATGATTCGAGTTGTTTTGGGCATAAATATCTAAAATTTCTTCCTAAATGCCACTTCCATGCAAGTCTAGAACTGGGCCTTTTCCCCCAATGGCCAGTTTCATGCAAATATGGATCTTGGCTTCTCCAAGAAGCCAAAATTTTGAATTTGGGAGGCCTACATATGCAGCCTCCCAGGAACAAGTATGGATACCCAATTTTATGCAGCGAAGCCCTACCACATTGAGTAATAAATTGACAGCCCTGTGAGGAGCATCAAAGTGATGCCTGATTGCATATTACCAAGAATGCCATCAACAATGGAGCTTTCACAAGGTTGAGAAGCAAATCATCCATTTGCCTTCAATCTGCTATAGATTCGAGATATTTAATTACAAATATGTGTTTAGACACACCAACAAACCTTGAGCATCAATTCAACTAGGGATTTTTGAGTTGCAAAACCTGATATGAGGAGCAAAGATCACAGTTAGTGGCCGATGTCTTTGAAAGTGACCTGAAGGCACAACTGTTGACAACAACAACAACTAGCAGACCAGTCGCCCCGAGCGATAGCGGCTAGGGATTGAGATGCAGTTTCTTCAATTTCTAGTGTAGACATGCCTTCCTTTATGCATCATTAGTTTACCCTAGTTTAGATTTACTATTTTATCATATTTTCATGGTTCATAAGCATTGTAATAGACATCTTTTGCTTCCATTTATGCTTTTTCATGCTTTCTTTATGCTTTCATACTATTTCTTGCAGATATGTGGAATAAGCCTCATATCGAGAGGCCTCATATGCTTTTAATGTTTTTTGTTGTTTCCTTGCATGTAGGTAACAAATCTATCTAAGAATAAGCCGCATTCAAAAAATTCCCTTCAAACATTGGATAAGGAGACATCTAGTAAGCCCTCACGCAAATTGGCATCAAAGTGAAGACCCTTTGAGTGCATCTATCCCTGTTGAGGGGCCTCAACTGTTATAAACATTGTATCAACTTGAGTGACTCCCTAAGAGGGAGCTATTGTAACCCAAATTTATCATTTTTAATAAAAGGGCAACCCCATTTTCTTGGATATCTTTTATTTGTGCAAATAGTTACTTGATTTCTGTGTATTAGATTTTTACATGCTTGCAATCGTCTAGATGCATGGATTTCACCTTCGTACACTACCACCTCAACAACATGAGCATTTTTTGCTAGGTTATTTTCATAACAAACCTATAACTACCATTGTAAATATTCTACTACAATATTCAAAAGGCAACCTATAAATAAGCCATAACACCTCTAAAAAAGGGTCAACTATGTAGCATTTGCTTAGATATTTGCTATGTAATCCTTGCTACCAATTGATGAGAAGTGATAGCTATTTGATCTCCATTGTTGGTGTTATTGCAGGATTTTATGAATGTATCTTTGCTTTAAGTCATTTTTGTTACACTTTTATGATTAGTCTATTTTGTTAAAGCAAATTTTGCTATTTGGATTGTTGTTGGATTGCTATTCATTGAAGTCTTTGGAATGATTAAAGTATGTAATTGAAATTAAATAAATTTGTTTTACATTTGACAATGGCTAGTCTATTAAGTATCATTTAGAATTGATTGTGTGAGCTTGCTACATAGTGGATGTCCAATGTTGTTACACTATATCCCATCCACCATTTACTCATTTTCTTAAACCCTTTCTTTCTTCTAACCCTTCCTTCTCCTTACCCTTAGCTTAAACCCCTATTTTAGTTTATAAGTATACTAAGGAGTCGACCTTATTTAGAGGTTGAATTGAGAGAAATATCATTCATCCAAAATGTTGGCTAAAGTCTAGGGCATATTCCATAGACTATGTATATTTTACACCAACACAACTACAACCAAAACTAGTTTGAAGCCATAATCAGAATGAGAAGCCCTAGAATCATTGTTGACCACTAGGAATCCCATGCTAAAGAATCATAAAAAAATCATCACCAAAGAGAAAAATCATACAAGGTTGATAGGATAAATTCATATATAGTGGTCCATAGTGAGCATATCAAAGCCCTTTTGATGATAATTGGTCCATAATGAGCATCTCAAAGCCATTTTGATGATAATTGAATGTAACCTTTTCATTGGTAGCAGTTCATGAGCCTTTTAGATGATAACTAAAGAGAATATATTGATGACAAAGGTTGAACCTAGATGTCAATTATGGGTGAGCTAGTATACCTAGCTGTCATCAATATATTTTTGGATATGTGGTCTCTAACTCCTCATTTATTATCTCTTCATCACATGCACAAGATACATCAGAGGGGGAGACTCAATTGAGGTAGGATTAATAGTAGGTAGAAGTGGATGAAGACTCACAAGAGCTCATTATCAAGAGAATTTGTGCTATATGTACTTACCCTACATTTAGTTAAGTAGGCCATTCAATTCAACATCTTTGCTCCAACAATTCCCTCAAGGAAACCAAAAAAGATAGCAAAGATGTAAAGGGCACATAGAAACTTCCAAGATGAAGGACTTACAAATTGGAAAAATATCATCACATACAATTTGCATAATCTCAAAAGGACCTCTAATAGAATTTTGTTAAAATAGCTTGGGAAGAAAAGAAGGCAAGGTTGATGGAAAGCAAATGTTATTTTTTAAACTTATAGGGGCAATACAATATATTGGCTTAAACGACACTCTTGTAGATGGGTTGCACCCATAATTTTCAAGATAGTTGAAATATCCAAGGGTAAGGGAGGGACTAGAATATTAGAGGTTTATGAGGAGATTCATTCATTATTAAATATAATTTTTTTGGCAAATTCCATAGTCTTAGAGTCCCATAAAAGGAAAAAAATGGTAAGAAAATTCTAAAGAGCGCTTAAAAAAGAGAGAAATAGTTATAGATCAGGAATTTTGAAAACATCAAAAGTAAGAGATGATAAAAAGTGCTAAGGACACAAAAAAATAAACCTCTAACATCTGAAGTAATGAAAATCCTTGATAAAGTTATGACTTCAGAAGATATTCAAGAACTCAACACAAATAGAAGAACAAAATTTATGATAGCCAAAACTAGATCAAGTCACAGAGCAAAAATAATGGTGCATGACCTCATAGAAGGAATAGATGAGGTAGATTAATACAGAAGGATGATGGATCACCTATTAAGGTCATTTCAACACATCAATTTGAGGTAATGTAGGTGGTCTATTAAAACAAGAGCATGACACCTGCAACAACAACAATTCAAGACTAACAAAAGTAATGGTGGACGGTATCTCCATTTAATTTTTAGAATTTATAGAAGAAAATAGCCGAGGTTATCAAGTCATCTTGCAAATTTTGGAGGGAAACTCCACTTATCATAATCTATAAATAGTACTTAGTCTAGCTATTTAAAGGATTGATAAGTTTGTATAAGCTTTCGCTTCATTTCCCTTTGTATAGTAGTTTACGGATTTCTAAGTGATCTTGTGGGCAACCGAACCCCCGCTCCTAGCATAACCTTCAACTTAATATATATATATATATTTGAGGACTATGCATCTACTTTGACTCCATAAATGGATCTCATGCACTGAACCATCTCTTTTATGTGTGTATGCTTGTATTTCTATATTTCTATGCTCATATATATCGAGGAGAGGAAGTGCTCACGCCAACATATTATGGTCAAAATTGTTATACAAGGGAATCTTATTTGATCTTTGGTACATTGCTACCTTGTTAGCTTATGCTTTCTTTTTATTGTTTTTGTTTTTCCTTTCTCTTACCCTTTCCCCCCATGTTGCTAGATTAGAAAATTTGTGCACAAGATCACAACTTATAAAGGAGTTGGCCTTTATCAAAATTTGAGAGGCCCTCGATTAAGTTGAACCTCACGCTCTCAAAACTAACCCTGCTCTTTCACTCTACATTATGCACAAACTACCTCATTCATCTAGTCCATGCCATGTTCAACAACCAAGATAATTGAAGAGGACAAATGATCCTACGAATTTCCCTACAACCCTGTAGTCCATACTCTATAACAAGGCATCTGTTATTTTTACTTGCACTTCAAAAATTGTCATTCCATGCAAAACATTATAGAGCATAGATGTTTTACTTCACTATCTCTCCTCCCTAAGTGAAAGCATTTATCTATTGTTCATTCCTTGTCTTCTATAGAAGAAATTCATTTCATTGGTCTAAAGTTCACTATTTACATAGCTAGATTCTAGTTGTAACGTTTTAAAATAAAATTGCCTACCACGGTGGACACTTGGCCAATACATGAAATTTGGAATGATACGTATGGACCAAGTGGGATGATACACAATGGATTTTATGGAAAGTGGTTAATAAGAGCATTTTTTTGGGTGCTTTGTGGGCCTGGAGGCTTGTTTTATCTTATTGTCAGTAACTTGTTCTCTTTAGCACTTTGTCCAAATTATGCATATTGTATGCCCAATAGAGTTACCTTTGTATTAATATTTTCCTATTAAAACATAAGTTGCATGAAGGAAGACTTGGAATCTGTAAGAAAAACTAAATATTTTGGAAAGAGGTTGCTGGTTCAATTCTCATACGGGGTGCTTTTAAAAAGAAATAGTTATTTCTTTTCAAAGAAATTATTTAGAGAGTTAAAAGTGCATAGGAGTATTTTTAAGTTTTTTTTTTAGTGGACGTATATTTTTAATGAAAATTGGAAAGTTGATATTTTTAAAAGAAAAGAGGGATCGAATAGTTGAAAGAGAAATTGAAGTTTGTTTTGAAGGATTCCTATAGTTTATATAAAAACATTTGTTAAGATAGAAGATAGTATTTTTTTGTGATAGAAGTGCAATTAGGGAGTTAAAATTTATATAGGCACATTTTGTTTATGGGTATTTTTTTAGGTTATGAAATAAGAGTGACATAGAAAAGAAATAATATTGTTTAAAAAGGTGCATTTTTGGTAGTAACTGACATATTATTTTTCTCAGACTAAATTTGCATAAAAAATAAATTTGTATACAAAAATTAAAATCAAAACATGTGCTTTACACAAGTGCAACATTTGGTATAAATGATGCCTCTGACTTGTATTTACAAGTAATGTTGTTTTAAGTTATTGCATCTAATGCTTAATATAACTACCATACTAATATATAGGCATCGACCCTATAAATCATTGAGGAATAAGGACACATTTTTTTTGTGATATTTTATTCACTCTATTAATTACCTCATTCATTACTATAATTAGACATAAATATTAAAATTGAGAAAAACCAAGTATATAGGGAACTTATGCCCATGTATGAGGATTTCTCTTTAAGTAAATCTCATTGATAAAACAAATCCTTTTTAGTACTACCTTGGTGTCACATATCAAATTTTTTATGTACCTTAAAGTCTCTCTTATGTACGACTACATATATCAAGAGGACTAGCTTCTTTCATATATCGATAAGTATATCAAAAGGGTGGGTATATTAGAAGGGTAGACAAATCGAAAAGATAAATATATATGACTGGTGGTGTATAGAAAATGGGATCATTTTGGGAGATATAATGAACCTTTGTCATGGCTACATCAAAAAAATATCATAGAATCTTAGTTGCTCAAGGGTCCAGATTTTGCACCATGGAAAACAAAAATGAGAATAATAGTAGTGTTTGAAAAACTCTAGGATATAGTCACTAGTGATGAAACACATCCTAAGGAGGCTACAACTAGGAAAAAATATGATGAAGGAGATGCAAGGGCACTTATGCTCATCATATTTGGAGTAGATTATGAAATACAACCACATATAAGTGAAGTAGAAACATCAAAAGATGCATGGAATAAAATTTGTACCATATTTGAAGGGGAAAATAAAACCATAATACTTCATCTCTAATCACAACTTCATATATTAAGGGTCCAATATGGTGAAAGTGATGAACAATTTATTTGAAAAATTGCTGCTTGAAATCAAGGTTAAACACCATGAGAGAAAAGGTGGAAGATAAGCTATTAGTCTCAATTGTAAATAGAGATCTTCCCAGAATCATTCAAAATATTCATGACATCTCTCCAAGTATTAAATAGAAGTGTGTCATTTGAAAATTTAGTAAACATCCTTCAACAATATAAATTAAAAAATCAATTGAGAGATGAGTTGCTCAATAATACCTTATCTCAACCAAGAAACTTAAAAAGGTTCAAAGAGTCCTTCCACCCCATCTTCATCACAAAATCACCCTCATTGGTGTTAGATTTTGAGGATATATGTAGTGGGAGAGATATAACATAAGTCCTAATAAGATGCAAAAAATATAAGAGAGAGTGATTTTGCAATATGACTGAAATATACTATAAATAGAAAGTGGTGAAAATACAATGTAGTATGGAGGTAATGGTCACTCCATTACTATAAACTAAATAACTACATTGTACTCCATACAAGAGTTATACCACTATCTACTACTCACTACTAAGATGCACTTGATATATGTTCTCTATCTATGAGACCCTTTATATAGGAAGATAAGTTCCTTGGCCAACACTCTACCTAGCTTTACAAGTGGACACATTGCATATTACAACTTGCACATTGACACTTGTGCATTAATTACATTGCTTGAAGTAAGTAGCTAACTTCCCCCTAAAGTAATATCCTACTCTAACTATGTACCAAAGGTGGTACATTTACATGACCCAAATGATGTAATATGCTCTAACTCTAACACCCCCTGTATTACATTATTTGGGTATTGAAGATTTCAATGTTCAATATGGATCTTCTTCTATTGGGTACTGGAACTTGTATCCTCCTTCCTTGCTTTCTATAACCTATTCAAGCAAGTAGTTAGTGTCTTCATAACCTGTTGTTCTTGTTGAAAGAGATTTAAATTCATAACCATTTATAGGTTCTTCTAGTTCTTCGATTTCTTCTATCCTTTGAGCTAGGTGTCCTTTTTGATTCTCTTTTTGATACTCCAATTGGGGATAATTGGTTGGATGCTGAAATTACTATTGATGAGTATTATTTTGATATTGTCATGGTTGAAATCTACATTCATTGTTCATATGATTTCCTTGATTCTAATTTTTGGGATTGAATCTACAATAGTGAGTACTATGACCTTTTTTTTGCATATATGGAAATATCTGTTACTCCATGGTATTCCTCATTTTGATGATGAAGCAATATTTTCTTATGGATTGTCTTTTGATGCCAATGGAATATTATTCATTTCATCTTTAACTGTATTCTCTACCTCATACTCTTGAAGAATATTGATTAGGTCATCAAAAGAAGTATCTTTACTTAGGACTTGTAAATATGTAACCAAATATTTGTAGCTGTTTGGAAGTGCTCTCATGGTTACTTGAGTAAGAAATTCATCTTTAGTCTCTTCTCCTAGGGTTAATAATTTTCCTTTAATATCTGCTACCTTCCTTAGGAATAGTTCTATGCTCTCACTAATGTTCATTTTTAGGTTGAGTTCGAAAATGAAGGATAGTGGTTTTATTTTTTCCTTCGAATATCTTCTCTAAGCTTTTCCATGCTTCTATAGATGTCTTTGTTGAACTGATATAAGGTTGTATTTCATCAATGATAGCAAAGGTTATTATCATTAGGACTTTTGCATCATTTTATTCAAACTTCTAAATCTTAGTATCACCTGTGCTTGGTCTTTTTGTTGTTCCTTGAGCTATCTCCCAAAGTTTTTCATATACTAAGATTGCTTTTACCTTATTTTTCTAGGAGAAATAATTTGGACCTTTAAGTAATTGGGATTCTGCAAGAAATAATTTGTTTGATGCCATGATGATCCTTGTGGTCCTCTTTTAAATTACCTAGTATTGATTTGATGATACCTTTGTGAAATTTATGTTTTGTAGAATACCTTATGACTCCCTAGTGTTTTTGGATATGCTATATGATTGATAAAGTGCTTTTTGAGAATAATAGTTCAATTTTGAGTTGATTTTGTAATATTTTTTAAATAGAAAAATTCAACTTTATTACACCTTATTACTCCTATTGAACTTAAGCACTTTCTAATTTGATGAGGTTCTAATGGTTGGATTTCTTTTGTCCCTTTAATGTGTTTTGAGACAAGTATACTAATTAATTTCCAACTCTTGATAATCCTTAATGAACCTCCTTTTATAGCCTTTGATATTTTATATTTAATGTTTCTAAATTCCAATAATTTATTTGGTGTAGTATTCCTTATAACTCCCTAATTTGGAATATTAGAAAACAATAATATTTGCAATGATAAGGTTTTAATTTCCAAGTTGAAAAACCTTATACCTCCTACCTACTATTTGCAAATATAAATCTGCTTTCTTAATATATTACTAATGCTAAATGGATGATTTCAATTTTAAATATAATGTACCCTTATAACTCCAATATAACTTTAGCAAGCAATAAATATCAAATTTTACCTTAATAACCCTTTTGGATTATCTTACCTTGACACTGTGAGGTGGCTGATTTGAAACCTTTTGGAATGTGGTGTGTATGGGCAGTCAATGCCTTCCTTAACTAGCATTGGTTTCTCCCTTGAGTAGCACTTCTCTCCTCCGTAAATGATGATTAATTTATGATGAATATCCTCCACGAATGAGGCATTGGTATTGCTAGTCTTATGACGAATATCCTCCATGAATGAGGCACTGGTCTTGTTGGTCTTATGATAGCTTCTTAAATGCAGACTTATACCTCTAAATGGTGCACAATATTTAATTAGCCTTCTCCCTATGAACATGCTTTACACCATTCAACGCTTGACCTCGTTTTACCTCGTTCTATTTTTCTTCTCCGAAGTGGGAGTCTTAAATAGGACTATTTCCTTACATATTGTGGATAAGTGTCACTTGAGCATTACTAAGTAGGTGTTGATATTCCAACATACATTTATGCAATGATGAGTTTGGTGGTAACCTCCCAAAGCTTTGTAAATCCCTTTTAGGTGAGTGCTGGATTATTCATGAACATTGGGATGCTTAGAACTCTTGTTCCAAGTGGCACTCAAGGCTTGTGCATGTAATCCTTTATTCTAATGCTTAGTGGATGAGCGTTACAATCTTGTCTTTGCCTATATATTTGTATTGAACGTTGGCTTGCTATATTTCTTGGAATGCGTCTCCTCTTCTCATTTTGCACACTGTCTTGATGAGGATAATGGGTGACTCTATCTATAATGCTCCACGATTATATGGCACTCCTAATAGTGGTCCTATGGTAGCTTCTTGTGCTTCCTTTTGGTGGTCATTCTCTCCAAGTACTGGCCTTGGGTATAGCACTTTTACCTTTATACCTTGATGCTTGTTGTTTATGTATCCTTTATAACAGTCGATTGATGGTGTTGTTTTGTAGCTTTTGTAATAGCCCCTTGTGCTTAGCTTGATAGTGCTATTCTACATAGATAATATCCTTCTATATGTCATCCTTTCTCTACGTAAATTTTGATGATAATAGCCTCTTGTAATGGCTTCAATATTGCAGGTGACATGCTTGCTTCTAGGGCTGGATTGGACGTGGATAAATGGTGTTTTTAAACACCTTGATTTTTATGAAGTATGAGCTCTTCGGTGGCTCTTTCTTCTTGCTCGAACTCTGCCCTAAAACCTATTGAGATGATGGATGTGTTGCTTACTATAAAGACGGAGACCCTTTTATCCTTTTGAAGAAACAAAAGAGGTGCTTTGTAATAGTTATATTTGCACAAATATGACAAACCTTTTTTTGAAATCATTTCTGATTTTTATGAGGCAACTCCTTGTCTTCATTAATATTATTCCTTGGATAATTTAATAAGAGTTAATCCAAGCTAATGCTGATTTTTAGAGTAAGGATTTCTGTACTTTGCACTTAAATGAAACCCTTATATATTCCTTGAATCTTGAGACTCACCAAGTCTTGATTTGAGGCTTTCTTCAAGGTATTTAATGGTGGCTTCCTTATCCACATTTCTACTTGTATTGGTGGCTTCTTTTTGCCACAAGATGTTGCAAATGTTGTGCTAGTTTTGTACCTTTAAAAATCAACACACAAACTAATTTCATGAGAGTAACTAGTTAAAGATCAACTAGTATAGTGCTAATGGATTAATAATGCACTTTAACGGTAGCAATAACCTCACCTTATTGGTCCTATAAATAAAATCTCAAAGTAATTCTAAATGCACTTAATAATATCTGCAACTTTTAAGAGTAATATGTAAAGAACCCTTAATGAATAATCTACAATTTTCACTACAATCAATATTGTAGGATATAGTCTTCTTTCTTTCTAGATAGATAATAGGTAGGTGATAATTTTTTTCTTTTGAAAAATATCCAACTCCTATTTAATGTGCAAATATATCTTAAAATGAATTATCCTTTTTGCACTTCATTGAAGACTATAATATGAGCCCTTCTCCTTGCAACTTTAATCCAAATATGGTGCTTAATATAATTTAATAATGAACCCTAATTTGAAGTTCAACTAATTACACCCTACTTGCTTACCTTTAATGGCTTCTGTAGTAGATGCAGATCTTGGTATTTGAATCTCCAAGTTGTTACCTTGTAATGGATGAATTCGTAGCTTCTTGTTAGCTGTTCAAAATAGCTTCTTGCTTCACCAACCTAAGTTCATGAAATTTCTATCTTGATCCTAGGGTTTGGTGGCTTGATACTTCTAGTGATATTCAATTTTATATAGTAGGTTCAAAAATTACTTGCTTCTAGAATGTGCCTTCTTGCTGTGAGAGGAAATCTCTAAATATCTTGGATTTGGTAGGATTCTTCTGTTTGACTCTTCCTTCAATATTCTTGTTGAATTCTAACTTCAAAATATGATCTTATTCTCAAGATTCTGAATGTCTTGAGGTTTTCATTGAATTCTTCTTTTGGATTTGGAACTCTTTGCCAAATTCTTCTTCTCTTGGGCTTGTTTTCGGATGGCAATAATTTCCCCAAGTCCTTCACTATGAGGAGCGTTTTCTTGGTAGTGGATTTCTCTAATGAGTTATCCTAGGAACTCTTTTGATGATGCTTCTATGAGATCTGTAACAAGGCTCTCCAAGCCTTATTATTTTTCCTCCTTGAGACATCTCCAAGGTATTCTATCTTGCAGCTTATTTGGTCTTCCAACTGAGACATTTTCTTCAACCTTCTGCTTTTGGAAGTGTTGGTGATGATATCTTCTTCTCAGATATTTGAAATCTACTACTTCTAGATTTTGTAATGGGATCTTGCTGGTCCTTCTTATCTTATATAAGTTGCAGGCTTTAATTGAGATCACCAATCTCCTCTTTCATGAACTCTTCTTTGGAGTATTTTTAGAAAATCTTCTCTAGAGTCTTCTTCTAGAAATCTTCTCTGGATTCTTCTTCTAAATTAGGAACTCTTCTTCTGAATTAGGAACTCTTCTCTAAAGTCTTCTTTAAAATTAAGGCTTCTATGGCCTTCTTCTTCTGGATCAAGGCTTATTTGGCCTTTTATTCTACTTTTGTACTCTGTAGGTATTAGTCTTGAATGGAGATCACCAATATTCTATCTCCTCCTTGAATAATATTTTGGAGTCTCTTCTTCCTTGAGTCTTCTATAAGGCTACTATGGCATTTTATTTACTTCTACAATCTATAGGATTTGTAGCTCTTGGGACCTTTCTCCGAGGTCTTTGAAATCTTCAATATTCTTCTTATTACTACAAGTGCTGGAATGATTCTAAGAATATATTATTCCTAGCTTTCTTGTAGGAAGCTTCAAAACCTTTTATTGAATCTCCCTTTTCCTACAATAAGTTTTTAGAGACTGGAATGGAAGAATTTATAGTTCTAGAGATAAAAATCTTCACTACTTGATTTGTCAATCTAGTGGTATGAATGTTGAGTCCTAGTATTCACAATTTTTTTGTAACTCTATGAAAAGATTCTAGCCAAACGTAATATAAAAATTTCTATAACTGAGATTTATTTTAGTCCTTTCAATATTTCATGTGACTTTCTCTAATCCTATTAACTACTATGGCTTTTTCTATCAATTGATTCCTAATGGCAATGTTTGCATACAATGATGCACACCATCAAATCTGGTATACAAAGATGCAGGCCAATAGTAGCAATGGTGGCTCTCCCTAATCCTATCTCATTTCACATTGGCTCTAATACCATTGTTAGATTTTGAGGATATATGTAGTGGGAGAGATCTAACACGGGTCCTAATAATATGCATAAAATATGAGAGTGATTCGGCAATATGACTGAAATATACTATAAAAAGAAAATGGCAAAAATATAATGCAACATGGAGGTAATGGTCACTCCATTACTATAAGCTACAGAACTATATTTTACTCCATACAGGAGTTATACCACTATCTACTACTCACTACTAAGATGCACTTGATAAATGTTATTTGTCTATGAGGCCCTTTATATAGAAATATAGGTTTCTTGACCAACACTCTACCTAGTTGTACAAGTGGACACCTTGCACATTACAACTTGCACATTGACACTTGTACATTTATTACATTGCTTGAATTAATTAGCTTACTTCCCCCTTAAGTAATCTCCTACTCTAACTATGTACCAAAGGTGGTACATTTACATGACCCAAATGATGTAATATGCTCTAACTCTAACAAATGGAGGAGGTATTGTCATATTTATGAAAGGACATAATTCAAGACTTTGTAAATATAATTGATTGGCTCAAAAGAATCAATTACAAATACCTCCTCAAGGGCAACAAGGACAAGGACAATATCAAGGAGAACAATCTCAACAAAGGCCACAACAACAAAGGTATATTGCATAAGGTGAATCAAAATCACATTGTGAAACAACACATAAGGTTCTCATTGCCAAGAAAGTATCAAAACCAAAAAATAAAGGAGTTAGTAAACAATACAAGAAACAAAGTGAAATCCAAAAGTATGTTTCATAAAAAGATAAGGAAGGTGGAGATTTTTAAAAACTAGGGTATTTTTTATAGGTAATACTCAAAAATGTTGAAGGATACTATAAAAAATGGTTTGACAATCTCTATTGGTGGAGTGAGAAGAATGTGCATAACTATATTCACCCTTGATATTATTGAGGTGCAATGTAGACAACAAATATAAATAATTGAAAAGCTAAAGGATAAACCCGTGATGAAGTTGTTTGTTGTAACACAAGTGATATTTTTCAAAGGATAGATTTTAGTTGTGATATAAATGATTTAAGGCCCATGATAGTATATGGTTGTTGTGATACATATGATCTTGTCCAAAAGGAAGAAATAACTTGTGATATAGGTGATTTGAAGATTGTTGATGAGAGAAAATTTGTGTACAAGATGGTTATGGTGGTTATGATAAAGGCCATATAATTAGAGTTGATAGTGACAATGATTATTTATATTGTGGTGAAGGACATTGTGATGATGATTTATGGTATTTGAATAGTAGTAGAGACTATAGTGGAAATGAGAAAAATGGGTGTTTGAACATTGTTGATGATAGTGATAGATATCAAAGCGGTGATGAAGAATTTGGATACTTTGAAAAGCATACCAAAGTAATAGAAATATGGGATAGAATGGTATAGGTTTAGGAAGATGTGGGAAAGGTAAGAAAATACCCATAATACTAGGTATAAGGCCAAATAATGAAGGTATTGGTTATGATAGTCTAATAGGAAGTAGTGAGACCAAGTTTATCAAAAAAGGAAACCTATGCAAAATATTAAAATATAGGTCAAGCAAGAGGTAGTGACACAAAATGTGTAAAGAAAAAATCACATATAGAAGTTCCTAGGTTGGGTTGTTGGAGTCATTGTGGAAGATCTAGACATGTGAAAACTAAGTGTTGGAACCTACATCCTTGTGAGAATTGTAGAGATAATAATCACTCCAAAATAAAGTGTCGGTACAAAGATAAAGTAAATAAATGTTGAATGGTGGTTTCTACAAAAGAAGACCAAATTTGTTGAAAGTGAAGAATGTAAGTTTTCCCATGGAAAAATATCTTGGGAAACTTGAGATAAATAATTTTAATATTAGAAGAATATTATCCAAGCTATTCTTGGAAGACCTGTAGTGACAAGACCTATAGTAAAACATTATGTGAAAAAATTTGAAGATGTGGAAGATTTCAAAGATATAATTTAGTGGTAATTTCCTAGAGGTGATTACTTAAAGGAAAATCTAGAGGTTGGTCTAGAGGCAATGACGATCCAGAGGTGACCTAGAGGTAAAGGACCCAAAGGTGACCTAGAGGAAAATGACTCAGAGGTGACCCGAAGGCAATTATGACCAAGAGGCACCCTAAGACACATACCCAAAGGTATTAACCCAGAGGTAGACCCAATGATTTATAAAATAGTTAAGCCTAGTGGATATTACTCATAGTAGCTAGTAGATCCAGAGCCAAAGCCAAAGCCAAAGTGAGAGCTAGAGCCAAATCCAAAGCCAAAACCAAAGCCAAATCTAGTGCTAGAGATAGAGCATAGTTCTAGTATACCACCCCTAGAATCATGGGGGGTAATGATATTTATACAAAATATGTAATAAAGGGGGTTTTAGACATTATTACATTATTTGATGTTATAATATTTGATGTTTGTAATTATTGAGGGATTAATAAATATTTCTCTCTATGAAATATATTTAGATATTTTCTTCCTCCATTTCCAAAAATGTTGTGGATGATATAGTTCTTAATAACCTAAGGTATCAAATATTTGATATTTTGTACTAGAATTAAACTTGCATATGCTTTGTTGACGATCGTAGTGTAGTAAGCTCTTTTAATTTTATTCATTGTTCTTTGATTTCATTAAGATAATTGTAGCTTAGTTATTGCATATTTTATAACCATCTTGTTATTTTACTATCTTGGTCCAATATTTTAGATATATCTTTTATTAATTCATGTAATTGTATGAGATACCCCCTTTTTACCACAAACAATACTATCATTCTCAAGAAAAATAACACTGATAACTTTTTAAAGTTCATGATGTGCTAATAGTCTCTAGAGACTAAAATATATTTTTTAATGATTATAGAAGGGGTGTTGAAAGGTTTTCGAACCTTTTACAATAAGAAGAAATCCAAGCCTACAAGATTATCAAAAGAGGCACAAACAAAGAGCAGTCCACGCAGGGACTTAGAACCAGCCATCCCACCAGGGCATAACAAGAGTAGCTCAAAAACAAGAAGATAACCCACACTAAAATATCCCTAACCTAGCTAAAATAGAGAAGATGTATCCTCAAAACAAAAGGAACATAAATAGAAGGGCATAGATATAAGGACAAAAACCCCCCTACAAGCTGACTATATGAACCCACAACTAAATTTACTCTTCAGAAGGCACAAGATCATGGATCTCCCAATGAATAACTATAATGGAATTTAAATTCCAATAAAACATGGATCTAGCCATAAGAATGTGCATACCCCCATAGAAAAATTCTAATATTTATCAATAAAACTCATCAAATAAACTGTTCAACTTCTATGGTAAAATTATCCCTAAAAATAGAGATATTATCTTGGCTTAACCCTAGATTAGCTAATATGTCTGCACTCTTGTTACCTTCTCTAAAGGTGTGCTTGAATTCTATTCCCTTCAACTTCTAAAAGAATATTTGGGATTCCTTAATTTGATTGAAGATATTCCAACTAGGATTTTGATCATCGAAAAAGGCCTTAACCACATTTAAGGAGTCCCCTTCAATAATTATTTTTTACAATTCAAAGATTCCATTAATGCAGTGCCTTGATACAATGCCCTAGATTCAGCAAAATGACAAGTTTGTGGACAGAGGTTTTTCACAAAAGCAATAAGAATCTCCTCATTGTGATTCCTAAAGAGGCCACCTACCCCCGTCGGTCCCAAATTCCCTTTCAACGCTCCGTCAAAATTAAATTTAATCTGATCTTGAGGTGGGGGTTGCCATTTAATATATACATACATACATACATACATACATACATACATACATACATATATATATATATATATATATATATATATATATATATATATATATATATATATATATATATATATATATATATATATATATATATATATATATATATATATATATATATATATATATACTTCCACCATGATATTCACCCATGTCAATTTATCAATACTTTCAAGCATGAGGTCAATCTAATAAGTGAAGCTTAGGCTCTAAAAATAGAGGGGTAATTCTCCTCTAAAAGCCTACCCATAGATAGATGTATCGTTGTATTTTCTATCAGTACAACTTGGATAACATTCTCTACTCTCACTTCTAACATGACCTCATTTAACAAAATAAATAACATCTATGAATTCTCCATCTCTTGCAAGGCATTAATTGACTTTAAGAAGACCATGGATCCACTTGAAGCGACTATGAAGTTGAGGATCATGCAATTCCTAACATTTTTCCATCCATAAAAAGGATTATTGTAGCTCTTTCTTTGCCATATTTTCTTTTACTCTTCTACAAGAGCATGTGTGTTCATGACACACTCCTCCAAAAATAGCCTACTACAGTCTTTCACTGAAGGTGGCTTGATCCCTTTGCTAGAATTGCTCAATGCCCTCACCAAGTCTTCCCAATAAATGTTGTTCATGCAATTGAAGGGAAGGTTGGAGTAAATACCAAAATATAGTCATTGTATTCTTCTTTCCCATGCAATATTTTGAAGGGTTGTTTGTCCTATGTTCGAGTCTCACCCAACACTCTAACTCCTCCCTATATATTACCAGATGTGAGGGCTAAGAATAAACTTTTCAATAGTGGTAGTAGCATCCTCGAATTGAACCTCATCCTCATAAAAAAGCCCAAGGTCTTATTTTCTATCCAACTATAACTCTTGTCCTTGTGTGCTCTATTTTCTTTTCCTTCTTACTTTACATCTAGGCCTTCACCTCATTTTTTATTATGTCGTTGAGATCCACATCATGCCCTCATTACTCAATCAAATAATATTTAATATAATAAATATCTTCTCACACTCCTTGTCATAGTGTTTACAAAACACTTGATTTGGTAAATTCTACATTAAGTCCCTCCTTAAACTTTTATTTGGAGTTGAATTTAAAGAATTTGGCTCATTGCTATAGTTATTCTATAACCCTTATTTGAAAAATCCATTTATTTTCCTAAAGGTGGAAACCAAAAACTTTTATGGAAAAAAATTTAGAAAAAAAACCTTCAAAATGTCGATGAAATGAATGAAATCTCATTAAAACTTAGGAAAAACAAACAAACAAAACTACAACCAAGAAAACCCTAGATTTTAAGGGGGAAAATACCTTTAAAATTTTTATGAATGAAGAAAATCTCCTCAAAATGGCGTTAAATCTGTCAATTCGATCTTAAAACGTGGTTTAAAGTTGACCTTTAATAATATTGGTTTCCGAGTAGGGAGGAAAAAAATGGCAAAATGAATGACGATACACTTTAAAAAAAAAAGTAAATTAATCTTGTAAGTGGATAAGAGGATGCAATGAGATGTATGTGTTATTGTTCAAACAACACCTATGGTGTATTGTGGCAAATGTTTAATTAATGGGATGTATGATTATATTTTTCACTGATTAGATTATTTCTCTAAAATGTGCTATAAATACCTTTTTATGGATAAGTGTGAATATGCAGAATTTTACTGTTATATCTCTGCACCAATATAAATAGTCTCCTTGTGTCTGTGTTTCTTCATCAATGTTTTATGTTTAGCTGTGTTTTTACAGTATCCATGAAGTACTAAAAGTCTGTTCCTGCCCTGCATGTTTGGCCTTCCATTGTTGAGAGAACCCTCAGAACAAGCTGACAGGAAGTTAAGAGAGTCTTGTGAGAGTGGGAGTGCTAGTCTGAGAGAAGGCATTTAGTCTGAGAGGAGGCTTGTCCCCAAAGCTTGTGTTGGTGCAGTCCCTGTGAAGACAAATTTCTTGTGGTCTACAACATTGAAGTCCCTGTAAAGGCAAAGTCATGTTGTTGCTGTGATATTGGCAGGGTTGTTGCTGTAATATTGGCAATGGTACTAGTGTAAATTTTTTAAGCGTGGAGGTGTTGAAAATAGTGTCAAGATATTCTATTAGAATAAGGTGATCTTAAAATAAAGTGAAAAAAAGTAAATGTATGCAATAGTTATTGGTAAGAAAAAATAAATAAAACATTTGGAGGTGGTTGAGAGTAATTGTGAGTATGAAAGCAATATATAGGTTGGAGGTGATCGAGAGTAATTAAGAGTACAAAGATAATTTATAGGAACCACAATGTGATAGTGATATGTTTATGTGTTAATTAGTTGAAAACTTTTGGGATATGCACATTGATAGATGAGGATGAAGAGACATCCAAGGAGAACTATAAAGAGATGATGTTATGTAGAAAAAACACCTCATATGTAGGATAAAACACACTAATAGTTTTACAAAGATGATTATGGGAAGGGCATAATGATCATAGGGAGGGTATCATAATAGAGATATTAGAGTGGAAGACATGATGAAGATCATGTTGGAAATGGGTACCTAATCAGTCATAAGATTTAGGGAGGAAGGTGAGACCTATATTTCCTTAATGTATTTTTTAAAATGTCTTCAAGTCCTTATAAAATTGATTTATGGGAAGGTGTTAGACGATAAATTTTGTAAATGGATAATAGGATGCATCTGCTATTATCCAAACAATAAAATATTAAGATGTATTGTGGCAATGCCTAATTAATGGGATGTATGGTTGTATTGTCTACTTAATAAGTAGAAGTGACCAGATGATTGGATGCAACCATTCCTCTATAATGTGCTATAAATATCCTCCATGAATATGTGCAAATATACAAAATTTTGTGTTATATCTTTGCATCAATGTAAATAGTTTTGTTGATCATCTATCTACTTTTTTTATTGTGTGTCTATTTTTATTGGTGTCTTGTATTTGGTTGTGTTTTCACAATCTTCATATATTATTAACATAGAGAAGTTAGCCTACACAAAGCTACTCAGTCTATTTGTGAGTTGGAACCAAGCTCGGGTAGGGATTCTGGACATCTTTTTGCATAGGCTAAGTTTGTCAAAGATGCTTGATATTAGCAATACGACCATTAAGTCATTGCCATTGTCCATTGACCACCGAAAGTATTTGGTGTATCTACAACTTTTTAACACTTTGTCAAAGGTACTTATCAAACCTTTGAGTTGAATAGTCTTTAATTGTTAGATCTTTTCTTTTTTGGTTTGGGCATTCTTCAATCAAGGTAAGGGAATTGAAGCATCTTTCAACTCTCAACCATACATGTGGTAACGATTTAAAATTTGTTTCATTGGGAAAATAAGAGATTATTAGAACTAAGTTTCGAATGATTATATTATGGTAGTGAAGGGTATTTAAGTACGTGGGATGCCTAATTTAGGCATAAAAAACCCTCAAACAAACTTGCAAATACTTTGTACTATACTAAATGCATGTCACTTATGAGGGGTGATTATACCACTTGACTCCTCATATGGTCCATGATATAATGACTCATAACATACCACCCCTTATTACATCATAGTCAAAAGTTGTATGTTGCTTATGACCAAACATAATGTCTAGGGTGATATTTGAATTTGAGAGAGAAATTTCCTTCCCTTAATGTATAATTACTACTTTCAATTCTTAGGAGTGTCAGATTCTACCAATAATGCACTCCAAATACATTATTTACAAAGCACTTATTTAATGTTTTTAAAATACCATTGTTGATCTTTAGTGTTTAGATTCAAGTCCTTATCCCATTTGTATTGTTGTAGACAATAACTTGTTCTGTAGGTTGGAGTTGTTGTAAAAGCTAAAGTTATTTTCTTCCTAAATTTACTTTCTTGAAACAGTTCAAGGATTTGAGTCCTTGAGGCATTTTTGCTCTTTGCAGTTTCCTCTTTAGAGTTTTGGATGATTTCAGATAATCTATTGTACTGATCAACCTATTGATGTGGCATTGTCTCTATAATATTCAACTATTTTTCTTTTGACTAGAGTGTTTGATTTTTTGTAGCCTTTGGTTCATTGTGTTTTTGCTCATTGTCTTAAATCTTCTAACAAGATTCATTTTGCAATTTTACCTTTAATTTATTTTGCTTTACCTCTAGATATAGGTTGGTCATGTTAAAAAGTTTCTTCAGCTCTTCCTTTATGGTCTGAATCATCCTTTCAAAAATCCCTATAATGATAAAATCATCTATATATATTTTGATTATTAAAACTTCCCCTTTTTGCTTTTTGAGGTATAAAATTGGATCATATGTGATGTATTCTCCTTTGATGTGTTATCAAAGGTTGAATCTGATGTATTGATTCCTCATTCTCTTTGCTATCTTCTAATTCAAGTGTTTCTATGAATGGTGAAGAAATATATTTGGAATGCACATATTCAATCTTGGGCTCTAGAATCTACTTCCTTTGAATTTTCAAAATGTGGTCATTTTACTTGGAGTGATCTCTATGCTCTTGATATTTGAATTTTCTTGACCTTAGATATGTTTGGTTGCTTTTGCATTATTCCAAACTTGTTTTGAATGCCTTGGTTGTGCTTATGCAACAAACACATGTTCCTCTTATTTTTCATCTTGAACTTCTTCTTTAACTTGGTCCTCTTCAGCTATATTATTTTGATGTGCCTTTCCCCATATTTGATTTTGCTATTTTGAGGATGACTTGTCTTGTTGTTGGTTCATCTCTCATGAAGGTGATCCATTTTTGAATGGAATGTGCCAATAATCCTTCACAGTGTGTCCATTTTTCCATAATGTTTGCACATATTTTGCTTGTAGAAAGTACTTCTTTGATAATAATTACTTTAATTTTGAAATCTTTGGAAATTATTTCTTTGTTGGAAGTGTTGTGGAGGTCTCATACCTCTTCTAAATGGATGCTTCCCTCTTTGACTCATAAAAAGTATTGTTCTTCTTTTTCTATTGTATGCAAGGCCTCTATTTTTTGAAGTAGGTTCACTAGCTTCTCAAAGCTTGGTGTTTGCTCAATAATATTGTGTAGTCAAATAAATATTCTATTTGATGGGAGTGATCTCAAAATGATATGAACTAATGTTTCATTAGATACATGAGTTCCTAATTCTTGCAATGATGCTCACAATTTTTCTATTTTTCTCATGAATGCTTCCAACTTTTCTCCACTCTTCATATTTAGACAATGGAGTTGGCTTTGGAGGAATAAAATATGATTTTAATTCTTAGCTTAAAATACTATGTTCAACTTCTCCCATGCATCCTTGGATATGGTCATATCTCTAATGTGTTCTTGGACCTCATCTGCTACTTCGAACATGATGATTAGTCTCATATTTTGGTTTGCCTTGTTGAACATTTTTTTGATCTTATCCTTGTGTAGTAGGAAAAATAATGCTTCCATCTATTACATGCCATACTTCTTCAAAATCAAGTTGTGTCATGAGTCTAGTCTTATAGGCAACATAATTGTTTGCCCTCAATAATTGAAAATATAGAAACAAAAACGTTGGTGCTCCACTAACCATGGTAAACTTTCACAAAATCTAAATATTCTTATTTTATTGACTCCAACTCGAAATGCTATTTTCGATGAGTATACATATGGCTATACTCGAATTTCAAATGATGCTTCAAAAATATGAGAGAATTGTGTCTCGTCGAATAGAGGGAATGCTTCTTCCTCTATTGAATATTACTTAGAATACTTCCTTCTTTAATTTAAATATATTTTCTTCACTTTTTCAAAATTAAAAAAAAAAAAAAAAAAAAAATATATATATATATATATATATATATATATATATATATATATATATATATATATATATATATATATATATATATATATATATATATATATATATATATATATATTTTGTAATTATACCTTTAATCAAAAATATATTTCAATACCTTGTACCTTAGTTCTTTTCCTTTTTCCCATTGGATGTGAGTTTAAATATTCAACTTTTTGAATGTTTCCTTGATCTTGAAATCAACTTCTACTTTTGACTTTTACATGCATTCTTTCCTTTTGAAATCATATAGGTTGATCCTTTTGGTGCATTTGAAACCTTAGAAACTTCTTTGAATTTAATTTTTGTTTGTGCAATATTTCCTAAATGTATCATAGATGAATAATTTTCTTCTTCTTATGAGCAATTTACACTCCAAAAAAATACATGAAGATGCCTTTTCTTTCCTTCTACTCAACATTTGTCAACCAATTTTGTAATGCTTTCCTTTTAGATGATTGCTTCATTTGTTCTAGGGTGCATTTTATGTTCTTTGTCCTCCAAGTGCCTATCCGGGTGTGAATTATTTTTCTTTCAGGTGCACTCCATAGGATTTTTTGCTATTTTGGATGTCTCAGGTGACATTTTGGCCTCACATAGATGTCTACTCTTGGTTCTTTCTTATGTATTTAACACTTCCAAGCAACGTATTTCACCTTTAGTTCTTCCTTAGCTACTTTAATGTTTTCTTCATCTGATTTTTTAACTTTAATGAGCACGCTTTTCACTATGATGTATGTACTTGAGTATGATTCAACAATGTTGTTCTCATTCTTTTAATGCTCTAAATTGATCTCTTCTACTTTGGAGACTTGTTATCATTCTCTTTAGTGGTATTTTTTGGATCTATCTTCTTAGCGCTCAAATTATTTTGGACTACACTTTCTCACACTCGTTAAGGGTGTTTCCTTACTTTTTAAACTTGGTGGAGTCTTGGATAATCATAGGTCTTGCTTGATAAATTTGTTATATTTCTTTTTCATGAGGTGCCTCTATTATTTTACACAAGCGTCATGATTTTCAACATGGTTTTCCATAGCTTTACTTCCTTCTATATTGGATGAGTGGTGTCAAATAACCATATTTTTTGCTTGTGAATTTTATCTTTCATGCAAATATCTTGTAAGACATGTAATTTCTATGTTGTTCTAATATTAGAACACTTCAACTTAGCTTTGTTAGGGATAAAGTAGCAGTTATCTTTGGTTGTAATTTGGCAATTTGCTCGTGTTAACTTCTTCAATCGTACTATAGACCCAAAATTTTTGCATCCCTTTCTCCCACGCTAATGGATCCACGTCTAAAAGGGGAAGGGAAAAGGATGACTCTACATCTTGTATGATAAGTTATTTTGTTGCACTCTCTTTGGTGTTTTTTGATGAATGGTATGAGGTTCACCAGGAAATAATGGCTATGGTGATTTCCACGCCTAGGGGAAGTAGTGTTTTGATTTGATTGATTTGTCTCACATACAACCTAGATTTGGCCAAAATGCAGTTTCTATCTAGCTAGATGTAATTCAACTTCAGATGAAAATAAGACACACAAGTCTATTTAAAAAGAATTTATCAACTTGAACTATGATGCAAGGTTTCTAAGTTAACATGCTTTCTTTTTGTATGTTTGTGTTTTGTAAAAGGATGTAATAAACCTATATTTTTGGAGTTTTTTATTTTCTGATTAATGACAGATACTTGCAAGACATAGAATGTAAACCTGACAGTAAAAAAAAGGATTTTGAGTACTTACTTGACCTGAATGTTTAATTATGGATGAAATCGACTGCACTACATGAAACTGAATGCAGACAGAATGAAAATGGACATATAATTTCATCTGATGAAACCGAATGCATACATTTTTGTTCAAAACCTGCATTTTCTTAGCAACACACTAGATTTTGAAATTAGGGAAGGGGGATCTGTATAGGCCATAGGTAAATCATGGTCTATGGTACTCAAATCCCCTCGGTTATTTTAGCAAACCGTAAGGAAAGTAAAAAAGGTTGATTATTCTAATCATAAATAAAAGGAATGCTAGATCTAGTAATGACAAAAGTTTATAATATAGAATTGCAAAAATTAACAATGTTATGCTATGCAGTATTTTCCCCCCCAAGGGACATAGGTACAAAATCGTACGCCAGGTATGAAATCGTACGCAAAGCACAAAATCGTACGCAACTAGTTTAATGCAATGACTAGTTTTGTAAAGTAAAAAACGAAAATAGACGTAACAGTGATGAAATCAGACGTAGTCGATTTCATAAAAATAGTGAGAAAATACAATAAAAGTTAAGTGAAAGTGAGATATGAGTATACTGAAAGCAATGCCATGGTTGTATGCTCCTTGGATGACGATTTGACAATGATATCTCCTGCTACAAAGCTCCTTCTCTTTTCCAAGTTCATCTGCAAAAATCATCAACCAGGCTGATTACAGTGGATCTAAGGGATTAAAATGACTCTCTATTTGAGGGATCAGGTGAGTGGTAGAAGAAGTTAGGTTTTTGGGCCAAATTAGGCATTTGGCTTGATTTGGACAAAAATGGTTGTATCCAATTTTATCGGATCGTTCGATTTCGTCGGGTGACTGGAAATGCCTAGATTAGGTTCAAAATCCAATCTGGGTGCCTAAATTAGGCGCACATGTGACTTGGAAAAAATTGGACGCATCTAATTTTTTTGGATACATCTGGTTTCATCGGGATCATCCATTTTTAATGGAGAGAGTACAATTAAGCCATATTTTTTTATATTTTTGGGTACAAATATCAAGGCAAGGGTTTTTGAGGGTGGTTTACACGTTATTAGGGAAATTATGATGTTTTAATAATACTAGTGATTTGGAGGTGTGTCCAAATTTAGCGGCTACATTTTACCCCCTCTTTAGAAAATTTATAAGCAATAAATGCGTTAAAGAAAAAGTAGCAAAAATGTGACAATTTGCAAAAATTTTCAATTTTTTATTTTATGGTTACTATTAGGGATACCCCCTTCAAATTTTGGGAGAAATTCATAATTTGTTGCAAAATTCAAAATTTGAGGCGAAAATAGGGTATAAAAGGGAAATTAGAGCAAAACTCTAATTCATTTTTCTTTCAGGTTTTAGCTACTTTTGATATGGAGAAAAATGAGCAACATATCCACCGTGGAGCATCGGGTGAAGAACACAAGCTTATACTGAGAGGGGGGGTGAACAGTATAAGACCACTTTTTACTTTTCTTTCCCAATCAATATTATGTAATGTATAGATAGCAATATCAATAGCGATAATAAAAGCAATGCACAAATCACCACACACAATAGAGACACCACAATTTACGTGGTTCACCCAATGTGGGCTACTCCACGGAGAAAATATTTCACTAAAATTTTCTCAATCAATATCTTGGGAATCCTTTCCCTATTACAATTTTTATGGACCTCTGTCCAAAGGAGATACCAATCCCCTAAATCAAGTTCATGGATCTCTATCCACAGGAGAACTCCTTCTCCTCTACTCTGGCTGGTGATCCTCTAGAAGACTATTGCCTCCATTGCACTAGCTTGTGGATCTCTCTCCACTGAAGACTCTTATCCTCACTCAGAAGACCTATCCTCACTACCTTGGCTAATGGATCTCTATCCACTAGAGACTACTATCCTCTGCTCTCTGTCACCTCCAAAGCTCTATCTCAAATTTGCACTAAACACAGTCCTTCGGTCTAGCACAAATCTGCTCAATATTTGTCTCTGGTCTGGCACAAAACTGTCCTCAAATCTGCACCAAACTCTGTCCTCAATTATGCACTAAACACAATCCTTAGGTCTAGCACAAATTTCTTAATCTCTATCCTCAAGCCTTAACTCAAAGCTTGACTCAATCTCAAATCAACTCTTTTGGATCTACCCCAAACCTTAACTCAAGGTTTGAACAAATCAATCACTTCTGCTCTCAAGTCTTCTCAAAGACTTATCTTAAATCTACTTTGTAAGCTTCCTCAAAAGCTCACACTAATCTGTCCACAAGTCCTCTCTAGAACTTGCTCAAATATGCTCTACAAGTCCTCTCTAGAACTTGTTCAAAATCTGCTCTACAATTCCTCTCTAGAACTTGTCCAAATATGCTCCACAAGTCCTCTCTAGAACTTGTCCAAATATGCTCCACAAGTCCTCTCTAGAACTTGTCCAAGTTTACTCTCAATCTGTATTGTAAGCTTCCACAAAAGCTTACTCAAATCTGTTCACAAGTCTTCTCAAAGACTTACCTCAAATCTGCTCAACAAGTCCACACAAGAACTTGTCCAATCTCATAGAAACATAAAGAGAATTTTTAGAGACTCAATATGTTCTATACTTATCACAATGCTCAATTAATTTCAATCACTCTCTTAGAAACATAAGGAGAATTGTTAGAGACTCAATATGCTTCTTATTCACCTCAATGCCCAATCACTTTCTCAAATCAATTCAAAATATAGAATAGTTTGTTTTATGGAACTTGAACAATCACTTCACACACCCACTTGACTAGGCTCAACCAACTCTACTCAACCAATCACTCAATGAAATAATTCTTGCTCACAAACCCTAGTCCAAGCATATGACATTCACTCAAAATGTTTCCAACAATGCTCAACAACCAATCTCACATAACAATGATACTCATGTTCTTTTCAAACCCTAGTTCAAGTTCTTTGCTCAACAACTCACTTCAACAACAATGCTTATAAAACAATCTTCACATAGCAATGATACTCAAACCCTAGTTCAAGTTCTTCACACAACCAATGGCTTCAACAACAATGCTTATAAAACAATCTTCACATAGCAATGATACTCAAACCCTAGTTCAAGTTCTTCACACAACCAATGGATTCAACAACAATGCTTATAAAACAAGGTTTTAACAACAACTCTTTATTCCAAAAAACCTTGAAGCATTAACTCAACACACTCAATAGAAAATCCTAATCAAGTCCTTTTCACTCCAAACTTATTTTCCAGAAAACCAACCAATCAACTTAACTATGGAAGAATGTGCTCATACCTTTTTCTTGATGATGAAGGAATCTCATAAATCTTCCACAATCACAAACACTTCTTTGCCAAGCTCAAAGAAATTATAAGATGATAAAATCCCTCAAAAATACAATGTAAATATCAAGACACATATACACCTTATCACTCCATCTTTAAGAAAACAATCATCAACATTTACAAAAAAATAATTCACCACTTACACCTTATAATCTCCCAATTAAAATAATATTCAATGTACTCTTCTTTTCAAAATAATTCAATGCAAGAAGTTCCCTTTATCCTTTTAAAACTTCAACAAATCAATGTGACACAAACACTTTATTCAAAAATAAAGCTAACTCCTTATTCCTCCAACTTATCAAAAATAATAATAAAAAATATTTTAAGCAACCCTTTTAACTCCCTAAGACCTCATGTCAAACTTTAGGCAACACAAAAATAATAATCAAAATTTATTACCTTGGCCTTGGTGGGAATCGAACTCACAACGCAGCCTCAACCAATGCCCTAGTCGCGACTCCAACCGCTACGTGAGCTAGGCGCTTGCTTGGGGAGTGGAGAGCACCACGTGCTCTATGAAGCTCCCCGCTTTGCCAAGCAAAACATGTGCCTTCCCCTTTGGCACTTCCAACACAAACAAAATCACCAAAACACGCTGCCGCCACATTTCGAATGCAGGTCACCGAGTGCCCAAACACTCTAACCACTGCCTTCTTGCCACTAGGCCACACTACCCATATGGCTTCCAACTTTCGGTGCTTTTCGTTTTTGTCTCTATTTGCTGGCACATAAAACAAAATTCGCTTCTCTTTTTTCGCACGAGCTCTCAACACAATTGCACGCATTAACGTTCGAGCAAAAGGATAAATTTAATGCCTCTAAGGCATGGGTATATATATTGATTTCCTCCTTCATGCATACACGTCGACGCTCAAATTTCCTTCAAACTTTTAGACGTTGACGCTTTTTATTTTCCTTTAAACTTTATTAATTTATAAATTATTTAAATTCTTTTGAATTTAAATTTTATAAATTAATTCTTTAAAACCCTTTGGTTTTATTAAGGCCATCTCTCATTGTACAACTTTGTATAAATAATATTTATTTATAAAATTTAAATTCAATTTGAATTTAAATATTTTATAAAATAAATATTAAACCTTCCTTTAGCTTTGCAATAAGCTTCCTTGGGTTTTTATGAAAAACCTTTTAACTTATGCTTCCACATAATATTAAAAATATTATGAAACCCTTTTGCCTTTAACCTTTGCATTGTTCCTTGACATATTCCTTGACATCAATGATGACTTCATTCCTTGACATCAATGATAACTTTGACTTAATGACTCAAAATGTCCAACATCGGGCAGACTTGGTTCGCGTTAGGAGTGACGGTAGCGGCGATTCCATACGGGTAAGTGATTCTATCCATTCCAATTTGGAATTTTTTGGTTAAATTCTAACATTTTTAGGAATTTAATCACGACCTGCCATCGCGCGGTCGCAGCGATGAAATCAGATTGTCATGATAAAATTGAACGTTTGATTTCATCAAAAACTACATTCGATTTTGACAAAATCGGACGTTCGATTTCATCGAAAACTACGTTCAATTTTGACAAAATAGGATGTTTGATTTCGTCAAAAACTATGTCCGATTTTGTCAAAATCGAACGTAGCGACAAAATCGTATGTATGATTTCATCCATTTTAGGTTCGTTTTAGCAATTCCAAACGTACTATTTTACCTTCGTACGTCCGATTTTGCAATTTCAGACGTACAATTTTGTCTTCGTGCATCCGATTTTGTACTTTAGGTTTGTTTTTGGACATTAATTTAAATTAATTTTTTTGTCATTTTAATTAGTTTATTTGTGTAATTTTGTGACCGATTTACACATTATTTTGGTTTCTTTTGTAGGGAGGGACCCTTAAGGGTCGTGAGTGGTGTCATACTAGTTTTGAGAGTCAGGTAGGGGCTCTCAGTGCGAAGGAGAACAATGTTCTCACCGTAGTAGGGCTTAATCACATGGCATAGATGCCATGTATTAAAGTGGACTATAGTTTACTGACAACCTTGGCAGAGTGTTGGTATCCTTCATCATCGACATTTTGATTACTGACGGGTGAGATGACTCCCACCTTGGAGGATGTATGGAGGATCTTGAGATTGCCCATCATAGGGCAATATGTATACCAGTCTTTGGCCCAGGGTCAAGCCATTCGTAAGTTTATGAGAGACCCATATTTTGTGATCGAGCAGAGTGGGGTGAGCATCGATCGGTTGATAGCTACATAGGGGGTTTCTACACTGATAGTGGTATTAACGAAGATTATGGATGGGCTTTTTCTGTGTCACCAGAGTGGAGTAAACTTGCCATGGGGATTGGTTGAGGTTGTGGCTGACATGTGGGACATCTAGATGCGATTTACATGGGGTTCCTACATTTTGTGCTGCTTGTACGGTACCCTATTCAGGGTCGTGTACAAGAAGGGCAAAATTTTGGTGATGACTTCATTCTTGCAAGAGTGGTGCTAGGAGCACATTATAGTGAGGAGACCCAAGGGGTTTCCTCTACTGGATGTTGATGATGGATGGCTTGCAAATTTTTTTGGAGTCCTTTGGTTGGTCGAGTATGGAGGAGAGGTGGCCTAGAGGAGTCTGAAAGGGTATTAGATAAGCTAAACGCAACACAGATCATATGGAGACCCTAGAGGGGACATCGCGGTTGGGAGGATGACTACTCAGAGTTAGCTTGTGTGAGGTGAGTGTGGTGGTTTTGAATGGATTGGGGAGAGATAGAGTTTCATTGTGCTAATCAGGTAGTATGTTATTTTAGTGTGGTACAAGGAATTCCATAGATTTAGGATTTTACTTATTCTTGAGTGGTACAAGACTCTACCACCACAAGTGGGAGGTCAGATCTTACCCAGTTCCTTGAGAGGGATTAGGATTATGAGAATGCAACCCTTGTAGAGGGTGATGATGCAAGGGTCGTAGATGGTTATGCGATGTGGTGTACCCCTTAAGACTTACTCAATCATTAGGTGTTGTGGAATAGTTATAGAAGGTGTTCTAGGAGGTATATAGACATCGCTCTACTAGGTTGGATGGAGTAGGATAGAGACAAAGGTCGTCGTAGAGGGAGGGGCCTTAGACACAGGGAGGTTTTCAATCCCATGGGGTTCGAATGAGATGAGGATTGTGGCCATAAATATTGCATTAAAAACCTCTTAGGATTGAGGGGGAGAGGGTACATCACTAGCAGGAGAGGGGGTCACAGTAGGATGTACCTCCACCAGAGCAGATAGTACAATCTCCTTCATGAGGGACACCTACAACTCCTCATACAAATTCACCTGGGAAGACATCATGGAAGAGGGAGGTGAGTCGAGCAGTACCAAAGAGGTAGCTACTCTATGGGTAAAGAATGCTGGTCTGAGGAGTTAGATCGCTAGTCAGGAAAACACATCCAGTGGTTGGAGGTGCAACTTTCATAGGTGTAGAGCCTTGGGAGACAGGCTCAGGATCAGATAGCATAGATGTACGAATATGGGCCATCATATCCATCATAATCTCATCATTCATAGAGTGTGACTTTAGGCCTTTCTTTAGGGAGTAGGGTAGTAGTGGCAGAGTTGGTTACGACCACACAATGGGCTTCATTCTATCATCATATATATTTTCAACTTGTTCCTAAGGTCCAAAGGGCTGATTTACCCTTGGAGTTGATGCTTATGAGGCCTACGAGGTTGGAGTCTAGGATAGCATCTAGGGCTACTCCGTTTCGTGAGCCTAGACCACATTTTGGTGATGAGGCCCAGATTTCTAGGGATTCTAATGGATGATACATTGAGTTGGTTTTTGTAGTGTACCCCCTAGTGATTGAGTATACCGATGTTCATGATTGTGGTATACCAATCGAGCAATTGATTGTATATTTTGATGCCATATATATACATATGCTTATGGTTTTGTGATGTGTTATTGATGATGTGTGATGTAATTTTAATTTGTTTATGGTAATCTACATAATATTTGTATGGTTGTTTGATGTTCATTTTCTCATGCTTTAATCAAAATATCATTGTAGTGTAGTAAAGTACAATTTGAAGTAATTTATTTTTGTGCTATAGTATGATTGAATTTTTTGAAAAAGAAGGATAATTGTGTTTGGAAATATACCCTTACAATCTTGATTGATTAGCAATAGTACCTCGAAGATGTGTGTTTTTTTATGATTATTTATGGAGGTTTTTTGCTCGCTTTCGTCATGAAGCGGATCTTGTGTGAGGTTTTGTTATATTGCTAACTTCGAAGGGTTATGATCCAAAAGTAGTTTTGGAATGTAATTGAATGAAAGTAATGTAGTTGGTGATAGGTGAATTTAATATTAATTTTGTTTAAATCTTAAAATAAGTTTTGGAACAATGATAATAATCAAGCATGATAAATTTGAGTAAAGGACTTGCGCTAGTCATAAAAAGTTTCTAATTATTTTTTGTTAGGATTGTTTACATACCATCATCACGAAGTCAATTTGTAATTGTTATGATAGATTATGTATGATCAAATGCATGTTTTTGATGAATGATGAGTGTTGATGAAATGAAATTTTGATGTATTATTGTTAAGTAATAGATAAACATGTAAAGGTAATTGTTTTTGAAGATCAATTCCATAGGCCAGTAGTCATATAAATCCATGATGAGATAATGACATTTGCTAATCAACTTGCAAAGAGAATTTTGGTTATTGCTAGGATGAAGTCAAATTTATCAAGAACATGTGTGTGATTTGTGTATTCATTGTCCATCTTGATCCTAATTATGATACAAAATCTTTCAAGGATCAAATGTGTGTGTTTATTAAATTTATTTACCAATTTTGAGTAAGGTAATGATGCAAGACAATTTTAAGAACCAATGTGTGTGCAAAAGATGTATTCATTTGCCATTACTGTATGCATTTAGTCATATTTAACTACTAGGTAATACAAGCTACCAAAACCTAGCTAATCCACAAGCTAACATTGGTATGTACAAAAGGTCGCTAATGTGACAGACATGTCGCCACGAATAAGGATATCACCATTGCCAAGTTGGCTTGATGCCACCTAACTTGTAATGAGGATCACCCCAATGGTGTTCAAATAACTAAGGAATTCCAAGGATTCAAGTTCATTACCCCCTTGTTTTCTTTTGATTTCTTTGAGTAGGGATTTTTGTTCACTTTTTGTTTTGAACAAGGGGATTTTTATTTTCTTTGTAGTAAAAAGCATTTTTATTTTACTCTTTTTTGCTCTTTTTTTTCAAGGGATACTTGCTCAGATTAGACAAAGAGCAAGGGATTTCATTCGGGTAGGGAGGAGTTTATTCTTTTGCCAATTCTTAGTATTCTAAACCATGCACATAATAGGATAGCAAAGTAAACCTTTCACTTGAGGAGCTAGGACTACTATGTAGTGTTATCTTCCCTTGCGCAAAATCATTTTTAATGTGTAAGTGATTCTTGATTCAAAAAGTGGCAAGATTAGTTCCCAAAACTTCAAAATTTATTTAGTGAAACAGTAGTATTTTTGGTTCAAGAGAGATTTATAATCAATATTGAGAATCAATATTTTATTAAAATGTGATATTTGTGAGTGGTTCAAGATAATTTTTGAATTCTCCCGAAGTAAACCAAATTAACCATGAATTTTGACAACATCGGTCTAATAATAATAAATGGATGCAACCATATGACAAATGAAATTGAGTTCCCAAGATTTTTGATTTTTTAATCTGGATAAGTAGATGTGATAAATGTAATTAATTGATATATGGTTTGAAATATGATAAATTTGAAATAGATGCAAAGTATTTACAAATATGTACAATGATGAGATTGTTTGTGATTATGTGTAATATATTTTTAGGTGCATTATATTCATGGGTTCTTTAAGATCTTTTCCATATAAAGTTGCCAATCGATATGCACCAGATCCAAATTTTGCAGTAATAATAAATGGTCCTAACCAATTTGGTTGGAATTTTCCTTTTAAATCATTTCGAGCATTTGTAGGTTTTTTATTTTCTTTAAGAAATAGATCACCAATCTCAAAAGATTGAGTATGGAATTTTTTAGAATATAATATTTTGAGTTTATCTTGATATGAGCAAAGGTGCTCTAAAGCATTTATACATTTTTCATATAATAATTCTAATTAGCTTAATCGTCCAACACGATATTCATATCCTACTTCAGCATTTTGAAGTAAAATACCCAAATAAGGGACTTCAAGTTCAAATGAAAATATGGCTTCAGTGCCATATACTAGGACAAAAGGTGAGGCATCAGTAGGGGTTCGAACACTAGTTCGATAAGCCCATAGTGCTAGATAAAGTTGAGTATGCCAATCTTGGCCTGATTTATTGACCAATATTTTCAAGATTTTAATTAAAGTTTTATTAGATGCTTCAGCTTGACCATTTCCTTACGGATAATACGGAGTAGACCATCTATGTTGAATTTTATATTTGGTGTAAATTTTCTTGATGTCTTTATTTTTAAAACATGTTTCATTATCTGAAACAAGTGTAGATGGAATCCCAAATATGTAGATGATTTGATTAAAAATAAATTTTGAGACTTGGGTTCCTGTACAAGAAGCTAATGGCATAGCTTCTACCCATTTTGTAAAATATTCTATTGCGATAATAATGAATTTATGGCCATCTAAAGAAATTGGATTCATTTTTCCAATAATGTCTAGCCCCCATTTTGAGAAAGGCCAAGGAGAAGAACTAGCTTGAAGTTCTTGAGCAGGAGCATGAACAAGGTTTGCATGCTTCTGATATTTGTCACATTTACATACATATTCATGAGAATATTTTTCCATGGAGGGCCAAAAGTATCCCATTATTAGGATATTTTTGTCTATGACATCTCCACTAAAATGACCTCCACAAGATCCATCATGAACTTTGTTTAGAGCTCTCTTGGATTCGTTAAGATTAAGGCATCGTAAGAGGATGCTTTCAAAAGATCTTTTATATAGAATACCTTTGATAATTGTGAAGTGAACAACTCTCTTGCGCAATTCTCATTGTTGGTTTCTATCAAAGCCATCTAGAAATGATTCATCTTGGAGAATTTTTAAATATCCCCATACCATGGTTCCGAAACTACTTCTTCAATTGTAAATATTTCTAAAGGTTCTAAGCATGACTCTAATGATGTAGGTTCTCAGAGTTGATGAATAATTATAGTAGCATTATCATCATTCAACTCCAAAGGGATAAGAGAAGCAAAAACTACCATAGCATCCGTAGAACAATTGCTGGTGCATGAGATAACTTCTATAGTAACCTTTTTAAATAAAGAAAAAAGTTTTAAAACATATTCTTTATAAGGATGAAGTTTCTCATCTCGGGTTTGGTAAATGTCATTAACTTTATTTACCATGAGTTGTGAATCTCCAAAAATAGAAAGTACTTTGATATTAAGGGTTAAAGCTACTTGTAATCCAAGGATTAAATCTTCATATTCTGTTGTATTATTTGTGCAAGTAAATTGGAGTTTAAAAGATAATGGGATAAGTTGCTTTTGTGGGGATACCAATATGATACCTACACCTATGCCACTCATACAATGGGCTCCATCAAAAAATAGAGACCATGATTCTAAATAATCATTATCTATATTAAGGCATTTATTAGGAAATTCTATTGTTAAAGGTTGAGCAGACTCAAGAGGGGTGGCGTCAAGTTGATCTGCTATGACTTACCCTTTAATGGATTTCTATCCAATAAATGTTAAATCAAATTTTCTCAAAGCAAGAACCCATTTTGCTACCCATCCTGACAGATAAGGCCTACTCATTAAATATCTTAATGGATCAAATTTGGCGATGACATAAGTATTTTGACTAAGCATGTAGTGGTGTAGTTTTTGTGTAGAGAATACAACAGTTACACAAAGTTTTTCTAAAGGGGTGTATCAAGTTTCATAGCTTATTAAATTTTTTCTTATGTAGTAAAGGGCTTGTTCTTTCTTATCCTTATATTTTTGTGCTAGCATCATACCTAACACAAGTTTTGAGGCATACATATATATTATGAATGGGTGCTCTGGTCTAGGCGGAACAAGTACTGGTGGGGTAAGTAAATATGTCTTAAGGGTTTCAAAAGCTTCCTGAAATTCCTTATCCCATAAGAAAGGCGTATATTTCTTAAGTAACCTAATAAAGGATTTACATTTATCTGCCAATTTATCAATTAAGCGTCAGATGGATTGGAGCTTACCTTGTAGACTCCTTAGTTTTGTTAAATTTTTAGGTGGCGGTATATCAATGATAACCTTAATATTGGTAGGGTATATTTCTATGCCACACATGGAGACTATAAACCCTAAAAATTTTCCTGATTTTACTCCAAATGCACATTTATATGGATTCAATCGAACCTTATATTCTCGAAGTCTATCAAAGACTCATCGTAAATAAGGGATATGGTCTTCTCACTTTATAGATCAAGTTATGATGTCATCAACATAATAATGCATGATGTCATACATCATATCATGAAACACATATGTCATAGCTCATTGGTAGGTTGCTCCTGCATTATTTAGACCAAAGGGTATGACTTTTCAACCGAAAGTTCCCCAGGGTGTAATAAATGCAATTTTAGGTTGATCTTCAGGTGCTATATAGATTTTATTGTATTAAAAAATAAATCATAATTTCTTAGGATTTATTTTCAAGGATACCAAAGTGTTTCCACAAATCTACTTGGCATTATATTCCATCACGTTCATAGGAGATATAAACCTCTTTTTCAATAAATATCCTCCTAAGATATTATATAGAAGGATGCACTAAGTCTGTTTTCTACCATTTAATGAGATTTTGTTTTTTTTTTTGTTTTTTGACTAAGCAAAATAAAGTTTCAATAATTTCAGAATAGGAGTGTGTTTCACGTTGGGTTCACCAAAGAATGTAGACCCAATTTTTTTGTGCCCCTTTCTCCTAGGCTAATGGATTCACACTTGAAAGGGGAGGGAAAATGATGACTTTGCATCTTGAACGAGAAGTGCTTTTGTTGCACTTTTTGGTGTTTTTCGATGAATGGGATGGGGTTCACCAGGAAATACTTGCTATGGCGATTTCCATGCCTAGGGGAAGTAGTGTTTTGATTTGATTGATTTGTCTCACATACAACCTAGGTTTGGCCAGAATGCAGTTTCTATCTATCTAGATGCAATTCAACTTCAGATAAAAACAAGGCACACAAGTCTATTTAAATAGAATCTATAAACTTGAACTATGATGCAAGGTTTCTAAGTTAACATGTTTTCTTTTTGTATTTTTGTGTTTTGTAAAAGGATGTAATAAATCTATGTTTTTGGAGTTTTTCTATTTTTTGATTAATGACAGATATTTGCAGGACAAAGAATATAAATCTAACAGTAAAAGAAAGGATTTTGAGTACTTGCCTGACACCAAAGTTTGATTCTGGATGAAATCAACTACACTACATGAAACCGAATGCATACATAACAAAAATGGACGTACGATTTCATCTGACAAAATCAAATGCATACGTTTTCGTTCAAAACTTGGAATTTCACAACAACACACTAGATTTTGAAATTAGGGAAGGGGATCTGCATAGGCCATAGTAGATCATGGTCTGTGGTAGTCAAATACCCTCGGTTCTTTTAGTAAAACATAAGGAAAGTAAAAAAGGTTGATTATTCTAATCATAAATGAAAAAGAATGCTAGATCTAGTAATGACAAAAGTTTATAATATAAAATGACAAAAATTAACAATGCTATGATGCTAGTAATGTAAAATAGAAAGTCTAGAATACAATATTTTACCCCTAAAGGGACACAGGTACGAAATCGTATGCTAGGTATGAAATTGTACGCAAAGCACAAAATCATATGCAGTCGGTTTAATTCAACAACTAAAGCAAAAAACAAAAATGGACGTAATAGTGATGAAATCAGATGTAGTAGATTTTGTATAAATAGTGAAAAATGTAATAAAAGTTAAGTGAAAGTGATATCTGAGTATACTGAAAGCAATGTCATGGTTGTATGCTCCTTGGATGACGATTTGATAGTGATATCTCCTACTGCAACTTGCAAAAAATCTTCAAAGCTCCATCTCTTTAACAAGCTCTTCTACAAAAATCATCAATTAGGCTGATTATAGTGGATCTAAGGGATTAAAATGATTGTCTCGATTCGAGGGATCAGGTGAGTGGCAGAAGAAGTTAGGTTTTTGGGCCAAATTAAGAATTTTGCTTGATTTGGACGAAAATGACTATATTCGGTTTTATCAGATCATCCAATTTCATTGGGTGGTTGGTGACACCCAGATTAGGTTCAAAATCCAATCTAGATGCCTAAATTAGGCGCACGTGTGATTTGGACAAAATTGAATGCATCCAATTTTGTCAGGATCATCCGTTTTTGTCGGAGAGAGTACAATTAAGCCATTTTTTAATATTTGTTGGCATGAATATTGAGGCAAGGATTTTTGAGGGTGATTTACATGTTATTAAGGAAATTATAATATTTTAATGATACTAGTGATTTGGAGGTGTGTCCAAATTTGGTGGCTACACGTCCTTTCTTGATTCTAAAGAATTTATTGTGCTCTTCAATGATTTTTGATGTTATTTTTATCCAATACCTTTACTTGTAGTGTTTGTATTCTACCTTTCAAGAGTAGCTTTAGGAATCTTCTCTTGCATCTCCTTTTATGAATTAGCAAAGGTTTTTACTTTTGTTTTTGTGAGCTTTCGATGCTTTATCTTCTATTGCTAATAATGTTGCTTCTCGATGGTTACAAAAGGCTTTGAGCCTTTTAAACATGTATGAAACAAAATTTTCTTGTGGTTTATAAAACGGTTTGAGCCTTTTAAACTTATATGAATTATATTTTTAATGTTCTTTTGGAATGTAGTAATCTTCTTGAAAATGTGCTTCAACCTTGAGGAGCTATTCTTTTGCAAAGCTTCTAGAAGCTTCAATTGTTTCTTTGTTTTTCTTATAATTTTTTAGGAGCTTATTATGGATTCCTTGCTTTTTGAAATTGACCTAGTTGTTGTAGGCTTATGACCTCTTAGTATTATAAGGTATTGAAACCTTTTTGATGACTAAAGGTTTTTTGCCTTTGGCAAGGGTTTCCCTTCCTAAAATATTTTAATTCTATTTTGAAATTTCTCTTCATGGTGATAATTTTTGTTTTGGGATACATAGGGGAGGTCGTTACATCCACACTATTTTTATTAACTACCAAGTGTAGGGTTCAAACCACAGGGGCTGCTCCCAAAAAGCCTATACCACCTTGTTGTTGATGACTCAGCATGATGAGGACCATCGGTCGCTCAAGATTCGTACCATCATCGTCAGTTTTGCATGCACTCAAAGGATTCAGATCATACTACTACCTTTGCAATAGGCATACCCCTAAGGTTTGAACCTAGGTATATACTTAGTAAGTGCCTGACTAGACAAACAATTACCAATCCACCTAGTCCTTGGGGGCTCTTCATGGTGATAATTTAACTTAGGGTAATTTTACCCTTAAAACCTCTTTTCTAAAACTTTAAAAATTTATTTTCTTAATAGAGTGCTCTTTAATTATCTTTGTGTCAAAGCTAAAAGAGGATTAGAAATAATATTCTTTCTTCCTTTTACTTGATCTGATATCACATATTAAAACTTAATATTCAAACAATTATATTATAATAATAAAAAGTATTTAAGTATAGAATACCTATTTTATTCATTACAAACCCCAAACAAACTTACAGATACTTTAATTACAATGTATATACCTTATGAAAGATGGTTGTACCGCTTAACTTCTATTAAATAATAACTCTAATAGAGCTCACTTTATTTGAAGATCTTGGTATGTGGAGGGCATCCTTTGCATTTTTACTAGGAGGTGGAAGAAGGAGAAGCAACAAGTTAGGAGGTGGAAGAAGAAGAAGTGACAAGTAATAATATTCTAAAAAATGAGGAAGTTTTCTGGAAGTAGAAATCCAGGGTAACTTGGCTGAAGGAGGGTGATTCCAACACTAAATTTTTCCATGCCACTACAATGAGACATAGAGGCTCTAATAAAATCCGAGAACTCACCAAGGCATATGGGACTGTTATTTTAGATAAATTTGACATTAGAGCTAAGGTAGTTACTTTTTTTGAAGATCTTCTTGGACCAAGCCCAAATTGTAATAAAAAACTATGGAGACTCTCTTGTGCAACATTCCCAGGTTAGTCACCCAAGAGCATAACAATATTTTGATTAAACCCTTTTCTGCTAAGGAAATTCATTCTATGGTCTTCTCCATGCAAGGTGGGAAAGCTCCGGGTCCTGATGGTTTTCCCCTGTGTTTTTCAATGCTATTGGGACATTGTGGGACCTGACATTGTTTTTGCTACCCAACAAATGCAACAAACCAAAATCATTCCTAGGGACATCAATTCCACCTTCCTGGCCCTAATCCCCAAGTTTGGTAATGCCAAAACCATTGCTGACTTTATCCTAATCAGTATTTGTAATGTCTTGTACAAAATCCTCACCAAAGTGATACCATACATCATTGACCTCAACCAAGGTAGCTTTGGTCAAGGGAGACTCATCACCGATAACATCATCTCTATTCACAAACTTATCCATTCAGTGTCCAAAAGTAACAAGGCTAGTCTTTTCCTCACATTAGACATGAATAAGGCTTTCGATAGGGTATCATGGAAGTTTATTTTTTCTACCCTCTTTAGGTTTGGGTTCCATTCTGAGTGGATCGTCCTAATTAGAGAATGCATTACAAACATCAGTTTCTCAATTCTTTTCAATGATTCTGCTATCGGATACTTTTCAAGCTTTAAAGGTCTAAGATAGGGAGACCCTTTATCTCCTTTTCTCTTCATACTTGTTGTTGAAGCTCTAGGTAGAACCTTAAGGTCTTCTTGTTCCAAAGGGGAAATATTAGGTATTAAACCAACCTCCTCTCTTAATCCCATATCCCATCAATAATTCATCGATGACACCATCCTTGCCACCCGTACCTCTGTTCCTCAAGCTAAAGCCATCAAGTTGATCTTGCTCTCTTTTGAGTCAGCTTTTGGTCAAAAGGTCAACTTCTCCAAAAGCAAATTTTACTTTATCAAAAACCCTATAAGACGGTAAGCTCGAATAATTGACATTGTCGATTGTGTTGTTGTTGACTTCCCAACTATTTATCTTGGGTTTCCTCTCTTAGATGGATCTACAAAAAATATTTATGGAAACCCATCATTGAAAGAATCCACAAAAAGTTGACTGTATGGAAAGGGGGACTCCTTAGTTAGACTAGAAAGGACACCTTAGACAAATCCACCCTCTAGAGCATCCTTGTTTTCTTTCTTTCCATATTTCAGATTTTGATTGAAGTGTGCAACAAAATAGAACATAAGCAAGATAAGCAAATATTTCATTTAGTTGCATGGGACCAAGTATGTTCTAGGAAATAATATGGAGGCATCAAGATCAGGAAAGTCAAAAACATGAATTCAACTCTTATATCCAAACAAGGGTGGAGGGTCCTTTAGAATGAAAACTCTCTCTGGGTTGACATTATCAAGGCCAAGTACCTCTGGAACCAAGCAAATTTCTTGGATGACCCCTCACCCATCCCAGGTTCTACAATCTAGAATTCCATCATAAGATCAAGAGAGATCATCAAGAAAGGCATACGATGGAAGCTTGGCAATGGTAAAAAAATAAACTTTTGGGAAGATATATGGTTGGGCAATAGTCTACTTTAGAACTACGCTACCCTAATTTGCCCAAAATCTATTATTAATACCCTGTTTGGTTCAAAATTGTGCAATTTCATTGGCACCAACAATATGTGTTAGAAATCATTTCCTCTTGGTGATTTGAATGAGGAACAAAGAAGAGAAACTTTTTTTTATCTGACATGTTGCACCTTTGTGTCATCCCTAACTCTCTAGTGGAAGACAAGCTCCTTTGGGCACCTAGTGTGAATGGTTTTTTATTGTTAAATTTACCTATTTCCTCATCAAGAGTCCAGGTCAGTCATGGTTCCCTTCAAATATTATCTGGAATAAACACCTCATACCCAAAGTTAGTTTATTTTTTTGGCTTGTTGTCCAAGATAAAATCCTTTCCATTCCTAACCTCTAGATCCATGGACTCCCTATTCCTAATTGTTGCTACCTGTGCAATCAAGCTTGCGAATCCACCCAACACATCTTCTTGTCTTGCAATTTTTCTCTCAATATTCTTTCATCCTTATTTTCCACTATTGGGATTGCCTGGGATCCACCCTTTCTCTTGAATGATTTGTGCTTGTAGTGGCCTAATCCTTTCAGGAGCTTCTACTTAAATTTTTTTTGGATCTTTTGTCTCGTCCATTTTTTTATGAAAAGTTTGGAAAGAACGTAACTCAAGAGCCTTTAATAACTCTACCCATGATTTCTAGTTTGTGCTCTCAAGAATCCTCCAGGTGGCCACTAAGAACCTCTCTGTCACCCAAGGTTTTGGGCCCCCTAAATCTTCGGATGAAGCTAGTCTAGCTAGGTTTCTAAAGCTTATCTATTGTCCTATATCTCCCCCAAACTCTATGGTGGATCTTTCACTCATTAAATGGTCTCCTCCACCCCTAAGTTGGGTAAAATTAAATTTTGGCGGAGCGACCAAGGGTAACCTTGGCCCTGCTGGTTTTGGAGGAATTTTCAAAAATAATGAATGGAAGATCATTCTGCCTTTTTTAGAAAACCGTAGGGTCCAAACTAATCATTTTTATAAAGCACGAGCTCTTTTTCAAGGTCTATCTCTTCTACTTTACTTACATTATCCTAACTTAGTGGTTGAAGATGATTTTATGAACATCATTAAAAGCTTTGTAGGAACTCAATTTTCTTCCTAGAACATCTCGAGCATGATTTTCAAAGACAAAACCCTCCTGAGCTTATCCACCAATGTTACCATTCAGCATGTTTATAGAGAAGGTAACCAAGTTGCTGATTAGTTAGCCAATTTAGGTATCTTTGAGTCCAACCTTAGCATCTTGACTAAGAATTTCCCTCTTGCACTACTTGATGATAAATTTCTATCTGTGTCTTTTAAGTGATCTCTCCCCAAAGGGTTGGAGGGATGTTGTTTTCCTTTTATGGGGCTTAGCCAACATTACCATCATCCACATATTTTTTGTAGCATGAAGTTTCCATGTTCCTGTGGAAGGGTTTACGGTGCATATCCAACTCTTTGAGGTCATTGGTGTTTAGATAATTCTTTGAACTATGTCTATTCTTATTCCTAGGCACATGAGGAATATGTGTATCAATGAATATTTCACAGGTGTCATTCGATACCTAGTTTTGATCCACCATAATGCAACTCTCATAGGCGACAACAGTTGTCATGTATGGAGGACTTGTCACAACGTGGACTTCACAAACATTACCTAGTGCCATGTATGTAATATATGTTTCAACACAAGCAACATTTCTTGTTGCCATGGGTGGGCTTCTCTTCTTGCCCTATAAGGCTTTCTCTCCTACCTCTGTGTGGGCTTCTCCTCTTAGTTTTAGTAGTTTATCTTCGATGGCCCATAGAGGATCTGTTGCTTTTATTGTAGATTGGTTGGAAGCTCTTCTCTCAATCATCATCTTTTTGTAAAAGGTTATGAGATCCTTTACCCCTTTTCAGATTATATATATAGTAACATAATTAAAAATAATTATTATACTTAAAAAATTCAATACTTACACAAGAAAATTGATAATCACATCTTAAAAAACTGATAGTTACATTTTTTTTTAAATTGATAATGATACATTTGACAATCTATATGTAAATCTCACTAGAAAGTGTAAATTCAAATAGAGGATTAAGTATAAAATTGAGAATTACATTCTATAAGAGACTTAAATGTATTTTAAGTCTTAGATATATAATTATTCATTATATATTTATTATTCTAAATATAAGAATTTTAACTTGAAATTGAGATCAAATATTATAATTTATGTTTTCATCATTTAACTCTAAATTTGAATATTTCTGTTTATCTATAATCATTTTAAAATGAATATAATTGAATATCTAAAACAAGTCTTAGTCTTAGTACTTTTGGAGAAAAATACATTATAAATAATTTGAATGTTTCTATCATTTATTACTTATAAATTTATGTTAAGTATGAATTTTTTTTAATTATTTGATTATAGAGAAAATTCTCTACTTAATATCTCAATTTTTTTTTATATAATTAAAAAGTAAATTTTAATAAATTGTTACTCATTCTTCTATGAATAAGAATAATGATAATAAAAAAAATAAATAAATAAAATAAATTTTAATGTTACTATGAAATTTCAATGTAATATTAATTTTTAGTAATCCAGGTGTTGTAGGTTTGTTGGAGAGGAGAGGGCAATCCTCCAAGGGAGGTCCCAGGTTCAAATCTCCACCCTCCCAAAAAGTTGAATTGGGTATCTAAAATCCAATTGATAATGTTGGTGCGGGCAGGATCGGGTGCGACCCCCGGATGACTTTGACAGTGTAGAACCCCCTGTTCATGGTCTCTCAGACCAAGGCGGCTCCGCAGGAGGTTTTTTGCTTAAAAAAAAAAAATTAATTTTTAGTAAAATATTATACCTCTGAATTCCAGAGTCCTTACCATTAAACTTACTTTTCTTTCATTCCTTTACCACTAAAACAATATTATACCTTAAAAAAGACAATGATGATAAAAAACATTGGACTCTCCCAGTAGAAAATCAAGTTTTAAAAGAAACTCCAATATATTTCTTGGTTTTTCAACCTATTAAAAAATGTGATTGTGACCAACTTTCCTATATAAAAAAAAATTATAAATTTTAAAATAAACCTCAATGCTTTCCAATTCTATTATATATATTTAATTTTTTTTGAAGCTCCCTATGCCTAGTTTGACCCTTGATAATCCAAAGCCTAAATTTAAAGTTTGAAATATAGATACGCTAGAATTTAAGAATTTTCATTTTTTTTAACACAAGCTCGCACAAAGGACGCCCCACAGTGGTTTCAGGGGAGAATTTTCATTTTAAAATTAAATCAGACGTTGTTCGAAAGGTGCCGTGGCAAGTGCCGTTTGTTTCGACATATTCTGTGCCAAATGGCAGGCGCCTGTCTGTTTAGAAAGATACGACACAATTAGATACTCTTTATGTTCCTTTCTATGCGTTCCGAATCATCAGAGCATTCACCCTCGTCAGAGCATTGAACGACTACCTTCCAGAAACGTAAGCATCAGCCGCGCCGGTCGATTCCTTTCTCTTACATTAGCCAGAGTCGGACGAATCCCGTCCATGCGTCGATAATCCCCGATATCTTTGAAGCTTAAACATTACTTAACCTTCGACAAGGTCGAATCTCGTCCAAGCGTCGATAATCCCCGATATAACCTTCTCGCTCGTCGAAGAGCAGAGTGGGCGTTTAAGTATAGTCTGTACCTCTGTGTGTTCTGTAAAACTTGGCAATGGCAGAAAATATGAGTAACCATCATCTCATACTTTTCCCATACATGGGGCAGGGCCATTACATTCCCTTCCTCCGACTCGCCAACCTCATTGCCGCACAAGGTCTCACAGTCACCTTGGTCACCACAACTGCAAATACTTCCACCCTATTGCTTTTGCACTCCCAACTAAATTCTGGATCTCCTTCCCGTCCGAACATTCGTTTCGCGTCTCTTTCCCTTCCACCCATCGACGGCATCCGCCCCGGTTGCGAGAGCGCAGAGGCTTTTTCCCTCGATGAAAGCCAACTATTTATGCGTTTTTCCCATAAGCTTTCTGCACCCTTCGAGGAGTGGCTGGAGCAGACCATGGCAGAAACCTCACAGAAGCCCATTTGCATCATAAGCGACGTCTTCCTTCCATGGACGGCAGACTCCGCTTCCAAGTTCGGGGTCCCGCGCGTTGTCTTTCACACAACAGGGGCCTTCGCGGCGTCTCTTCTACAATATCTCTTCGCTAATCCCCTCTCTAATTTAAACGACACAGTGGAGATCCACGACCTTTCTCTAAGCGTCAAGTTGAGTTGCTCCGAGGTTCCTCTGACATTTAGGACCGTGATCCTCTCTCTTCAGCCTGTGAGAGCTGCCTTCAAAAATGCTTATGCTTTCGCAAAGGAATGCTGCGTCGCAACGTTGGTGAACACGGTCGGCGCGATCGAGGCAGAGTATGTCCGTTACTTGGAAGAATACACGGGTAAGCCCGCCTGGTCTGTGGGTCTACCTCCCCACCCCAGCAAAGAAGGGGTCGAGAGTGATTCAGAATGTATCCGCTGGCTAGACGGTAGAGAACCCAAGTCAGTTCTCTACATCTCTTTCGGATCCCATATATTCCTGTCGGAAGATCAAATAAAAGCCCTGGCCAAGGGCGTAGAACGCAGCGGTCAGGCTTTCATTTGGACCATCAAAGACGAAGTCGGCAGCAGCGTTAATTCCTGCGATTTCCTCCCCGAAGGTTTCGTCGAGACAACAAGAGAGAGAGGAATGGTAGTCCATGGTTGGGTGCCCCAGCTTGAAATTCTGTCCCATCCGTCGACCGCATGTTTTCTGAGCCACTGTGGATGGAATTCGACATTAGAGAGTATGTGCGCGGGCGTTCCAATCGTCGCATGGCCCATGGTATTGGACCAGTTCCTAAACACTGGATTGATAGTGAAGAATTTGAGAATCGGATTACAGATCTGTGAGGGTTTAGGTGGTATTCCCAATAGCGATATTGTCGACAAGGCAGTGCGGGCAGTCATCGCTGATCATGACATGCGTAGGCGTGGAGAGAAAATCAAAGAATTGATTGGAGGGTCGTCTCACTCATCTGAGGTAAATATTGAGGAGTTTGTATCTTACATTCTCAAACTACAAGATGATGATCCAGGGAACTGATCTATAGAAATGATGGTAGAGTTTCTTGAGGCTCCTAGTTTAGAACTTATCGTGATTATGTGTTCTTCGGGTCTTAAACCTTTGAATTTGTTTGCTCGTACTTTTCTGCAAGGTAGCAAAGTTTTCTTTGGAAATATCGAATTGTTTTAGTTGTATTGCAATCAAAACAAGAGTTCAGGAACATGAGGATTCCTGATTTGTGTACAAGATTAAAAAATAAAAATAAAAATAAAATTGTTGCGAAGGATATTTTAATAGTTTCGAGGATATTCTATAAGGAATTTCGTTCCACATTAATATTTTTTTCAAGTTTAAATTTTAAAGAGGTTAGTTTTTGTTGTGTTCTTAAAAATTATGGTCCAGTTATATTTGTGTCGTTCATTGTACTTTCTTAATACTTAATATTTTTTTATTTTTTATTTTTTAATATTAGTATATGTAATTTTTTTGAGTAATACTTTCTATACACATCCATCCACCATAAAATATGTGTTATGTTTTAAATTTAAAATTAAAAAAAATAAAGAATGTTTAATTGAATCAAACCTTATCATTTTGATCTTTGCGTTATAAAATTAGGAATGTAACTATCTTAATTAATTAAAACTACCATTTAATATAATAAATTTTATTATAAATGTAATTATTTATATAAAATGTTTTTTATTAATTATAGAAGATTAAAATGAGTTTATCTATTATTTTTATATGATGATTTTATAAAAAAAATTCTATCTTGATGAGTGTGGTTTACCAACCACTTGCATTATAGGATTCAATCCATGGTGAATGTGTAGAAAAAAGTATTAATTAAAAAAAAAAAATTGCTATTATATATATATATATATATATATATATTATTATTAATGTAAACATGGTATTGATAGGAACCCCGCAATCAATACGATAAGATTTGAACTTGAGTATTTTTTTTTTTTCTTGATGATAATTTTTTTTAACAAGTTAATGACATTAAATAAAATATTTTTAATAATATAAATATTATTATATTATTTACTATTAGTTATTGAGTTGAATTAGACTAGTGTGAGAAAATCCTTCCTAAGGTAAGAGCTAAACTTATCAATAGAAGATTAACACATAATTTCACACACGCAAGGGCTTTAACCTTAGAACTCTAAAATAAACTAAATCTCAAACCATTACAAAACCAAACCCAAACTATTAAACTATACCTTAAATATTATATATATATATATATATATATATATATTATATATATATATATATATATATATATATATATATATATATATATATATATATATATATATATATATATATATATATATATATATATATATATATATTTATATATTTTGAATGAAAAAGCCAAAATTGTATTAATAAAGCTTAATCATACAAAACAGAGTGGGTGGGATTAACACACCCCAATCAACCAAGAGAAACTATTACAATTAGGAAGAAAAGTCACACTAACTGCAACAAACATATCACCTAACATATCTCTGTACATAATAGCAGGAATCAGCTATCAGAAAACATAAGAGCAACAATCATGTAGAAAGAACTGAGACCAGTGACGAGGAGTTGCAGATCCATGATCCCGGGGCGTTCTGCCAGTGGTTCATAAGTTGCCGAAGGTACTGAAACTCCATGTTGACTTTCTTAATTTGGGCAAAAATCTGCAACCAACAATCATAGAAAACCTCATATTTATCAGATAGTGAAAAATACAAAGAGGATTCTTGCTGGGAAAAAATAACTTTGTTGCGGGTTTTCCATATGTGGAAGAGAATAGCAATTCTGAATATATGCCAAACCACTAAAATATTTGTGGAGAACTGAATAGGGTCTCCCAATAAGATATGCCTCCAGGAGCACTGACCAACAATAAAGGGTCTGAATAATAAAAGAATCCAAGACCAAGACTCGTCTAGCCCGAGAACATTCCCATAATAAATGAACATAGTTTTCCTCCTGACCACATAACTTACAAGAGACATCATCAACTCCCAAGTATTTCAGGCGCTGACCAATAGGCAAACCTTGAAAAAGCACACTCCAAGCAAAAAAAGACTGCTTTGGTTCAATATATTTAGCCCATACAATATGAAACCGAGATTTCCAAACAGACTGAGAAGAATTTAAATTCCATCTTCCATTGAGCATGGCTGCCATAGGAACTGCAGGGGAAAGCCAGGAATAACCCAAATGGGTAGAATACTTAAGCAATGAAACATGTTTAGGCCATTCCCAATCACACCACCATGGCTTTTGAAAATGTCTAGACAACTTGGACCATACGCAAAAGGGAGTGTGATCAATAACAACTTCATAAGTGGATTTATCATCTTGTTTCAAACCATAATAGTGTTTAAAATCTTCCCAAGGGATCCAATTCTTAGTATGAAAGGAAACAAAATCAGAAAGTAATGCAATTCCTTTTTTATAAAAGCGTTGGGCTCTAACCCATTGCACTTGTGCTAGTGGCAAACCTTCATAAGAAATAGCCTGAGACCACCATACATTCAGAAAGGAGATAGAAGGGCCAACTTTCCCGCCAAAGCCCTTCCAGGATAACCAAGGTTTGAGAGCTTCCCAAGCTTTCCAAATGCTTTTAGCCACGAAGGACCCTGAAATCTTGACAGGAACAGGGGCAGTAATAAGCGTATGAAGATTGAGGCCTTTCCAAACTTTTCTGCCCAAGGGAAGCCTAGAAGAAATACAATTTCTAAGTAAAATTTTCCAAGCCTCATCTCCTTGCAAAGAACGAGTTATCCATTTGGCACATAAAGCAAAACCTTGCTTTTGACAGTCAAACAAACCCATACCACCCGAGTGCTTAGGAAGACAACAAATATCCCAAGCAACTCTGTGAAATCCTCTTTTACCAACAACATTAGACCATAAAAAATCTCGAAGAAGCTTTTCAAGTTTCTTGTAACAATTCTTGGAAGGAACCCAACAAGAAGAATAATAAACATGTGTAGAAGCTAAAACTTTAGAGCAAATTTGGAATTTACCGGCAAGAGACAACTTTTTAGAAGTCCAATAAGCTATCTTTTTCTCTACCTTTTGCACTACATATCCCCAAAGCTGAGCAGAGATCCCTGAAAGGCAAATGGAATGCCCAAAAATTTAAACATCTCACCCGGTTGTATCCACTTCCATTGTTTATCAGATAACCAGGGAGGAAGAGGTTTCAAAGATTGTCTGAAACAAGATGTTTTTCTCCATTGAACATTAGATCCTGAAGCTAAACAGAAAAGCTCAAGGCAAGCTAAAGCATGAGAAACAAAAATCTCATCTTCTGGATAAAGTCAAAAAAGAGTCATCAAGCAAAATGACCATTAATCAACTGCTGAGAAGAGTGAGGCAGGGAGATCCCTTTAATAAGCCCTTGAGATGCTCTATGTGCTAGCAGATAACCAAAAGCCTCAGCTGCCAAAATGAATAGAGAAGGTGCTAAAGGGCATCCTTGTCTTACTGATCGAGCTAAAGGAATACTTTCAGATTGAGCTTTATTAAGAGTAAGAACAACAGAAGCATCTTGAAACAACATTTGAACTGAATGAATAAAATTATCTCCAAAACCTAAAGCCTTAAGCATAGCTAAGATGAAATACCATTCAATTCTGTCATATGCTTTTTCAAAGTCAATCTTAATAAAAAGGACATCCTGAGAAGAAGCATTAGCCCATTCCATACCTTCCCATACAACAATAACGTTATCTAAAATATACCTGCTCTGTACAAATCTTGTTTGCTCTGGTCTAATAATAAGAGGAAGCAAGGGTCGGAGTTTCAAAGCAAGAGCTTTGGCAATAATTTTATAGCTAACATTCAAAAGTGTAATGGGCCGCCAATTAGTGATAATCTCTGGATCACCTTCTTTAGGGATGAATTTAACATTACCTTTGTTGATAAGTGACCCCAGAGAGCCATTAGATATTGCTTCCTTATACACATTGAGTAAATTTGACCCAAGCATGTCCCAAAACTCCTTATAAAACTCATAGGGAAAACCATCAAGACCAGGTGCTTTATCATTGGCCATATGAGAAAGAGCAGATTTAAGATCCTCCAAAGTGAGAGGAGCATCACAAACATCCCTTTGAGTTGGAGTGAGCCTAGAAGGGATGGCAACACAACATTCATCAAGAGCCTGTTGTCTTGCAGGAGTTAAAGGTTGTGAAGCAAAAACATGTTGATAATGTCGGACAAAAGCTGTAGAAATCTCTTGCAATGAAGTAAGTCTGACACCATCCACTTGTAAAGCTTGAAACTGAGTAATATTTGGAGGAGGGCGTAGTCTTTTAAAAAATTCTTTAGACACTCGATCACCCACTTTAAGCCAATGAAGGCGAGCTCTCAACTGAGCACCTTTAGCTTCATAAATCTCAGCTTTTCTCATCTCATGTCGGATAGAAGCTGCAAAGGCTTGAAGATCTGAATTAAAAGGGTCAGACTCCAATCTGACAGAGACTTTGGCAAGCTCAGATTTCAAAACCATATTTGATTTTTTTCTTCTTCTTGCAACTTCAACTCCCAGAGTTCTCAGAAGAAAAGTTGTTCGTTTGATGGCATCATTCCACCACTCGATCCAACCAGAAGGACCTAAAGGCCTGGGGATAAGATTCCAGATTCTACAAATATGGGCTTTCATTGCTGCACTTTGAAGAAAGGAAGTATTAAAATAGAACTGGGATTGAAATTGGCTAGAAGATTGAGAATGAGACTCAACATAAAACAGAATGAGGGAATGATCAGAAAGTGAAGTATCAGGAATAATAGAAACAATAGGCAAAGAAGGGGACAAAGCAAGCCATATGAAAAGAGGAACTCTCAAAAATCATAGCTCTATCAAGACGTCTTAGAACACGAGATTCCCTAGCCTGGAAATTAGACCAGGTAAACCACTGAGCTGTTAAGAAATCAGTAGGAGAAAAACAAATATTGGGGTCATGAAGGGCCAATTTATTCTTCATAAAGTAAAAGGCTTCACGCTTACCAGCACACCATCTCATTGGCACATGACTGAAATGGTCAAAAGCTTTCTCAACCATATTAAATATATATATATTATATATATATTATTTTATATATATATAATAAAATAATATTTATATATTATTTTATTTTAATATAAATTTTTGTTTATTTTTTTAAAATTTTATGTAATAAAATTTCTTATATTTTATAAAATAAAATTATTTTATAAAATATCGTAGAAGTACAAGACCAAGATTGTAGATAAACTTTTACAACATAATTATTATCACAAATTTTTATTCAATTATTATGTTAGAGGATAGCTAAAGAGTGAAAGCTACATGACAATATAAACTTTATTATAATATTAATTTTTTTAAATTATAAAAGTTAAAATTTTCACATAGGATTGTCTAACTTTAAAATATAAATATTTGAATTTTTACTTTTAAATAATTGTATAAATAAATTTTTAATTAAATTTAAAATTAAATAGTGATGAAATTATTTGCATTTAAGTGACTGACCATGAGGTCTTGATAAAGTGGTGAGTGAGGGAGTGGTGAGGTCTTGCCAGAATGGTGAGTGGGGGCCAAACACTATCAAGAGGTCAAGGGTTTGAGCGCCTTAAACATTGGATAGTGGTTATTGTAGTCTTAGGTTCATATATTTTTGGATAACATCATCTTAAAAAAATAATATTTATCATAATAAAATTTAAAATTTTGAACAAGTAATATGAAAACTAATATGAGAACAATAAAATTAACAATGCAAAAAAATAATATTTCTTGATGGTTGGAATGACTTTGAGGGCTTAGTATGACTAGTTGACACAAATCATTATTTTGATGTGAAGAAGATGTGTAAGCATGTATACTAGTGTCCATCATATTAAAATGATTGGATGTTATAACAAGCTATTATATTTACATGGTACCATAGAAATCATAAACAAGGAAGATAACAAGATGAAATGTAACTTGATTGTATAGCAATGACAATGGGATGAACACCATGGAAGGAAATATTTTGAGTGTGAATGAGGTTGAGAAAAAAAGTATTTATTTTATGGATTCTTGAATGAAGTTTTGGATGCTCAATAGTATTCCTTCCTTATAATGCTTGTTAGCTCTATCTAACATTGTAAACATAGTAAATACAAAAATAGTACGCATATATTTTTGTATGTATGTTGAAAGGAAGCAAATCCTCTTAATACTTTGTTAATAAAAAAATTATTTTAGTCTTTTGTTTTTTAGATTTTATTTTTAAAATTTATAATATGCGCTATGACACTTTATTTTTATTGGTAAAATTTATTCATTAATATATAAAAATATTAATTCACTCATCCAAAAATAGTGATCCACAATAAAAATCTATACAATGAGACACAGATGGATAATACTCTTAGGGTAGGACAATACCAATAATATTCCTTAAGGAAGGAATAACTCCATAAGATCTCCCAAGATGAGAGTGCCACTTAGAGAGGATAAAGTCTCACAATCTACTTCATTGACAAAGACAATTACAAGTAATACTTCATGTAAATGGTTATGATTACAATGACAATATAATATAATAATGGGAAAGGCGGAGGCATCCTGCTCTGGCTTCAGTGCTTTGAAACCCTCTGAGTAGGAGGCTTCCTATTTTTCCAATTAGACCTAGCTGTTTGTTATAGCCAATATGCTCTACTTTGGTTGGATGACTTTGTGACTAGGGTTTTTGTTGGGTGGGGGGTCTTGTTGGTTTGCTCCGTATTTCTTTTGGGATTCGATTTGCCATTGAATATCTGGCTGAGGTTCCTGAGGGGGATATGGCCAAATACCGACCCAAACTTGCTGGGGGTGATCTTGGGTTATTTTTATTGCTGTGAAAAGTTCTAAATGTTGACCTCTTGGTTGGATCTCGCTCTATGTTGCTTTGGTGGGTTTTTGGGTAATGATGTTTCTAGATTTGGTTGCCAGTTGTGGACCCTTGGTTAGATTACTATGTTTTTCTTATGGGTTCAGTTTGTCATTGAATATCTGGCTAAGGTTTCTGAGGGGGATAGGGCCAAATGTCGACCAAAACTCGTTGGGGGTGGTCTTGGGTTGTTGTTGCTATGGTAATGTCTAGTTATTATTTCCTTGGTTAGCGTCAACTCTGGTTGCTCTATTACTCTAGTTGGTTGGGTGGTGCTTCGGTGGTTGTAGAGTTTTTATCTCTAATTTTAGCTTTGGTGGTAGTGTTTGATCCTAGGGTTCCATGGCTATTCTTTTGAGGTTTTTTTGATTTCACATTTTTTGGGTGTATTTGGGTAGTTTCAATCAAGGCCTCTCTTCCAGCAGAGATCTAGATTGTATAATATGGTGGAAACATAATGGCCTCTATGTAGTTTAATAGTTTAAGCACAAAATCAATGGGTTAATTTTGGTTTAATTTTTTTAGTGGTTTTTGATGCCTGGATCTTTTTTAGATAGGTGGGAAGCTCATTTTATTTTTATATTTAAATTTTCTTGGTGGTTGTTGCTCTAGAGGTCATTGCATATTTATTTCCAACAAGAGCGACTGTTTAAATTATGTTTTAATTGTTGTTCTAATTTATCCTATGCTTGTTATCATGGAGCCTTTCGAGGTTCCTAGGTGATCCTAGAAAACCTTATCCCTTGGGATGGGAAGGAGTAAGATTCATTTTTCTATTGCTTTGGTTGGCAGAGTTTAGTCTAGCTGGGACACTGTTACTTTTTCAACAATTTTTGTTGAGTGGGTAGATTTGATTATGGGTCCAATTTGGGTGGTTTTCTCTTGGATCTATCAATTGGTGGGGTGGCTCATTTTCTTGGGGTGGGTGGGTGGATTACGAGATCACTGGTTTTAATTTTATATTTGGATTGGTGTTGTGTCCAAACTTCCTCTTTTGGAAGGAACCAATTTTTTCTCACAAAATCAGTGTCTGCAATTGTTTTCCTCTTTGGCACCTGGATCCTTTTTGGTTGGGTGAGAAGATCGTTCAAATTTTTAGATCCAATTTGATTAGGTGGTTGGTAGATATTAATTGCTAATCCTTGACATGTTTAAATTTTTATTTTTAAATTGTGTGGCAATCTTATTTCGGTTTGTGTGTCAAATTCTTTCATGGATGATCAAAAGTCTATTTTTTAATATTTAAATTTCTCTGTTGGTGTAAGTATCGCTCGATAGCTATGGTTTTGGTAGCTTGTTCTATGGTTGTAGTATTTTGCCACCTTTTTGGTGACTAGCTCTGCTTTGTAAAAGGTTTGGAGGTCTTTTCAAAACTTCCTTCATCTATCAAATATATATATATATATATATATATAATATAATATAATATAATAAACCCTAGGTTATGTGTGGCTCATACCAACTATCCATAATACCCATATACAATATATTATCATATCCCCATATACCTATTCCTAGGTACCATAGTATTCTTCCCTCACAAATATTTCATCCTCAAAATATGAGAAGAAACTAAATAATATGATCTTCTAAACAATACTGACAACTTGTACCAATCTTGATCATCCATCCATACAAGTGAAATATTGATTGGTGGTGGTCTTCGATGATGATAAGTTTCCATTGTACCACTTTATTATCCATAGCTACTCTATTGGATCCATGCTTCTATTGCTCTACTCTAATATTTTGAATGAATAGTCCTATTGTTTCCTAATGTTGCTACACCCCTTTGAAATCTAGAATCACTATGTTTTTTTTGCCAAACATTGCCATACTTGATACCTTTTTGACTCTATGTAAATCCATAATAATATTGATCCCCTAAGTTATACCTCCAATATTATTTTCACTCATGATGGTATGGGTGGTGATATATTGTAACCTTAACCCAATGTTCTATCTCCTTTTATTCTTCAATATTTTATTTCTTTATGATAAATTCTTCCTCATGCTCTTCTCTCTTGTATCCTTCTTTTGGTGCATCCTTATATGCTTATAACAAAGATTCCTTGGACTTTGCTACTACTTCTTCCATGGACTCTATCATTCCTGCTACTATATATTCAACCATTGATTCCTTAATTTGTTCCTCTACCATAACCGCTTCTTGCTTGTACTTTGATCCTTGCTCTTTTTGCTAAGAAATATCTCGTAGTCTTGTCTTATTTTTCTTGAACCATAACTTCATAAAATTATTTTGCAAATAAGTGATAATAATACCCAAAGAATACAATGAAGGATGACCAAGAACAATATCCACATCATTCATCTTAGTAGCATGAAAATATAAATGTAAAACATATTTATCCATGGTGATCTTCAAATTTTCAAAATTTGAATATTTTCACCCTCAAGTTATATGTCCTTAATTTTTGTTGCTTGAACCTACAACCTATTAGCCAAAGCACTATTAATGAAATTATATCTACTACTAGGGTTAATTGAAATAATAACTTTTTTTCTTTTGAATGCAATCATGAACCTACAAAATATAATTTTTAGATGAATTTATATCCTTCCCTTGCTTTTGTAAATCCAAAGATGTGGATTCTTCATTATTCTCACTACATTTCTTAACATTTTCCTCTTTCTTCTCTTTGGGTAGTTTTATTTCTTTTTCATAGTATTCATTCTACTTTTTGGAAAAATTCCACTCTCCTTTTATTTCAATTCTCTCATTTTTAATCCCTTGTAGTTTCTTTTCAAGGTATTTGATGACACCTATCAATCAATCTATATTTTTATCCTTTCCCTCAAGCTAGCTTTTTAATTTCTCTTGTTCTTTCTAGTGCATGTTTATTTATTCATCATAATTGTTGAGTGTATCCTTCAAACTAGATATCTTTTTATATGGGACCCAATGAATTAAGAATGCATACTCCAATTCTCCACAAGTGTATTCATTTTTCTTTTTAATCATAGAACTTAAAAATCATATTTTATTTTCCTATTCTAAAAAATTATTAAGGGGAAAATTCCAATAAGGATCAACAAAATATAAAGACTTAAAACATGTCTACAATTTTATAGCATCAATACCATCTACTCTAGAATTTTTTTGAAGTGCCATGAAATCATATCCACAAAAATGATAATTCAAACTAGGGTTTTACAAAAATATATAACTCCCAACTAATTTGAAGCCAAAATTCCACATAAACAATTGGACCCAAAAGACAACAAATGATTTGTTTACCCCCACTGATAGATAGCTCAATTTTTTCCACTACCCTTATTTTCTCAGCTTCTCAACTCTCACATTTTCTTCTCTGTCAATCTTTATCTTCACATTTCTAGTTTAGTTGCCTATAAATAAAAGAGACAATCAATATTAGTTTACATTACTTTTTATAGGAAAGTTATTTTAATATGGGCATTGAATAAATATTTTAATTGTATAAAATATTAAAGCCACTAATATTTTTATCGCTCTTGATTTTAATTTTAACCATTAAATTTCCTTTAACAAAAACTTTAGGTTTTAAATAAGTTGATTTAAGGGTGTAATATTATTGGCCGTTTAAATTTATTAATATTTTATAAATGATATTTATTGTTCATATAATTTTTTATTACCATTTTAATGTTTAGGGTATCAATTCTTGCCTCTCCTACCAGGGGTGAGAAAGGCACTTCTAAAGGAGCATTAGGATTGGTTGGAGGATGTGGGGCTGGCTAAGGTAGCTCGAATTGATGTGGTTAGGGTAGATGAGGGGTATCTCTTTGCCTTGGCAGAGAGATAGGATCTAGATAGGGAGACCTTTCAGCTCCCTACTGGAGAGGCAACAATGATATTCAAGGATGTATACCACATCCTTTGAGTGTCGATGGAGGGATTACATGTTGAGGTTGGACACAATAAGGAGCATGACATGAGTTGAATATTTGGATATCGATGGTGGGATATGAGTGTGAAGGGTGGAGGGATCAAGTACTTGGTGATGTATACCAATAAGAAGTTGGAGGTGTTTCCCACCTTGGTCATGTTCCTATTGGCCAACATAGTGGTACAAAATAGTACTGGTTGTTAGTTACCATGTAACATGATCAGGTTGGTGTACAATATGATCGATGAGCTTTAAGTTTATGCATGGGTGCCTGCTCTACTAGCTTAGTTGTACCGAGAGTTTTATAATGTGAGGAGGCAGGGGTGAAAGGGGTGGGTTACAGTTTACTATTGCAGTGTTGGGGTTGGGAGAAATTTAGTGTAGCTCGATATGTGGGCTTGCCTACTAAGGTGTGGTATGGGGAGAAACCCTATGCTATGAGATGGTGGGTGGATGAGGACATGCAGTCAAGTCTTCCTAGTCATACTGGCCAGGAGTACAACATTGTTTGGGTAGGGATGATACCTAATCAAGTGTAGTGGAGACCATGGCGAGGTTCCAATTGGAGTAGTGCTAGGGAGCAACTACAAAAGGTTCAGTAGGCTAGATGGGTGGTTGGGTGGCGTAGGAGTGAGGTGGAGCTAATCTAGTTCTCATGGGTGCTATGATAGTTTGGGCTACAATAAGAGGTACCTGAGGTGCCAATGTTATATAGGCATCATCATGATGAGATAGGTCTGCCTTGTACATAGGTATGGAGGGTGACCTATGAGGATGATGAGGAGATAGATCTCTATATTATGCAAGGACTACCATGGAGTACGATGTATGGTTCATTGGAAAACCACCATGGATACTGAGTCAACCAATGGATGAGATCAATGAGGATGATGATGAGGTAGAGGTCAAAGTGGAGGAGGCAAATAAGGCTCCCAAATTTCAAATATGTATTTGATATAGCAATAAAGGGAGACAGGTGAGGGATGTAGTAGAGTAGCCTCCAAAAATTGGATATGATGGAGGTGGCAATGATGATGATATGGAGGAGGTTTCAGAGAGACCTCCAGGTTGGAGTGAGGAGGAGTGGACGAGGCTTTAGTAGATGGTAGCATATGGAGATGTAGAGATAGCAGCTTGGGATGCAGAGATAGCTCAACTATGAGTAAATCTAGATGCATGAATGGTTATAGGTGGTAGCAATGATAGGATCACGAGGCTCTAGGTAGAGCTGGAATAAAGGGATCGTTGTTAGAGGTAGGATGTATTACACTTTTGGGTCTGATATGGATACATCCAAGAGTTGAAAGATCTATTTATGCAACATGGTAAAGGGCTAATCCACCCAACGCTCACACAATACTCAATATCACAATTTTTTTTAAAAGAAACCCAACATCTAATATTACTTCATTGAAATGGAAATACATAATCAGAAATTACAATGTTACGACAATAAGACCGATTTTATTACAAAGAAAATCCACTAGAAATTTGCAAGTTGGAGCCACGATCTATTATCCTAGATTGCTTTGGTAATCTCTATTCCCAATTTTATAACTTCCATAGAATATTCTGGAAAGTGTAACTCCCATTTTCCTGCTATTCATTTTCCCACCCAGGAAGATGTTCATTTAAAATTAAAATTAAAATTTTCCCGCCCAAGAAGATATTCAATTGAAATTTGAATTTTCATTTTCCCACCCAAGAAGATATTCATTTGAAATTTCAATTTTGGTGGCACAACTTCCCAGAGCAATAACTTTTGAATCGGTTGTTCGATTGGCTATTATAATATATCGTTGGAAACCTAGCGAAGAGATCTACAAGGAACAAATGATCAAAGTATAACTTCATCAAATTTTCATCCCTTTTGGGTCCTATAAGGTCTTAAAATTTTATTTTTAAACTTTATTGGTGAGATTTCTCAAGATAAAAACTTTAATATCTCTCAAATCGTTTAGGATATTGGGGTGATTCTTTCACCACCATATACAATTTTTAATTTCACTCCTTGGGATAAATTTTCAAGTCCATATGTGCTTGTTTAGGCTAACTTACTAAAAATAATAGGTGACCATTTTCACCTTTTTGGAATTCTGACTGACTTACACCTCTCAAGTGTCATCATGAAATCCAAAACAACTAAAGAAACCTATACCTGAAAGAGAAACTGTAATTGTTTTTTGGTGATGCAATATTGTCCTTACACCACTTGATGCTCCTACATCAGACACCTAGGGTAAATTGAGAAGTGACCTTCACTTCCTTAGTGTTGGAGGAAAACCAAGATGGGCAACCTCTACCTTAGAAAACCATGATGAATCTTCAATAGGCCTTCCTTTCCACTTAATCAGATATTCTTCATACTACATATTTCTTATACTTTATCCATACGACTATCCAAGATTTATTCTATCTCTTCTTTCTTTAGAGTAGATGTTGGAATATTCCACCATTCTCCTACTAGTCCATCCTCATTGTCTCCTTCATGATACTCTATCAGGTCAAAAATGGTGAACATAGGTGATATGTTAATTCCACTTGGTAATTGCACCTCATATGCATTTCTTGAATCATGTTTCTTTTTTGTCTTGCATGGTCCAAACTTCTTCATTTTCAACTTGTTATATGTTCTAACAAGAAATCTGTCTTTTCTCAAGTGAACTATAACTTCATATCCAACCTGTAATTCATAAAACCTTCACTTTTGGTCTGCCTTTACCTTGTATTGAGTATGCATATTATTAATATGCTTCCTTACCTCTTCATGCAAATTCTTCAGGTGCGCTATAAACTCCTCAGCATCGATACTATTCATTTCTCCTTTTTACATCTTCCTCAAATCAGAAACATTCCTTGGGTTACTCCTATATACAATCTAGAATGGGTATTTACTAGTACTCCTATTGATAGAATTATTGTAAGAAAATTTTGCCTATGGTAAAATTAAATACCATTCCTTGGTCTTATCTTCTACTAAGCATTTCAACAGGTTGCCCAAACTCCTATTCACCACCTTTGTTTATCCATCAGTCTATGGATGGTGTGTAGAACTGAACTTCAAATCTGTCTTCAACTTCTTCCATAAGGTCCTCCAAAAATAACCAATAAATTTGGTAGCTTTAAATGAAACCATACTCTTTTATAGACCATGTAGTCATACCACCTCTCTAAAAAACAACTCTACAATGTGAACTACATCATTAGTTTTCTGGTAGGGAATGAAATGTGGCATCTTAGAAAACCTATCAACCACCACAAATATTGATTCATGTCTGTTCAGATCCTCATTCTCTGTAGGAGTCATTCTATGGGTTGTCTTATTTGGTAAACTACCTCACATGTGATGATCTATTTACACACTTAGGAACTACTACTCTGATACCACTTGGTGAAGGGCTACTCCACCCAATACTCACACAATACTCAATATCATAGAAAATTTTAAAAGAAACCTAACATCTAATATTACTTCAATGAAATGGAAATACAAAATAAAAAATTACAATGTTACGACCACAAGGTTGATTTTATTACAAATAAAATCCATTGGAAATCTGCAAGTTAGAGCCACGATCTGTAATATTGGACTGCTTTGGTAATTTCTATTTCCCATTTTATAACTTCCATAGAATATCCTAGAAAGTGTCACTCCCATTTTCCTGTTGTTCATTTTCCTGCCCAGGAAGATATACATTTAAAATTTAAATTTTCATTTTCCCACCCAGGAAGATATTCAATTGAAATTGAAATTTTCATTTTGCCACCCAAGAAGATATTCATTTGAAATTTGAATTTTTATGGTACAACTTACCGGAGCCATAAATTTTGACTCAATTGTCCTATTGGCTATTATAATATTTTGCTGGAAAGCTCATGAATATATCTAAAACAATGAAATTTGTCAATGTTTGATCCTTTTTCAGGGCCTCTAAGGTCTTCAATTTTTTTTTTTAAACTTTATTGGTGATATTTATTGGTATAAAAATATCTCGCAAAACGCTTATGATATTGGGGTGATTCTTTCACCACTGGATACAATTTTTAATTTTGTTCCTCAGTGTAATTTTTCAAGTCCATAAGTGCCCGTTTAGGTTGAATTATTAAAAATAGCAGGTGACCAAATTTTAACTTTTGTGACTTCTGAATGACTTACACCTCTCATGTGTCATAATAGACTCCAAAAAAACTAAAGAAACCTACACTTGAAAGAGAAACTACATTTTTTTTTTTTGGTGATGCAAGATTGTCCTTACACCACTAGATGCTCCTACATCACAACACCACATCAAGGTACCATATCGTCTCTCTTCCTCCATATCTGGGAATGTTAGGCATAGTGAGTCTAGGTATAGTGGCTCTAGATCTAGGGCTCCTTTGAGGTCAAAGGGATCCTCCTATAGGATTTAGCTAGTGCGTAGATACACTTTTTGTATATGAGCCTTGGTGCTCCATTGTATATAACCCTTGGGTATTCATTGTACATGCAATATTTACATATATAGCCATGGCTTTTACTTTTATGTTATACTTGTGTGTGGATGCTTTTGTTTGAATGCATGTGTATATGTGTGATGGAATGATAGTGCAATGGTAATGTGTATGAATGAAAATAAATTAATGCTCTATTGATCATTCATAGTTTAGAATATACTTGACCATTTATAGCATTGTTGTTTAATCAAGGGCACCAAAATGGTGGCATGCAAAATGGAATACTCATGTAATAATATGGATGTTGATATGGAAAACTAACATGGATGTTGACATGGAAACTGATATGGATGTTGATATGGATAACTGATATGGATATTTGTATGAAAAACTAATTGTTTTGTAGAGACTCAAACATACTAGTGATATCGAACAAACTCACTCAATATTTTCTAATTTATCTAGGACAAAATGTGTATGCAGTGAATTCATTTACCAAATCATGAGTATGGTAATGACTCCAGGAAATAGAGAACCAATGTGTGTGCAAGTGAGTTTATTAACCCATCTTGAGTAATTTGAGATGAAACCTATCATGGAGAAGACCAATAGGCTAGTTTGTCCTTATGTGTGGTCAGAGGTCTCTTCAAGAGAGACATGTTGCCATGCATGAGCGTACTAAATTGCCAACCAGGTTTCTATAGCCCCATTGGATATTAGTTCCATAGTACAATAATATTATCTCTAAGTTTTGGGGATTCAGACTACCTAACCATTGAAATGTAGTTCTATCCTTACAACTTGAGGATGTATGGTGTGTGATGTGTAAAATATTTAGAGATTTGAGGAATTGGACTATCAAACAAAGTGTGATGAAAATTTTATCTTATCCTTACTACTCTATATTTTGTTTGGAAATGATTGTAATAGTGGTGAAGAGCATGGTTTTTTATTTTTGGACTATGTGCATGATGGGACAAGCAAGGATTACCCTTTTTGCTTTGACGTTCAATCCAATCATGGTGTTATCTCTCTTTGACACAAGATGTTTTTAATATGTGTGATTATATTTGATTCAAGAGTGTTAGATTCAATTTCTAGAACTTCAAATTTTCGTAGTGAAAATGTGTCTTGGTCCTAAATAAAACTCGACATGTATTGGAGGTTGCTAGAAACACTAGGAGTGGCTGAGTGACCAAAATCACATAGGCATTATGGAAATGTGGTTTTACAAATGGTAATTTTACTTATGAAATGGTGTCATGAGATGTATGATGATTTGAAGGTTCCCCTGATTAAGGAAACATGACTTTATTGTATCAATTATTATCTGAAATGAATAAATGACCCCTAAAATATGTGAATATGGTTATGAATGCAATGTATGAAATGCAATTTGTGAAAAAAAATTATGCAATGCAATGTGCGAAATGTTATATGTAAAATGTAATGTGTGAAATGCAATGTGTAAAATACAAAGTGTAAAATATAATGTGTGAAATGCAATGTGGTAAAATGTAATGTGTGAAATGCAATGTGTTTTTGTGTATTAGCCATGTATATATATATATATATATATATATATATATATATATATATATCACATTAAGCATATAATTCTCTCAAGTGGATGATGTTAAGTGGTTTGGGCTCTTCGACTCCCTTTAGACTAGAAATACTATAAGTACCTTTACCCACTTTTTTAGTGACAAATTATGGACCTAACCAATTAGTCGTAAATTTATCACGAAGGTGCAATAATGCATTGGTATTTTGTTGATTCTTTTTAAGGATAATATATCCTACTTGGAATTCACGTAGATAAAATTTAACATTGTAAGAACACTTTAGGCAGTCTTGATAAACTCGTAAATGCTCTAAAGCATTGATCCACCTTTCATCAAGAAGCGTGAGTTGGTCAAAATATGTTTGTCTAGTAGTATCGTCATCTACGAATTCCTACAATGAAATTCACAATGAGGAGATCTCGAGATCAAGAGGTATAATTGCTTTATAATAGACCAATAAAAATGGTGTTGCCCCAATAAGTGTGTGGATTCTTGTTCGATAAGCCCATACTGCCAAGGGGATTTGAGTATGTCAATTTTGATGATTTTTGTTTACTTGTTTTTTGAGAATACAATTAAGGTCTTATTGGTAGCCTCAACTTGTCCATTTTCTTATGGGTAGTAAGGAGTCAAGAAACTATGTTGGATATTATATTTCTCGTAAAGTGCTCAAACATCCTTATTTTTGAAAGACTTACCATTGCCAGAGATAATTTTCAAGGGAATACCAAAACGACAAATGATATGATGAAGTATAAACTCCACAATTTGAGGTCTTGTTGTACTGGTTAGAGAAATTGTATCAACCCACTGTGTGAAGTATTCAATAGCTATGATGATGAATGTATGTTGTTCTGAGGAAGGAGACAAGATTTTGCCAATAAAATCAAGACCCCATTGTGAAAAGGGCCAAAGGATTTTAATAGGTTGTAATGCTTGTGATGACACATGAGTTAAATTAGCATGTTATTGATATTGTTGACAATGCTTGATGTAAGTGCAACAGTCGTATTCCATGGTGGTCCAATAGTAATCCATGTGTAGAATATGCTTTGCAATGGCCATTCCACTAAAATTACAAGAACAAGTACCATCACGAGTTTCAGCTATGGCTCTTTGTGCCTCTATAGGCTCAAGATAATGAAGGAGGATTCCATCATAACCACATTTATACAACATGTCCTCCAAGAGAGTAAAATGAGCTACATTTTTCTTGAAAGTGCATTTAGCAGTATGTGACATGTATGATGAGAGTGTTCCAAACTTGATGAAGGCTATTATTTGGTTAGACCAAGGCTCATATGGCTCTAAATGGACAAGCAAACATCCTTATCATCCCTAGATTCAGTAGGAACAATTGCAGATTTAGAGATTATTGTAATAATGAGTGACTGTACCTCTCCTACGAATTTCGTTGGAATCAATGATCCTATATAGGCCATCACATTTGTAAATCTATTAGTTGAATTTGGTAAACTATCTATTTCATACCAATAAAACTTAGCGAGAAATGTCATTTCTACTTCATGATAAAGCTTTATGGTAGGTTATTTTTATCGGTATTTTCCATTTATTTGATGAACAACAAGCTAAGAATCACCAAATATCTTGATACGCTTTATGACCATAGCTATAGTTGCTTGAAGATCTAATATTAAGGCTTCATAATATGCATTGTTGTTTGTGCATTAGAATTCAGTTTGAAATATAAGGGAATAGGTACTCCCTATGGTGTATGAAAAATGATTCCAACACCTTGACCTTTTTTACACTTAGAATTGTCAAAGAATAGTGTCATATCAAAATCTTCCTCTGAAATGATATCTTCTTCTTGTTCAGTGACGATGAATACAAAATCATATGGGAGCTCAATAATCAAGGGTTGATCACTAGGAAGTGGAGATTTCATAAGTTGATCAACTATGACCTGACCTTTAATGGATTTTTGGATGATCGAATTCAGTGAGAAGCATTATCCATTTTGTAGTGCGGGTGTTATTGTAAGTGTGAGACATCATATAACGTAGAGGATTTTAATGACCTATGACATATGTGGTGTGACTAAGCATGTAATGTTTGAGTTTCTTAGTGGAAAAAACCACTGCTAAGCACAATTTTTCCACGTAAGCATATCTGGTTTATATATTACTAGTGTTCAACTATTATGCTGAAATATTCCACCATTCTCCTACTGGTCCATCCTCATTGTCTCCTTCATGATACTCTGTTAGGTCAAAAATGTTGAACACAGGTGATATATTAATTCCACTTGGTAATTCCACCTCATATGCATTTCCTGAATCATATTTCTTTATGATCCTACATGGTCCAAACTTCTTCATTTTCAACTTGTTATATGTTCTAATAGGAAATATTTCTTTTCTTAGGTGAACCATAACTTCATATCCAACTTGAAATTCCTTAAACCTTCACTTTTAGTCTGCCTTTGCCTTGTATTGAGTATTCATATTATTAATATGCTTTCTTACCTCTTCATGCAAGTTCTTCAGGTGCTCTACAAAGTCCTTGACATCAGAACTATTCCTTTCTCCTTTTTCCATATTCCTCAACTCAGAAGCATTCCTTGGGGTGCTCTCACATACAATATGGAATGGGTATTTACCAGTACTCCTATTGATAGAATTGTTGTAAGCAAGTTTCGTCTATGATAAAATCAAATCCTATCCCTTGGTCTTATCTCCTACTAAGCATCTCTGCAAGTTTCCCAAACTCCTATTCACCACCTCTGTTTGTCCATAAGTCTATGGATGGTGTGCAAAACTGAACTTCAAATCTATCTTTAGCTTATTCCATAATGTCCTCTAGAAATAACCAATAAATTTGGCATCTCTTTCTGAAACTATACTCTTTGGTAGACCATGTAGTTGTACCACCTCTCTAAAAAACAACTCTGCAAAATGAATTGTATCATTAGTTTTCTGGTAGGGAATGAAATGTGCCATATTAGAAAACCTATCAACCACCACAAATATTGAGTCTTGTTGTTTAGCTCCTTATTATCTGTAAGAGTCATTCTATGGGCTACCTTATTTGGTAAACTACCTCATGGTATCAAATACTTCTGGTGACTAATCCTTACTATTGGTAAAATTTTAGGTGCATTATATGATATAATATCTTGGAATTCTCCCAGCAGATCTGATACTTCTACTGGTGTATCTTCACATTTTTTCATTAACTCTAGGAATCAATGCATAGCACATATGCTTATGCTTCATACCATTCAAAAATTTTCTACCATCAACTAAACAAATACTTGCACTACTACATAAATTTTATTTCTCCTCCTTGAAGGGCTTCAACTTGTGGTGAACTCCATCCTTTTTTAGGGAATAAGTGTTTGCATATCCATCATGTAATGCACGTCGATCAAATTACCATGAACTCATCAATAGCACGCGATAATCATCCATAGACATGATGTCACATAGTACCTCATCATGGTAATTCCCAATATCGAACTTCACTAAAAATTACTCATTGACCAAAGCTCTATGGTCCTTCTACAACAATGCAATCCAATATGGATATGGGTGTCTCCTTCTCTCCAACTATAATTTTTTAACCATACCCTCTGAAACTAGATTATAAGTGCTACCATTATCAATGATAACATTACAAAATTTACCTTCACATTTGCACCTTTTGCAAGATAAAATCTTCCTCTAAATTGGATCTTTCTCCTCATTTAGCAAGGTTATCCTTGTGACAAGAACTTACCCTCTTTCTACCTCTTCAAAATGCTCAAATTCAACACCTTCATATACATAAGCAACTCATGCATTACCTTTAGGTCTCTTATTTGTCCTTCCTTGATGTTGTGGACACTCATATGCTCAATGTCCTTCTTCTCCACATTGGAAATAGGTTTCACAAAATCCTCCTCTTCCAGGTCTTCATACAAACCTTCCTCTTCCTCTTTGGTCACCATTATTTTGCTCATGGGGGTGGTAGGCATTATTCCATTTCTAGTTATAACTGCTGCTAACTTCTCCATTCTTATTTTGGTCTTCATTTCATCCTCCATATGGTCTTCTACCAGTCCTTCCACCATGACCTCTTTCTCTCTGCTTGCTTTCAAATATTCTATTCAACTTCTCTTCTATATTCAGGGCAAATTGACAAGCATATTCTATGGTAGTCATTCTGACTAAACTTAGCCCCTCTTAAATACTTGGCTTCATTCCATTTATATAATGGGTCACCTTATCCTTATTGGCCTCATAATGACATTTTATGATCATGATCTTGTAGAAATATTTTGTATACTCTTTGACATACTTACCTACCTGTCTCAAACCTTACATTTTCTTTAGCAAATCTAATTCGTAAATAACTATAATGAATTGTCTCTTTATCTTTTCCACCATTCGATCCCATATTGTTATTATTTATTTTCCTTTTCTATTTCTATCTAGTTGTACATACTTCCACCAGATATTAGTATGACCCTTCAACTTGGTATTTGCAAATTTGACCCTCTTAGGATCTTCCACTTCCTCATACTCAAAGTACTCCTCCATCTCATTGATATAATTGATCAACTCTTCTAGGTTAAGATTCCCTAAAATGTAGAAACATCAAGCTTTGGCATTTTTCTAATCTTGGAGATGGTCATAAATAATATGACTTTCTTAGGATATACTACATATTGTTCTTCTTCAAACTGGGCTTCTTCTTCAGCTTCGTCTTCACTTTCATCTTCTCTTCTTGGCTCAAACCCTCTACGTAGCTCCTCTTTCAGTGCTTTAACATGTATCTGTAGGGCTCTAAAATCCTCTTTTGGTAACACAATATTTATTCCACCACCATGGTTTCTTCATAGAGGTATTCTGATCACTTTTCTCAAAACCCACAACCACAAGTCCTAGGGCAAACTGCATCACATTCAACGATCTATTTACACACTTAGAAACTATCACTTTGATACCACTTGATGAAGGGATACTCCATACAATGCTCAAACAATACTCAATATCATAGAAAAATTCAAAATAAACCTAACATCTAATATTACTTCAATGGAATGAAAATACAGAATCAAAAAATTACAATGTTACGACCACAAGTCCAATTTTATTACAAAGAAAATCCACTAGAACTTTGCAAATTAGAGCCATGATCTATAATCTTGGACTGCTTTGGTAATCTTTGTTCCCCATTTTATAACTTCCATAGAATATTCTGGAAAGCGTAACTCTCCTTTTCCTGCCATTCATTTTCCCACCCAAGAAGATATTCATTGAAATTTTCATTTTCATTTTCCTACCCAGGAAGATATTCAATAAAAAATTTCATTTTCATTTTCTCGCTTAGGAAGATATTCATTTGAAATTTGAATTTTGGTGGTACAACTTCCTAGAGCCATAAATTTTGACTCGATTGTCCGATTGGCTATTATAATATATCATTGGAAAGCTCGCGAAGATATCTACAACAAAAAAATTATCTAAATATCATTTCATCATTTTTTATCCTTTTTCGGGGACTCTATTTTTAAACTTTATTTGCGAGATTTATCAGGAAAAAAACTTCAATATCTCTCAAACCGCTTAGGATATTGGGGTGATTCTTTTGCCACCAGATACAATTTTTAATTTTTCTCCTTGGGGTAAATTTTTAAGTCAATATGTGCCTGTTTAGGCTGACTTACTAAAAATAAAAAGTGATAATTTTTTACCTTTTTGGACTTCTTACTAACTTACACCTATCAAGTGTCATCATGGACTCCAAAAAAACTAAAGAAACCTACACCCAAAAGAGAAACTACATTTTTTTTTTGGTGATGCAAGATTGTCCTTACACCACTGGATGCTCCTGATTCACAACACCACATTGGGCTACCAGATCATCCCTCTTCCTCCATATCTGGGATTGTTAGTGTAGCTCTAAAATTTTCTCACTCCTGTCCTTCAAGCTAATGGATCTGCACATCGAAGGGGAATGGAAAAATGGTAGGTCTACATCTCAGAGGAGATGCACTTGAGGTCGTGCCCTCTTTGGTGATTTTTTGACGAATTGGTTAGGGTTCACTAGGAAACATTTGCTATGGCAGTTTCCATGCCTAGGTTGGAAATTTTTTTGATGTGTTCTTTTTATTTTGCTCACAATCATCTAATTTGGCCAAATGCAACTAATCTATACTAAATGCAATTTTGATTTCAATAAACACAATAGACAGTGATTTAGAGAAAGTAAATTGATACAATGCTTAATTATAAAGAAATTTAACACTCTTACTCAGCCCAAATGTTTGATGTAGAATATTTTTGCTTGCTGTAGGTCATATCAGATGTAGTAGGGTGATATTAGACATCTGATTTGTGATCAACTGATTCGATCTGATATCATCTGATATGATATGATCAATAACCTGTAATTTCACAAATAGAGAACAAAATAGAAACTTGCCATCAGAAGAGATAGGACTAATTTTACCAATGATTTCTAAACCCCATTTAGAAAAGGGCTAGGGAGAGGATATAGCTTGAAGTTCCTGAGCAGGAGCGTGAAAAAGGTCTACATGTATTTGACACTAGTCATAATGATGCACATAATCATTAGCATATTTTCCATGGAAGGCCAAAAGTATCCCATTCATAGGATTTTTTTAGCAATGACACTTCCACTAAAATATCTTCCACAAGATCCATCGTGGGATTCACTTAATGCTTTCTTAGACTCTTTTAAATTAAGACATCTCAAAAGGATGCCTTCAAAAGACATTTTATATAGGGTATTTCCATTAATTACGAAGTGAACAGATCACTTACATAATAGCCTATGTTGGTTTCTATCTAATCCTTATAGCAAGGTCTCTTTTTGGATAAAATTAAATATGTCTAAATACCAGGGTTATGGAAATTTTTTCATTAATAAAAAACACCTCTAATGGTTATAGACAAGACTTAGATGAAGTGGGTTCTTGGAGTTTACAAATAATTATTATAGCATATTCATCATCCAGCTCCAAAGGCAATAAATATGCAGCAGTAGCCATGGCATCAATAGCATGGTTGCTAGTACGAGGGATGGCTTCCAAAGTTACTTTCTCAAATAAAGGTATAAGATTAAGAATATATTATTTATAAGGATGAAGCTTCTCATCTCATGTTTGATATACTTCATTAATTTGATTTATCACAAGCTGAGAATCTTCGAAGACTAATAAAACTTTAATTTTTAAGGCTAAAGTTACTCGTAATCCAAGGATTAGAGGCTCATATTCTGTAGTATTATTAGTACAAGCAAATTGAAGTCTAAATGACAAATGAATAAGATGCTTCTATGGAGATATAAATATAATACCTACACCTGCACAACTCATACACCTAGCTCCATCAAAATACAAGGACCAGGATTCAGAGGGGTCCTCTTCTAAGTTAAAACATTCATATGGGAATTCAATGGTTATAGGATGAGTATATTCAAGAGGTGCAATAGTCAAGAGGTGCAGTAGTGAGTTGATCAACTATAATTTGGCCTTTGATAGATTTTTGGCCAATAAATATGATTTCAAACTCACTTAGAGCAAGAACCCATTTAGTTATGGCCTGATAAATAAGGCCTACTCATCAAAGACCTTAGTGGATCAGATTTAGCAATAATAAATGTCTTTTGACTAAGCATATAATGGCATAATTTTTGTGTAGAAAATACAATCGCTAGACAAACCTTTTCAAGAGGTGTATAACGGGTTTCATAACTTATTAATGTTCTACTTATATAATTTTCTTATCATCATCAATTTGATCCAACATTGCTCCAAGTGCCAGTTCAGACGTAGAAATATACAAAATAAAAGGACAATTTGGTATAGGAGGAACAAACACTAGAGGAGTAAGAAGATATTGTTTAAGGGCTTCAAGTGCTTCTTGAAATTAATTATCCCATTAAAATGGGATGTTTTTCTTAATCAGCTTAAGAAAAGATAAGATTTTATCTGCCAATTTGTCAATGAAGCGACATATAGAATGAAGTTTACCTTTTAAACTCATTAATTATGATATATTTTTAGGTGGTGGCATGTCAAGGATAGCTTTAATTTTAAGGGGATCTATCTCAATGCCATGCATATAAACAATAAATCCTAATAATTTTCTTGATTTGACTCGAAATATATATTTGTTTGGGTTTAAGCAAATCTTATATTCCTTTAGTCTATAAAACACTTTTATTAGGTTAATGATATGATCTTCTTCTGTTGTTGAATGACCTATGATATCATATACATAATCATGCAAAATATCATACATCATATCATGAAAGATGTATGTCATAGCCCTCTGATAGGTTGCACCTATATTATTTAAACAAAAGGTTATTACTTTCCAACATAAAGTACCCCAAGGTGTAATAAAAGTAGTTTTGGGTTGGTCTTTAGGAGCTATTCGAATTTTTTTATATACTAAAAAACATTTATAAGGGATAACATCCCACCCATAGCCATAAAATCTATAATCTTATCCATATTTTGGAGAGGAAAATCATCCTTAGGGTATGCAACATAAAGTCTCTAAAATTGGTACACACTAATTTTAGTGGCCTATTTATGAAGAACACAGGCTTATACTAAGAGGGGGGTGAACAATATAAGACCACTTTTTAATTTTCTTTTCCAATAAATATTATGCAATGAATAGATAGAAATATAAACAATAGTAATCAAGCAATGCACAAAACACCATACACAATAGAGATACCACAATTTACGTGGTTCACCCAATGTGGGATAATCCATGGAGAAAATATTTCACTAATTTTTTTTGAATTAATATCTTGGGAATCCTTCCCTATTACAATGTTTATGGACCTCTATCCAAAGGATATACCAATCCCATAAATCAAGTTCATGGATATTTATCTACAAAAAAACTTCTCTGATTTGGTTGGTGATCCTTTAGAAGACTATTGCCCCCACTGCACTTGCTTGTGGATCTCTCTCCACTAAAGACTCTTGTATCCACTCTGAAGACATGTCCTCACTACCCTGGCTGATGGATCTCTATCCACTAGAGACTATTGTCCTCTCTATTTTATCACCTCCAAATCTCTGTCTCAAATTTGTACTAAACACAATCCTTCATTCTAGCACAAATCTTCTCAATCTCTGTCTCTACTCTAGTACAAACCTATCCTCAAATTTGCACCAAAATTTTCTCCACAAGTCCACTCAGAATTTGCTCAAATCTACTCAACAAGTCCACTTAGAACTTGCTCAATTTTCTCAACAAGTCCACTCAGAACATGCTCAAATATGCTAAAAAAGCCCACTCAAAACTTGCTCAATTATGCTCAACTAGCTCACTTAGAACTTGCTTAACTTTGCTCAACAAGTCCACTCAGAACTTGCTCAATATGCTCAATAAGTCCACTCAGAACTTGCTTAAATATGATCAACAAGTCCACTCAGAACTTGCTCAATATTCTCATCAAGTCCACTTAGGACTTGCTCAAATATTCTCAAGAAGTTCACTCAGAACTTGCTCAATCTGCTCAACAAATCCACTCAAAAATTGCTCAAATCTGCTCAACAAGTTCACTTAGAACTTGTCCAAATCTGCTCAACAAGATTACTTAGAACTTGTCCAAATATGCTCAACAAGCTCACTCAGAACTTGTCCAAATCTCATAGAAACATAGAGAGAATTATTAGAGACCCAATATGTTCTATACTCAATGCTCAATCACTTTTCAAATCATATCAGAATATAGAATAGTTTGTTTTATGGAACTTGAACAATCACTTCACACATCCACTTGACTAGGCTCAATCAAATTTACTCAACCAATCACTCAATGAAAAAACCCTTGCTCACAAACCCTAGTCCAAGCATATATCAACCAACTCAAAATGTTTCCAACAATACTCAACAACAAATCTCACATAACAATGATACTCATGTTCTTTTCAAACCATAGTTCAAGTTCTTTGCACAACAACTCACTTCAACAATAATGCTTATAAAACTATCTTCACATAATAATGATACTCATGTTCTTTTGCAAAACCCTAGATCAATTTCTTCACACAACCAATGGATTCAAAAATAATGCTTATTAAACAAGGTTTTAACAACTCTTTATTCCAAAAAACCTTGAAGCATTAACTCAAAAACTCTTGAAAAGGAAACCCTAATAAAGTCCTTTTCAATCCAAATTTATTTTCCAGAAAACCAATAAATCAACTCAACTATGGAAGAATGTGCTCATACATTTTTCTTTATGATGAAGGTATCTCATAAATCTGCCATAACCACAACAACTTCTATGCCAATCTCAAAGAGGTTAGAAGATAAATATTTCTCACAATATAATGTAAATACTCAAATACACCTTATCAATCCACATTTCAAAACAACCATCAACATTCATAAAATATTTATCCAATAACGCCTTATAAACTCCCAACTAGAATAAACTTAACATCCACCAAAAATTAATTCAAACCTCTTTAATTTATTTTAATGGTAAGAGAAACTTGATAAAAATCAAATCAATTTTCTTTATGGTTCCAAAGATATAAATCACTTCATCAATAAAACAACCTCACATTAATCCTTATTACTCCATAACAATAAAAATCAAATATTAAATTAACAACCTTTCTCAAACCCTTATAACTCCAACAATAACATAAATCAAACACACAATTTTTCACAAACCCTTATTACTCCACAATATCCTTTGAAAAATCTTAGGCAAAAATTAATTATCAAAAAGTTACCTTTGCCTCTTAGTGGGTTTCGAACCCACATTATTTGTCTCCATGAGCGCTCTAGCTATGGCTATAACCACCGCGCACGCTAGACGCACGGTTAAGAGCCTAAGCACTCTTTGTATTCTTTGTCCTTGATTGGCACACAAAAACCACGTGCAAAACAAAATTCCCTTGGCACCCAAGACACACCACTCAACATGAATCGATCGTGTGCTTCCTCAACTTCCAACGCCTTCATAAAACATGCATTACCAATGGACCATCGTGTCCTATGTGTTTCAATCAATGTGCCCTTCCTCTTTTGTCCTCTACCTGGCACTAAAGACAAGTGAAATTTCTTGTCTTCTTCCTCATGATCAACAAGCACGAAAACCTTTCACTTTTTATCGCATACATTAATCAATCAAAGGGATGAATTTTGAATGCCTCCTTGGCATTTATTTATACACAAAATCCTTTGTTGCTTGGATTTCGGTACTTCATTTTATTGCATGACGTCGGTGCTCCCACCTTTATAATTTATAAAATATTTAAATTCTAAGGAATTTAAATTTTATGAATTATTTTTATAAACTTTAACTTTGGGTTTAAACTTAAACCTTTAAATGTAATATATTCTACCACCGTGGGTTTACCATAAACCCTCATAAAATATTATTTTGACAACTATAATGGTTGTAATGAAACCTTTTAATCTTCCATCATGGGTTTACCATAAACCCTCATTAAATATTATTTTTCAAACTTTCTCTTCAACTCTTCGCATTGTTCTTGGTGCTATTTATGGTGTGCTCCATAGTATTAATGACGACTATTCACCTTGATATCAATGACAACTAAATAAGCTCAAAATATCCAACAATATTTGACTTTGTCATTGATGGTAACCCAATTTCCTTTTATTGAGACTTTTTCTTTGTTTTGATCCCCTTGGGACATTGATCCCCCTGGCTCAATGCTCTCTCAAATAAAATCTCTCCTCCTTACTCAAATCTCTCCTCCTTTGACATCAATGGCAAAGGGTCACCTTTGGGGATTGGACCTAAGAATGAGACTCTTAGCTTAGCCCCTCCCCCACCTTCTTTTGAGGTGGTTAATTTTGGGGTGGGAGTATTTCTACTTCCATAAAACACTATTCTTTACCTTTATCCTCTTTCCTTATTATCTAAATTTTTTGATTCCTCTGACTATTTCTATCCATGTCCATGTTCCTATCCATATCTACATTCATGTTCTTGTTCATATCCATGTTCTTGTTCTTGTTCTTGTTCCTATTCATGTCCATGTTCTTGTTCCTATTCATATTCTTGTTCATTTTCATGCTCCTGTTCCTATTCCTGTTCATGTCTATGTTCCTGTTCTTGTTCCTATTCATATTCATGTTCCTGTTCCTGTTCATACCTATTTCTAGAATGTTTTCTCTACACCACTTTATTGTGTGACCATAATTATTGCACTTATAACACTTAATGTTATTATTCCTTGGAGGTGCAAATGTCTTAGGATTTATCCTAGTGAATCCATATCCTCTTATGTCATGAACCCTGCAATTTATTACCTTATGACCAAACTGATTACATGAGTCCTGCTCAACAAACCTGTGACATGAAAAACTATTCTTGTATTTCATGTGTCCTGCACTATGAAGCCATGTGCCCAAAATTGTGACATGAAAAACATATTCCATTGAAGTTTCCTTGTCTTGACCTCATTGGTCTCTTATTCTAATTGTTGTTCCATCTATATCTTCTTTGTGCATTGTTCCTATTTTTTTTAACTCTCTATTGTCCAACTCATCCTTAGATGTCTCACTTTCTTTTACACTGTATTTTTTTGAAGTATCTTCATCTGAAGTTTCTTCTCCTCCAAAACTTGAAGTTGACTCTCCTTCCCATTTATTTTGAACCTATTCAAATCCAAGACCTATTTTTCTTGATGTAGGCTTTTGTATATTGATGAACTTATCCAAGTTATTTGAGCTATTTTTGAACCCTTTCATCTTGACCTTGGAGTTGTTTAAATATTCTCTTAGTAGTGCCACTTATTGTGCTAACTTCTCACATTCCAAGATATTTGCTTCTAACTTATATTTGAACCTCTTTGCCTTAGCCTTTGATTTTTCTAAATCCTCTATAAGCAATATTCTCTCTTCATCACATTCTTAGAATTGAGTTTCAAGTTTAGAGTTTTGATTTCTTACCTTCTTTACTGTTTCAAGGTCATAGATAAGTTCTCCCTTGAGATCATATCCATCCTTTTTTGAATATTCCTCTATTTTTTTACCTTTGTCCGCATCTTCATTTTATTTTGTATTGTCTTCTAAGAAGTCACCTTTTTCATCTTCTAATGCCATTAGAATATTTTCATCTGGTCCTTCAAGTGTATCTTCATATTCATCATCACTGAAACTATAACCATTCTTTGTACACCTATCTTCAATATGTCCAAAGTTACCACATCTAAAATGCTTGAGAATGATTGGAGTCCTTTTCTTAACTGGTTCTTTCTCTTCAATCATAAATAGGACTTCATCTCTATCATTGTCTGAAAAACTAGCATCACTATCACTTGAGTACTTACTTGCCTTATCCGTGTAGTAGCTTCTCTTTTGCATTGGAAATAACTTCTTTCCTTGTCTGCTTTGTCCATCCTTGCTTTTATTTTGGTGCTTGTATTTTTTTGATTCTCTATTTTTGTGATCCTATTTTTCTTCACCATTGTTGTTCTTGGGTTCTTGACAATTTTTTGCAAAATATCCATACTTTCCACAATTAATTAATTCAAACCTCTTTAACTTCTTACCCTTTGTCTTATTGATTGCTTTGAATGCTGCTTCCTTTTGGGGAATAGGATATTTTATTCTTATCTCAAATATTGTGAGCATACCAAGCAAACTTATATCTTTTCAAAGTATCACCATCCATTGACACTTCTATAGTAGAAACATGTTCACTAAATCTTTTTGGAAGAGATCTTAATATTTTATCACAAATATTAGATTTATCAATCTTCATTCCAAGCCCTTGCATATCATTAAAAACCTCATCAATTAAAATTATATAAGCACTAATATTTTCCTCTTCATTCATTATTAATGCTTCAAGTTGTCCTTTGAGATTTCACATATTTGCTTTCTTGACACTTTTATCTCCTTCATATATATTTTGCAATTTATCCCACATCTCTTTTGTAGTTTGACAATGCATAAATTTCATAGACTCTATTCTACGCAAACCTCTCACAAGTGCATTCATTACTTTTGAATTATAGTATTGTAAAATCTTACCTTCCTTATCTGTAGGAGGATGTATTAATGGATCGTATCCAAATTCCACTGATTCCCAAATTTTATTGCCAAGTGCCATCATGTAGATCATCATCATACTCCAATACATATAATAACTTCCATAAAATACTGGTGTTGAATTATTTTAGGACACCTCCTTAGAATCCACTATGTTCTTATTAGCTTTTCCTTCAAGCTGTTAAACTCTTTTGAAGGAACCTACTCTGATGCCAATTGAAGAACACAAGCTTATAATGAGAGGGGGTGAATAGTATAAGACCACTTTTTACTTTTCTTTCCCAATAAATATTATGCAATGAATAGATAGCAATATCAATAGCAGTAATAAATCAATGCACAAAACACCATACACAATAGAGACACCATAATTTATGTGGTTCACCCAATGTGGGCTACTCCACGGAGAAAATATTTCACTAAAATTTTCTCAATCAATCTGTTTCTACTATAGAAGTGTCAATGGATGGTGATACTTTGAAAAGATATAAGTTGCTTGGTATGCTCACAATATTTGAGATAAGAATAAAATATCCTATTCCCCAAAAGGAAGCAGCATTCAAAGCAATCAATAAGACAAAGGGTAGGAAGCAGCATTCACCAAAAATTAATTCAAACCTCTTTAACTTATTTTAATGGCAAGATAAACTTGATAACAATCAAATCAAATTTCTTTATGGTTCCAAAGATATAAATCACTTCATCAATAAAATAACCTCACATTAATCTTTATTACTCCATAATAATTAAAAACAAATATAAAATCAACAACCTTTCTCAAACCATATATAACTCCAACAATAACATAAATCAAACACACAATTTTTCACAAACCTTTATTACTCCACAATATCCTTTGAAAAACCTTAGGCAAAACTTAAATATCAAAAAGTTACCTTTACCTCTTAGTGGGTTTCGAACCCACGTTCTCTACCTCTACAAGCGCTCTAGCCATGGCTATAACCGCCCCATACGCTAGACGCATGGTTAAGAGCCTAAACATTCTTCGTCTTCTTTATCCTAGGTTGGCGTGCAAAAACCACATACAAAATGGTATTCCCTTTCCGCCCAAGACACACCACCCCACGCGAATGGATCGCATGCTTCCTCAACTCCCAATTCCTTCACAAAATGTGTGTTGCCAATGGACCACTGTTTCCTATGCATTTAAATCAATGTACCCTTCTTCTTTTGTCCTCTACTTGGCGCTAAAGACAAGCAAAATTTCTTGTCTTCTTTGTCATGATCAAAAAGTACGAAAACATTTCACTTTTTATAGCATACATTAATCAATCGAAGGGATGAATTTTGAATGCCTCCTTGGAATTTATTTATACACAAAATCCTTTGTTGCTTGGATGTCGGCGCTTCCTTTTATTGCATGACATTAGTGCTCCCACCTTTATAATTTATAAATTATTTAAATTCTAAGGAATTTAAATTTTCTAAATTATTTTTATAAACTTTAACTTTGGGTTTAAACTTAAACCTTTAAATGTAATATATTCTGCCACCGTGGGTTTACCATAAACCCTCATAAAATATAATTTTATCAATTATAATGGTTTTAATGAAACCTTTTAATCTTTCATCATGGGTTTACCATAAAACCTCATAAAATATTATTTTTCCAACTTTCTCTTCAACTCTTCGCATTGTTCCTGGTGCTATTGATGGTGTGCTCCATAGTATTAATGATGAATTTTTACCTTGACATCAATGACAACTAAATAAGCTCAAAATGTCCAACACTTTCTTGGTTACTAGAACAACATTGTTATCCAATCAACATAATCAATGGATTGAATAAAGTCAGCATCCAAAAGTTTTTGTAATTCATCTTTGTCTAATAATGCTACTTTTGGGTGCATTTTTCTAAGTTTTTTAATAGGTTTTGCATTTGGGCGCACCACTAAATTGTGCATGACCACATAAGAGTCTAAGCCTGGCATATCTGCATATGTACAAGAAAAACATCAGTATATTTCGTGAGAAATGCAATATGTTATTTTTGTCTCTAATTACTTAATTTTCCTCCAATTTTAACCAAGTGAGGGTTGGTTTCAGTCCCAATGTTGACTTGTAGCACATCTTCTACTACAATGTTTAAATCTCTTTTAAAGTTTGGAGGAGCGGGTGACACTCCCATTTTTTGTAATTCTTCTAAGTTTAACTTAGCTAATTCTTCCTGTGGGGTTGTTGTTTGAACATGGGCTATACATGGTATAGACCCATCAAAGAAAAATCTATTTTTCAAAATTTCTTCAATAGAAATATCATGAAAAATATCTCCTTCTAAACATTCATCCAGGGAAGCAATCATTTTCAAAAATTCCATTGATAACATGTTACAAGAATGTATCTTTTTATTTGTTTTAAAATATTATTGATGTGCTAAGTACTCTTGATATGTTATTAGTTGGTCATCATCCTCAAATGGAAATGGTTGAGTTTTGGTAGGGATATAACCAATACCACATCAGGTAAGCCATTCCTCTATTTCTAAAGGTTCATGTATACCATTTTTGAGAGGTCCCAAACCTCTACCTTTATAACCCATGTTGCACATCATTTGTTTTGACTTTACATATCCATTAGAAAAATAACACCTAGCAAATCCATTTTGATCTAGAGTAAAACTCATTTTAATATTAATCTTGCCAAGATCATACCCTGCATAGATAAAAACACAACTTCCTATATGGTAGATGCTTCCCAAATTTTGTGGCAAGCCCATAATTTGGGGAGATGGCGGTAATTGGGATAATACAAGGGAATATTGGGTAGCAAACTTAGTATGTTATGAAGTTGTGAGTATTGAAGATAAATCCGGTAATACTTCATCCAAAAGAGGATATGAAGTAGAAGGACTATCCATTTTAGTTGTAGGTTTTGATGGTGTAGGTTTAGATGATGAAGGAGAATATTTAGTACTAGGATTTGTTGAAGATATGGTAGGACAAAATGGGACTCCTATTGGTTCTGCAATAGCACACATGCCAAATGGTCTAAAGTCACCATGGATAGTGATCAATTTATTTTTAAACTCAAACTTAACACATTTATGTAATGTAGAAGGTATTGCTCTCATTGCATTGATCCAAGGTTGACCTAGAAGGATGTTGTATGATGTGGGGCAAGATACAACAAACATGGTCGTATCCAAAATTCTTGGACCAACTTGCAATGGTATCGACAATAATCCACATGTTTCTTGGGTTTCATCATTAAATGCTTTGATAATCATTTCAGTTCTTTTTAGATCTTTACTTCTAAACCCAAATATTTGAAAAAAATCATAGGTACATATGTTTAATGATGAACCATTATCAATTAAGACTCTTTAAACACCTACATCCCCAATTAAGGGTGTAATGTATAAAGGATTATCTCTATACATGCTAGAGGAGGAATATCCTTATCTTTAAAATCTATATAATTTGTTCCATGAGAAATCACAACATTTACCACAACATCAAGTTCTATATTTTGAGGTACCATCATTTTTATTAAGGTAATCATTAATTCCTCTCTATGTATAGATGAAGTTCTTAGGATATTTTTGTTGTGGATTTGATATATTTTTTCCTTTTGTAGGTGCTTTTAATACAAATGAAGGTGATTTATCATTTTGAGTTTGAGTTTGTGATTGAGAATTTTGATTTTAGGCTTGTTGTCTAGTGACGGCTCCAATGGTACCCACAATATTATTGCTTTGTAAGTGACCAAAGTGAGGTCTAGCATTCACTGTTTGTTCAATTGAATGTGTTTGTTGAGATGAAGGTCGAGTGGTCATTCTTCTAAGGAATGGTTCTTCTAGAACTAATAAATTTGTGATGGGAAAAATTTGTCTTGACTCATATTTAGAACTATTTGAATTATTTGAGGTGATTTCCATTTCACTTTCTGTTTCACTTTCTGTGTCACTTCTTGTATCTTCTGAAGATGAAGATTGGAAATATTGTATGGGCCTAATTGTAAACATAGATTGAGAAGGCACATATGAAGTTTACAAATTTTGATGAGGTAAGAAATTGCTAATTGTTCCCATTTATTGAGTTGGATGTGGAACATTATGATGTTCTAGTTGATTCACAACCTCTATATCATGCTTGGGTAAAGGATGTTGAAAGATATCTAGAGTTTGATTTACATTTTGATTTTGTTGTTTTTGGGTATTATTTTGAGGATTGTTGTTTGGAGGGAATTTTTATACTTCCATTTTACCTTTATCAATTAAGTCTTGTATCATATGTTTCAATAATTTGCAATAATTAGTTGAATGTCCATCCACTTGGTGAAAATTACAATGTAAATCAGCCCTATATCCAGCTGTAGTGGTATCTGGTTGTCTTATCTCTGGTAATCATATTAAACCTTGTTCTAATAATTGAGGTAGAATCATGGTTAAGGGTTGATTCAGTCTTGTGAATTCTCTTGGTGGTTTATCAAGAATATTTAACAAAAAATTCTTTACAACTTCTGTAGTATTGATGTTTGAGGTGTTTCTACTATCAGTGACTCCATAACCTACTACTTGTTTATTCTTATATTTATTTTTGGAAGTTTTATCCTCATCCTATTTCTTGAACTTTCCTCTTATGATAAGGGTATATTTTACCCTTCTTGCTAAATCTATAGCTTGATAAAAAGAGGTTACTATAGCTATAGCAAGTTCATAAGATAGTTGTTCTTGTAAATTACCAATGAAAATTTCCAACATCTCTTGATGAGGTAAAGCAAAATGCAATTTTCCTAAGAGTTATCTCCATTTAGTCAAGAACTCATTAAAGATTTCATATTTCCCTTGTTTCAAGTTATATAAATCCTTAATAGTGACATGCCTTTCTATGTAGGTACTAAATTGGTAAACATTTCTACTATCTCTTCAAAGTTTCTCAATGAATTTACTGGTAATTAATAATACCAGTCTAGGGCCATGCCTCTGAGACTTTTAGGGAATATTTTTAGTAACAACAAATCATCATAGGAAATATCATGACATGTTGTCCTAAACATGCGAAGATGCTCAATAGGATCTTAGGTTCCTTTATATATTGGGAGGACCGACATAGGGAAATGTTTGGGGTAATGTTGAGTAACAATGATAGGATCTAAGGGTTGACTACACATCTCCCTATAACTTTATGAGGGACGATAGGGATCCATCTGATCTATATGTGAAGCTAATTGTTTAACCAAGGCCTCAAGTCCTCGTGGTTGCCCACCAAATTGATTTTGTGGTATCATATTGTTGTGTCTTTGATGATATGGTTGTGTTGTCACATAAGGATTTCCAATAGAAATATTATTATGTAGAGTGTTCATGGGAATAGTGTTATGGAGCTTATATGGAACTGTATTTTGTTGGATTTTCTATTGATGATGATTGGCATTTTGTATCTTCTTAGCCTTTTGTGATGTAGCTTTTTGTTTATTAGGAGCTTGAGAGGAAGAAGAATGTTGTTTTTGTTTGGAGTTTGATTGTGTTGTTGGTTTTTGATTATTCAAATCTATGTTTTGATTGTTGTTTTGAGATGGTCCAGCTTGATCTTGATATGTTCTATTTATGTATGTCATTGGATTTGCATTTAATTGGAGAGTAGATTCTATAGAGGTATCCATTGAATAATCTCCTTATGGAAGTAAATATTTTGTCTTTATTACATGATGAAGTTCATCTATATTGTCTTTCAAAAAATCAGTAAATTATTGGACAAATTTAAAGCTAACATTGCCTTGAGGATTTACAAAAGGTTGGTTAGGATCTTCTTCTTCTTCCCCTTCTCTGTTATCATCCTCACCTTGTTATATGAGTTTTTCATCTTCAATAATTACCCTATCATCAAGGTTTTCTTGATTTGGTTCATTAAATTCTATTTGTTTACCATTTATCAAGATTCTAGGCATTTTTCTTTCAGAAAGTTTTATCTTTTAGTGATATATATGCTTTAAATTGTTGGGTATATATGTTATATATATACCTATATGAATAATATATATTTTTTTGTTTTTTGTTTTTGTGTTTTTGAAAACAAGGTAGAAATAAATATTATAATATTCTAGATATTATATTTAATTTTCTTGAAATTTTTTATAAATATCGTTAATAGGCTCAAGTTCTTCAGGTGACATATAATGTTCTTCTTCAAATTGAAAGTTCACTTTTAAGAATTTGATAAAATGAGCTATAGTGATACTATCAATTTCAGATTCTTGAGCATAAAAATATATTTCATGACAATACTCATGAAAATGGACTGCCCTAGGAGTTTTGTGATATCTTCTTTTGTTTTCCAAGACTATTTCCTGATCCTCTGTGTGCTAGAAATCTATGTACTATTATAGCATTTTCAAGATAATATTCAAAAGTATAAACAGTTGAAGAAACACTTGCTCTCTTATTTGCTAACCACCTCTCACATGACCTTTGAATATCAAAGTAGTGAGAAGAGTTATCGGGCTCTAGGATTCTAGCTATGTCAAATATTTTAATTTGGCTGAGTCTTGATGTGTTGGATTTTATAATGTCTAGTATCTTCCAAAGTTCAGTCCACTATTGTTGATATGGAGTATTATAATTTTCAACTATTAGAGAAATTTATTGGGTAGATAATAATGCTCTAACATCTATGCTTGCAACTCTTCCTATGTTGAAATATAACATCTATGAAATGAATTTAAAATGTGGAAGTTTTTATTAATGATATTTTTGTTTTTTTTTGTTTTATATATTTATTATTATATTTTATTTTTATGAATCAGAAAGATGCCTATGTTATTCACGTCGGGTTCACCAAAGAATATAGCTCTAAAATTTTCTCTCCTTTCCTTCAGGCTAATGGATCCACACATCGAAGGGGAATGGGAAAATGGTAGGTCTACACCTCATAGGAGAGGCACTTGAGGTCGTGCCCTCTTTGGTGATTTTTCAATGAATTGGATAGGGTTCACTAGGAAACATTTGCTATGGCAGTTTTCATGCCTAGGTTGGGAGTTTGTTTGATGTGTTCTTTTTATTTTGCTCATAATCACCTAGTTTGGCCAAATGTAACTACTCTATACTTAAAGCAATTTTGATTTCAATGAATATAGTAGACAACGATTTACAAAAGGTAAATTGATGCAATGCTTAGTTATAAAGAAATTTAAAACTCTTACTAAACCTGAATGTTTGATGTATAGTCTTTTTGCTTGCTACAAACCAGATCAAATGTAGCAGGGTGATATCGGACATCTAATCTACGATAAGCTGATATGATCTGATATCATCTAATCCGAATTGATAAAAAACCTATAATTTCATAGATAGAGAACAAAACAAAAACTTGCAATACCATATGGATCTTGTTAAGCATGGATTAGGATAAATAAAATATTATTGTATGTTATATTTAAAGAAAATGATATGAATATGAAATATGATATGCAAATAACACAATTGAATGCAAATATTATGAACTCCAAGTATGATAGATGACAATTTCTATATTAAATGCAATGATAGATTAAAAATATGATGCTTGAAATGCAAATTTGAGATGAAAGAATGCAAACCAAAGTTTGAAGGTACTCCCAAGCAACCTGCAGACAAGATCGGATGTTGTTGAGCCGGATTAAATGCTTCTGAGAAAGATCGAATGCATGATCTTGGACGTACCCGTTGATGCACAACTACCATACTTTTAAACCTATAAATGCTTATGAAAAACAACAGGAAATAGAATGCAAAGAATGTGAAAGTGATTACTAATCGTCTAGGGAGTCAGAGAGAGCTAGGGGCCAGGAGGAAATTAGGGGAAGGATGCCTAATTAAATAAGCTAGGTAGGTTGAAGGGGTTGGGCCAAAAATAGTAAGAGTTACAACCTCTTCCAATATGGGTGAGATCAAGAAATACGATCTTGTAACCACCGCGTGGTTAGGCAGATAAAGACAAAAGTATTTGGAACAAATTTGTCTTTTTTACTGTTCTAGGCAGTTTCTATTTTTGGACGAGATCAAACATCTAATATTATGCAGTTCAGATACGATCCAGGATCAGACATATGATATCGGTCAAATAGAGATGATATCATAAAGAGATTAAAAACTAAATTAATGTAGGTGCAAAAATCGAGGCAAGAAGTTAGCAAGTTATTTTAATCAAATTTTGAATGTTTTTAACTTAGGGTAAAATAATGTGTCAATTTTAGGGTGTTACAGTTAGGCATAGTGAGTTTAGGAAAAGTGGCTCTAGGTTTAGGGCTCCTTCAAGTCCATAAGGATCCTCCTATAGTCTTTAAATAGTGCTTAGATGCACTTTTTTATATGAGCCTTGGTGCTCCATTGTATATAGCCTTTGGGAATTCATTGTACATGTGATATTTATATATATAGCCATGGATTTTACTTTTATGTGGATGCTTTTATTTGAATGAATGTGCATATGTGTTATGGAATGATAGTGCAATGGTAATGTGTATGAATGTAAATAAATTAATCCTCTAATCATAATTCGTAGTTTAGAATATACTTCACCATTTATAGCATTGTTGTTTAATAAAGGGCACCAAAATGGTGGTATGTGAAATGGAAGACTCAAATAATAATATGGATGTTGATATGGAAAATTGATATGGATGTTGACATGGAAAACTGATATGGATTTTGATATGTAAATTGATATGGATGTTGATATGGAAAACTGATATGGATGTTTGGATGAAAAACATATTGTTTTGTAGAGACTTAAACATACTAGTGATATAAAAAAAACTCACTAAATATTGTCTAATTTCTATAGGACCAAATATGTGTGCAATGACTTCATTTACCGAATCATGAGCATGGTAATGACTCCAAGAAATTGAGGACTAATGTGGGTACAAGTGAGTTCACTAACCAATATTGAGTAATTTGAGATGAAACTTGTCATGGAGAAGACCAACAAGCTATTTTTTCCTTATGTGTGGTCAAAGGTCTCTTCAAGAGATATGTGTTGCCATGCATAAGCGTACTCCACTGCTAGTCAGGTGTTTATAGCCCTAGTGGATATTAGTTCCATAGTCCAAGAATCTTATCTCTAAGCTTTGGGGATTCGGAATACCTAACTGTTTGACTGAAAATGTAGTTATATCCTTACAACTTGAGGATATGTGGTGTCTGATGTGTAAAATATTTAGAGCTTTGGGGAATCAGATTCTCAACCAAAGTGTGATAAAAATTTTATCCAATCCTTGCTACTCTATATTTTGTTTGGAAATGAATGTGATAGTGGAGAAGACCATGGTTTTTTATTTTTGGACTATGTGCATAATGGGACAAGCAAGGAATACCCTTTTCACTTTGAGGTTCAATCCAATCATGGTGTTATCACTATTTGATACAATATGTTTTTAATATGTGTGATTATATTTGATTCAAGAGGGTTAGAGTCAATTTACAGAAATCCATATTTTCTTTGTGAAAATGTGTCTTGGTCCTAAATAAAAATTGACATGTATTGGAGGTTTCTAGAAACACTAGGAGTGGATGAGTGACCAAAAACACCTAGGGATTATGGACATGTATTTTTGCAAATGGTAATTTGACTTATGAAATGGTGTAATGAGATGGATGATTATTTGAAGATGCCCCTGATTAAGGTAACATGATTTTATTGGACCAATTATTATTTGAACTGAATAAATGACCCCTAAAATATGTGAAGATAGTTGTGAATGCAATGTATGAAATGCAATTTGTGAAATAAAATTTGTGCAATGCAATGTGTGAAATGTAATATGTGAAATACAATGTGTTATTGTGTATTAGCCATGTATATATATATATATATATATATATATATCTTTATATATATATATATATATATATATATATATATATATATATATATATATATATATATATATATATATATATATCACATTAAGCATATAATGCTCTCAAGTGGATGATGTTAAGTGGTTCGGGCTCTTCGACTCCCTCTAGACTAGAAATACTATAAGTACCTTTACCCACTTTTTGAGTGACAATGTATGGACCTAACCAATTACCCATAAATTTATCACGAATGTGCGACAATGCATTGATATTTTTTTGATTATATTTAAGGACAATATCTCCTACTTGGAATTCACGTAGATGAACTTTAGCATTGTAAGCATGCTTTAGGCGGTCTTGATAAACTTGTAAATTCTCTAAAGCATTGAACCACCTTTCATCAAGAAGCGTGAGTTGGTAAAAATATTTTTTTCTAGTAGTATCATCATATATGAATTCCTACAATGAAATTCATAATGAGGAGATATTTATCTCAATAGGTATAATTGCTTCAGCTCCATAGAACAATAAAAATGGTGTTATACCAATAGGTGTGTGGATGCTTGTTCGATAAGCCCATAATGCCAAGGGGATTTGAGTATGCCAATATCGATGATTTTCTTTGACTAGTTTCTTGAGAATAGCAATTAAGGTCTTATTGGTAGCCTCAGCTTATCCATTTGCTTGTGGGTATTAAGGAGTCAAGAAACTATGTTGGATATTATATTTCTCGCAAAGTGCTCGAACATCCTTATTTTTGAGAGACTTACCTTTTTCAGAGATAATTTTCAAGTAAATACTAAAATTACAGATTATACGATGAAGTATAAACTCCATAATTCGAGGTCCTATTGTACTGGTTAGAGAAATTACCTCAAACCACATTGTGAAGTATTTAGTAGTTGTGATGATGAATGTATGTTGTCCTAAGGAAGGAGCTGAGATTTTTCCAATAAAATCAATATCCCATTGTAAAGGGCCAAAGGATTTGAATAGGTTGTAATGCTTGTGATGACACATGAGTTAAATTAACATGTTATTGACATTGTTGACAATGCTTGACGTAAGTGGAACGATCGTGTTCCATGGTGGTCCAATAGTAACCCATGTGTAGAATATACTTTGTAGTGGCCATTCCACTAAAATTACCACCACAAGTACCATCATGAGCTTCAGCTATGTATCTTTGTGCCTCTATAGGCTCAAGACAATGAAGGAAGATTCCATCATAACCACGTCTATACAACATGTCCTCCAAGAGAGTAAAATGAGCTATCTTTTGCATGAAAGTGTGTTTAGCAGTTTGTGACATGTATGATGGGAGTGTTACAAACTTGATGAGGGCTATTATTTGGTTGGACAAAGGCTCATATGGCTCTGAATGGATAAAACAAACAACCTTCTCATCCTTATATTTAGTATAGACAATTGCAGATTTAGAGATTGTTGTAACAATGAGTGACTGTACCTCTCCTACAGAGTTCTTTGGAATCAATTATACTAGAGAGGCCATCACATTTGCAAATATATTAATCGAATGTGGCAAACTATTGATTTCATAACAATTAAAATTAGTGAGCAATGTCATTGCTACTTCATGATAAAGCTTTATGGTAGGTTATTTGTATTGGTATTATCCATTTATTTTATGAACGACAAGTTGAGAATCACCAAATATCCTGATACACTTTATGCCCATAGCTATAGTTGCTTGAATACCTAAAATTAAGGCTTCAAATAGTAGATGAGATAGTTCTTTCTTAGGAAGCCATACATTCCATGGATATGCAAAAATCTCCTTCCATGTTCATTTGGTTAGACTTATCCAAAGCTTATGACAGAGTGGATTAGCACTTCCTTATCGAAGTTTTGAGGCAATTGGGTTTCTCTAAGAATTGGATGGATTGGATTATGGGATGTATCTCTTTAGTTTCCTACTTAGTTCTTATCAATGGTAGGCCTTCTTAGTCGTTCCCTGCTTCTAGAGGTATCAGGTAAGGTGACCCACTATCCCCTTATTCATCATTATTACTAAATGCTTGGGTAGGACTATAACCAAAAAGAGGGAAAACAAAACCCTTGAGGGAGTTACCATTACTCATGGAGCTAGACTTATCTCTCACCTTCAATTTGTGGATGACTCTACTCTTTTAGGTAAAGCTACAGTTAAGGAAGCTTCTAATATTAAGTAAATTATTAGTTGTTTTTCTAAGGCTACTGGGCAGTTGATCAATGAAGACAAATCAAAAGTTATTTTATTTCACTCCTCTGACAGAAAGGAATCCATGGTCTTGGATAAATTAAGATATAATAAGACCTTCCTTTCAATCAATTATTTAGGTATTCCCATCAATATTAAAAGGCAAAATAAATAAATATTGGAATTGGTTGTTGGACAAAGTCAAGAAGAAAATTGGAAAGTGGACCAACAGGTGGATTTCTTCTGGGGGTAGAATCACCTTGGTAAAATCAGTCCTTCAAGCTATTCCTATTTATGTATCTTTCGTGTTGAATATCCCAAAGGTTGTTCTTTGAGAACTAGATCAAATCAGTCATCGATTTCTTTGGAGTGGTACTAAGGAGAAAATAAAATGGGCCTTGGTGAAATAGGAAACATTATGTCTTCCTAAGAATGAAGGGGGGCTAGGATTCCGTTCTTCTATTAATAATAACAAATATTTAGCTGCTAAATTATATTGGAGGATTTTGCATAATCCCAATGCTCTTTGGGCCAATAATCTTCATGCTTAATATAATAAGAACAAAATTCTTGAAGACCTTGTTCGCTATCAACTTCCCACCAAATATTCTCCCATTTTAGCAGTTCTTAATACTAGTGAGGATTTGATAAAGAAAAAATTAATTTGGATCATTCATAATGGTCAATAGGAAATTTTTTGGATAGATTCTTGGGATGGTCACAAGCCTTTGATAACTCAGTTTCTCAATTGGAGGCCTTGGATGGAGGAGCTTCACCGAGCTAACTAGATAAAGGTGGCTAATTACTATCGGTACCATATTGGTAATTCAAAGGTTGGTAGATATTGGATCCCTATTGAGGACTGACCTATTCAAATCCCAAAAAGGTAAAGATAAGATATCCAAGCCATCCTTCATATGAGATCTCTCTCTTGGTCCCATGAAAAAGATTATTTTGGATGGAACAACACTACTAAGGGTGAGTATTCAGTTTCTCAAGGTTATTTGAACTTATACCATAATAATCCCAACCAATATTTTGACATAATTTCTGAGTTATGGGCTCAAAAGCTCTGGCCTATGGTGAGGTTCTTTACTTGGATTTTATTGCATTGTAGGGTGCTTACTAGTGAGCATCTTATGAAGCATGGTTTTCATGGCCCTTTTAGATGTGAAATATGTGAAGAGAATGTAGAAACTCTTAGCCATATTTTTATTGAGTGTACTTTAGCCTCTAAGCTATGGAGGAGAATGACCACTATACTTGGCTTACAGTGGTCCAATTTTTTTAGTTTTGAACAACTTTGGAGGGATTGGCCTAAACAAGAGGGTGTTGATCATTTTATTAGGTAGTTAGTTTAATGGGTTCTACCATTCTTTTTTGGAATATCTGTAATGAAATGAATAGCCATATTTTTAATTAAGATAAGAAGGATATTCACTATATTTGGAAAAATACCATAGCCAACTTATTTGAATCACTCCATCAACTCCTTAATCACCCCCAAAAATCCTTAATACTGAGTCCTAGGTGTTTTTGGTGAAATGGATACTTGCCTCCTTAGGTCGTACTCAAAAGTGGAATCCCTTCTGAGATGTTTTCCACAAATAAAAAAAATGTTTATACAACACGTCCTCCAAGAGAGTAAAATGAGCTATGTTTTTCTTGAAAGTGTGTTTAGCAGTCCGTGACATGTCTGATGAGAGTGTTCCAAACTTGATGAAGGCTATTATTTGGTTGGACCAAGGATAATATGGCTCTAAATTGATAAAGCAAACATCCTTCTCATCCTTAGATTCAGTACAAACAATTATAGATTTAGAGATTGTTGTAATAATGAGTGATTGTACCTCTCCTACAGAGTTCTTTGGAATCAATGATCCTAGAGAGGCCATTGCATTTGGAAATATATTAGTCGAATATGGTAAACTATTGATTTCATACCAATCAAAACTAGTGATAAATATCATTACTACTTCATGATAAGGCTTTATGGTAGGTTCTTTGTATTGGTATTCTCCATTTATTTGACGAATGACAAGCTAAAAATCACCAAATATCCTGATACGCTTAATGCACATAGCTATAGTTGCTTGAAGATCTAATATTAAGGCTTCATACTATACATTGTTGTTTGTGCATTGGAAGTCAAGTTTGAAAGATAAGGGAATAGGTACTCCCTATGGTGTATGAAAAATGATTCGAACACCTTGACCTTTTTCATACTTAGAACTATCAAAGAATAGTGTGATATCGACATCTTCCTCCGGAATGACATCTTCTTCTTGTTTAGTGACGGTGAATACCAAATTATTTGGGAGCTCAATAATCAAGGGTTGATCACTAGGAAGTGGAGCTTTCACAAGTTGATCGACTATGGCCTGAACTTTAATGGATTTTTGGCTAATCAAATTTTTTTAAAAGCATTATTCATTTTGTAGTCTAGGTGTTATTGTAAGTGTGATACATCATATAAATTAGAGGATTTTCACAACCTATGACATATGTGGTGTGACTAAGCATGTAATTTCTGAGTTTATTAGTGGAAAAAACCACTGCTAAGCATAATTTTTCCACGTAAGTATATTTGGTTTCATAGCTTACCAGTGTTCAACTAATATGCTGAAATATTCCACCATTATCCTACTGGTCCATCCTCATTGTCTCCTTAATGATACTCTATAAGGTCAGAAATGTTGAACACAGGTGATATGGTAATTCCACCTCATATGAATTTCTTGAATCATGTTTCTTTATGATCCTGCATGGTCCAAAGTTCTTCATTTTCAACTTGTTATATGTTCTAACATGAAATATTTCTTTTCTCAGGTGAACCTTAACTGCATCTCCAACCTGGAATTCCTTAAACCTTTGCTTCTATTCTGCCTTTACCTTGTACTAAGTATTCATATTATTAATATACTTCCTTACCTCTTCATGCAAGTTCTTTAGGTTCTCTACAAAATCCTCGACATTGACACTATTCCTTTCTTCTTTACCCATCTTCGTCAACTCAGAAGCATTCCTTGGGATGCTTTCATATAAAATATGGAATGGGGATTTACCAGTACTCCTATTGATAGAATTATTGTAAGTAAATTCTATCTATGGTAAAATCAAATCCCATCCCTTGGGCTTATATCCTACTAAGCATCTCAGTAGGTTTCCCAAACTCCTATTCACCACCTCTATTTGTCCATCAGTCTGCGGATGGTGTGTAGAACTGAACTTCAAATTTATCTTTAGCTTATTCCATAAGGTCCTCCAGAAATAACCAATAAATTTGGTATCTTTTTCCAAAACTATACTCTTTGGTAGACCATGTAGCCGTACCATATCTCTAAAAAACAACTTTGCAATATGAACTACATAATTAGTTTTTTGGAAGGGAAAGAAATGTGCCATCTTAGAATATCTTTCAACCACCACAAATATTGAGTCTTGTCTGTTTAGCTCCTCACTATCTGTAGGAGTCATTCTATGGTGTAACTTATTTGGTAAATTGGCTCTTGATATCAAATCCTTCTAGTGACTAATCTTCCTTACTAGTGGCAAACCTTCAGGTACATTATCTGATACAATATCTTGGAATTCTTCCAGTAGATCTAATACTTCTACTGGTATGTCTTCACATTTTTTTTCATTAACTCTTGGAATCAATGCATAGCACATATGGTCATGCTTCATACCATCCAAAAATTTTCTACCGTCAACTAAACAAATTATTACATTACTACATACATTTTCTTCCACCTCCTTCAAGGGCTTCAACTTGTGGTGAACTCCATCCTTTGTTAGGAAATAAGTGTTTGCATATCCATCATGTACTGCACATCGATCAAATTGCCATGACCTCCCAATAGTATGTGACAAGCATCCATAGGTATGATGTCACACAGTACCTCATCATGGTAATTCCCAATATTGAACTTCACTAAATATTGCTCATTGAACAAAGCTCTATGGTCCTTCTGCAACCATACAATATGATATGGATGCGGGTGTCTCCTTGTATCCAACTATAATTTGTTAACCATCCCTTCTAAAACTAGATTATAAGTGCTACCATTATCAATGATAACATTACAAAACTTTACCTTAACATTTGCACCTTGTGCAAAATAAACTCTTCCTCTAAACTAGATATTTCTCCTCATTTAGCAAGGTTCTCCTTATGACAAGAACTTATCCTCTTTCTACCTCTTCAGAATGCTCAAATTCAGCACCTTCATCTATAGAAGCAACTCATGAATTACCTTCAAGTCTATTATTTGTCCTTCCTTGATGTTGTGGACACTCATATTCTCATTGTCCTTCTTCTCCACATTGGAAATAGATTTCATGAAATCCTCCTCTTCCAGGTCCTCATCCAAACCTTCCTCTTCCTCTTTGGTCACCATTATTTTGCTCATGGAGGTCATAGGCATTATCCCCTTTCTAGTTCTAACTTTGGCTAACTTCTCCATTCTTTTTTTGTCTTCATTTCATCCTCCATATGGTCTTCCACTAGTCCTTCCACCATGACCTCTTTCTCTCTACTTGCTTTCAAATATTATATTCATCTTCTCTTCTACCTTTAGAGCAAACTGATAATCTTCTATGGTAGTCATTCTAACCAAACTTAGCTTCTCTTGAATATTTGGCTTCAATCCATTTATATGATGGGCTACCTTATCCTTGTTGGTCTCGAAATGACCTATTATAATCATGACCTTGTAGAAATATTCTATATACTCTTTGACAGAATTACCTACCTACCTCAAACCTTACATTTTATTTAACAAATCTAATTCGTAATAAACTAGAATGAATTATCTTTTTAAATTTTCCACCATTTGATCCCATATTGTTATTTGTTCTTTTTCTTTTATATTTCTATCTAGTTGTAATTACTTCCACCAGATATTAGTGTGACCCTTCAGCTTGGTCTTTGCAAATTTGACCCTCTCAAGATATTCCACTTCCTCATATTCAAAGTACTTCTCCATATCATTGATCCAATCGATCAACTCTTCTAGGTTAAGATTCTCTTAAAATGTAGAAACATCAAGCTTCAACCTTTTTCCAATCTTGGAGATGGTCGTAAATAATATGACTTGCTTAGGATATACTGCATCCTATTCTTCTTCGAACTAGGCTTCTTCTTCAACTTTATCTTCTCTTCTTGGCTCAAAACCACTATGTAGATCCTTTTTCAATGCTTGAACTTGTCTCTGTAGGGCTCTAAACTCCTCTTCTGGTACCACAATATTTCTCCCACCACCATGGTTTCTTCATGGAGGTATTATGATCACTTTTATTAGAACCCACAACCACAAATCTTGGGGTAAACTGCCTCATATTCGGTGATCTATTTACACACTTGAGAACTATCGCTCTGATACCACTTGATGAAGGGCTACTCCACACAATGCTCACACAATACTCAATATCATAGAAAATTTCAAAAGAAACCTAAAATATAATATTACTTTAATGAAATGAAAATGCGAATTCAAAAATTACAATGTTACAACCACAATGCCAATTTTATTACAAATAAAATCTACTGGAACTCTGCAAGTTAGAGCCACGATCTGTAATCTTGGACTGCTGCGGTAATCTCTATTTCCCTTTTTATAACTTCCATAGAATATTCTGGAAAGCGTAACTCCCTTTTTCCTATTGTTTATTTTCCCACCCAGGAAGATATTCATTTGAAATTTAAATTTTCATTTTCCCGCCCAGGAAGATATTCAATTGAAATTTTCATTTTCATTTTCCCACCTAGGAAGATATTCATTTGAAATTTGAATTTTTATGGCACAACTTACTAGAGCCATAACTTTTGACTCGATTGTCCGATTGGCTAGTATAATATATTGTTGGAAAGCTCGTGAAGATATCTACAACAATGAATCAAATTTTCATCCTTTTTCAAGGACTCTAAGGTCTTAAATTTTATTTTTAAACTTTATTGGTGAGATTTAGCAGGATAAAAACTTTAATATATTTCAAACTCCTTAGGATATTGGGGTGATTCTTTCGCCACCATATACAATTTTCAATTTTACTCCTTGGGGTAAATTTTCAAGTCCATATGTGTTTGTTTAGACTGACTTACTAAAAATAGCAGGTGATAATTTTTCACCTTTTTGGACTTCTGACTGACTTACACCTCTCAAGTGTCATCATGGACTCCAAAAAAACTAAAAAACCCTACACCCAAAAGAGAAACTACAATTATTTTTGGGTGATGCAAGATTGTCCTTACACCACTAGATGCTCATACATCATAACACCACATTAGGCTACCAAATCATCCCTCTTCCTCTATATCTGGAATTTTTAGGAATAGTGTGTCTAGGCATAGTCGATCTAGGTCTAGGTCTCCTTTGAGGTCACAGGGATCCTCCTATAGGCTTTAGCTAGTGCTTAGATGCACTTTTTGTATATGAGCCTTGCTGCTCCATTGTATATAGCCTTTGAGTATTCATTGTACATGTGATATTTATATATGTATAACCATGGCTTTTAATTTTGTGTGGATGCTTTTGTTTGAATTCATGTGTATATGTGTGATGGAATGATAGTGCAATGGTAATGTGTATGAATGCAAATAAATTAATGTTCTAATGATCATTCATAGGTTAGAATATACTTCACCATTTATAGCATTGCTATTTAATCAAGGGAACCAAAATGGTGGCATGTGAAATGGAAGAATCATATAATAATATGGATGTTGATATGGAAAAATGACATGGATGTTGACATGGAAAACTGATATGGATGTTGATATGGAAATTGATATGAAAATTGATATGGATGTTGATATGGAAATTTATATGGAAATTGATATGCATGTTGATATGGAAAAATTATATGGATGTTTGCATGAAAAATTGATTATTTTGTAGAGACTCAGACATACTAGTCATATCAAGAAAACTTACTAAATATTGTCTAATTTCTCTAGGAATAAATGTGTGTGTAGTGAATTCATTTACCGAATCATGAGCATGGTAATGACTCCAGGCAATCAAGAACCAATGTGTGTGCAAGTGAGTTCATTAACCAATATTGAGTAATTTGAGATGAAACTTGTCATGGAGAATACCAACAAGATAGTTTTTCCTTATGTGCAGTCAGAGGTCTCTTCAAGAGAGACGTGTTTCCATGCATAAGCGTACACCACTGCTAGTTAGGTGTCTATAGCCCTAGTGGATATTAGTTCCATAGTCCAAGAATATTATCTCTAAGATTTGGGGATTAGGACTACCTAACTATCTGACTGGAAATGTAGTTCTATCCTTTCAACTTGAGGATCGGTGGTGTGTGATGTGTAAAATATTTAGAGTTTTTGGGAATTGGATTCTCAACCAAAGTGTGATGAGAATTTTGTCCTATCCTTAATACTCTATATTTTTTTTGGAAATGAATGTGATAGTGGTGAAGACTATGGTTTTTTTAATTTTTGGACTATGTGCATAATGGGACAAGAAAGGAATACCATTTTCACTTCGAAGTTCAATCCAATCATGGTGTTATCTCTCTTTGACATAGTATGGTTTTAAGATGTGTGATTATATTTGATTCAAGAGTGTTAGAGTCAATTTATAGAACTCTAGATTTTCTTAGTGAAAATGTGTCTTGGTCCTAAAGAAAACTTGACATGTATTGGAGGTTGCTAGAAACACTAGGAGCGGGTGAGTGACCAAAAACACCTAGGGATTATGGACATGTGGTTTTGCAAATGGTAATTTGACTTATGAAATGGTGTAATGATATGGATGATTATTTGAAGGTGCCCCTAATTAAGGTAACATGGATTTATTGGACCAATTATTATCTAAACTGAATAAATGACCCCTAACATGTGTGAAGATGGTTGTGAATACAATGTATGAAATACAATTTGTGAAATGAAATTTGTACAATGCAATGTGTGAAATGTAATGTGTGAAATGCAATGTGGTAAAATGCAAAGTGTAAAATGTAATGTGTGAAATAAAATGTGGTATAATGTAATGTGTGAAATGCAATGTGTTATTGTGTATTAGCCATGTATATATACATACACACACACACACACACACACACACACACATATATATATATATATATATATATATATATCATATTAAGCATAAAATGATCTCAAGTAGATGATGTTAAGTGGTTCGGGATCTTTGAATCCCTCTAGACTAGAAATACTATAAGTACCTTTACCCACTTTTTGAGTGACAATGTATGGACCTAACCAATTAGCCACAAATTTATCATGAAGGTGTGACAATGCATTGGTATTTTTTTGATTCTATTTAAGGACACGATCTCCTATTTAGAATTCGTGTAGATGAACTTTAGCATTGTAAGTACGCTTTAGGAGGTACTAATAAACACGTAAATTCTCTAAAGCATTGAACCACCTTTCATCATGAAGTGTGAGTTGGTCAAAATATGTTTGTCTAGTAGTATCATCATCTACGAATTCCTACAATGAAATTCACAGTGAGGATATCTTGAGATCAAGAGGCATAATTGCTTCAGCTCCATAGACCAATGAAAATGGTGTTGCCCTAATAGGTGTGTGGATGCTTTTTCTATAAGACCATAATGCCAAGGGAATTTGATTATACCAATCTCGATGATTTTCTTTGACTAGTTTCTTGAGAATAACAATTAAGGTCTTGTTGGTAGCCTCAACTTGTCCATTTTCTTGTGGGTATTAAGGAGTCAATAAACTATGTTGGATATTATATTTCTCACAAAGTGCTCAAAAATCCTTATTTTTGAAATACATACCATTGTCAGAGCTAATTTTCAATGGAATACCAAAACGACAGATGATATGATGAAGTATAAACTCCACAATTTAAGGTCCTATCATACTAGTTAGAGGAATTGCCTCAATCCACTTTGTGAAGTATTTAGTGGTTGTGATGATGAATGTATGTTCTCCCAAGAAAGGAGGTGAGATTTATCCAATAAAATCAAGATCCCATTGTGAAAAGGGCCAAAGGCTTTGAATAGATTGTAATGCTTGTGATGGCACATGAGTTAAATTAGCATGTTATTGACATTGTTGATGATGTTTGACGTAAGTGCAACAATCTTGTTCCATGGTGGTACAATAGTAACCCATGCATATAATATGCTTTTTAATGGCTATTCCACTAAAATGACCACCATAAGTACCATCATGAGCTTTAGCTATGGCTCTTTGTGCCTATACAGGCTCAAGATATTGAAGAAGGATTCCATTATAACCACATCTATACAAAACATCCTCCAAGAGAGTAAAATGAGCTACCTTTTGCTTGAAAGTGAGTTTAACAGTCCTTGAAATGTTTGATTGGAGTGTTCCAAACTTGATGAAGGCTATTATTTGGTTGAACCAAGGCTCATATGGCTCTCAATGGATAAAGAAAACATCCTTCTCATACTTAGATTCAATACGAACAATTGTAGATCTAGATATTTTTGTAAAAATGAGTGACTATACCTCTCCTATGAAGTTATTTTGAATCAATAATCCTAGAGAGGCCATCACATTTGTAAATATATTAGTTGAATATGGTAAACTATCAATTTTATACCAATCAAACTTAGCGAGCAATGTCATTGCTACTTCATGATAAAGCTTTATGGTAGGTTATTTGTATTGGTATTCTCAATTCATTTGATGAACAACAAGTTGAGAATCACCAAATATCATGATATGCTTTATACCCATAGCTATGTTGCTTGAAGACCTAAGATTAAGGTTTCATACTCTATATTTTTATTTGTGCATTGGAAGTCAAATTTGTAAGATAAGGGAATAGGTACTCCCTATGGTGTATGAAAAATGATTCCAACACCTTGACCTTTTTCACACTTAGAACCATCAAATAATAGTGTGATATCAACATATTCCTCCAAAATGATGTCTTCTTCTTGTTCAGTTACGGTGAATACCAAATCATATAGGAGCTCAATAATCAATGGTTGATCACTAGGAAGTGGAGCTTCCACAAGTTGATTGGCTATGACTTGACCTTTAATGGATTTTTGGCTAATCAAATTCAGTAAGAAGCATTATCCATTTTATAGCGCGGGTGTTATTGTAGGTGTGATACATCATATAATGTAGAGGATTTTCATGAGCTATGACATATATCGTGTGACTAAGCATCTAAAATCTGAGTTTCTTACTGGTAAAAACCACTGTAAGCACAATTTTTTCATGTAAGCATATCTGGTTTCATAGCTTACCAGTGTTAGACTAATATGTTGAAATATTCCACCATTCTCCTACTGGTCCATCCTCATTGTCTCCTTCATGATACTCTATCAGGTCAGAAATATTGAACAAATGTGATATGTCAATTCCACTTTGTAATTCCACCTCATATGCATTTCCTGAATCATATTTCTTTATGATCCTGCATGGTACAAAGTTTTTCATTTTCAACTTGTTATATGTTCTAACAGGAAATCTTTCTTTTCTTAGGTGAACCATAACTCATCTCCAACCTGGAATTCCTTAAACCTTCGCTTCTAGTATGCATTTGCCTTGTACAGAGTATTCATATTATTAATATTTTTTCTTACTTCTTCATGCAATTTCTTTAGGTGCTCTCCAAAGTCCTCGGCATCGACACTATTCCTTTCTCCTTTTTCCATATTCCTCAACTCAAAAGCATTCCCTGGGCTTCTCCCATATACAATGTGGAATGGGGATTTACCAGTACTCCTATTGATATAATTTTTGTAAGAAAATTCCACCTATGGTAAAATAAAATCCCATCCCTTGGGCTTATCTCCTACTAAGCATCTCAACAGGTTGCCCAAACTCCTATTCACCACCTTTGTTTATCCATCAATATACGAATGGTGTGTAGAACTAAACTTCAAATCTATCTTCAACTTATTCTATAAGGTCCTCCAAAAATAACCAATAAATTTGGTATCTCTATCTGAAACTATACTCTTCGATAGACCATGTAGTTGTACCGCCTATCTCAAAAACAACTCTGCAATGTGAACTACATTATTATTTTTCTGGTAGGGAATAAAATTTGCCATATTAATAAACATGTCAACCACCACAAATATTGAGTCTTGTATGTTCAACTCATCATTATCTACAAGATTCATTCTATAGGTTGCCTTATTTGGTAAACTAGCTCTTGGTATCAAATCCATCTAATGAATAATATTCCTTACTGGTGGTAAACCTTCAGGTACATTATGTGATACAATATCTTGGAATTCTACCAGTATATCTGAGACTTCTACTAGTATATCTTCATATTTTTCATTAACTCTTGGAATCAATGCAAAGCACATATACTCGTGCTTCATACCATTCAAAAATTTTCTACCATCAACTAAACAAATTCTCGCACTACTACATACCTTTTCTTCCACCGCTTCAAGGGATTCATCTTGTGGTGAACTCCATCCTTTTTTAGGGAATAAGTGTTGGCATATCCATTATGTATTGCACATCGATCAAATTGCCATGACCTCCCCAATAGCATGTCACAAGCATCCATAGGCATGATGCCACACAATACCTTATCATGGTAATTCCCAATATTGAACTTAACTAAATATTTCTCATTGAAAAAATATCTATGGTCCTTCTGCAACCATGCAATCCAATATGGATGCGGGTGTCTCATTCTCTCCAACTATAATTTGTTAACCATCCCCTATGAAACTAGATTATAAGTGCTACCATTATCAATGATAAAATTACAAACTTTGCCTTCACATTTGCATCTTGTGCAAAATAAACTCTTCCTCTAAATTGGATCTTTCTCCTCATTTAGAAAGGTTCTCCTTGTTACAAGAACTTCTCCTCTTTCTACCTCTTCAGAATGCTCAAATTCAACACCTTCATCTACATAAGCAACTCATGCATTACCTTCAAGTCTCTTATTTATCCTTCCTTGATTTTATGGACACTCATATGCTCAATGTCCTTCTTCTCCACATTGGAAATAGGTTCCACAAAATCCTCCTCTTCTAGGTCCTCATCCAAACCTTCCTCTTCCTCTTTGGTCACCATTATTTTTATCATGAGGGCAGTAGGAATTATCCCCTTTCTAGTTTTGACTATTGCTAACTTCTCCATTCTTCTTTTGGTTTTCATTTCATCCTCCATATGGGCTTCTACTAGTCCTTCCATCATGATCTCTTTCTCTCTACTTGCTTTATTCTATTAAGTTTCTCTTCTACCTCCAGTGCAAACTGATAAGCATCTTCTATGGTAGTCATTTTGACCAAACTTAGCTCCTTTTGAATACTTTGCTTCAATCCATCATATAACAGGCTACCTTCTCCTTGTTGGTCTCAGAATGACCTGTTCTGATCATGACCTTGTAGAACACTTTTGTAGACTCTTTGATAGACTTACCTGCCTGCTTCAAACCTTACATTTTCTTCAGTAAATCTAATTCGTAATAAAATAGAATGAGCTGTATCTTTAACTTTTCCACCATTCAATTCCTTATTTTTCTCTTATATTTCTATCTAGTTATAATTCCTTCCACAAGATATTAGCGTGACCCTTTAGCTTGGTCTTTGCAAATTTGACCCTCTCAAGATCTTCCACTTTATCATACTCAAAGTACTTCTCCATATCATTGATCCAATCGATAAAATATTCTGGGTTAAGATTACCTAAAAATGTAGAAACATCAAGCTTCAACCTTTTTCCAATCTTGGATATGGTCATAAATAATATGACTTGCTTAGGAAATACTGCATTTTGTTCTTTGAACTGGGCTTCTTCTTCAGCTTCATAGTCACTTTCATCTTCTCTTCTTAGCTCAAACCCACTACGAAATTCCTCTTGCAGTGCTTTAACTTATCTAAGTAGGAATCTAAAATCCTCTTTTGGTACCACAATATTTATTCCACCACCATGGTTTCTTCATGGAGGAATTTTGATCACTTTTCTCATAAACCACAACCACAATTCCTAGGGTAAACTACCTCACATTTGGAAATCTGTTTACATACTCAATAACTACCACTCTGATACCACTTGGTGAAGGGCTACTCCACCCAATACTCACACAATACTCAATATCACATAAAATTAAAAACAAACCTAACATCTAATATTACATTAATGAAATGAAAATACAGAATAAAAAATTACAATGTTACGACCACAAGGCCAATTTTATTACAAAGCAAATCCACTATAAATATATAAGTTAGAGCCACAATCTATAATCTGGGAATGCTTTGATAATTTCTACTCCCCCTTTTATAACTTCCATAGAATATTCTAGAAAGTGTGACTCCTCTTTTCCTACTATTCATTTTCTTGCACATGAAAATATTCATTTCGTCAAATTTTCATCCTTTTCAGGGCCTTTAAGGTCATCAGATTTTATTTTTAAACTTTATTGGTGAGATTTATTGGGATGAAAACTTTAATATCTCTCAACCACTTAGTATATTGGGGTGATTCTTTCACCATCAGATACAATTTTCAATTCCACTCCTTGGGGTAAATTTTCAAGTCTATACGTACATGTTTAGGTTGACTTACTAAAAATAGTAGGTGATCATTTTTAATATTTTTGGACTTCTGACTGAATTACACCTCTCAAGTGTCATCATGGACTCCAAAAAAACTAAAGAAACCTAAACACTAAAGAGAAAATACATTTTTTTTGGTGATGCAATATTGTCCATACACCACTGGATGTGCCTGCATTACAACACCACATCGGGCTGCCAGATCGTCCCTCTTCCTCCATACCTGGGACTATTAGGCATAGTGGCTATAGGTCTAGGGATCCTTTGAGGTCACTGGGATCATCCTATAGGCTTTAGCTAGTGCTTAGATGCACTTTTTGTATATGAGACTTGGTGCTCCATTGTATATAGCCTTTGGGCATTCATTGTACATGCGATATATATATATATATATATATATATATATATATATATATAGCCATGGATTTTAATTTTGTTTTATGATTTTGTGTGGATGCTTTTTTTGAATGCATGTGTATATGTGTGATGGAATGCTAGTGTATTGGTAATGTGTATGAATGCAAATAAATTAATACTTTAATGATCATTCATAGTTTAGAATATACTTTGTCATTTATAGCATTGTTGATTAATCAGGGGCACCAAAATGGTGGCATGTGAAATGGAAGACTCATATAATAATATGGATGTTTATATTGAAAACTGATATGGATGTTGACATGGAAAACTGATATGGATATTGATATGGAAACTGATATGGATGTTGATATGGGAAACTGATATGGATATTTGCATGAAAAATTGATTATTTTGTAGAGACTTAGACATACTAGCGATATCAAACAAACTCACTAAATATTGTCTAATTTCTTTAGGACCAAATTTGTGTGCAGTGAACTCATTTACCAAATCATGTGTATGGTAATGACTCCTAGAAATCGAGAACCAATGTGTGTGCAAGTAAGTTCATTAACCAATATTGAGTAATTTGAGATGAAACTTGTCATGGAGAAGACCAAAAAGCTAGTTTATCCTTATGTGCAGTTAGAGGTCTTTCAAGAGATACATGTTACCATGCATAAGCGTACTCCACTATTAGTCATGTGCTTATAGCCCCAGTGGAGATTAGTTCCATAGTCTAATAATCTAATATCTTAGCTTTGGGGATTCATACTACCTAACTATCTGACTGGAAATGTAGTTCTATCCTTACAACTTGAGGATACTTGATGTGTGATGTGTAAAATATTTAGAGCTTTGGGGAATTGGATTCTCAACCGAAGTGTGATGAAAATTTTATCCTATCCTTACTACTCTACATTTTGTTTGGAAATTATTGTGATAGTGGTGAAGACCATGGTTTTTTTATTTTTGGACTATGTGCATAATGGGACAAGCAAGAAATACCCTTTTCGCTTTGAGGTTCAATCCAATCATGGTGTTATCCCTCTTTGACACAAGATGTTTTTAAGATGTATGATTATATTTGATTCAAGAGTGTTAGAGTAAATTTCCAAAACTCTAGATTTTATTAGTAAAAATGAGTCTTGGTCCTAAAGAAAACTCGACATGTATTGGAGGTTGCTAGAAACACTAGAAATGGCTAAGTGACCAAAAACACCTAGGAATTATGGACATGTGGTTTTGCAAATGGTAATTTGACTTATGAAATGGTGTAATGAGATGGATGATTATTTGAAGGTACCCCTAATTAAGGAAAATTGTCTTTATTGGACCAATTATTATCTGAACTAAATATATGACCCCTAAAATGTGTAAATATGGTTGTGAATGCAATGTATGAAATGTAATTTGTGAAATGAAATTTATGCAATGCAATGTGTGAAATGTAATGTGTGAAATGCAATGTGGTAAAATGCAAAGTGTAAAATGTAGTGTGCAAAATAAAATGTGGTATAATGTATTGTGTGAAATGCAATGTGTTATTGTGTATTATCCATGTATATATACACACACACACACACACATATATATACATCACATTAAGAATAGAATGATTTCAAGTGGATGATATTAAGTGGTTCAAGCTCTTCGACTCCCTCTATATTGGAAATACTATAAGTACCTTTACCCACTTTTTGAGTGATAATGTATGGACCTAACAAATTAGCCATAAATTTATCTTGAAGGTGTGACAATGCATTGGTATTTTGTTTATTCTCTTTAAGGATAAGATCCCCTACTTGGAATTCACATAGATGAAGTTTAGCATTGTAAGCACGCTTTAGGCAGTCTTGATAAACTTGTAAATGCTCTAAATTATTGAAACAAATTTCATCAAGAAATGTGAGTTGGTCAAAATATGTTTGTCTAGTAGTATCGTCATCTATGAATTCCTACAATGAAATTCACAATGAGGAGAACTTGAGCTCAAGAGGTATAATTGTTTTAGCTCCATAGACCAATGAAAATGGTATTTCCTCAGTATATGTGTAGATGTTTGTTCGATAAGCCCATAATTCCAAGGGGATTTGAGTATGCCAATGTCGATGATTTTCTTTGACTAGTTTCTTGAGAATAACAATTAAGGTCTTGTTGGTAGCCTCAACTTATCCATTTACTTATGGGTAGTAAGGAGTTTTTGGTCAAATATCTGAAAAAAATACAAACACTTTGTGCACCCTAGACATGACCAATATTGAAAGGCTAGAGGAAAGAAATTTCCTCTATGCCAATCTCTAGAGAAGGCTAGCTCCCTTACTAATCCTACACCGGTTTAAGACTAGATTTGTAGGAAAGAAATTGGAAATAATGAAATGAAATGGGAACTATAGCCACTGGCCAAATATGTAGGATTTGAGATAGATTAGCAGAAAGAATCCCATATGAGTATTATAGTAGCATAAAATAGAAAAGGAAGCAAAAGAATCTACTTATAGTTCCTCGGAGACAACTTCTAAAATTTTATTTCAGTTCTCACACTTACTCCAGCAATACCCAAATCCAGATACAGAATTTGAACTTAATAGTAAATAGTAAACATGAATATAAAATAGAAATGCTTGAATAGAAAGAAATCACACAAAGAGACTACTTGCAAAATCAGAAGCCACAACTTCTTCTATTTACACAAAGAACTTGAATATTTTTTTTGTAGAATATCTATCCTCCTTTTATAATAAAAATGAGTAGTATTTATAGAGAAATATTGCCTCTATCATTTAATACACATATAACAAAAATTTTATAGATCAGGAACCATGGTGAAGAAATTCCTCCTTGAAAATTTTGAAAATCCATCATTTTGAAACAACGATCCAGCTTTTAAGCAAAGACCATCAAGAAAACATCACATTCAGGTGTTAGTGCATGAAAAACTACAAAGCTGGTTGTTGACTTAAAATATTCATCACTCCTTGGAAATTTATCCCTGTACAGGATGTCTTGGAACTCATGAAAATCACCCTGTGATTTTAATGTTGCAGCTCCTTTAGCTCGAATTTGACAATTCCGGTCACCTTTTCACCCCAATCATTAAATATTCCTCATTCATTTGACCCGAGCACCTTCAAAAGTCTCCACTAATGTTTAAAAAAAATTATCCAAAACATGGCAATGGGTGAAAATGTTTTCTTTAATATTCATCATTTACTCCTTATCCTCACTCTTTGGTGGAGGGGGTACCCCTTGTGACTCTTTTGTTATTACATTCAACATACAACCTCTAACTCATTTGAACTAAAATTTGGTGCATTGTATTCATTTCCCTGTCACAACAATAATTAATTTTGAAGAAATATGGGTGAAAATGACCCCTTATAATGCCTTACACCATCTTTGTGTTGTTTCGCCTCTGAGAGGGATGATTGAAATTTTTTATTTTTTTAGAGCCAAAGCGCCTTTCATAAGATGTCTTAATTTTATTAAAATATGTGTTTGCCCCTAGACTTGGTGAAAGACACGGTCACCCTCTATCTTGGACAAACACCATTTTGAATTTTCAACACCCCAAAATAAACTTTGGATACATCCGTCGGGCCATTCTTCTTGGCGCTTCGCCCCAAGGATGGATGAATAGGACTTTAACCCATCACCTAGAGTGACAACACTTCCATATTTAGTTGTCTTAATGCACACCAAAGTGGGACCCATACATTATATATTATATATACATTTTCCTAAAGGAGGGGCAACATGGAGTTTTACCCCTCTCCTGAGGTGAATGTCTTTTTGACTATTAAAAAGACTACCTTGGCACATTTTATTTAAAATATGTTTGATCCAAAGTGGAGCAAACACTACTTTCACCCCATATTTGGGGTGAATGCAATTATTTGCATTTTTTTTGCACTTTGACTTCGGGACCACTCGACTTCGCCCCTAAGAGGGGCAAAAGGGACTTTCATCCCTCACTTGTGGTGAAAGAGATTTAACCCAACTTAGCATATTTTCTTCCTTCTTATAAACCTCATTCACCCCAAAGTGGAGCGAATATGCCTATAGCTCCATTTTTAATATGAATGTACTTATGTTCTTTCCACTACTTAACAATACGATTTCTAAAGGCAGTAAAGATTCTTCATTCTTCATTTGAGTAAAAAGGCTATTATATTTTATTTTTATTTTTTTTAGAGTGAAAAACCCCTTGCGGAGCCGCCTTGGTCTGAGAGACCATGAACAGGGGGTTCTAAACCATCAAAGTCACCCGAGGGTCGCACCTAACCCTGCCCGCACCAACATTATCAATTGGATTTTGGATACCCAATTCAACTTTTTGGTAGGGTGGAGATTTGAACCTGGGACCTCCCTTGGAGGATTGCCCTCTCCTCTCCAACACACCTATTTGTTGCAGATATATTTGGGTAATTTTAACTGATCTCATAAATCAATTTTCCCAACCATTTTCCCTTATAACAACCATTATTTTCAAGAAAGAAATGCATGAAAAACAAAGGATGTTAACACACAAAAAATAACTACAACACATTAAACCAGCCAAAATACTGAAACTATAGTATTAATATATTTTTTCGCTTTTACAATCAATAAAATTTCATCAAAAATCCCAATGTTGCATAGTGTAAAATTTCTAATATTTTTGGTGGCTCTCGGGGTACCCATCTCGCATAGATGCAAGTGATCCTAGACCTTTATCCATTGGGCTCCTTATTGGATCTTCTTACCAGCAGCTTTGGTTGATGCTTCTGGTTTGGATGCTTCTTTTTGTGCCTACTCAACTACTGCTTTTTCAACCACCTCTACCTCTACAACTATCCTTAGCACCTTTGCTTGCTCTGCTGTTGTTGTTGCTTGCTCTGCTACTACTTGTTCTACATCGGCTTGCTCTTCCTGCTCCTTAAAATTTTTTTAGGTGACCTCATAAACTATAACTACATATACCCAAGCATGCATAGTGAACATGGAGGGAACACTAAGTGATTCATAGATATACCACAAGTTTTCAAAATCCTCTAGGCTAAGGCATTTAGCTCGTTGTGCCAACTCAAACAAGGATAGCTCCATGTGGGTGAACTTCTTCTTGAGTGGTGGAATCTGCTCCTTTGTGATCAACTCCTCCTATTTGTTAATTTTAGATGTATCATCCATAAAGTTCTTCCAGGCTACTTCCAACTATTCTTTCTATAGAGGCTTACCCCATTCATTGGTGAAATCTAGAAATCCCATATCAGCGAGAGCATCAAAATGAAACATTGAAACAGTATGATCCTGCTCCATCATATTGAGAAGATTTCTACCTTATCTTACCAGATCAAACCAATGAAAGTAGCTACATAACATAAATTTAGTGGTTGACCAGGATTGGTCCATGTCACTCATGGGATGAATGCACATATTGGACTAAGCTCAAGCTTGGATTTTCACAGGCATCTCTAGGTGAGGCTCCAACATCTCCTTAATACTATCTACAATATGCTGGATCAACTGAATCTAAATCTGAGCCTCATATAGATACTATATAACCTGTATTGCTCTGGCTACCAATTTTTCATAGCTTTGGGCCAAACAAAGGTGGGCCTCCTTCATTGTCTTATGGGAAAAACCTGCAGCTTGTGTGGCCTTCTTCGCTGGATTATTTTTGTATGGATTCAAGATGCGCCTTTAGTGCTTGCACTTGCTAGTCCATTTCATAATTTTAATTTTGATATGCCCCTACCTTCTGGTGTAAGTGTTCAATTTCTATCACCATCCTTTCGCACCGGGCTTTGCTTGTTGCCAAGATATCCTTAAGTTCAGTAATTTTTGTTTTGGTGTCATAATATATTTGCTTATAATACTCACCATGTAGATAAACCAAACTCATATCAACCTGTATATTCCCCATTTTTTTAGTGGGGTCAATCCTGGTTAGGTCCTCTGTCACGATCTCATAAGCATAATTTCTTAGTGTAATTTCTCCTCATGGCTTCTAGACTAGGGGAATGATCTTGGTTATGTGAGCCTCCATAGCAACTGGATCAAAAGCAATTTTTTTGAGAGGTTTGGCTAGAACAAGTGCCTCCTTCCTTATATGTCTCTTCAACCACTATGAAAAATTGAGGTGTGCTCAATTAATCTTCTCTACATCAGGCTGCTTGGGTATCACCTTGACTTCGGTTAGTACTTACAACTCCAAAAATGGTGTGAAAGGAATTAGAATCTATGAATGGTCTAGCTCAAATGAATAAGGGGAGATAGCAATGAGAGGGGGGACCAAAATAATGAAATGGATGGAAGAACATGGTTTGGCTATAGTTATGCTTACTCTTGGAGGGGCTTGCGTACTTACAATGACAGTGGAAGTGGTGGCAGCAATGGAAGGGGAAGGACACAAAAATAGATTCGGTTCTAATGCAAATGAACTAAAAGAAAGGGAGGTTGAAGAGAGGGGAAAAGAAGAAGTTTTGACATACAGGTTAGAGGAAGGGAGAAAATTAGACATGGAATGCATACCAAAGGGGATCTACTGACGTAGAAACATATGGAACTAAACTAGCATCCACTACAGGATCTGAAGTAGAAGAAGAGGTAAAGAAAAACATACCTTCAGGTGCAGACACTGTGTGACTTGGTGATGGAGGTGAATTCATAATAAATTCTTCTTGTTGCTCCTCTGCTTCCACTTCTAGGTTAACAACCTCCACCTACTGGTCCATCGACTATTCATGCATTAATGAAAACATTTTGGAAACACTATCTGGAATAACTGGCTCCAATAGAGGTAAATTAATAGTTGCTACAACAACTACAATTGTAGAAACTACAACAGTAGATACTAAAATAGTGGATGAAGAAGTACCATCAGTTCTTGGCCTCTTTTCAACTTTCAATAATGGAAGCACATCTCTAACAGTTTGATTTTCCAACAAAGATACCTCATCCACATTCTACTTCACCCACTGGGATCTTCACTAAAACACATATTGTTGCTCTTCTTCCTTAGGTGTCTCTTCCTCAAATATTGGATTCTCTTCTCTCACCACGCTTTTTCCATTGTAAGACTTTTGATAACTTTAAGGCATGACTTTGGAAAAATTGATGGGATGATATATATTAAAAAAATCATCATATACCTCTAAAAATACACCATCAATATTCAACCCCATATGGTGATGCAATTTTTCCTCTATGGACCTGCATTATCCACCAATTCATAATTTTCTCTTTGGTCCACATGGGCAAATGTTATTTCATTTGGCCAAATAGCCCTGATGGAGGAATATGATCTCTATTCACTTTGAGGTTATATTTGGCCTCCTTCTCATAAAAATTATGCCACAGAGGAAGTGACATCATATCTTCAACATGCCACTCTAAATCATGCCTATCAAAATTGTTATGATTTACCTAAATATTAGACTGTGAACAATAATGAAAAGTCTTGGCCTTGATTATTTCTAAAAAATTTCCCAATGGATCATATCTCCACCATTGCAATAGCTCTATCAGGCCCAGGTCTTATAGTATCGAACTTGAATGATATGGTATAAGTAGCCTGTTTTGCTTGACCTAGTTCATATCTATGCTATCGAACTTGAATGATATGGTATAAGTCGTTCTTTTACCATGCCCTGCTCCATACACATCATTTGTGTAATCAATCTGGCGCACCACCTCCATGGTGAAAAAATGCTTGGTGGTGAAGTATGGGAGCAGGAATGGCTTACCTGTGAAGCCATAAATTCTTACAACCACACCTTGAGTCGGCAAAAATATGTCACTTTTATTGTTGTGACAACCACCTCCTTCATCTACCATGGTATTCTCTCACTCTTACCATAAATTAATTCAATTATGGGTCCCAAAAATAGGCTATTAAAACTATAATATGACTCCCTCGACAGAGCGAGAGTTCACATATAAACAGGAAATAATTCATCCTTTTCATCAACTTGTTTTACTGCATTGAATGAAAATGTTGATGTAAGTGAAAGAAAAAATACCAAACAAGAAAGGAGGTATGTTTGAATGAAGTATCCTCTCTTGTATGCAGTTTCTCCAACTAGATGTGCACCTTCGGCTAAATCAAAATAAATTGGTTTCATTCCCACCCTCATCATTTTTGGAGTGTAGAACTTCACCTAGGATATACACTACACAAGTACAACCTACCACTTGTAGACTGTAGAATATGCAAAAAGACCAACCACCCATGCAAAAATTGAAATAGGTCAGGGCTCTTCAATTTGATCAATGATTTTTTCAGATTTGGTAGCTTCCCTAGCTACGGTTCTTTAATTAGCTATATCTCCATGAACTAGTGCATTGTTACGGTAGAAACATTTCTTTCCTCTTGCTTGTTGATGTGAAACTTTTTGAAAATAATATCTGATGGTGGTTTTAACCTACAATCAAATGCTTCCCTCACTTCATCTACGAAGATAGAGAAAAACACCTCATCTACATTTTGAGCAACCCTGGTGATTGGATTATAAAATCTGGCAATTAATTTTACCAGCTCCGAGCAAGGGTGTATGGGTGTACACAAATACCGAAATAACTGCACATAAAATGACATAGTCAAAGGGCTCTACACCATCAATCCCTGATTTACTATGAATTCTACATCCTATCGAAGCTTCATCATGCCCTTTTTTGTGATCAAGAAGTCTTGTTGTGGCTGATCCACAACACACCCCAAAATTGGGGACCCACCTTTTTTGCATGCTTTCAAAGAAAACTGCAGTAGCCCAGATGCTAAAAAAATCAAGGAAAAAGCAAAAATTTCACTAAGGAGAAAAAGTGTCGCGATATCGCGACATGTCGCTCTGTCGCGGCCGAAAATAAAAAGTTGTCGCGATATCGCGACATGTCGCTCCGTCGCGGCCAAAAATAAAAAGTTGTCGCGATATCGCGACATGTCGCTCCGCCAAAAAAGAAAAGTTGTCGCGATATCGCGACATGTTCTCCTCCTGAAATGAAAAACGTCGCGATATCGCGACATGTCTAGCTTTCGCGCCCAGAAGGAAGAGGCATTTGTAATAAATTGTCACGATTTTGCGACGTGTTGTGAAATCGCGGTCCAGAGAGGAGAGAGAAAGATAGAATGGAAAATTGTCGTGAAATCGTGACATGTCACAAAATCATGGTCAAACCAGTCAAACAGGGCAAGGCACTAAAAGCGTCGCGATTTCACGACAGGAAGCAGCAAAGGGGCAAGAAGCAGAAAAGCGTCACGATTTCACGTGACAGGAAGCAAAGTGGTACGGAAGGAAAATATGTCACGATTTCGTGACATGTCGCGTTTTCATTGCCAAATGCAGCAAGACAGCCCAAACAAAAAAGTCACGATTTCGCACACCGAAAGAGAAAAGCATCGCGATTTCACGACAAAGCGAGACAGCCCGAAAGAGAAAAGCGTCACGATTTCACGACAGGTTGCATCCACGCGGCCCGAAGCAGAAAAATGTCGCGATATCGCGACATGTATCATTTTCGTGATGCATGAGGAGAAACAAAGCTGTTGGTAGAAAAACGTCGCGATATCGCGACATGTCTCATTTTGCTGCATGAAGGTGGACAAGGTCGTTGGCAGGAAAATGTCACGATATCGCGACATGTCGCGTTTTCGCGATGAAAGTAAAGGAGCAAAGCTACATGCTATTTTTTGTCATGATTTACATGGGGCCATTACAGAACATGCAAAAAAGTGCGAAACACGTGGCATACATGTGTAAGGGCTGTAGAGGCATTACAGTTCACAGAGAAGATCTCGAGCATAAAATCAAAAGCAATGGAAAGGCGGGGAAGGTGAAACGAAGCAATCTGGAAGACGAAGCGAACCGTCATGGAAGGAGAAGCGATTTACCAAAACTTTAAAAGCAGAAGCATAGGACAGGTACGGGGTCGAAAACCGCTACGAGCAGGGTTGCAGAGTTGAGGGTGATTAGCCGTTCTGAGCCTGCTGTGGAGTGCTTTTCTTCCACTTTTGCTAGTTTTGAGAAAAACCAGAGATTCTGCTATTGTAACAAGACATATTTTTAATGCAGAATTGTTCAAAAATTTGCATTTTATGGGCAAGAAAGGATGAGAAATTTTTTGCATGCTTCATTTTAATTGTTCTATTTTTCTCCTTTCAGATTTCAGATTTATAAATGAAATTCATGCCATTGTTTTGGGTTATTTCATGTGAATGTCTGCAATCTGAAAATTATTTTAAACCCTAGGAGCTAGCACCTAGTTTACTTTGATTGTGTTTGTTTTGCAGGTCAAATAGGCTAGGTTGCATGTACGAAACTCTCACATATTCGGTTTTGTCGGAATAGGATAGCATCAGACTGAACGTGTTCAATTTTTAATTTTTTGCATTTCTTTTCATTTTATTTTATTTTTCCAGAAGGTTCAACTTATTTAAAATGAATATTTAAAAATTACAAAATCTAAAAAAAAGTAAAATAATGAACAATCACTAAAGTTTCATGGTGAAATAAACCAACATTGCCCCTTGTTTATAGTTACTTGCAATCACTAAGGTGTTCCAAGCATTTTAATTGAATATCTTTATTTGAGATTACTAATACACAGTTGCAAATGCTAATACAACGGAGACCTTGGAGAAGTTGGTTGTTTAACTTCTTTGCAAGAGGGGATTTGGAACCCAAATCCTAAAGGAGAGTGTACTTTCACAAGTGTGTGAAAATACCACTCAACATTTTGGCGCTAGAAGGAGGGCATGAAAGGGTTTATTTTATCATGATTTTAGATGCTACAGGTTTATAATTGTTTAAGAGCTTTACATTGCTAAATATTTCAAGTCCATTTGATTAGCATCTTCGGCCTCCTCTAACACCACTCAACATTTTGGCGCTAGAAGGAGGGCCTGAACCGGTTTATTTCAGATTGATTTAAATGCTATAGGGATTTAAATTTTGAATATTTCATGCCCTATTGATTATTATCTTTAGCCCTCTTTTAACAATACAACTTTGTACTATTAAAAGGAGGACATGAATTGCTATGCACTGTTCTAACGCTTTGATTGTTCATACAGGAATAATGTGATTTAATTTAATTTAAAAAAAAAAAATAAAAAATTTTTTGGGTATTAAAGTTATATTCTTTAAGATTCACTAATGGCTATGTTTTCACCGTGGATGACAGGTAGCCCATTGAACATACCAGGAGTTCAACATTATTTGCCCGTTGGTTTTGAGAGATGTCTTCCTCGATTTTTGTCTAACGGGACAAATATTGTAGGAGAACACATTCAAGCATTCAAATTTGTTGTGAATCACTTAACAATTTGGCATGATGATGTTGTTTGTAAAATGTTCCCTTACACCTTGGACAAAGTGGCATTTGATTGGTTTACAAGTCTGCCCTTAGGGTCTATCACTTCTTGGGCTCAACTAGAGGCAACATTTCTTAATCAATTCAACAAAAAGCAAGTTGACCCAATCCGCATGTATGAGCAGTTTTTCACTATTAAAAAAGGACCAAGTGAAAATGTGAAGTCATTTTCTGAAAGGTTCTTTGGATTATATGCTCAATTAGTGACATTTTATGCTCTTCAAGAAGAAATGGCTCTCCAAATATATGTAAATGCTCTTGACCCACTCATTTCCACATATTTGTGAGGGATGCCTCAAATCACATCTTTGTCACAAGCCTATACTCAAGCAATGGCAATTGAGCAACAATTGAGTTGTCAAAATTATGGTGTGGGTTTTGGATCGTATAATCTTCAATCATTTAATACATCCTTTACCCATCCAATGATTTATCCACCTCAACCAAATTCAAGTGTAAATCAATTTCAGAATCAACAATCATTCCCAAGCTTCAATCAATTTCAAAATCCTCAACCTACTATGCAAGATCAACCATCTTTCTTAAGTATGAATCAACTTCAAAATACTCATCTTGATTCAAAGGATATTTCTAAAATCAATTTTAATGATTTTCATAAGAATATGATTTTAGGCAAGGGAGGAGTACTAGATCCAACTAGTATTGAAACATGTGACAAATTGGAAACCCTTGACTCACCAAAAGATGAATTCTATGAGGATGAATCTGTTTCGGATGACATTGTTGAAAATGATGGCCAAGAAAATTCACACCTTCCAAATCATGTTAAACGTGAATCATGGGTTACACATGTGGATTATGATAGCCTTATCAATTTGAATACAAGCAATAACCCAATTTTGGAAGTAATTGAACCATCTAAGGAAGGTGAAGATAAATTTGATGAGAAACATGTTGATGAATTAAAAGATGAAGAAGAAATAGTTGAGCATCACAATTTGATTTTGAAAGATGATCATTATGATTCTTGGGAAGAGTATGCTCACTCCAAAACTGCTAATGAAATTTGTGTGCCTATTGATATGCAGGATGATACAATTGCCCTTTCATATGAGGATATTACAAGTCCTGTACAATCTGAGAATGTTTTGGAAGAAGGGTTGGAATCTCATCAAAGGTTGGAGAAGGATAATGATTTTACTACCATGGATGAAGAAGGAGAATCAATTGTTTTTGTTCCCCTTGAGGGGCAAGAAATCAAAAATCTTGATCCACCTATTGTTTCTACAATGTCTATGCCATCTCAAAATGATGAAATTACAAAGCCTAAGTGGTGTGGGTTTGATACTATTGATGATCCTAATGAAAATATGGATTTTGAGGCAACTCAAGCCATTGATCATGGAAAGGTGTCACGTGACACATATCTTGAAAAATTAGGCTCTTGTTTTGAAAAATATGGACGCATGTTTGATTGGGTGCCTAACTTTGGTGTTTTTGAACAGGTGTTGGATGATGAAGAAGACAATGAAGAAAAAGAAAAAGCTACTAACACTCATCAAGTTGTGATAAATTCTAATCATGATGGGTTGAGTATGGGTGACAAGGTGAAATCTTTACCTTTGGTAGTAGCCACAAAAATTTTAAGTGATGGGTTACATGATGTCCCTTTGGATGCTAATGTCATTAATGATGAAATGTCAAATCTTGGTGATGTTTGTCAAGTTTTGATTGATTTTGATTGCTTTAAAATCTCGAAAAATAATTTGAATTCAAGACTTTTAGAAATAGGCTCTTGTTTGCAATATCTCACATTTGAAAAGGAAAGCCTACTTCTAAATCATGAATGGAATGATGAAACTTGCACTTTAAAGAATAGACAAAATAAAATTGAATACCAACCATTGTCTAATCAATTTGATTTGAATCTCACCTATGATGTTGGTAATAGAACTAAATCAAATTGGTATGGTGAGCATGGCAAGTTGAAATTTGTTGCATTGCTTGGTCTGATCTTATTGTTGTTGGATTCCTACAACATTTGGCATGTGTATTGTGACATATGTCTTTTGAAATGTTCTAATCATGTTTGGGATCCAGGAAAGTAATAGTCCAAGCTTGGCATCATCTTGTACTATATTGTATATAAATTTTGGTTTTGGTTTGGGTTTGTGTTTTCAAGTTTCATTTTGGGATTGCTATTTGGATTAGGATTTAAGTTGTGTGGTTGATTTCATTTGACATGTTTAGTTTGTTTTGATAAAAAAAAAAAAGAAGAAAATTTGAGATGTCAACTTATGCCTAAAATCAGGAGAATATGAAACATTGGAATTGTGTTGTAGAAAGCTCCACAAGTAACACAAACATTTAAATAATATCGTTTGGATCTTGTGATGCATGAAGTTGTCAGTTTTGCACATTATGGTAAAATAGATGATATATTCCAAAAGAAGTAGTGCATTCATATCTCATGTCATATTCCACATTGCATATACATGTCATCTCAGTTACATTTTCATTCCATGGGCAATTATTGAGAAGGTGTTGAATCCTCTTAGGATTATTACATAACATATATTAAAAGGATCCTAAGGTTGGGAACTTGCTGCCCAAGCTATCTTGAACCAAGCACATTCCATGCACATTAAAAAGAATCTTGAGCAAAATGGTCAAAACCATACTTGGATGAAAAGGTGAGGTGAAAAGAATATTTCATGTCTGTCCTATCATGCAACATAATCCTTAAAACAAGTGGTTTTTACCACTTCCATAAAGCTTAAAGCCTAAAACCAGAGTAGTAAGGATAGGGTTAAATCCTCATCGAACTTAGGTTGAGGATCCAACTCCCCAAAGCTCTGATTTGACCTACATGGAGTAGTAAGGATAGGACTTAATTCTCATCTCGCTTAGGTTGAGAATCCGATTCCCCAAAGCTTCCATTTTTCCCATTTCATCATAAAGCTTGGATTGGAAGGATCGTACTACATGTCCTCTGCAAAGGATGGGTAGTCATCCCAAAGGTCCAAGCAATAAAAGTAAAACTAATTTTTTCCATTTCATCTCAATATTGGATTGGAAGGATTGTACTACATGTCCTCTGCAAAGGATGGGTAGTCATCCCAAAGGTCCAAGAGATAAAAGATAATATTTTCCATTTCATCTTAATATTGGATTGGAGGGATCGTACTACATGTCCCTAGCAAGGATGGGTAGTCATCCCAAAGGTCCAAAGAAAAAAGAGAGAGAAAAGAATGAATGAAAGCCAAGTCATGGATTATGGGGTTAAGTATGCTCATGCGTGGCAACATGTCTTGTCTAAAAGCAAGACCACTGATTGCTCATATGGATAGACTAGCCTGACCATTTCATCCATAATAGGTTAAATTATTTTGTTCAAGATGAGGTAATGAACTCCAAATCAGAATAGTAAGGATAGGGTTAAATTCCCATCTCGCTTAGGTTGGGAATCCTATTCCCCAAAGTTCTGATTTCACTCACACTTGCACATGGGTTCAAGATGGTAGTGACACATAACCAACTTTGGGATCTAGTAAATTAATTCAGTATACATATATTTGGTCCTAAGAGGGTTTGACATCTTTAATATGTTTGTCCATGATATTAGAAGGTTTGAGCATTTATAAAGCAGGTTGTTACATCTCTAGCATCTTCATCATACATCAAATCCTGCACAAATCATTCATAGCCTTGCATACAAATCATAAGTGAAACTGACAATGGAATGTTGAACAAGTTCAAATGATAGGGAATGAAACACATTGCACACACCGAGCTGATACTTAATGATTCTGATGTTTCATGTATTTCTGATCTATCGGTATTTGTTTATCTTCTATGTGCTGACGCCTGTATCTAAGCTTGTATGTTTCAGGTTGGGTTCTCACCAAAATGCTCAAGAGCATTTGACAGCAGAGTCGCCATTTGTTGTGGCTGATCCACAACACACCCCAAAATTGGGGACCCACCTTTTTTGCATGCTTTCAAAGAAAACTGCAGTAGCCCAGATGCTAAAAAAATCAAGGAAAAAGCAAAAATTTCACTAAGGAGAAAAAGTGTCGCGATATCGCGACATGTCGCTCCGTCACGGCCAAAAATAAAAAGTTGTCGCGATATCGCGACATGTCGCTTCGTCGCTGCCAAAAATGAAAAGTTGTCACGATATCGCGACATGTTGCTCCATCGCGCCCTGAAATGAAAAAACGTCACGATATCGCGACATGTCAAGCTTTCCGCAGCAAGCAGGAAGAGGCATTGATCAAAAATTGTCGCGATTTCGTGACGTGTTGTGAAATCGCGGTCCAAAGAGGAGAGAGAAAGATAGAATGGAAAATTGTCGTGAAATCGTGACATGTCACAAAATCACGGTCAAACCAATCAAACAGGGCAAGGCACTAAAAGCGTCGCGATTTCACGACAGAAGCAAAAAGGGCACGAGAAAAGCGTCGCTGATTTCACGGTCACATTTAGACAAACGAAGTGGTACGGAAGGAAAATATGTCACGATTTCTGACATGTCGTTGCGGCCAAATGCAGCAAGACACCAAAGAAAAACGTCACGATTTCACGACAAGCAGAACAAAGAGAAAAGCGTCACGATTTCATGACAAAGCAGAAAAAAGAGAAAAGCGTCACGATTTCGACAGTTGCATCCACACGGCCGAAGAAAAAATGTCACGATATCGCGACATGTATCATTTTGCGATGCATGATGAGAAACAAAGCTGATGAAAAACGTCACGATATCGTGACATGTCTCATTTTTGTGCATGAAGGCGGACAAGGCCGTTGGTAGGAAAATGTCACGATATCGCGACATGTCGCGTTTTCATGATGAAAGTAAAGGAGCAAAGCTACATGCTATTTTTTGTCATGATTTACATGGGGCCATTATAGAACATGCAAAAAGTGTGAAACACGTGGCATACATGTGTAAGGGCTGCAGAGGCGTTACAGTTCACAGAGAAGATCTCGAGCATAAAATCAAAAGCAATGGAAAGGCGAGGAAGGTGAAACGAAGCAATCTGGAAGACGAAGCGAACCATCGTGGAAGGAGAAGCGATTTACCAAAACTTTAAAAGCAGAAGCACAGGACAGGTATGGGGGTCAGAAACCGCTACGAGCAGGGTTGCAGAGTTGAGGGTGATTAGCCATTCTGAGCCTGCTGTGGAGTGCTTTTCTTCCACTTTTGCTGGTTTTGAGAAAAACCAGAGATTCTACTATTGTAACAGGACATATTTTTAATGCAGAATTGTTCAAAAATTTGCATTTTATGGGCAAGAAAGGATGAGAAATTTTTTGCATGCTTCATTTTAACTGTTCTATTTTTCTCCTTTCAGATTTCAGATTTATAAATGAAATTCATGCCATTGTTTTGGGTTATTTCATGTGAATGTCTGCAATCTAAAAATTATTTTAAACCCTAGGAGCTAGCACCTAGTTTACTTTGATTGTGTTTGTTTTGCAGGTCAAATAGGCTAGGTTGCATGTACGAAACTCTCACATATTCGGTTTTGTCGGAATAGGATAGCATCAGACTGAACGTGTTCAATTTTTAATTTTCTGCATTTCTTTTCATTTTATTTTATTTTTCCAGAAGGTTCAACTTAGTTAAAATGAACATTTAAAAATTACAAAATCTAAAAAAAAGTAAAATAATGAACAATCACTAAAGTTTCATGGTGAAATAAACCAACATTGCCCCTTGTTTACAGTTACTTGCAATCACTAAGGTGTTCCAAGCATTTTAATTGAATATCTTTATTTGAGATTACTAATACACAGTTGCAAATGCTAATACAACGGAGACCTTGGAGAAGTTGGTTGTTTAACTTCTTTGCAAGAGGGGATTTGGAACCCAAATCCTAAAGGAGAGTGTACTTTCACAAGTGTGTGAAAATACCACTCAACAAGTCCCCAACCTTTGCCATAGTGTTAGAGTATGAATCCAAGTCCACATTTTCATTTTTGCAAGATTTTTTGGACTTTGACCCGCCTTTTGCTTTTCTTTTTGACTTTTTGGGTTCGACAACTTCTTTAACTTCTTTAATTTTTTACCCATGTTGTCAACTCATGCAACCCCGAAGATGCTTTGCAATTTCTGTAACCAAAAACTCGAAAACACATTGATAGATTTTTTTTTTAATTTTAAATTCTGAGTGAATTTACCTATGCTCTATTTATAGAACGTGTTCCAACCACCAAAGTAAATGCAGTAAAATTTCCTAGTAGATTCGAGAGGGTGCATGCCTTGTTTCCATCAATTGATACGGATCTTGATGCTTAATGGTCATTTAATGTAATTTGCTGCAAACTCACTTTTGAAAAGCATACCCTTCTTGTTGCATTACACATTTGAAAAATGTGCTCTGGCTGTTAAAACTACCTTGGAAAAATAAATTCGCCACCTGGGGACCAGTGAGCGCTTCTGCTTTTATCGGTGTGAGATTTCATTCCTTGGGAATGCCAAATCACCTCCCAATGCAAATCCGGACACACATTTTAAATTAAAAGCCTTAAAAATGCATATCAACTTCCATGAACAGTTCCCAAAATCCACCACATTCTGGAGGGTGAAATCGCTTTGAGAGGGTGCCATTAAAAATTTGATTGCACTTGAAAAATCATCATTCTTTCGAAAAAACAATGGAGGGGCAAAAACACTTTTAGGGTGCACTTGATCTCTTCTCCTTTTGCTCCAAAATATCTTTAGCCTACTTGGTTTAATTTTATGGTGAATGTCCTCCTTTTATATTAATTTTAAGCTTTTCTCTTTCACCCCTTATTTAGGAAAAGCATGGTTTTTCTTTAAAAACTCCCCTAATTTTAGGGCTTTTCTCTTTTTGATTTTTCTCTTTATTTTCACCATATTTTTTTCTTTATTTTTGCCATATTAAGAGAAGAAAATAGAATTTTAAAAATTTAATACTTGCCTTTTAACCAAAAGCTTTAAATAAAAAACCTTGATTTTTCTCTTTTTTTCTTCATTTCATTTTTTAAATGCATTCGTCTAAAGAGTTGAAGCACGCCCCTCTTCGTAATAAAAAGACTTATATATTGTTTTGCCCTTATGAGAGGCACACAATATTTTCACCCCTAACATGAGGTGAAAGTGTCATTGATTGACTTTGACTTTGTGACTGCGCTCGGGGCCCTGATCGACTTTAGGACGTATATGTGTTCGCTTTTTTGAGAGCCAAATGAGGCTTTTGCCCTTCACTTTCGGTGAAAGTACTTTTGATATATATATATTTTAATTCTGAGCTTTGGCATTTTTGATATAGCTTCTTTTGTCTTTGAATACATTCACCCCACTGTGAGGCGATGGAGCTTTCACCCTTTCCTTAAGGCAAAAACACTTTAAGTTTGTTGAATTTTATAGTTACGAAATTAAGCCCCACACTTTGATTTTTCAACTAAGGCACTTTGCTTTTCAGCACCAATACTTTCACTAGGTGTCTCTGAATGCCTTCTCTGGAATATTTCTCTTTTGAACTTGAAGACTTACAAAGTAAAACAACCTTTTAAACTTTAGAGCCTTTTGTACCTGTTAAAACTTTCCAGTGCAACCATTAATTCTACCTGAAATCATAACATGTCCTCAGGACGAAATTGTTTTTCTTCAAGTGAGCAATTTTTAAGTAAATTTTTCTTTAAGGAAATCTTGGCGTCTTCTTATAGAGTCAGCTTTGTACTTCCCTCTCTTTCTTTTTTCCCATTTAAATATATATATTATAAAGCAATATCAGAGAAAAATAAAAATACTTGCAGATAGAAATATGTACATATTTACATAGTTGTACCTACTAATTTTATCATTGAAAATAGGCCTTCAGATGAAGACCATTAATTGGAATTGAAATATTTCAACCATCCATATCTTGAAGATGATACACATTCATCAAATTCACTATAGAAACCTAAAATGGACCTTCCGAAATTACATTGAACTTGTGGTGCTTCCCTGGCTTAGCTTTGTTCTCATTCCATTTGAGGACTAAATATCCCACCTAAAACTTACGTTCTATTGTCTTATTTCCAAAACACTTTTGCATCACTTTAGTGTGTTCAGTGAAATCTTGATATACCTTTTCTCTCTCCTCCTCTAGTTGTAGCAATTGAGCCAACCTCGCACTCATTGGATCAAACTCATCATCTTCATCTTTGAACAACTGCAATGTTTGGAGGACAGGTAGCTTGATGTGAGTGGGTAGAACTACTTATTTCCCATACACCAAGGAGTAAGGAGAGGATTTAATAGACTTATTTATTGATATATGATCTACCCATAGAGCCTGATTCAACAATAAGTGCCAACTTATTTTATTTTTTTCCAATATCCTTTTTAAGATTCGCAACAAGTTTTTGTTTGTGGATTTGGCTAAGCCATTTCCCTTATGGGTAATAATTGGAGGATGTCTTGAGATAAATCCTATACTTGCTTGTAAATTTGGTGATCTTAGCCCCAATGAATGGAGTCCCATTATCCGTTACAATTGCATCTGGAACATCAAAACAAGTAATCAATCCCTCAAGGAAATATATTATTGTAGCTTGATTTACATTCTTGGTCAGAATGGCCTCTGCCCGCATGGTAAAATAATTAGTTGCTATCAATATATATTTGTGTTTGGCAGAGGAATAAGGATCAATAACTCTAATGAAGTCTAGGCCCCACTTTTGAAATGGTGCTTCCACTTGAATTGGGTGTAAGTGAAAATATGCTTTCTTATTCCTACCAACATTCCGCTGACAGTTATCACAATATTGGCTTACCTTGTGTGCATTTGTGAATAGAGTAGGCCAAAAATATCCAGCTCAAATAATCTTTAAGGCCATAGGCCTTCCTGCATAATGCCCACCGGATAATCCAGAGTGAAATTCCTCCAAAAATTTTTGCTGCTCTAACTCCTTTACACATCTGAGGAGTACTTTATCTATATTCTTATGAAATAACCCATTTGATAATAGGACATATCTAAGCACTTGTAGTATGAATATTTGACGCTATGAAGCATCAAGATGTGATGGAAATTTCCTAGAGGTAAATAATTTGATAAGGTCCTCTGTCTAATCACTATCACCTATAGCTCAATTTGTAATATTGATTTTGCTAATATCCTCATTTTGAACTGAAGTCAGTGATCCAGAAGCCGCGTTTTTGGTCAGTTCTTAGTAGATATCTTGTCCACGAACCAACTTAGTCAGTCAGATCTCCACATCGCATTTTTGAATATTTGAGACCCAGCCTACTCTCTTTTTGCCTAATTATATTTGAAGAATGAAATTCCTGATGTTTGGATGAATGACATAGATGACCGTCTTGCTCTGTGAAATGAAAGATCAATTTTTTTTAGGGATTTTATAACCGCATAAAACTATTTTTTAATAAAATTTTACTTCTCCTAGTGTGGTGATATGACTTGGCTCAAGAAAGTAATCGACTTTTCAACTCCATATTCCTACTTCTATGTGATAACATCGATGTAACTATCCTACTCACCTACTGCGTAAAGGATGAAGTCTTTTGAATAATTAGGATTAATCAACATTGGCGCTTGAGTGATTCTCTCCTTGTTTTCCCAAAAATTCTATCTTCTCACTTCCATCCATTTGAAGTCTGCATTCTTCTTTAGAAGCTTGGTCATTGGTTTTACAACCTGAGCAAAATCAGCAATGAAATTCTGAATAAAATTGATCTGGCCAAAGTTTGATTATAGATCCTTCTTGTTAACTAGCAGTGACAATTTCAAGAGAGCCCCGAATATCACGGGATCAATCACTAGTCCTTTTGAAACCGCATGTCCTAAGAGTTTTCCTTCTTTGAAAGTGAAAATGGACTTCTTTGGGTTAATGGAAATTCAACATTCCCAGTATTTTTCAAACACTTTCCTCAAATGAGAGACATTCTCTTCCTTGCGATGTGATAAAAAATTCATATCGTCAAGGTAAATAACAATAACTCTATTCAACAACTCACCAAAGGTAATATTCATAGCTCTCTGAAATGTAGCACTAGTATTGGAAATACCAAATGACATTCTATAATAGATAAAAGTGCCCCACTTTGTAGTAAATGTCATATTGTGTTGGTCTTCATCCTTCACCTAGATTTGATTATAACCAGAGAAATCATCCAATAATGAAAATATTTATGCTCTAGTGACTACGTGCAGAATTTGATCAATCTACGGTTGGGGGTAGTGATCTTTTAATGATGCCTGGTTCAAATTTCAAAAATCTAAGTAGATACGGATATTGCCATTCTTTTTTTGAACTAGCACCAAATTTTCCACCCATGTTGAGTGCTTGATTGGATGAATTATTTTTACCTCCAATAATTTTAACAAATTTTCTTTCATAAGCACTTCAATATTTGGATTGATAGGTCGTTGTTTCTATCGAAAAGGTTTCACCTCCTCTTGTAGTTCAATAGTATGTTGGATTATGTTTTTATCATATCCTTTTAAATCATGATATCTCCATGCCATGATGTTAGGGAATTCATAACACAAATTTTTGATATCTTTGAGCTTTTTCAACGTACAATATGTTTCGAATTTGATAATCTTCTTACGCTCTAACTGCATTTCCTTGTATTCCTTTGCATCCACCTTAATATTATGTTTCTCTTCCCGATCATTTTGATCAAACAAACCCTCAAGTGAAATCAGTCCCCTAGGAATGTGATTGTTCTTAAATTGAATCATCCCGTCCATTTCCTCCTTGGCTATTTTTTTGTCATCTGTAATTGCAGCTTCCTTAATCAAAAAATTGATTATTTTTTCATCATCTTTGAACACTTTCCAATAAAGGTTTTTATCAGGGATCGAGGGTCTATAAATTACCCTCACATTCTTGGATTTCCTGACTATTTGCTCCATAGGAGAGAAATTAGCACCAAGAGAAGCTAGGATATCTACATGTTTGTTTTACTATCGTGAAATCACCTGAATTTTTAATGTTGTAAAGGGCTCGAATAAATCTCATATCTTGTTACAGTAGGCCTTCAAGTAGTGCTATTTTGACACATTTGTTTGTAGTTTGGTTGACGATGAGCTTAGAATCTCCAAAAATTTACAACTATTTTTATGCCTAAATTCTTCGCTTTATTCAAACCAAGGCACAATGCTTCATATTCGGTGGCATTATTTGTGCAGCTCCAATTTAACCTATATGAATAGGTTTTCTATAGACGTGTAGGAGAAAAAAGAACAATACAAATCCTTGCACTATTTTTACACCTTGCACCATCAAAATACAACTTCCATAGTTGATCAGAGATGAAGTTTAGGGAATAATGGACCTTTTATTCAGTATGCTCAGGTTTAGCTATGTTATAACAATTGATTTCAGTTTCAACCATTGCATTCAAATCCATTAATAAAAGCTCATCCTCATGGTGGAGCTCACCAAGAGCTCCTCGATCAAGTCCACTTATTTTAATTCCTTTGTCATCATTTTGACTACACCAGTGGGATTTTCTTCTTCTTCCAATTTTTCTATATGAAAAGTGGATGGATTTTCATTATATATGTGGATTCTTCTTCCCTTGAAAGACACATGCTGAAGTATGGTTCCAAGTCAACAACTACTACTTCTTTAATAACAGTGATTTGAGGAATGTTGTGTAGAATGATGAGAATATCCTTGATTACTCCCACCATTTTGATCAGATTCCCATCCAACTACAATACCCATAGACTACTTATTATGTACTCCATTCCCATGACTTCACATACTACCTTTGGCATGATAGTAGTCATAGCATCGGATTCAATCATGCAATTATGCATGATCCACCCTTCCATTCTGAGAGACAAATAGAATGGATGTGCTATATTATTACCAGTAGTGGAAGTAGTCAGTTTCTGTCCTAACATTGTTTTGAAATGACTTTTCTTCTAATATTTAGTAGATTTGAGAGATTTTTGCAACAAGTCAACTTGTTCAGGTAACTATAATGCATCATATAAGCTCGTCTTCACAAGAATCTTATTTATTTCCTTGATAATATTATAATTGGAAGTACCAGGAACCTTTTATTCTACAACCTATTCGTACTTGTTTTGATACTATTGAGTAGCTTGTACCCTTTACCGCTTGGTCAATGATGGGTATTTGAGGTATTCTTTGGCTTGTTCTTTTGCATCTATTTGCACTTGAACGACTATAGGTTGTGAAGTTGACACCTTCATCTGCAACTTCTCTTGAGCTTGCTTGGGAAATAGATACTTTAGCAAGATAGAATCTTGTTTATTTGTTGTTGCATCATATGATTTGGCTTGCTGTTGTACTTTTTCATTTTGTACCTTTTGTTCAGCAGACAAAATTTTAGAGGCTCCGTTTCTACTAGATCAAAAGTCACTGACTTCTTTCTAGCCCTTGTGAAAATTGAAAATTGGTCCAAAGAAGGGACCATAAAGTTATGATTAGCTTCCATCATCGTACTAACTTGTCCACTGGTAGAAATTTTTTCTAATGTCTTTACATAGTTCAAGTGAATCATGCATGTGTCTTCTCCATGAGGATCATTGTAGGCGAAGCACCAGTATACTCTTTTCGATGTACTAGTTTATTCATTTTCCAACATGGTTGTGCTCCTCTCAAGGCCCTTGCTAGTGGTTGGTTTCTACCTTGTAATTGGAAGTTTTTGAAACCTCCTTGACTGAAAATCAACTTTAGCTTGTTTCTTCCTAACTGCAATGATTTCATTCGAAATTGTCCTTATTATCAAATTAATAGATTGAATTTCTTATAACAACTTCATGTAAGGATCAATATTTGAGGGTGTAAGAGGTGTTGGTAAAGGTAGGGGTGCTAATGGAGTAGGAAAAAATAATGGAATAGGCAATGTTGATAGTGTTCGAAAACGAAATGGTGTTGGCAATTGTGACACAACTAACATGGGTAATTGTAAAATATTTAGAGCAAGGAGCTGTGGAACTAGGACTGGAGCAATTTGTGGTGGAATTGAGATCCATGAGGGAATTGGGTACATAGAAGGCATAGGCTAGAAAAATTCACTTGAATACAAATATTGTGGAAGATCAGGAAGGATGGTAATGGTTACCTTTGGTGGAAGCTTGCCTATGGTGATCAAATCTACTTAGGCCTTCTACGCATGTATGTACAACTCTATAAATATGTTGACGTTAGATTTTTGGACCACCATACCAATGTTTGAGTTGAAGGGTCAAAGATAATAGAATACAGCTTGCTCATGCATGGTTCGAAGGCCATCAGGAACTCTCTACCAGCTTTGGTCGAACCTGAAATTGAAGTCCACTATCTCCTTCTGTGGATGTCTTTAGATATTCATAAATTGATGCAACAAGGAGAAAGGATCATCTTGTTCATGGAAGTTCTTGATTAGTAGTTTTACTAACTAATCCCATGTGGCGATAGTGGTAGGTGACAAAGACTGATATTAGTATATCAACTTTCCTCTAAGGAACAACACCAAAACCATTATCATAATATCTTCATCCGTAATACCATGGATTGTTGCCAAGGATGCCACATCTTGGATATGTTCATAAGCGGTCTTACCAGTACCATCATAGGTAGGCAGAGCCTTCAATGCTACTTGAGGAATTGGATTCTAAGCTTGTAAATTCAAAGCTCCTAAACTATTCCATTTTGGGAAATACCTTGGTGGATGTGGTTGTTGTGGTGGTGGGTTCTAAGCCATTTGAATTGGTGTGTGAGGTTGAGGATGTGGAATGCTAGTAGTGGTACTAGAAGGACTTGAAGGAATGAAGAACACACTGACTATTTTTAAAGATGTTGCAGATGATGTATAAGGTGGAGGAACTAACCTGGGGTATTCACCTAATATTTTTGTGTCAAGTTTGTAGAACTCAACAGGATCTTCAAGGATTTTGGCCTTCGATCTTGTGATCATGAAGTACAACTTTCACTAGCTTCACGTTCAGAGGCTTCTAGGTATAGCTAAGTTGCCATATGTTCTAACCGTACAACATGAAGGGGAACATCAAACCTTGATACTGTTGAAAGTGGAACTTTTAAAAGTTCCATCGGGCGTGCCAAAAACTATTGGTCAAATATCTGCCTAAAATACAAACATACGTTTGTGCATCCTAGAGGCGGCCAATATTGAAAGGTTTAACGAAATAAATGTCCTCTGTGTCAATCACTAGAGAGGGTTTACTCCCTTATTAATCCTACACTGGTTTAAGACTAGAGTTGCAAGAAAGAAATTGGAAATAATGAAAAGAAATGGGAAATATAGCCATAGGCCAAATATATAGGATTGGAGATAGACTAGCAGTAGGAATCCCAACAAAGTGTTATGGCAGCATAAAATATAAAATAAAGCAAGAGAATCTACTTACAGTTCCTTGAAGAAAACTTCTAGAATCACATTCTAGTATTCACACTTACTCCAGCAATACCCAAATGTAGATGCAAAATTTGAACTTAACAATAGATAGAAAACATGAATATAAAATAAAAATGCTTGAATAGAAAGAAATCACACAAAGAAACTACTTGCAAAATTAGAAGCCACAACTTCTTCTATTTACATAGAGAACTTGAATAGTTTTTCTATAGCATGTCTATCATCCTTTTACAATGAAAAATAAGTAGTATTTATAGAAGAATTTTACCTCTATCATTTAATGCACATATAATAGAATTTTTATAGATCAGGAACCATGGTGAAGAAATTCCTCGAAAATCTTGAAAATCCATCCGTTTGAAATAGCGATCCAGCTTTTAAGGAAAGACCTCTAGGAAAATAGCATATTCAGGTGTCGATGCATGAAAAACTGTAAAGTTGGTTGTTGACTTAAAATATCCATCGCTCCTTGGAAATTCACCCCCGTACAAGATGTATTAGAACTCATGAAAATTTCCCTATGATAATAATGTTGCATCTCCTTTAGTTCGATTTTGACAATTCTAGTTACATTTTCACCCCAATCATTAAATATTCCTCATTCATTTGACATGAGCGCCTTCAATAATCTCCACTAATGTTAAAAATAATAACTACCCAAAATAGGGCAATGGGTAAAAACATTTTCTTTAATCTTTAGATTTTAATCCTTATCCTCACTCTTCGGTGGAGGGAGTGCCCCATGTGACTCTTTCATTATCACATTCAATGCATAAACTCTAACTCATTTGAAATGAAACTCGACACATTGTATTCATTTCCTCATCACAACAACAATTAATTTTGAATAAATATAGGTAAAAATGACCCTTTATAATACCTTACACCATTTTTGTGTTGTTTCACCCCTGAGAGGGACAATTGAAAGTTTTTCTTTATTTTAGAGTGAAAGTGCATTTCATAAGATGTCTTCATTCTCTTCAAATATACATTTATCCCTAGACTAGATGAAAGACATTGTTGTCCTATATCTTGGATGGATGTCAGTTTGACTTTTCAATGCCCCAAAATAAAAATCTGGATGTGTCCATTGGGCCATTATTCCTGGTGCTTTACCCCAAGGAGGGGTGAATGGGACTTTCGCCCCTCACCTAGGGTGGAAGTGCTTCCATAGTTAATTGTCTTAATGCACGCCAAAGTGGGGACCATACATTATATCTTATATATACATTCACCTACAGGAAGGGTGAAAGTTATTTTCACCCCTCTCTTGGGGTGAATGCTTAGTTGACTATTCAACGCTACCTGATCACCTTGCTATTTCCCTCATGTTCAACCGAACTCACCATTTTGTTGTGCTTTCATCCCAGGGAGGGGAAATAGGGATTTTCACCCCTCCTGAGGTGAAAGTCTTGTTGATTATTCAACAAACTATCTTTGCACATTATCTTTAAAATATGTTCATCCCAAAGTGGGGTGAACACTGATTTCACCCCATCTTTGGGGTGAATACACTTATTTGTATATCATCACGCTTTGACTTCAGGACCACTCAACTTGACCATTAAAATGTATTTTTACCCTAACAGGTGCAAAAGGGACTTTCACCCCTCACTTGTGGTGAAAGAGCTTTAACCCAACTTAGCAAGTTTTCTTCCTTCTTATAAACCTCATTCACTCCAAAGTGGAGCAAATATGCCTGTAGCTCCATTTTTAGGATGAATGTACTTCTATTCTTTCCACTTAACAATACAATTAATGGAGGTAAGGATTATTCATTCTTCATTATAGCAAAAAGGTTGTTATCTTTTATTACTTTTAGTTTTTGAGGGCTATTTGTTATAGACATCTTTGGGTGATTTTAACTGGTCTCATCAACCAATTTTCCCAACCATTTTACCTTATAACACCCATTATTTTTTAGCAAGAAACGCATGAAAAAAAATAAGGAGGTTAACACATACAAAATAACTACAACGCATTAAATTGGCCAAAATGCTGCAACTATAGTATTAATAAATTTTTCCTCTTTTACAATCCATAAAATTTCATCAAAAATCCCAATATGGCATAGTGCAAAACTGCCAACAGGAGTCAAAAAACTATGTTGGATATTATATTTCTTGCAAAGTTCTCAAACATCCTTATTTTTGAAATATTTACCATTGTCAGAGATAATTTTCAAGGGAATACCAAAATTATAGATGATATTATGAAGTATAAACTCCACAATTCGAGGTCCTATCATACTGGTTAGAGGAATTGTCTCAACCCACTTTGTGAAGTATTCAGTGGTTGTGATGATGAATGTATGTTGTCCCGAGGAAGGAGGTAATATTTTTCCAATCAAATCAAGACCCCATTGTGAAAAGGGCCAAAGTATTTGAATAAACTATAATATTTGTGTTGGCACATGAGTTAAATTAGCATGTTATTGACATTGTTGACAATACTTGACGTAAGTGCAATAGTCACATTCCATGGTGGTCCAATAGTAACCCATGCATAAAATATGCTTTGAAATGGCCATTCCACTAAAATGACCACCATAGGTACCATCATGAGCTTAAGCTATGGCTCTTTGTGCCTCTACAGGCTCAAGACAACGAAGAAGGATTCTATCATAACCACCTCTATACAACACATCCTCCAAGAGAGTAAAATGAGCTACCTTTTGCTTGAAAATGCATTTAGCAGCCCATGACATGTCTGATGGGAGTATTTCAAACTTTATGAAGGCTATTATTTGGTTGGAACAAGGATCATATGGCTTCGAATGGATAAATTAAACATCCTTCTCATCCTTAGATTTAGTATGAAAAATTATAGATTTAGAGATTGTTGTAACAATAAGTGACTATACCTCTCGTACGAAGTTATTTGGAATAAATAATCCTACAGATGCCATCACATCTGCAAGTATATTAATTGAATGTGGTAAAATATCAATTTCATACCAATCAAACCTAGTGAGCAATGTCATTACTACTTCATGGTAAATATTTATGGTAGGTTCTTTGTATTGGTATTCTCCATTTATTTGATGAATGACAAGTTGAAAATCACCAAATGTCCTGATACACTTTATGCCCATAGCTATAGTTGCTTGAAGACCTAATATTAAGGCTTCATACTATGCATTGTTGTTTGTGCATTGGAATTAGAGTTTGAAAGATAAGGGAATATGTACTCCCTACGGTGTATGAAAAACAATTCCAACACCTTGACCTTTTCACACTTAGAACCGTCAAAGAATAGTGTGATATCGACATCTTCCTTCAAAAAGACATCTTCTCCTTGTTCAGTGACAGTGAATACCAAATCATATGGGAGCTCAATAATCAAGGATTGATCACTAGGAAGTGGGGCTTCCACAAGTTGATCGGCTATGACCTAACCTTTATTGGATTTTTGGTTGATCGAATTTAGTGAGAAGCATTATCAATTTTGTAGTGTGGGTGTAAGTGTGAGATATCATATAACGTAGAGGATTTTCATGAGCTATGACACATGTAGTGTGACTAAGAATGTAATATATGAGTTTCTTAGTGGAAAAAACCACTGCTAAGCACAATTTTTTGACGTAAGCATATCTGGTTTCATAGATTACCAATGTTCAACTAATGTAGTAGACAACTTGCTCTCAATTATTTTCATTATTTTGTACAAGTATTATCCCTAATGCAAAGTCCATTGCTGAAACATAAATATAGAAAGGGACCCTCAAACGAGGAGGATTTAAGACTGGTGGAGAAGCTATGTATTGCTTGATGTCATCAAAAGCTTTTTGGCACTCATCTATCCATGAAAATATCACTTGCTTTTGTAGTAGGTGATTGAATGGCCTGTATTTATTGAAAAGTTGTGTAATGAGATGATGGATTGATTGGATATTTACTTGTAAACTATACAATTCCTTCAAGTTTTTTGGGGAAGGTATCTCCATGATGGCCTTGACTTTGTTTGGATCCACCTTAATGCCTCTTTTGGAGATAATGAATCCTAATAGATTTCCTGAGGTAACACCAAAGACACACTTTTTGGGGTTCAACCTTTCATTATGCTCTAGAAGTCAATCAAAGACTTTTTCTAAGAGTCCAATGTGTAGGATTATGTGTAAGGGGTCAGCCCCAAAATGTATTTATAAAAATTTTGTGAATCAATTTTAAAATCCAAATGAACAGTATCCAAACAAATGTAGAAGGTTCACTATTATTAGGGGTAATGTTGGAAATTTAAACTTAAAATGGTCAAATTATTATAAAATTGGGGTGAATCAACCCAAAAAAAATTTGCACCTAGAAATTTTTGGCTAATGGGCCTTGGTCAAGGGTCCCAAATATTAGCCAATTCCAAATTTTGAAAATCCTAATTTTAGCCAATTTGGCAATAAATAGCCACTATGCATAACCTTGCCAATGTGCTTTTGTCAAGTTTTGGATTTTACCAAGAGATCGTCCACATAATATTCGATGATATTATGTATGTAATCATGGAAGATATATGTCATGGCACGTTGATAAGTGACAACTACATTTTTGAGGTCATAGGGTATCACCTTGTAACAAAATGTCCTCCAAGGTGTAGCAAATGTTGTTTTGTGTTGGTTATTAGGGTTAATTCAAATATGGTTGTATTCTGAAAAACCATCCATTAAAGAAAGCATTTCATGGCCAAAAAAAGTGTCAGCAAGAGTATAAATATTTGGTAGAGGAAATTCATCCTTAAGACATACTTTGTTAAGGTATCGAAAGTTAGTGCAAATGCGTATCATCCCATTAGGCTTGTGAATGGATACCATGTTTGAAAGCCACTCAAGATAATAAATGGGGATAATGAAACCCACATCTAATAGATTTTGAAGCTCTTCTTTGACCATGAGAGTAATGGTAGGATGCATCTTTCTCTATTTTTGTTTGATTGGCTTAGCATCATAGTGCAAGGTAAGATTATGGACAACCAAGTTAGGGTTAAGACCAAATATATATTTTTAGGACCATGCAAAAATATCCTTATTATTCTTTAGAAGAGAAATTAATTACTCTTGGTCATATGTGGATAAATTTTTATAAAGTTTGATAATTTAAGCATTGTTTGCATTTGAACTAAGGTTCACATCGATGGTATCTTCAATGAACATATGAGAATATTACTAAAGTTGATGGGGCATTGGAATCAGATGAATTTCATCTTTGACATTATCAAACTCATCTAACTCAACCTCTTCTATGTTTACCTAGAAAAACTCGTGATATAAATCCAAAGGTGAAGGCAAAGGTGGAGGTGACAGAGGAATGTAGTTGGCTGAAGCCCTTAACAATTCCTCAAAAAGGATGAATTCGAAAAAGGATGGAGGTGAGGAAATCTGGTCCATATCAATAAGACTCACATCAATTGGAATTGGATTTTCTAAATCATATGGATTATGGATTGGGGTGAATAAGTCAACAAAATTCATGTTGAATTAAAAAGGAAATTGGTGGTTCACAAGGTGGAGGACGGATAGATCCTATCTGCTAGAATCGATTCTAGAAATATAGGAACCTAAACAACAATGAGTAACACAAGTAAATGCAATAGGCAAAAAGCCATGTTCGTGCAATGCAATGATTTCTTTTGAATTTTTGTATTTTTATGTTATGTACATATACTACACGAAAAAATGTTTGGTGAGGTGGATTAATGAAATGGAGGTGGTTCATCGGTTGGTTTAGTTCACTCCCTAGGAAGGAGTAAATGAAATATGGGCTGATGGATGGGGAAAATTTTGAGGTAATATTCATCTTGTTCAGGGAATAGAATTATGGGTGTCGATTCCTCATCAGATTCATCAGAAGATATAAAAAAAATTGTATTCTTAATAAATTTTATCTTCAAAGTCATCGGGGTGATGGGTTTCTTCTTATGAATTCAAATGAATATTTTAAAAATCTTGTTTAAAAGAAGAGGTGAAATAATAAGGGTGATATCCTAAACCTCAATGGTCATGCGCTTCTTGATATGGAGTATCAATGAGCTTGTGCATTCCCTTTTCATGTTGTCCTAGGCCATAACCTTGCCAATTGACTCGATGAAAGTATGAGTATGGAAAACCCAACATGTGTTGTATGTTGGCAGGTGTGGGTTGCTTAGGTTCATTGAATGAATATATATTAGATGATGAATCAATTCTCTCATACACAAAATTTATGCTATTGGGCATTGAACCCATGTTGTACACCACTCCTATGGATAAGGATGGGTCACATGGGTGACTGTAATCCTTGGCAGTTTGGATTTTGAGCAGTGTGATAGTGATGTCTTGGACCACATATTCACAAATACTAGGATTACTGATGTGGACCAAAACTTGGGATGATGTGGAGGCATATGTGGAAGTGGATGTGGAAGACTTAGGATTGGCTTGGGATTTAGATAATGGGAGATATATGGAATGGAATGGTATATCACAATATATTAATTTGACTTGTGAGACATCGATTGATGTGGATGGAGGTGGATTTAGCTGAGGTGTTTGATGAATGGACTATGATGTGGAGGGAATGATGATGGAAGATGTTGATGATGATGATGTGGTTTATGCGGATTATGTTTTACCATATTTACATGTAGTCAATGATGATGAAGATAGGGGTATGGAGGTGGAACCTTAATGTGTGGTAGTGATGGGAAGTTCCTTAGAAATAGTAACTTTAGATGAAGAAGTGGATGGTGTGGTGGATGGTGTGGTGGATGATGTGGTTGATGATGTCAGTAAAATATGACTGGATGAAAGGGTGGAATCATAGGAATTTGAAATAAAACTGTAATACTTAAATGGTTTGACGTTCGTTGTTATGCAATGAATTTATCCCTCATGTACCTATTTTAAGCATTGATGGAGTATAGAGGAGACACATATCATTTCCCTAATCCAAGGATGTCTAAGGAGTACATTGTATGCCATGGACCCTTCTAAGATATGGAACATTGTGTGGAATGTTTTTACCCCCACTTTGATGGGTAAAACTATAGTGTCAACTGTGGAATAGCTCTATCATTAAATGCTTTCAGGGTGAATGTGGACTTGGTGATGTGGTATGGTGGGAGATTAATATGTTTTAGAGTGGAAGTGATGGTGATATTGATGGAGGAGCTAGTATCAATAAAATCTCATTTGAATGACTTCCTATTAATTATGAGCCATGAAATGCAATGGAGGGTCCACTAATCCTGATGATATTGGTTTGATTTCAAAATTGTAGAATATAATAGCAGGATCCACACATGTTCGGATACTTCCCACAAAATTGCTAAAGGCATTAACATATCAAGATTATATTTCAATGGATTTTAAATCTTCATTAATGCCTCATTATGTGGGGGAGATTTTTGAATTAGCTCATAAATGGATAGCTTTGTTGAAGCCATTTTAAAGCTAGTGGTTAGATGACTACTTGGAGAGATGATTTTCATTTTTGGATAATTGGGAGGTTAAGTGGGTGGAGATGGTCAGCTTGGAATATGAATTATTTGGGAAGAATTCACAAAGAAATAAATGGGATATGATGAATTGGTAGGTTTAGGAGATACACTTGCCTATGGTGCAATGGGATATTGAATAGTCTGCTATTGTGCATTCTATTGATTTGTGTGTTGCTGACCGAGGGTAACTACATGAATAGCACCCACAAAAACTTGGTATTGTTGAACATGGTTAGCTCGATTAGGATGAGTCTTAGTGTTTGACCCTCATATTGTTGGTTATTTTTCCTCATGATGAGGAATTGGTGTTTGATAGATACCAAGGTTTTAATTTTGTTGAGCTAAGGGAATATCAATATCGATGACCCCTACGTTAATTAGGTCTTGCACCATAACTTTAAATGTGTAGAAGTCATTAATATTATACTCATTTTATCGATGATAAGGAAAAAATAAATGTTCCCTATAACATTTGCTACATTTTGTGGGATCATCTGGTTTGATCTCAGGCAAAGCAAGGTGGTTTGTATCATAAAACCTACAAAAAATAGAGGTATATGACTTGAATAAGGGGGTGTATTGGTGATTTTGTCGAACAGATTATCGACATTGGTGATTTTCCATAGTTGGCATTGTGTTTTAAACTTATGGTGGTGGGGGAACCACTTGATATGTATTTTTTATGGTTTTTGTTGTTGATCCACTACCGGTTGGCTCATGACCACTTGATTTGCTTGATTAGCTTGATTTGACTTGGATTGGACATAATAGGTTCTTTTTTTAGGCTTTAGTACATCTTCTTGGATTTTTATCTCCTCAATTATGCTAGCCTAGGCAAGATCTTCTTAAAATGATCTATACTATTGTAATTGTAATAACCAAGATATGGGTTTTAAGCAACTATTGGTGAACAATCAAGTTAGTTCTTCCATTGGTAGGGAGAATGATAGTTTTGTGATAACAACCCTCAAACAGTTTTCAAAATCATAAACTGATTCATCATCAAATTGCTTAATATTATATAAGTCAGTCAGTGAAATTTTATTTTGAACATCGAGGGAAAATATTTCAAGAATTTTATCTACCAAATGTTAAAAAATATAAATGCTATGATGAGGCAGATGGTTATACCAGTCTACAATATCTCCTCCCAGTATATGAGGAAAGGTTTTGAGCATTAAGGCATCTTGATTTTGGATCATAAAACATGAGTGAATGAATGTACTCACATGCTCTCTAGGGTCCTTAGTCCATTTAAACTTATCAAATTTTGGCACTGTACATTTTTTTTGATATGGCGGTAATGGTACCAAAAAATGAATTGGTTGATTGATAATTTGTCTTAAAGTTGGCTTATGGTTCATCATACCAGGAGTGTGTTATATCAAGCTATCAATATGTTGTTGTAAATATTGAATTCTAGGATCTTTCCATGGAATGTGCAAGCCTTGAATCACTTGATGATTGTTTGGAGATTAAGTGGTGAAATATTGGGATGTGATGAGATGTTAAGATTTTATGGACTAGACTGAATTTGGTGATGTTGGACTTGATAAGGAAATGATCATGGATGATGAAATGGAGATGAGGTTTTAGGACTATGATTTTGTTGACTCGTGAGAATGGAATGGATGTAGGTTTATGGAGGTGTGGGGATGGAAACCACCAAATTTTGTGATACCCATGACGGATTTACAGTGAATAAGGTAGGATGAGTGGAAGTGGACTAGGTCTTGAAATCTATCACCTGTATTTTTTGTTGGGGATAAGAATGAGTATTCTATAGATTCTTGAGCAATTTATTGAGGTGTTTCCCTAATTCTTGTATAGCCATATCTAATACAGATGGTGTGGATGTGATTAGAATGTATGAAGTGGGTGGAGGATAAGTTGTAATAGGGATTGCAACTGAATGGGGAGAAGTGGATGAAATGGAAACTAGCATTTGTGAAGTAGAATTGACATGCACTTCATACAATGGATTGTTATAGGTAGTGGTGTATGAAGATGGAATGGAAGTGGTTTGGACATATGACTATTTTTGAAGGTACCAATGATGGTAAGGTGTATATGATGCCTCAAAAAGAGGGTTATTATTCACCTAGGTGAAATTGGAGGGCTTCGAATGGGTAAGTTACTACTAATAAGAAGGAACATGCCCAAGTAGACTATTGATTTTCTCTAGAACATAGTTAACGGATCTTAAAAAAGCTTCCACTTTAGTCATGTCTATGTGGGTTATGTTACGATTGATGGGAGATGATGGCTTAGTTTTTAGAATAGGTATGTTGGTGAAATTGTGTAACACATTAGTATTTAAGGTATACACAATGTGTGATGGTCCTACAGATAAACTAGAATGACTTGTTTGTATCACACTAACATATTTAACCATAGAAGTGGTAGGGGAAGATGTGGAACACTCCATGGATGAAGTGGTTTGGCTAATGGAGGCTTGACTCAAAATATTTATTTTACTTCAAGTTTAAACCATAAGATAATGAGTTGGATGGGGGTGGTGAGTGTGTGGGATGTGCAAGAAATGTGTAATGAAAATCTCACAGAATAAAACAAGCAATTCAATCCTATGTTCTGCAATAGATTTTTTTCTTTTTTTTTTATGTGGGGTTTGTGTGTTGCATATGTTCTAAACCAAAATATCATGCAAGGTGGAATCTAAGGCTATATGGAAAATGATATTCTTCCTGGTGATGAAATATAATTTTTTTTCTCATGGGTGACTATGTTGTATATAGGCAAGATTATGGATGGAGATGAAGCCCACCATCACCAATTTTGAACAATGGTTGGTGATGAAATCCAACTCGCTATTCTGTAGTGTGTGACATGCAAAGTCTGTGATTAATTTTAAGATTTATGTTTTCTATTGTGTTCACTTAATGTTGAAAACATCCTATTTCACTTATCTAAGCTAGAAGATCCTCAAAAGAACTTAGGGGTACATTGCTTAAGACCCACCCTTAATATTCAAGTGATTCCAACAGTGGAGGGTTATCCTAGTTCTTCCATCCTAAATCATCAAGTAAATCCAACAAAAGGAGTATACTTAGATATGATGATATTGTTCCAAATTAGAAAAGTAAAAATGGAAGCTTTGAACCCTACTATGCAGCTATTTATGCTTTTGTTATTTCAAATGCAAACAACATACATAATAATGAATGAATACACCATAAAGCCAAAGAAATCTAAATTGAATGCGATCTATAGTGAATGTACGAATGCATTTCTAATATATATGCAATATATATGAAGAATGTAAATTTTTAAAATAAAAATAAAAATACAACTACTTTAAACATAAAATGATTGATTTTATTTTCTTAGTTCATTGTTAAAAGCAAAAAAATGAAAACAAAAATGAGTTAGGGTTTGAACCAGGCTTACCAGGAAGCCTATGTATTTCTTCCCTACTCTATGAAACACCACCCATGGTCTCTAAAATTCTATAGAGTGTTTCATTAATGTTTTAGGGCATCCCTCGAACATTGTAGGCCATCCACACAACCTCTGATTGAATTTTACAACTTCCAAGTAACCCTCATTTTCATGATTTTTGCGTAATCAAACTTTTGAATCCTACAAGATAGCAATAGAAATAGAAATTAGTGACAAAATATATTAAAATGAAGAACCCTTTGGGGGTCCCACCATGATCGCCATTTTGTAAACTAAAAATGAACAACACCAAAGAAATAGATAAAACCAATACACAATATGTTGCACAATGAAGAGAGATAATATTTTATTGATATAAATGGAGCCTTGATCTCCAATATTACAACATGATTTGGTATTGATACAATGTTACAAATATAGGGTTTTAAAACCCTAGTTCAATGAATAGCTAGTATCTTTTGGCTCATCTTCAATATAAACAAGAGTATGGGTGGGCTTGTGTATCCCTACGAGACCACCCTATCTGCAATAGCTTCTAGAAAGATGATTCCTGCACTTGCAAATAGAAAACAAAAAAAAACAATTAGAAGAACTTATGAGGGTTCCACTATGTGAGGCCCTCTATAAAAATAAAATATTTAAACCCTAGATGTTGTAATATAGAACTGTAAAAAAAAAGGCAAGAATGTAAATAAATGATACAACAAATATTTTACCTTGTTAGTGCTAATATCTACTCCTGTTTCTATTGTCAATGGTCACACAAATACTCGAAAGCATCCTAGGGATTATGGACTGCAAACTCTGGTATGGGAAACACCTAGAGACATTCGGTGATGGTTGTGAATGCCTATAATTGTTCCATAAATTCTTAGTAGTGTTCTACAAACTTTGGGGGACGTTTAGGGGTTGAGGGTGATGAAGCAGAACCAGATCTGGTTTGTGAGGATTTGGCAGTGGTAGAAATAGGTGATGCAATGGTAGTGGCAAAGGATGAATATGATAGCAAAATGACTAGGGCAACAATTCAAATTTGGGACCAGGAATAATTTTTTTGGACCTTCTAAGACTTTCTAAGACTTTGATTCATAAAAAATGATCAATCTTTATAATCTACCCTTGAACATGTTAGGGTTTTGACAACATAAAATGAGCGGCTAAGATTAAAACATGAGGAAGGGTGGAGATTAAGCTTGGGCAAGTGACATTGATTGAGATGGATGGATGTATGAGATTAAAATATGGTGGATGGATAGGATTTACTCATATATATACATATATAATTATTAAAAATATGAATATTAATATAAAATATTAATATTTATGTATATATTAAATAAATACATATATATGTATATAAATAATGGACGACTATGATTGAAGGATACAAATGGATGACAAGTGGCTAGATTTTGGTGTCTACACATTTATAGGAAGAGTAAGGAAAATATAGTTGATGCATTATCCTACCAATACGAGTATCAAGGCATGCTAAGTGTCATCTATGATTCACTTCTTCAATGGACCCATTAGCTTCAAGGAGAAGTGACCCAAAATTCCACCTTGCAATATATTATTTAGTAATTTCAAACTAATTCTAGCCCTCATCACAAATATACATGGTATGGACAATACCTACAATACATGGGTTGCCTTGTTCTCCCTAAACATTTTCATCTCTATGAGTCTATACTATAAGGGATGCATTCTTCTTTGAATGCAAGGCATTAGGTTTCTTAAAAATATATGAATGGACTAAATGCACTTTTTTAGGTATGCATGAAAAAGGATATCAATAAATTTTTTAGGTAATATTTGTCAGCACGTTAAGGTCAAAAATATTCATGCACTAAGCATACTCTAGCCCCTTCGAATTATAGACTTTTTGGATGAATATTTTTATGGATTTATTGTAGGGATCCCAAATTTTGGAGGCCAAACAATCATTCTCATGGTGGTGGATCATATTTTTAAATAGGCTCATTTGTATCCTCTAGCCTACCATTACAAGTCTTTAGTCTTTACCCAATTTTCTTTAATTCCATTTTTTCTTGCATGGCATGTCCTAGTGCATTGTAACAAGCATGACCCCACATTCACCAATAATTTTTAGCAAGAATTGTTCAAGCTACATAGGACACAATTCAAAATTATCTTGTTCTATCATCCATAGATAAATGACTAAACTATGCTACCTCGTATCCATGTAACTAACTCAATGGGTCAAATGAAATACTTTGGATAAGTGATGGTATAATACTTTCTATCACTCCTCCACTAAGATGACACTATATAAAGCAATTAATGAATAACCACCACTATCACTCTTATCATACATTCCAAGTAGTTCCAAGGTTCAAGGAGTGGATTCCACTCTCGTGGATTATGTAAAACTACTATAAAATCTCAAAGGTAATTTTATCATAGTGTAGAATCATATGCAACAAGGAAATTTGTATAGGTTTGAGTGCAATTTTATCATTGAGGATATGGTTTTTATATGTTTATAGCCCTATAAGAATTCACTACTAAAAAATATATGGACCATATAAAGTGCTTTATCAGGTTGCCCTCATGGCCTACAAGTTAGAATTATGGTCTACTTCCATGATACATCTAGTTTTCCATGTCTCATATTTGAAGATGGTTCTTAGAAATTGTATATAGGTCTAGTCCACACTACACTAGTTCAATAAGGATGACTTGATTATCTTAGAAACTAAGAATATTTTGTACCAACAAATATGCACACTTTGCAACTGTACTTTTGTCAAAGTCCTAGTATGCTAGCCTATAACTAAAATATATTACTTAAGAGTCAAAAAACCAACTACAAAAATAGATTTCTTACCTCAAGATTTTAATACAAACCTTCTTGAAGGTAGAGAGCATATGTTAGGACCCTATCCTAACACAACTATTACTATGTACTTGTCTAGTATTAATGTATTTTGGGTCCCTAGTGTGCATGGGCCCATTATGATATAATATTTAATTTTACTATAAGTAGGAGTTAGTAGCTCAAATCCTATCTTTCATGTGGTCTTACCCTTGAGCATTAGGGTTAGGATAAACAAGAGTCTATATAAGGACATGGGGTTGGAGTAGAAGGCATCTCATATTTTTATTGATATTGTATCAGATTTGTGCATCCAAGGAGGTTTTCTTGTCAAAGATGCCTACAATATCCATTATGTTTTATTAATATAAGTTTGTTGTTAGATCCATCCATTTATTTTTCAAGAACAATTTTGTTACTTATTTTTTCATGGTCATTTAGTTTGTGAGATTTTCTTTAATTATTGCATTGCTACTTTAGTTATGCTTATTTTTATATGAATATTCCTAACACATATCCTTTCCAATTTCCTCAAAAATAAGAATATAATCTCATTACAATAAAATAAAAGTAGTCTAGAGGTTATCCATCGCACTTTAGGGATTTTTTTGAAGGATTTTAGGGAGGAATAAGAAAGTGAATAATATTAAGGTTTACATTTTCCTTTAGGAAACATTAAAATGGTATTTCCAAGGTTATGTCTTACACTTTAGGTTCTTAGGGTAATATATTTTATGGATGATAGGTTAAATTGTAGTTAGTATAGAAAAATGAAAAATACTAGAGAGAATGAGCCAAAGGTGAGAATAAAAAATATAAATAAAAATCCTTAAATAAAGGACAAGGAAAAAAGGAAACTCAAAGAGATGAATTTGGAAAAATAAAACAAATATCATAATTATTAATAAGAGATGGGATCAATTTCATATATAAGACTAAATAATGATGATCAAAATGGTATCTTGGAATATTTGATATATGAGCTTGGCCCCACAAAATTAATACAAGAAATAAAAGTAACTAATAAGTAATACAAGAAAGTATTTAAAAAAAATTGTATGAGGGTAAATTTTCTGGTGATTTTTGCTTTAGGATATCTTGGAGGTATTGCAACAATATACAACAAAAAAGGGAAATAGATAGAAGTAAGAAGTAATTAATTTGATCTTTTTCAAAAAGGGGACATAAGAAAATTTAAGTCACAAATATTTATGCTCCAAATACACTCTATCATAGAGATAGTTATAAAAAAGAACCTCAATTTATTCATATCAAATTCAATGATGAATTGCAATCATTTTATTCTTAAAGGATCTTTAAGATATTTTTATTTCCTTTCAAAAAAGGATGACACTCCTAATTGTTCTTGATTTGGTGTAATTTTTTTCCTCCTTTGTCAAATTAAATGACCTTTAAGATGTTGTTCCTTCAATATTTTATAATATATATATATATATATATATATATATATATATATATATATATATATATATATATATATATATATATATGTATAGATAGATAGAAAAATTATTGAAGAGGAATAATAAATTAGGAATAAAGACATCCATTATTTCAAATGTACTCTATTGAAACTTAAACATGACAAGGAGGCTTATGGTGAACTATTATAACATATTTTATTAATTATCACATGAATACAAAATGAAAGCTTGATGAGAAACACATTAATGGACCTGATAAGCCATATTGTCGCGATGGATTTCCCATAAATTTCCTTTAAAAATTTGGGATATATTGAAGAAGGAGAAGTTAAAGATGCTATGAAAAAATCCATAATAAGTTAAATCAAGACTACCTTTTATTTATGCAATAAAGATAGAATATTTTAATAAATTTCAGACGACAAGTATTTATAATACGATTCAAAAGTTTAAAATTTATGGTAATTATATTATATGATGTTAAAAAATGTGGTTTTCTTCATCGAAATAAAATCCTTAATATGGCATGATTATTGTACAATAGGAATCAGCCCATAAAAAACCAAGTTTGCTTGTAAAATTAGATGCCAATAAAGCACACATAGGATGGAGTTACCTATATGATATTCTCAAGTTTTTGGTTTTTTTCAAGGTTGGTCTTAATGGGTCCTACCTTGGATACTTTGAATCATCTCATGGTCTTTTGTTAAAGTGATTTATTATCTAATTATCTTTTTTGTTGTTTTTACTTATCTTTGGAAAGAGCTCTCTAAGAGAGAAAAGTGGAAGGAAAATCAATTGTATTTAGGTTGTTCTAGGTGATCCTTTTGAATCTCATATCCAATTTATTAATGATACTTTTATTTTAGGTCATCCTTTAGATAGTAAAGCCATAATTTAAACCAATACTATCATGTTTGAGAAAGTTGCTTGCTAGTTGGGTAATATGATAAAATTAATGATCATCTTGATCAAAACTACCCTTGATGTGCAATAGATTATTAAAGTTATTTTAGGATTTAAGGTTAGATAATTGACATCAAAATATTTAGGTATCCCTTTGTCTAATAAAATAAAGGATTTTTGGGTTTTTTGTTTTTTAGTTTTTTTTTATCCGCCCATGTAGAGGAGTTGGAGAGCAAGTGGGTAGTTAAACCTCTCTAGTTGCTGAGAGGCCCAGGTTCAAATCTCTCGCCTCACATGTTGCGGATATGTTATGTAATGGTTCCCTCGTGGTAACAGTCTGTTTACCCCTTGTGGCCACCACCACAAAAAAAAAAAAAAAAAAAGGAGTTTTGGAAATCAATTTTGGATACAATAAAATCATGTTTGGTATATATCCTCAAACCCCATGCTAAATTTGATCTTGTATTATTTTACTTTTTTATAGGTTTATATATTTTCTTTCCTAAGGTGCTCCATTTTTGTTTTAGTCTATGACAAAGCTAGAAATTTATGGGGTAAGATGTATACTTGAAAAAACATTAAACTAAAATTCAAACATAAAATGTGAAGGTAAGTATGTTCCAACCTATTCCTAGTTGATGAATATCCAATAAATAGATACCATATCCAAATAAGTTGATAACAAACCTGAATATTTATAAAGTTTTAAATATTAAATTTCTACCCTCCTATTTTTTGGTTTAATAAAACCCTTTCCTTAATAAAGGATAAAAAATGTAAACCATATTTATAATTTTTTTTATTGGTTGGAAGAAGGGGCTTTGAATGGGTCCCCAAACCTTATACAAAGTGATAAATCCTAAAAATAAGGGCTTCCAAAAGAACAAGAAACTAAACTGAGACAAGGTCCACAAAGGATTCAAATTTGAAGTTTCCCGCCCAAGCAAGGGTGTCGCTCAAACAAGAAATTCAAAAATGAAAAACTCCTACCAAGGCATGGGAATCCTGCTCAAACTATCATTTTTAAAATAAAAAAATACCTCCTTGATGAGTCTCTCTAAGATTTATAAAACAAGGAAAACTTCTTGATACCTAAGGGTAGAGAAGCATCTTAGAGCACTATAGACCCAACAACACATCGATATGATTCCATAGGATGAAACTATATCACCGAATGAAGATAAGGGGTCCTCTTAATCCTTGTTAAAATAAGCTCTCCTAGAGAGCACGTGCACACAAGATTATCTTTCTAGGAAGGGAAAGTCATCATAGATAATTGAATAAAAAATAGGAGGCCCACCTAGCCCTTGGTAAAATAGATCTCTGAGAGAGCATGCATCCATAGGATGCTCTCCTAAGAAGGTAAAGTTACCATAGACCACCAAAGAAAAAATTGGGGGTCCTCCTAGCCCCTAGTAAAAGAAATCTCTAAGAGAGCATGCATCCACATTATGCTCCCCAAGAAAGTGAAAGTCATCTCAGACCACCAAAGGAAAAATTGAACACCTTCCTGGCCCCTGTTAAAATATCTCTTCAAGAGAGCATGTATCCACAAGATAATCTCATAGGAAGGAAAATCCTCCACAAACTATTGAAGGAAAAACTAGGGGTCCTCCTAGCCCCTGGTAAAACAACTCTTCGAGAGAGAACATATCCATAGGATGCTCTCCTAGAAAGAAAAATTCATCATAGACTAGTAAAGGAAAAACTAGGGGCCTTCCTGACCCCTAGTAAAACAACTCTTTGAGAGAGTACGCATCCATAGGATGCTCTCCCAGGAAGGGAAAATAGTTGTAGACCATCGAAGGAAAAACCAAGTGCTCTCCTAGACCCTGGTAAAACAAATCTCCCAAAGAGCACACATCCATAGGATGCTCTCCCAAGAAGGAACAATCATCGTAGACCATCAAAGGAAAAATTGGGGGCCCTCCTAGCCCTTGGTAAAATAGATCTTCAAGAGAGCATGCATCCACATGATGCTCTCCCAGGAAGGGAATGCCATCACAAACTGCCTAAACCATTATTATAATTTTAAAAAATATATTTTATTTTATATTTAAATATTATTTAAATTATACTATATTTAAAATGTATATTGTATATGTTTATTAAAAAATTATATTATATATATATATATTAAAATTTTAAGAAAACATTATATCTTGAATCCCAATCGATCAATAATGCAATCTAATGTAACAATGGATCTTTACATGCATGTATTTTCCATTGCATATAGTAAAAAATTCAAACTAATATATATTGTATTATGTCCGCAGAAGGAGCATAACACATTTGAATCGAAAACAAAGCTTGCTACTAAACTAAGTTCTATAACACCCAAAATAACACTCTTTTGCCACCTAAAAATAAAAATCTATTAATATCTCAAGGATCCTTGTCAACCAGAGCTCATTGCTTGCTTACATGCACCTCTCTCAGAGGTAGTCACACATTTTTTGTTGAAGGTGACTTTGATATTATCAAAAAAAATAAGTGTACACAAATAACTAAGAAAATGGATGGTATTGAAGCACACCCCAAAATCCTATGCAAAACATCGACATAGGGCCAAAAAAGTAGCTAGGACAGCTATAAAATAGTTAACATATCAAAACAAAAAAATGTAGAAGACCTTCTAGTGCTCAAGTTGTCATAGGAGTAACACCAATAGAGGGATAGGGGTCCTTATTTGAAGGATTTCCCCAAGAAATGGGAATATCAAGGTCTTTGGGAATTGGATCGCTCTTGAATCTCTCACCCTACAACTCTAGAGTATCACCCTAATCATAATCTAATGGTAGAGAGCAGAATCCTTCCTTGACATGCCAGTCCTATGAGCCATGAGAAGTCAATTTCCTTCTATAGGATATCTTGGGACCTAAATCCTATTGTTGAGAAGAATATTATCTTTGGCAAGGTGGGGAGGGTGGAACCCAAGTCATAGTGTAGGAAGTATTCACCCAATGACCCAACAAAGTTAGTAAATGTTGAACCTCAAGGGTAACCTTGTTCACCTATGCTTGAATATAAAGTAAAACCTTGGAGCATATTATAGATTTTGAATACATGGAAATCTCTACATATGCATGATGAGTAGAAAAACAAATCCATTATGGTTTTTCCGTATGTTAAATATAATCTCAGCCCTAAAAATATGCCAAAACTGCTCCATATGTGTTGGCATTTGAGTTTTATCCCTAAGAAGAACCATAGGCCAATAAAAGGGTTGTGGACTAAAAGGTTTAAAAAAATCATGAATCCATTTCCTTATCACTTGGGACCTAGGGAAATACCCAAAAAAATATTTAATAGATTCCCTATGATAACAAAAAGGGTAGTTGAGAATGTGAAACCCTAAATGACAGACACATTATCGTATAGGAAGTCCCTTAAAAAGGAGACACCAAATAAAATGAGCCACTTTAAGCTCAAAAACAACATCCCATAGAGTGTGAAATATATTCTTCCAGTATCTATTCATTGCCTTGATTATCCATTGCTCATTTAACTTGGGGACCATAGGAAAATGTGGTGATACCTAAAGGTACCCTTTGCCTATCTTATAACTACTACGGGAAGTTTTGGGATACCATTTGAAATCCTTCCACCAAGGATAGAGGGTTTGAACCCCAATTTTATGAAGTATTTCAGGTAGTACTATGGCTTGAATTACCTAAAATATTTCTTTGTCAGCGTTAGAGAGGCAAATAAAATTTTAATTTTTTCCCATGAAAGCCAGTTCTTGGTTTGCTTAGAAAAGAGGTCAGAGATGAATTGAATACCCTTATGAAAAAATCAAATGGTATGGACCAATGGGATTTTGGCTAGTGGTTTCTCTTGATAGGTGATAATGAGGGACCACCACATCGATTGTTGATTAAAATAGAGTCCAGTGCTAAAATAATTGCCATTCTAGAGCAACCAAGATCGAAGAGCTTCTTAGGCTTCCCAAATATTCTTAGCAAAATAAGTGTCCTAAATTTGAACTAGCACCTTCATCACTAGAATGGATTACAAACCAAACACCCTCCAATATTTTCAACCATGGGGCACACCAGAGGCTATGCAATGCCAAAGTAAGTATTTCTAGACTTCATTTTCATGCATAGCATGAATGACCCATTTGGCACACAAGGCAGTGCCTTGGAAAAAGGTATCAAGGAGTCCTAACCCTCTTGAATATTATTCCCACACAAGTCTATGGAAACCCTATTTTCTAGCAAAAAGGTCCATAGGGAATCTTAAAGAAGCTTCTCCAATTTGTGATAGGAATATTTTAAGGGAACCCAAAAAGAAAAATAATAGACATGCATGATAGCAAGTATCTTGAAGCAAACATGAAATTGTCTTATGAAAGAAAGAGACTTGGGAAACCACTTAAAAATTTTCTTTTCTACCCTATTGAGAACATATTAGCAAAGGTCAATGGATGAAGCTTGAAAAGCAAAAGGGATTCTAAGAAAGCAAAACATCTTACCATATTAGATTCACTTCCACCTATAACTATTTAGACAAAGAGGCATGGGTAGAAAATACTAACTATAACACTTTTTTTTTTCATTGAAATATCGAACTAGAGGTCAAACAAAAGATATCCAAATAATGGATGGCATGTGCCACTTTGTTCTCTTCTTCAATTAGGGTGATCAAAGAATGATAGACAAAATAACCATTGACCAATTATTAGAAAGTGCCAGGAGGCATGATACCTTTCACATGACTCTTGGTAACAACATTAGAAAGGAGGTAACTCTTGGTTCTAAAATATGCCTAACTAAATGCGATGTGCCCTCAAGACTTTGGCCAAGAGATTAGATGGCTAAAAAATAGGATCCTGTAAGTCAACTTTCAAATAAGGTTGGTTGTTTTTCCTAGCTAATCTAACTAAATGGGAGGTTACATACTAAAGTAAAAAATACAAAGGGTTATAAAGATGATCTAAAAGTGGTATAGATTTGGAAATATCAAGAGACATGGTCCAAAGAGTCTTACAAAGTAAATTTAAATTGAACCATCTATCAGATTAACCTACTTCCTTATGCATTCAAAACATCTATCATTAATAACTCTAAGTGATGATAAATCATTCTAGAACTATAATGACAAATCCAGGTAGAAATACAAAATGCAAAATAACTATAGTATAATTACTCATTCCTAGATTTAAGAGAAAATCATTAGTACTTAGTGAGACATACATACATGTTTTGCATAAGAAGTTAGTAGGAGTCCAAACAACAATCCAATTTTCATTCAAGCAAGTGTATAGCCTCAATCAATACAATCATACCAATTGTATATGCAAAGAGCCAACCATAAGAGTGGCTTACATTTTGGTATATAGATTGAAAATTATAATTGGTTATTTGTCATATAGTTTAGAGGGTGGATTGCAAGTATGACATGTTGTTGTAGTGCGCATGCTCATTCCTGTAGCTCATTTTGTTACAACTAATTTGGAATAATTGTGATAATATGGTTCATTCCTAATTGATACAAGGTAGTGGTGTCATAATGTATTCATCTGGTGCATATGATTCTTTAACATGTTCATTATGATTTTAGTTTCCCCACTATCTTCCTAGCTATAATAGCATAGGTGTCAGCTAGAGAAGCTTATGATTTTTTTGGGGTTCTCTGGTAGTAGATTCACTTTTTGGGAGCACATTTTGGGTATTTTAGTGCATGATTTTGTTTGATGTCTCTTTCAAATTTCCCTTTTATTTCTCTAGGTGTCAGACTCTCAATTCATTTCTACCAATATTTTAGTATCCCTTGCTAACATCAACACTTAAAATCACCCAACACTTCTTTGATTCCTTAGCTTGGTGAAGTGCTTTACCAAATGTTAAGATCAAATTATGCCTTAGAAAATTTACTTTCATCATTTTTTGGGGCTAAATTTATGGTGCACTTACTGAAATTAGCATTCTAAATGTTTAACAATGAGGATGAATGCACCCAACATGCTCCACTATTGTGTTAGATGTCAAACTCTTATACTTAAGCAATTTATTTCTTCAAATGTATTGGACATATTTTATATAAAATTATATGCTTTAATTTCTCTTATTAACATCACCATCATTATATTCCTAGGTTTCTACATATCGTACATTGAATTTAAAATGCCCATATGCTGACATCAATGCTTCAATATATCTAGACATATTACTTACTCAAAAATTATGGCTCAGGTCTAGTTGATGCTTGGTTGTCAAATATAAAATATTTTTGAATGCATGTTGACACAAACATTCAAAATTTCTAGCAATGCTTCTACACTTAGAAAAAAAGGCATTCCTCTTCCTATAATCTTCGATCTAAACCTTAGTTCTAAACTATCTAACAATATTTTATAGTAGAGATGCAATATTTTGTATTGACAAAATTCACCTCCCTAATTGGATGTGGGTGAAAATTTCACCTACATAATTGGTGTATTTTACAGGGATTTCTACTTGTAGAAGCAATGAATCTATCTAAATTTATCCATTGGGCCATGGATTCAATATTGATACAAAGGAAAAAAATTCAAAATTATGTTGTACAAAGACCACCTCAAGAACTATTTGTTTTTGATGTTTCATCTAGAGCTACTCATGACGTTTCTTTGTATTGTTCATCTACCTTGGTTGTTGAAGACTCTCCCCATAATTGGAATAATCTACATATTTTATCCCATGTTCTCTAAGAAGGAACCTTTATAGCCCTAAATTCTTGGAGGATATTTTATAGTTGATAGTGGTGCTTATAGGAAAAGGTCATTGTACCTTAATTTTAGTTCTGTGATCTTTGTTAAAAGCATAGTGATACTATGAAAGAATAAAATGACTTGATCTCTCATCAGAGGCTCTAACAATGTATCAAATTCACTTTCATCATTCACCTACTAGTCTAAAAGTTGACTCAACTGCTCATTCTTGTGCAAACATCCATTTACAATCCAAAATATGAGAAAACTGAGTTCTACGAGTTCTTGGATTGTCAACTTCTTGTTATTTCTTGCTTGGAGGGTATTAAGCATATATCTTCATTCTACAATTATCCAACTTCCATCAATTATTTTATTAGCATGAAACTTGGATAACCCAACATACATTTTCTAGTGTTTGAGCAATTGTGGGTATCGTTCTTTGGTATTAATCATCTATTCAATAACTTCTCCCTATTGTATTTTGATCATCAATTATTCCTTAGATCTAGTTAATTCTTACTTTGCATCCTAGATTAATTTCTCTATTTTGGTTGTTCATTTCATAAGGGGAAATACCTCCATTGCAACATTATTGATCTTTAGCAAGTATTGGCTCTAGAAATGCTTTAGCATATCTCTAGAGATTGTTTGACCCTTAGGTTTCCCTTTTTCTTTCTCCAATTTTTCTTCTACTACTACTAAGATCTCTTTTTGGATTTATAGCTTTGTTCTTACTTCTTGCAACTCCTTTACTTGCACATGTGTTTTGTTGCATTCTTGTTGCAATTGCTCCTTTAATTTTTGTATTTCTCATCCTTCTCTTGCAGTTGCTACTCCATGGGAGATTTTTCTATTATATGTTTGAGCTCTAGGATTTCATTCTTGAGACTATTTATTTCTAAATTCCTCTTGCTCATTATCTACTCAAGGATTTTTATCAAATTTTATGCTACTGCAAGCTTTATATTTGATTGACTACTATGCAAGAATAGAGTGTCTACTTCATTGTGTAGAGCATAGAACATATTTATCTTTGGAACTTCAAAATGTTGTACTTCTATATTTTTGGCATTGTAGTCCTTTGTTGTCATTTTTACCATTAGCTTCCTCACCTTTAGGTGCACAATCATATTGATACATTCTATAAAAATTAGATCTACAACATTATATGTATTGGGGGTCCTCAATTCTACTCTATCTTTGTGGTTGTTGTTGTTCTACCCACCTCTGTATATTTGCTTCAATATCTTGATTCATTGAGAATGCTTTTGATAGAGGGTTTTTAATAGAATGGGAAGGAGTGAAGATGTTGTGGAAGGGTGAAAAGGTTGAAATGAAGGGTTTACTATTACAATATTAGAATTTATAAGGGATTGGATGTTTACATTGGTTGAGACTATTTGTGCCTCCTATACGTGTAGTGTGGATCCTATTGCTAATGTAATAGTGGGTAGAGTAGTGGTTTCATTAGCAGGGCTAGGTGGTGGATATAAATATATTTGTAGAGAGTGCTATGGTGGTGGCACAATATCATAAAGAGAAGGGAAGAAAGTAGATGTATCTAGTCCTTTCACTTTTGATGTTAGTTTTTGGATTGTTGCATCAACTATTTTAATTTGTGCATCAAAATTGTCTAAATTGCTCATGCTATAGTTTCTTGATTGGTCTTATTTCTTCTATTTGGATTTCAATAGGCCTTTCATGTAGAACCAAGGTCTTTCTCATAGATATTTTATTTGTGAAAACCATATTTTGAGTTTGTTCGCTCTTTCCATTACCTATTTACAATTCCTTTTCTTAAAGCTCTGGTAGAATTTTTATTTATAGAATATATTGAACTACTTTAGCTCCTTCTCATGTTCTCCTTCTCTATAGAGGCACTTCTTCTAAATCATCCTTGAAATATATGTATTCTACCAATGGAGTTGCCTGTATGGGAGCCAATGGTGGGACTTCCTCTTCTTCTTATTGGTCTACTTCTTGTTCATCTCTCAATATTTTTTTTTGACCTGGGTATATTTTACCTTTATCCTTGTTCATGAATGTTTGATATTTTTCCTTGAATTCAGTTTTAGAAAACTTTTCAGAGGTGCTAAAGAAGTCCCTTTCTGAGTGTTTCTTTCACAATGTGATATCCACCATTCTTCAATCATGTTTTCATCCCATTTAAGTTCCAACTTAATATTTTCCATAAGGTCTTCATGAATCCATTGTTGTTTGTTCTAGGTTGGGTTATAGATCTTGGCATGTTTAGCATGTCCTCCATGGAGGTATTTCTTGCATTTTAATAATATTCATATCTAAAGATCTAGCCTCATCATTATTTTTGAATTGCTTTATTTTTTTTCATGGCAAGTGATCAAATGTAGGTGGCTTATTGTTCATTTGGACCAATTTGGCATTAAATTTACCTTCTAGATCATAGTCCCACATGTGTAGAACAACCAGCAATTGTAGGGCATTAAAATTATCATAAAAAATATTTTCGTCTCTTGTTGTCATAAAAATATCTTCAAATTTATAAGGATAGTGATAGGTGCAAGACTTCTTAGCTCAGGCACCAAAATGCTTATCTATTTTTTTTATTTATCTGTAGAGCTCCATGCCAAATATCCAATCAGTGACATATATGGAAACAAGTATGACATACCAAAGAAGCCATATAATGGATTATCATGACATATAATAGAAAATACGAATCTCCAATTTCCCTCTTCTTTCCTGTCACTCTATCGATGAGTTTAGGACTAAGGCAAGGTATTGGACTAGGGATAGAAGATAAGGCGGACCATAAAAATATTCTATTAAAAGGAAAATATAGGGATGTTCCCTTGAGAACCAGGGTCCAATCTACTATAGAATAGAGCTAATATTTGTCCCTTTTGGTGAGGATGATTTTATACACATTTTTAGGCATATGAAAAAGGAAAAGCCAAGCTAGAAATGAAGGATAGCAATTTTTTACTTTCTTTTAGCTTTAGGGAAACTAGTTGGTTATGAATTTGGGTATTTGAAAAGTGAGCCAAGTTGAATAATACATGATTAGTACTAATAGTTCCCTCATAATTACACATATTTGTGACTACTTAAGAAAAATATAATTGACAATCATAGATAAATTTATTAGAGTCTAACCCTAGTATTACATATAGCATAGACAAAACTATTTGTGAAGTCTTTTTGAAATCACCTAGCTTAATGGAAAAAAATTAGGGACTTTGCCAATATGTCTTTTTATCCATGCAACAAAGGAAATATTCTCTAAGTAGCTCTTTTTATCATTTATGTTAATGGGTTTGAGCCTCATACATGGTTTTCCTCTCAATACAAATACTTTTCTGATTGAGTCCTCTATGATGGTAAATAGGGATTGCTTCTTTGCATTGTATATCATGGTTGTCTCTAGGTCATAGTGCTCTGCTATTGCTTTGATAAGATTAGGATAGGAATGAATAAACTTAAGCATGTATCTTGAAATCTTTTCCAATTTGCTTTAATTGTAATAACTATGTAATGTATCTCTACCAAATTATCTTCTAACTCCTTTGTAGTCTTTTGTATCTTTTTCACTCTCTTTCATCTAGCCATGGTCTTTTATCTCTTTGCTTCTATGAAGGGCAAGTGATAAAAGTTATGTAATTCTTTTTCTTTGCAAAAATCTGCAACAATTCTTATGAATGAGTATCCAAAAATTGTACAACCTTCTTATGTCATAAGCTCTTCAACAATCTCCTTGAAGCACAACTATTTCTCAAAATTTCTTCTCTTGAGCAAATGTGCTAACATGAATTTCTTTATATGGGTCTTGTTTTATAGCAAGAAATACATGTAGTAGATGGTTGTTGCTAATTAATTATCAAATATTGCACATGTTGATATTTTATAGAAAAATCCTATATTGAGACTACAAGTTCATGTAAGTGTTCATGGTTCATGTCTTTTTTTCATGACTACTAGACTTTGGATCAATGAGATTGCTACAAATTCAAATCTTGGTGGCTGCCAAGAACAAACCTTGGCCAATTAAAATGCTTATATTTACAAAATACTTCTACAACTACTTCCACTATACGACTATTTACACATATAATTATTTACATATATACACACAAGTAGGCACACTCTTCTATGCATTGTGTTTTAAATATTGGTTATTTATCCAAATTAGAAAAATACAACCATCCATATTTTGTTTTTCATATGCATTTATTTCTTTCATTTCTAAGATTAGATATGGGGTATACCATAATGATTTTGGTTTCTCATGCTTTCCAATATCTAGTTGAATCTCTTTGAATTCTTGTTCCTTGATCTTCATCTTTTAGCCAGTTAACTAGTCACTATTATCAAATCCACTTTCAAGAGTGACTAGTTCCTTATGAATATGATCGTTCTTAAGTTTAGCCATTTCATCCTTGTCAATTTCTTCAACCACATTTATGCAATCTACTTCCTAAATCAACAACCCACTACCTATCTATCATTATCAAATACTTGCCCAAAGGCTTCTTTATATCATACTAATGGCCTGAATGTCAATTTGAAAAATCTTGATTTTTTTCTTAAAAAAAATGATGGGAAAAAGTTGGCTCCATGATAAGCCAATGCAGCATATGCATTTAATTCCCTAGGAATTACCTTTATGTTCAGTGTGTGAAAGTTTTTCAATAGGTTCTAGACTTTATTTTGGTAAGCTTTGAGATAATGTTGCTTTCTACTACATTTCTTTGTTTCTTGATTTATCACTAGCTTTGAATCTTCATAAATCAATTGTTTGATTCCCATATTTTCTACTTGTGTGAGCCCAATGGATAGTGCTTCATACTCTATCACATTATTGGTACAACTCCAAATCAGTTTGTATGATAACCTTTTAAATTCTTTAGATGGTAAAATTAACACAATGTTGGCTCTTGTGTTGTTTTTGCACCTAGCTCCATCAAAATAGAGCTTCCAAATCTCATTATGCTTAGGGTCCTCTTCTTTTATGGCTAGGAATTTTGTCTTTTTTGGCTTGGAAATAGAATAAGTGACAATCTCTATATTGACCATAGCATTTATAATCTTAAGTGAGAATTGATCCTTAGTTTGCAATTAATCTATGATTTCCTCTATTGGATTCATTTCTTCACTAATCATGCCAATACTATTGTCCAACTATACCTCATCTTCATTTTTACTATCAGGTAGTTGGATGGCTTTTTTGAGAAGCTTTTATCCTGCCTTTGTGAGGGATTTCCATGTCTGAATAATATAAGGATAGATATCCACCTAGATTAATGTGAATTCATGGGAGAGACACATAGTAAAATAACGCTCTAAATCCACAACCACTACCTCTTGTATTGCCATTATTTAAGGTATTATATGTAATGCCATGGGAATAACCTTGATCAACCCAACTATATTTACCAAATTTTCATCCAATTGCAACACTCCTAGACTAGAACTAGTATATTACATACCCATATCTTCACATATTGTGTTTGACATCATAGTAGTTGCTACTTCAAAGTCTACCATGCAACTATGCACAACCCAACATTCCATACGCAAAGACATATAGAAAGGTGACAATTTATTTTTACCATCTTTGGAAGTAGGTTTTATTTGTGCCAAATTAATTTTTGATTGATTTTTATCTTGTGATCTAATAGTTTTTAGAGATGCTCTTAGCAGGTCAAATTTTTCCAGAAACATCAAAGCATAATACATGTTGGCTTTGGATGACATCTTCTTTAGAACTTCCACTATATTGAATTTTGAATATTCTAGCTATATTTTTTCTTTTCTTTTTAGCTCAATGAGTTTCCTTTAGTATTATTGTGTGGCTTCAATATTTTATCATTTGGTTATATAAGGATACCAAAGTTTGTTTCTAGTCTACTATTGTGCTTTAGTTTCTTTCCTTTGCAAGTTGAACACCAATAGTATAACTCTAAAGAAGAGGTGGAAGGGCTATCCTCTTGATTTATATACACTATAGTAGGCTTTGCTCTAATATTACTAGTGGAAGCATCTTGATATTTCACCATGTAGAGAAATATCCTAGGCTAGAATTTTTTTTTTTGCTTCTCTCCTCTTCATGGTTGTGATCACATTGGTTAAATTTTTTAATGTTATCATGATATCATGCATACTATCAACCTAAGGATCTAGAGTAGGTAATGTTAGTATAGTGGAAGGTGGAGGCAGTGTAGGTTTTGGCAGTTTTGGAAATTTTAGTGCAGACACCAGAGCTACAGTAGGTAGATGAGTGATTATTACTTGTGACTGCTTCTTAGAGTTTATTTTCAAAAGTTTTAGGAAAATTGGCATGGCATTCCTTGGAGGGAGTCTACCTATGGCTATTAAAGTTCTCTCTACCATGCCAACTGCTTAAAATATTTTTTTAAATGTTAACATATTTGATTTCCATACCCTCAAACTTAAATCTATGTTGAAGGGCCTAAGAGAATAATAGAGTTCTTGGGCATCTATTGGCCTAATTTCATGTGATACTATTTACCAAGGTCTACTAAATTTGATGTTAAAAACCATATCTACCTCTTATCAATTCCTCTAAATGGTAGTGAGCTAAGGATAAAATTATATTTTCTTACTCATTAAATTTGTACACCAATCTATTGGCAAGTTGTGCCCAAGAATTGATGCCACCATCCTAAAGGGTCACGTACCAATGTAATATCTTTTATTTCAATGATATTATTAATAGCCTTATCATCACATCCTCTTCATGAATATTATGGACTACAACCAATGATGCCACATCTTGGCAGTGTTCATAGGTTATTTTATGAGTACCATCATACATTGGAAAAGCTTTAATATTAGTAGTAGGAATGGGATTCTCTTGTATTATTCCAATTTGGGAAGTTTTATAGAGGTTGATTTTGAGTCATTTGTGTGGATGTGTTTTAATGAGTTGAAGTAGGATATGTAAAACAAGTAGATCTTAGACTTTATATGGAGCTTACATAAATTGGAGATGGAAGGGATGATTGCAAATTATTTCTCTTGAAGTTCATAGGTGGCAATTCCACAAATATTAAAGGTTATTCAAAAATTTTAGCCTTTGTTGTGGTGAGCATAATCTTACAAGATAAATGTCAACTTGGTTATTAGGTTCACTAATTTTTTAGGATCCTTATTTATCAATGGAGTCATCAGGTGAACATGCAATTATTCGTAAATGAATTTAAGGCTACTCACTAAGATTTTGAGTCTTCTAGGTGTTTAAAATGGTATGTGCATAGTCGGATAGGTTTTGAAATAGATATTCAATATTTCGCTACTAGAGGAATGCTACTTAATCAAATGCTGATGGAATTTTGGTCCCATCAGGTATGCCAAAAATATTTTTAGTAGTACAATGGGTAGATGATTTTATAAAGTGGAAACCTTGGATCCCATGGGCATGCCACAAATACTCTTAATTTTGAAATCTGCTTAAGTGAATGAGATGCACCCTCAAGAATTCACCCAAAAATATGGAATGGTTCTGAAACAAGGATCTTTGAGTCAACATATGGAGAAGGCTAGTTCCTTTGCCTAACTAATATAACTAAATGGGGGTTATAGACTAAAGTAAGAAATGCAAAGGGTTAGAAAGATGAGCTAAAAATGGTATAGATTTGGCAACATCAAGAGACATGGTTTAGAGAGTCTTGCAAACTAAACTTCAATTGAACCACCTACCAGAACAACCTATTTTTCTTATGCATTCAAAATATTTATCATCAAGAACTCTTAGTGATGCTAAATAATTCTAGTGATACAATGACAAATCTAGGTAGAAACCTAGAATGTAGAATAATTGTAGTATAATTACCCCTTCCTAGCTCTAAAAGAAAATTATTAGCACTTAGTGAGACATACATACATGTTTTGCATAAGAAGTTAGTAGGAGTATATGAAGCTGATAAAAAGAGACATTCATTTGATCAAGTAATTCAACACAATGTAAACAACTCAGGAATGCTGATTTTATTTCATAAAAGAATGCTTTATAGGTTACAAAGGGTAATGTCCCTATTTTATTTATATAATACATAATATCCTAATGATGTATTTAAGAGCTCCTCAGTGAAGATGGGATTCTATGTGCATGGGCCACTAGTATGCTTTTGCTGGAGTGGTTTCTTATTATGTACTTGGTTTTTGAGGCCTACAAAATATGATTAGTAAATTTGGGGACCTACCTCAGTCAATCCACATGGTGATAAATGATAAAAATGACATAAAAATAGCATGAAATAATTATAAAAATTGAATAAAATTATGTTAAAATATAAAATAACTGATACCTATTGATTTTGTTTGTGTAAACCCATTGTAAAGTCAATTTGCAAGGTGGCTTACAAATTGGAACCCATATTTGTAGGGTAAGGGGTGAATTGGATTGTGACTGCTTTCTAGTTGATATCATTTGTTGGGATGGGCTACTAAGATGCTTTGATTCTATTTGCATGGTCTAGAATTATCAGATGTGACTCTGGTATAATTTTTGCAGAGTTTCTATAAGGTGATTGAAATGAGAGAGAGAGAGATCAAATGGGAGGTGGAACCCTCTATTTATAGGAGAGGCTAAGGTCAAGATAACATGTTAGATAAACCAAACCTTATAGTCACTTCCTAATGTATTTAGGTTAGGATTTGAGGAGGTGTCAAGACCACATGTCCTAATAAATATCTCCTCATCACACATGTGTGAGGAAGAGTTAAGGTTATATAGGGTTAGCTATGTCCTAGGTTAGATTAGGGTTTAGTTAGGATTTTTAGAAATATCCTAACCAATATCATGGTGCACACATGTGTGGGAGTGTGCCTAGGGATAATTTTGCTTAGAACCCTAATTAAACTCACTTAAAGGATAAAGTGCATGTAAGTGAAATTCAATGATGAATTAAAATGTTAATTAGCCTAATTTAGGATTTTTTGTTGGGAATGGTCCCATGGCGTCCTAATTAGGTTTAGGAAAGGGATTACGTGGCCTTACGGGGCTAGTAGATGGATTTTGAGTGGGTAGGAAGCATCATGGGTGTGTTTTACCTAGTTTTTTTAGGTTTAGGATCCTACGAATGACTAAAATAGCCTATGATGGTCTACAAATACCTAGAAGTAAGCATGTGCAACTTTTGGGTGTCTACATTTTCTCCTTTTTGTACTATGCTATGTGGAATGCAATTTAGTGCAAAATATGTGATGGGAGAAGGAGATGAGGCATTCGTGAAATGAGAAATAAAGAGAATGGGAAGAATAAGATCAACTCAAAGGTATGTAGCTACTCAAAGAATGACCATACAACATTGATTTATAGCCAAGAAGAGAAGGAAGAAGATAAAGAGAGAAAAAATGGAATCCAGTCAAAGGTATGTAACCACTCGAAGCGTGACCATACAACATTGATCGATAGCCAATAAAAGAAGGGAGAAGATGGAGAGAGAAATAATGGGATCGAATAGAACAAATGCCTATTTAAATTTTTGCTTTTGATTGATTGATGAGTGCATGGTGACACATGTCAAATCATTTGAGCTAAGTGGCATGGATGAATCAAGCATAAAATTCAATATGTGGTCAAGGTTGATATATAGAATGAAAGCAAGACATATCTGATATTGCAAATGGCTCTCTTGACTTAACAAATGTATGATTTGAGATGGGTTTATCTTGATATAATATTCAGTAAAAATTTTGTAGACAGATGCAATATCCTTGATTGGATGATTTATTGTTTGGTTTTATGTAAAGTGGATTTGTATATGAATACCCCCTCAAATGAGGAATCAACAATGAGATGAATGAAATGAAGTGAGGATGGTGATGAAACAATTCATAGAGGAAAATGGATGACAAAAGAGCAGGATAATGTTATAGATAGGAAGAAAAGGTGAAACAGTTTTTGGCATGAAAATTGTTTGAGTTTGAGTTCAGAAGCTTCAATTCGTAGGTCACCTAGTGCATTAGAACTGAATTCACAAGGTGATCTATGAATTAAACCTAAATTTGCATGGTGACTTACAAATTAGGATTTTAGGTGTATTTATGTATTTTTGATGTGTGTGGGGGGGTCATTTGCATGATGAGTGAGTTGGAGAGTGAGGAGCAAGGGTTGATTAGTGACACAGAGTGCTTGAAGAATTGAGAAGTAAACATGGATATGGTGAGGGGATAGACTAGTTCTAGTGGTCAACATGGGGATCTGCTGATAAGTGCTCATTACTTAACTTTAATGCATTTTGATTTTTAGAAATGTGTATAAGGAAGGAGGTGAGGTTTTTGCGTGTTTTTATGGGTACGTGTAAACTTTTGATGAAAATTTAAACACAAAGTGTTAAACAAGCCAAATGGGTATCTAAATGTGTGATTAGATTTTTGATTTGACATAGTTTTATGCCAATGTGACTCTATGGTAGGAATTATAGATGATTAATTTGACTTTGCTTTTTGGTGGTAAATAGGATACTATTTTTGAAATGTGATTGAATTTTATCTATAAAAGTGGGAAATGGGTATTCAAAAATGACTATTTTATGCTTTGCTTTTTTTTTGGTGTGTTATGTGGATGCGTGCTATTTTGATGGAAGTTTGTGGAATATGATTGTGATTTTTGTGGGTATTGATGTACTATTTTTTAAAACCATTGAATCTTTCATTTTAAAAAGGGGAAATGGGTATCCAAAAATGTATTTTGTTTTTGTGTATCATTGTGTTTGGTATATTTTTAAATTTTGTGTCGCGATGTGTACGTGGATGAACATGAAAGTGATTGTTGGGAGCTAAATGTGTACCATTTTTCAAATTAGTTTGGACTTTTACCATGAAATTGCAAAATGGGTATCCAAATATGTGATTGTGTTTTTTTTTTTTTTTTTTGTTGCATGAATTGTACATGGTTTATCATTTTGAAAGACATGATGAATGAAATGGGCCATTTTGTGGATGTTGAGTGTGCATGGTTGGATTTATTTCTGCGTGGTTTGTTATGTTTGCTATGGGGGAGGTAAAAGAATACCCAAAAGTGATTGTCTAGTTGAATTGGCATGGTGACCTATGAATTGGACATGGATTTGCAAGTTAACCTACGAATTGAGTCAAAATGTTTGAGTTTGTTGTATGGATGCATGAGGAGTATTGTGTGAGTGTTGTATGGAATTTTTATGTGTATAAATTAATTAGAATTACTATGCATGTGATACTAATTGAAATTTTATGTGATTTTTGTAGATGAAACAAGTGAAGATGATTGAGCCACAACATCATGTACAGATGATGAAAGCTAAGTTGGATGAGGTTATGAAGAATGATGCAGATCAGGAGTGGTTGACAACATTGTTGATGAAGGGGGTGTGGGATTGTGTTAGAATTCATGCTAGTAGGGCTTATGTATCAGTACTGTGTGAGATGTGGGACCCATATAGGAATACTTTTCACATTTTTATGGGTGAGATGACGATCACCCTTGAGGACGTGTATCATATCTACAATTTTCTTATTTAGGGTGTCCTAGTGAGGTTAGTAGTGGATGATAGGTAGGAGGAGGTTTTAGAGCATGCATTTGGTGCATGGTGGAGGGAGGTAGATACCAAGAAAATGGATTATGAGTATAAGTGGTATCAAAGTATGTTATCTAATTGCCAATGTGCGATGATGTTGATGATTTCTACATATGCGCTACAGATACTTTGGAGGTATTATTTACCTAGAATATGTTGGATGTGGTGTGTGACATGGTGGAGCACAATATTGTATTTGCATGGAGCCTACTTTGTTTACTTAGGTGTATAGTGAGTTACATGATGTAGTGCGTGCGAGGTGAAAATAAATGAGTTTAACATCGTTGTTACATGTGTGGGTGTGGGATCATATAGTGATAGAGTGACCGAAGTTGTTACCCTATAATTCTCATGTGGAGGGAAATAATCACTTGTCATATGCATTGAGGTGGCAAACATATGAGGAGAATGGGATGAAGAGGTTGCATGAGGGTGATCATTTGTTTTTGAGGGTAAACTTTGGAGAGTTGGAGGCAAAGGATATTAAGTGGAGGCCTTGGAGGGGTGGGGTGGTATGGGAGAAGGATGAGTAGCAGTTAGGTGCTATCCAATGAGAACGATGGATAGTAGGGAAATATACCTACCAGGTAGATTTATTCTAATTTAGTAAGGTTATGTGGTAATTTATTTTACATCAAGATGTTCTAGAGGTGCCTGTCATGATTTATAGGTGATAGGGTGAGAGAGGGAGTCACCATATAGTACTAGCATGGATTGGTGAGAGGGGTCCATTGATAATTATTCTAAATATGGATTATGTAGGTACAATTCCAAAGTATGATGCCTGGTGAGTGACTCAAAGTTAGGAGGTATTTAGGGGAGTAATTTATTAGTGGCTACAACCAAGCGGTGTGGCATCTATGCTAGAGGGGTGTGCATCAAGAGGTACTAGGTCTAGGCCACTAGGAGAGGTGAGAGATGAGGAAGAGGTGCCTCTTCAGTGATCGAGGTGATGACTAGGTGGCACATCTAGTGCATTTATGGAGATGGTGGTTGAGACACCAATAAGTGATAGGGTGTAGCTTGTGGAGGAGGCAATGACCATGGAGGAGATGGGTGAGGGTTTTAGGGTTGTTGTGGGTGATGATGATATGATTGATATATGAGATCTTGGCAATATGGGAGATATGGGAGACATAGCCTGTGAGGAATATGAGAGGAGTGATTTTGAGAAGGAGCTACTTATATTGTATGAGAGGGTACATCAATTAGAGGTGTAGCTTTGAGAAAGCGAGAGAGGTCGGGCAACTGACTTGGACATATGAAGAGGGAAGAGCCATGATTTGGAGGAGATATTTATAGATTTTGAAATTATGAGTGATGTTGAATGAAGAAATTTTATAGATAAGTTGGGCGCAGTAGAGTAGGTGCTTGCCATTGAGCAGAGGGCAATGGAGCTATAGTATGTGGAGTTGCATGGGTATCTCATAGCGGTGGAGGTGAGGCACACAAAAATTGTAGAGAGTTTGTGCTATCTGACCATAGATACTATGGAGGTAGGGGAGAGGTTGAAGGTAGAGGTGCATAGGATACAACATGTGATCATGACTAGGGATTCTGAGTGAGAGGCTCATTTTGTGAATATAGTTGGGGTACGTGTCAAGGTAGAGCAATAGTGATAGGTACAAAAGGATGGGGAGCAAGCGAGGGTTCTAGAGAAGATCCCTACATATGTAGCTACTTTAAGAGTAGAGATAGACAAAATATTAAAGGGTAGTAAGTATGTTGTGGAGCGGATGAGGGAGGAGGTAGCTATGTGGAGTGATTGTGATTTTTTCTTGCTAATGCATGGGATCCCACTTTTGTATTATGGTAGGTTGCATTCAATATTGAGATCACAATCACAAGCACATATGCATTCTCAACAGAGTCATTGAAGAATGACATATATAGAGAGGATAGAGGTGAGGATAGAGGCACCTACAATGTTGCATATAGGAGGTGTTGTATTAGGGTTTGATAGGATGGTTGTGCATGCGATTATTCAGACCTCAGGGGAAGATGCTGAGTCAAGTGCAATGGCAAAAAAACATGGGAAAGAGCAGGCGAGGGTGACTCATGAGGGGAGTGGAGGGACTCTTGGTGATTAGTAAGTCTGAGGTTGATTTATGATGGTGTATTTTTGGTTTTGTAGCCTGTGGGAATGTGTGAGGATGGTTGTTGGACATGGTCCCATTTTGTACCCTGATGGCATTTTTGATCATTATATATATACATATTTTGTTGTGGATCTTATATATGTGTTGTGATTTATTTTGAATATGTATAAGATTTATTGTGTGCATGTTTTTTAAAATATATATAAGTAAATGTACCATGGATAAAAAATATACATGTTTGTGATAGCATGTAAGAAAAAATGATGTCACCATAGTGTAAATATAATGGAAGTGAATGTGGATAGATGTGATGATGCATGATATAAGATAGATGTGGTAATGAATAATGTAATGTAAATAAATATATGTAAGATAGATCCAATGATGCATGTATGTGAAAGCTAAAATACATAGAGGAAGCACTCATATCATAGCATAATTGATGGGAATGTGATCCATTCTATAATATTAGGGATGTAGGATAGTATAGTGTGTATGAAATAATTTTAACAAGTATAGTTATAACAATCAAACCTCATGAAAATTTGAACGAGATTTATCAACAACTCATAACTAACCTAGCTAGATCAAAGTCTATCAAGAACTAGTGTGTGCAAATAATTGATGTTAATTTATCCATTTTGATGGAGGTAAGACTAATTCATTGTAAACATAGACAAAGTAGCTAGCTCATCCACAAGCATGCAATGATATGTATAAAATAAGGTCACTAATTTGATAGATGTGTCACCACTTATAAGACTATTCTACTGGCAGACAAGTGCTTAGGGCCTATAGCTGATGATGGAAATCATCCCATGATGTTATGCTAGACCTAAGGATCAAAGGTGATGAAGCATAACCATTATGCTTTTGGGAGGATTTTCCTTTTATTTTCTACCCCTCGTTTATTGCTTGTATTTTTGTGGTGATCTTTTTCTTGTGGGCATTTGCTTTTGTTTTCTACCTAGTTTTTTTTATTTTTGCTTATGCTTATCCCTTTGTTTATCCCTAGGTTGTATGTTGACCATGCAAATTATAGGATGAGCAAGGGAAACTATTATCTATATGGTGATATCTACGTAAGGTTTTATCTTCTCTAGATTTAAAATTTGTTTGAAATGTGACCTGTGTGAGTGGTCCTTGAAAGAAGTTGGACCCAAACAAAGGAAAATATGAGGAGTGTAATAACCTATTAGCTAGAGGTGATATTTGATTTACTGAACTAGTGACTAGTCAAGAAAAAGTAAGATACTATATATGCTATAATCCCAATAAAGGGAGTCGAAATCCAAGTGGTAATGCTAAAAAGTGCATATGTTATTCTTGCTAAGGGTGATTTTCTATAGAGGGAATATACAAATAAAAATACAATCATATAAGAAATATGGATATATGCAATGAATATAGTGCGAGATGTAGTATGAGAGAACAATATCTACAAGAGAAAATATGTGATGTAACTGGATGATATTAGAAACCATATCGAGAGATGAGTGCATGAGGTGATAATTATGAGAATAGGAAGTCATGATAATGGTTGCCCCAGCGTGTGGGGAGATATAGAAAACAGAAGAAAATCATATGAGTAGGAGAATATGTGTGATAATGGGAAAAGTTAGGAGTGAGAATATATGTGGAGGAACACAAAGGTGAAGGAGTGTGACAAAGATGAGGGAATGGAACAACATCATAAGGAAAGAAAAAAGTAAAATAAAGGGGATGAGAAGAGGTGAAATCATTAGGGTTATGCATAAGGGGTAGTACCAAAAAAGTAATTATAAAATCGGGGTGAATCTAGGTGAATGGTGTATAAACTTTGGGGTAAATTTTTCAAAATTTTGTAGAAAATTTATCAAAATATGGTGAATTTTTGAATTTTTTGCACAGGAATTATCAAAAAAATTTAATGGTGAGTGGTAGAAGGCGAGTGGTAGAAGGTGAGTGGTAGAAGGTGAGTGGTAGAAGGTGAGTGGTAGAAGGTGAGTGGCAGAAGGTGAATGGTATAAGGCAAGTGACAGAAGGTGAGTGGAAGAAGGCGAGTGGCAGAAGGCGAGTGGCAGAAGGTGACTAACAAATTGCAAGTGGTAGAAGGTGACTGGTAGAAGATGAGTGGCAAAAGGTGAGTGGAAAATGGTGACTAGAAAAAGGTGAGTGGAAAATGGTGACTAAAAAATGATGAGTGGAAAATGGTGATTGGCAGATGGTGAGTGGAAAATGGTGATTTGCAAACAATGACTGGCAGATGGTGATTGGAAAATGGCAACTAGCATAGGGTGACTAACAAATGGCAACTAGAATAGGGTGACTGGCAGATGGTGACTAGCAGATGGCGACTGGTAGATGGTGACTAGAAGATGGCAACTACAATATGGCAACTAGAAGATGGTGACTATCAAACGATGATCGCCAAATATCATCAATAAGAAGCTACCATGTGTCATCTCCTCTACCATGTGTCACACATCTATTAACTTTCATGATGCAGACTTCTATAAATAGATATGCAGGGTCATTTTTCACCTTTCCCACAACGTTTTCTAGAGCAATTTCAGATTTTTTTCCACAGCGTTTTCAGAGCCTTTTCAAATGATTTTCAGAGCATTTTCAGAGGGTTTTGGTAGCATTTTTAGAGGGTTTTCGTAGTATTTTTAGATAGTTTTTAGAGTGTTTTCTAGGGCATTTCATAGCATTTTCCTGGGTGTTTTAGAGCATTTTCCTACATGTTTTTAAAAATGGCTAGCTCTTCCTCTCCTCTGCCTTCCAAAGTGAATTTCAAGAGCTTCTACTACCCCAACATCAAGAATATTTTCAGCACTCCTAGAAGATATTCAAAATGGCTTTACACCTCCGAACTTGCTGGTGTAATGAAGATGCCATAGTTGAACATTAACATTTTTCTGATGCAACGAATCGTTAGTTGTTACAACCATGACGTGTCCATTGTTATGATCAAAGTGGATAACAAGGATATTATTTTTTTGTGAAACCCTCGGATGTGCAATGACTAATAGGGCTACCATTTTTGGATGGTGTACTGGTGAACAACTAGTATGCCTTGATCGAAGATGATAAATCAATGCTAGCATCCAAATATGTTGTTCATTCAGACAATTTGAAAGGTATATTTTTAAAATTTAGTTTTTATTTATCTTAAATTTTGATGTATTGTAGTTTCCATTCTCTAATAATGTTCTCCTTGTTGTAATTTTTATTTTCTAATAATGTTCTCTTTTTTTTTAGTTAATTCTTCTAAGTCCAAAAGGGGCTTAAACATTTCCAACGTTGTAGAAAAATTTCTTTATGCTTGCATTGAATTTTTCTAGGCAAGGCTTATTTTGTAGGGGCGACCTACAGAAATACCTTTTTGGGCACTGTATTTATTGATTCGATGTATTGGTGGTGGAATATTTGACTGGTCCATGCACATTTCCAACCGCCTAAAATAGGACCTTCTGAGTGCCCAAAAAATTCAATCTTCATATATAGTAACAACCAACAACTTTATTCTTTGTCTTTTTCATGAAGCTTACTTCAATATTCAACAAAGCAATCCTCCCACTGCATTGCACCCAAGTTTTTTGGCTATTGGCATGACTGAGAATGAAATACAGGTAAAATTATTTTTTGGAATATCTTTGTTTTCTTTTTTTCAATCAATCTTGTTATTTTCTAATTTTGTTTTGAAAATAGAGAAGAGCATCTCAGTATTCTAGTAAAAGGGATGCCACATTTAGGATTCAAGAAGCATCTATTGATTCTAACACGCAGTCACAGTCATCACCAGTAACTCCCTCCAAACATGCGAGGTCTCATGGTGATCAAATTCAACATACACCTATGGCTCTGTTACTTTTGGAAGTGTTGCAGTCGACGTCGAAGAAGTTACCTCCAACCCACAAGGTAACCTTATTATTCAAAAGTACTATTTTAAATGATGTATTTTAATGATTTAAAATTATGTTTAGTTTGATGTATTTTAAATATTTTTTAGAGAAAGGGCAAATGGTTGCATCATCAACGGTTGTAGAGTCTGAGTCTGGTATGTTTGGTTAAAATTAATCTCTTTTTATGATATTGTTATTTACACAAGATTTAATTTATATTTTCATGTGAAATTTTGTAGATGCACCTATTACATTCAAAATACTAAAAAAAAGATGCCTCCACCATCTACCTAGCCGCAAATGCAACAACAACCATCAACACAACAAGTTCCTATCTGTCCGTAGTAGGTACCATCGATGAGGAACCAATCGCGCATGCATGGAAAAATATTCCTCACACCGCCACCTCATGATACCAGAAGTGTTTCCTAGACACACACTGTGTCTCAATCTAATGTTTCTATTTTCCCAATTTTAACCCTAGAGAATTTCTCAAATGTAGAGAGTGCATCTCAAATACCCTCGAGAAATCTAGATGATGATTTTCTTTATCAGGATATGAATCCTGAAAATTTCCCATTAAAGGCAAGTGATATGCTTCAGGATGTAGAGGGCAATGATGAAGAAGAAGAGAATGTTGAAGTAGATGCCATCGGAGTTTCCTCTTCCCCCCAACAAGTCATCGCCCATCATCTGACAGATGATGATAAAGTAAATTTTTCAAAAAATGTTTTATTAGCTAATAGATGTAAAGCTACAGTTCATAATAGTCTTCTTGTAGATATTGATAAATTGAAATAATGGGAATATCGGGCCAAGGTTTTGATAAAAGCAATAAATGACCGATATAAGAATTTTTCAAAGAGAAAGGAGTTGTTTTCAAAGGTTGAGAATGAGCCCCAAAATCTCGATGCTTTGCTACATAAAGCTGAATTTGGCACCGTGGAGGCCGAGTCTACATACACTGATGAAGTTTTGGCCATTTTTCTGAATCATTTGGAAAACCTCAATGCAGAGGCCTAGGCATATTTCAATGAATGGGCACTAGATCAGAAGAAAGTAGCAGTTGCAAAAACTGCAAGACTTACAGCTGATGTAAGTTTTACATCTAACTAAAAATCATTTTTTTCTTAAATATGTTTTGTTTATAAATATTAACCTTTTTCACTTGTATTTTGTAGTCTAATTTTCAACACTTAAAGCAACAAGTCAGTGCCATGAAAACATTGATCAAGACTGCAAAAATTAGTATTAATAATGCTATTGAAGTGAAGAAAAGATTACAATACACTGTTAGAGAAAATAATTGGCTGAAGAAGTTTATCAAAGATAAGGGCCTGGATGTGGAGGTTGTATTGAAAGAAAATGAGAAAGAACTGAATGCACCTTTTAAAGAAGATCCAACGAAGGAAGAAGGTTTATTGTTATCGGGGATCAACACTACAGTTGAAAGTTTGGTTAGGGTTGGTGCATTGGAAGCAAAGGATATTGAGATAGATGCAGCTGGAACTTCAGCCACCATGCAGAAAGAATAGAAGTTTGTTGTTTTTTATTTGAGGAGAAACAAAAAATGTTGCATATCTTTTTTGTAAATTGTAAAAGAATGGTATCTTTTTGAAATCAATGAAAGAGACAATTTCCAAAAAAATTGTATTATCTTTTTGAAATTTTGTTTTAAATATTGTTATGTTTTGATTATTTGTGTTGATGCATTAAGTAATTTTGAATTATGTGGATGCAATAAAATGTTCTTTTATGTTTTACAAAATAATTTGAAATGATTGGAAATGCAGCACAGATATTTACTTTGCCATAAATGGTTTATACAATACAAATCTACTAATTTTTTTGAAACTTTAGACTAATAATTCAATAACAAGGCTTATGTAAAATGATATACAAAATATCCAATAACACATTTATGATATAAAAGATAATCCAGTGTTCTAATCAACATATGTGTAATCAAATAATCCAATTTCATTCAAATATACATAATCAAATCAGAGGGCTATGATATACAGAGTATCCAATGACATTTCTAATATCATATTATATGATTAATGATATCAAAATTACATGTATCAAATTACAATTTAATCTCAATATTCCTTTCATTATAATGTTGAAATCAAATCAAATCAAATGAAAGCATCATTTCATTCTAATATGTGAAATAAAATCAAATGATAATATGTGAAATCAAATAAAATGAAAGCATCCTTGCATCATAATGTTGGAAGTTGGAACAAACTCTTTTTAGATTGTACAAAATCGTCTACACTCATACCCAAAATTTTTGTCATCACAATCTGATCAGTGTTACCATCATCCTCATCATCCTCAGTATTCATTACACCTCTTCTCTCTACCATAGATTTCTAGTATGACAAAGCTCTTTCATAAGGAAACTTCTCCACCTCATAGGTCGACACATATACTCTCAAACAATTTTCCAAATTTTTGTCCAACCTATTTCGAACTTTAGATTTTACATATGATAATGCACTGAATACCCTTTCATCTTCCACAGATCCTAAAATCATCGTTTGACATAATTCATATAAATGAAAATATTCACTCATAGTATGTTGTAAGATACTACTGGGATGTAATCTTCTCCACAAACGTGAAATAGAACCTGTTTCATGATGGTTAGTGAGTTGTGAAACTTGAGTAGACATTGTTGTTCCAAAATAGTTTGATTGTTTTGTCAAAATATCTCTATTGAGAATGCCATTGATTTCAATACCATTGACTACCACACATTTACTGAAATGGCTAGCAAGAATTCCCATGTATTTGAGAAACAAACCATTTATAATATGGTATTCATTACAAGGATCCCAAAACATCGGATTAACCACACCCATAGCCTCAAGCAATTCATCTCTTTGAAAATGATCTCTTATTTCTTTTGTCAATGATTCTTCTATTTGTTTTAGTTTAATTTTTGTATCGTGTACAACTACATGAAATCTATTGTAGGTTATGGGCATTTTCTCAACTTCATTTGTAGCTATATCCATTCGTTGACCAAAATAATATAAAGGTATTTCCTTTTCGTGGATATTAATACATAGATGATCATTTATATTGAACTTCAAAAAGTTCTGAGGATCATTCACGTTTGTTAATGCTCTCCAACTCTCAAACATGGGATCCATAAAACTTTGACCAGATGCGTACATCATATCAATATGCATGCAAATTTGTTTTCTCACCCTGATGAAATCCATAATATAAATCGATCTTTCTTGTGCAATTTTGATCAAAGTATTCATTTCTTCCAACATTGGAAGAATACCACACAATGTGAGAAGTGTTTCAAAGTCACTCATTCAAAATAGTAAATATTTAGCCTTATCAACTGCCCTACGATTTGCATACATAAACCCTATCAAGGATTGATATTATTTTGAAAACTCTAAATGTCGGTTGATACATTGAAATCCACCTAGTATCTACATCTTTTAACAATTTTTTACCTTCAGTAACTCCTAGTGCAAACTGTTGAAACTCTAAAAATATTTTTGGACTGCATGAAAAATAATCATGAATTTCACGGACAAGCTCTTCCACTCTTGCAACATTTGTAAATGTATCCACAATTTTGTATGCAAGATTCATTTTGTGAGCCATGCAATGAATAGGGATCAAATATGGGGTAACATATGTTTGTAGTCTAACACAAAGACCATTCCTATGTCCTTGCATTGTAGCAGCACCATCAACTTCGACACATATTAACTTAGTGGCTATTTCCATTTCATTCATTCCTGCTACTTCCTTTAAACTAGTTACAACAACATTGTAAATATTTTTTGCATTGCAATTTTCCACCATCTTGCGTACTCCAAGTAAATGAGGTTACCTTAAATGATTTTCCAATGTGTAAACATGCATGCAAATCCAAGATGTGTTGTCAACAATAGTCACCTCATCAATTGAAAGTGAAATGAATTTGGCCTTTTTTACTTTCTCTTTGAGGTCATCCTGCTCAACCAATGAGAGACATTTTACCATTTTCCAACCACTTTGATCTGACCAATGGGTGCTAGGTAAGTTCTGCACATCAACTAGTCAAAATAGAGATTTATAATCAATGAAATCAGACATAGGTCTGAAGAATACAAGCTTATACTGAGAGGGGGTCGTGAATAGTATAATACCACTTTTTACTTTCTTTCCAAACCAATATCAATTAATGTCCTTAATTGCAATAACCAAATATAGCAGTGTGCATTAATAACTCAGATAGTAGTAGTAAGCAAGAGAAAAAGTCACCACACACAATTGAGATACAATATTTAATGTGGTTCCCCCAATGTGAGGTACTCCATGGAGAAAATATTTTACTAAAATTTTCTCAACCATATTTTTGAGAATCACTCCCAATTACAATGTTTATGGATATTTATCCAAAGGAGATGCTAATCCCCTAATATCAATTTCATGGATCTCTTCCACAGGATAAATTTTTCCCCTTCTTCTTTGGCTATGTGATCTTCTAGAAGACTCTATCTTTCTACTGCACTAACTGGTGGACCTCTCTCCACTTGAATACTCCTCACTCAGATCAATCTTCAACTGTACTGGCTGCTAGATATCTATCCACTGAGACTTTGTACTCTATACTCTGTCACCTCCAAAGCTCTATCAATAGGCTCGCTAAGAACCTTCTCAATAGGTTCACACAAAATCTACTTAACAAGATCACACAAAACTTGTCTAATGCTGAATAACAAGCTCACACAAAACTTGTCCAAAACTTCTCTAGCAAGCTCACCAAGAACTTACCCAAATCTTATCTAGAAATCTCACCAATAACTTGCCCAAATATGCTCTAGCAAGCTCACCAAGAACTTGCCCAAATATGCTCTAGCAAGCTCACCAAGAACTTACCCAAATCTGCTCTAGCAATATTATCAAGAACTTGTTCAAACACTGTCCTCAAATCTATCCCAAAGGCCTTCTCAAAGGCTCAATCAATCATGCTCAAGTAGTAATCAAAATTAACTCAACAATGAATGGCAATATCAACTCAAATTAACTTCATAGAAGCATAAATAGAATTATTAGAGACTCAATATGTTCTAATCTCACTCTCAACCCAAATAAATCTCAACTCAACTCATAGAAGCATAAAGAGAATTGTTAGAGACTCAATATGTTCTAAAATCACTATCAACCCAAATCAATATCAACTCAACTCAATCTCATAGAAGAATAAAGAGAATTTTTAGAGACTCAATATGTTCTAATCTCAATCTCAACTCAACTCAACTCAAATCAACTCATAGAAACATAAAGAGAATTGTTAGAGACTCAATATGTTCTAATATCAATCTCAACTGAACTCAAATCAATATCAACTCAACTAGTCACCACAAGGGACAAATATTTCTCACACAACCCTATTCCAAGTATGTATCAACCAACTCAAATGTTTCCAACAATGCTCAACCACAAATCTCACATAACAATTATACTCATGTTATTTTTTAACTCAAGTTCTTTCACAACCAATGGGCTTAAACAACTATGCTTATCAAACAAGGTTTAGACACAACTCTCAATTCAGAAAACCTTGAAGCATTTAACCAACCACTTTCAAAAAGGAAACCACAAACAATCATTTTCCCTCTAATGATATTTCAAAAATCAACCACCATAAACAATAAATAGGAGAATGTGCCCATACATTTTATGAAGATGAAAAAAAAACTCTTTGTAAATCTGCCACAATCACAAAATTATTTTTGCTAATCTTCACAAGGGTTATTAGATCACAAAATAATCAACATTACTCCACTTTTCAATAATCATCACCAAGGATTTTAATTGCACAACTTCCTTATCTATCCTAAAACCACTTGTACCATAAAATAAAATAAATCAAAACATTGCATAACCTTTTCACTCCCAAAACCACTTATACCATAAAATAAAATAAATCACAATATTGCATACCTTGTCACCTCATAAAAGAATTAATCCTCTTGAAAAATAACAAGGCAAACTTCACTTTTGGAACCCCTTTGCAAAATCAGAAATATCTCTTTACAAAAACCTTATTTCTCCTTCTAAATAAGTTAGTAAAATAGCCCTTGAAATAATCTTTCCTACGATATATAATATGCCCCCTTTCCAAAATAAATTGAAACCTTTATATATATATATATATATATATATATGCCATCCTCCATTAATTGCACATAGGTCAACCCTCCATTAATTTAAACTTAAACTTTAAACTTTAATATCTTCATCACCGGAGGTCCTTTTTGGATGAAAAAAATTCCACCTTGGATTTTAAGAAAAGTCCTTTCCACATAAGCCCACCATGGTTTTAAATAAAACCTTTTATTTTTCTTGCCTTGGTTTTCACAAAAACCCTATAAATAGCCATACTTTCCAAAATATCATAAATGCTTATTTATGAAATATTTTGGCCACCAAACCAAATATGATCCATGTGACATCAATGAAAAAATAAAATGCCTTAAATTAACTCAAATGTCCAACAAGGTCTACCCTTTTTAAGAATAATGAATACAACAACAAACTGCAAACTTTTTGAAGATAAAGTGAACTTATTCATTTCTTGAAATTGGGCTTGAATCATTGAACCTTTCTCAACCAAAGTTTGCTTTTGTTTCATTGCTTTATCATATTCTTACACATATCTTATATATGCACACTCTGATGCATCCTTTCACCTGTAATTTTTTGGTATTGGTTGATCACCTTCTTTTGTTTTGATATAAACCTTTCCACAATGTTTTTCTACTGTATCTTTCTTAACTTGCGATGTATTTTTGTGTTTCCAATTGTAAATTACGCATCTCAATTATGTTATTTCCTTACTACTATTCTCTAGAAGCACTGGCTCAATAAATGGAAATTCTGATATCCAATCAAGCTAAAATGATATGTTAATTGTCCACCTAGATAACCTTGCACATTTATGTTTTTTAGAAGACGATTCTCCAGAAGTAGGGACTGCATAAGAACTATTATTTTCTTTTCCACTTAGCATGTTAGATTTAGGAATCTCTTCATGTTGTTGTTCCATTTGATTAAGAATATTTTCATCTGTGGATTTTCATTAACGTGGATATGTGGAAGTGGAGTTATACCAGGGTCAACAATATTTTTTGTAGAGATAATACTAGTGTCAATAGTAGGGTCATTATCATTATAGCATTTAAAAGCATACCTTATATTAAAAAATATAGATAAACAATGGAAAAAGCCATAAACAAAAAAACACACTTCTTTATGAATGAAGAAATTATATATAAAATTAACAATGTATAAAAATTAATTGGTTAGTAAGTAGAGGTGTTCATACATTCAATTTGTGCAGATGTTGGTGGCTGACTGGATTTCAAAATATTATGAAAGTATTTGAGGATAATCCTTTTATTAGAAGACTGGCCTCCCTTGTTTCCACTACCAACAGGTAATATTTTACCTGTATGAACATAAGAGTAACATGAACAATGAACAACATTTTTAAAAATAAAAATAATTGGTAAAAAAGAGAACTACTTCTCAAGACAACAAAATATCTATCCCAAGCCGTCTTGAGATTGGTGTCCAAATAATAGGAAAACCTCCTTATTGAGTGTCCATGAATAAAATGTTAAAAAAGGAAAATTAATGGTAAAAGAAAATTATCGATAAATGAAAATCACTATATTTCAAGAACCTACTATCACTTACCTTTTGCCAGTCACCTTATGCCAGTTACCTTCTGCTAATCACCTTATGCCAGTTACCTTCTACCAGTTGCCTTTTGCTAGTCACCTTCTACTAGTTGCCTTTTGCCAGTCGCCTTTTGCCACTCATCTTATTTCAGTCATCTTCTACCATTCATCTTATGCCAATCACCTTATGATAGTGACCTTATGCCAATCACCTTATTACAGTCGCCTTCCATCAGTTACCTTTCGTTAGTCACCTTCTATCACTCACCTTCTACCAGTCACCTTCTACCAGTCACCTTATTCTAGTCACCTTCTACCATTCACCTTCTTCCACTCCACCCTATCACATGAATCATTCATCTCCGCACCTCACTACTTTCAACAATTATCTAATTACACCAACTACAAAAATCCTAGTTGCCTCATCACTTCACCCAGTCACCCGCACCCCGAGTCATGTCACTTCACATAGTCTTAGTTTATTCTCCTTCCTCATATTTTTCTTCCATTCCATATCTTCTCCTTCTTACTCTTTCACATTGTTGAATGGTCATGCTTTGAGCGACTACATTCCTATGATGATTCCCAGGGTTATACATAAGGGCGAATTTCACAATTTAGCATGAATATTTGGATTTTCACAATTTTAATTTTGCAAATTTTGGGACCATTAAGGTCGGCATGTTTGCCCAAAAATTTCGGTATCAGATTTTTTTAGGATAAATTCACCCCATTATAATATGGTTTCCCACCTAATTTTTGCCTTAAATTTATTTTAAAAAATTCCCACCCAATTCACCCCTGGTTGTATGGTATGGTATGCATTGATGTCATGCCTTGGTTTTCGATGATAGACACAAAATTGATTTTCTTTGTAATATCATGGCTTAGGGCACAAGGGGTCCATAGAGAAGATATTGGGTGGTATCAAGAGGCCCTGGTGAAGTAGCTCATGAAATTTTTGAGATAATGGTGCTGATCAAACTGGTATAGGATAGACATATGGGTCAAGTGGTGATGAACATGAAGAAGGTAGGGTATGGATGAGTGGTCGGGTCAAGATACGGGAGTTTGGTGTAGGTCAGATACAAGAGAAAAGAGTAGGCCTGGAAGAAGGTCATGTGGGTTGCACCATGGTAGAATGGCGTGAAGGGTAGTGGCAGTGATAATTGCTCAAGTGTAACTCAAGGTTGTTGAGGTGGGAGAGGATATGCTAAATGTTGATGGGAGGGGATGATGGAATCGAGGAAGGTGAAGACCAGGATTCAGGTGTATAAATAGAATGGAGATATGGGTTTGGAGTAGGAAGTGAACGAGAGGAAGAAGGGGGAGAGTGGAACTACTACGCTGATGGTGTGGCAGGCTTAAGTGGAAGGCCATAGAGTGGGGATGGTGGTGTTTGAAGGATAGGTGGTGCGGGTGATGGGTGTAGATAGCAACACAACCGGGATGGGGAAATGCGAGTAAAGGTGGCATGGGTGACATTATGGCATAGGGATAAGTCATAGGATGACATACCAGTCAGAAATGGTGGAGGTAGTCCTACAAAAGATACATGAATATGTGTAGCTCCCATATTAGGGGGACATTATGTGGGTGAAGATCAAAAAACTAAGGAGGGTGATAGATATGGATCTATCGGGTCACCTATGTGAGGTGGGGATGATCTACGTGCATGAGGGTCTATCAAATGGGAATTTCAAAGGAGTATGAGGAGACCTAGCTATCTCCTAAGCAGGGTGAATAGGATGAATCCCTATGGTGAGGTGATTGAAGGTGGGGTGAATTATGATGGTTGGAATATGATGATATGGAAAGCTGACGTACATGGACCATGTCGGGTGGTCTGGACAAATCAACTAGGGTGATTGGTACTAGAGGTAGTATCGGGAGATCCTACATGATGAAGGTGAGTGGTATGTTGAACGTGTATGTTTGAAATGAGGTATTTCTACTAAATATGTCTCTATTGGTGATGAGAGACCTGTAAAAATGAAAATAACCATAGCATATAAATGACATAAAAGTACAAATATTTCTATTGCGTAACAGAAAGTGAAAAATGTGTGTAGTATGATGTGGATTATGGGTGATGTGAATGAGGACCGTGTTATGATGACACTATGTATAATATATGGTGATGCATGCCTAGGCAATCTAGGCATTGAATGTGTGAAGTGAATGATGTTGATAGGCTTGAGTTCAATGAATCCTTCAAGAGTTGCCAATAGATAAATGCCAAAACCATATTTTGTGTGACGATGTATGGACCTAACCAGTTAGGAGCAAACCTATCACACTATTGATGGGGTTGGCTTGTGATAAGTTGGTTTTCCTTGAGAACAAGGTCACCAATTTGAAACTCATGTTTATGTAACTTATTTTTTTAGGCACGGTGAAGGTGGTCTTGATAGAAACATGTGTGCTCAATGGTGTGGATGTGTCACTCATACAAGAGCATTAATTAATCAAGATAATCTTGACGAGCAGTGTCATCATCAATGAAGTCTTTCATGGAGACTCATAATGAAGGTATCTCAAGCTCAAGATGTTAGACTAAATTTAGTCTTGTTCTATGTAGCTAAATATTAGATGTTGTTCTAGAAATATTTTTTGAGAGCATATAGGGTTTAATTTAGACTTTGTCTATGTCAATATGTCTAGCAATTTTTTGTATGTAAATAATGGTGCTCCAACAGTGTTGAGCCCAAATTAGTTTCTTCTTCGAACTATAAGTGTAATCCTTTGTAGAGTTTTCATATAATGAATTTTTATATTTCATTATGGTATCAGAGCATCAGGAGAAGTAAACAAAAAAATATTCCCATCATGAATGCTGAATTCATGAGTTCAGAGCTGCAAGAAAGACAGAAGGAGACCAACTTGACGTGGACTCGTTGGTGAGAGTGTTGTCTGGTCTAGAAATTGCAAGGTGGTTGTTTGGTGAATCTGCAGGCGTCAAGGAGGTTGATGAGCTCGAGTAAATCATTCATATCTCATGCATCCTGAGGTATTTTTTGATGAAATTTTGAGGGTTTTTAGATAATCACGTCAAGAGGACGCAATAAAAATTTCAGGTAATTTGGAGCTCATTTGCTGATTTTATTAGCATTTTGAGTTTTGCAATAAAATGGTTGTATAAGGTGGAAGAAAGGGTATTTGCTTCTAAAATTTTGGGAGAAATTTTATTTAGATAAAATCATCATTCAGACAAAATTTCAGGTCGTTTGGATCTGTATTGATCGATTTGTGTGAATATTGATTTTTTCTTCAAAAAATCCTAGATCCAGAATTGTGATAAAAAGGGAAAAAGTAAATGATCACATATTTTTCACCTTTGCGAATTTTCTTCTAAAATTTAGAGGGTTTTCAGATTATTGTCTCAGGAATACAGAGTTTAATTTTCAGAAATTTTTTGGAGTTGTATGGATTGATTTATGTGAAAAACATTGAGGTTGTCTCAAAAAACACTCTAAGATCTAGAAAGGGCGAAAGTAAATTGATCACATATTTCTCATTCGTGTGAATTTGCTTCTAAAATTTAGTGGGTTTTTAGATACGTATATCAGAAGTCTACAGTAAAAATTTTAGTTTGTTTCAATCAGTATTGGCCGATTTATGATAAATTTGGTGCTTGAGATTTTGGTAAATAAAAAAAGCATGTATTGTTGCAATCAGAGGAAGGAGGTGACTGTGCAGTAAAAGAAGATCTGTTGCTGCTCTTTATTGCAAAAAATATTGTATTAGAAGCTATCTACATTATTCCAAAGTTTTGTTGATTGGCATCAATGGCTGCCAATAACAACCTGCCCATTCCTGAGTTTAATGGCTTGGATTATGAGTATTGGTCTATCAAGATGAAGACCTTACTCATAGGCAAAGGTTTATGGGATATTGTAGAAGAAGGCTACACTGAACCAACATATTGGACCACCTTGAGTGCAGATGATAGAACCAAAAGAAGATAAGAAAGAGGCCCAAAAAAAGAAAAACTCTTTGCTTCATTTGCCACTCCTACCAAGCCCAAGTAGCTTTGGAGAAAAGCATCTTTCCAAGGATTGCTTCTTGTTCAACAACCCTAGAAGCATGGACAGCCTTGAGAGATAGCTATCAAGGGAGCAATCAAGTGAAGCAAGTGAGGCTTCAAACCTTGAAGAGATATTTTGAGAATCTCAAGATGCAAGATGATGAAAGAGTGGGAGATTATTGTGTGAGAGTGAAAGCAATTGTAAACAAAATGGAGACACTTGGAGAAGATATAAAAACTGAAGTGGTTGTGAAGAAAGTGTTGAGAACACTTCTTCATAAGTGGAATCATATTGCTATTATTATTGAAGAATCTAAAGATTTGTCTACTCTAACATTTGATGCTCTAATTGGTTCTTTGATGTCCCATGAAGAGAGACTACAGGGTTCTACATCATCAAGCTTTGGAGGTGATGAAAAAGCATTCTCATCCAAGGAAGGTGAGACTCATGGCAATGGACAAGGAAGAGGACAAGGGAGAGGAAAAGTAGAGGAAGAGGAAGAGGAAGAGGTAGATCAAGAGGTGGCTACCAAGGAAAAGGAAGAGGAAGAGGAGGTGACAAATCAAACAAGTCTTGTTATCATTGTGGTAAGCTTGGTCACTTTGCTAGAGATTGTAGACTAAAGGCTTCTCAAGAAGGGAGAAGTAATAATTATGGAAACTATGGAGAAGAGGAAGGAACTTCTTCAAATTTGTTCCTCACATATGGAAAATCAGATCAAAATCTCAATGAAACTTGGATTTTGGATACTGGTTGCTCAAATCATATGAGTGGCAAAGAAGAGTTATTTGCTACAATGGATTCCACATACAAGTCCAAGATCAAATTGGGAGATGACAAGGCACTACAAGTTGAAGGCATGGGAGCCATGGAGGTTCCAACAAAAGAAGGCACAAAGAAGGTGAACAATATCTATTACACTCCTAAACTCCAACATAATTTGCTTAGTGTTGGACAAATCATGGAAAAGAACTATAAACTTGTTTTTGAAGATGGAAAATGTGTAATTTTTGACAAAAACAATTGTAATAGAGTTGTCACAAATGTACCTATGACAAAGAATAGGTTATTTCCTCTTAAGTTTGGGGAACAAGGAGGTGCTCAACTTGCTAGTGTGGCCATAGAAAATCCAAGTGTGCTTTGGCACTTGAGATATGGTCATCTTAACTTTGCAAGCTTGAAGTTGTTGACTTCTCAAGCTATGGTGTGTGGACTTCCAAAAGTTGAAGAGCACAAGGAGGTGTGTGAAGGATGTGTTTTGGGAAAGCACTCAAGAACAAAGTTTCCAAGAGGTCAAGCATGGAGAGCAAGCCATCCACTACAATTGGTACATTCGGACATTTGTGGTCCAATGCATACCAAAATCTTGGGTAACAATTCTTACTTTCTCACTTTCATTGATGATTTCTCTAGAATGTGTTGGATTTATTTTTTGAAAACTAAAGATGAAGCTTTTGAATGTTTCAAGGATTTCAAAAATAATGTAGAGAATCAAAGTGAGTATGTTGTAAAAATATTAAGGACTGATAGAGGAGGGGAGTTTTGTTCAAATGCATTTCTCAAATATTGTAAAGATTGTGGGATCAAAAGGCAATTAACTACTGCCTACACCCCACAACAAAATGGTGTGGCTGAAAGGAAGAACCACACTATTGTAGAAATGGCTAGATCAATGCTTCAAACAAAGAAACTCAGTAACATGTATTGGGTTGATGTTGTTAGGACAAGTGTTTACATTTTGAATAGGAGTCCTACTTCTAGTTTAGATGGGATAACTCCCTATGAGGGATGGTATGGCAAAAATCCAAATGTAAAGCACTTCAAAGTTTTTGGTTGTCTTGCATATGCACACATTCCTGATGAGACAAGAAAGAAACTTGATCCCAAAAGTCAAGCATGTATTTTCATTGGGTATTGTGAGTCTTCAAAGGCATATAGACTCTACAATCCAAAAACACACAAAGTTGTAATCTCAAGAGATGTGATTTTTGATGAAGGGGGAGTATGGGGTCATCAAAAACTTTTTGTTGATGATGGATCTCAAGATGCAAGCTCCTCTCAAGTGCAGCCCATTAACAAAAACAGCAATGGAAGTCCTCCTCCAAGTCCAAAGAAGAGTTCTACTCCAAGTACAACAAGTGCTACTCCAAGTTTTTCTCCACAAAGATCAACAAGTTCTTCTCCAATGCCAATGGAAGTAGATTCACCATCAAGAGGTAAGAGAACACTTCAGTACCATCCCTCCTACCAAATGATGGACAAGAATTTTCAAAGAAGATACACTAGAAGCCAAGCTAGTGAAATGAATGAAGTCTTGAAAAGACTTGAAAATTTGCACATGTATGGTGATGAAGACTCCCAAGAGCCTAAGGGAGATGTTGTAAACTATGCTTTAATGACTAGTGTAGAGCTAGAGCCATCTAGTTATGAAAAAGCATGTACTCATGATGTATGGCAACAAGCCATGAAAGAGGAAATGACCTCTATAAAAAAGAATGATACATGGGAGCTAGTGGAGCTTCCTAAGGGAAAGAAATGTGTTGGATGTAAATGGGTCTATAAGACCAAGTTCAATGCTGATGGGAGCATTGAAAGACACAAGGCAAGGCTAGTAGCAAAAGGGTTTACTCAAAAGTATGGGATTGACTATGAGGAAACCTTTGCTCCTATTGCTAGACAAGAGACCATTAGACTAGTACTTTCCTTGGCTGCCCACAAAGGGTGGAACATTCAACACATGGATGTTAAGAGTGCCTTTCTCAATGGGTACTTGAATGAAGAGGTTTTTGTGCAACAACCTCAAGGCTTTGAAGAACAAGGTAAGGAGAACCTTGTCTACAAATTGAAGAAAGCATTGTATGGCCTAAAGCAAGCACCAAGGGCATGGTACTCACGCATTGATGGCTACTTTCAAAAGTATGGATTCACTAGGAGCAAAAGTGAACCTACTCTCTACTACATGAAACAAGGTAAAGACATCCTCATTGTGTGCTTATATGTGGATGATCTAATATTCATGGGTAGTAGTGATAAAATGAATGAGGAGTTCAAACACTCCATGATGAAAGAGTTTGAAATGAAGGATCTAGGTTTGATGCATTACTTCCTAGGAATGGAGGTACATCAAACAGGAAATGAGATCTTCATATGTCAACATAAATATGCTCATGACATGATAAAGAAATTTGCTATGGAGCAATGCAAGTCTGTTGCAACTCCAATAGGTCATGGGATACAATTAAGCAAAGAAGATGGAGCACCAAAAGTTGACAAGACCACTTACAGGAGCATGGTTGGGAGTCTAATGTTCCTCACCAACACAAGGCCGGATATTCAATATGTTGTTTCTCTAGTTTCAAGGTATATGGCTGATCCATCTGAACTTCATCTACAAGCAACTAAAAGAATTTTGAGATATGTAAAGGGTACAATGGATTATGGGATCCATTACCACAAAAATGATGATGTAAAATTAGTTGGCTTTAGTGATAGTGATTGGGGCAGCAATATAGATGATAGGAAATCTACTTCAGGGAATTGTTTTAGTCTTGGGTCAGGACTAATTACTTGGAGTTCTAAAAAGCAAATTGTTGTAGCACTATCATCTACTGAGGCTGAGTACATAGCAATCACAAATGCTAGTACCCAAGCCTTATGGTTGAGAAAAGTTCTTGAAGAAATAGGTGAGAGACAAAGTGGTCCTACCATATTGTATTGTGACAATATGAGTGCCATACAATTGGCACATAATCCTATCCACCACAATAGGTCAAAGCACTTCAACATGAAGTATCACTTCATTAGAGACATGGTGGAGAAAAAGGTGGTTGAGCTAAAACATTGCAGCACTTTGGACAACATAGCGGACATCTTCACCAAAGGAGTTGCTAAAGCTCAATATATAAAGCTGAGAGACTGTCTTGTCAGCCCTCTCAACTTTAAGGGGGAGAATGTTGGACTTTGAACTCATGTTAGACTAAATTTAGTCTTGTTCTACGTAGCTAAATATTAGATGCTGTTCTAGAAATATTGTTTGAGAGCATATAGGGTTTAATTTAGACTTTGTCTATGTCAAGATGTCTAGCAGTTTTTTGTACGTAAATAATGGTGCTCCAACAATGTTGAGCCCAAATTAGTTTCTTCTTCAAACTATAAATGTAATCCTTTGCAGAGTTTTCATATAATGAATTTTAAGATTTCACAAGAGGTATAATGGCTTCAATGCCATAGATCAATGAGAGGGGATTTTCCCTAGTGGGAGTATGGATGCTCATGTAGTAGACCCACATGGTAAGAGGCATTTTATTGTGCCAAACATGGTGGGATTTTGCAACTATTTTATGAAGTATGGAGCAAATGGTTTTGTTTGTGGCCTCAGCTTGACTATTACCATATGGGTAGTACAAGGTCGATAAGCTATGGTGTATATTGAATTTGGCATAGAGGGTACAAATGGTTTTTTTTTTGAAGGGTGTGCCATTTTCAAAGATGATTTGGGAAGGAATGCCAAAGTGACATATAATGTGATCAATAATAAATGTTACAATTTTGGCTCCCATGGTTTGGACAAGTGGGATGACTTTGGCTCACTTTGTGAAGTACTCAATGGTAGTGATGACAAATTTGTGATTTCTTGACGAACCAGGTGTAATGTTTTTGATGAAATCTAGGTCCCATTGTGAGAAATGCCACATGGATTGAATTGGTTGGAGAGCTTGTAAAGGTAGGTATGTGAGGTTAGCATATTATTGGCATTTGATACATCACTTGACATATTCACAATAATTATACTCCATTATGGGCTAGTAGTAGCCCATGCATAGGATACATTTTATGATAGCCATACCATTGAAGTGGCCACCGTAGGTACCTTCATGGGTTTCTTGTACTACCCAATGAGATTTATGTGGTTCGAGTTAATGTAGAAGGATACCATCGTAACTACGGTGATACAAGATGTCCTCTAGTAGTGTTTAGCGAATGACATATTGTTTAAATATTTGGCATTGAGTATGCAGTAGATCATAAGGTAGGAGAACTAATTTGATATAATCCTTGATTATTGAAAACCAATAATCATGTGGTTCGGTGTGGACAACATGAATACCCTCATCATATGTAGGGTTGAATATGAGATATTTTATTATGTAAGCATATGAATGGACACATGTGTTGTGTGTGAGATGCGATTTTGTGGTATTAATGATTCTAAGGAAGCCATTGTATTGGTGAAATGATTGAAGGAGTGTGGGGTAGCTTCAATAGCATACCACTAAAATTGGGTGAGGATTTATTGAGCAATTTGTTTATATTATTAGAGGATGGGACAATGACATTACCATATCTCCTGAACTTGATTCACAATAAGGAAGGAATATCCAATGATGTGAAGGTACCAACTGTGCATAGAATGCACTTGCTTTAGACCAAGAATAAGGGTTTCATATTTTGCATTGTTGTTTGTGCAGGGAAACCCTATTCTGAATGAAAATGGGAGATGTTCCCCATATGGTGTGAAAAGATAATGCTTGCACCCCTAGTGTGTGTGCATCAACAACTGTCAAAGAATATTGTTAGTTCAGCTGGTGTTTTTAGTTCAAAATATTCTTCAGCTTCTACGATGTTGAATATGGAATCATTAGGGAGTTGGGATGAGGAGAGGTTGATCATCAAGTAATGGAGCCTTAACAAGTTGGTCTATGATGAGCTGTCCTTTAATGGAATTTTACGAGATGAATTCTAGATCAAATTTAGTGAGGAAAATTGATCCATTTGGTAGTATGAGAGTTATGATAACTCTTATTCATCATATACCAAAATGGATTATCATGAGCGATGATGAAGATAGTGTGATTAATCATGTAATACCATAGTTTTTGGGTGGTAAAAACTACAACTAGGCATAGTTTTTTTATGTACATGTAATGAGTTTCATAGCTGACTAGCATATGATTGATGTAGTATATAGCTTGCTCATGATTGAGCATGTTATTTTTGGCTAAGAGTGTCCTAAGTGCAAAATTTATAGCAAAAATGTACAAGATAAACGATAGTTGTGGGTGCGAGGGAGATAACACTAGTGAAGAAGTGAGATATGCTTTGATTGAATCAAAGGCTTTTATGATAGTTATACCAGTTGAAGGTGACCCTCTTTTGTAAGAGGTGATTAAACAACTTACACTTGTCTAAAATTTGGGTGATGAAATGATGTATGGATTGAATCTTGCCTTGTAAGTTGCATAGTTGTTTGAGGTTTGTGGGTGGGGGCATCTTGAGGATTATCTTGACTTTGTTAGGGTCAACTTCAATGCCTCATTTAGAGACAATGAACCCTAGGATTTTTATTTAAGTGACACCAAAGACGCATTTCATTGGGTTAAGGTGAACATTGTGTTCCAAAAGGTGATCAAATAGTTTACGTAGATCAACGAGGTGCTATGAATGCTCTTTTGATTTTACGCTGAGATTATTGATGTAGTCTTCTATGATTTTATACATGTAATAATGGAAAATGTAAGTCATTGCAAATTGATAAGTTTTCCTAGCATTTTTGAGACCAAAAGGCATGACTTTGTAGAAAAAGGTACCCCAAGGGGTTGTGAAATATTTCTTGTGTTGGTCGACAGGATTGATTTTGATTTTAATTGTAGCAAAAAAATCCATCCATAAGGGATATAGTTTCATGGTCGACGATGGAATCAATGAGTTAGTCAATGTTTGGTAGGGGAATTTGTCCTTGGGACAAGCTTTGTTCAAGTCATGAAATTCGGTGCATATGTGAACCTTACCTGAGGGCTTGGGTACTGGTACCATGTTAGAGACCCATTCAAGATAATCGATGGGTTGGATAAAATCTATATTAAAGAGCTTTTGGAGCTCAAAATTTACTAGCAATGCAACGGTGGGATGCATGTGTTGTATTTTTTATCAGTTGAGTTTGGCATCTTTGTCTAATGTGATATTATGGACTACGAGGGCAGGATCATGTTAGTATTGAACAATTATAGATGAGATATATTACACATGAAAATAATTACAATATATAGATATAAGCCTATATGAAAATATGACAAGTGTCAATAGAAACTGACAAGTGTTAATATATAAGGAAGTGTCAATAGAAACTCATAAGTCTCAATATAGAAGGCATAGTGTACATTATATTCTATCATTCCCCCTTAATGTGCACTATCCTAACTATAGAAAAAGACAAGTCAATATTAGGTAACATTCCCTATTAATGTTGAATTATCTAAAAGAACCCTATCATCCTCCTTTATTGCTTATTTGGTCTAGGCTCATGCTCTTTGCGCTTGGCTTCCCAATTATGAATAATGCTAGATCAACAATGTATACATCTCAGTCTATTTCCTTAGGGTCAGCAACTTCCTTGGATATGTTGCCACTAGGTTAGCTGTCTAAGTGCCTCAGGGTCATCCTAAGTGTCTCAAGGTTAGCAAATTCCATGGGTATGTTGCCTTTGTAGGTCATCCTCTAGGTATGTTGCCTCTCGTAGGTCATTGATTAGATTCACCATGAATATTATCCCTCCTCATGGTCTTGCCAAAAATGTATCTTAATACAAAACAAATATGAGCCATATAAGAGTGTCGGTATTTGCAAAAAATGCATTCAGCAAATATAATAAATTGAGCCAAGAATATAAATGTGGAGGAGAAGAAGAAATAAGAGAATAGAATCTTCTAAAGCGTCTTCATCTGTAGTCTTCAGAAGTTGATCTGAAAAAATCCTTGGATAGATTTTATGGTGTTTATGTCTATAGTCCCTAGAGTAGGTTTCCTTATTGTGACCATATCATCCTACCAGAATGCATGGGTAACCAACCACTGCATCCGCTAGGTGCTCTAGAGAAGGTGACTAGGTACAAGGATCACATACATAGAGTGTCGGGTTCAACCAAAAATGCACTCTAGAATACAATAATATTTGAGGCTAAAAATGCATATAGGACTACCTCAAAAAATATATTGGATACCACCAATGTGTCCATCTCGAAAAAACTTTTTCGACGATTATAAATACCCCTATATTCCTCTCTCAATGGGACCTTAATTTTTTAGAAAACAAATATTCCACTTCCACTCTCCATGTGGAAAAAACATTAAATAAAATAGACAAAGAAACCATAATATCTGCCATAGAAACTTTCATACATAAAATATCCAATAAATATAAAAGTGGTCCCTACCCACTTTATATAAAAAAAATCACCACTTATCAAGCTCTCTTTAAAAAAATGTTTCCTCAAAAAAATCAAATTGTATTTTAAAAAATAAAAATAAAAATTTCCCACCCAAATTGATGGGCCTTGATCTTAGCAGATGCCACAATGGTCAAGACTGTAGATCTATCACATCAATGGATTAGGCTTCTTGCATGGGATCATTCTATCTACATTGAACATATTAGCACTACATGTAGTATGGCAGCAGATGGAAATAGATGTCAGGTTTACATCAGAGATTTGATCTACAATGTGAGCGATTTACAAGAGCCCGAAAAAATTTCTCAAACTCAATGATTTAGAGAAGTCCTAGATTCAAATAAACATACATGCTGCCCTCAACAGAAAAATCATTGGAACTAAGAAGCTCCACCATAAAAATCATGATAATCATGCCAAAGTCTACACGTTAGAAAATTCACTGTCGTCATCACTTGCAATGAACTCGAAGGTTTACTTTTGGAATACGTGTGCTCTTCTGGGAAATTTTGGGTCCAGTTTGTAATTATCTATGATTGAAAGTAAAAACTTTGCCTCCTTGGCATCGAACAGTAGTGCCTCCACTGTTGCAAAAAACCAATATCCAAAAAAGACACGATCATTAATTCACAAAAGATGAATTTTTGTGATGTATCATGTTGGCTTGTGTGGGCCATGTACTCCACCAAAGCTCCATTGTGGCTGGAGAAATTCTTGCATTTTAGTATTTTCTAGAAAATAACAGTAAATCCCGTTGATGCCATATTCATCCAAACAAAGGGTTAGCTCCTTCACGTCAAAAACACCTCATGATTTCACAAATAGTAACTCATCGAACAATAAGCTCGCATAAACTTGGTACTCCTCATGATTTTTGATGCATCAACTAATCTTTGGAGATCCATTTGCATACACCAACAACATCAAAACCTCCATCATAGTCAACAAACATTTTTAAACATTCAAAAAAATATATTGGATGCCACGTCAGGCGCTTGGTTGAGAATTTCACTGGCACGGAGTGGAAGCCAACGATCTCATCATTGCAATCGTTATCACACAAAGAGTCACACTCATGGAGAGAACTAAATGGAATCCTTTACTTTACACCACCTTTCTAGGATGATTTTTGTAGATGGAAAAATCAAATGTAATCTGCTTGCATAGGTATAGGTATCGTGTATTATCTACGTATAGAATGCTACTCATATCCTTCGTTTGAATCCATATAACAATAAGTGAGCGTCATAAAAATATAGCATGGATCAATGCACCCATGCAGGGTGCGTTAGTTGTTGAGATATTACGATAGTTACAATGGACATATCTCGAAGAATATTTAGAAGAGTGACACCGTCCATTGCTATAAACAACAACAATTGCTATCAAAAATCTACTATAAACATCATTATGGGTGCCATAAATATCATAGGTAGGAAAATCCTTTAGCGTACAATATCAAAACATCAAACTTATCATAGTGCATATGATTCTCATATCCTCTTCAACATTGAAGCACCTGTAGCTATGACTCCATCCCTACCAAGAAAATCACCTCACCATTTGTTCTAGCAAATCACCTCAACTACCCGAGCCTAGAGGCATCACTATAGCCCTAACTACATAGTCGCCCTCCACATTTAAAGACTTAAAAAAATGTTTGAACTGTCCATGCTAGGTAGAACATGTAGACATCATTGGAGTTGAGATTAACAGGTAACTTCGATGGTGAAATCTAAAACTGGCTATAATATCACCATATTTATTGGATATGCTATTTGGTATGATTAGCTCCATAAATTTACAGCTCGTTAGTCCACTATGAGCATGTAGAGATCCGCCATATATCTCAAATCAAAATAGAATCATCCCCACAAAAAAATAGTATCTTTGGTGTAGCGGACATCATCCTTGCATCAATTCTCCAAGGAGTGTGTGAAAGTGCTCATTCTAGGATCATAGGAAGTTTCAATATCAGATGGAGGAAAAAAACATCAAAACCATATCATATTTTCTTAACAAAAAATGAAATATCCACCAGACGCTTCGTGGAAGGAAATTCAACACCATGAGTCCGGATCGGGCAACATAATTTTTAAAAATAGTAGCTTCGTCTTCTGTGGCCATCATCAAAACCACCATTCTCAATGTCTATGCAATATGCTTCATAAATACATCTTCATCAAAATTGAGTACTTCACACTTTAACCGCGTTCTTGTCCTCCCAAATCAGCACCAGAAAATTGGTCATGAAGAAAAAACTGCATGCAGTATGCTCAAAATACAGACAGCCTATCTGGATGTCTGTCGAAAAATATCTTCATCACCATACAAGCCCTTGAGTAGGAAAACATGATCATCAAGTAATGCATTCATGGAGATATAGGTTGTGGGTGCTCAAAAAAATGACCTCATGCTCGTGCTCATCTTCACATCAATACGATGAAAAATGGAGTTCTTTCCTCTGCATAAAAAAATAGACATACCCTAAATTGTAAAAGATACCTCCATCAACTATAAAACCTGCAAAACAGTGAAAAAATGAGCCAAAAAAAATTCAGATATTGGAGTGTATCCTGTTTTTCATTTCTCTATGGAGAAATTACTTTTGCGGATGGATACCTCCCAAAAAATCTATCCTCCCCAATAATTCAAAAATAGGCTGCCATTAATTTTTCGAGCTTCTGGTTTCTGATCCATATCATTGATGGAGAGCATACTCCCTAGCTTGAAAAAAATGGGGAATATATGAGGGGAAAGGATGAGGGTAAAGGATGGTGGGGGGATTTCCATGAGGGAAATCCCCCCTCGGGTTTATACAAAGAAGGAAAATAACTCCATTGTTCATCGTGTTGCTATGAAGATGAGCACGAGCATGAAATGTTAGTACTGAAAAAGAATAGATGAGATATATTACACATGAAAATTATTATAATATATAGGCATAAGCCTATACAAAAATATGACAAGTGTCAATAGAAACTGACAAGTGTCAATATAAAAGGAAGTGTCAATAGAAAGTGACAAGTGTTAATATAGGAGGCATAGTGCACATTATATTATAATAGATCAAGGCCTGAAATATCCTTGTATGACCAAGTGAAGACTCTGATATACTCCTTGAGTAAGGTAGTGAACAAGATGCACTCTTCTAGTGAGAGGCTAGTGGCTAGTTTGACAATATACGGGTTGGAATGTGCATGGAATGGCGATAGTGGAGTGAGGATATGTACTCTCATCTGGGATATCCATGTCAATGTACTATTCTAGTGTATGTATGGGAGGTGGCATGGGTCAAAGGGAAAGATCTTGGAGCTCATCCTTGAGTGTATGTATGGTAGTAGGGTGATAGCCTAAGTCATATTTATCAGTGGGTGACTAGACATATGGGTTGATAGACGTGCATAGCCCTTGTTCATAGAATCTGATGTTATAATCACAATGACACTGAGAGGGGGGGGTGAATCAGTGTGTTCTTTAAAAACTTAAAAGCAATTTAGAATTTTAAATAAACTGCAGCAGATTAAAACAGAAATAATAAAAGTACTAAGAGCATCACACATAACACGGCATTTTAACGAGGTTCACCGATGTGGCTACTCCTCAAAATACCGCTTGGACTACCATCCAAATCCAGCCAAATGCAAAGCTACAACTTTACATAATCATTCACCAAAGACTAACCGGTAAGAGGCACCAACCTCTAAATTTTATCTCGCTACAACGAATGGAGCACCAACTCCAATTTTTCCAGCTCCAACCGGAAAGAGGCACCAACCCCTTTTACCAAGCTACAACTTGGAGATAGTAATAAAAATTGCAGAATTAAACTGTCACCTCAATTTGCACGATCTCGCTATTTTTCTTGCGTTCTGTCGCTTGTCGGTATTCGATCGTCGTCGTGAAAAATGATTCGCACTTTTTCAACCACTCCTCTATATCTCTCCGCGTTCTCTCGCTGCAACTTCACGTAAATATTACTTCTACAAGCCAAGACACTGTCATTTCACACTCGAAACACGACTTCGCATACCGCGTTCTTATCTTCTCTTTGCACCACTCACTCGTCGCACCTTCCATGAAATCTCACTTCTACCATCTACGTATTTTTGCCTCGGACTTTAAACACGCCGTCTCGCATATCGCTCTCTTTGTTCTCGATCGGTCGATACGCACTCACTCACTATCTCATCGCTGCGATCTCTTTTCTTTAACTCCAAAGAACTATCACCGACTTACACTCGCTGCACATGAACTTCATTCGCATATATCGCATCACGCCCACTCTTCAACCTTGCAACAGTCCCACCTTTTTATAGAAGAGAATATCCCATCAAAACATTCTCAAACACGTCGGCTGCAACCCTAATTAGGTCAACATGAAACCCTAGAATTTTTTGGTTGCTTAACCTTGCTTTGTCAACAGGAAACCCTAATTGATCCGTTGCAAAACCCTAGCAACGTCGGCTTTGAAAACAAGCCGGTGAACGACTTTAATTTAATTTTAAAATATTAATTTAAATTTTAAATAAATAAATAAAATTTAAACTGGATATTTAAAATTAAATATCTTCATCATCGGAGCACCTTTTTCAACAAAACGAAGAGCTAACTTGGGTTTTAAGAAAAACCCATTTCAAAACTCGTCGACCATGGATTTAAACAAAACCTATAATTTAGTCTGCCTTGGTTTTCACAAAAACCCTTCCGCTCTTTGACATCAATGACAACATCAACACTTGAGCAAGGGCAATGTACCCAAGGTACCCAAAATTGCCAACAATCTCCCCCTTTGTCATTGATGGCAACCCTTTACTAAAAACACATCTTCAAGAGCCAAAACTGAAATCAATCTCTTTGAAGTTTTGCTCCCCCTGACTTGAAGCTTTCCTCTTCACTTGAAGCTCTCCCCCTTACTCATATCTCTCCCCCTTTGTCATCAATGGCAAAGGGCCACCTTTGGGGCTCGAAACTAAGAATGAGCCTCTTAGCTTAGTCCCTCCCCCACCTCCCGATGAGGTGATTAATTCTGGGGTGGGAGTAAAACTCCCATTAGGCACTGATCAACATCAACGTCTATAAATTCCTTGCCGGGTCTTCTCTTGAACTCTTTGACCATATTCTTGTTCCCGTCATTGTTCCGATCCTTGGACCCGATCATGCCACTGCTCCTCGTTCCTATATCCTAGAATTTCAACTCGCACTGTCCGATAGTGTGACTTTTATTGTTGCACTTATAACAAGTAATAGTGTTGTTTCTTTTAGGCATACCTGTTCTTTGAATCCACATGTTCTGACTAAGCCAGTTCTGACTAAACCTATTTTGACCAAGCCTGTTAGTGTGATGTTCTTTTGTTTTAAACGAAACTCTGGTCTGTTTACCCTTCTGACATGAAGCACACATACTATTTGCAGGTTTTTTAATGATTGGAATATCTCTCACTGCTTGTTTAGCGCTAATTCTTACCAGATTATCAAAACTTATGTGTCCAAGCCTCTTATGCCACAACCAGCTTCTCTTCTTCTTGTCCCATGAAGCACATACCTTCCGAAAACTCGAGAGTGTGTACAGATTGCCGTACGTCCTTGAGCCGGTTGCTATTAATTTCCTGCTCGTTTATTTTTCTGACTTCAAAACCATGCTTCTTGAAAACTATTTCATGTCCTTTGTCACAGATTTGACTCACACTCAATAGATTATGTTTCAAACCATCCACATATAAAACTTCCTCTGACTTGATCTTTCCTTCACTAATTTTGACCGTTCCTTTACCTATTATTTTGGCTCCGTCATTGTTGCCGAATTTTATAGAACCACCCTCATACTTTTGTAGATTTTCGAATTTCTGTTTGTCACCTGTCATATGACTTGAGCAACCACTATCAAGAATCCAAGGAACATGTTTATTCTGAGCTCTAAAAGTTGTCTGCACTATTAAAGAATCCTGTTCTTTCCTCGAGTCGTTCTTTTTGTTTCCATTCTGTTTTAACCGTGGTATTGGGTTCTAGCCGTGACTTCCCCTTTTTAGAATTTTGCACATATCCTTCAAGATAAATTCTATTTTGTTTTGCTCTATACGGTTGAAATCGCTTTCATGAGGTTGATATGAAATAGACATACTACGACAATTTCTGGCAATATGACCAAAGTTGTGACACTTAAAACACTCTACTGCATAACTCATTAAAGGAGCAAACGCATTTCTACTAGTGAAACTTCTTGGACCTACGTTGTATTTGCAGTCAACAATTTTATGCCCATAAACATTACACTTGAAACAAAAACCATAGAAATAATGATTAAACCTGAAAGATGGTCTTGGCCAGATTGTTACTGGAGCCTTGGATCTTCTATTCTTTTGATGTGTGACCTTAGTAAAGCCATCATTGTCAGCTGCTATTTCAGGTCTGGCATTATATCTTTCTTTTGCCTGATTCTTGTCTTTGTTCTTTTCACTTTCAACATTGCTTGCTTTTGGTCCAGTTGATGATTCTCCTTCATAAAAGCCGAGACCAAATTTGATACCTGTGGATCTTTGATCGCTCAAAATTTTGTCCAATTTCATCGAGCTTTCTTCACGTTTTACATGACAGCTTGATTTTTCGATCCAACTCTTGTATCTGTATTCGAAGACTCACATTTTCTTCTTCCAATTTGTCGTAGTGGTCTATCTTCATGGATACCCGTATTTCTAGCATCTTCGACATTTTCTTGTATTCTTCAGTCTGTATTTTTAAACTGGCAATAATGTTGTTTGCATCCTTAAGTTTCCTTGACAATTTTTCATTCTTCTTTTTCTCCGATTCCCATTCCGTAAGGGCGGACACTAGCTCACCCTCTAAATCAACTTCAGCCTCAACTTCTTCAACTTCGTAGTTCATTCCTTCCGCCATTTCTCGGTTCAATTTTCTCAACCACAGGAACTGAAACTGGCCGAGATGCCTTTTTTGATAAGGATCTATTATTCTTAGCCATTGTGTACTAATCCAAGATCAACCCTGACTGATTTAGCCAAAATTGGGAACCCTGCTCTGATACCAATTGTTATAATCACAATGACACTGAGAGGGGGGGTGAATCAGTGTGTTCTTTAAAAACTTAAAAGCAATTTAGACTTTTAAATAAACTGCAATAGATTAAAACAGAAATAATAAAAGTACTAAGAGCATCACACATAACACGACATTTTAACGAGGTTCACCGATGTGGCTACTCCTCAAAAAGACTGCTTGGACTACCATCCAAATCCACCAAATGCAAAGCTACAACTTTACATAATCATTCACCAAAGACCAACCGGTAAGAGGCACCAACCTCTAAATTTTATCTCACTACAATGTAATGGAGCACCAACTCCAATTTTTCCAGCTCCAACCGGAAAGAGGCACCAACCCCTTTTACCAAGCTACAACTTGGAGATAGTAATAAAAATTGCAGTAATTAAACTGTCACCTCAATTTGCACGATCTCGCTATTTTTCTTGCGTTCTCGTCGCTTGTCGGCATTCGATCGTCGCCGTGGAAAATGATTCGCACTTTTTCAACCACTCCTCTATATCTCTCCGCGTTCTCTCCTGCAACTTCACAGAAATATTACTTCTACAGCCAAAACACTGTCATTTCACACTCGAAACATGACTTCTGCATACCGCGTTCTTATCTTCTCTTTGCACCACTCACTCGTCGCACCTTCCATGAAATCTCACTTCTACCATCTGCGTATTTTTGCCTCGGACTTTAAACACGTCGTCTGCATATCGCTCTCTTTGTTCTCGATCAGTCGATACGCACTCACTCACTATCTCATCGTTGCGATCTCTTTTCTTTAACTCCAAAGAACTATCACCGACTTACACTTTGTTGCACACGAACTTCATTCGCATATATCGCATCACGCCCACTCTTCAACCTTGCAACAGTCCCGCATTTTTATAGAAGAGAATATCCCATCAAAACATTCTCAAACACGTCGGCTGCAACCCTAATTAGGTCAACATGAAACCCTAGAATTTTTTGGTTGCTTAACCTTGCTTTGTCAGCAAGAAACCCTAATTGATCCGTTGCAAAACCCTAGCAACGTCGGCTTTGAAAACAAGCCGGTGAATAGCTTTAATTTAATTTTAAAATATTAATTTAAATTTTAAATAAATAAATAAAATTTAAACTGGATATTTAAAATTAAATATCTTCATCATCGGAGCACCTTTTTCAACAAAACGAAGAGCTAACTTGGGTTTTAAGAAAAACCCATTTCAAAACTCGTCGACCATGGATTTAAACAAAACCTATAATTTAGTCTGCCTTGGTTTTCACAAAAACCCTTCCGCTCTTTGACATCAATGACAACATCAACACTTGAGCAAGGGCAATGTACCCAAGGTACCCAAAATTGCCAACATCCGAGTCCAAATTTATGCTAATGGAAATGTCCAAGATAATGTAAGGTAAATTAAGGGTTTGACATATGGTCGAGAGTTCCACAGAAGCTGGATTGATGTGGCAGAGGTACCACAACCAGAAGAGATGAATCTATGCCTATGTAGAAGTTGGTATGATTGTGAGGAGAACCAAGTCGTACTATAATATCAATAGTCAATACTGAAGCTAAGGAACAAATGAAATCACCTACAGATTGGATCATCGAGGGTTGAACATGAGCATATTAGATGTTGTAGTCACCAGGGCTAGATTTGGTCATGAAAATTGACACTCGGGGTGTCACGTGTGGTGGGGATCGAGGTGGAAAATCAGAATCTTAGGAGGATGATGCTAGCTAGGAATCATGAATGATGGGAGGTAGAGAATGGAGCAATTCAACATCTAAGTAGGAGGCTCACTGCTCCTAATCATGGCATTCATATGTAGTAGATGGAATGGGGTGGTTCGCATGTGGGAACTATGTGGTAGGAGAATGAGGTGTAGGCATCGAGCTATGTAAAGATGTGAAAGATCATGGTCATGGATGAAAAGGGAGTGGTGGTATTTGAGGAGTGGGAAGGAGAGGAGGTTCGGTGGAGGAATATGGGTGAGATGGGACAGGAGGTGATGATGATGGTGGTGAAAAAGGTGGAAGCACAGGAAGAGGATTTATGGAAGAGGATGGCTAAGAAGGAGGGAGGAGACCACGAGGAAGGTGGCGAGAAAGGAATGGTAGTAGAACGAAGTGTCGTGCTAGGTGATGATTTTTATGGGGATGATATTGGTGTGGAAGGAGATGTAGGTGCTCTTGATGAGTGAGGAGAATGGATGGGGAGGATGTGAGTGGAGGATGATGAGGGTCCTGGGGGAAGGTCTATGATGTTGCAGAATTTAAAGGGATCCCCATCGGTAGGAACACAATGGACGAGACCATCATAGACATACTTAAGATAGTGGTGTAAGGTAGAAGGGACACATTGCATTTCCTTGATCCACGGGTATTCGAGCAAGATATTGTACTGCATCTCACCTTGAATAACATGAAATAGGATGGATATGGTTCGAACACTAACACGAATAGGTAGGATAATAGAGCCTACCATGGGTCACATGGAACCATCAAACACTCTAAGGTCGAGCGATGGTGTGGTAAAATGAGCAGGTGGGATGTGCAAATGATGTAGTGCAGCCATAGAGATGATGCTTATGGATGAACCAGTATCAACGAGAACACGCTTGTAGGTGATGTCATTGATAGTTGCCTAGATGTGAAGAGGTGGATCTACTCCTTCCCCTATGAGTTTGGTGATCTCATGGTCATGGAAGCTAATGGAGGGTTGGAGGCAATAGGGTATGTTTCCCATGAAGTTAAAAAATGCATTTGTGTCATGCATTTTGAGGTCGATGGATTGGAGGATGTCGTTCAATTCCTCACGATGGGGTTGAGATTGTTGTAAGAGATCGAATATGGATAGCCTAGCTGGGGTATTGCGTAACTGATGTGTAATACTACCATGGATGGTAATAATATTTTATGGGAGGTGTGGTGAGGCTTGTGCTATTGGAGTAGGTTATGGAGAAGTGAATGGTGTTGGAGGAGAAACCACTGGTGCATCTCATTGGGGTGGATAGCATTGTGCCTAAGTGGTAAGGTTGATCATGCCAATGATGCCATGTGAGGGTGGATCTCATTGGATATTGTTAACCTATCTGGATTGTCCTTGGGGATTGGATTGAGGTCCTTGGGGATTTGTCCCTCGATGTTTAGGTAATGGGTTCTGGTAAATACCCAAGTTTTTATTTTGAGGTGCGAGGGGGTTTGAGACCTGAATGGTACCCTAATCAATGAGGTCCTGAACAAGACCACAAAAGGAATGACAAGATTCTATATCATGGCCGCACTATCGATGGTATGCATAAAAGGCTTGCTCGATATATCCTCAAGGCTTGGGTTGATTGGGATCAAGAGGTCGAATATCGGGTAAGGTAATATGACCTACATCATACAATCACTGAAATAGAGCTAGCAAGGGCTCAAATAGAGGGGTCAAATTTTGTTGTGGAGGCTACGAGAGAAGACCATGAGGCTGTGGTGGTCTAGGAGGAAGAGGTGTGCTAGTCTAGAACAACTATTATTGTGGAGGAGGAGGTCATGATATGGATGAAGAAGTAGGAGAAGCTACTACCACCTGGTTGGTTTGTGGTGGTCTAGTATAGGGTTGATTTGGTGCATTCATGTTGAATCGAAAGTTGGAATTGTAAGAGGGTTTTTGTCTAAGCTTGATCTTTCCAGATTGGACCTTGATGTCCTCAATGACCTTAGCTTGCATGATAGCTTCCTCAAAGGTGTGGCTTTTATGGAGTTGTAAAGAGGTGGAGATATGCTTGTGATAACTCTTTGAGAAGAGTGTAACAAGTTAGGTGGATGGGAGGCTATGAGCGAGGTCATGTATGACCGATATCCATCGTGAAACAAACTCGGTAATAGGCTCATCATCAACCTATCGGAAGGAAAAGAAAAAAGAAAGTTAGCTTCGTCATGATGTTGACGGAAATTTGAGTTGGCCAATTGTTCGAAGGTGTACAGGCTATGGTGTGGGAGCATGTTGTACCAATCTAGGGCTTGTCCCCTAAGCGAGAGGGAGAAGGTACGTAACATGAGGGGGTTGCTACTATGAAGTTGATAGCAAGCTGAGCGATAATTGCTAACATGTTCATGGGGATCCTCTTTCCCTTTGTACTTATCAAACTTTGGGATCTTGAAGTGATAAGGGTAGGGAGGAATGGGACTGAAGGGTGGACTGGCTCATTGTAGAGCTCATCGTATGTGGGATTTTGTGGCCCATAATCGGTTGTACGAAGGTTGAGCATTTTAACTTCATCTTGTAGAATTTGAAGCTTGGGTGTTAAGGGTGTAGAGGATTGTGTAGGGGTAGGTGGAGCCTGAGAGTGTGGAGGATACTAGAGTTGTTGTTCCTCCTAGTGTGGTGGTGGAACATGTGGTGATTGTACCTATAAGTGAGGCTACTAGATAGCATAGGATGATGAAGCTGATGGGACACCCTGTTGTGGAACAGACATCTACTAGGGGTAGTAATATTGTGGTTGTAGGATTTGTGGTTGTTGAACTAGGATCTGCTAGAGAGGAGCTTGTTGTAATGTTTGGATCGTGGGAGATGATGACCAAGTAGGAGGTGTCGTAAAGAAGGTAGGAGCAGGAGGCTACGATGGAGGAAGTGGTGTCTAGACAAATGATGCTAGTGGTGGGTGAGATGAGGTATCCAAATATGGTACCTACATCTGGCTAGGAGCATGATGAGTAGAAAAGCTAGGCATATTTGGATAGCTTGGAGGATTAGTAGGATAATACATAGGTCATGGATCATAGGTAGGGAAGAAACCAGGAGCTAGAGCTTGAAATGGAGGTGGTGGAGGGATTCAAAATATGGGAGTGGATGAATATGGAAGTGGAATGGAAGGTGGTGCACCATACATCCTAGGAAGGTGAAATGTAGGTGGAGGTAATGAAGAGGAGGGAATTGGGGCTTCCATGGTGGGAGCCTAAGGAGATGGCATGGTGAAAATGGTCTCACTAGATGAGGGTGATGGGGTTTGTTGATGTGGTTGATATGAGAATTATTGTAAGTGGGAAGGTGGTTGTGATGTAGCATCGAAGGATGCAAAGGAAGGTTGTTGGAAAGATGGTGGTTGTGGTGCTTGAAAAGCATCCTGATATGATGATGTGAGGGGTTCGTACTATGGCTTCGAAGGAGGTTATAGTGGAGGGATTTGTGATGAGGGTGCCTGCATGCTCGAAGTGGAAGATGAGGGATCAAAGATCATCCCAATGGTAGGGGTAAATGAGGCGACCTCAAGGCGAGTACGATTAAGCAAGGAAGAGTCATTCTCAAAGAGTGATTGAGATAGAATCTAGAAGAAAGGATGTGCGAAGGTAGGTGAGGTAGGAGTGATCTCCTCATCAACAGTAAAGAGAGGAGGTGGATGTCCTGGAGCGGTGTAGATGATGTGATCACAAAGCGTGGAAGGCGGGTTAGGTGAAGGTGAATGGGGAAGAAGTGGATCATCTTCACTAGATGAAGTGGGAGTCTCATCATGAGATATAGTGTATGTGTGAGGTAAGTCTGAATCTATGGGGAGGTCTACCGTGAGAGTGGCATCTTCTCCTATAGAAGTAGGGGAAGAAGTAGACGGGTTGGAAGTGGAAAAAATACCTCCTCCTCGAGGCGCGCTTGCTCGCGCGCTTGACTACGTGTGACAACAGGCATGTTGTTGTGTATGGTGAATTTATGCTTAGAACTATTCAAAAATGGAAATATGAGGTTTTAGGTGTGATCTGTGTGGGTTTTTGAGTAACCCTATGAAGTTTGGATAATTTTTGTGCCTGGAAATAGGATTCGCAAGGCACTATGTGAATTGAGACCTGATTCACAAGTTGACCTACGAATTGGACTCAGACTATGAATCTGATAGAAAAATCAGAAGTGATAGGCTATAGACAACCAATGAATGTGTTGTTGATCAGTGGATGTGTTGAAACTAGTTCTGTGAGCATGCAAATAATGTGTAACTAGAGTTAGTTCTAAATGCAAAAAATAAAGTGTTTGTTGGTTTTGTGTGTTTCGATGTTGGAACTTGCTACTAGAAAATAAATATGGGAAGTGGGGTGAAATTCTAAATAAAATAGGAATGTCATAGGCATGGAAACTCCTACAACACCCAAGGGTGCACAAAATAGAATGGTGTCTCAATGAGCAAGTGGCGACCTGTATGGAAGGTGTAGTAAAATGATAACCAATAGGGGGGAACTCAAAATGTTGAAGTGAGTCTGATATCCTCTCACGAGAAGAGGTGGTACTGTTTGAGACTTGCTACTAGCCCAGCTGGGTGTTTGCTTCACTCTCGAGGTGAGCTTAGTCAAGAATGATAGTTACCATGTTCACTAATTATGTAAGCCTTGTGAACGAAGGCATCTAATCTGATCCCACTCCGAAGGTCCCTTTTGGTGATGAATTCTAGAAAACCAATCTCAAAAGTGGAGGATTTTCTAGTGATGAAGTCCAGAAAACCGCTCCTAGGGGCTACTATGGTGACTAGATGGGTAGTGAGCCGGTGGAGGGTAGAACTCCAACCTCACCAATCTCAAGTGGGGAATTGGTGATGAAATCCAATCCTTACACTATTTTTTTTGGTACGTGAGTGTGTGTAGGTGTGTTTGTTACCACTGAGGGAAAGCAAATATGACTATCTAAATACCTTTTTAGAAATGAAAGCTAGGCCTAGATGCACTTTTAAAAATGAAACTAGATTTATATGCACTTTTAAAATGAAAACTAGTCCTATGTGCCTTTTTGGAAAATAAATAAGAGTCTATTCTATGTAGTATGTAAACGAGCAAAGCGAAGCATGTGATGAAAGGGATTTTGGAACCCTAATTTTGAAACATGAAAGAAATTTGAGACTAACTATGCAAAAAGAAATTGAAATCCTATGTTAGAAGATGCAAAAAGAAATTGGAGTCCTAATCTAATGACATGAAAAGAAATATGCAAGTTACCCAGGGGATTTGTGAAAGATATGGGAAATTTCTAATCTAAATGATTTGAAAGAAATTTGAAACCCTAATCTAATGACATGAAAATAAATATGCAAGTTACCCAGGGGATTTGTGAAAGAGATGGGAAATTTCTAATCTAAATGATTTGAAAGAAATTTGAAACCCTAATCTAATGACATGAAAAGAAATATGCAAGTTACCCAGGGATTTGTGAAAGAGATGGGAAATTTCTAATCTAAATGATTTGAAAGAAATTTGAAACCCTAATATAATGACATGAAAATAAATATGCAAGTTACCCAGGGGATTTGTGAAAGAGATGGGAAATTTGATTTTGCAAAAATAAATTGGAAATGATTTGCAAAAAGAGATTGAAATTGATGTGCAAAAAGGAATTTAAATCTTTGACACAAAAGGGATTTTAAAAACCTAGTCTAAATGTGATTTTTGAGAAATGAAATTGAAGTGCTTTTGAAACATAAGAGAAATTAAAAACTTTTGATCTAAATGCAGGTTTTGGAAAGGAATTGGAAATGCCTATCAAACATACATAAAGGAATGAAATGCAACCTAAAAAAAAAGGAATGAAGAACTAGTTTGATGATTGTAAATAACAAAGTGAAAAGAGGAATGCAATTTTTGAATCAAATGACAGTGAATAACTCTGAAAAAAATTGAAGGAGTTCTGACCACTCTGATAGACCTAATTATTGTTTCAAAAGGAACAATGGTACAAAATAGCACAATGCATTTTGAATGTGAAATTGCTATGCAACAAGAAATACAAAAACAACAAATTCCAAGGGGAATACCTAACTACTGAGATGTCTGATAGGTGTTTTGAAGTTTCTACTATGATACCCTACTGTGTTAGGATTTTGTGGAGCAAGTATGATAGAATTCATAGGGTGACCTATGAATTGGATTCTGATTCGCAGGTTGGGGGGCGAATCAGGTTTAGGAGCCTCAAACTCCTTTTTCTACTAGCTTGAAGTGCTTGTCAGGGCTTAGGAAGGTTCTGTTCTACCTTGAGGGTACCTACAACAACACAGAAAACTAGATATTGCATTATATTTGTAAGAAAACTAGCCTAATGCAACCTTTTGTGGGGGTCCCATCGGGCGTGCCAGAATGAAGCTGACAAAAAGAGACATTCATTTGATCAAGTAATTCAACACAATGTAAACTACTCAAGAATGCTACTTTTATTTCATAAAGGAATGCTTTATAGGTTACAAAGATTAATGTCCCTATTTTCTTTACAAAATACACAACATCCTGATGATGTCTTTAAGAGCTCCTCAGTGAAGGTGGGCTTCTGTGTGCATGGGCCACTGGTATGTTTTGCTGGTGTGGTTTCTTCTGCACCTAGTTTTTAGACCTACAAAAGATGATTAGTAAGTTTGGGGGCCTACCTCAGTCAAGCCCCATAGTGATAAAAGATAAACTCGACATAAAAATAGCATGAAATAATGATAAAAACTAAACTAGAATGTTGTTAAAACATAAAAGAACTGATACCTATTGATTTTGCTGGTGTAGACCCACTGCAAGGTCAATTCGTAGGGTGGCCTACGAATTGGAACCCAAATTCGTAGGGCAGGGGGTGAATTGGACTGTGACTACTTTTTGGTGGAGATCCTTTGTTCGGATGGGCTCCTAAGATGCTCTGATGTTATTTGCATGGTCTGGAATTGTCAGATGCGACTCTGGTATGATTTTTGTAGAGTTTTTGTAAGGTGACTAAAAGGGAGAGAGAGGTAAAATGAGAGGGGAACCCTCTATTTATAGGAGAGGCTAAGGTCAGGAGAGGGGGTTAGATAAACCAAACCTTAGAGTCACTTCCTAATGGAGTTAGGTTAGGGTTTGAGGAGGTGTCAAGCCCACATGTCCTAAAGAAATATCTCCTCCTCACACATGTGTGAGGAAGAGTTAAGGTTAGCTAGGGTTAGCTAAGTCCTAGGTTAGGTTAGGGTTTAGTTAGGGTTTTCAAAAATATCCTAACTAATATCATGGTGCACACATGTGTGGGAGTGTGCTTAGGGCTAATTTGGCTTAGAACCCTAATTAAACTCACTTAAGGGATAAAGTGCATGTAAGTGAAATTCAATGATGAATTAGAATGTTAATTAGGCTAATTAGGATTTTTAGTGGGGGAATGGTCCCATGGGATCCTAATTAGGTGTAGGAAAGGGCTTAGGTGGCCTTAGGGGGCTAGTAGATGGATTCCAAGTGGGTAGGAAGCATCTTGGGTGTATTTTACCTAGTTTTTGTAGGTTTAGGAGCCTACAAATGACTAAGGTAGCCTATAGATGACTAAAGTGGCCTATGATGGTCTACAAATACCTAGAAGCAAGCATGTGCGACTTTTGGGTGTCTATAGTACATACAATAATTCAATTCTCATTCAAGTAGGCTTATAGCCTCAATAAATACAATTATGCCAATTTTAAATGTCAAATAACCGATCATCATAATGGATTGCATTTTGGTATATATAGATTTACAATTACAATTGGTTGTTTATCATTTAATTCATAGAGTGGATTGCAAGTCTGATAGGTTGTTGTAGTGGACGTGCTCATTCCTCTAGATTATTTTATTGTAATTAATTTGGTATCATGGAACTGGTGTGGCTCATTCCTTCTTGATCTGAGTGGTGGAAGCCATGTCTTCATCTAATGCACATGATTCTATGACATGTTCATTATGCTTTTAATTGCCCTACTACATTCCTAGCTATAACAACACATGTTATTCAAAGAAGCTTTTGAGTAATTTGAGGTTATCTAACATTAGATTCACTTATTGAGAGCACGTCTTGGGTAGTTTGATGCATGCTTTTTTTTTATGTCTCTTTTAGCTTTCCCTATTATGTTTTCAAGTTTTGGGCTCTTAATTAATTTTTATCAAAAAATTTAGTATCCCTTGTTGACATTAGCACTTAAAATCATCTGCCACTTCTTTGATTCCTTAGCTTGGTGAAGTGCTTTACCAAATTCCATGTTCAATTTATATCTTAGATAATTTTCTTTCATAATTTTGTTGCACTAAATTTTGTAGTGCACTTGCTGACATAAGCATTCAAAAATATCCAGCAATGACGATGAAGGCACCTAGAATGCTCCACTATTGTATTAGATTCCAAAATATTATACTTCAAATTTTTCTTGCTTCAAAGGGATCAGGTGCATTTCATATAAAACCAAATACTTTGCTCTCTCTTGCTAACATTTGCATCATTATCCACCTTGGTTGTTGCATACAAAATTTTAGATTTAAATTTTCCATATGCTAACATCAACACTCCAATCCATCTAACCATCCTACTTAGTCAAAAATTAAGGCTTGGGTCTATTTGATGCTTGGTTTTTAGATGCTAGATATTTTTGCAACAAATGCTAACATTAGCATTCATAATATCTAGTAGTGCTTCTACACTTAGAAAAAAAAAACATTCCTTTTCCTATAATATTTGACCCAACCTCAATGCTAAACTGCCTGGTGGTCTTTTATAGCAAAGATGTATTATTTTGTATTAATAAGATTTATCTCCCTATTCAAATATGGATGTGGGTGAAACTTTTACGTATAGTATCCAAAAACCTTAACAATTAGGACATACAAAGCTAGGGCAAGAGGACACCCTTGTCGAATAGATCTATATAAACCAAAAGAGAATGGTTGTTGGCCATTGACAGTAATGTAAGTTGAAGCATCTACAAAAAGTATTTTAATACTGCTTAAAAATTTAGGGTCATAACCAAGGGCTCACAGAATGGCTAGAATGAAAGGCAACTCAATCCTATCATAGACTTTGGAAAAATCAATCTTGAAAAACAAGTCTTTCTATTTAGATTGCCTTGCCCATTCCATTCCCTCCTAGAAAACTATGATGTTTTCCAGGATGTATCTACCCTTGATGAATATTGTTTGCTTTGGCCAAATTATGAGAGGCAAGAGGTCATGTAATCTGAGAGCAAGGGCTTTAGTAATAATCTTATAGGAGACATTCAAAAGAGTAATTGGCCTCCAATTACAATTGTGCTCAGGGTGTCCAGCCTGAGGAATGATCTTGGTATTGCTCCTATTGATCAACGGGCCCAAGGTGTGCATCCTCAAGGCTTCCAAATAGACTTGATATAGGTTTGGACTCATTGTGTCCTATAATACCTTATAGAATTCCTAGGGGAATCCATCAGTGGTAGGAGATTTGTCATTGACCATGGAAAAGGTTGTAACTTTAAGATCATACTATATCAAATGATTGTTGTAGAGGGCCTATTGGGACATCGAGAGGAAATAATAAAGCACTTGCAAACACTATTGTAGAGAAAGATCCTGAGTAGGGGAGGGATATTGCATGGTGAACACTTATTGATAGTGACGAATGAAAGCTTACACTATATCCGGGCGGTCTGAAAGAACCCTTATCCCTATTGGATAGACTTGAAAGTTTAGGATGGTTTGTGGCCTCTGGTCCGAAGAAAAATTTCTTTGGACACTCTGTCACCCCAAGTGAGCTAGTGTAGTTTGACCTTGGTTTGGGTACCTTGGCTACATAAGTGTCAGCCACCTATTGTGGATGTCTCAACTTGGCTACCTCTAATTGGAGATAGGCAAATCAAGGTTGGGATTCAATGTCCATGATGGTTTTCTCGAGCCTAGAAGAAGTGGTTGCATAAGACCGTTGATAAAAGAGGGTCAATTGGTGACCGTATGCACAAAAGAAATATATGTTGCATTCAATTGTAGTGTTCCGCCACTCTATTCAACCATTTGTAGAATGAGGATGAGGTGCTAAATTCCACACATGGAAAATGTAGCCCAGAGAGGGTGGGTGGTAGAGTAATTACATATTAAAGTAGAAATGACTATTTAAAACAATACTCCTACAATCTAACTATTCAAATACAAAACTATATGGGGGAGTGGTTCGAGAGAACAACCTCAGGGAGAGGTTCCATTAAGAGACCCTGAAGGTTGCCAAAATTAAATGTGGATTGTGCTAATAACATCACCCGATCGAGTTGTTTGAGGATTTTGTTAGGGTCGACTTGCATATTGGGACATGTGAACTAAGGAGTAGTTGGAACTGCCCATTATTTGGATCAAAATACCCCAATTTTTTATGTATGTAAAACCAAATGGATATTTCACCAGTTGTATAGTGCATGTGATGTCCACCTTGCTTGTCAAAGCCACCTTCAATCATATTGAAGTCACCACATATGACCCATGTGGTGGAAGGAAGAGAGTATACAATTCAAATCCAAAGATAGGACCATTCTATGGCATCATTTGAGGGATAGTCATTAATAATTCCCAACACATGGTTAATAATGTGTAACATGGTCCATAATGCTCAATTGATGGGGTTGCAACCATGGTCCACCAGTTGGGACACCATTGTGCTACCACAAAGGTAGCCACATTGTCTTGACTTGACTCATGGTTGCTATGTAGTAAAAATGTTTTTGGTCAAATGACGTGATAGGTCGAAGATAACAAAAATTATAAAACTTTCACTTCCTGTAAATATAGGATTCTCAAATCTGGAAAGTTTAAACAAGCTTTTTCAACTGCAAATTTGCGTTTGGAGTTCGTTTGACCCTGAACATTCCAAGAGAGGAATTTCATGGGGGAGGGAATCTACCAACATATCCTCGTCACTAAGATACTCCAACACACTCTAGTTGTTGGAGGAATCATGAACATAATTACCTAGCTAAAAACTGGACATATGGATTTGCTTCTCTAGAGTGGCATCTTCTTCTACAGATCCTCTTTTCGAGTTGCGGGAGCATCTTACACTAGCTGGGAAAATGTACTAGAGGACTAACCGGTGGAGCAGATTGTGAAGCAATCATAGTTGCAGCCCTTGAGATAAGAATCTGTTGAGGTAGATATCTCAAGGAAACTACATACAAGTTGGTGACACTGATATCCATGTCGATTACACAACAAGAGAAAGCAAAGCCCCACCACACCAAGTGTACCCACTCCTCAACTGAAGAAGGATAATTGGATAACTATGAACAAGTGTAAAATTACCTGTTAAATATACACAGCCCAAACTGATGCATATCTTAAAGTCCATGGAAAAAGTGCAAGAAGGAAAAAGGTAAGCGATTTTGAATCTTAACCGTTTCAATACACCTAACTCATGCCAATACTTATGCCTAATTCTTAGTGAGTGAGCGGAAGGTAACTTCAACCAGATTCGAACCCTCGCCGACCGCAGACAAACAGGACTAACGAAATTACCAAAACACCTATCCGCTGATTTTGACACTGACAGTAATTTTGTTCAGTGAAAGCAAATGTGATGCCTATCCTCGTTCACAAGACCTGAGGTTCATTATCATGTGTTTTTAACAATGTGTTTGTTTTTAGTGGCCTATTTATACCACGGAGTATAGTTCCAAGTTAATACATAACTTTTGTGATATAAACTCTTAAATTGCAGGAAAAATAATAGTACCTTTCGTGAACTTACATCCTTATGCACACTCTGAATCTTTTTCGTTCACATTCTGAATAAAATTTTATATTTTTATAACTTCAGTTCTTGTACAAATTAAACTATTCATTTAGCTAATAACATCAGTGATGGCTAATTGATACAAGCCTCGATGGCAAGATTAAGAAATTTAATATTATAAAACTTGCAAAAGTCTTTCTGAAAAGACTAGTATTGTTATAGATCTTTTATATTAAATGTTTTCTTTGTGTTATAGATCTTTTAGATATATTTAAAAAAAAAAAAAAAAACTTGATAGGTTAGATATAGATTTTTTAGGGATGGGTGTATACATGCTAGGCATAAATACATGACATATTATCTTTGATTATTATTTTTATTATAAAAATTATATTTAACAATAATGTATTATACAACTTGTGGTAAAAGTTTTTATTTTCATTGTTTAGACTAGTTGTGTAGTTGGTAGTGCAACTCCATTATTTCTTAAACTTTAGTCTTTCTATCTTGTACATGTGATCTTGATTTATCCTAGTTCTTTTCCATGTGGTTTTTCTTTTATCTCAACTATTTATTACTAATATTAAATTTGTAAAATATTATGTAGGAATAAAAGGTAAATAGTTCTTATTTTTAACCTCACTTAGTTGGAGTTTGTTTGAAAGTTGTTATCGTATAGTTGTAAGATAACAAACATGACTATGATGGGATTCCATTTAATGCCTATAAATATTCTCCAAGCATTGTAAATGTGTTACACTTTATTCAACTAAGGGTATATTTTTAAATAATAGTTTTATTTTTGTTTTGGCTTAATATGTAGAATAGGTTAAGGATGTGATAATCTCCTTCTACTGCAGTCAAGAAAAGGTCCTTGTTTGGATAAAAGGGATTAATAATACATTAGAGTAGATATTCTTTTTTTGAGTTACTTATTCTCTTTATTTTATAGATAGGCTAGATACATATTTTCTTTGTGGATGGACATATACTTCACATGCTTTATGTCAAACATGTTTGACAATAATGTAAGCCCTAGACTGTAGTGGACTTAGATTTAAAGTGAGCTGAGATAAATTAACACAGTAAAATAACCAGAGCATAATATATTAATCAAATTAACAAGCTTAAAAAACTTTACAATTAATTAAACCTTATATAAGCTTAATACCAGTGGAAGAGTAGGGAAGGGAGGTTGGAGGGAGATCGGGAGGATTAGAGAAAACGTAGGAGTAGGAAGTGGAGAGGGAGGTGGCAACAGACATGGGGAAAGGAAGGAAGTGGAGTGATAAGGGAAAATGGATGGTAGGGAAGGAGAAAGGACATTGGAGGGATAAGGGGAAGGTTAAATAAACTAATTAAGAATCATGTCGACCATCAAACAGGTTTAGCCGAAAAAAGGTAAGAGAGTTCACACTTGCTTAGAAAAACAAGATTTTTCTAAGCCGTTTACAAATAAACCTTGTTCACACTTTCTACAAATGATGCATTGTACAACTTTTGCTAAAAATTTATATTTTCACTACTTAGACTAGTAATGGAGTTGATAGTGCAACCCCAACAATTATTAATGTTGTGCTCTTAAATACCAGGTATACTTCACATGCTTTATGTCAAACATGTTTGACAACCATGCATTGTACAACTTTTGCTAAAGGTTTATATATCCACTACTTAGACTAGTAGTGGAGTTGATAGTGCAACTCCAACAACTATTAATTTTATACTCTTCTTAGACTAATAATGGAATTGATAGTACAACCCCAACAAATATTAATATTGTGCTTTTCAATACCACATATAATGTCTTACCTACTTTTCTTCCTATGATTAATCACATTCTTCAACTTTAATCTCCTATGATATATGTGTAGCATTGCTTTATCATAGCCTCTCTTCAAGGTTTTCCTTTAAGTCAACTTGACACATCTATCCAACCATTTTATTTTTATACAAACCATTACACTCTGAATTTACTGTCACATTTTTAATAAACCTTTCTTTTTTATTTTTATTTTTACACAAAATATTGAACATTTATATTGTTAGTAATTTATTATTAATTTTTGAACTATTTTTTTCTTTTCCTTCCAATAACTACTTTCTACTTAAATAAATATCCTTGCTAACATATAAGTAATATTATTATTATAACAATTAAAGTAAAGAGTTATAAACATTATCCTTAATAAACTTTAGAAAAGCATATATATATATATATATATATATATATATATATATATATATATATATATATAGGGAAATCGGTAACTCCATGAATGGGCTGCCTCTATAAACCCTAAGCTCATTGGGTAAAGCACAAGACCCTCGACCCTCCAAGGCATCGAACTGGGGTAGCCAACCGATAGTCACTCGACCGCTACCATCCAGCCTATCCCCTTCTGGGTATGCATTAGTTTGAACCTTGGACCTCCCTAAAGAGAGGTCAAAGCCCTAACCACTACATAATACATGCAGACAAATATTTAAGGTAAAAAAAGGATTTTTAGAGGGGCCTGGACCCCTATAAACAAAGTGGGTGTAGGAGAAATGGGGCCCTGTCGACCTCCAACACATAGGATATAACTACATCGTATATCTACCGTATGGAGGAGGCAAGTCGGCCTCTACGAGCACCCAAGACTTGCACCAAGACTTTCACCAAATGGGCTACACAAGTAGATAAAATTATTTATGGTAAACACGGGATTTTTAGAGGGTCTTGGACCCCTATCGAAAAGGTGGGTGTAGAGAAATGGAGCTCTATTGGCCTTTACCAACACATATTTTGAGTGAGGCTCTCTTCTCACCTTATCGCCCACTCAAAATATTTGCGGTGTCTTCGTCCTTTGAAAGCCACTGTCCATTAGAAGAGAGCCCCACATGCTACCTTCCAGTAACTTATCCATAAACCCAAAACTCCACAAGGGTAAGATGGACTAGATTCTTCATCATTATGACCCTATTTTGTTTTGCAAGTCTCCAAAAAATAAAAAATTATTTTTTTTAATCCTAGTCTGACTCATATGCCCAAGACTAGAAGAACTGCTAAAAGGACAATGAACGAAGGCTAGATAAGGTGAAAATGTGGCCTAGAGAAGGTGGGTGGCATAGTAATGATGTACTAAAGTAGAAATGGCTATTTAAAATAACCCTCCCATAATGTACCCATTCAATGTAGAACCATATGGGGGAGTGGTCCAAGAGAACAACCTCAAGGAGAGGTTCCATCGAGAGACCTTGATGGTTGCCAAATTTAAATGTGAATTGTTCTGATAACATCGCCCGATCGAGGTTTTTTAGGATTATCTTAGGGCCAACTTACATATTGGAACATGTGAACTAAGGAAGGTGTAGTTTACATCGCCCAGTATTGGGATTAAAAAACCCTAATTTTTTTATGTATGTATAACCAAATGGATGTTTTGCCAGTTGTCCAATCCATACGATGTCCACCTTGTTTGTTGAAGTCATCTTAAATCATATTGAAGTCACCACATATGATCCATGTGGTGGAAGACAAAGAGTCTGCAATTCAAAGCCAAATATGTGACCGTTCTATAACATCATTTGAAGTATAGACATTAATAACCCCGACACATGGTTATTAATGTGGAACATGTCCATAATGCTTGATTAGTGGGATCGCAACCATAGTACACTAGTTGGGACCACCATCGTGCTACCACAAAGGTAGCGACACTACTTCGACCTGACTCATAGTTGCTATGTAGAAAAAACTTTTTGGCCAAATGATGTGATAGGTCAAAGATAACAAAAATTCTAAAACTTTCACTTCATGTAAATAGAGGATTCCCAAATCTAGAAAGTTTAAATTGCAAATTTGTGTTTGGAGTTTGTTAGACCCCAAACAGTCCAAGAGAGGAAGTTCATGGGAAGAGGAAATCTAACAACATATCCTTGTTGCTAAGATACTCCAACACACTGTACTTGTTGGAGGAATTAGGAACATAATTGCCCAGTTGAAAACTAGACATATGGAGCCACTTCTCTAGAGTGACATCTTCTTCTGCAAATCCCCTTTTTGGGTTATAGGAGCACCTTGCACTTGCCAAGGGAATGTACTAGAAGACTAGTCAGTGGGGCAGAATGCGAAGCAATCACAATTGCAACCCTTGAGATACAAATCTATTGACGTCGAGATCTCAAAGAAACTACATACAAGTTGGTGACACTGATATCCAAGTGGATCACACAATAGGACAAGTAAAGCCCCACCACACCGAGTGTGCCCACTTCTCAGTCCAAGGAGGATAGTTGGACGATTGTGGACAGGTGTAAAAGTACGTGTTTTCGCTAAGATACTCCAACACCCTGTATTTGTTGGAGGAATGAAGAACATAATTGCCTAACTGAAAACTAGACATATGGAGCTGCTTCTTTAGAGCGACATTTTTTGTAGATTTTTTTTCAGGTTATGGGAACACCTTGCGCAAATCGGGAGAATGTACTGGAGGACTAGCCGGTGGGGTAGATTGCAAAACAATCACAATTGCAATTCTTAAGATACGAAGAGGACTAGCCGGTGGGATAGATTGCAAAACAATCACAATTGCAATTCTTAAGATACGAAGAGGACTAGCCGGTGGGATAGATTGCAAAACAATCACAATTGCAATTCTTAAGATACGAAGAGGACTAGCCGGTGGGGTAGATTGCAAAACAATCACAAGTGGGATAGATTGCAAAACAATCATAATTGCAATTCTTAAGATACGAAGAGGACTAACCGGTGGGATAGATTGCAAAACAATCACAATTGCAATTCTTAAGATACGAAGAGGACTAGCCGGTGGGGTAGATTGCGAAACAATCACAATTGCAATTCTTAAGATACGAATATGTTGAGGTCGAGATATCAAAGAAACTACATGCAGGTTAGTGATGTTGATATCCGAAGGGATCACACAATAATACTTAATCCCTGACAAGGATTAACCGAAGAAAATGCCATAGGGATAAGTAATCCCGTTTTGGTACGTCAGTTTCAATGCTCGATAAGTAATTGAAAAAACAACAATTAAGGGTTACGGAGGGGTTTCAAGGGACATTTGACGTGGTTTGCAGTGATGTTTAACGTCGGTTCCATTATTCCCAAAGTGTTGTCAGCTCTACTGTACGTCCCTTCAAAGAAAAGGCACTTTACGACAATAGTTGTGTTACATTTTGGCTGGACATACTGTCCCTTAAAAAAACAAAAGCCAGTCAGGACACTGTGCGACAGTAGGATCAGTCAACATCAACATCAAGTCGACATGGATCCACTGTTCCTTTAAAGAAAAGGCCACTTATTACGCTGCATCCTTATGCACACGCTGAATCTTTTTCGTTCACACACATACAAACGTACATGTTACATTTTGTGAATAAAATTTTATATTTTAGAAGTAACTTTAGTTATTGTACAAATTAACCTAATCATTTAGCTAATAACATCAGTGATGGCTAATTGATACAAGACTCGATGGCAAGATTAAGAAATTTAATTTTATAAAATTTCAGAAGTGTTTCGGAAAAGACTTTTATTGTTATAGATCTTAATTTTATAAAACTTCAGAAGTGTTTCGGTAAAGACTTTTATTGTTATAGATCTTTTTATACATATGCTGTATTAAAAGTTTTCTTTGTGTTATAGATCTTTTAGATATATTTAAAAAAATAATAATTCTTCTTGTCTTGTATGGAGGTTAAATATAGATTTTTTTTTTTTATGGGTATATATTTTACATGCTCGGCATATCATACATACTTGATATATTATTTTTTAATGTTTTATTATGTCATTTTCACAATGAGGTATTGTATAACTTTTGGTAAAAATTCCTCTTGTTTTGTAGAGAGGTTAGATATAGATTTTTTTAGATGGGTGTATACTTTACATGCCTAGCACAAGTACGTGATATATTATTAATTAATGTTTTATTATGTCATTTTGACAATGAGGTATTGTATAACTTTTGGTAAAACTTTTTATTTTCATTGTTTAAATTATTTGTGCAATTAGTAGTGCAATCCAACAATTATTAATGTTGTACTTTTTAATGTTAAATATGATGTCTTTCTTACTTTTTTTTTGCGTGATTATCAACATTCTTAAACTTTAGTCTTTTTATCATGTGCATGTGACCTTGCTTTATCTTATTTCTTTTTTACTTGTTTTTTCTTTTATCTCAACTATTTGTTACTATATTAAATTTGTAGAATATTTTGTTGGAATAATAGGCAAATAGTTCTTGCTCTTAACCTCACGTAGTTGGAGTTTGTTTGAAAGTTGTTACTGTATAGTTGTAAGATATCAAACATGACTATGACGGGATTCCATTTTATGTCTATAAATATTCTTCAAGCACTGTAAAGTTGTTACACTTTATCCAACTAAGGATATATTTTTGAATAATAGTTTTATTTTTGTTTTGGTTTAATATGTAGAATAGGTTAAGGATGTGATAATCTCCTTCTACTATAGCCAAGAAAAGACCCTTGTTTGGATAAAAAATGGATCAATAATCTATTATAGTAGATATATTTTTCTTTGTGTTACTTATTTTTCTTATTTTATAAATAGGTTAGATATAGATTTTCTTTGTCGATGAACGTATATTTTACATGCTTTATGTCAAACATGTTTGACAATGATGCTTTGTACAACTTTTGCTAAAGGTTTCTATTTCCACTACTTAGACTAGTAATGGAGTTCATAGTGCAACCCCAAAAATTATTAATGTTGTGCTCTTCAATACCAAGTACACTTCACATGCTTTATGTCAAACATGTTTGACAATGATGCATTGTACAACTTTTGCTAAAGGTTTCTATTTCCACTACTTAGACTAGTAGAAGAGTTGATAGTGCAATTCCAACAACTACTAATTTTGTACTCTTCTTAGACTAGTAATGAAGTTGATAGTACAACCCCAATAATTATTAATATTGTGCTCTTCAATACCACATATAATGTGTTACCTACTTTTCTTCCTATGATTAATCACATTCTTCAACTTTAATCTCCTTCTACTATAGCCAAGAAAAGACCCTTGTTTGGATAAAAAGGATCAATAGTCCATTAGAATAGATATATTTTTCTTTGTGTTACTTATTCTCCTTATTTTATAAATAGGCTAGATATAGATTTTCTTTGTTGATGGGTGTATACTTCACATGCTTTATGTCAAACATGTTTGATAATAATGCATTGTACAATGTTTGCTAAAGGTTTCTATTTCCACTCCTTAGACTAGTAATGGAGTTGATAGTACAACCCCAACAATTTTAATGTTGTGCTCTTCAATACGAGGTATACTTCACATGTTTTATGTCAAACATGTTTAACAATAATTCATTGTACAAATTTTACTAAAGATTTTTATTTTCACCACTTAAACTAGTAGTGGAGTTGATAGTGCAACCCCAACAACCATTAATTTTGTACTTTTTAGACTAGTAGTGGAGTTGATAGTACAACTCCAACAAGTCCAACAACTATTAATATTGTGCTCTTCAATACCACATATAAAGTCTTACCTCATTTTCTTTCTATAACTAACCACATTCTTCAACTTTAATCTCTATGATATATGTGTAACATTGGTTTATCCTGACCTTTTCCCAAAGTTTTCCTTTAAATCAACCTTTTCCAACCATTTTCTTTTTACACAAACCATTAAACACTCCTATTGTTAGTGATTTATCGTCACATTTTTAATAAACTTTTTTTCCTTTTGCACAAAACATTGAGCATTCATATTTTTGGTAATTTATTATTAAATTTTCGAACTATTGTTTTCTTTTCCTTGGTATAACTACTTGATATTTAAATAAATATCCTTGCTAACACATATATATGTAATATTATTATTATATTAAGCATTATAAACATTATTCTTAAAGTTTTAGAGGACAGTCTAATCGTATAGGTTTTGACTCTTCTTTAAAAGATCAATGACTCAAACCAATATAAACCAATATAAGTGAGTGGGTGAAGAGTAAATATGTATTAAAAAAAAACATTATGCCTAATAAAGTTTGCAAAAGCAAATATTCTTACTCTCACCCTTCTCGTCCACTCAAAATATTTGAGGTGTTTTCGTCCTTTAAAAACCACCGTCCTCTAGAAGAGAGACCCACATGCTACCTTCTAGTAACTTATCAATAAACCCAAAACTCAACTCCACAAAGGCAGGATGGACTAGATTCCTCGTCAGTAAGACCCTAGTTGGACTAGATTCCTCGTCATTAAGACCCTAGTTGGTTCTGCAAGTCTCCAAAAAATAACAAAACATTTTTTTTTTTTTTTTAATCTGATGAGGCCAAATATTGCCTCATTTTTTTTTATTATTTTAGACATCCTTAATAGACCTTTTTGATATGTTTTAATGTTAATTCTGCTGATGAAATGCAATATTTACTACTATTTACATATTTGACTGTTTAGAAGCATAATATTCTGTTTTTACTAATTTTCTGTATTTTCTGCATAAGTTTTGTTGATAAATAATGATTTATTGTGAAATGTGTTAAGTGCAATCACGTGTGGAATATATATCATTCATATCATGCTCTCTGAAGTTGTCAAATGCAGAAAATAGCACTAAAAATAGGTCAAAACTGCAAGCTGTGCAAAACTATTTTTGACTGTTTTGACTTGGACAAATTCCAGCCAGATTTGCAAGGCTTGGGATTTGGTCAAATTCAACTTAGGAAAGCGTGTGACCAGGTTATTGAAAGACTTATAAGTCTGGTCCACCCAATGCTCGGCCAAAGAACCGCAAACAGTGTTGAAAACAGTCATTCTGGCGCTGCTCTGGAAAAAAATAGGGATTCTGCTCTGGAATAACAGGACTGCTCCGAAATAACCGAAAATGCACAGTTTTGACCAGAACAGCTCAGGAAAGACAACAAATTGCAGGAGAATGATAGGGATAGCTATGTAAATCTGTTATGCATCTTTTTCAACGCAGAAGACCTCCAACAAGTGTGCAATGAATAGATTTCATATGTAACCATATTCTGCATTTTAGAAATGCAGTTTTAACAAAGATTCCTAAAATGCCTGAATTTGAATCATTCCACATCTGATTTAGCTATTTTTAATATAAATAACTGGCTCCCATCCGGGTTGAGCTATGTAGGAAGAATTAGGATTGCAATTAGTGTAATTTTGAATATTGTGAAATCAGATTTCTGTAGCAATAATATGCAGAATTTTCTTGCATGTTTTTAAATCAATAAAAAGTGTAGTTTTTGTCAATTTTACTTTATGATTGAAGGAGTGATTAAGTAGAACACCAGAGCTACTTCTTCACCTTCTTTTGAACCAGGGAGCAAGGGCCACTCCCAGGAGTAGAAGAAGGTTTATACCAGGTTTTCTTGTTTAATTCTGTCTACAGCAGAATAACAGGAAACCTGTCATTTTTCCTGCACTTCTTTATTTTGCTGAAATTATTTCCAGTTTCAGAATTTGTAGTTTCTTTATCATTTCTGAGTTTATTTTTAGATCTGTTCTTTTATTTTGCAAGATAGTTAAGTTTATTTTCTGCAATTCTTATTTCAAGCAACTTTCATTTCAAGCAATTTTAATTCAGCTTTTGAGTGCATTTCCAGATTTAGCAAAAGTAAATAGGTTTCTTTGACTGTTATTTCATTTATGTAGTTTTATTTCAGCAAGCATAATTTAGTTTCCTTTCAGTTCATAGGGTTTAGAGTGACAGAAGAACCCCCAGCAAACACTAACTGTTCTACCAATAAAGCCATTTTCTGAATGGAGTGTCTTACACCTGCTTGAATTGACTATCGTAAACAGCCTTAGGACACCTGCCCGATTGATAAATAATGATCAAATGATGAATTAAACGACACTCATCATTTTTGGCACCGTTGTCGGGGACCATGGTGTTGTTAGTCAAATTTAAGTAGGTCAAGAACTGTAGGCTGGATACAGAAAATAGTTCTTGTAAATTCTACAGTCTGTTTAGTAAATGTGTATGAATGCATAGGCTGAGAGACGAAAGAGGGAGGTTTATCCGAAGTGGCTCTGAGCCACCAAAGAGACCTACTCGGTCTGATGAAGAATTGCCTTCATTTGACATCACTGAGGAAAAGCCAGACATACCTTCTTCATCAGAAGAATTGTTGGAAAAATTAGAAAAGGAGCTTTTTGAAGCACTAGCTGCTAAACACTCCCCTCTGACTAAACTATTTCCAGCATCCTTTAGAAAGAAGACAACTATGGCTGCAGCAGCAGCAGCAGGTGGATATGTTGATCCTGATGATGCTCCTAAAACTTTTGAATATCCTATTCGGTTGGATCCACTTCTAGATGCCCCCATGAAAACAATCTCCCCATCTATATTGCCAATCTTTAGGGGAACTGTTGCAGAAGATCCTGATCAATTTTTGTTTGAATTCAAAGTGTTATGTCAGACTTATGACTACATAAATGATAATAAAAAATTGAAGTTGTTTCCTTCTACACTTAAGGACGCTGCTCTCCGATGGTTCATGAGCAATCTTGAACCTAACTCAATTACTACCTGGGATGAGATGGAGACTGCATTCTTAAATAAATATCAGGATTATTGTAGAGTAAGAAACAGGAAAGATGAGTTGTTTAGGATCAAGCAAGAAGAGGATGAGAGTTTAGAAGATTATCTTGATCGCTTTGCCTTTGTCCAAAAGAGGTGTGGTGTTGTAGAGCCTGATTTCTTAAAGCCTATTCTCTTAAGAGGATTGCAGGATGAATCTAGGGAAGTGTTAGATTTAATGGGAAAAGGAGATATAGATCAACTTGACCTTGGAGAAATTGTGGAGTTATGTAAAAACTATTCCCGCACTCACCACCGGAGAAAGAAAAGGAATTCTGGCAATAATGGCATAAAAGAGTTGATGGAAGAAATGGCCAATTTAAAAACCGATATCCTTGTTCAACTTAATACTGCATTAGGTGAGAAAAACACAAGATCTAATTCTACACCACCTTTAGCAATTTATTGCCCAAGGTGTAGGAGTAAGCATGCCTTGCAGGACTGCCCCCTAAACAAAACTTCTATTTGTGGAATTTGTTCCAAGGAACATTCAACAGATAAATGCCCTTTGTTGCCTCATCTAAAATCTATTTTGGGCACCCAAACAGAAGAACTCAATGCTATTGGGCAAAGACCCGGTGGTGGTTATGCACAATATCCCAATGCTCCTAGATTTCCAAACTGGGGACAATCTCCTTGGAATATGAATATGCCATGGGGACAGGCATAAGCTTCTGCACAACCTTGGAACCAACCTTGGACAGCTTCCTCCAGATTGGTCACAATCTGGATGGATGAACCAACCTTGGCATACCATGCCTCCATAATGGACACAACAAGGACAAAGATGGGGATAGAAATATCAAGGACAGCCATTTCCACCACAACAATATCAACCTTATCAAGGCCAGCAATATCAATCCCATCAAGGACAGCAAAGATATCAAGGGAAAACTCAAAATTTGCTGCCAGCTCCTAATCCAAATTTTCAAGGAAGAGCACAACATCAACAAGCACAACCAGTAAAACAACCTCCACTCCCAACTTCAACTCGTGACTAACCCCAATAATGTCGACAAACAACCCCTGTTTATGAGGTCGAGTCTGAAGATACTGCTGCAGTTCATGTACTTGACTGTGGTAACATCCAATTACGCTCAGGGAAGGTCTTACCTGACCCTGCTCCACCTACAGTTGAAGAAATTCCAAAAATTTCAAGTCCAAAAAAAATACAATCAGAGCAAAGGAATGCAGAAAACTTACAAAGAAAATCTGAACGTGTCACATCAGATTTACCATTTCCTGAAAGGTTTGATCATCCCATCACTACCCCTGAATCAGAGTTAATCACAGAATTAAAGAAAATGTCAATCTCACTTCCTCTGGTTGGAGCAATCAAGGATGTACCATTGATTAAGAAAACCATTCAAGATTTATGCATAAGGAAACCTGGCAAGAAGAAGAAAGCCTTTCCACAAACTGTACAAGTGGATGGGAAGTTGGCTGATCTTCTCTCTGGGAAATTAGTACCTCCAAAATATGGTGATCCAGGAAGTCCAGTAATCACCATTACTGTAGGATTGGTTCAAATTCCCAATGTACTTATTGATTTAGGAGCTGCAATTAATGTCATGACCAAAGATATTATGCAAAAATTACAGCTCACTGATTTGAGTCCTACAGCTACAGTTTTGGAAATGGTAGATAGGTCAGTTGCCAAACCAGAAGGACTTTTGGAGGATGTTCCCATTGAAGTATCTTCTTGGGAATACCCTGTAGATTTCCTAGTATTACAACCTAGGAGTACAGCTAATGGCTATCCTATCATCCTGGGACGACCTTGGCTTGCTACTGCAGCCGCTTTCATAGACTGTAGATCAGGAGAAATGACTATTTCAAATGGAGTAGATCTTAAGAAAATTTCTTTGTATCCACCTGCTAAACCATCATCTAAATTTTTTGGACAGTTATGGTATCCTGAGTCCGATGAAGAACAAGAGCCTCTTGTTACCCTTGCCACCATTGTAGTACAGGAACACATTGAAGAATTGAATTCACCAAAGAGAGAAATTTTTGAACATGAAACAGTCTTGGTGAATACATTGCATGAAGAAGGCCTCAGGGATGATCAAGTTCTGGTCAATCGCCTATTATGGAAAGATGATGAACAAGTTGTTGAACATTTACCATCTATTCCACTTCATGAAAGTTCCTTTACATTGCCACATGGGTGGCATCATCATATTTTGACTTCTTTCACCTGTCCTATGCCAATGCTTCCATCAGGTATTGCATTTAACTCAGAATCAAGAGTATTCCATGATCTGCAACCACATCATTGTCCTTTAAATGCTTTGATCAGCAAATATGAACATGTTAACTCTGTTTATCTCGGAGTCAAGCAAATTGAAATTCAACCAGGAAAGCCTATAAATGTTAACAGCTGGTTGACTGACGATCAAGAAGCCAAACTATTTGCTGTTTTGCAGAAACATGTTCAAGCTTTTGCTTGGAATTATACGGATATGGTTGGAATCCACCCTGATGTATGCACACATAGGATATACACCGAGGATGTCAAACCAGCTTAGACAACCGCAGAGACGTCCGAATCCCCGCTTTAAAAGACATTGTTAAAGAAGAAATTGAAAAATTGTTGGAAGTAGGATTCATTTATCCAATTTCGACATATCAATGGGTTTCTCCATTAGTTATTGTGCCTAAGAAGAATGGAAATATGCGAGTGTGTGTGGATTACGGGGAATTAAACAAAGTCACACACAAGGACCACTTTCCATTACCCTTTATAGACCAAGTGCTCGGACACTCTTGCTGGTAAGAAATATTTCTATTTTCTGGATGGTTTTAGTGGATATAACCAGATCCAAGTGGCACTAGAAGACCAGGAAAAAACAACTTTCACATGTCCTTGGGGGACATTTGCTTATAGAGTATTACCCTTTGGATTATGTAATGCACCAGCAACATTTCAACGAGCTGTCTTGGCCATTTTTTCTGATTTAACCAATGAGAGTGTAGAGATTTACATGGATGATTTCATAGTGTTTGGTGACACATTTGAGTATACATTAGAGCAACTTGAAAAGGTTCTAATACGCTGTGAAGCATATCATTTATCTCTTAATCCTGAAAAATGTTTCTTGATGATGGAGGAAGGAATTGTTTTAGGACATCATATCTCTGCTCATGGTATTAAGGTTGATCCTAAGAAAGTAGAGGTCATCAAGAGTCTTCCTCCTCCGAAATCTCAAACTGATGTCCGTAGTTTCTTAGGACATATTGGCTTTTATCGCAGATTCATTACTGATTTCAGTACCATTGCTAATCCAATGTTTGCATTATTAATGAAAGATTCTGAATTTGTATGGTCTGATGATTGCCACAAGTCCTTTGAAGCTTTGAAAGAAAAGCTAACTAGTCCGCCAGTACTAAGAGGACCTAACTGGGGGCTGCCCTTTCATATTCAGGCTGATGCCTCCAATACTGCTATTGGAGCCGCACTAGGGCAGATTGAAAATGGACAACACTATGCCATTTATTATATTAGCAAAAACTTGACAGGAGCTGAAAAGAATTACACTACAACTGAGAAGGAATTCTTAGCTATAGTATATGCCATTAACAAGTTTCGACACTATATCACAGGATACCCTGTATTCATCCATACAGATCATGTTGCTATCAAATATTTGATGAATAAGCCTTTGGTTAGTGCACGAATTATTCGTTGGTTGATTTTATCGCAGGAATTTGATATTACTATAGTAAATAGACCAGGAAAGGCTAATGTAGTGGCAGATTTTTTGTCAAGATTGCCAAATGCGTAAACCGAAGAACTAGTTGAAGACGCATTCCCTGATGAAAAATTGTTTGCTGTATCCGTTCAAACTCCATGGTTTGCGGATATAGCTAATTATTTAGCTACAGGGAAGATTCCACTTCATTTTACCTCAAAACAAAAAAAACAGTTAATCAAGCAAAGCTCTTCTTTTGAATGGATAAAAGGAATATTGTTTAAATGCAGTCCCGATCATGTTTTACGCAGGTGTGTTCGTAAGGATGAGATATATGACATTTTGAGAGCCTCGTCATGATGAACCTTCGAGAGGGCATTATTCAAGAAACATACCATTCAAAAGATTTTGGGTGCTGGTTACTACTGGCCATCATTGCATAAGGATGTAAAAAGGTATATTAGAAATTGTGATGCATGTCAAAGAATGGGTAAGCCTACTTTTATAAATGAAATGCCTTTACAACCTCAATTAGGTGTAGAACCGTTTGAGAGGTGGGGGTTAGATTTTGTAGGACCTATTGATCCACCCTCCCAAGGGAAGGTGCACATCCTAGTATGTGTTGATTATGTAACCAAATGGGCAGAAGCCCGTGCCTTTAAGCATGCCCGAGAAGACAAAGTGGCTGATTTTCTGTATTCACAGATTTTTCTACGATTTGGAGCCCCACAGTCTATTACCTCTGATCAAGGACCTTAGTTTATTTCAAAGGTTGTTGAAGCCTTTGTTAAATTATATGAAATCAAGCACAGGAAGTCCTCTCCTTATCATCCACAGGCCAATGGTCAAGTTGAAGTGACAAATAGGGAATTAGAGAAAATATTGACCAAAACTGTAGCAGTTCATAGAAGGAATTGGGTAGAAAGGTTACCTGAAGCAATTTGGGCTTATAACACTACTTGGAAATCCACTACGGGATTTACCCCTTTTGAATTGGTTTATGGTAAAAAACCCCTTTTTCCCATTGAATTTGAATTACTAACTCTTCGAACTGCTTTGGAAGTTGGTATTGATTTGTCACAGGCACAAACGGACCGGATCCTGCAACTCAATGCATTGGATGAAATACGAAGAGACGCTTTGCATCAGAGCGAGATGATTCAAGCACAACGTAAAATCCGGCATGATAAGCATATCCAAGAACGAAAATTCCAGCAAGGGGATTGGGCATTACTTGTTTGACTCCCGTTATGAAGATTTTCCTGGAAAGTTGCAGAAAAGGTGGCTTGGACCATACCAGATTTAAGAGGTTTTCTCAAATGGAGCAGTTTGCCTCTCACCAATTGATGATTCACGAAGGAAGTTAGTGGTTAATGGACATCGTCTTCGGATTTACCATAAGCCACTAACTAAGAATGAATTCTTAAAACAAATAGAGCACTTGGATGTGAACATAATGGAAGAATTCCCTTCTTCCACTGAAGCAGCAGAAGTATAGTTTTTGTTAAAAAAAAAAAAAAAAAAAAAACATTTAGTTTACATGAAAACCAGTTATCTGGCATGTTTACTAAGTCCCATTCCATCACCATCCATTTCATCACTATCCATTCCATCACCATCAACTTCATCACTATCCATTCCATCGCCATTCATTCCATCACCATACATTTTACGCCATTGTCATTCACCACCGTTGTCATTACCATCACCCATTTTGTTTGTGTTTTTCATAATTACAGGACTGCACTGTCAGTAGAAAAACAACAAAGCTAATCAATTGTATGAAGTATAGAAAGATAGTCAAGACAGGTATGTGTTTCTTTACATTTCAAATATTGTAAATAGTTAAGGTATGTAGTGTATAGATTCACTTGATTAGCATTTAAAGCATTCATAAGGTTAAAATTGGGGATGTCTAAATTAGTCAATGAAAGGGGGAAATGACATATGCTCCGGAATGACATATGCTTCGGAATGAAGTTTGCTTCCGAATAACCACTGCTTCGGAAGATAAAAAGCTCTATAACAGTTGTGCTCTGGAATGGGTAATGACAGTTTTGCTCCGGAATGAGAATTGACAGATATGCTCCGGAATGACAAAATAACGACATGTGCGCAGTGCGTCGAAATAAGTTGACGGTCCTTAAAAGATTCATGCAGGGACACGTGGCAAACGATTGTGGAACACGTGATTTTCAAAATTTATGATATTTAGATATCATAATTTCGTGATACACGTAATCATGGCACACGCATCAAAGCACATCGAAAACAGATTTTGTTTGCCTTGAAAAATTCACATCAAATTAATGGATGCCAACTCAGCAAACCGTAATCGCGTAATCTGCATTAGCATTATTTTTTTTTTCCTTGTTTTTAGCATATTCCACCAGTTTTAAAAATAACGAATCAACAAGTTGGTTTTACATGCTCTATTTCGGCGCACGAATTATTATTCCAATGCATGTACGATAGAACTGTCATTCCAGCGCTTTCGAAACATATTCACGAACAGAGCAAGGAAAATGGGTGGCAGAAAGAATCGGAGTGAACCAGAAAATGCCAGCTTCATACTGGAAAATCCTACGCTGCTGCAAATTTTCATCGATGTTGGTTTGATGCCGTTTCTGCAAAAATTTGATGGGAACTCCGAGGGGTTGGCCGTAGAATTTGCACGAACCTTAAGAAACAACAGGATCAACATCAATGGCATGACAATCCAGAGCTTTGACATATTCTTTGCTCCGTGGGACGAAACTAGAAGCCCTGCATTTGCAGCTGAAGCAGAAGAAGCTGAAAGCCTTAGGTCTGCAAAACAAGTTGAAAGCCCTAGGTCTGCAGAACAAACTGGAAATCCTGGCATAGACGAGGAAGAAATAGAAACACCTGAGCCAGTGATTGAAACAGAGTCTGTCCAAAAAGAGGGTCCTTCCTCTCCATAGGGACCTCCCTCTTCCAGAACTAGAAGGCAAAGAAAAAAATGTGCTGGAATAGACTCTGTTAAAAAATGCAAAAGGGTATCATTTTCAGTAGATGTAACTATGTTGCAGTCCAATAGCTCTGATGAGGCAGAACCAGGAGAAGCTGTTCAGAAAATGCCCAAAACAGGAAAAATAAAATCTCCTATTCAAACATTACGAAGGTCTGCAAGACTTCAAAAGGATACAACATCATTTGACCAAGGAGGTCAAGAGGTAGTAGCAGCAGAGGAAGAATTAGCAGAATCAACAGAACCTGCAGAATTAGCAGAATCACTAGAACCTGCAGAATTAGCAGAACCTATAGCCACAAACATAACAGAGCCTACATCCAGCCCTGCAGTAATCTTGGTGGATTATTCAGATTTCGATTCTAAGGAAGAGGCAGAGGCAGAAGCACAGTCAGAGATAGGAGAAAAATCAGAAACAGAAGAAGAAGTAGAGGAAGAAGAAGATATCCAACTACAGCTATTGGCAGCAAGAAGTGTGGTAAAAACACAAACAGGATGGATAGAGAAGTTTCAAGCTTCTATTTCAGAAAAAGATCAAATGATTGCAATGTTGCAGAAAGAAGTTGCAGGTTTAAAAGCAAAAATTGCATCTTTAGAGCCACAACTTGATGAAAGTATACATGACACTCAAATGGCTGACATCTTGTTAGAATTAGCAACAGCTGCACATGTAGTAGAATCACCAATCAGGGAAGAACCTATAATGGATATTGAAGGAGAACAGGGACAGGAACAACTTCTGATCTCCTCAATTCCTGCTGCAGATATTGAACTATATGAACCCCTCATAGTAACACAGGACATAGGAATTCAAACTGAATTACCTATGACAGAAACAGAGGAACAAGAAGTACAGGTCAACCTGCCTTTGGCAGAAATAGAAGAAAAAGAAACACAAATAGATTCTGTCAGGGTTGACATGACAGACAAAGAAGTACAGGTTCATATTGTTCCTCAAATGTAGCAGCCTGTTTGCAATCCCCTTATGGTTCCACTTGAGGAATATAATACAGATTTATCAAAGTGGATGATGAGATGCCAAAGGTTGGAAGAAAAGGTTTTAGCTTTGAAACCTTTGGAGGAAAAATGTGAGGCTAAAGAGGCAGAAATAACAAAATTGAAGAACCAAGTGCAGAATCTCTGTCAGAATGCAGAGTGTTTAGTCCAGTGCAGAAGACCTGCAAGGTTTTACACCTTAATCCTTAGAGAAAGATTTATCCATTGGCAAATTATGAGAATCCACTCTAATTTGCCATACAAATTGGAAAATCCTGAAGAATTTGTGGATACCTACCTGCACAGCCCAACAGAACAGAAAAATCTGCTGTGTGAGTTATTCCTACATAATTTCTTTATGCCTGAGGATGACACATTCCTACCTCATATTTTTACAGGGGATATTCAGTTAAGAGCTTTCCTGTCCACTCTGCAAAATCAGGAATATTGGGAACAACAGAAGCATATGATTAAGGATAATGAGGCAAATGCAACACTATAACTGAGGCCGATGCATGGTGATTACATGGGTGCAGCCAATCAAAATTTTACTATGATGAGGGAAGAAAAGGTGAGAAAAATTTATGAAACTAATCTTCAGAGATGCTTAGTCGATTTTTAGAATTTTACTCACCAACATTTTAATAGTGCTTTAGCAGCCTGTAGAAATCGTTGGGGAGAGTTACCTCTTTCCTTGCAGAAGAAAGAACCTATCTCCCCCAATAACTTGCAGTGGTCAAAAAGAAGAGTTGAAGGTATCATGCAAGTTATTCAGCAGCTGCAACATCAGTGGATAGGATTAAGATACAGATTGCCCATTGTAATCACCCCTGTTCCATGGTTTTTTGATGAAGACCCCCAACCAGACGATCAGTTTCAGGCATGGCTCAAGCAGATAAAGGAAATCAAAGTTTTTTACAAGATTCCTGGTCCAAAGTTCAGCTACCAAGAGAGAGTCATGGATAAGGATCTCTGCTCTATTATAGCCTCACAGAATGCATGAGGACATGCATCAGAATAAGTTGGGGGGGATGATGAGGCCAAATATTGCCTCATTTTTTTATTTTCTTAGACATCCTTAATAGACCTTTTTGATATGTTTTAATGTTAATTCTGCTGATGAAATGCAATATTTACTACTATTTACATATTTGACTGTTTAGAAGCATAATATTCTGTTTTTACTAATTTTTTGTATTTTTTGCATAAGTTTTGTTGATAAATAATGATTTATTGTGAAATGTGTTAAGTGCAATCACGTGTGGAATATATATCATTCATATCATGCTCTCTGAAGTTTTCAAATGCAGAAAATAACACTAAAAACAGGTCAAAACTGCAAGCTATACAAAACTGTTTTTGACTGTTTTGACTTGGACAAATTCCAGCCAGATTTGCAAGGCTTGGGATTTGGTCAAATTCAACTTAGGAAAGCGTGTGACCAGGTTATTGAAAGACTTATAAGTCTGGTCCACCCAATGCTCGGCCAAAGAACCGCAAACAGTGTTGAAAACAGTCATTCTGGCGCTGCTCTGGAAAAAACAGGGATTCTGCTCCGAAATAACAGGACTGCTCCGGAATAACCGAAAATGCACAGTTTTGACCAGAACAGCTCAGGAAAGACAACAAATTGCAGGAGAATGATAGGGATAGCTATGTAAATCTGTTATGCATCTTTTTCAATGCAGAAGACCTCCAGCAAGTGTGCAATGAATAGATTTCATATGTAACCATATTCTGCATTTTAGGAATGCAGTTTTAACGACATTTCTAAAATGCCTGAATTTGAATCATTCCACATCCGATTTAGCTATTTTTAATATAAATAATCGGCTCCCATCCGGGTTGAGCTATGTAGAAAGAATTAGGATTGCAATTAGTGTAATTCGGAATATTGTGAAATCAGATTTTTGTAACAGTAATATGCAGAATTTTCTTGCATGTTTTTAAATCAATAAAAAGTGCAGTTTTTGTCAGTTTTACTTTATGATTGAAGGAGTGATTAAGTAGAAAACCAGAACTACTTCTTCACCTTCTTCTGAACCAGGGAGCAAGGGCCACTCCCATGAGCAGAAGAAGGTTTATACCAGGTTTTCTTGTTTAATTCTGTCTGCAACAGAATAACAGGAAACCTGTCATTTTTTCTGCACTTCTTTATTTTGCTGAAATTATTTCCAGTTTCAGAATTTGTAGTTTCTTTATCATTTCTGAGTTTATTTTTAAATCTGTTCTTTTATGTTGCAAGATAGTTAAGTTTATTTTCTGCAATTCTTATTTCAGCAACTTTCATTTCAGCAGTTTTAATTCAGTTTTGAGTGCATTTCCAGATTTAGCAAAAGTAAATAGGTTTCTTTGACTGTTATTTCATTTCTGTAGTTTTATTTCAGCAAGCATAATTTAGTTTCCTTTCAGTTCATAGGGTTTAGAGTGACAGAAGAACCCCCAGCAAACACTAACTGTTCTACCAATAAAACCATTTTCTGAATGGAGTGTCTTACACCTGCCTGAATTGACTATTGTAAACAGCCTTAGGACACCTGCCCGGATTGATAAATAATGATCAAATGATGAATTAAACGACACTCATCATAATCCTAGTCTGGTTCATGTGTCGAAGAATAGAAGAACAGGCAGCTGAAAGAGCGGCGGACGAAGGCAGCGGCTCCCATGGCAAATATTAACCAGGTAGTACTCTTCCCTTACATGGGTCAGGGCCATTTCATTCCCTTCCTCAAACTTGCTGACGTGCTTGCAGCACAAGTCCTTAAGGTCGCCTTCGTCACAACAACTGCATGTATCTCCAGAATATTTCTTCTGCAATCCCAATCCCAATTTCATGGATCAGGTATCCGTTTCGTATCCCTTTCTCTCCCGCCCATAGAAAGTCTCCCTCCCGGCTGCGAAAGTACCGATGTCCTTTCCCTAAACGAAAGCGCATTGTTATTTCGCTTTTCACATAAGCTTTCGGCACCCTTTGAGCAGTGGATGGAACATCTCATAGCGGAGACATCAGTGAAGCCCCTCTGCATCATAAGCGACGTCTTCCTACCTTGGATGGCCGAATCCGCTTCCAAGTTCGAGATTCCGCGAGTTGTGTTCCATACGACAGGGGCCTTCGGGGCATCATGCTTGCAATATTTATATACTAACACCGTAGAAGAAATAACAAGCGACAGTGAAATAATAGCAATCCGTGATCGTTCATTAAGTATGAATTTGCGACAGTCCGATCTCCCCTGGCTGTTGAGAAATAAAAGCCTTGACCCCGTTCTTCTTGGCATGGTTCAACAGACATATGCTTTGGCCAAGGAAAGTTGCGCCGCAACACTTGTCAATACGTTTGACGCCATCGAAGAAGGATATGTCCGGTATTTGGAGGAAACCACCGGTAAGCCCGTTTGGGCTGTAGCTCCTCCTAATCTTTTACATGATGGCCAGGAACACGGTGATGATTGTATCCGATGGCTAGATCATCAGAAACCGCAGTCGGTGCTCTATATCTCGTTTGGATCTCTGGTTTTTCTCTCGGAAGGCCAAATAAAAGCCCTGGCCAAGGGCATCGAAGCCAGCGGCCAGCACTTCCTTTGGACAATCAAGGATTTAGAGGGGAGCAACGTTAATTCCTGCGAGTTTCTGCCCAAAGGATTCACCGAAGCAATGCAAGAAAGGGGATTGGTAATCCATGGGTGGGTATCGCAGAAGCTAATTCTCTCCCATTCTTCAATTGCATGTTTTCTCAGCCATTGTGGATGGAATTCAACATTAGAGAGCATCCGTGCGGGAGTTCCGATGGTCGTATGGCCGATGATACATGACCAGCCTTTTAACACCAGATTGGTAGTGGATCACCTAGGAATTGGATTACAGGTCTGCGAGGAACCCGACAAAATTCCAAGGGATGAGATTGTGGAAAGGACAGTGAACGCTGTCATGGTAGAGGAAATTGGAAAAGAGATGCGCGAGCGGGCACGGAAGCTAAAAGAATCGATCGATGGTGTGTCCTATGAGCTGAATGTTTCCGCGTTTGTATCTTACATCCTCAGCATAAAGTGAGGGTTAATTTGATTCAAATTTGCTGTAAGGTCCACTAATAGATAGATGATGTATGCAATTGCATTTGCTTCTCTTATTATATGTGATATGCTTGAAGTCGTAGAGACGTTTATTGTACTCAACTCATTCTTGAGCAATCTCAGATAAACTTCAAGTACTATGCACTGAGTTCCAAAATTTTCACATAATCTTCTGTGAAAAATCTTCTGTACTATGCACTGAGTTTCAAATTTATCACATAATCTTCGTTTAGTAACCAGTGATTAGTGGGAGTCAAATGCAAAAGGTCACTGCTTGAATGATATAGCATATCATGCAAAATTTTTAAGAGACTAACCAAAAATTTTAAGAGACTAGCCGGGCAACATCTAGTATTTATGTAGATAGAATTGCATTTTTATTTATTTAAAAAAGTTTTGTTTGATATTTTAAAAATGTTTTATGTTTTATAAAGTACTTTTGGATGGACTATGAGCTAAGACTAAGGATATTTAACATACTTGGTAATATAATTACCCTTTTTTAAATTAAAAACAATAAAATTCGAAAAAAAACCCTCTCCAACCGAATAGACCCTAAATTTGGCCCAAAAAAATTAGGTGAAAAACAAGCATTAAAAACTCTAAAATTTTCAAATTTTTAGGTTTAAAAAAAAAAATACAAAGAAAGCATTATAAATACGGCAACTCTGAACAAACCCTCTTGCAATCTCTCTCCTACAACATGCAATTTGGAAGCTTGAATTTTTTTTATTTGAAACAATCATTTTCAATCTATTGATGCTATTCTTTTTGTTTCTTTATCATCATCTGAGAGAATGGATAGCTCTCAAAGTTACAGTTCACAAACAAATCTGAAGGGTTTATTATTTGTGCACCTGCTATTTAAAATGTTCTTTGTCTCAAATAATTTAAGAGTTCCTCAAAATAAAAGAAAAAAAAACATTGTTCTTTAACCCTAAAATAAAAAGAAAAAAACATTGCTCTTTAACCCTAGCTTCAAAGAAACCTAAAATTAAGTTTTCTAATTTTATCCATATCTACCATTTTTTTTATATTTTTTAATTTTTTATGACTTTTTATTATAAATGGTAGAAAACTTATAATTTATATATTTTAAAATAATTATTGATTTAACCTTTAAAAATCTTCTCGTGTGTTAAAAATTTATTATATCTACATAAAGTTATAACAACGTTTATATTTAAAAATATATATATTAAATTATATATTTAAAAAAAAATATTATTAAAAACAAATATTATAATTTTGTATATTTGATTTTTTTATTTGTAACCCCTTATGCACATAGCATATCCGCAACATGTGATTTTTAAATCTTATATAAAAATAGAAATAAAATTATAGGAAAATATATATACATTTATTATATATCGAATTTTATTAGGAATTTTTAAGCATGTCAATTTTTTTTCAAACTTGAAAAATATCCAACTCTAATACGAAACTCGAACTTGATAACTAAGCCTAGAAGAGTTTTAAGCAAGGATGTTATAAGTTAGGACAAGTAATATGTTACTAATTAAGAATATATATATATTATTTAAGTAATATAATATATTAAAATTAATTATTATAGATGATATAATTGAGCATGATATAATAGTTTTTAAAAGTAGATGATTAATATATAAATTTTATATATAATGGTTTTGAATGTGGAAATTAAAAAAAAAATAAATGGGAGGGGGGATTGTGGTCAAATTATCCAAAGGGTTTCATTCTAAGAGGGTTTTTCTCATATTCTTCTCCTATATTTAAAGTATGGATAAAATAATGGGTGTGGCCCATGGAGGAAGAAATAGTTTGTATTTAAAGCTATAAAGTGAGGATTTTTTTAAAAAGAATTTTTAGAAATGCTTCTAGTATGGAAGGTTGGGTTCATCTTGAGTCAAGGGTTTACTAATATGGCTTTAGTATCATGCCCAAAAATCCCTAATAAATTTGGTTGACAAGAAATTTTAATCAATTTTGGAGAGCACGAGGAGATGGTAAACTCAAGATTTCTAGTTTAAATGATTGGATATATTGTAGGATTTATGAGCTTTGTGTATTTTAAAGTGTGCTATCATTTTGTGGTCATCCTCTTTATCCGTGGCATTGCTCTTTCTGGCATGAGTTTCAAATCCTCATTGAAATTACCTATCAAATATCAAACATATACTTATTAAATTTATTCAGAAATTTAGTTTTTAGCATGATTTGTTGTAGGTTTGGAGGATTTGATTCCAAGTCTTTCTATTTTTGGTTGTGGAAGATGGGCTAGTGTTCAATTTAGAAGGATCAGAGTTTGTCATTGAAGCTAAATTCCTTGGAGGCGGATGACACACTTCAAAAATGTGTCCTTTTTAATTGCATTCAATCCTTTCATGAACACCATAGAGGGTTGTCTAGGTAGATGGCACACTCATGGAGGAAAGGCTAGGTTCAAGCTGGTGGTTTGGAGTTTCAAATATTTATTGCTCTGGTGGATGAGGTGATAGGTCTCTCAATTGATGGTGCATGTCATAATAGGAAGAAGCACTCCCTCATTAGAGAATTATGTTTCTTCCTTGATGAAGACGAGTATCTACCTGTTGAGTGGTATTTTCACCCAGTTGTGAAAGTATCACTCTCCAATAGGATTTGGCTTCCAAATCCCCTCTTGCAAAGAAATTAAACCAGTAACTTCTCCAAGGTCTCCGCTATGTTAGCATTTGGTATAAGTGCTGATATTCAATGTGAACGTTTGGAATACCTTAGTGGTTGCAAGCAACTGTTAACAAGGGGCACTGTGGTTTATTTCACTCTGAAATTGTAACGATTTTGATTTCGGTGAATTTTCAAGTGTTTATTTTAATGACTATAAATTAAAATAAAAGTTAAACTTTCTGGAAATGAAAGTGCAGAAAAGATAAAAATAAAATGTAAAGAAAAATGAAACTAAAATACACTCAAGGGCTGCAATCCTATTTGACAAAACCGAAGATAATGAGGTTTTCTGCATACAACCTAACCTATTGAACCTACAAACTCGCACAATCCAGATAAGCTAGGTGCTAGTTTCTGGGGTCTTAACTATGATTTTCAGATTTAGGAATTCGCATGAAGCAACCAAGAGAAATTGCATTAAACTTCACCTATAAACCTAAAAATCTAAAAGGGGAAAGATAAACATTCAATTTTGCATGTAGAAAATAACTCCTCCTTTCTTGCCAATGAGATGCAACTCTCTGTAATTCTGTATTAAAAAGAATATATCAGTTACAATGACAGAATGTTCCAGTTTTGACAAAACTAGAACAAGTGGAGGAAAATGCTCCAAAAGTAGGCCCAAAATGGCTTATCACCCTCAAATCTGCAACCCTGCCTGCAACGGTTTTCGACCCTTGTACCAATCTGTGCTTCTACTCTTATAATTTCTAGAAATGCTCTCCGTTTCACCCTGTGATGCTTCGCTTCATCTCCCAGGTCTCTTCGTTTCATCTTCCCGCCTCTTTGCATTATTTTGGCTTTTGTTCGAGAGTCAAAACATTTGATCTTCTTGCTAACTGTAACCATTATGTAACCCTTACACCTTTATGCCACATGTTCAGCACTTCCTTGCATGTTCTGTAATGGCCCGCTATGAATCGCGATAAAAACAACATGTCACTTTGATCCTCTACCTGCATCGCAAAAATAAGACATGTCGCAATATCACGACATTTTCCTGTATGCAGCTTTATTCATTCTCATGCATCATGAAAATGAGACATGTCACGAAATCACAACATTTTTATGCCCGTAGCTTTATTCGTTCTCATTTTCGCGATATTGCAAAAATGAGACATGTCGCGATATCACGACGTGTTTCTCCTTCGCTATGTTTTGTTGCACTTAGCCACGAAAATGCGACATGTCGCGATATCATGACACTTTTTCATTCCATACCATCTCGCTGCTTTCTGTCGTGAAATCGCGATGCTTTTCTCTTTCGGGCTGTCTCGCTGCTTTCTGTCATGAAATCGTGACGCTTTTCTCTTTCGGGCTGTCTCGCTGCTTTCTATCATGAAATCATGATGCTTTTCTCTTTTGGGTTGTCTCACTGCTTTCTGTCATGAAATCGCGATGCTTTTTCGTTTCGTACCACTTCACTACTCCAGGTCGCGAAAACACGACATGTCACGATTTCGCGACACATTTCTCTCGCTTAGCCTATCAGTCCTTGTGAATCATGAAAATGAGACATGTCATAATTTCATGACATCTTTCTGTCTTTACCTCTTTTACTGCCAATAGATCGCAAAAATGCAACCTGTCACGATTTCGCGACACTTTCTTTCATCTGTTCCTTCCTCACTTTCCTGTCGTGAAAACCTGACATGTCGTGATATCGTGACATTTTTCATCTTTGCCCTTCATCTCGTCTTCAGGTCACGAAATAGCGACATGTCACGATATCGCGACAACCTCCGTATTGACTCTTCTGTTGCTGCCTTTGACCGTGATTTCACGACATGTCGCGATATCGTGACATTTTGAGCCTTCAACATGGTTCTTTGTCTTGCACTGCGATTTCACAACACGTTGTGAAATTGCGACAATTTTCCATTCTACTGCATTTTTCTTATTTGAGCCGTGAAAACGTGACCTGTTGTGATATTGTGACACTTTCTTTTCTTAGCAGCACCATGTCACGATATTGTGACCTTTTATTTTTCTTAGCAACACCATGTCGCGATATCGTGACCTTTTATTTTTCTTAGCCATGATAGAGCAACGCGTCGCGATATTGCGACACCTTTTCTTTTTGACATACTTTGCTATTCTGAGCCGCGAAAACATGACACGTTGCGATATCGTGACAACTTTTCATTTTTAGCCGCAATGGAGCAACATGTCACGATATCGCGACACTTATTCTTTTTGTGATATTTTACTTTTTTCCTTGATATTTGGCCTATGGGCCATTGCAGTTTTCTTGGAAAGCATGTAAAAACGGTGGGTCCCCAATTTTGGGGTGTGTTGTGGAGCAGCCACAACAAATGGCGACTCTGTTGTCAAATGCTCTTGAGCATTTTGGTGAGAACCTAACCTAGAAGTATACAAACTCAAAAATAGGCGTTAGCACATAAAAACATAAACAAATGCCCATAGATCAGAAATACATGAATCATCAGAATCATTAAGTATCAACTCGATGTGTGTAATGTGTTTCATTCCTTATCATTTGAAATTGATCAACATTCCATTGTTAGTTTTACATGAATGCATATGTGAGATTGTGAATGATTTGTGTAACCTGATAAATATGCTTAGATATTTTGCTTTTATAAAGGCTTAGACCTTCTAGTATCATACACAAACATTCAAGATTATCAAACCCTCTTAGGATCAACTATATGTATAATGAATTGCTTTATTAGATCCCAAAGTTGGTTATGAGTCACTACTATCTTGAACCCATATGCAAGTGAAAGTGAAATCAAAGCTTTGGGAAATCAAACTCCCAACCTAATCGAGATGGGAGTTTAACCCTATCCTTACTACTCTGATTTGGAATTCATTACCTCACTTTGAGAAAAATAATTTAACCAATTATGGATGAAATGGTCATGCTAGTCTAACCATTTGAACAGTCAGTGGTCTTGTTTTTAGACAAGACATGCTGCCATGCATGGGCATGCTTAACCCCATAATCCATGATTTAACTTCATTTATTTGGACCTTGGGGATGACTCTTCCCTTACATGCTTAGGGCCATTTCATTCCCTTCCTCAAACTTGCTGACGTGCTTGTAGCACAAGGCCTTAAGGTCGCCTTCGTCACAACAACTGCATATATCTCTAGAATATTTCTTCTGCAATCCCAATCCCAATTTCATGGATCAGGTATCCATTTTGTATCACTTTCTCTCTCGCCCATAGAAGGTCTCTCTCCCGGCTACGAAAGCACCGATGTTCTTTCCCTAAATGAAAGCACATTGTTATTTTGCTTTTCACATAAGCTTTCATCTTCCTACCTTGGATGGTTGAATCCGCTTCCAAGTTCGAGATTCGATGAGTTGTGTTCCATACGACAGGGGCCTTCGAGGCATCATTCTTGCAATATTTATATACTAATACCATAGAAGAAATAACAAGCGACAGTGAAATAATAGCAATCCATGATCGTTCATTAAGTATGAATTTGTGACAGTCCGATCTCCCCTGGCTGTTGAGAAATAAAAGCCTTGACCCCATTATTCTTGGCATGGTTCAACAGACATATGTTGTGGCCAAGGAAAGTTGCGCTGCAACACTTGTCAATACGTTTGAAGCCATCGAAGAAGGGTACGTCTGGTATTTGGAGGAAACCATCGATAAGCCCGTTTGGGCTGTAGCTCCTCCTAATATTTTACATGACCAACCTTTTAATGCCATATTGGTAGTGGATCACCTAGGAATTGGATTGCAGGTCTGCAAGGAACATGAAAAAATTCCAAGAGATGAGTTTTGAGATTGTGGAAAGGATAGTGAACGTTGTCATGGCAGACAAAGTTGGAAAAAAGATGTGTGAGCGGGCACGCAAGCTAAAAGAATCAATTGATGGAGTATCGTGTGAGCTGATATTTTTTGCATTTGTATCTTACATCCTCAGCATAAAGTGAGGGTTAATTTGATTTAAATTTACCGTAAGGTCCACTGATAGATGATGTGTGCAAATTATATTTGCTTCTCTTAAGCCAGTCTGGCAGACAATAATATTATATGTGAAATGCTTCCAGTCATAAAGACGTTTATTGTACCCACCAAATTCTTGAGCAATCTTAGATACACTTAAAGTACTACTACTATGCACTAAGTTTCAAATATATCACAAAATATTTGTTCACTAACTAGTGGTTAGTGGGAGTCAAATGCAAAATGTCACCTGCTTGATTGATATAGCTGATTGTGCAAAATTCTCAACGGACTAGCCAGGAAACATCTCATATTTATGTAGATATAATTGTATTTTTATCTCTTTATAAAAGTTTTGTTTGGTTTTTTCATTTAATGTTTTATGTTTGGATGTTTTGTAGTGGTAGTTTTACCCCCGACTTTGGAGGACTATGATGTGATACTAAGGATATTTAACATACTTCATTGAATATAATTATCCTTTTTGAAATTAAAAAGAATTAAGAAAAAGAGTTTGGATTTCCTAAATGAGTTGGAATAAAGGATGTTATAAGTTGGACAAGTAATATTTTATTAGTCAAAACATGGGTTAAAAGGATAGATTTTCATAGTTTTTTTTCTTTACAAGACTACTATCATAGTGAGTGTCGTCAATTCTTCATCATTTAATCATTATGTGTCAATCCAGGGCGGTGTCCAAGGCTATATACGAAAGCAGGGGTTAACAGACTGATTTTTAGTTCATCTAGATCATGGCCTTATTCATGGAACAATTAGTGTTTGGGGGTGTCAGGTGTCCCTTTTAATCTCCTAGAAACTAAAACTGAGTGCCTACTTATCCTTGCATAATTGAAATTCACACAGTTGCAGAAAAGCAAATCTGAACTATTGAAAATGATAGAATTCAGTTGACAAAATTTAAAATAACAAAATTGAAATCACAGAATTAACTATAACAACAATGAAACTTTTTCAGAATTGAAACTTCACACCTGCAGAAAATGAAACCTAAGACAATGATGAAATTCAAAGGTTGGTAAGCAAATATTGCAAATCTGGAGCAAACTGAATTAACAAGAAATTCTCTGATGCAAACTAGAAATACAGACTAGGAATGCTGAAGCTGAAACAGAAAATGTTATGCTATAAAATCTACTCTAGATGACTTAACTATAATGCATTCATGTGCCACATGTTAGATGAAGTTTAATTCAATATTAACCATGCAAAAAGCTGTCAGATTCTTGCTGACCTGCTGTAGCAAGAAATTAGCAGAACTCTGGTAGGAATAATCCCTCTTCTGGGCCTGGAAGTGGCCCTTGCTTCCTGAACCAAAAGAGGGAAAAAGTACTTGCTCTACACTATCAAATCCTCACACTGAACTCAGAAGCAAACATGAATGACAAATATTGCACCTTTATTTCATTCTCAACATATCAGCAGTGTAGGGGAAGTTTTGCAGACTACTGATCTACTGTAGTACACAATTACAACACTTAGACTGCTCTATCTCCTAGCACCTATATCCTATATCCTATATGCTCAACCAAATGGGAGCACTTTATTTATACTAGCAAGGTACAACAATGATAAGGTTTGGTGCTTCAATACAGGACTATTACAACTGTTGCAGGACTGTGTTTCCCAAAAATGCAGGGATCTGATCCATTAAACCTTATCCATTCTAGTTGTTGGCTTTATCTGGTGAGGGACAGGTGTTGGAAAGGATAGGGAGGTCCCTAGAATAGTTGCAACCACCGTTTACCTCCCTTTTACTGCAATTAAAGATGCATTTGACCAAATTTATGTCTTCTACGCTCATTCTGGAGCTGCTCCGAAATATCAAGCAGCAGAATAGAGTTGGCATTAATTCATGCAACAGAAGCATGTGTGACCAGTTGTGATGGTAGAAATAGCCTCCATAGGTGCCCAGATGACTGATTCCACCTTTTGTATGAGCTGGAGTGGACAAATTCCAAGCCATGTTGTATATGTACAGTTGGCTGGAATTTGTATGGAAAAATTCATGTTTTCTACACAGTCAACTGCTGACAAAGTATTTGGCACCTTTAGGTTATTCAAAATGGGTGAATGGTGGGGAAAATTTGTAAAAGAAGCACAAAACTAAATAGATAGCAGTACCTTCATATTACAATTCTAATTTAATGCAAAATATACTAAAACATACAGCTAAAACAGATTATAAAACATAGATAAATTAGTCAAAATAGGTCATATGCACTTTATCATTCCAATATGCAAACATCATCATATAATGCATAGTATCACTAAAATTAGTACAAAATCATATCATAAGTAGTTCCAAATAGTTTAAAAAGTTATCAAAAGCAGTCTTTGTATGAGGTAATGTTCTGCCTCATCATTTCCCCCCAACCTATTGCAATGCATGTCCTCATGCATTCTGTTCTGCTACAACAACACAAAGATCTATGTCAAGATAGCGCTCAACATATTTCCATAGTCTGCTTCCAACCTTGTAATATCCTTTGTGCTCTTTGATCTCCCTGAGCCACTCTTGGAATTGATCGTCTGATTGAGGGTCATTATCAAAGAAATATGGAACAGGGGTGATGATTGTTGGATTCCTATACCTGAGACCTATCCATTGCTCCTTTACCTCAAATATGGTCTGGATTATACATTCTACCCTTCTTCTAGACCACATCAGGTTATTTGGTGAGATGGGTTCTCTCTTCTACAGTGATATAGGTAACTCTCCCCATCTATTTTTGCAAGTTGATAAAGCATCAACAAAAGATGTTGCATAAAAGGTTTGAAAACCATCTATGCATTTCTGCAAGTTCCCCAGATACATTTTTCTTACTCTGTCATCCCTCATTAGAGTATAGTGCTCACTAGTGGAGGTCCTATGGTTCAGGTGAACAAGCCTAATGAGCAAAACTACTTGTAATTCCATGGCTTTGCTAGTTTTCTTTTCTTGCTCCCAATACATTTGATTTTGGAGTGTAGACTGAAAAGCCCTAAGCTGAAGATCACCAGTGAAGACATGGGGAAGGAAGATAACTTCTATTGGAAAAAAGAAATTATGCAGGAACAATTCACATAGCAAATTCTAGTGTTCTATGCAAAACTTTTCCAAAAAGCTTCCAGAAACTCACCAGGTGTTTCCAATTTGTGAGAGAGACCAGAAGTGATCCTCATCGTTTGCCAACGGAGGTATCTCTCCTTTAACATTAAGCTATAGAATCTAGCTGGCCTCCGACATTGAACCATACATTCTGCAATCTGGCATACGTCCTGCACTTGTTCCTTCAATTTTTCAATTTTTGAATTTTTCTATTCTAACTCTTTTGTTAAGGTTTGTAATGATGAGACCTTTCCTTCTAATTGATGATATTTTGCCATCCAATATGCCACATCTTCATTATATTTTGCAAGTGTGATTGTGTCTAGTGATCTAACAATTGGTTGCATTTGAGGAATGACATTAACCTGGATGCCTATATCCACCTTTCCAATTGCAGGGGGTTCTGTTTGTGTTCCAATTTCTACCAATTCAATCTCAAGTGCATTCAAATTATCAAGGTCTTGAGGAGACTATGGTCTTACCTCTTCCTGTACTGCTATTTTTGTCTTTGTATGTGCTATTGGTTCACTCAGCCATTGTGGATCTTTAGAAACCTGCACAAGTACTTCTGGATGTCCATCCCTTATTTGATCTTGAGCCTGTTGTACTTCTTGCATTGTTTCTTCTTCTTCTATTGCAGCTCTGACAGGTGAGTTTCTTTCAGGATTGCCAGCTAAGTTCAGTAATAGATTAGCTAATTCATCCCCTGAGTCAGACTGAGGAGGCTGCTGCTCCAGAAGTGTTAACCTAGCCTTTACAGTCTCTATCTCTTGCCATAACTTAGCGATAGTATCATCTTTCTCTTTCAAGGAAGCTTCACTCTTTTCAATCCATCCTGTCTGAGTTTTTATGACACTCCTAGCTGCATGCAACTGAGTCTTTATGTCTATTTCTTCTTCCTCTTCAGTGCTCAAATCATCTTTCCCTTCCTCAGCTGCCTCAGATTCTTCCTCAAAATCTGAATAATCCACAAGTGGTGCAGACATTTCTGCAATAGTGGTGTGTCCCTCTGCTTCCTCTGTTATGGTTCTATCTTCTGAATCTGGTGGGTAATTGAGGGACATTGTAGGCATAGCCATATCTATTGCACTATCCATGCCCTTGGTACTTATATCTTCAACTTTCTCCATAGTTTCTTTCACCTGCAGGGTATCAACATGTGCAGTTCCTTCTTCCTTTTCCACATCACCTATGTTGGTGGATTTCTGAAGTCTTGAAGACCTTCTCAATCCCGAAGCTGATTGCTTTTGTTTCTTTTTAGATTGTGAAATAGAGCTTGTCAATCCTAGGGTAGGGTCTACTTCAAGTGTTCCCTTCTCCATCTGCCCTTCCCTGCTTGAACTTCCAAATTGCTCAGTGGACTGAGTGGGAAAAATAGTTACATTTTCAGAAAATGTAACCTTCCTCCTCTTTCCTACAGGATCAATCTTAGAATATTTCTCTCTTTGCTTCCTTGTCCTAGAGGATGGAGGTCCCTGTGGTGAGGATGTAATTCCTTTTTAGAGGATTCGTTTCAATTTCATGTTCAGAACTTTCAATTTCTATTTTTGCTTCAGATTTAGGTCCTTCAACCTCTACCTCTTCTTCAGATCCAGGGCTTTCAACTGCCTCTTCCTCAATCAACTCATTCCATGCATGAAAAAACCTATCAAAGCTTCTAGGGTTTCCCCTAAAGTGATGTCTACATATAATCTTGATTAGACCATGGTGTTTAGGAGACCCTCTTCCTGCTTGGTACTTTTTAGCCATATTTACCAGCTCCTGATACAAATACAGAGGAAGGTTTACCTTAAGCTTAGGGTTTGAGTTGCCATGGTGAAGATGGGTCAAAATTCTCATGTGATGTCTAGATAGGATAGGGAATTGCCCATCGTAGGTCAAAAACCTAATGACCCATACTGCAACTTCATCCCAAGGAGGTTGTAAACTTGTTCTTTTGACCCCCTTGCAGATATTATTACTCAATACAAACTCAATGGGCCTATCCTCATCTCTTCTAAACTGATTTACAAGTTCAGTTAAAGTATTTTTCCCTGATTTTCCAATTTGAATCCCATGCAAAGGTATTTCAGTAACCTGGTGGAGAATTTTTGGGCTTACCTGGATGGTCATGCCACTGATATGAATTTGATTGTTGTGAAAGGTGCGTGCAAACTCAGCAGCCAATCCTTCTGAATGCCCATCGAATTTGCGCAATAAGGGCAGAAATCCTCCTTCTATAAGAATTCGCATGGACTCCTCATATTTTTGCAAAAATTCTATGTTATCCAGTTCAATTTTGTTCTTTTGTCCGCCCATTGTTAATTTCCTATGTGCAGAGTATCTCAGGCTTACAAATTTTGAACAGCAAGGGTTTTTTTCAGTTTTTGAAATGCTTAAGTTTGTCAATGGTAATGCTCGAGGGTGAGGAGTAAATAGATGCAGTGCCAGAACGACTTCAAAATGTGCTAGGAACGTGAAATTGAACGTGACGACAAGTTATTGCACACAGAAGTCGTCATTAATTTTTACTGCATGTTATAGCTATCGGGAGTGGCATGGCATCATTTATGGAAGTTCTTCTTTTAAACAGATTTTGAATCATGTGCCAAGTGGTCACGTGCTGTAGTATTTGAAACTCCATGCCCTCCTCAAAATTTTTCCTTGGAACTCGTACTTGAAACCTGCATCCCAAGTGCTATTTCCAACCCAATTGGCGCAAAACCTTAGGAATCCACAGAAAAATTAACTTAATTTTGACTTTTCAATTGGATGATTCCGAAGATTGATGAATTAACCTTTTGTTAATTCATTCCAATAGGTTTTATCGTATGGTTCATTCAAGAGCATATACCCTTATTCATTCCGAAGCTAATTCCAAAGCTCCCTTATTCTAAAACTGTTATGTGCAACAGGTTCATTCTAGAGCAGTACCATTCAAATGCATTTGAAGAGTCTTTTTTGCCTTAGACTTATCTTGATAACTTTCTGGAACCAGACCTTATGTATGCTTTATACTAACTAGGGATATCATACACTACATAATAAATATTTACAATATTAAAATAGAAAAGGCACATACCTGAAGAAACCATTCTATCTACATTTTGTACAAATGCTATTTTTTGCTGATTTTAAGCTGACTCCTCATAGAGTGTAACAGGTGCAATCTGAAAAATAATGAAATAGAGGTGAGAATGAATGGAATGGTAAATAGTGAAACAATGGTGAGAATGGATGGAATGGTGGTGGGTCTATGAGGTAAACATGCCGAAAAAACCGGTTTTCATGTAAGCCCAATTCAGATGTGCCTCAAAGAGGTTTTCACATTCTAAATTATTATTATTATTATATTTATATTTATATATATTATTCATATTTTTATATATTTTGGTTCATGTCACTTGATTGAGTCCATCTTGGAAGAAGTGGTTTCTTCCAATACTGATACATCCAAGTTTCCTACTTGCTTGAGAAACTCCTCCTTGGTTAACGGTTTGTGATATATCCGAAGACGATGACCGTTAACCACCATCTTCCTTCTTGAATCATCTATTGGTGAAAGACGTACAACTCCATTTGCAAATACCTCCTCAACCTGATAAGGTCCGAGCCATCGAGTCTACAACTTGCCAGGATAGTCTTCATATCGTGAGTCAAACAACAAAGCCCAATCGCCTTGTTGAAATTTCCATTGTTGGATATGACTATCATGCCACAATTTGCATTGTGACTGGATCATCTCGGTCTGGTGCAATGCATCCCTCCTTAGCTCATCCAATGCATTGAGCTGCAGAATCTGGTCCATTTGTGCCTATGACAAATCAATACCAACTTCCAAAGTAGTTCGAAGAGTTAGTAATTCAAACTCAATAGGCAAAAGAGGCTTTTTACCATAAACCAATTCATAGGGAGTAAATCCAGTAGTGGATTTCCAAGTAGTGTTATAAGCCCAAATTGCTTCAAGTAATTTCTCCACCCAATTCCTCCTATGGGCTGCTATAGTTTTGGTTAAGATCCTCTCTAATTCCCTATTTGTCACTTCAACTTGGCCATTGGCTTGCGGATGGTAAGGTGAGGATTTTCGGTGTTTGATTTCATACAACTTTGTAAAGGCTTCAACAAATTTTGAGGTAAACTGAGGTCCCTGATCTGTGGTGATGGATTGTGGGGCTCCAAAATGTAGAAATATTTGTGAATACAGGAAATCAACAACTTTCTCTTCTCGAGCATGCTTAAAAGCACGGGCTTCTACCCACTTGGTTACATAGTCAGTACATACCAAGATATGCACTTTCCCTTGGGAAGGAGGGTCAATGGGTCCTACAAAATCTAACCCCCACCTCTCAAATGGTTCTGTTCCTACTTGAGGTTGTAATGGCATTTCACTAGTGAAGGTAGGCTTTCCCATCCTTTGGCATGCATCACAATGTCTAACATAATTTTTCACATCTTTATGCAAAGATGGCCAGTAATAACCAGTACCCAAGATCTTTCGAATTGTACTCTTGACTGAATAGTGTCCTCCTGAAGGTTCATCATGACATGCCCGTAGGATATCATATACCTCATCCTTGTGGATGCACCTACGCAAAACATGGTCAGGACTGCATTTGAAAAGTAAACCTCCTATCCATTTAAAAGAAGAACTTTGCTTGATTAACTGTTTCTTTTGTTTAGGAGTAAAGTGAAGAGGAATTTTTCCTGTAGCTAAATAATTAGCTATATCTGCAAACCATGGAGATTGTACAAAAATAGCAAACAATTTCTCATCAGGAAATGCATCTTCAACCAACTCTCCTGTATCTTCATTTGGCAATCTTGACAAGAAATCTGCCACTACATTAGACTTTCCCTGGTTTATTAACTATAGTGATATCAAATTCTTGCAATAGTATTAACCAGCGAATAATTCTTGCACTAACCAAAGGTTTATTCATCAAGTATTTAATAGCATCATGATCTGTATGAATGAATACAGGATATCCTGTGATATAGTGTCGAAATTTATTAATGGCATATACTACTGCTAAGAATTCCTTTTCGGTAGTAGTATAGTTCTTTTCAGCTCCTGTCAAGTTTTTACTAATGTAGTATATGGCATAATGCTGCCCATCTTCAATTTGCCCTAATGCAGCTCCAATAGCAATATTGGAAGCATCAGTTTGAATATGGAAGGGTAATTCCCAATTAGGTCCTCTCAATACAGGGGGAGTTGTTAACTTTTCTTTTAAGGCTTCAAAGGACTTTTGACACTCAGTAGACCAAGAAAATTTAGAATCTTTTATTAATAATGCAAACATTGGATTAGCAATGGTACTGAAATTAGCAATAAATCTATGATAGAAACCAATATGTCCCAAGAAACTCCGCACATCGGTTTGAGTTTTTGGAGGAGGAAGGTTCTTGATGACCTCTACCTTTTTAGGATCAACCTTGATCCCATAAGAGGAGATATGATGACCAAGGACAATCCCTTCCTCCATCATCAAGAAGCATTTCTCAGGATTAAGAGACAAATGGTATGTTTCACAATGTATTAAAACTTTTTCAAGTTGTTCTAAAGTATATTCAAAAGTATCTCCAAACACTATGAAATCATCCATATAAATTTCTACACTTTCATTTGTCAGATCAGAGAATATTGCCAAAACAACTCATTGAAATATTGTTGGAGCATTACATAAACCGAAGGGTAGAACCCTATAAGCAAATGTTCCCCAAGGGCATGTGAAAGTTGTCTTTTCCTGGTCTTCGAGTGCAACTTGGATCCGATTATAACCACTAAAACCATCAAGGAAACAAAAAAAATTCTTACCAGCAAGGGTGTCCAATACTTGGTCTATAAATGGTAATGGAAAGTGGTCTTTATGTGTGACCTTATTCAACTCTCTATAATCCACACACACTCTCATTTTCCCATTTTTCTTTGGAACAATGACTAATGGAGAAACCCACCTACTATCTGAAATTGGATAAATGAATCCTACATCCAATAGTTTTTCAATTTCTTCCTTAACAATATCCTTCAGAGCAGGATTCAGACGCCTTTGTGGTTGTCTTACTGGTTTGACATCTTTCGTGTATATCCTATGTGTACACACATCAGGGTGAATGCCAGTCATGTCCTTATAACTCCAAGAAAAATCCTGAACATGTCTCTACAAAACAACAAATAATTTGGCTTCTTGCTCATTAGTCAACCAACTATTAATGTTCAAAAAATTTCCTGGATGTATCTCAATCTGCTTAATCCCTAGATAAATAGAGTTGATAGCCTCATATTTACTGATTAAAGCATTTAAGGGACAATGATGTGGCTGCAGAGTATGAAATACTCTTGATTCTGGTGTAAATGTGATACCTGATGGGATCATTTGCATAGGACAGGTGAAAGAAGTCAGAAGATGATGATGCCATCCATGTGGCAATGTGAAGGAGCTTTCTTGTAGTGGAATAGATGATAGATGTTCAGCAGTTTGTTCTTCATATTTCCATAACAAATGATGGACAAGAATTTGATCATCCCTAAGGCCTTCTTCTTGCAATGTTTTCACCAAAACTGTTTCATGTTCAAAGATTTCTCTTTCTGGTGAATTAAGTTCTTCAATATGTTCCTTTACTACAATGGTGGCCAAGGTGACAATAGTTTCCTGTTCTTCATCAGACTCAGGATACCATATCTATCCAAAAAATTTGGCTGAAGGTTGGGCTGGTGGATACAAGGAAATATTTTTCAGGTCTACACCATTTGAAATGGTCATCTCACCTGACCTGTAGTCTATAAATGCAGCTGCAGTGGCAAGCCAAGGTCATCCTAGAATAATAGGATAGCCATTAGCTGAGTTTCTAGGCTGCAATACTAAGAAATCTACAGGATATTCCCAAGAAGACACTTCAATGGCAACATCCTCCAGAATTCCTTCCGGTTTGGCCACTGACCTATCTGCCATTTCCAAAATTATGGTAGTAGGACTAAGATTATTGAGCTACAATTTTTGCATGGTTTCCTTAGTCATCACGTTGATTGCAGCTCCTAAATCGATAAGTACATTTGGAATTTGAACTAACCCAACAGTAATTGTAACTACTGGACTCCCTGGATCACCATATTTGGGGGTACTAGTTTTCCAGAGAGCAGGTCAACCAACTTACCTTCTACTTGCACAATCTTAGGAAAGGCTTTCTTCTTCCTGCTAGGTTTCCTAATGCACAGCTCCTGAATGGTTTTCTTAATCATAGGTACATCCTTTATTGCCTACAACAAAGGGAGTGAGATAGACATTTTCCTCAATTCTGTGATTAATTCTGATTTAGGAGGAGTGATAGTGTGGTCAAACCTTTTAGGATACGAAAGGTCTGCTGAGGCAGGTTCAATTTTTCCTTGTAAACTTTCTATTTTTCCTTCTTTTTGCTCTGTTTGTGGTTTTTTTGGACTTGAAAATTCTTGCTTTCCATCAATTTCTTCAATAGTGGGTGGTGCAGGGTCAGGTAAAACCTTTCCTGAATATAACTGGATGTTACTACAATCAAGGACATGGACTGCAGTAGTCTCTTCAGACTCAGCTCCATAAATAGGGGCTGCTTGTCTATTGTTATTGGGGTTAGCCATAGGTTGAGCTGGAAGTGGAGGTTGCTTAACTGGTTGTGTTTGTTGTGGTTGAACTCTTCCTTAAAAATTTTGATTAGGGGCTGGCAGCAAGTTTTGATTTGGTGATTGATACCTCTGCTGCCCTTGATAGGATGGGTATTGTGGCCCCCATATTTGCCCAGATTGTTGATTTTGTGTCCAAGGTGGATTAACAGGATTCCATGGTTGATTCCAACCAGAATGTGACCAATCTTGAGGGGCTGACCAAGATTGATTCCATGGTTGTGAAGGTGGTTCTGAATATCCCCAAGGCATATTCCAAGGATTTTATCCCCAACTTGTAGGAAAATGAGGGGCATTCTGGTATTGTGAAAAGTTGCCTCCTGGCCTCTGCCCAATAACATTAAGTTCTTCAGTTTGGGTTTCCAAAACATTTTTTAGGTGAGGCAAGAGATGGAAATTATCAGTGTTATGCTCTTTTGAAAAAATGCCACAAATAGTTGAGATAGAGGTTCTATCCAAAGGATAATCATGTAGGGCATGCTTATTCCTGCATCTAGGACAATAGATAGCTAGGGGTGGTGAAGAATTGGATTTTGCATTCCTTTCCCCTAATGCGGTATTTAATTGAACAAGAATATCAGTTTTCATGTTAGCCATTTCCTCCATCAAATATTTTATATCAGTATTACTAGGATTCCTCTTCCTTCTTCTTTGCCTAGTGCGGGAATAATTTCTGCACAACTCTACAATATCATTAATCTCAAGCTGGTTTATATCTCCTTTTCCCATTAAGTCCAATACTTCTCTAGAATCATCCTGCAAACCTCTCAAAAATATAGTTTTTAATAAGTCAGTTTCCACAGGACCACATCTCTTTTGGATAAAGGTAAATCTATCAAGATAATCCTCTAAGTTTTCATCCTCTTCTTGTCTAATTCGAAATAACTCATCCTTCCTATTTCTCACTCTACAATACTCCTGATACTTATCCAAAAATGCAGTTTCCATTTGATCCCAAGTGCGGATTGAATCTGGTTCAAGGCTCATAAACCATCGTAAGGCTGCATCTTTGAGTGTAGAGGGAAATAACTTCAGTTTTTGGTTATCATTGACATAGTCATAAGTCTGACACAGAACCTTGAATTCAAACAAAAATTGATCAGGATCTTCAGAAACAACTCCCCTAAATATTGGCAATACTGAGGGTGAAATTGTTTTCATAGGAGCATTTTGAGTAGGATTTAGATGAATAGGGTATTCAAAAGTTCTAATAGGAGGATTGTCAGCATCATGACCAACAATTTCCCTATCATGTTCTCCTTGTTCTGCCATAGGTGCTTCCTTAGTTTTGACTTGTTCAACTGGTTCAGATGGATCAACCCTATGGGTATGTCTAGAAGCAAGTGCCTCTAAGAGTTCTTCTTGCAAAGATCCTAAAATTTTAGTTGATGAAGAAGATGATTCTCTTTTAAGTCTTTCAGGAAGTTCATACACAGGCAGATATTCACCTGATCGTGAAGAACGCCTTGGTGGAAAAGAGCCAATTCTGATAAACCTTCCTCTTTCGTCTCTTGGCCTATGCATTCATGCCTATTTACTAAATGAACTAAACCTCATGTTTCCAAAAATTATTTCCTGAAACAAGACAGTTTTTGGACTGCTAGACCTCTCCTAACAACACCTAAGGTTCCTCGGAAATGATGCCAAAAATGATGAGTGTCATCAATTCTTCACCATTTAATCATTATGTGTCAATCCAGGGCGGTGTCCAAGGCTATATACGAAAGCAGGGGTTAACAGACTGATTTTTAGTTCATCTAGATCATGGCCTTATTCATGGAATAGTTAGTGTTTAGGGGTGTCAAGTGTCCCTTTTAATCTCCTAGAAACTAAAACTGAGTGCCTACTTATCCTTGCATAATTGAAATTCACATAGTTGTAGAAAAGCAAATCTGAACTATTGAAAATGATAGAATTCAGTTGACAAAATTTAAAATAACAAAATTGAAATCACAGAATTAACTATAACAACAATGAAACTTTTTCAGAATTGAAACTTCACACCTGCAAAAAATGAAACCTAAGACAATGATGAAATTCAAAGGTTGGTAAGCAAATATTGCAAATCTGGAGCAAACTGAATTAACAAGAAATTCTCTGATGCAAACTGGAAATACAGACTGGGAATGTTGAAGCTGAAACAAAAAATGTTATGCTATAAAATCTACTCTAGATGACTTAACTATAATGCATTCATGTGCCACATGTTAGATGAAGTTTAATTCAATATTAACCATGCAAAAAGCTGTCAGATTCCTGCTGACCTATTGCAGCAAGAAATTAGTAGAACTCTGGCAGGAATAATCCCTCTTATGGGCCTGGAAGTGGCCCTTGCTTCCTGAACCAAAAGAGGGAAAAAGTACTTGCTCTACACTATCAAATCCTCACACTGAACTCAGAAGCAAACATGAATGACAAATATTGCACCTTTATTTCATTCTCAACATATCAACAGTGCAGGGGAAGTTCTGCAGACTATTGATCTACTGTAGTACACAATTACAACACTTAGACTGCTCTATCTCCTAGCACCTATATCCTCTATATGCTCAACCAAATGGGAGCACTTTATTTATACTAGCAAGGTACAACAATGATAAGGTTTGGTGCTTCAATACAGGACTGTTACAACCGTTGCAGGACTGTGTTTCCCAAAAATGCAGGGATCTGATCCATTAAACCTTATCCATTCCAGATGTTGGATTTATCTGGTGAGGGACAGGTGTTGGAAAGGATAGGGAGGCCCCTAGAATAGTTGCAACCACCGTTTACCTCCCTTTTACTGCAATTAAAGATGCATTTGACCAAATTTATGTCTTCTGCGCTCATTTCGGAGCTGCTCCAGAATATCAGGCAGTAGAATAGAGTTGGCATTAATTCATGCAACAGAAACATGTGTGACCAGTTGTGACGATAGAAATAGCCTCCATAGGTGCCCAGATGACTGATTCCACATTTTGTATGAGCTGGAGTGGACAAATTCCAAGCCATGTTGTATATGTACAACTGGCTGGAATTTGTATGGAAAAATTCTTGTTTTTTGCATAGTCAACTGTTGACAAAGTATTTGGCGCCTTTAGGTTATTCAAAATGGGTGAATGGTGGGGAAAATTTGTAAAAGAAGCACAAAACTAAATAGATAGCAGTACCTTCATATTACAATTCTAATTTAATGCAAAATATACTAAAACATATAGCTAAAACAGATTATAAAACATAGATAAATTAGTCAAAACAGGTCATATGCACTTTATCATTCCAATATGCAAACATCATCATATAATGCATAGTATCACTAAAATTAGTACAAAAACATATCATAAGTAGTTCCAAATAGTTTAATAAGTTATCAAAAGTAGTCTTTGTATGAGGTAATGTTCTGCCTCATCAAGTGAAATAAAGGGTGATAAAGATAATGGGGCTTCATTTATCAAGGCTAGTTTATCTAATGCAAACACTAACGGATGTAATTTGGACAAGTAATATTTTATTAGTTAAGACATGGGTTAAAAGGATAGATTTTCATAGATTTTTTCCTTACAATATTACCATCATAGTGAGTGAAATAAAGGGTGATAAAGATAATGGGGATTTATCTATCAAGGCTAGTTTTTCTAATGCAAACACTAATGGAGAATCCCTCAACCTTGAGGCTATAAGGAGAATGCAATATTTTGAAAAGGAAGGAATATTTAGGGGTTTTCTAGAACAAGGTCATGAAGAAGAAGTAGTGGACTACTCAATGGATCCTTATGAGGATGTTTCTATCTTTAATTGTGGAAGGAAGTTTGAAAGAAGGAAGTCTCCTTTAGAAGCATTCAAGAATGGGCCTGATCCAATTATGATTTTATAGGACACACAACTCTTGGACAAGAGTGATGATTTGGATATGTCCTCTTTAGAGAAATTTTAAAATAAGCCACAAACCTCTAATTAGAATTATGAGGGACAATGTAAGAACTTGAAAAGAGGAAATCCAAAGAAGAATCCCTGGGAAGCACGTAATGCAACCAAGTGCATTTAAAGGAAGAGTAATAGAGCCAAATTAGTTCTAGGAGAAGATGTAAAAATGGGGGAAGTCATTGAAATCTATGAGAAAATGCTTATTGGGAGGTTTTGTGGGCGTGCAATTTCCAAAAAAATCTTGGCATATTGGATGGACAAGAAATGGATGTAAGTTCTAAGGTATGTGCCTAGCTTTCTAGTTCTACTAAGAGGATGGTTGTCATTTTACTTAGGACTAAGGAAGATATACCAAATATTATGTTAGAGAAATGGTTTTGGGGGTCACCTTTATTAATTTTCAAACTATAGGACCCTTGTTTTGACACTAGGATCACTCGAATACCTTATAAACTGGTATGGGTAAAGTTACCAAGCTTGCCATTAGAATTTTGGTTTAGATATATTTTCCAAGCCATTGGCAACCGCATTGGTTCTTTTTTGGAGGTGGACAAGAGGTATCAATTCTCATGCATGAGGATAGTGGCTAGGATTCTTGTTGATGTGGATTGGAGATATGGGTTGGTGGAGGAAGTTATGTTGAATTATAACAAAGGGATGCATGTTTAAATCCTAGACTATATTGATGTATCTTTTAGGTGTGCACATTGTCATAATTATGGGTATATTGCAAGGGATTGTTCTCTTAATTTTTCAAGGAAGCTTTGGTATCGTAAGGAAGACAGAGGGATTTTTAAGGGTGAAAATGAAATGCAATTTTTTCTTCAAGCACATAACTTACAGTATAATTATACTATTGAATCAATGCATAAGGAATACAAGCTAGAGAAATCATGGAAACAATTAAATATATAGAGAATGTGGAGTCAAGTATTTTTATGTCAGATCAAGTGATGGATTCAAAAGCATATCATATTAAAGTAAGGCTAGGATCTCAAAGCAAAACTCAGATGTGATGCTCTTGGACCCAAATTTAAGCTTTCAAAGTATATCTACTAACAAATATCTTACAAAGTCTCCACTAGAAGAAGGTAAGGGTGAAATTGAGGGGCAAGGAGGATCCTTAAAGTTCTCTTCTTTGAAGAAAGTAGATCTAGACCTTGGATTAGAATCTGGTAAATTTCTTAATAATGCTTCACAAGTAAATCGCTTTAAAATTGCTTCCCCTCTTCAATTTTCTTATGGTCAGGAAGGTTCTGTGTCCCTAGAAACTCATAGGTATCCCCTATGATCCCTAAAAGGTATAATAAGACTAAGAGAAGAAGGATTTGGGGAGTCCCCAGTAAAAATATAGGGGATAGAAGTCTTACTAGTAGGAGGGGTAAAAGAGATTTTACTTTATTGGCTAAGAATAAAAGTCTATGTGAAGTTCAACAAGGCAAGCAACCATCCTTAAAAGGGATCCTTAGAGCAGGGATGATCCTAGAAATAGTTAACCAATGAAAGTATTTTTCTTTAATATTTGAGGGATGGGAAACTATGTAAAAAAATTTACTTTATATAGGTTGGTAGAAATTCATAATCTAGAGATATTTCTAATTCAAGAGACCAAAGGGTTAGCTATGAAAGTGATGAAAGATCTTAGTAAATTGCTTAAAGGATAGGATTTTTTGGTCCTTGATGTTGTAGGAGCCTCAGGAGGAGTGTCTACAGGGTGGAAGGTAAATCAATTTAGGCTAATTAAATTTGCATTGTATGACTCAAGAGTAGGGACCAAATTCTTTTCAATGGATCTTGGGGAAACAATGATAGTGGTGAACATTTATGGCCCATATAAAGATAGGATGCAGTATTGGAATAAAATTATGAATCAAAAGTTTGTAGAAGCTAATAAATTAATTTTATGAGGTGATTTAAATTTAACTCTCTCAAGGAGTGAAGTGTGGGGTTTTGTTGCTAGAATTGATCCACTAGCTAATTACTTCATCCAAAAATTTGAATCTAGGGGGCCAATAGATTTGGTGCTAATAAAATCTATCCCAACTTGGAGAAATATGAGGAGAAGATTTGATATATTTTCTAAGAGGGGTCAATTTTTTTGTAGTAGAGAGTTTGGTAAATGACACTTACAGATTTAAGTCTTGGATTGAAGTTGAAGGTGACTTTGATCAGTCCCCTATCATGATTATCTTAATAAAAGATGAAAAAAAAACAAATTGACCTTCTAGATTTAATTTTGAGTGGCTAAAAGAGGATAACTTTGTAACTCTAGTCAAATAAAAAAGGATGAAGTTTGATTCTAGTCTAAGAGAATCTGCTAATATACAATTTACAACAAATTTAAAAAGGGTTAATGCAATAGTGGCTCGGTGAGAAAAAGTTGAGGGATATTGAGGAGGATCCTTTAGTGTTTCTAGTATATGACTTTGGAAAATAAATGCATGAGGAAATAAAGAATAAGTATAGAAGTTTGAAATGAGATAAGAGGAAATTTTTAGCAAAGAGACAAGCATGATGGAGGCTCAAAAGTAGAGCACTATGGATTGCAAATGAGGATGAGAACACTAAATTTTTTCATAGGTTTACAAACCACATAAAATAACAAAATACAATTTGGAAGTTAAAGGGACAAGATGGAAGTAAAGTCTCCTCCTTTAATGGAATAGCAGACATGGGTGTAAGGCATTTTGGTCAACTGTAAAAGGATCCTAGTTAATTTAATATAGATAAAATACTAAAAAATAGCTTCTTTATTTCCTAGATTTATATATGAGGAAGCCAATGATGAGTTGACTAAGTAAGTCTCAAAGGAGGAGCTCAAAGTTTTTTTAACCTCCTAAAAATATAAGAGACCAGGACCCAATGGATGGACTATGGAATTCTTTCTCAGGCTCTATAATATTTTAGAGTCTTACCTACTCAAGGTTGTGGAGGAATATAGACTAAAAATAAGGGTAAATGTAGTTTCCAACTCTACCTTAACTACTCTTATTTCAAAAATGGAAAATCCTTCTCCCTTTGATGATTCTAGGCCAATTTATTTGTGTAATTCATAGCAAAAATAATTGCTTCAAGAATTAAAAGGTTATTCTCTGCTTCTATATCTATGGACCAATTTTTTTTCCTACATGGTAGACAAATTCATGAAGTAATTGGTGCTAGTCAGGAAAGTCTTCATACCATAAAATAAAAGAAACTACCAATAACGGTGATGAAGTTGGATCTCTCGAAGACTTTTGATAAAGTAAATTGGCTATTTCAAAAAATGATACTTACTCATATTGGGATTTATGTGTATATGATGAACTAGATTATGGGATGCCTTTGTTTTATTTATTTTTTAGTTTTGGTTAATGGGTGAGTATCTTAGTTCTTTAAAGCTTCTTGGGGTATTAGACAAGTTTACCCCTTGTCACCACTATTATTTATTTTTGCAGTTGAGGGATTAAGTAGGTGTATTATAGAAGCCAATATGGAAGGGGTAATAAAGAGAATTAAAATAGGTAGAATGGTGGAAGTCACCCATATATATTTTGTAGATGATGTTATCCTTTTCATAGATGGAAAAATAAGTGTTGCACAAAAGTTAAAACAATCTTTAGATATTTTTTTGGAAATAGGTATGCAAATTAATGCACATAAGTCAAGCATTTATTTTAATTATGTGAATCAAAATCAAACCATAATTTATCCTTTAATAAAATTGATCTTCAATAGGGTTTAAATATTTGGAGTTATTTTTGAAACCCAATGACTACACTAAACAAGACTGGAATTGGTTGATAAAGGAGGTGGAAGGAAAAAATAATATTTGGTGCAACAAATAGCTCTCTTTGGGGAGGGGATTGAAATTGGTCACGACTGTATTGGAGGCAATACCAGAATATTGGAAATATTTGGGTCATATACCAAAAGGAGTTTTGAAAAAAATAGACAAATAAGTTATAAATACATATGGATATGGAAAAGGAAAAGGGAAGGTATTCCCTTAGTTAAATGATAACCCTTAGCCAATCCCAAGGAAAATGAAGGATGAGGACTTACGAATATATTCCTATTTAGCAAGGTTCTAGCAACAAAGTGTGTCTGGAAGATAATATTAAAGGAAGGCTTATGGAATATGATTATACATGAAAAGTAATTAGAACCACTCATATTTGAGGAATGGATAAGGTCCCAAATTAAGCAAACACATAATATTTCAATATGTTGGAAGGTAATGATTCAGGCTATTTATATTGTTGGTGATTGGCTTGCCTAGATAGTAATGGATGGTTCAAGTATAAGACCGGGATTAGACCCTTGGATTGGTTGTGGAGATATGCATAGATTGAAAAATAATATAATTCAGATCCTAAGAGCATAAGGGATTGAAAATCTTACCCAATAAACTAACTCAAAATATTCTACAATCTAGAGTCAAGGATAGAAGGAAGCAATAGTGTTAGGTATTCAAGGTTGAGAGGCACACCAGTGGGAATAATTAAGCCTAGAAATATCAAATTGTGAGAGGAAACTGAACAATTGGTCTAGAAAAAGAATGGAGCTACAAGGTAGTACACTCCAAAGTTGAGGTATAAGACTCTATTGGAAGATAGCAATGACAATCCAACATGGTGGTGGAAGATATTTTGGAAGCATAAAACCCCATTGAAGATAATACTATTCCTATCACTTGCCATGACATGGGAGGTTTTACTAAAGAAGAATTGGAATGGTCTGGGAAGGTGTCATTTATATAAGTCAAACAATGAAATAATTGATCATTTATTGGTTTCTTGCTCCTTTGCTAGATAGGTCTGGAGGGAGCTTATGTTACAATTAAGGCTGCATATAGGATGGCAATAATATTTGTTAGGAAAGTGCTTAAAATATTGGTTTGAAAATACGTCTTACAAAGGTTTTATAACTCTCCCATTTTTTATGTCTTTACAGAAGAAGAATTGGAATGGTCTAGGAAGGTATCATTTATGTACGTCAAACAATGAAATAATTGATCATTTATTGGTTTCTTTCTCCTTTACTAGATAGGTATGGAGGGAGCTTATATTACAATTAAATATTCATATAGGATGGCAAGAATATTTCTTAGGAGAGTGCTTAAAATATTGGTTTGAAAATACGTCTTACAAAGGTTTTATAGCTCTCCCATATTTTATGTCTTGGGGATTACGGTTAACTAGGAATGCAATAATATTTTAGGATCAAGAGAAGCCTACTTGCTAGGTATCCTCCAAAATCATTGGAAGTTTAGAAATTGTAAGGTTTTGACACCAACAAAGGTAAATAGGCAAATCATCCCTTCAAATATTGATAAATTAGGGACCTAGGTTTTTCTTGATGGGGTTAGATAGGGGGTACCTAGAGTTTGTGGGGCAAGAGGATTACTATATATTTTTTACTCTCATTATTTTAAATTCAAGGTTAGATTGAGAGAAGGTTTTAATAATTATGCTGGAATTATGACCCTCAAATTGTTGGTTCAGTAATCAAAAGGAATACAAAAATTTAAATTTATGGAGACTCATAGATGGTAAAAAAACTAGATGCTTGGTGTTTTTAGGATGGAAAACATGATTCTACAACCCATCTTATCTCAAATAAAAGAAGTTGTGGATTGAAATGAAGCTTTTAATTTTTGGCATATTTATAGAAAACTAAATAGGGAAGCAAATGAAATCTCAAAGGAGGCACTTTAGATTGATCTAAGTATGTGTTTAGTACAAGAATTCAATGAGGGCATTGCACTACAACTAGTTCAAATATTTATCTAGGGGGATTAATACACTCTAGTTAAAACAAGCACAAATAAAGCAATTTTTTTAAAAAACATAGAAGTTAGTGATTTAAAGGATATTGTTTGATAAATTGGGAAGGTTTCTAAGGATAGAACTTAGGATAATAGAGATAGCTAGTTTGGATCTCAAAATTTTCTCTCAGAAGACCAAATAAAAGCCCTGTCCAAGGGCATTGAAGCCAAATAACAACCATTCCTTTGGACGATCAAATATTTGGATTCACCGAAGCAACACAAGAAAGGGGATTGGTAATCCATGGGTGGGTACCGCAGAAGCTAATTCTCTCGCATTCTTCAATTGCATGTTTTCTTAGCCATTGTGGATGGAATTCAACATTTGAGAGCATCTGTACAAGAGTTCCAATGGTCGTATGGCCCATGATACATGACCATCCTTTTAACACTAGATTGGTAGTGGATCACCTAGGAATTGGATTGCAGGTCTACGAGAAACATGAAAAATTACAAGAGATGAGATTGTGGAAATGACAGTGAACACTGTCATGGTAGACGAATTTGGAAAAGAAATGCGTGAGCGAGCACACAAGCTAAAAGAATCAATCGATGGAGTATCGTATGAGATGAATATTTCCATGTTTGTATCTTACATCCTTAGCATAAAGTGAGGGTTAATTTGATTTAAATTTGATGTAAGGTCCACTGACAGATTATGTTTGCAATTACATTTGCTTCCCTTAAGCTAGTATGGCAAACAATAATATTATATGTGAAATGCTTCCAGTCGTAGAGATGTTTATTGTACTTAAAATATTCTCGACCAATCTCAGATACACTTTAAGTACTACTACTATGCACTGAGTTTCAAATTTATCACAAAATATTTGTTCACTAACTAGTGGTTAGTGGGAGTCAAATGCAAAAAGTCACATGCTTGAATGATATAGTTGATCGTGCAAATTTTTTAATGGACTAGCTAGGAAAAATCTCGTATTTATGTAGATGGGATTGTATTTTTCTCTATTTAAAAAAGTTTTGTTGGTTTTTTTTAAAATGTTTTATGCTTGGATGTTTTGTAGTGGTAGTTTTACCCCCGAATTTGGAGGACTATGATGTGAGACTAAGGATATTTAACATACTTGGTTGAATATAATTATCCTTTTTGAAATTAAAAATAAAATTAATAAAAAGTGTTTGTATTTCCTAAAAGAGTTGGAATGAAGGATGTTACAAGTTGGACAAGTAATATTTTATTTGTTAAGACAGGGTTAAAAGGACAAATTTTCATAGCTTTTTTTTTTTCTTCTAACAAGCTGTCATTATGGTGAGTGAAATAGAGGGTGATAAATACAATGAGATTTTATCTATTGAGGTTATTTTTGCTAATGCAAACATTAATGGAGAATCCTCCAACATTTAGGCTATAAGGAGAATGCAATATTTTGAAAAGGAAGGAAGATTTAGGGGTTTTCTAGAACAAGGTCATGAAGAAGAAGTAGTGGACTACTCAATGGATCCTTATGAGGATGTCTCCATATTTTATTGTGGAAGGAAGTTTGAAAGAAGGAAGTCTCCTTTAGAAGCATTCAAGAATGGGCCTAAGCCAATGATGATTTTATAGGAAGACACACAACTCTTGGACAAGAGTGATGATTCAAATATTTCCTTTTTAGAGCATATTTAAAATATGCCACAACTCTCTAATTAGGGCTATGAGGGATAATGCAAGAATTTGAAAGGAGGAAATCCAAAGAATAATCCCTTGGAAGCACATAAAAATGCAACCAAGTGCATTTAAAGAAAGAGTAATAGAGCAAAATTAGTTCTAGGAGAAGATGCAAAAATGGGGAAGTCATTAAACTCTCAGAGAAAATTCTTATTGGGAGATTTTGTGGGCATGCAATTTTCAAAAAATCCTTGGTATATTGGATGGAAAAGGAATGGATGGAAGTTCTAGGGTATGTGCCTAGCCTTCTAGTTCTAGTAAGAGGATGGTTTTCATTTTAGCACAGGACTAAGGAATATATGCCAAATATTATGTCAAAGAAATGGTTTTGGGGGTCACCTTTATTAATTTCCAAATTGTGGGATCCTTGTTTTGACACTAGGACAAGTCGAATATCTTCTCATCCTATATGGGTAAAGTTACCAGGGTTGCCATTAGAATTTTGGTTTAGAGATATTTTCCAAGCCATTGGCAACCACATTGGTTCTCTTTAGAGGTGGAAAAGAGGTATCAATCCTCATGCATGTGGATAGTGGCTAGGAGGATAGTGGCTAGGATTCTTGTTGATGTGGATTGGAGAGATGAGTTGGTGGATGAAATTGTGTTGAAGTATAACAAAGGGATGCATTTTTAAACCCTAATTTTATTGCATCCTTCAATTGCATGTTTTATTAGCCATTGTGGATGGAATTCAATATTAGAGAGCATCTGCACGGGAGTTTCAATGGTTGTATGGCACATGATACATGACCAACCTTTTAATGCTAGATTGGATGGGTCTCGTAGAAGCTAATTCTCTCCAATTCTTCAATTGCATATTTTCTTAGCCATTGTGGATGAAATTCAATATTAGAGAGTATCTGCATGAGAGTTCCCATGGTCGTATGGACCATGGTGCATGACCAGTTTTTCAACACCATATTGGTGGTGTATCAACTAGGAATTTGATTGTAGGTCTATGAGGAACATGACAAAATTCTAAGAGATGAGATTGTGTAAAGGACAGTGAATGCTGTCATGGTAGACAAAGTTGGAAAAGAGATGCATGAGCTGGCATGCAAGCTAAAAGAATCGATCAATGAAGTATCGTATAAGCTGAATGTTTCCACGTTTGTATCTTACATCCTTAACATAAAGTGAGAGTTAATTTGATTCAAATTTGATGTAAGGTCCATTGATAGATGATGTGTGCAAATTATATTTGCTTCTCTTAAGCCAGTCTGGAAGACAATAATAATATATGTGAAATGCTTCCAGTCGTAGAGATGTTTATTGTACTCAAATATTCTTGAGCAATCTCAGATACACTTAAGTACTACTACTATACACTGAGTTTTAAATTTATCACAAAATCTTTGTTCACTAACTAGTGGTTAGTGGGAGTCAAATGCAAAAAGTCACCTACTTGAATGATATATCTGATCGTACATAATTTTTAATGGACTATCCAGGCAACATCTTGTATTTATGTAGATAAAATTATATTTTTATCTCTTTATAAAAGTTTTGTTTGGTTTTTTTTAATGTTTTATGCTTGGATGTTTTGTTGTGGTAGTTTTACCCTCGAATTTGGAGGACTATTATGTGAGACTACGGATATTTAACATACTTGATTGAATATAATTATCCTTTTTTAAATTAAAAAGAATTAAGAAAAAGAGTTTGTATTTCCTAAAATATTTGTAATAAAGGATGTTATAAGTTGGACAAGTAATATTTTATTAGTGAAGACATGGGTTAAAAGGATAGATTTTCATAGATTTTTTTCCTTAAAAGATTACCATCATAGTGAGTGAAATAGAGGGTGATAAAGATAATGGGGCTTTATATATCAAGGCTAGTTTTGCTAATGCAAATACTAATGGAGAATCCCTCAACCTTGAGGCTATAAGGAGAATGCAATATTTTGAAAAGGAAGGAAGATTTAGGGGTTTTCTAGAACAAGGTCATGAAGAAGTAGTGGACTACTCAATGGATCCTTATGAGGATGTCTCCATATTTGATTGTGGAAGGAAGTTTGAAAGAAGGAAGTCTCATTTAGAAGAATTTAAGAATGGGACTGAGCCAATCATGATTTTATAGGAAGACACACTACTCTTGGACAAGAGTGATGATTCGGATATGTCCTCTTCAGAGAAAGTTCAAAATAGGCCTCAACCCTCTAATTAGGACTATGAGGGACAATGTAAGAACTTGAAAAGAGAAAATCTAAAGAAGAATCCCTGGGAAACACGTAAAATGCAACCAAGTGAATTTAAAGGAAGAGTAATAGAGCAAAATTAGTTTTAGGAGAAGATTTGAAAATGGGGGAAGTAATTGAAATCTTAGAGAAAATGCTTATTGGGAGGTTTTGTGGGCGTGCAATTTCCAAAAAATTCTTGGCAGATTGGATGGACAAGGAATGGATGTAAGTTCTAAGGTATATTTCTATCTTTCTAGTTCTAGTAAAAGGATGGTTGTCATTTTACTTAGGACTAGGGATGATATACCAAAGATTATGTTAGAGAAATGGTTTTGGGGGTCACCTTTATTAATTTTCAAACTATGGGACCCTTGTTTTGACACTACGATCACTCAAATACCTTCTCATCCGATATGGGTAAAGTTACCAGGCTTTCCATAAGAATTTTGGTTTAGATATGTTTTCCAAGCCATTAGCGACTGCATTGGTTCTTTTTTGGAGGTGGACAAGAGGTATCAATTCTCATGCATGAGGATAGTGGCTAGGAGGATAGTGGCTAGGATTCTTTTTGATGTGGATTGGAGAGATGAGTTGGTGGAGGAAGTTATGTTGAAGTATAACAAAGGGATGCATGTTTAAATCCTAGACTATATTGATGTACCTTTTAGGTCTGCACATTGTCATAATTATGGGTATATCGCAAGGGATTTTCAAGGAAGATTTTGTATTGTAAGGAAGACAGAGGGATCTTTAAGGGTGAGAATGAAATGTAATTTTTCCTTCAAGCACATAAATTACAGTCTAATTATACTATTGAATCATTGCATAAGGAATACAAAATAGAGAAATCATGAAAAAAATTAAATATATAGAGAAGGTGGAGTCAAATATTTTGGTGTTAGATCAAGTGATGGATTCAAAAACATATCATATTAAAGTAAGGATAGGATCTCAAAGCAAAACTTGGATGTGATGCTCTTGGACCCAAATACAATATTTCAAAGTAAATCTACTACCAAATATCATACAAAGTCTCCACTAGAATAAGGTAAGGGTGCAATTGAGGGGCAAGGAGGATACTTAAATTTCATTTCTTTGAAGAAAGTAGATCTAGACCTTGGATTAGACTCTGGTTAATTTTTTAGTAATGCTTCATAAGTAAATCGCTTTAAAATTGATTCCCATCTTCAATTTTATTATGGTCAGGAAGGTTCTGTGTCCCTAGAAACTCATAGGTATCCCCTACGATCCCTAAAATGTAGAATAAGACTAAGAGAAGAAGGATTTGGGGAGTCCCTAGTAAAATTATAGGGGATATAAGTCTTACTAGTAGGAGGAGTAAAAGAGATTTTACTTTATTGGCTAAGAATAAAAGTCTATGTGAAGTTCAACAAGGCAATAAACCATCCTTAAAAGGTATCCTTCGAGCAGGGATGATCCTAGACACAGTTAATCAATGAAAGTACTTTTCTTTAATATTTGAGGGATAAGAAACTATGCAAAAAAAGCTGCTCTATACAGGTTGATAGAAATTCATAATCTAGAGATATTGCTAATTTAAGAGACCAAAGGGTTAGCTATGAAAGTGATGGAAGATCTTAGTAAATTGCTTAAAGGATAGGATTTTTTGGTCCTTGATGTTGTTGGAGCCTTAGGAGGAGTGGCTACAGGGTGGAAGGTAAATCAATTTAGGCTAACTACATTTTGATTGTATGACTCAAGATTAGGGACCAAATTCTTTTCAATGGATCTTGGGAAAATAATGATAGTGGTGAGCATTTATGGCCCATATAAAGATAGGATGTAGTATTGGAATTAACTTATGAATCAAAATTTTTTAGAAATTAATAAATTAATTTTAGGAGGTGATTTAAATTTAACTCTCTCAAGGAGTGAAGTGTGGGGTTTTGCTTCTAGAACTGATACACTAGCTAATTACTTCATACAAAACTTTGAATCTAAGGGGCCAATAGAATTGGTGCTAATAAAATCTATCCAAAATTGGAGAAATATGAGGACAATATTTGATATATTTTCTAAGAGAGGGGACAAATGTTTTGTAGTAGAGAGTTTGGTAAATGACATTTACAAATTTAAGTCTTGGATTAAAGTTGAAGGTAATTTTTAGTAGTCCCCTATCATGATTATTTTAATATAAGAGGAGAAAAAAATAAATTTACCTTTTAAATTTAATTTTGAGTGGCTAAAAGAGGATAACTTTGTAACTCTAGTCAAATAAAAAAGGGTAAGTTTGATTCTAGTCTAAGAGAATTTGCTAGTATACAATTTATAACAAATTTAAAAAGGGTTAATGCAATAGTGGCTCAGTGAGAAAAATTTGAGGGAGATTGAGGAAGATCCTACATTGTTTCTAGTATATGACTTTGGAAAAGAAATGGATGAGGAAATAAGTAATAAGTATAGAATTTTGAAATGAGATAAGAGGATATTGCTAGCAAAGAGACAAGAACGATGGAAGCTCAAAAGTAGAGCACTATGGATTGCAAATGAGGATGAGAACACTAAATTTTTTCATAGGTTTACAAACCACATAAAACAACAAAATACAATTTGGAAGTTATAGGGACAAGATGGAAGTAAAGTCTCATCCTTTAATGGAATAGCATACATAGGTGTAAGGAATTTTGGTCAACTATAAAAGGATCCTAGTTAATTTAATATAGATAAAATACTAAAAAATAGCTTCTTTATTTCCTAGATTTATATATGAGGAAGCCAATGATGAGTTGACTAAGTAAGTCTCAAAGGAGGAGCTCAAAGTTGTTTTAACCTCCTAAAAAAATAAGAGACCAGGACCCAATGGATGGACTATGGAATTCTTTCTTAGGCTCTATAATATTTTAGAGTCTTACCTACTCAAGGTTGTGAAGGAATCTAGGATAAAAATAAGGGTAAATATAGTTTTCAACTCTACCTTCATTGCTCTTATTTCAAAAATGGACAATCCTTCTTCCTTTGATGATTTTAGGCCCATTTATTTGTGTAATTCATAGCAAAAATAATTGCTTCAAGAATTAAAAGGTTCTTATCTGCTTCTAAATCTATGGAGCAATTTGGTTTCCTACATGGTAGACAAATTCATGAAGTAATTGGTGCTAGTCAAGAAAGTCTTCATACCATAAAATAAAAGAAACTACCAACAATGGTGATGGAGTTGGATCTCTCCAAGAATTTTGATATAGTAAATTGGTTATTTGAAAAAATTATTCTTACTCATATTGGGTTTTGTGTGTAGATGATGAACTAGATTATGGGATGTCTTTGTTTTATTTCTTTTGTAGTTTTAGTTAATGGGTCAGTATCTCAGTTCTTTAAATATTCTTGGGGTATTAGACAAGTTTACCCCTTGTCACCACTATTATTTATTTTGGTGGTTGATGGACTAAGTAGGTGTATTATAAAAGCCAATATGGAAGGCGTAATAAAGAGAATTAAAATAGGTAGAATGGTGGAAGTCACCCATCTATATTTTTTAGATGATGTTATCCTTTTCACAGATGGAAAAATAAGTGTTACACAAAAGTTAAAACAATCTTTAGATATTTTTTTGGAAATAGGTATGCAAATTACTGCACATAAGTCAATCATTTATTTTAATTTTGTGAATCAAAATCAAACCATAATAATAGGACACCTTTTCTCCTTTAATAAAATTGATCTTCAATAGGGTTTAAATATTTGGAGTTATTTTTGAAACCCAATGACTACACTAAACAAGACTGGAATTGGTTGATAAAGGAGGTGGAAGGAAAAAATAATATTTGGTGCAACAAATGGTTCTCTTTGGGGAGGGGATTGAATTTGGTCAAGTTTGTATTGGAGGCAATACCAATATATTGGAAATATTTGGCTCATATACCAAAATTTGTTTTGAAAAAAATAGACAAATAAGTTATAAATACTTATGGATATGGAAAAGGAAAAGGGAAGGTATTCCCTCAGTTAAATGATAATACTTAGCCAAGCCCAAGGATAATGGAATATGGGGACTTAAGAACATCTTCCTATTTATCAAGGTTCTAGCAACAAAGTGTGTTTGGAAGATAATATCAAAGGAAGGCTTATGGAATACGATTATACATGAAAAGTAATTAGAACCACTCATAGTTGAGGAGTGGATAAGGTCCCCAATTAAGCAAAAACATAATGTTTCAATCTGTTGGAAGGCAATGATTCAAGCCTTTTATATTATTGGTGATTGGCTTGCCTAGATAGTAATGGATGGTTCAAGGATAAGACTGGTATTAGACCCTTGATTGGTTGTGGAGATATGCATATATTGACAAATAATATAATTTGAATCCTAAGAGCATAAGGGATTGAAAATCTTACCCAAGAAAGTAACTCAAAATATTCTACAAACTGGAGTCAAGGATGGAAGGAAGTAATAGTGTTAGGGATTTAGGTTTGAGAGGCATACCAGTGGGAAGAATTAAGCCTAGACATATCAAATTGTGAGGAAACTAAACAATTGGTCTGGACAAATAATGGAGCTACAAGGGAGTACACTCCATAGTTGGAGTATAAGACTCTATTGGAAGATAGCAATGACAAGCCAACGTGGTGGTGGAAGATATTTTGTAAGCATAAAACTCCATTGAAGATAAGACTATTCCTATGGCTTGCCATGAAAAATAAGGTTCTAAAATGGGAGGTTTTACTAAAGAAGAATTGGAATGGTTTGGGAAGGTGTCATTTATATAAGTCAAACAATGAAATAATTGATCATACATTGGTTGCTTGCTTCTTTACTAGATAGGTCTGGAGGGATCTTATATTACAATTAAGGCTTCATATATGATGGCAAGAACATTTCTTAGGAGAGTGCTTAAAATATTGGTTTGAAAATACGTCTTACAAAGGTTTTATAACTCTCCCATTTTTTATGTCTTTATAGAAGAAGAATTGGAATGGTCTAGGAAGGTATCATTTATGTAATTCAAACAATGAAATAATTGATCTTTATTTGTTGCTTGCTCCTTTAATAGATAGGTATGGAGGGGGCTAATATTACAATTAAAGATTCATATAGGATGGCAAGAATATTTCTTAGGAGAGTGCTTAAAATATGGGTTTGAAAATATGTCTTACAAAATTTTTATAGCTCTCCCATATTTTATGTCTTGGGGATTATGGTTAACTAGGAATGCAATAATATTTTAGGATCAAGAGAAGCCTAATTTCTAGGTATCCTCCAAAATCATTGGAAGTTTAGAAATTGTAAGGTTTTGACACCAACAAAGGTAAATAGACAAATCATCCCTTCAAATATTGATAAATTAGGGACCTGGGTTTTTTTTATGGGGTTAGATAGGGGGTACCTAGAGTTTGTGGAGAAAGAGGATTACTATATATTTTTTACTCTCATTATTTTAAATTCAAGGTTAGATTGAGAGAAGGTTCTAATAATTATGCTGGAATTATGGCCCTCAAATTGTTGGTTCAGTAATCAAAAGGAATACAAAAATTTAAATTTATGGAGACTCATAGGTGGTAACAAAACTAGATGCTTGGTGTTTTTAGGATGGAAAACATGATTCTACAGCCCATATTATCTCAAGTAAAAGAAGCCGTGGATTGAAATGAAGCTTTTTATTTTTGGCATATTTATAGAAAACTAAATAGGGAAGCAAATGAAATCTCAAAGGAGGCACTTCAGATTGATATAAGTATGTGCTTCGTACAAGAATTCAATGAGGGCAATGCACTACAACTAGTCCAAATATCTATCTAGGGGGATTAATACACTCTAGTTAAAGCAAGCACAAATAAAGCAATTTTTTCAAAAAACTTAGAAGTTAGTGATTTAAAGGATATTGTTTGATAAATTGGGAAGGTGTCTAAGGATAGAACTTAGCATGATAGAGATAGCTAGTTATGATGTATAAATAATCTGATTTTTAGGCCACTATTAAAATTTTGAAGAAATTCCAAAGAGGCATATGAAGAATGTAATTTTATATTTACTTAATATAAAATTACACCTTTTTTCTCAGGAAAACAAACTTTTTATTTAAGTAATATTATACATTAAAATTAGTTATTATAGATGAGATGATTGAGCATGATATACTAATTTTTTAGAAGTAGAGTATTGATATGTAAACTTAATATATAATGGTTGTAATTTTAGAGATTTTAAAAAATATTAAATGGGAGGGGAGATCACATTCAAATTATCCTATGGGTTTCCTTTAAAATGATATTTCTCATCTTGTTCTTCTATCAATAAATTTTGGGTAAAATAATAGGTGTGGCCTAGAGAAATGGTTTGTATTTAAAGCTATGGAGTGATGTTTTTTTGGTGGAGAAATTTTTTTAGAAAGGATTCTAGTATGGAATAGAATTTTTGAACTACCATATCAACCAATGAATAAATATGTTTAAGAAATATTTGTAATACTCTAGGTAAATTAATCTCGGAAGGGTTAACTATTGAGAAGCAAAAGTATTTTCTATATACTCAAATAGTTGTTGCTATGGATATTTCAAAACCTTTGATGAAATCTATTAATATTAAATTTTAATCAATGATATCTATAAGTGGATTATGAACATAATTGCATTTCAATATTACATATGTTTTGAAACTAGACACATGATAAGGTGTTGCAAAGTAAAATTATCTAGAAAGAGATGTCATTTTCTGATGTAGGAGCATCCAACGAAAGGCAAAATACCACAAGTTAGAAAAAATGTCACGATATCGCAACATGTCGGCAAAGAAGAAAAAGTGTCGTGATATCACGACATGTCGCATTTTCGTGACTCAGGAAGTAGAGAGAAGGCGCAGAGCAAAAATGTCACAATTTCGTGACATGTCACGAAATCACGATCGAAAGAAGACAGGAAAGGCACGGAGCAAAAATGTCACGATTTCGTGACATGTCACAAAATTGTGATCGAAAGAAGACAGGAAAGGCCAGAGAAGAAAATGTCACGATTTCATGACATGTCACGAAATCACGATCGAAGGAGCAGAAAGAAAGCAAGGAAGGAAAGCTGTCATGATATTGTGACATGTCACGATTTCATGACCCAAAAAAGAGAGAGAAAGCAGAGAGCAAAGCTGTCACGATATCATGACATGTCACAATTTCGTGACCTGAGAAGTGAGGAGGAGCAGAAAGGAAAGATGTCACGATTTCATGATCAAAAAGGAGAAAGAAGAGTCAAAAAGGAAAGACGTCGTGATATCGCGACATGTCGCATTATCGCGACCAAAGGACGAGAGAAAGCGCAAAGGAGAAAAAGTGTCGCGATATCGCGACATGTCACATTTTCGTGACCCAAGGACGAGAGAAGGTGCAAAGGAGAAAAAGTGCCATGATATCGCGACATGTCGAATTATCACGACCAAAGGATGAGAGAAAGTGTAAAGGAGAAAAAGTGTCGTGATATCGCGACATGTCACATTTTCATGACCCAAAGAACGAGAGAAGGCGCAAGGGAGAAAAAGTGTCGCAATATCGCGACATGTCGTATTTTTGTGACCCAAGGATGAGAGAAGGCGCAAGGGAGAAAAAGTGTCATGATATTGCAACATGTCGCATTTTTGCGACCAAAGGATGTGAGGAGGCGCAAGAGAGAAAAGTGTCGTGATATCGCATTTTCGTGACTCGAGAAAGGCAGGAAGGCAAAAAAGAAAAAGTGTCGCAATATCGTGACATGCCACATTTTTGAGACTCGAAAAGGGCAGGAAGGCAGAGAAGCCAAAAGTGTCACGATATCGTGACATGTCGTATTTTTGTGACTCGAAGAGGGCAGGAAGGCAGAGAAGACAAAAGTGTCACGATATCGCGGCATGTCACATTTTTGTGACTTGAATAGGGCAAGAAGGTAGAGAAGCCAAAAGTGTCGCGATATCGCTACATGTCGTATTTTCGTGACTCGAAGAGGGCAGGAAGGCAGAAAAGCCAAAAGTGTCGCGATATCGTGACATGTCGCATTTCAAACAAAAGAAAAGAAAGGGCAGGTGGTTACAGGAGCCGTTACAAAGGAAATTGTCAAGCGGTGGGTATACCGAACATCATCATTGGTTGACAGACAGACAGAGTCTACAGTGGCAGCACTAAACAACATGTGGCACCAAGGTGCAGTGAAAGCAGACGAAGATCAAGAGTAAAAAAGAAAGGCGTTTCGAAAGCCAAGACAATGAAGAGGCATGGGAAATGAAATGAAGGGTCAAAAAAGGGAAACGGAGAGTCACGCTAGAGATTTTAAAAGGGGAAGCGAAGGCATGCACAAGGGTTGAAAAAAATTGTCGAGACAGTGTTGCAGATGTGAAGGCAAGAGGGTCATTCTGGACCTATTTAGGTTGTTTTTCTTCCAGAGTTGGAAATTCTATAATGTAATTAAAAATAAAATACCTTTTGGGATAAAGTATTTTATTTGGCAGACTGCTGCCAGTATTGTAAATTTTTCCAAGTGTAATGAATGAGTTTTGAGAATTTGGGAGGAGCCATTTTTTCCCCCCATTAAGTGGTATCAGAGAGGGAGTTCCTGAGTGTGTGAGCAGATCATCGAAAGTGAGGCAGTTTGCACCAGGATCTATGGAAGGATTGTGAGAAGAGAGTGAAGAAGAAAAATGCCTCCACGAAGAAACTATGGTGGTGGTATAAATGTGGTACTTGAAAAAGATTTCAGAGCTTTGCAGAGGCAAGTGCAAGCCCTACAAGAGGAGTTACGAAGAGGGGTTGAGCCAAGGAGAGAATACTGTAGTGAAGATGAAGCTTAGGAGTTTGATGATCTATCGTTTGAAGAAGAAGCAACGGATCCTATAGAAGCTAGATTAATTAAGGCCATATCTTAGATCGGGAAGAAGACAAATTTGATGTCTCCACGTATTCTGGGAGTCTCAATCTAGAGGAGTTGATTGATTGGATCAATGATATGGAGGAATATTTTGAGTATGAGGAGGTTGTAGATCCAGATCGGATCAAGTTTGAAAAAACAAAGTTGAAAGGCCATGCTTGCATATGGTGGAAAGAAGTGCAGCTAGAAAGAAATAGAGGAGGAAAGGAAAAGATAACCAGATGGGATCAAATGATAGAGAAGTTGAAGAGACAGTTTATTCCTGTAGATTACGAATTGGACCTGTTGAGAAAAATGTAGAGTTTGAGACAGTCAAACAAATATGTCAAAGAATATATAGAGGAGTTCTACCAGATCTCAATCAGAACTAGCCATTCAGAGGCTAACAGGGAGAAGGTGGCCCGTTACATCAATGGGTTGAGAATCAGTATTCAAGAAGAATTGAGTTTGGTTAGGATGAACACCATTGAGGATGCTTACTAGTTTTCTCTAAAAGTTGAAGAGAAGCTGAACAGAAGGTTTGAGGGTAAGCAAAAAGGAAGAGGTCATGGAGAAAGAACTGGTGGAAGAATAGATGGAGGACGATATGAGAAGAAATAAGAAGCTAGAAAAAGTCATGATCAGAAGGGAGATAATGATTACAGACCTCGTGATCAGAACAATGGCTACCCAAGAGGAAGAGGTAGATCTGGACATGGGTATGGAAGAGGAGGATTTCATGGAACCTATTTCCATTATGGAGAAGAGGGACATCGAGCATATGAGTGTCCCCAACACCAAGAGAGGACGAATAGGAGACCTGAGGGTCATGCCAAAGCTATTGTAGTAGATGAAGGTGTTGAATCAAAACATTCTAAGGAGGCAAAGAGAGGAGGAGTTATGGTCACAAGGAGAACCTTGTTGAATGAGGAGAAAGGACCAGACCAGAGGAGGAGCCTATTTTGCACAAGGTGCAAATGTTCAGGTAAGGTCTGTAATGTTATTATAGATAATGGTAGTATTGATAACTTGGTCTCTGAAGAAATGGTTACTAAGTTATAGCTAGAGAGGAGGAGAAACCCGCATCCATATCGGATTGCGTGGGCAAAAGGACCATAGGGCATTGGTCAATGAATAGTCCTTAGTCAAGTTCAATATTGGGAGATACCAGGGTGAGGTCCTGTGTGATGTTTTGCCTATGGATGCTTGCCATGTGTTGTTGAGAAGGCCATGGCAATTTGACAGACGTGCGATGTATGATGGGCACACAAATACTTACTCTTTGACGAAAGGTGGAGTGCGCCACAAGTTGAAGCCATTGAAGGATATGGATGAAAAGAGTTTGCTGACAACAATGAGAGTGGAAGTTGTGGAGTTTGAAGAACTTAAGGGTTTGTACCCTATAGACCTAGATTTTGCTAAAACTTGGAGAGCTTGTATAGCCCCAGTGAAAAAGAAGGTGACAAAATAGTACCAAAGTGAAGGTCACTTCTCAATCCACCCCGGTTGTCTGATGCACGAGCATCCAACGAAAGGCAAAATACTACAAAGTAGAAAAAATGTCATGATATCGCGACATGTCGGAAAAGAAGAAAAAGTGTCATGATATCGCGACATGTCACATTTTCATGACTCAAGAAGGAGAGAGAAGGCACGAAGCAAAAATTTCATGATTTCGTGACATGTCACGATTTCGTGACATGTCGCGAAATCGTGACATGTCGCAAAATCGTGACCGAAAGAAGACAGGAAATACGCGAAGCAAAAATGTTGTGATTTCATGACATGTCACGAAATCACGACCGAAAGAAGACAAGAAAGGCCAAAGAAGAAAATATCATGATTTCATGACATGTCACGAAATTGCGACCGAAGGAGCAGAAAGAAAGCAAGGAAGGAGACTGTCGCAATATCGCGACATGTCGCGATTTCGTGACCCAAAACAGAGAGAGAAAGAAGAGAGCAAAGCTGTCGCAATATTGCGACATGTCATGATTTCGTGACCCGAGAGGTGAGGAGGAGGCAGAAAGGAAAGATGTCATGATTTCATGACCGAAAAGGAGAAATAAGAGCCAAAAATGAAAGATGTCGCAATATCACGACATGTCGCATTATCGCGACCAAAGGATGAGAGAAAGTGCAAAGGAGAAAAAGTGTTGCGATATCGTGACATATATTTTTGCATCCCAAGGACGAGAGAAGGCGCAAAGGAGAAAAAGTGTCACGATATCACGACATGTCGCATTATCGCGACCAAAGAACGAGAGAAAGTGCAAAGGTGAAAAAGTGTCGCGATATCGTGACATGTCGCATTTTCGTGACCCAAAGGACGAGAGAAGGCGCACAGGAGAAAAAGTGTCGCGATATCGCGACATGTCACATTTTTGTGACCCAAGGACGAGAGAAGGCGCAAGGGAGAAAAAGTGTCGTGATATTGCGACATGTCACATTTTTGTGACAAAAGGATGAGAGGAGGCGCAAGAGAGACAAGTGTCACGATATCGTGACATGTCACATTTTTGTGACTCGAGAAAGGCAGGAAGATAGAAAAGAAAAAGTGTCACGATATCACGACATGTCACATTTTTGTGACTCGAAAAGGACAGGAAGGCAGAGAAGCCAAAAGTGTCGCGATATCGCGACATGTCACATTTTCGCGACTCGAAGAGGGCAAGAAGGTAGAGAAGCCAAAAGTGTCGCGATATCACGACATGTTGTATTTTCATGACTCGAAGAGGGCAGGAAGGCAAAGAAGCCAAAAGTGTCGTGATATCATGACATGTCACATTTTCACGACTCGAAGAGGGCAAGAAGGCAGAGAAGCCAAAAGTGTCGCGATATCACGACATGTCACATTTTTGCGACCAAACAAAAGAAAAGAAAGGGCAGGTGGTTACAGGATCTGTTACAGAGGAAATTTTTGAGCGATGGGTATACCGAACGTCATCATTGGTTGATAGGCGGACAGAGTCTATAGTGGCAGCACTGAATAGCACATGGCACCAAGGTGCAGTGAAAGCAGATGAAGATCAAGAGTATGAAAGAAAGGCATTTCGAAAGCCAAGACAACGAAGAGGCACGAGAAATGAAATGAAGGGTCAGAAAAGGGAAACGGAGAGTCACGCCAGATATTTTAAAAGGGGAAGCGAAGGCATGCACAAGGGTGAAAAAAAAACTGCCAAGACAGTGTTGTAGACGTGAAGGCAAGAGGGCCATTCTGGACCTGTTTAGGCTGTTTTTCTTCTAGAGTTGGAAATGCTATAATGTAATTAAAAATAAACTACCTTTCAAGATAAAGGAGTTTATTTGGCAGACTGCTGCCAGTATTGTAAAATTTTCCAAGTGTAATGAATGAGTTTTGAGAATTTTGGAGGAGCCATTTTTTTCCCCCCATCATTTTTTGGTTATGATACAAACTCAATTATGAAGTAAGTATATTAGTTTGTAATAGAACATGATTTAGGTCAAGAATTTTTTGGTTAAAAAGAAACACAAAGAAAATGACTTCATATCATCTGATGATATAAGTCATCATCATCTATTTAGAGAATTTGTATAAAGATATTAAAGATGTATAAGATGAAAGCAAAGATGAAAAATGTGAAGTCAATTTTCAAAATAGAAAATAAAGAATAGAACTATTTTTATCTACGTAGATTCTTAGGACCCTATCCTAATGCAACTATCACTATGTACTTGTTTAGTATTAATGTATATTTACACCATGGGAACCTAGTGTGCATTGACCCATTATGTTATAACCTTTATTTTTATCGTAAGAGTTTGTAGCTAGGGTCCTGTATTTCATGTGTTTTGACCCTTAACCATTATGGTTAGGGAAAATAATTGTCTATATAAGGACATGAGATTGGAGTAGAAGGTATATCATAATTTTCTCATGTTTTATCATATCTCTGCTTCCAAGGGTGTTGGTCCATTGAATAAGCTTATGATATTTGTTCCACTGGATTAACATAATTTTGTTGTTATGCTTATTTTATACACAGGTTCCTAACAATTGGTAATAGTGCTCTTTCTAGGGATATGTTTCACTATAAGAGTAATAGTTCTTGTCTTTCCATTCAATTTTCTATTCTATAAATTTTCATTCTATTTATTTTTTATTAAAGTGTATTTTCCCAAAAAAACACAATATTTTAAATATTTTTGGTGGTGTAGGTTAGAAATGTTGTTCTAGGGATTTTAAAATCACATAGATCTATCATTTTTATTAAGCACATTGTTAAAAAATGATCCTATATATCACAGGTCTATAATTGCTAGGATCATATAATCTCATTCAATAATATTGCATAAAATGGAAAAATAAATTAATAAAATATCATTCTTCATTGTTCACAATCCAATTACATTACATAAAGCCTTGTATTCAATACAAAGACTTATATGAGATTCTTTGATATTCCTAAATATTGATATTTGCTCTCCTCAAACTCATGGGATATGCAACCTTTCATAATTACTTCTTTACATGACAAATATCACATATTACATAATGATAAAGTCTCATGATTACACATAATTCCCTAATTCTAAGCTTGATACGCCAAACTCATAAATATCACTTGCATATGTTCTTAATTCACACTTTATGAAATGACAAATAATCACACTTCACAACATGACACATATTATTGAATAAAATATTAAACACACACCTTAAACTAAATATTTATAAAGGTAATAAAGGTAACAAATAATGTAATACCTCCAAAACCCCTCAATAAAACATTATTTCTATCACATCCAATGCAAATATCTCACTCTTATGAGATCCCATGGCTTTAATATATATTTTTTGGTACTATTAATAAAGGAGAGGGTTTTAAAAGGATCCCACAACAATTACAATCAAAATGCCACATGGGCGAGAAATACGATAGCTAATCCCCACCACACATCGTTGGAAAGACCAAACAAATATTACACCCAAAAAAACCCCAAAGACACATACGAAGAGCAAAACTGAGATAGTTCTACCCCAAACTAACCATCTCTTGAGCAATAGAAGCAACCAGATGAGAAATATCCTCAGAGTAATCCATCATCGACTTCAATGAACTCCAAATTTGAGTAAGCCAGATGAGATCCCATGGATTTAATATTATTTTATCTCTTAATGAAACATTTATTATTTCCATTAATATATTTGAGCTCCATAGTTCTTCTTTTGTCAAGTAATTGAGATAATAGAATAAGATTATTCATCATGCCAGGAACATAAACTACATTTCCCAAAGTACATTTAGAATATGGTAAACTACGAGTGTCATTTCCTGATCCATGTATATGGTAAACTTGATTATAAGCTATCTTCATTGGTATATTTATTTTCACTTGTATTGAATCAAACCAATAAAGATATTTTTCTATATGGTGACTTGCACCTGAATCGATATGCCATTAATCATCATCATATTTTATTTTGGATTTGATTGAAATTCTTGTGGTTTATTATATCTTGCCAAATATCTATGACAATATTTTCATTTTTGAAAATTTCTTCTTGGTCCTTTAAACTCGTATGATCCTCTTCATGTATTCATTTTTCCAATAGATTGATGTTGACTTTCTTATTACTCTAAAATTTTAAGCTTCAATCAATTTTTAATTTATCTTTCTTTCAATTTTTCACATTCAAATACTTCTTATATCTCCCAATATTTTAATATTCTTTCAATTTCAAATTCCATTTCATTCAAACAATCCTTTAATTTTTTCATAATATTCTTCTTCTTCTTCTTCAATATTTAATTTTTCATTCTCATTCAATCAAATTCCAAATTCGAAATTTCAAATCAACCTCAATTATTCCTTTAAAAAAATAAATTTCAAATTTCTTAATCTTCTTGTCTCCTTGATTTAATTAGTTTCAATTTTCTCCTCCAAACTTTAATTTCTTCTCTAATATTTACTAAATTAATTATTTTAATTAATTAATTTTCTCACCTTATATCTCCATTCATTCCATTATTTTAATTAAATTAAACACCTTATATCTTCTGAAAAACTAATATCAAAATTAAATTATTCAAATAAAAAATATGCATCCTTTTAAAAATTATTTACTTCAATTCATTCATAGAAAATATTGCTATGTTCTCTACATTAGGGCATCCAAAAATGATTTTCAAGACATTATAAAATGAGCACTTCTAATTTTAATTATTTTGTATTCCAAGGCATTATTTCTACACCAATGTTTTAGCTACTTCTGTTTTTCATTTCCTCTCAAATTTCCTCTCAATACCCTCCTTCTCTCAAGTTCCAAATGTCATTTTAGGCTTTAAAACATTTCCAATATTTTTTTCTCATAGGCCCTCTTTGATGTTCTTTAGATAATATTCTCTCAAGCACTCTTCCTTTTGCACTCTCTATTATTCTTTATAAAAAAAATTCTAAATATAGTGTCTCCTCTTAGTATCTTCTCTAAATAATATGCCTCTTGAATTCTTAGGTGCTTCTCCTCCACAAAACCATAAGTATGCTACTTATATCTACACCATCTCATGTTGAATCCTTCCAATATAATTGTTTTAATTCATTCATTTCTCGTATGTTATCAAACCAATCTCACTTTAATTTTCACATCACATGCTTCTCTAATATCCTTCTCCAATATCCAATCTATCATCTCCTCTCAAATGATATGTTCACCTTCAACATTCTCCTCCAATATTCAATATATTATCTCCTCTCAAATGATATGTTCTCCAATATCCTTCTAAAATCTCTAATATACCATCTCCTCTCAAATTCCATGTTCTTATTTAATATCCCCTTAAATATTTAATCTATCACACATCAATTCCAACATACCTTTAATATCTTTGCTACATCAATATCTTACTATTTCTCTTCCTAAAATATTATAGGTCTATAATTCCTAGAATTATATAATCTCACACATTAATCTCATACAAAAATATTGTATAAAATGAAAAAATTTATTGATAAAATATCATTCTTGATTGTTCATAATTTGATTACATTACATAGAGATTTATCTTTAATATAAAAAATTACATGAGACTCTTTAATATTTCTAATTCTTTATCTTTGACACATCACACTCATAACTCTTACTTATATATAATACATATCACACAACGCTTCACTTACACACATGACACTTTTCACCCATAAATCACACTTAATTACCTAACACATAAAAACACTTCACAACATGACACATACTATTGACTAAAATAATAAAAACACACAGTAAACTAAAAATTTACAAAGATAGTCAATGTACCAAATAATATAATACTCCAACACCCCTTGTATTACATTAATTGGTATAAAGACATTTTACCTTCAATATCTTGCTCTTGTCTTCATCTCTAATTCTATATTTGGTATTACTTGTAATGTTGGTTTTGATCCATTTGCATCTTCCTTATTTTTTTAAAGTTCTTTTGCCATAAAAGTTTTATGTTCAATATTTCTTCTGATGTTGCTCTTGTGGCAAAAGTTGATTTAATTTTTTTTGTAATTTTTCTATCACATCCAATGTAAATATCTCACTCATGTGAGATCTCACGACTTTAATTTTATTTTGTATCTTAATGAGACATTTCTTATTGCCATTAATGTATTTGAACTCCATAGTTCTTCCTTTGTCAAGCAATTGAGATACTAAAATAAGATTATTTGCTATGCTAGGGACATAAAGTATATTTTCTAATGTACATTCAAAATATGGTAAACTAAGAGTGATATTTATTGATCCATGTCCAAGGTAAACTTGATTATCAATTATCTTTATTGGTATATTTATTTTCACTTGTATTGAATAAAACCAACAAATATTTCATCTCATATTTATTTTTTTTCTAATTAAAAGGTTTATATTGCAAAAAAATGTTTTAAGGATCCCTGAACCTATTTACATAAGCATCAAAAAAGCAGTGCCATGTTGGAAAGACGACTGAGAACCCCAATAGAAGACCAAAAAATAGAAGGCCATGGAAGAGGACGCAACCTCAGCCTTAGACGTACTAGAGACAAATCTATAGAAAAAAACTGAGGATGTAGCTTCATACCATAAGTCAGAACCAAAAACCAAAATTTCAAAGAAGGATAAGTCTAAAATAAGAAAATACATAAACGCAAGACAAACATTAACAAGAAAAACCTAAAGACCAGTAAAACTTAGGCTCCACGTAGGGAAGCAATGAGGACAAAAAACGTAAAAAAAAAGGAACAATGGGAATAGGGTGAGACAGAGGAGGTAATTCCTTAGCCTCAAATTTTTCTTCTTCCTTATCGTCCTCTTCAACCATTTCCTTAGGTTCTTCATCCTTGGGTTCAGTATTGATAGTCGCAAAGGTCAGTTCAGCAGCAACAATGTCAGCTTGAGTGATCTGATCAGTGTAGAATATCTTGTGGAGACCCTCCCTGATGTCCATAGTACAATTCATCATGCAGTTCATCATTGTCGTATTAGAGGTAATAATGTAATCCTTAAGCAACTTGTTCTCCTAATTTTCATCTTTGATATCAATCAACTTACTCTTGGTAACCAAGTTCTAAATTCGTGTCGAATTTCTCACCAGTTCCTCACTGCTATCAAACGTAATGCTTTTCATCACCTTCAATTTGAAAAGGGCTTTAGTTGCATTTTTCTTCTTTTTCAATTTGGACTAGCGTTCGAAAAGGGAATTATTTTTGGCAGGGCTTCTAGGGTTTGGGTTAGCCTTAGGACTGTTGGCCATGATATAAGTGTAAATAACCTTAAACATACCTTGATTTTGAGGAAGATCGTGGTTCTTCTTGTCTCTACAGGAGGAAATTCGGTGGTTCATGGAGTTTAGGAAGAACAAAGGGATGCTCAAGGGGTTTAATTCTATGAAATGGTTTATGAAGGCCAAATGGTAGGTTTTCATGGGTTTATCAGGGTCGTTGATGCAAATTAACTCCATAATGGGTTTCATGACAACATTCCAGGGTATGTACAGGTCACTTCTGAAAAAACCTGACCCCTTGACCTTCTTAATGATTTTTTCATTTTCTTTGAAATGTTCCAAATCAACTTCTCAATTGTGCTTGTGGCGATGGATGGACCGACCACCTTCATTAAATTGACTAGTGATGGAAGTAATAAGGTGAGCATCGATGCTGAAATTCCTCCCCCAGACAAACACAATGCCATTATCCCAAGTTTCGAGTAAATCCATAGTTATCTCAATCTCATCACTGGAGAAGAAGTGAAGGAAATGGAAAAAATGTGTCCTGAAGGACGGGGTCGGCAAGAGGGTTGCACACATAGGCATTGGGATCGACATAATCACTCGACATGGTGGGGACAATGGGGTGATTGGTGACAGAGCGGGAAAGAGACAGGTCAACCGAGGGAGGAAGATGTAGGCAAAAAGGGTGAAAGTTAAAATAAAAAGGAAGGGGGAGGTTGAAAAAGAAACGGAGTGTAAGGGATGGTGATTCAAAGCGAAAAAATAAAGTGAACGAGGTAGAAGCAATAACGAGGGGAAAAGTGGAAGAAAGATGGCTCACATGCGAGGAAGGGCAACCTAATCAAGGAGGGCCGATCACCAAGGTCTAAATAAATTTTTGGAACCATGCGATAGGCTAGGAAATTAGCATGCAAAGGGCTGGGAGTTCCAAGGTAGAACCAAAATTTCCACATATTTCTTGGTTGAATTTCTAGGTGTTTAAGGATCTTGACAATGATTTGCACACCTAACACCTACCACGTGTGGAGCTTGTTGACGTGGATGTTGATCTTAGCATGGTCCTTAGACAAAGTATGAGCATTGGGATAAACACCTATGCTAACCAAGGAAGCAAGCCTCCGAATCAGTTGCCAAGAGGCAGTGCATTGGAGATAATAATTAAAATTCATGCTATTATCATTGAAATCTGCACACCAAGACCTACACAATTGGGACAAATAAAAATATTGATTGCCATGATCGTTATAGAATGAGCCACAAAAATTTATCCAAAGGTAAGGACACGATGGAAGGGTGGTGGTGATAGCAGGGTGTTGGTGGATGGAAAAGGGGTAAGGAATGGAGGCAGTTAGAGACACATGGTGCATGGATCGAGAGCCAGCACGAATCAAAGACAATGGAAATATGTGACTTTGTTGACTAGGAAGATGGTAAAGGTGGGGTAATGCATGGGGATTGGGGTGAGAATGACATTTTCTCGTCACATGATGAGGTGACAGATGACAAAATTTATCACTGGTCTTGTTCATGATGATTAGGAGGGATGACCTAGGGATGGGCTTCTTGCTGAGGAAGATTTCTATGATGCTTCTCTTTGTTTTGCACTCTCTCGACTTCCTCGAGGAGATTCGTATGCCAAATTTGAAGATTAACCATGCTGACCTCGATATTAGCTAAATTGTCAGCTGCCTTATTGGATTCTCTGAATGTGTGATGGCAGATGACTTTCTACCTTTTTTTGGATGAAATACCTAGCTTCCTTAATGTAGTTTTTTACTTTACAAGAAGGGTTGGAATTAATGTTCTTGAGATAATTGATAATATTGATAGAGTCTCCTTCCACTATCAGATTGATGGTGAAATATTTTTCTAGAATTAAGCCTTTCCACATACTTTTGGCTTCTACCACATGATTTATCTGTTCACCTAATCCTTCAGCAAAAGTAAGTAAAGAGTTTCCTTGATGATCCCTCATGATACCTCTAGCTCCAACCTTCCTAGGATTTCCTTTGGCAACTCCATCAACATTAAGTTTGAGCCAACCAACTAGGGGAGGAGTCCAAACAGTCTTTGGTCGTATGAAGGACGGAGGACGAACATCCTCTAAAGACAATCCCAACTCCTTTCCTAGGTTTGATTCAGCCTTGGAAGCAGGTTTGGATGAAGGGGGTGTTGGAAGTTAAAACGGTAAAATGGTAAAAAACTATTTTCAACGGTAAGCTTTGACCTTACCCTTTTACCCTTGGACGACAACCGAGTTAGTAGGATAGGATGGCATGGATGGTAGGAGGAGTTTGACTCCTAATTTTATTTTCCTTTCCACCCTATTTCTTCTCTCCCAAATTTATCTCAAAAACCTTAGGGAACACTATATAGTACTTTGTATTTTTTGACTTTTATCAATGGATTAATGAATAGTGAATTTTTGCATTCCAACTTGTGATTACAATATCTAGTATTAGAGCAAAGGGTGTCTAGAGTTTAACCACAAGCTAGGCATAGATCCCGAGGAGGCTCGAGGAGACCCATAGGCAAGGCACATATCTCGAGGAGATCAAGGAGGTCCATGAGAGCGAGCCCAAAGGAGGCACAAATCTCAAGGAGGTCGAGAGGGCCTATAGAACTTGAACCAAGGCGAGGTCGAGAGGAGGCCCATAGAGAGCATGCAGTTTGAGGTTGACCAACTGATACCAGACATAATTTCCCAAGAAACTAATAGGCAACTTGGTGGAACGCAGACCAGAGGTGGACACGTGGTGAGCAAACTAAAGGCAGATACATGATGAATGAACTAGAGGTGGACACGTGGCGAGCAGACAGTGAGGAAGACAAGTGGTGGACACAGTAAGCAGTGACGTGGCATACATAATAAGTAGTGATGTGGTGGACAAGTGGCAGACACAGTGACATGGCAAGCAGACACGAGGTGACAACATGGCAGAAGGACATTCGCCCAACAAAGACAAAAGGGCAAGGTTCGATTACTCAGAGGAAATCGAAGACCTTTGTGCGCCTTTGAGATTTTAAATCCCTTCGTAGCCCAAATCCTACTACGTGTGGGATAAATAAATATAATTTAATTTTTTTATTTATTTAAAATAAATGCCCATAGTCTTCTTATATTGCAAAGGGATCTTCGAAGTCCAAAGTGACTTGTAGCGCACTTGGTGAGTGCACTACTTGGCAGGGAGGACGTCGTGGGTTTGAAACCCAATGACGCAATTTCTCTTTTGGCATGAGGTCGATCGGATTTGGATTGGCATGAGATCGATCGGATTGATATTTTATAAGGTTTTAAAAAGAGATAGAGATAATTTTTGTTTATATATATAGTTTTTAATTTTTTATAATTTTTAAAAAATATTTTTTATATAAGTTTAATAATAATATTAAATATATTATTTTTTTTTTTTAAGTTTTTTTTAGAAAAATCAATATTTTTTATTATTGTTTAACTTAAAAAATATAACTTTTTTTAATTATAATTGACTATATATATATATATATATATATATATATATATATATATATTTGGACATTACCTAAGAGGCAATTTATTGTAAAAGAAGGGGCTTTTCACTTGATTCGAGGAATAAAAAACTGTAGTGTAAAAGCATATTGTGATAGTCTAGAAGGCTATACAAACCAAAAATTTTGTATAACAAGCCTGAGAGGCTTAGTATTTTTTCCTTGTAAGAAAGACAAAATATCAAATTGAAATTTGTAAAGAGGCATTGATGATAAGACCAAGTGGTTGTTATCATGCCCTATGTGCACTTTTGGTGAGAGAAAACACCGAAAGTTTTGATAAAAAGTGAGAGCTTATGGGCTACATACTGTGTTTAGTTAGTTGTAGAACATAGTAATAGCATAGCAGAGGCATCCAAACTTAGGGTATGAGGTAGACTCTGAAGATAACTCCTTTGGGAGTCAATTTGAGCAATTTGAATCCATAGAAGTTACACCATAAGAATCTAAATATACTCATTATAGTAATTCAATAGAAATTCTAGAACCAGAATCACCAGAGATAATATTGATCAGTGACGATGAAGAACAAGTAGCAAAAAATTTTGTGAATCAAGAAATAGCAGCGCCACAACAAGAGGAACAAGCAATCAATGAAAGAGTGAATCAAGTCATATTTGACTTAAATTTGTAATCTCTTCTTTCTTCTTCTTTCTTCCTTATTTTAAAAAGTAGAGTGCTTTATTGTAACCAAGAAATAAAGAGTGTTTTAGTTTATAACAACTATGGCCTCACATATTAATCTACCTATTCCAGAATTCAACAGATATAATTATGAGTACTGATCTATAAAAATGAAGACATTCCTCATAGGGAAAGGTTTGTGGGACATAGTGGAAGAGGGTTACACTAAACCCATAGACTGGACAACATTAAGTGTCGTAGATAAGAAAACAAAGAAATAAGCTCAAAAGAGCAACTCCTCTACTCTTTATTATCTCCAAGCAGCATTGGAGAAGAGTATATTCCCTAGAATAACCGCTTGTATAACTGCACAAGATGCGTGGAAAGCTTTAAAATATGGATTCCAGGGAAGTGATCAAGTGAGGCTTCAAACACTGAAATGAGATTTTGAAAATCTCAAAATGAAAGAAGACGAAAAATTTGGTGACTACTGCGTCAGAGTGAAAACAGTAGTTGATAAAATGGTTACTCTTGGCGAAGATATTAAGCTTGAAAAAATTGTCAAGAAAGTGTTACGAACACTTCTTCAAATATGGAATCACATAGCCATAATCATAGAAGAGTCAAAATATCTTTCCACTTTAATATTTGATGCATTAATTAGGTCGTTAATGTCTCATGAAGAGAGATTATAGGAATATCCTTCAACCAGCTATGGAGGTGATGATAAAGTCTTCACATCCAACAAAAATACTGGATGAGGACGTGGAAGAGGTCAAGGTAGAGTCCAATGAAGAGGTAGATGCAGAGGCAACTATAGAGGAGGCAAATCCAGTAGAGGAGGCAATAATAATAGAGGTGGAAACAAAAATTGAGGAGGAAGGTGTTCTCTAATGGGAAGGCCAAAATTTTAGCTAAAACAAGCTTTGGGGATTTTTGCTTGAGGGAGAAAACTCTATTATTTCTTTCGAGCCATACTTGCAAAAATAAATTGTGGAGGGATATATTCCAGAAAAACTGAAGATGGGGGTCATGGAAATGCTGTCCACTGATGGAAGATATCTCCTATAAAGCAAGGTTGGGCCCACTGTATATGGAAATGATGGAAGATATAATCAAGAATGGAAGTGGAAAAGGGGCAGTGGAGAAAGAGGTGGATGGTGGATTCCCAATCATTAAGGTAAAGATAACATATGTTAGGAATGGGTATGCCTTTTCTGATGAGATTATCAATTGTGAGAATTTTCTCTTGAATAGCTAGCCAAGAAAAAAAGGAGATCTTGGGGATGAGGTGCTTGACCCAAAATTTATTAATTGGATGTAAAATATCCTCAAAATCATGGAGGAGAAGGTATGATGATTTGACAGAGTAATTTCCACTTTCAGTATGTTCCCATATGAGATGATTAGGTACCATGGAAGAAGGGATTATAGTGGAAGACAGGAGGGAATTTAACATATTGGATTCGATAGGTAGATTAGGGTGAGCAATGGGAATCCAATTTGGAGGTATACTCGAAGTGAAAAAGTCAGAGACATTGTGGCCTATTCTGTCATCTGTAAAAGGTTCGAGTTTGGACAAAATGGGATCATTGAGGAGGGGTCCTTGGGTGATCCAATTATCACTCCAAAAATTAATGCTTCTTCCATCTCCCAACATCCACCTTAGTCCTTTTATGATGAGGGAATTAGTACCACGGATAGAGTTCCAGAAAGCAAACCCTCTGTTTGGGATACCTTCATTGAAGAAATCACCATTTTGGAGATATTTTCTTTTTATGATGGTGATCCAAGCATTGTTGTCTCCATAAACCAGCCTCTAGGCCTGTTTGGAAATTAGTGTAGTGTTGAGGGCATGAATCCTCTCGAGTCCTAATACCCCTTGAAGTTTGGGTCTACACATATTATCCCAAGCCACCAAATAAATTCTTTGCTTGTTGTCAATGCCTGTCCACAAGAATTTTTTTTGTATTTGCTCTACTTTTGCTGAGATTAGGGTGGGAGCCTTGAAAATGGATAATAAATACATATGAATGCTTTGAAGGACCACAACAATTAAAGTACATTTGGCAGCTTGGGACAATAGATTTCCTTTCCACCCTGCAAGTTTTTTTTGGATATGCTCAAGAACATTGTGTCACATAGAAGCTGCGGGTTGGCCATAAAATAGAGGAAGGCCAAGGTAGGTGGTAGGAATGTCAGCTATGGAGTATTTAAGGATTATAGAAATCTTGATTTGCCTTTGTATGGGAGTATTTAGGAAGTACAGTTTACTTTTGTTGAAATTGACTTTCTAAAAACTTCTTTATAAATATGGAGGATAAATTTGTTGACTTTTTCTTCAAGGACATAAGCCTTTATTGAAAGAATGGTGTCATACACAAATTGTTGATGCGAGAATGGTGTGGTTTGAGAGGAAGCTTTGATTCATGATAGTAGACCTGTTCTGCAAGCAACCTATATTGTTCTGCATAGAGCTTTAGCTAGGATGATGAATAACATTGGAGATATGGGACCTCCTTGCCTAAGACCTATATTGCTTTGAAAATAGCCTATTGCAGATCCATTAATGAGGACAGAGAACCAAGCCAAGGAAATGCAATTTTTGATAAGATAAATCCAATCGGGATGGAACCCAAACTTGCAAAGGATGGCTAGGAGAAAATTCCAGTTCACTCTATCATAGGCTTTATTTATATCAATCTTGAGGATGCAAGTGGGGTTTTTAGATTTGGAGGCAGAATGAAGGGCTTCGTTAATGGAGATGACCCCATCTAGGATTGACCTACCTTGAACCGAACTCCATTGACATCGTTCAATTATGGAGGGCAAGACAATTTTCATTCTAGTAGCCATGATTTTTATGAGGATTTTGTTGACTATGTTGTAGAGGCTAATAGGCCTAAAATCAGCTAAGGACTTGGCTATTTGGTGTTTGGGAATAAGGGATATAAATATTGAATTAAACCCATGCGGTATCCTTTTGGAATATTGGAATTATTTTATAGTTAAGCAAACATTAGTACCAACAATGTCCTAGAAATTTTGAAAGAAGTGAGGAGGAAACCCATTTGGACCTGGGGATTTTTCGGGATTCATCGAAAAGATGGCAGCTTTAATTTCATCATCCTCAAAAGGGGAAATTATGGAGAAATTGATTGATCCAGGAATGGAATTTGAAGGGATGTGGTGAAGTAGGGCCTCCTAGGCTAAAAATGAGCAAGAATCATCATCCTCTAGAAGCTTTGAGAAATAGGAGCAGACTTCATTTCTGATTTCCTCAATATATGACGTGGTGTTGCCATCTTCTTTGGTTAGCTTCTTGATGCTATTGTTGATTCTATTGCAAAGGGTAGCCACATGAAAGAATTTGATATTCAAATCTCCTTATTTTAGCCAAAGGGCTTTGGATTTTTGGTGCCAAAATATCTCTCCGCAAGCAAGTACATTATGATACTCAGCAAGGATCTTTTTTTCTTCATTTCTAGTTTGGTCATCTAGCTCTCTGCATTCAATTTTGAGTTCAATCTAGTTAAGTATTTCTTTTAGAGATAATTTATTGGAAAATAGATTGCCAAAGAATTTTTTATTCCAAATTTTCAAGTCTGATTTGAGATTTTTAAGCTTTTGAGATAGTCTAAAGGATGGGCGCCCCTGATAGTCTTGCTGCCAAACATGAGAGACACATTGTCTGATATCTAGGTGGTGTAGACACATATTTTAAAATCTAAAGATTTTATTGAAAGGGTTAGGTCTGTTGATGTCCAGAATGAGTGGATTATGATCATATACCACTTTAGGAAGTGGATGGAGTATCGCATCATCGAATACCTACACTACTTCTTGGGAAAGAAACACTGTATATAATTTGACTTGGATGTGTTGTGCCCCGAATCTTCTGTTACTCCATGTGTATCTGGAATTTTTGAGATTAACATCCATAAGACTGTTAGAATTGACAAATTCAATAAAATCCTCCATAATTTTTGTAGGAGTTTCAGATCCTCCTTTATTATATGAGGGATAAAGAGGAGTGTTGAAATCACCAGCCACAATCCAAGGAATATTTTGAAAGGAATATTTCATTCTAGTTAGATTCTCCCACATCTAAGATCTCCCTGTAATCGTATTAAGGGCATAAACATTGGTAAGGACCCAGGATGAGTCATTATTGATGTCATAGAAGAGGATACTTAAGAGTATTTCACTAGAGTGGAGGAGGTGCCCTTCTAATCTCTACTTATCCCACAAACACATGAGGCCTCTAGAAGTTTCTCTCACATTGTTGACTATAACTCCTACATTTTTCCATATGGCATTAGTTACTGTGGAGTTGTTGGCGTTTATTTTTGTTTCCTGCATGATGAATATGGAAGGTCTAATGTCCTTTCTCATAGAATTTACAAGTCTTTGTTTGGATGCCCCATTGAGACCTCTCACATTCCATGAGAGTATCTTCATTTGGATGGTTTGGGGGTTTTCCAACCTCCCCTACCACTTGGGTGAGGGGGTTTGGAGATCTTACTCTCCTTTGTAGGCTGAGAAGTAATATTTGAAAAAAATGTTTTTGTATTCCATTTTCTATGTCATCCGTTGTTTGAGAATTCTTGAATTCTTCTTTAGAAGGTCTTCCTATTTTCCTTTCACCCCAAAATCCACAGGAGATTTGGTAGAGCTTCTAGTTTTCTTAGGGCTGGGTTTGTAAGTAATTATCTATTCCAAAACTGGGATAAGGGTTCTAGTGACCTGAATTAGTCTAGGTGAAGAAGTTTCCTCCAAATGGTTGGGGTTGGCTGCTAATTTATCAAGGGGGCTTCGAGACGATCTAGATTTGGATGGGGTAATAAGGAAACTAAGATCAATTTTAGGCTCAAGAAGGGTTTCTAAACACTTGGGTGGATCTTATGGGGCCTCAAATTGACTGGGGTTAGTAGACACAGGGTCTCAAGAATTAGCACCTCCTTTTGGGGAGACCTCAATAGAGAAAATAGGGATGGACGAAACCAAAGAATTTCCTTGTTGTAGTTCATCAGACTCATTGAATATATTAAACCTATTGGTAGCAATGATAGAGGAACTTACTTGGTGGTGATCTGAGTTTATCTTCTCCTTGCCTTTGGGAGATTGGAGTCCTCCGATAGGGGTTGAAGCTAATTTTTGCTGGTGGTTCCTAGCCTGGTAATGTTGTTGCTCTCTCTTTTGGGGTTTTGTGCCTTTGCCTTTGACCTTGCTTTAGGGCATGCTTGCAGCTTGTGATTGAATTTTTCCAAGATTAGACTTAGCTTTGAGGATAGGGCATTGCAACCTCAAATGTCCTTGAGTATGGCATTCCACATAGAAAGATGGTTTATTTTCATATTCCAGAGCCTGTTTTAGGAAGAAATTATTGTGAGAAAGGGTAACATAAGTAGGAAGTTTTGACGCTAAATTTGCATTGACAAAGATCCTCGCTACATTCATCCTTTTGCATGATCTGGTTACTGAATCAATGGCTAGGAGGTCTCCTATGACATTTGTAATAGAGATAAGAACGCCATCATGCTAGCAGTGGAAGGGTAGGTTAGGAATACGGATCCAAATGGGAGCAAAATTTATATCTTGGGTATTCGGGTTGAAATATGGGTCCTATTTCCTCAGGAACAGGCTCTTGTGACCTAATAACCATGAGCCACCGATGAGAATACGCTTTGTGTCTTCATAATTGCTTAACTTGATGGAAAAAAACCCTGGATAAAACTACCAGTTCCATGTCTCCAAGGGTCTTCCATTTGGTGAAGTCCCACCTATGAATGGTTTCGATGTTAGGCCTGCCTCGTACAAACTTCCCAAGCAATGTAAAATTTTCCATGGCTAGGTATTTTTCAGCAATGTCATCAAAGATTATGATATTTTGGCCATTTGGGACAATGGTGGTGCTTGGGGGTTTAGGGGGGGCTCGTAAATTTAAAATATTAGCAAATGAAAGTCCTTTGGAAGGAACAATAGTGGGACCCCAGGTAGGGTCCTCAGACTGAGAAGGATCATCTCCCCAAAAAGCAGTAGGTTCCTACTCTCGAGGCTTGGCAAGAATTGATTGTCCATATCCTTTGTCTCCCTTGTCCTCTGAGTCCTCGTCCTTGTCTTTGTTGTTGCTCTTGGCCGTAGGTGACCTACCAGCATTACCTGCAGAGGTTTCATCCTTGGTACCTCCAAAATTATCTCCTAGGTCTGGTTTCCCTCCTTCTCCTATCTTCTCCTTCTCCATTTTTTTTTTCATCTCATATGGTCACTCACACCTTATAAATACACCATGAATCATCCTCATATTTCATTTTTGGATTTGATTGGATTTCTTGCGGTTTATTATATCTTACCACATGTCTATGATAATATTTCTATTTTTAAAAATTTTCTTCTCTTAATCTTGCTTCTTTAAACTTATATGATCCTCTTGATGTATTCATTTTTCCAATAAAAAAAAATTTAAATTCCCTTTTATGTGGACTTCCTTATTACTCCTAAATTTTAAGCTTCAATATGTTTTCAATTTATTTTTGTTTCAGTATTTCACATTTAAATACTTCTTATATTTTCTAATCCTTTAATTGATTTATTTTTCAATTTTAAATTTCACTTCATTCATTCAATCCTTTGAATCTTTCTTAATCTTATTCTTCTTTAATATTCAATTTAATATATCTAGAAATAGATTTAACTTTCCTTTTTCTATAAGTAATAGATAGATGCTTATTGTAATAGCCACAAGTAACTGTTACAAGGATGAGTGACTAATTTTGATTTTAGGGTCTAATTGAGGGTCAATCTACTACAAATTATCAAGTTTGTTGTCATATTCTTGATACATTTCATGGTAAATTATATGTATAAGCAATATTCTAAGCTTACTACCTTATGACTATGATCTTAAAATAACTTTAAAGAGATATTATAAAACATAAAGTAATGAAGTGCATATTCATCAAAGTAAACTACTCTAATCTAATCAATTATCAAAGAAAATCAAAACGGATAGGTAGGGAAAAAATAAAACAAACCATTGTGATATTGAAGCCTTGTAAGAGTCTATTGTAGTAGCCAACTCTAAATAAAATTATCTTATTTTGATTAGCTTTCACCCTATCTAAACTAATATGGTGCCTTCTTCAAAGGGAAAGGGTATAGAATACTAGAATTAACTCAAATGCAACCACCATCATCATGCATAGATTACACTAAGAATTATAGTACCTTGCATTGCATAAATATATTCAAAGGGGTATAGTCCTAATATTACTTGCTACAGATGATTACAATCATAGATTTCCAAGTACAATTCCAAGAGTACGAACATCCACTAACTACTGAAAAGAAAAAGAAAATTCTAAATTCTATTGCTAACAGTGGAATCTGACCCTTTGAAATGGAGTCTTAGTGGCTATTTATAGCCTTACAAATATGAATTTCTCAATGATTTACAGTGGTAAATGAGTTGGCTATTTGAGTTATCTTCAACTGAGAGGATGAGGTGTCCAATTAGGGATTTTCTTGATTCAGATATTTAATATTAGTCATGGATTATCCAGTTGATTGAAAGTGTCTTTATGAAGCTTTGTATGATGAGTTGTCATGCACCAATTGGTTCAAGATCAGATCTAGGTTTAGTTACCTATAATTAAAAAGACATTCAATATGGGTGTTGAATGGATATTTTAATTGTTTAATATATTAAAGCAACTAATATTTTTTATTGCTTTCGATTTTAATTTTAACCGTTAAATTTTATTTTATGAAAACTTTAGGTTTCAATTAAATCAATTTAAAGGTGTAATATTACTGGTCAATTAATTTTATTAATATTCTTTATTTAATGTTCATAACATTTTACTATTATCATTTTTTTTGTACTATTAAGATAAAAGAGGATTTTGATAGGAATCCCATAACCTATACAATCAAAATGCCAATTAGGCGAGCAAAAACAGAAGTAGACACCCCACCAAACTAATAGGGGCAAAACAGAAAGAAAAACTGCATTACATCCAAGACCCAAGAACAAGCACCAAGGGGAAAACTGAGATGGTTCTACCCCATCATGCCCACCTCTTGAGCAACAGTAGCAACCGCACATGAAATATCCTCATAGAAATCCAACGCACTCTTCATTGAGCTCCAAATATTCCTTTGATTGATGTTAATAATTTTCAAATTGTGAAATACAGAGCTTTTCTTTTCGGATAAATCCAACACACTCTTTAGTGAGTTCCAAATTTTACTATTATCATTTTAATTTTTATAATATTGTAGCATTTAATCATTTAAATTACTTAATTTTATTAAAATATATGCTTTCAAAGGTTTTTTTGTTTTAATTTTAGTGTTCAAAGTTTTATTAAATTTGATTCTTAGGCCAAAGTATTTATATTTAAATTTAAAACCTAATATTCTTAGGTCACTCACAATTTATCATTTATTATTTATAAAATTTTACTTCCGTTAATGAGTGGCTAACATTTACTTTTTATTTTATTTTTGTTTAAAAAATATTGGATCTACTTACTCGAATTAATAAAATACCTTCTTTTGGGTGATGCAATCTCAATCATTCACCACCTTTATGGTGCCTTGATTTGGACCATCTGCCATATTTTGAGCAATAAAATTTCCACCATCCACCATCTTTGGAGTGCCAAAATCTAGGATGTTCACCCCCTTTATGGTGCCTTAATTTGGATCATTTTCCATCTTTTGGGTGATGCAATCTAGATGATTTGCCATATTTCGGGTGCTGCAATCTGGGTAGTTCACCCCCTTTATAGTTCCTTAATTTGGACCATCCATCATTTATGGCACTTAAATGCCATTCACCCTAAATAATTAATTTTGATATTAAAGTTTTGCTTTGATTTTATAACCAAAATATTAGGTCTAATGCATTATATTCCCACTTTCCACTAAGGTCCAAAAGAAATATTGTTTTAATATTGAAAGTATTTCACTATCAACCAAGATTTATGGTTAGGCTCACCACATAATATTTATCCCTCTTTTTATTTATTTTAGTTCAAATTCTGAAAATATTAAGCTTATCATTAGGTTCAATTTCTAAGGCTCATGTTCTTATCCTTTGCTTTAATACAATATCTGAATTATTCATGTCCCATAAGGTTTAATTAAAATGCCCAATATTATGATTATTTCAATTAATTGAATCCACTTAAGTCTCCACTTAAGGGTTAGGATCTCTTTCAAAAAATTTAATACTTCAGTTTAAAAGTCTTTAAATTCATGCCCAAAAAATTAAATTTAATTAAAATATTACCTTTATTTTCCTTAGCCAGTGGAATCAATGAATGAGTGCATATCACAAGATCGATGAATGGGAGCACATATCTACATGCATGGCACTCAAATTTTATTGGTTGTCTAAATTGACAAATGGGAGCTCGTCGCCACACACATGGTGCCTTAATCTTATTGGCTAGTGGAATTAACGAATGGGGTCACATCACCACATGCATGTCACCTTAATTTTATTGGTTTGAAATTGGACAACTCCAACTTGAACATGACAAACAGGTAAAATATGGATTACACAATCTAATTGGTCAAAACATGGAGACTTAGGGTTAAATGGAGAGCATGGATGGCTTAGGCGCTGTGGTACTAGTTGTTGATTTTGGAAATGTCATGGTGGATGATCATGGATCGTATGATGCTTTAATAGTTGCTCAAATAATAAGTCTTGGAGGCAAATTAATTTATTTCTTAAAACTTAGCTTTAAAACTTTGAAATTAAAGGATTAAAAAGGGGTACAATTAATTCTTTTGATTAGATTCTTTAAACCTTAGCACACAAAATATAAATGGGTTAAATTTATTTACCTAATGTATTAAATCTTAAGGCCAATGGGGGAATGGGGTGTGTAGCCATAGTAAAGTGGTACTTGAGCTTAGTACTTGGTATTATTTTGCATGGGTTCTATCAAGTATAGAAAAATAAAGGTTTAAACCTTAGAACTCATAATTTTTTTAGTGATTAGCGAAAAATTATTTTATTATTTTTAGTTGTTGGGCTAATCTAGGCAATAATTTATCGTTGATGAATGATGTCACCTCTTGGTGGTGTGGAAGACTATGAATTTAAATAAACTTTTGGTGCCATAACCCATTTAAAATGGATAGTTTAGCTAGCAATAAGGAAGGTAATTGCAAACAATAATCATGGGTTTGTTTATACTTGTCCAAAATCTAGTTTTAAACCTAATTTGATGGATAATAAATCTCATCATATTGAATCCATAAAATTAATGTATCTAGAGGTTTGAACAATCTTGTAGTAAAAAATAAGGTAAATTTATAAAGCGTCCATTATTTTATGAAACTTTTCAAATTTCTATTTACACCAAATGTGTATCCAAAACAATTGAAATAACTATAAAATTTATTGTGGATAAAAATATATAGCCATTTAAAATTTACAAACTACTATGAGAAATTGATGTTGCTAAATGATATTTTCACCAAATATCTTGGGGTATTAATGATATATATGTAAGTTTAGTACCATTACAAATATTATATTTATGTATTTCTATCAAGATTTGAATCAGACCAAACAAAGCTCTATAGCAAAAGTTATGGTCCTTTTAAGCTTACAACTAATTATAAGAACCAATGTGGCAGAATTTTGAAAATCCTAAAAGCAGTTTAAAAAAATAGAAATTTTCAAATCTTGAAAAGCAATTAAAAGTCAATGTGATCAATATTAAAAGGATAAATTTAAAAACATTGGTACAAAACTCAAAATTTCAAGTGGATCCTCAACCGGGGTGAGTTGTGAATTGGCAATAACAAATGACAACTCTACAAGAAAATGTAACTGAAGAATTTTGGATAAAGAACCCAAATTGAAATAAATGAAACTTAAACTAGAAAAATGTAGATCACTTAGCAACATTAAGACAAGATTATTCCTATGGCTTGCCATGAAAAATAAGGTTCTAACATGGGATGTTTTACAGAAGAAGAATTAGAATGGTCTAGGAAGGTGTCCTTTATGTAATTCAAACAATGAAATAATTGATCATTTATTGGTTGCTTTCTCCTTTACTAGATAGGTCTTGAGGGAGCTTATAGTACAATTAAAGATTCATATAGGATGGCATCAAGATTTCTTAGGAGAGTGCTTAAAATCTTGGTTTGAAAATACATCTTACAAAGGTTTTATAGCTCTCCCATTGTTTATGTCTTGGGGAGTATGGTTAACTAGAAATGCAATAATTTTTTAGGATCAAGAGAATCCTACTTGCTAGGTCTCATCCCAAATCATTGGAATTTAAAAAAAAAGGTAAGGTTTTGACACCAAAAAAGGTAAATAGACAAATAATCCCTTCAAATATTGATAAATTAGGGGTCTGGGTTTTTTTTGATGGGGCTAGATAGGGGGTCCCTAGATTTTGTGGAGTAGGAGGATTACTATATATTTTTGACTCTCATTATTTTAAATTCAAGGCTAGATTGAGAGAAGGTTCTAATAATTATGCTGAAATTATGGCCCTCAAATTGTTGGTTCAATAATCAAAAGGAATACAAAAAATTCAAATTTACGGAGACTCATAGGTGGTAAAAAATATGGATGCTTGGTGTTTTTAGGATGGAAAACATGATTCTACAACCCATATTCTCTAAATTAAAAGAAGTTGTGGATTGAAATGAAGCTTTTAATTTTTGGCATATTTATAGACAACTAAATAGGGAAGCAAATTAACTCTCAAAGGAGGCAATTCAGATTGATCCAAGTGTGTGCTTAGTACAAGAATTCAATGAGGGCAATGCACTACATCTAGTTCAAATATTTATCTGGGAAGATTAATACACTCTAGTTAAAGCAAGCACAAATAAAACATTTTTTTCAAAAAAAACTTAGAAGTTAGTGATTTAAAGGATATTGTTTGATAAATTGGGAAGGTGCCTAAGGATAGAACTTAGCATGATAGAGATAGCTAGTTATGATGTATAAATGACATGATTTTTAAGTCATTATTGAATTTTTGAAGAAATGCCAGAGAGGCATATGAAGAATGTAATTTCATATTTACTTAATATAAAATTACAACTTTTTCTCTAGAATTTTTTTATTTATTTAAGTAACACTATACATTAAAATTAGTTATTATATATGAGATGATTAAGCTTGATATAATAATTTTAAAAAGTATAGTATTAATATGTAAATTTAATATATAATGGGTGTGATTTGAGATATTTTAAAAAAGATTAAATGGGAGGGGGGATTGCGTTCAAATTATCCTATGGGTTTCCTTTAAAATGATATTTATCATCTTGTTCTTCTATCAATAAATTATGGGTAAAATAATAGGTATGGCTTGGAGAAATTGTTTGTATTTAAAGCCATGGAGTGATGTTTTTTTGTGGAGAATTTTTTTTAGAATGACTTATAGTATGGAATAGAATTTTTGGACTACCATATCAACCAATGAATAAATAGGTTTAAGAAATATTAGTAATACTCTAGGTAAATTAATCTCGGAGGGGTTAACTACTGAGAAGCAACAACATATTCTATATACTCCAATAGATGTTGCTATGGATATTTCAAAACCTTTGATGAAATTTATTAATATTAAATTTGAATCAATGAGATCTATAAGTGGATTATGAAATTAATTGCATTTTAATATTACATATGTTTTTAAACTAACACATGATAAGGTGTTGCAAAGTAAAATGATCAAGAAAGAGATGGCATTTTTTTGGTTATAATACAAACTCAAATATGAAGCAAGGAGATTATTTTGTAATAGAACATGGTTTAGGTCAAGGATTTTCTAGTCCTACAATAATACAATGAAAATACCTTCATATCATATGATGACATAGGCCATCATCATCTATATAGAGAAATTTTATGAAGATATTAAAGAAGTATAGGATGAAAGCAAAGAAGAAATGAAGTCAATTTTCAAAATACAAAATAAAGAATAGAACTATTTTTATCTACGTAGATTCTTAGGACCCTATCCTAATACAACTATCACTATGTACTTTTTTATTGTTGATGCATACTTACACCATGGGCAACTAGTGTGCATTGACCCATTATGTTACAACCTTTATTTTTATCGTAAGTAGGATTTTGTAGCTCGGGTCCTATATTTCATGTTGTTTGAACCTTGAGCATTAGGGTTAGGGAAAATAAGTGTCTATATAAGGACATGGGGTTGGAGTAGAAGGCATATCATATTTTTCTCATGTTTTATCATATTTCTGCTTCCAAGGGAGTTTCCCCATTGAAGAAGTTTATGATATTTGTTCCACTTGATAACATAAGTTTGTTGTTATGCTTATTTTATACAAAGGTTCCTAACAAGTGGTAATAGTGATATTTATAGGGATATGTTTCACTATAGCAGTAATAGTTCTTGTCCTTCCATCCAATTTTCTATTCTATAATTTTTCATTCTATTTATATTTTATTAAAGTGTTTTTTCCTAGAAAACACAATCTTTTAAATATTTTTGGTGGTGTAGGGTAGAAATTTTGTTCTAGGGGTTTTAAAATCACATAGATCTATCACTTTTATTGAGCACATTGTTAAAAATATGAGCCCAAATATCATAGGTCTATAATTCCTAGGATCATATAATCTCATTCAATAATATTACATAAAATGGAAAAATTTATTGATAAAATACCATTCTTCATTGTTCAAAATCCAATTAAATTACATAAAGACTTATCTTCATTATAAAGCCTTACATGAGATTCTTCAATATTCCTAAACCTTGATCTTTGCTCTCCTCAAACTCATGGGAGATGAAACCTTTCATAATTTCTTTTGTACATGACAAATATCACATATTACATAATGATAAAGTCTCTCATGATTACACATAATTCCCTAATTCTAAACTTGATACATCACACTCATAACTCTCACTTTCATATAACACACCTCACACAACTTTTCACTTACACATATGATACCTTTCAATCTTAATTCACACTTGATGACATGCCACATAAACACACTTCACAACCTAACATATACTATTGACTAAAATAATAAACACGTACATTAAACTAAATATTTATAAAGGTACTAAAGGTAACAAATAATGTAATACCTCCAACGCCCCTTCATAAAACAATATTTCTATCACATCCAATGCAAATATCTCACTCTTGTGATATCCCATGGCTTTAATATTATTTTAATCTCTTAATGAGAAATTTATTATTGCCATTAATATATTTGAGCTCCATAGTTCTTCTTTTATCAATCAATTAAGATAATAGAATAACGTTATTCGTCATGCCAGGAATATAAACTATATTTCCCAATGTACATTTAGAATATGGTAAACTACGAGTGACATTTCTTGTATATGGTAAACTTGATTATCTGCTATCTTCATTGGTATATTAATTTTTCTTGTATTGAATCAAACCAATAAATATCTCTTTCTATATGGTGACTTGCACCTGAATCGATATACCATGAATCATCATCATATTTTATTTTGGATTTGATTGAAATTCTTGTGGTTTATTATATCTTGCCAAATATCTATGACAATATTTTTGTTTTCAAAAATTTATTCTTGGTCCTTTAAACTTGTATGATACTCTTCATGTATTCATTTTCCCAATAGAATTAAATTAAATTTCCTTTGATGTTGACTTCCTTATTACTCCTAAAATTTAAGCTTCAATCAATTTTCAATTTATCTTTCTTTCAATTTTACATTCAAATACTTCTTTTATCTCCCAATATTTTAATATTTTTTCAATTTCAAATTCTATTTCATTCAAAGAATCCTTTAAATTTTTCATAATCTTCTTCTTCTTCTTCTTCTTCAATATATTTTTTCGTTCTCATTCAATCAAATTCCAAATTTTAAATCAATTTCAATTCTTCCTTTAAAATAAAATTTTAAATTTCATAATATTCTTGTCTTCTTTATTTAATTAGTTTCAATTTCCTCCTCAAAACTTTAATTTCTCCTATAATATTTACTGAATTAATTATTTCACTTAATTAATTTTATCACTTTATATATCCATTCATTCCATTCTTTCAATTAAATTAAACACCTTATATCTTTTGAACTACTAATATCAAATTATATTATTCAAATAAAAAATATGCATCCTTTTAAAAATTAGTAATTACCTTAATTCATTCATATAAAATATTGCTATGTTCTCTACGTTAGGGCATTAAAAATTTAATTTTCAAAGCATTACAAAATGAGCATTTCTAATTTATCATCACTACCACTAAGTACTTCACAAAGTGATTCAAAGCCATCCCACTTGTCCAAATCACTAGAGCCAAAATTATATCATTTATCACTGATCACATCATATGTTGCTTTGGAATTCCTTCCCAAATCATCTCTAAAAATGGTACACCCTTCAAAAACAAAACCATTCGTGCCATCTACACCAAATTCAATATCCACCATAGCTTCTCAACCCCGTACTACCCATAGGGTAATGGTCAGGTTGAGGCCACAAACAAAACCATGTGCTCCATCCTTCATAAAATAGTTGCAGAATCCCACCATGATTGACACAATCAGATGCATCCATACTCCCATTACGGTAGCTCCCTTCTCATTGGCCTATGTAACTGAATCCATTATGCCTCTTGAGCTTGAGATACCTTCATTACGAATCTCCATGAAAGACTTCATTGACAACTACACTACCGTCAAGATCATCTTGACCAATTAATGCTCTTGGATGAGCATAACATCCACGTCATTGAGCACACACGTGTCTATCAAGATCATCTTCATCGTGCCTACAATAGTAAGGTATATCAACATGAGTTTCAAATTGGTGACCTTGTTCTCAAGGAAAACCAATAGATCACAAACCAACTACATCAACAGTGCGACAAGTTTTCTCCTAACTGGTTAGGTCCATACATCATCATACAAAAATATGGTTTTGGTGCTTATTGATTGGAAATTCTCAAAGGATTCATTGAACTCGAGCCTATCAACATCATTCACCTTCACACATTCAATGCCTAGATTACCTAGGTATGCATCACCATGGATTGTACATAGTGTCATTATAACACGGTCCTCATTCACATCACCCACAATCCACATCGTACTACACACATAGTTTTCACTTTCTATTACACAATAGAAAAATTTGTACTTTTATGTCATTTATATGCTATAGGTATTTTAGTTTTTGCAGGTCTATCATCACCAACAATGACATCTTTAGTAGAAATACCTCATTTCAAACATACACGTTCAACATACCATTCACCTTCATCATGTAGGATCTCTTGATACTACCTTCGGTACCAGAAACCTCAGCTAATCTGGCTATACCACCCAACATGGTCCATGTATGTCAGCATTCCACATCATCACATTCCAACCATCATAATTCACCCCACCTTTGATCACCTCACCTTAGGGACTCATCCTATTCACCCTACTCAAGAGATAGTTAGGTCTCCTTATCCTCCTTCATAGATAAGGAGGACCATTCCCATCCGACAGACCCTCACACATGCAGATCATCCCCACCTCACATAGGTGACCCGATAGATCCATATCTACCATCCTATTTAGTTTTTCGACCTTCACCTACATAATGTCCATATAACAGGGGAGCTACACATATTCATGCATATTTTGCAAGACTACCTCCACCCTTGCCAACTGGTATGTCATACTATGACTTATCCCTATGCCAGCATGTCACCCATGCCACCTCTACTCGCATTCCCCCATCCTGATCATGTTGCTATCTATCCTACACCACCTATCCTTCAGACACCACCATCCCTATTTTGTGGCCTCCCACTTAAGACTTCCACACCATTAGTATAGTAGTTCCAATCTCCTCCTTCCTCTCATTCAATTCCTACTCCACACCCATATCTCCATTCCATTTATCCACATGAATCCTAGTCTCCACCTTCTTTGATTATATCACCCTCTCCCATAAACATCTAGCATATCCTCTCCCACATCAACAACCTTGAGTTACACTTGAGCCATTATCATTGCCACTCTCCTTCATGTCGTTCTACCATGATGTGACCCACATCACCTTATTCTAAGCCTACCCTTTTCTCTTGAATCTGACCTACACCCAACTCCCGTATCTCAACCCGACCACTCATCCATACCCTACCTTTTTCACATTCATCACCACCCGACCCATATGTCTATTCTATACCAATTTGATCAGCACCATTGTATCAAACATTTCATAAGATACTTCACCAAGGCCTCCTAATACTACTCGAGATCCACCCTATGGACCCCTTGTGCCCTAAGCTGTGAGATTACAAAGAAAATAAATTTTGTGTCTATCATCGATAACTAGGGCATGACATCAATGCATGCCATACATTTGAGACTATTTTTCAGGACATGTTTTTTCACAACCATCTTTCACATCCTGAACAAGTTCCATCTCCTACTCAAATTTAGAGCCCTCCATGCCAGATCGTACCTCACTCCACCCCATCACATGAATCATTCATCTCCGCACCTCACTAATTTCAATAATTATCTAATTACACCAAATACAAAAGTCCTAGTCGCCTCATCACATCACCCAGCCGCCTGCACCCCGAGTCACATCACTTCACATAGTCTTAGTTTGTTCTCCTTCCTCATGTTTTTCTTCCATTCCATATCTTCTCCTCCTTCCTCTTTTGCATTGTTGAATAGACATTATTTGAGTGACTACATTCCTATGATTATTCCCAAGGTTATGCATAGGGGTGAATTTTACAATTTAGCATGAATATTTAGATTTTCACAATTTTAATTTTACGAATTTTGGGACCATTAAGGTCAGCCCGTTCACCCAAAAATTTTGGGATCAATTTTTTTCTATGGTAAATTCACCCCATTACAATAAGGTTTCCTGCCTGATTTTACATTAAATTTATTTTAAAAAATCCCCACCCAATTCACCCCTTGTACCCCATTATATATAGCTAACCCTGACAATGATTCTCATATAATTACAACATTAATTTTCTTGGATAGGGAGAAATACAAAGCAAAAGAATGTTGACACAACATGACTAACAAAATATGACTGACAAAAGGTGAATGGCAGAAGGCGACTGGTGGAAGGTGACTGGTGGAAGGTGACTAGTAGAAGGTGATTGGCAGAAGGTAAGTGGTAGAAGGTGAGTGATAGAAGGTGAATGGTAGAAGGCGACTGGAAGAAGGTGACTAGTAGATGGTGAGTGGTAGAATGTGACTAATGGAAGGTTACTGGCATAAGACAATTGGTATAAGGTGACTGGCATAAGCCAACTGGCATAAGGTGACTGGTAGAAGGTAACTAGTAGAAGGTGATTTGCAGAAGGTGATTGGCGGAAGGTGATTGGTAAAAGTTGACTGGTGGAAGGTGATTGATAGAAGGTGACTAGAATAAGATGACTGGTGGAAGGCAACTAGCAGAAGGCACATAAGGTGACTAGTAGAAGACAAGTAATAGTAGGTTCTTGAAATACAATGATCGCCATTTACTGATAAGTTTCTTTTACCATTAATTTTCCTTTTTAATTTTTTTTTCATGGACACTAAATAAGGAGGTTTTCCTATTATTTGGGCCCCAATCTCAATCCTTCTTGGGACAAATATTCAATTTTCTTGAGTAGTAGTTCTCTTTTTTACCAGTTATTTTTATTTTTAAAAATGTTGTTCATTGTTCATATTACTCTTCTGTTCATACAGGTAAATTATCACCTACTAGTAGTGGAAACAAGGGAGGCCAGTATTCTGATAAAAGAAGTATCCTCAAATACTTTCATAATATTTTGAAATCCAGTCAACCATCAACATCTACACAAATTGAAGGTATGAATGCCTTTACTTACTAACCAGTTAATTTTGTACATTGTTAATTTTATATATAATGTCTTAATTCATAAAGAAGTGTGCTTTTTGGTTGATGAATTTATCCATTTTTTATCTATATTTTTTAATAGAAGGTATGATTTTAAATGCCATAATGATAATGACCCTACTATTGACACTAGTATTATCTCTATAGAAAATATTGTTGACCCTAGTACACCTCCACTTCCACATATCCACATTAATGAAAAGTTCATAGATGAAAATATTCTTAATCAAATGGAACAAAAACATGAAGAGATTCCTAAATCTAACACACCAAGTGGAAAATAAAATAATAGTTCTTATGCATTCCCTACTTCTAGAGAATCTTCTTCTAAAAAAAACAAACATGCAAGGTTATATAAGTGGACAATTAATATATCATTTCAACTTGATTAGATATCAAAATTTCCATATATTGATCCAGTTCTACCAGATAATAGTAGTGAGGAAATAACAAAATTGAGATGCGTAATTTACATTTGGAAACACATAAAGGATCATAGATTGCAAGTTAAGAAAGATACAGTAGAAAAAAATTGTGTAAAGGTTTATATCAAAACAAAAGAAGGTGATCAACCAATGCCAAACAATTATAGGTGGAAGGATGCATTAGAGTGTGCACATATAAGATATGTATAAGAATATGATAAAGAAGCTTATCTCCTAAATATGAGCTGATTTGGGGCCTGTAGATCCAATTCGCCACCTGGGAGGTGAACTGGTGTCAGATTCATGGGGCGGGGGGCGAATCAGACTCTAGGTGTTGTTCTATAGAAACCCTTCGGTGGAGAGGTTCCTTTGGTGCTATATTGTCTTTGTTAAGTTTTGGATCTACTTTGTTATGCTTATGTATTCATTTTGGCAGAGTTTTTATACTTTTGACATAAGTGGAGAGAGGAATAAATGAGGGTTTAGGCCCACTATTTATAAGAAAACCTAAGGTGTACTAGGGGTATTTAGGAGAACTAAGCCCTAGGGTGAGATCCCATGAAGGTTAAGTTAATTTTTGTGAGGTGGCATCCTCACATTCCCTTGGGAAATATCTCATCTCCACACATGTGTGAGGAGATATTAGGGTTAACTAGGGTTAGTCAACTCTAGGTTAGGTCTGGGGTTAGGTTAGGGTTTCCTAAGAAATATCCTAACTAACCTAGTGCACACACATGTTGGAGAGAGTAATTAGGGGTAATTAGGGATTACGAATATAATTCACCTTTTTAGCCCTAAAAGTGAACTTAAGTGAAGTCACTTTAAAATTAGAGTTAACAATTGACTCAATTAATACTTTTGCCAATTAATAGCCCCGTGGGGGCTTTAATTAAGCATAAAGGAGTCTTGTATCACCTTAGGATGCTAGTGGATGGTTTTTCAATGCATGGAAGGTGTTAATGATGTGATTTAGGTATTTTATTAGGGTTTTGGACCTAAAAACTAGTGAAGTGGTGTGTGGAAGTCTACGTAATGCTATGATAATCTATGGTGATCTACACTAGTCTACATATATCTACGATAGTCTATGCATATCTACAATAGTCTACGCATATCTTGGATGATCTACAACAATCCAAATTGGTCTACGATAGACTAGGGGTATATAAGATGGCCTATGTAAACCTAAAAGTGTCCAAAAGGATCTACAAGCACGTAGGTATAGCAATGTGTAAATTTTAGGTGTCTACACATATATCCATATTTCTTATATGATTTAATTTTTGTTTGTGTATTCCCTGTATAGAAATATGCCCTTATAAGGAATAACATATGCACTTGTTAGCATTACCACTTGGATGTCCACTCCCTTTCTTGGGATTACAGGGCACATGGTGTCTTAAATTTTCTTGACCATTCACTAGTTTAGCTAATCAGATGTCACCCCTAGCTGACAGGTTATTACACTCATAAATTTATTTTGTTGGGTCAACTTCTTTCAAGGACCACTCACACAGGTCACATTTTAAATAAATTTTAATTCTAGGGAAGATAACACGTTGCGTAGATATCACCATCTAGAAAATGATTTCCCCTACTCATCCTATCATTTGCATGGTCAACATACAAACTAGGGATAAACAAAGGGATAAGCATAAGCAAACATTAGAGAAATGGGCAGAAAACAAAAGAACATACCCACAAAAAAAAGAGCACCATAAAAAGACAAGTAATAAATGAGGGGTAGAAAACAAAAGGAAAAGCATCCAAGAAACACAATTGTTATGCTTCATCACCTTTGGTCCTTAGGTTTAACTTAACATTATGAGATGATTCCATCGCCAGCTATAGGCCCTAAGCACATACCTGCTAATGGAATAGTCTTACAAGTGGCGACACATTTGTCACATTAGCGACCTTATTTTGTATAGATCACTACGCACTTGTGGATGAGCTAGCTACTTTGGCTATGTTTACAATGGGTTAGTTCTACCTCCCTCAAAATGGACAAATGAATATCACTTATTTGCACACACTGGTCCTTGATAGATTTTGACCTAGCTAGGTTAGTTATGAGTTGTCAAAAAATCTTGTTTAGTTTTTCATGAGGTTTGATTGCTACAACTATGATTGTAAAAAATTTTGCATACACACTATACTATCCTACATCCCTAAGATTATAAAATGGATCACATTCCCATAAGTTATGCTATTAAACGAGTTCCTCTACGCATTTTAGCTTTCACATACATGCATCATTGCATCTATGTTACATACATTTATTTACATTACATTATGCATTACCACATCTATCTTAGATCATCCATCATCACATCTATCCACATTCACTTCCATTACATTCACACTACGGTGACATAATTGTTCTTACATGCTACCACATGCACATATATTCATCCATGGTACATTTACCTACCAATATGTTACACAACACACACACAATAAATCATAGGCACATTAAAAAAAATCACAACATATATATATCTATATATCTATATCTATATATATATATATATATATATATATATATATATATATATATATATAAGAGCTGCAACAAAATAGGTATATATAATGATTAAAAATACCATCAGGATACAAAATGGGACCATGCCCAACAACCATCCTCACACATGCTCGTAGGCTACAAAACCAACAATACACCATCACAAACCAACCTCAGCTCTGTTGATCACCAAGAGTCTCTCAACTCCCCTCATGAGTCACCCTCACCTGCTCTACCCTCTGTTATGCTGTCATCGCACTTGACTCATCACCTACCCCTGAGTAACCATAGGCATAACCATCCTATCAAACCCTGATATAACACTTTCTATATTCAACATCATAGGTGCCTCTATCTTCACCTCCTTTCCCCTATAGATGTTGTGCTCTGGTGACTATACTAAAAATATGTATATGCTCATGATCATGATCTCAATATCAAATGTGACCTACCATAATATGGAAGTGGAATCCCATGCATCAACAAGACAAATTCATAATCACTCCATATAACTACCTCCTCCCTCATATTCTCTACCACATTCTCACTACCCTTTCGTAGCTACTCTATCTATGCTCTCAAAGCAGCCACATATTTAGGGACCTACTTCATTGCCATTTCATTCTTCCCATCCTCTCGTGCCTATTTCTATTGCTCTACCTTGGTATGCAGCCCAACTATATTTATCAAATGAACCTCTCACTAAGTATCCCTAGCTGCTATCACATGTTGCATCTTATGAACCTCTACCTTCAACTTCTTCCCTGCCTCCATCATCTATGTGGTCAAATGGAATAGACTCTCTACTATTTTTGCATGCCTCATATCCACCAATACAAGCCACCCACACAACTCCGCACACTATAAATCCAATGTCCTCCACTGTGTGGCAAGTACCCGCTCTGCTACCTCCAACTTCTCTATCAAATATCTTTGTTTGGCATCACTTGCCATCTCCTAAATATACCCCTCCAACTAACGTACCCTCTCTCGTAAAATCAACAACTCCTCATTAGAATCCCTCATCTCCTGCTCCTCATAGGGTATGTCTCCCATATCTCCCATGTTGCCAAAATATCCTATATCAATCATGTCATCAGCACCCACACCAACCCTAACACCCTCACATGTCTCCTCCATGATCACCACCTCCTCCATAGGCTGCACCCTATCACTTATCGGTACCTCAACCACCCTCTCCATAGATTCACTAGACACACCACCTAACCATCATATTGACTGATGAAGAGGCACCTCTACCTCATATATCACCTCTCCCTATGGCCTAGAATTGGTACATCTAGATACATACCTCTATGTTCTATATGCCCCATTTCCTGGATACACCCATAGATCAATTATTCCCCTACCTCCCTATTAGCTTTGAGTTGCCCACCAAGCATCATACTTTGGCATCATACCTAAATCATTCACATCTAAAATAATCATCGATGGATCCCTCTCACCAGTCCATGGTAGTACTACAAGGTGACTACCTCTATCACCCTATCACCTATAAATTATGATAGGTGCCTCTAGAAAATCCTACCACAAACCAAACTTCCACATCACCCTACTGAACTAGAAGAACTCTGCATAGTGAGTATACCACCCCACTACCCATCGTACTTGGTGGATAGCACCTAACTCCTTCTCATCCTTCTACCATACAACCCACCCCTCCAAGGCCTTCACTTAATATACTTCACCTCTAAATCTCCAAACTTCACCCTCTAAAACAAATGATTTCCCTTATGCAGCCTCTTCATATCCTTCTCCTTATTTTTCCATGATCTCAATGCATATGGCAAGTGATTCTTTCCCTCCACATGAGCATCATATAGCAACAATTTCAATTGCTCTATCGCTATATGCTCCCATGCCCACACCTTTAGTAAAGGATTCCAACTCAATCCTTTCCACCCCATGCGTACCATATCATGTAACTCCCTAGACACTTGAGCCAATAGGGTAGGTACCTAGGAAAATATAACATTACACTCTACCATATCACACACCACATCTAGCATATTCTAGGTAAAAAACACCCTAAAATTATCTGGTAGCTCATATGTAGAAATCATCAACATCGCCACACACAGACCATTAGACAACATGCTCTTACACCATAGATACTCATAATCCATATTATTGGTATCTACTTCTCTTCATCATGCACCAAACACATGCTCCAAAATCTTCTCCTACCTATCATCCACCACTTCTATAACTAGAACATCCTCAATAGGTAACTTGTAAATCCTTTACATGTCCTCCAAGGTGATGGTCATATCACCTATCAAAAAGTGAAAGGTATTCCTATCCAGGTCCCATATCTCACACAATACTATTATGTAAGCTCTACTAGCATGAATTATTACACACTCCCAAACTTCCCTCATCTACACTACATCCAATCACTCCTCATCCACATCATTATTTTAAATCCACATCCAACTCAGTCTTCATCATCTGTACACGATGTCACAACTCAATCATCTTCACCTGTTTCATCCACAAACATTAAATTTCTATTAAAATCCCATACATAGTAATTTTCATCACTTTCCACACATAATAATTCCATACAACAATCACACAACACTCATCATGCATCCATACAACAAATTCAAATATTTTGGCTCAATTCGCAAGTCAACTTGCGAATCCAGGTCCAATTTGTAGGTCACCATGTGAATTTAGCTAGATAATCATTTTTGGGTATTATTTCACCTCTACCATAGCAAACATAACAAAACATGCAAAAATAAGTCCAACCATGCACACTCAACATCCACAAAATGGTCCATTTCATTCATCATATCTTTCGAGATGTTAAACCATATACAATTCATGCAACATAACAAAACAAAAACACAATCACATATTTGGATACCCATTTGCCATTTCATGGTAAAAGTCCAAACCAAATAAAAAAATAGTACACATTTGACTCCCAACAACCACTTTCATGCTCACCCACATACACATTGCGGTATGAAATTCAAAGACATACCAAACACAACGACACACGAAAATAAAGTACATTTATGGATACCCATTTCTCCTTTATATGATGAAAGTTTCAATGGTTTTAAAAAAAAATACATCAATACCCACAAAAATCATAGCCAAATTTAACAAATTTACATCAAAACATCACGCATCCACATCACACACCAAACAAAAGCAAAACAAAAAAATAATCACATTTTTGAATACCCATTTCCCACTTTTATGGACAAAATTAAATCACATTTCAAAAATAATTCCCTATTTGCTCCCAAAAAGTAAAGTCAAATTAATCATCTACAATTCTTGCCATACAGTCAAACTAGTACAAAAATAGGTCAAATAAAAAATCTAATCACACATTTAGACACCCATTTGGCTTATTTAACACTTTGTATTCAAACTTTCATAAAAATATTACACGCATCTACAAAAACACGCAAAAAATCCCCTCCTTCATTTCACGCATTTCTAAAAAATAAAATACATTAAAGTTAAGTAATGAGAACTTATTGGTGGATCCCTACATTGATCACCAATACTAGTATGTCCCCTCACCATCTCCACGTCTGCTTATCAACTCTGCAAGTGCTCCGCATTGCCAAAATTCACTTGCTCCTCAATCTTCAACTCGCCCACCTTGCAAATGACCCCCCCACATGCATCAAAAAAGCATAAATACGCCTAAAACCCTAATTTGTAGGTCACCATACAAATTCAGGTCCAATTTGTAGGTCACCATGCAAATTCAGGTCTCATTCACAGGGTGACCTACGAATTGAAGCTCCTGACCTCAAACTCAAACTATTTTCATGCCAACAACTATTTCACCTTTTCTTCTTCCTATTTGCAACATTCTCCCTCCCTTTTAACATCCATTTTCCTCTATAAATATATTCATCACTATCATCACCTCATTTCTTTCATCTCATTGTTGATTCCTCATTTTAGGGGGTATTCATATACAAATCCACTTTGCATGCAATCAAACAATCAAACATCCAATCAAGGATATTGCATCTATATACAAAATGTTTTATGGAAGATTATCTCAAGATAAACCCCATCCCAAATTAGACATGTGTTAAGTCAAGAGAGACATGCATAATATCGAATTTGTCTTACTCCCGTTATTTATATCAACCCTGACCACATACTAAATGTTACGCTTGATTCATCCATGCCACTTAGCTCAAAATATTTGACATGTGTCACCATGTACTCATCAAACAATCAAAAGAAAAAATTTGAATAGGTATTTGTTCTATTCATGTTTGGACCATCTTACATTGGTCACAAAAGCAAATCAGTCATAAGTTTCTCTCACAAGAAATCAGTACAATATTACAAAACATCGTACAAAATCAAAAAATCATCACATTGCATCCATAGTCATCCTTTTACATTCATCATCCACATTTTGCATTTTACTTGCCTTCTCCTCCATCCTCTCTTCTCATATTTCAATTGATGTTGTATGGTCACACTTCGAGCGTCTACATACCTTTGATTGGATCCCATTCTTTCCCTTATTTTTATTCTCCCTTCTCTTCGTGGCTATCGATCAATGTTATATGGTCATGCTTCGAGAAGCTACATACCTTTGAGTTGATCCCATTCTTACCCTTACCTTTCTTTCTCATTTCACAAATACCTCGTCTCCTTCTTCCATCACATATTTTTGTACTAAACTGCATTCCACGTAGTACAGTACAAAAAGGAGCAAATTTAGACACCCAAAAGTTGCACATGCTTTCTTCTAGGTATTTTTAGACCATCATAGGCTATGTTAGTCATATGTAGGCTACCTTAGTCATTTTTAGGCTCTTAAACCTATAAAACTAGGTAAAATGCATCCAAGATGCCTCATACCCACTAGGAATCCACCTACTAGCTCCCCTAAGGCCACTTAAATCCTTTCCTACATCTAATTAGGACCCCATGGGACCATTCCCCACTAAAAATCCTAATTAGACTAATTAAAATTCTAATTCATCATTGAATTTCACTTACATGCACTTTATCCCTTAAGTGAGTTTAATTAGGGTTCTAAGCCAAATTAGCCCTAAGCACACTCCCACACATGTGTGCACCATGATATTAGTTAGGATATTTTTGAAAACCCTAACTAAATCCTAATCTAACCTAGGAATTATCTAATCCTAGATAACCTTCACTCTTCCTCACACATGTGAGAGGAGGAGATATTTCTTTAGGACATGTGGGATTGACACCTCCTCAAAACCTATCTCAACTACATTAGGAAGTGACTCTAAGGTTTGGTTTATCTAACCCTCTCTCCTGACCTTAGCCTCTCATATAGATAGAGGGTTACCCCTCCCATTTGATATCTCTCCCTTTTCAGTCACCTTATAGAAACTCTACAAAAATTGTACCAAAGCCATATATGATAATTCTAGACCATGCAAATAGTATCAAAGCATATTATAAGCCCATACGAACAAAGGATCTCCACCAAAAAGTAGTCACAGTCCAATTCACCCCATATCTTGCGAATCCAGATTCCAATTCGTTGGCAACCCTGCAAATTGACTTTGCAGTGGGTTTACACTAGAAAAATCAATATGTATAAGTTCTTTTATGTTTTAATAGCATTCTAGTTCAGTTTTTATCATTATTTCATACTATTTTGATGTTGAGTTTATCTTTTATCACCATGGGGCTTGAATGAGGTAGGCCCCCAAAATTACTAATCATCTTTTGTAGGCCTCAAAACTAGGTACAAAAGAAACCACACTATCAAAGCATACCAGTGGCCCATGCACATAAAAGCCCACTTTCACTAAGGAGATCTTAAAGACATCATTAGGATGTTGTGTATTTTGTAAATAAAATAGGGACATTCATCTTTGTAACCTATAAAGATTTCCTTTATGAAATAAAAGCAACATTCCTAAGTAGTTTACATTGTGTTAAATTACTTGATCAAATGAATGTCTCTTTTTATTAGCTTCATTTACTCCTGCTAAATTCTTATGCAAAACATGTATGTATGTCTCACTAAGTGCTAATGATTTTATGTTAGAGGTAGGAAGGGGTAATTATACTACAATTATTCTACATTCTAGATTTCTACCTAGATTTGTCATTGTAGTTTTAGAATTAATTAGCATCGCTCAGAGTTCTTAATGATAAATATTTTGAATGCATAAGAAAAGTAGGTTGTTTTTTTAGGTGGTTTAATTTAAATTTAGTTTGCAAGACTCTCTACACCATGTCTCTTGATGTTGCCAAATCTATACCACTTTTAGCTCGTATTTCTAACCCTTTACATTTCTTACTTTAGTCTACAACCCCCATTTAGTTAGATTAGTTAGGCAAAGAAACTAGCCTTTTCCATAGGTTGACTCAAAGACCCTTGTTTCTGAACCATCCCATATTTTGGCTGAATTCTTGAGGGTGCATCTCATTCATTTAGGCAGATTTCAAAATAAAGAGTATTTGTGGCATACCCATGGGATCCAAGGTTCCCACTTTATAAAATCATCTACCCACTATGCTACTAGGAGTATTTTTGGCATACCTGATGGGACCCAAATTCCATCATCATTTGATTAGGTAGCATTCCTCTAGTAGCGAAAGATAAAATATCTATTTAAAAACCTATCTGACTATGCACATACCATTTTAAAAACCTAGAAGACTCACGATCTTAGTGAGTAGCGTTAACCTCATTTTTAGAGAATTGCATGTTCACCTTATGACTCCATTGAGAAATAAGGATCCTAAGAAATTAATGAACCTAAAAATCAAGTTGAAATTTATCTTGTAATATTATGCTCACCACAAAAAAGGCTAACGAATTTGAAGAACCTTTAATATTTGTAGAAATACCACATATGACCTTCAAGAGAAATAAATGGCAATCATCCCTTCCATATCCATCTTCTATAAGCTCCATATAAAGTCTAGGATCTACTCATTTTACATCTCCTACTTCAACTAATTCAAACACATCCACACAAATACCTCAAAATAAACCCCTACAAAACTTTCCAAATTGGAATAATACAAGAGAATCTCATTCCTACTACTATCCTTAAAGCTTTTCCAATGTATGATGGTGCTAGGAAAATAACCTATGAACACTGCCAAGATGTGGCATCATTGGTTGTAGTCCATAATATTCATGAGGAAGATGTGATGATAAGGCTATTAATAATATCATTGAAAGAAAAGGTATTACATTGGTACATGACCCTTTAGGATGGTGGCATCAATTCTTGGACACAACTAGCCAATAGATTGGTGTAAGAATTCAACGAGCAAGAAAATATATTATTCTCCTTAGCTCACTACCATTTAGAGGAACCCATAATATATAGTGATGGGTTTTAACATCATATTTAATAGAACTTGGCAAATAGTGTCACATGAAATTAGGCCAATAGATGTCCAAGCACTCTATTATTATCTTGAGTCCTTCAACATAGATTTAAGTTTGACAGTCTGGAAATCCAATATGTTAACATTTACAAAAATATTTTAAGTAGGGTTCATGGTAGAGAGCACTTTAATAGCCATAGGTAGACTCCCTCCAAGGAATGCCATGCCAATTTTTCTAAAACTTTTGCAAATAAACTCTAAGAAGTAGTCACAAGTAATAATCACTTATCTACCTACTGTAGCCCTAGTACCTACACCAAAATTTCCAAAATTATCAAAACCTACACTGCTTTCACATTCCACTATACTAACATTACCTAATCTATATCCTTAGGTTACTAGTATGAATGATATCATGATAACATTAAAAAATTTAACCAATGAGATCACAACCATGAAGAGGAGAGAAGCAAAAAAAAATTTCTAGCCTAGGATATTTCTCTACATGGTGAAAGATCAAGGTGCTTCTACTAGTAATTTTAGAGCAAAGCCTACTATAGTGTATAGGAATCAAGAGGATAACCCTTCCACCTCTTATTTAGAGTTAGACTATTGGTGTTCAACTTGCAAGGGAAAGAAACTGAAGCACAATAGTAGGCTAGAAACAAACTTTGGTATCCTTATATAACCAAATTATAAAATATTGAAGCCACACAAGAATACTGAAGGAAATTCATTGAGCTAAAAAGAAAAGAAAAAAATAGCCAAAATATTCAAAATTCAATATAGTGGAAGTGCTAAAGAAGATGCCATCCAAAGCCAACATGTATTATGCTTTGATGATTTTTGGAAAAATTGACCTGCTAAGAGCATCACTAAAAACTATTAGATCACAAGATAAACATCAATAAAAAATTAATTTGGCACAAGGAAAACCTACATCCAAAGCTGGTAAAAATAAGTTGTCACCTTTCTATATGTCTTTGCGTATGGAAGGTTGGGTTGTGCATAGTTGTATGGTAGACTTTGAAGCAACAACTACTATGATGTCAAACACAATATGTGAAGAGATGAATATGGAATATACTAGTTCTATTCTAGGAGTGTTGCAATTGAATGAAAATTTGGTAAATATAGTTGGGGTGATCAAGGATATTCCCATGGTATTGCATATAATACCTCAAATAATGGTGATACAAGAGGTAGTGGTTGTGGATTTAGAGCCTTATTTTGGTATGTGTCTCTCCCATGAATTCACTGCTAAGCTAGGTGGATATCTATCCTTAGATTATTTAGACATGGACATATCTCACAAATTTAGGAAGGATAAAATATTCTCAAAAAAGCTATCCATCTACCTGATAGTAAAAAATGAATATGAGGTATAGTTGGACAATAGTATTGGCATGATTAGTGAAGAAATGAATCCAATAGAGGAAATCATAGATGAATTGTAAAATAAGGATAAATTCTCACTTAATTATATAAATTCTATGGTCAAGATAGGGATTGTCACTTATTCCAATCCAGAAAAGAAAAAATTCCTAGCCATAAAGGAGAGGACCCTAAGCATAATGAGATTTGGAAGCTCTATTTTGATGGAGCTAGGTGCAAAAACAACACAAGAGCCAATATTGTGTTAATTTCACCATCTAAAGAATTTAAAAGGTTATCATATAGACTGATTTAGAGTTGTACCAATAATGTGATAGAGTATGAAGCACTATCTATTGGGCTCACACAAGTAGAAAATATGGGAATCAAACAATTGATTTATGAATATTCAAAGCTAGTGATAAATCAAGAAATAAATAAATGTAGTAGCAAGCAATATTATCTCAAAGCTTACCAAAATAGAGTCTATAACCTATTCAAAACCTTTGACTCACTGAACATAAAGGTAATTCCTAGGGAATTGAATGCGTAGGCTGATGCATTGACTTCTCATAGAGCCAAATTTTTACCATCATTTGCTTTAAGAAAGAAATAAAAATTTGTCAAATTGGCATTTAGGCCATTAGTACTAGATAAAGAAACCTTTTGGTAAGTATTTGATAATGATATATAGGTAGTGGGATGTTGATTTAGGATGTAGATTGCATAAATGTGGTTGAAGAAATTGACAAGGATGAAATGGTCCAACTTAAGAACAATCATATTCTTAAGAAACTAGTCACTCTTGAAAGTGGATTTGATAATAGTGACTGGTTAACTGGCTAAAATATGAAGATCAAGGAACACGAATTTAAAGAGATTAAAATAGATCTTGGAAAGAATGAGAAACCAAAATTATTATGGTATACCCCATATATAATCTTAGAAATGAAAGAAATAAATGCATATGAACAACAAAATATGGATGGTTGTATTTTTCTAATTATGATAAATAACCAATATTTAAAACATAATGCATAGAAGAGTGTGCTTGCTTGTGTGTATATATGTAAATAATGACATGTGTAAATAGTTGCATAGTAGAAATAGTTATAGAAGTGTTTTGTAAATATAATCATTTTAATTGGCCAAGGTTTGTGCTTGGCAACCACCAAGTTTTGAATTTTTAGCAATATCATTGGTCCAAAGTCTAGTAGTCATGAAAAAAATATATGAACCATGAGCTCTTACATGAACTTGTAGTCCCAATATAGGATTTTTATGTATATCAACATGTGTAATATTTGATAATTAATTAGCAACAACCATATACTACAGGTATTTCTTGTTATAAAACAAGACCCGTATGAAGCAATTCATGTTAGCACATTTTCTCAAGAGAAGAAATTTTGAGAAATATTTTTGCTTCCAAGAGATTTTTGAAGAGCTTGTGGCATAAGAAGGTTGCACAATTTTTGGACACTCATTCGTAAGAATTGCTGCAGATTTTTGCAAATCAAAAGAATTACATAACGATTATCACCTTCCCTTCATAGAATCAAAGATAAAAGAACATGGCTAGATGAAAGAGAGTGCAAAATATAAAAAAGACTACAAAGGAGTTAGAATATAATTTGGCAGAGATACATTACCTAGTTATTACAATTAAAGAAAAGTGGAAAAGCTTTCAATAAGGGCAGAAAATGAGAGGGAAATTCTCATTTTTAAGGGAGGAAGCAACTCCTTGGAACTCGTTTTTGTCAAGATGCATGCCTAAGTTTACTCATTCCTATCCTAATATTATCAAAGAAATAGTAGAGCACTATACTCAATCAAAAAAGTATTTTCATTGAGAGAACAACCAGGTATGATGCTCAAACCCATTAACATAGATGAGAAAAAGAGCTACTTAGAGAAGCTTACCTTTGTTGCATGGATAAAAAGACATATTGGCAAGGTCCCTAATTTTTTTTCCATTAAGCTAGGTGTTTTCAAAAAGACTTCGCAGATAGTTTTTTCTATGCTAGATGTAATCCTAGGGTTAGACTCTAATAAATTTATCTATGAATGCCAATTATATTTTGCTTATGTAGTAACAAATGTGTGTAATTATGAGGTAACTATTCGTACTAATATTGTATTCTTCAACTTGGCTCACTTTTCAAATACCCAAATTCATAACCAACTAGTTTCTCTAAAGCTAAAAGAAAGTAAAAAATTGTTATCCTTCATTTCTAACTTGGATTTTCCTTTTTCATATGCCTAAAAATGTGCATAACATCATCCTAACCAAAAGGGAAAAATATTAGCTCTATTCTATAGTAGATTGGACCCTGGTTCTCAAGGGAACATCCCCTTATTTTCCTTTTAATAGAATATTTTTATGATCTTCCTTATCTTCTATCCCTTGTCCAATACCTTGCCTTAGTCCTAAAATCATAGATAGAGTGAGAGGCAAGAAGAGGGAAATTGGATATAGGTATTTTCTACTGGATGTCATGATAATCCATTATATTGTTTTGTTGGGATGTCATATTTGTTTCCATATTATGTCACTGAATAGATTTGGCATGGAGATATATAGATTAATACATAAAATAGACAAGCATGTTGGTTCCTTAGCTAAGAAGGATTGCACCTATCACTATCCTTACAAATTTGAATATATTTTGATGACAACAAGAGAAGCAAAAATTTTTAATGACAAGTTGAATTTCCTAAAATTATTGGTTGTTCTGCACATGTGGCAGTATGATATAGAAGGTAAATTTAAGGCCAAATTGGTCCAAATGAACAATAAGCCACCTATATTTGATCACTTTCCATGAACAAAAATAAAGCAATTCAAAAATAACAATGAGGCTAGCTCTTTAGATACGAATATTATTAAAATGCAAGAAATACCTCCATGGAGGACATACTATACATGCCAAGATCTATGACCTAACCTAGAACAAACAACAATGGATTCATGAAGACCTTATGAAAAATATTAAGTTGGAACTTAAATGGGATGAAAACATGATCGAAGAATGTTGGATATCAAATTGTAAATGCAACACTCAAAAAAGGGCCTTATTTAGCACCTCTGACAAATTTTCTAAAACTGAATTCAAGGAAAAATATCAAACATTTATGAACAAGCATAAAGGTAAAATATACCTAGGTCTAAATATATTTAGAGATGAACAAGAAGAAGACCAAGAAGAAGAAGATGAAGTCCCACCATTGGCTCATATACAGGCAAATCCACTGGTAGAATACATATATTTCAAGGATGATGTAGAAGAAGTGCCTTTATAGAGAAGGAGAACACAAGAAGAAGGAGCTAAAGTAGTTCAAGATATTCTATAAATAAAAATTCTACTAGAGCTTTAATAAAAGGAACCGGAAAGAGGTAATGAAAAGAATGAACAAGCTCAAAATTTAGCTTTCACAAAGAAAATATCTATGAGAAAAACCAAGACCTTGGTTCTGCATGAAAGGCCTATTGAAAGCCAAAATAGAAGAAATAATACCAACCAATAATCTATAGCATGAGAAATTTATACAATTTGGATGTACAAATTAAAATAGTCGATGCAACAATCCAAAAAATAATATCAAAAGCAAAAGGACTAGATACATCTACTTTCTTCCATTCTCTTGATGATATTGTGCCACCACCTTAGAACTCTATACAAAGATATCCATATCCACCACCTATCCCTTCTAATGAAACCACTAATATACCCATTATTTCATTAGCAATAGGATCGACACTACACGTACATGAGGCACAAATAGCCTCAACCAATGTAAATACCCAAACCCTTATAAATTCTAATACTATAATAGTAAACCCTTCATTTTCAACCTTTTCACCCTTCCACAATGTCTTCACTCCTTCCCCTTCTATTGAACACCCTCTATCAAAAGCATTCTCAATGACTCAAGATATTGAAGCAAATATACAAAGGTGGGTAGAACAACAACAACCACAAGATAGAGTATAATTGACGACCCCCCATACATATAATATTCTAGATCTAGTGGCTATAGAATGTATCAAGATTATTGAACACCTAAAGGTGAGGAATATAATGGTAAAAATGACAAAAAAGGACTACAATGCCAAAAATATAGAAGTACAACATTTTGAAGTTCCAAAGATAAATATGTTCTGGGTTATACACAATGAAGTAGACACTCTATTATTGTAGAGTAGTCAATCAAATATAAATATTGCAGTAGCATAAAAATAGATAAAAACCCTTGAGTAGAGAATGAGCAAGAAGAAGATAGAAATAAATAGTCTCAATAATGAAATCCTAGAGCTCAAACATATAATAGACAAATCTCCCATGGAGTAGCAACTACAAGAGAAGAATGATAAATACAAAAACTAAAGGAGCAATTGCAACAAAAATGCAACAAAATACATGTGCAAGGAAATGAGTTGCAAGAAGTAAGAACAAAGCTCCAAATCTAGAAAGATATTTTAGTAGTAGTACAAGAAAATTGGAGAAAATAAAAGGAAACCTAAGGGCCAAACAATCTCTAAAGATATGCTGAATTATTTTTAGATCCAATACTTGCTAAAGATCAAAAATGTTGTAATGGAGGTATTTCCTCTTATGAAATGAACAACCAACATAGAGAAATTAATCTAGAATGCAAAGGAAGAATTAACTATATCTAAGGAAGAATTTATGATCAAAATACAATAGGAAGAAGTTATAGAATAAATGCTTAATACCAAAGAACTATACCCACAATTGCTCAAACACTAGAAAAGGTATGTTGGGTTATCCAAGTTTTATGCTAATCAAATCATTGATGGAAGCTAGATAATTTTAGAATGAAGATATATGCTTAATACCCTCCAAGCAAGCAATAACAAGAATTTGATAATCCAATAACTCATAGAACTCAGTTTTATCATATTGTTGGTTGTAAATGGACATTTCCACAAGAATGAGCATTTGAGTCAACTTTTGGACTATTAGGTGAATGATGAAAGTGAATTTGATACATTGTTAGAGCCTTTGATGAGTGATCAAGTCATTGTATTCTTTCATAGTATCACTATGATTTTAACAAATATCACATAACTAACATGAAGGGACAAGGACCTTTCCTATGAGCACCACTATCAACTATAAAATATCCTCCAAGAATTTAGGGCAATAAAGGTTCCTTCTTAGAGAACATGGGATAAAATGTGTAGATTGTTCCAATTATGGGGAGATTTTTCAACAACCAAGATAGTTAAAAAATATGGAGAAATATCAGGAGTAGCTCTAGAGGAAACATAAAAAAAAAATAGTTATTGAGGTGGTCTTTGTACAAGATAATTTTGAATTTTGTTCCTTTTGTCTCAATTTTGACTCCATGGCCCAATGGATAAGGTTAGATAGATTTTTTTCTTCTACAAGTAGAAACCCCTATGCAATACACCAATTATGTAGGTGAAATTTTCACCCACATCCATATTCGAATAGGGAGATGAATTTTGTCAATACAAAACATTGCATCTCTACTATAAAATATGCTAGATAGTTTAGAACTAAGGCTTAGATAAAATATTATAGGAAGAGGAATACCTTTTTTTCTAAGTGTAGAAGCATTGCTAGAAATTTTGAATGTTGATGTCAACATGCATTGCAAAAGTATTTTATATTTGACAACCAAGCATCAACTAGACCTGAGCTATAATTTTTGACTAAGTAAGATGTCTAGATATATTGAAGCATTGATGTTAGCATATGGGTATTTTAAATTCAATGTCTGATATGTAGCAACCTAGGAAGATAATGACGGTGATGTTAATAAGAGAAAGCAAAGCATCTAATTTCATACAAAATATATCCAATCCCTTTGAAGCAAGAAATTGGCTAAGTATAAGAGTTCGACATCTGAAACAATAGTGGATCATTTTTGGTGCATTCATCCTCATTGTCAAACATATTAGAATGCTAATGTCAAAAAGTGCACCATAAATTTAGCCCAGTAAAATAATGAAAGTAAATCGGCTAAGGCATAAATTGAGCCTAATATTTGGTAAAGCACTTCACCAAGCTAAGGAATCAAAGAAATGTTGGGTGATTTTAAGTGATGATGTTAGCAAGGGATACTATATTTTTTGGTAGAAATGAATTGAGAGCCCGACACCTAGAGAAATAAGAGGGAAAGTTGAAAGAGACATAAAACAAAAGCATACACCAAACTACCCAAGATGTGCTCCCAAAAAGTGAATATGATAACAGAGTACCCCAACAAACTCATAAGCTTCTCTAGCTGACATCTATGTTATCATAGCTAGGAAGGTAGTCGGGAAACTAAAATCACAATGAACATGTTAAAGAATTATATGCACCAGATGAATACATGACAACACCACTACCTTGGATCAAGTAGGGATGAACCATATTAGCACAATTATGCCAAATCAGTTACAACAAAATGAGCTACAAGAATGAGCATGCACACTACAACAATATGTCAGACTTGAAATCCACTTTCTAAACTATAATGAAAAATAACCAATTATAATTGTAAATCTATATACCAAAATGTAAGCCACTCTGATGGTTGGCTATTTGCATCTACAATTGGTATGATTGTATTGATTGAGGCTATACACTTGCTTGAATGAAAATTGGATTGTTTTTTTGACTGCTACTTACTTCTTATTCAAAAAATGTATGTGTGTCTCACTAAGTGCTAATGATTTTCTCTTAAATCTAGGAATGAGTAATTATACTACAATTATTCTGCATTTTGTATTTCTACCTGGATTTGTCATTATAGTTTTGGAATGATTTACCATCACTTAGAGTTATTAATGATAAATGTTTTGAATGCATAATGAAGTAGATTAATATGATATATGGTTCAATTCAAATTTAGTTTGAAAGAATTTTTTCACCATGTCTCTTGATATTTCCAAATATATACCACTTTTAGAACATCTTTATAACCCTTTGTATTTTTTACTTTAGTATGTAATCTCCCATTTAGTTAGATTAGCTAGGCAAAAGAACCAACCTTCTTCGAAAGTTGACTTACAGGACCCTATTTTTTAGCCATCTAATCTCTTGGCCAAAGTATTGAGGACACATCTCATTTAGTTAGGCATATTTTAGAACCAAGAGTTACCTCCTTGCTAATGTTTTTAGCAAGGGTCATGTGAAAGGTATCATGCCTCCTGACATTTCCCAATAATTGGTCAATGGGTATTTTTTCTATGATTCTTTTCTCACCCTAATTGAAGAAGAGAACAATGTGGCACATGCCATCCATTATTTATATATCTTTTGTTTGACCTCTAGTTCGAGCATTCAATGAAAAAAAAAGTGCTATAGGTAGTATTTTCTACGCATGCATCTTTGTCTAAATAGTTATAGGTGGAAATCGATCTAAAATGGTAAGATGCTTTGATTTCTTAGAATCCCTTTTGCTTTTCAAGCTTCATCCACTGAACTTTGGTAGTATGTTCTAAATAAGGTAGAAAAGAAACTTTTGAAGTGGTTTCCCAAGTCTCTTTCTTTCATAAGACAATTTCAAGTTTGCTCCAAGATACTTGCTATCATGCATATCTATTATTTTTCTTGTTGGGTTCCCTTGAAAGCTTCCTATCACAAATTGGATAAGCTTATTTAAGATTCCCTATGGACCTTTTTGCTAGAAAATAGGGTTTCCATAGACTTGTGTGGGAATAATAGTCAGGAGGGTTAGGACTCCTTGAAACCTTTTTTCAAGGCACTGCCTTGTGCGCCAAATGGGTCATTCATGCTATGCATGATAATGGATCCTAGAAATACTTTATTTAGCATTGCATAGCCTATGGTGTCTCCCATGGTTGAAAATATTGGAGGGTGTTTGGTTTGTAATCCATTATAGTGATGAAGGTGCTAGTTCAAATTTAGGATACATTTTTTTCTAAGAATATTTGGGAAGCCAGGGAAGCTCTTCGATCCTAGTTGCTCTAGAATGGTAATGATTTTAGCTTTGGACTCTATTTTAATAAATAATCGATGTGGTGGTCCCTCATTCTTACCTATCAAGAGCAACCACTAGCCAAAATCCCATTGGTCCATAACCTTTTATTTTTTCATAAGGGTATTCAATTTATCTCTGACCTCTTTTCTAAGAAAACCAAGAACTGGCTTTCATGGGAAAAAAATAAAATGTTATTTGCCTCTCTAAGGCTGATAAAGAAACATTTTAGGTAATTTAGGTCATATTCCTACCTGAAATACTTCATAAAATTGGGGTTTAAACCCTATATCCTTTGTGGAAGGACTACAAATGGTATCCCAACACTTCCTTTAGTAGCTATAATATAGGCAAAGGGTACCTAGAGCTCTCGCCAAATTTTCCCATGGTCCCCAAGTTATATGAGTAATGGATAATCAAGGCAATTAATAGATAATGTAAGAATATATTTCACACTCTATGGGATATTTTTTTGGAGCTTAAAGTGGCTCATTTTCTTTGGTGTCTCATTTTTTAGGGACTTTCAATAGGATAATGCGTCTATCATTTAGGGTTTCACATTATTAACTATCCTTTTTGTCACCATAGCGAATCTATTAAACATTTTTTTTTGGTATTTCCCTAGGTCCCAAGTGACAAGGAAATGGATTCATGATTTTTTTAAACCTTTTAGGACATAAACCTTTTCTTGGCCTATGGTTCTTCTTGTGGATACAACTCAAATGCCAATACATATGGAGTAGTTTTGGCATAATTTTAGGGCTGAGATTCTATTTAACATATGGAAAAACCATAATGGATTTTTTTTCTACTCATCATGCATATGTAGAGATTTCCATGTATTCAAAATCTATAATATGCTCCAAGGTTTTACTTTATATTCAAGCATAGGTGAACAAGGTTGCACTTGAGGTTCAAAATTTACTAACTCTATTGGTTCATTGGGTGAATACTCCCTACATTGTGACTTGGGTTCCACCCTTTCTACCTTGCCAAAGATATTCTTCTTCTCAGTAATAGGATTGAGGTCCCAAGATATCCTATAGGAGGACTTTGACTTCTCATGGCTCATAATACTGGCATGTCAAGGAAGGATTCTTCTCTCTACCATTTGATTACGGTTAGGGTGATACTCTAGAGTTATAGAGTGATATATTCAGGAGGGATCCAATTCCCAAAGACCTTTATCTTACCATCACTTGGGTAAATCCTTCGAATAAGAACCCCCCATACCTCTATTGGTGCTACTCCTATGATAACTTGAGCACTAGAAGTCCTTCTACCCTTTATTTTTTGTTGATATGTTAACTATTTTATAGTTATCCTAGGCATTTTTTTTGCCCTAGGTCAATGTTTTGCATAGGCTTTTGGGGTGTCTTTCAATACCACCCATTTTATTAGTGATTTGTGTACACATTTTTTTTATTTGATAAGATCAAAGTCACCTTCAACAAAAAATGCATGACTACCTCTGAGAGAGCTGCATGTAAGCAAGCAATGAGATTTGGTTGATAAGGATCCTTGAGATATTAATAGATTTTTTTTTTTTAGGTGGCAAAAGAGTTTTATTTTGGGTGTTATAGAACTTAGTTTAGTAGCAAGATTTATTGTGGATTCAAATGTGTTATGCTCCTTTTGCGGACATAATAAAATATATATTAGTTGTAATTTTGTACTATATGCAATTGGAAAATGCATGCATGTAAACATCCATTGTTATATTAGATTGCATTATTGATTGATTGGGATTCAAGATATAATGTTTTCCTAAAATTTTAAAATATATATAATATAATTTTTTAATAAGCATATACAATATAAATTTTAAATATAGTATAATTTAAATAATATTTAAATATAAAATAAAATATATATATTTTAAATTATAACAATGGTTTAGGTAGTCTATGATGGCTTTCCCTTCCTGGGAGAGCATCATGTGGATGCATGCTCTCTTGAAGAGCTATTTTACCAAGGGCTAGGAGGGCCCCTAATTTTTCTTTTGATGGTCTTCCATGATTTTCCCTTCTTGGGAGAGCATCCTATGGATGTGTGCTCTTTGGGAAAGTTGTTTTACTAGGGGTTAGGAGAGCCCTCAGTTTTTACTTCGATGGTCTACAACTATTTTCCCTTCATGGGAGAGCATCCTATGGATGCATGCTCTCTCAAAGAGTTGTTTTACCAGGGGTCAGGAAGACCCCTAGTTTTTCATTTAGTAGTTTATGATGGATTTTTATTTCTCGAAGATCATCCTATGGATATGTTCTCTCTCGAAGAGTTGTTTTACCAGGGGCTAGGAGGGCCCCTAGTTTTTCCTTCAATAGTTTATGGTGGCTTTCCATTCATATGAGATCATCCTATAGATACGTGCTCTCCTAAAGAGATATTTTACCAGGGGCTAGGAGGATGTTAAATTTTTCCTTTGGTGGTCTGATATGACTTTCACTTCCTGGTGGAGCATAATGTGGATGCATGCTCTCTTAGAGAGTTGTTTTACTAGGGGCTAGGAGGGCCCCCAATTTTTCCTTTGGTAGTATGGTGACTTTAAATTCTTAGGAGAGCATCCTATGGATGCATGCTCTTTCGGAGAGCTATTTTACCAAGGGCTAGGTGGGCCTCCTATTTTTTATTCAATGATCTACGATGAATTTCCCTTCCTAGGAGAGCATATTGTAGGAACGCGCTCTCTTGGAGAGCTTGTTTTACCAAGGGTTAAGAGGGCCCCTTATCTTCATTCGGTGATATAGTTTCATCATATGGAATCATATCGATGTGTTGTTGGGTCTATAATGCTCTAATATGCTTCTCTGCCCTTAGGTCTCAAGAAGTTTTCTTTGTTTTATCAATCTTAGAGAGACCCATCAGGGAGGTTTTTTTTTCAAATATTAAACATGATAGTTTGAGCAGGATTGCCATGCCTTGGTAGGAATTTCCCATTTTTGAATTTCTTGTTTCAGTAATACCCTTGCTTGGGTAGGAAACTTAAAATTTTATTTCTTTGTGGACCTTGTCTCATTTTAGTTTCTTGTTCTTTTGGAAGCCCCTCTTTGTGGGATTTCTCACTTTGTATAAGGTTTGGGGACCAATTCAAAGCCCCTGCTTCCAACCAATAATTTTTTTTTTATAAATATGGTTTACATTTTTCATCCTTTATTAAGGGAAGGGTTTTATTAAACCAAAAAATATGAGGGTAGAAATTTATTTTAAATATTTATGAATCTTAAGGTTTGTTATCGACTTATTTGGATATGGTATCTATTTATTGGATATCCATCAACTAGGAATAGGTTGGAGCATACTTAGTTTTTTTCAAGTATACATCTTACCCCATAAATTTCTAGATTTTCCATAGACTAAAACAAAAATGGAGCACCTTAGGAAAGGAAATATATAAACCTATAAAAGAGTAAAATAATACAAGATCAAATTTAGCATGGTGTTTGAGTATATAGACCAAACATGATTTTATTGTATCCAAAATTGATTTCCAAAACTCCTTTATTTTATTAGACAAAGGGATACATAAATATTTTAATGTCAATTTTATAACCTTAAACCCTAAAATAACTTTAATAATCCATTGCACATCAAGGGTAGTGTTGATCAATATTATCATTAATTTTATCATATTACTCAACTAGCAAGCAACTTTCTCAAACATGATAGTATTGATTTAAATTATGGCTTTACTATCTAAAGGATGACCTAAAATAAAAGTATCATTACTAAATTGGATATTAGATTCAAAAGGATCATCTAGAAAAACCTAAATACAATTTATTTTCCATCCACTTTTCTCTCTTAGAGTTCTCTCTCCAAATCCTAAGTAAAAACAACAAAAATGATAAGTAGATAATAAATCACTTTAACAAAATACCATGAGATGATTAAAAGTATCCAAGGTAGGACCCATTGATTAAAATAAAAATTCTAGAGTGCTATAACAACATTTAATCCATTAAGACCAACCTTGAAAAAAACCAAAAACTTGAGAATATCATATAGGTAACTCCATCCTATGTGTGCTTTATTGACATCTATTTTTACAAGCATACTTGGTTTTTTATGGGCTGATTCATGTTGTACAATAATCATGCCATATTAAGGATTTGATTTCAATGAAGAAAACCACCTTATTTTACATCATATAATATAATTACCATAAATTTTAAACTTTTGAATCGTATTATATAGACTTGTCGGATGAAAGTTATTAAAATATTTTATCTTTATTGCATCAATAAAAGGTAGGATTGATTTAAATTATTATGGATTTTTTCATAGCATCTTTAACTTCACCTTCTTAAATATATCCTAAAGTTTTAAAGGAAAGTTATGGGAAATCCATCACAACCATATGGCTTATTAGGTCCATTAATGTGTGTCTCATGAAGCTTTCATTTTGAATTCATGTGATAATTAATAAAAAATGTTACAATAGTTCACTATAAGCCTCCTCGTCATGTCTAACTTTAAATAGGATACCTTTGAAATAATGGATTACTTTATTCCTAATTTATTATTCCTCTTCAATAATTTTTCTATATATATTAATTTTTTTGAAGGAAAAACATCCTAAAGGTCATTTAATTTGAAAAAGGAGGAAAAATATTACACCAAATTAAGAACAATTAGGAGTGTCATGCTTTGTTGAAAGGAAATAAAAATATCTTAAAGACCCTTTAAGAATAAAATGATTGCAATTCATCATTTAATTTGATATGAATAAATTGAGGTCTTTTTTGACAACTATCTCTATGATAGGGTGTATTTGGAGCATAAATATTTGTGACTTAAATTTTCTTATTTCCCCTTTTTAAAAAATATCAAATTAATTACTTCTTAGTTCTAGCTATTTCCTTTTTTTTGTTGTATATTGCTGCAATACCTCCAATATATCCTAAAGCAACATTCACCAAAAATTTTACCCTCATACAAATATTTTTAAATACTTTCTTGCATTCCTTATTAGTTAATTTTATTTCTTGTATTAAAATAAAGTCAAGACTACATTAATCTATTAATTCTTTGATAAATTTTGTGGGGCCAAGCTCATATATCAAATATTCCAAGATACCATTTTGATCATCATTTTTTAGTCTTATATATGAAATTGATCCCATCTATTATTAATAGTTATGATATTTTTTTTGTTTTTCCAAATTGATATCTCTTTGAGTTTATTTTTTTCCTTGTCCTTTCTTTAAGGATCTTTATTTATATTTTTTATTCCCACCTTTGGTTCATTCTCTCTAGTATTTTCCATTTTTCTATACTAACTACAATTTAACTTATCATCCATAAAATATATTACCATAAGAACCTAAAGTGTAAGACATAACCTTGGAATTACCATTTTAATGTTTCCTAAAGGCAAGTGTAAACCTTAATATTATTCACTTTCTTATTCCTCCCTAAAATCCTTCCAAAAAATCCCTAAACTGCGATGGATAACCTCTAGACTACTTTTATTTTATGGTAAAGAGATTATAATCTTCTTTTCGAGGAAAATGGAAAGGATCTATGTTAGGAACCTTCATATCAAAATAAACATAATTGAAGTAGCAATGCAATAATTAAAGAAATGTTTACAAACTAAATGACCATGAAAAAATAAGTAACAAAATTGTTCTTAAAAAATAAATGGATGGAGCAAACAACAAACTTATATTAATAAAACATAATACATATTGTTGGTATCTTTGATGGGAAAACCTCCTTGGAAGCACAAATTTGATACAATATCAATAAAAATATGAGATTCCTTCTACTATAACCCTATGTCCTTATATAGAACCGTATTTATCCTAACCCTAATGCTCAAGGGTAAGACCACATGAAAGAGAGGATTTGAGCTAATAACTCCTACTTACAATAAAAGTAAAGCTTACATCATAATGGGCCCATGCACACTAGGGATCCATGGTGTAAAAATACATCAGTACTAGACAAGTACATAGTAATAGTTGTGTTAGGATAAGGTCCTAACATGATATCTACCTTCAAGAAGGTTTTTTCTCAAATATTGAGGTAAGAAAGCTATTTTTGTAGTTGATTGTTTGACTCTTAAGTAATATCTTTTGGTTATAGTCTAGCATACTAGGATTTTAACAAAAGTACAATTGCAAAGTGTGCATGTTTGTTGGTAAAAAATATTCTTAGTTTCTAAGATAATCAAGCCATACTCATTGAACTAGTGTAGTTTGGACTAGACCTATATAAAATTGCCAATAAATATCTTCAAATATGAGACATGGAAAACTAGATGTATCATGGAAGTAGACCATAATTCTAACTTGTAGCCCATGAGGGCAACCTGATAAAGTACTTTATATGGTCCATATATTTTTAGTAGTGAATTCTTATAGGGATATACACATAGAAAAACCATATCCTCAATGGTAAAATTGCACTCAAAACTATACAAATTTCCTTGTTGCATATGATTCTACACTATGATAAAATTACCTTTGAGATTTTAGGATAGTTTTACATTCTCCACGAGAGTGGAATCCACTTCTTGAACCTTGGAACTACTTGGAATGTATGATAATATTAATATTTATGGCTATTCATTAATTAATTTATATAGTGTCATCTTAGTGGAGAAGTTATAGAAAGTATTATACCATCACTTATCCAAAGGATTTCATTTGACCCATTGAGTTAGTTACATGGATACGAGATAACATAGTTTAGTCATTTATCTATGGATGATAGACCAAGATCATTTTGAGTTGTGTCCTATGTAGATTGAAAATTTCTTGCTAGAGATTATTGGTGAATGTTGATATTCTCACAATGACACTGAGAGGGGGGGGTGAATCAGTGTAGCTATTTAAATTCAAATCTACAACTCTTAAAGCTGAAGCAAAGAGAACTTAAAAGCAAGTAAATCAATTATCACAAGAGAGCACACCACAACACACAATGTAACGAGGTTCACCAATTTGGCTACTCCTCAAGAATGATTGCTTGGACTACGGTCCAAATCCAGCCTTTGCAAAACACCAATTTTACAAACACTTTTACCAGCACCCACTGGAAGGAGCACCAACCCCTTATTTTTTTGCTGCAACAGATAGGAGCACCAACCCCTAATGCCAAGCACCAACTTGGACTACAAATCTAAGTTATTTCAATGACATAAAAATGCCTTCACTTTCTACATGACCCTGACTGGTCTGCAATTAATCAAGCTCCACACACACTTATAGCTCTGCTTATCTCTCTTTCGGCCCTCTTCTAACCTTCTTTGCGCAACACCTTTTTCACTCACAGCGACAACCTCATTCTCCAGGCAACTTCCCTTTTATAACAATATTTCCAACTTGAAACTCCTATTCTTCTGTGACTTCCATAATCCTTCATGCACCCTATTAATAGACACTGCTGATGGTAACTCCTTTATAGCACAATATTTATTACATGCAACCTATTAATAGATCTGTCTTTGTTTTGGACTGTCAGTATAACTGCCGCTTGATGGTTACACTGCTTTACGGGCCCTATAACTGCCGTTCTGTCTTTAAAGCACTATGCTTATTTTAGCTTGCATGATTTCTATCTGTAACTGCCCCTATAACTGTCACACTAACTTTAGTTGACTCTTCTTATTTTGGCTGCATGATTTTCCTCTACAACTACCCCTTTAACTGTCATTCTACTTCAGTTAACTGTCTGTAATCGTGTTGTTGCGACCTGTCACGAAATCGTGACACTTTTGTCTCTTTGTACTCTTCTCGCCTTTTACCCGCGAAAACATGACATGTCGCGATATCGCGACACTTTTTGCCTCCTTGTCCTTTTCTTAGCTTGCACCCACAAAAACACATGTCATGATATCATGACACTTTTCGCCTTCGTACACTCTTCTTGGCTTGCACCAGTGAAAACAGAACATGTCACGAAATCATGACACTTTCGTTGCCTTGAGCTCTTCTCTGTCTCTTGCCCATGAAAATGAAACATGTCACGAAATCGTGACACTTTCGCTTCCTTGCACTCTTCTCTGCTTGCACTAGCGAAAACATGACATGTCATGAAATCGCGACACCTTTCGCTTTTGTACACTCTTCTCTGCAAGCACTAGCAAAAACATGACATGTCATGAAATCGTGACATCTTTCGCTTTCGTACACTCTTCTCTGCAAGAACCAACAAAAACATGACATGTCGCAAAATCGTGACACTTTTTCTCCTTGGTGCTTTTCTTCCCTTCGGGCCACAAAACCCGACATGTCACGAAATCGTGACACTTTTTCTCCTTAGCGCTTCCTCTTGCAAATTGTCATTAAATCGCGACACTTTTCCTTGCTAGCTCTTTCTCTCGATCATGTCACGAAATCGTGACACATTTTCGTCCGTACTACCTCTCTTGCAGATTGTCATGAAATCGTGACACTTTTCTTTGCAAGCTCCTTCTCCCTGAACATGTCGTGAAATCATGACAGTTTTCTTTGCTTGCACCTTCATTCCGAACATGTCGAAATCATGACAGTTTTCTTTGCTTGCACCTTCTCTCCGAACATGTCATGAAATCATGATATTTTTCTTTGCTTGTGCCTTCTCTTCCAACATGTCGTGAAATCATGATAGTTTTCCTTGTGCTTTCTCTCTCTTCCAACATGTCACGAAATCGTGACAGTTTTCCTTGCGCTTTCTAAACATGTCACGAAATCGCGACAATTTTCCTTGCACTTTCTAAACATGTCGCGAAATCATGACAATTTTCCTTGCACTTTCTAAATATGTCACGAAATCATGACAATTTTGCCAGCATTTTCTCTCTCCTTCGATATGTCACGAAATCATGACAGTTTTGCCAGCATTTTCTCTCTCCTCCGATATGTCGCGAAATCGTGACAGTTTTTCTTTTCGACCAAACATGTCGCGATATCACGACAGTTTTCTTACTTGTCTTTTTCTTTGAGCTTTCGAATGTTGGCCACTTCTGTCTTCTTGGATATTCACTGTACATGCTCTGACTGACCTCTGAACTCCTATCCACTGCATCATCTGATCTGTCTATCTGTGTTGACAACAATGACAATAGTGTTTCTGCACCTTGCTCAACAATCTCCCCCTTTGGAATTGTTGGCAACACATGTGCAATTTTCTGTAATTCTTCTCCCCCTTTGACAATAATACCAAAGGGCTGCTGTAGACTTCCCCTGAGTCTATGCACAACATTCTCAGACACACATTGTTATAGTTAGCAAAAATCATGAATATGAGCAAAACTATAAACATAGGCATAGATGCTCCCCCTGAGAATGTGGTCCCGATTTCTAGTCAATTCTTGGGAAATGTGACCACTCCCAACTTACTCCGAAGGTACTCAAAAACTTCTTTGGGCAATGGTTTTGTGAAGATGTCCGCTACTTGCTCTGTAGTTGGAACAAAATCCAATTTAACCTCACCTTCCGCAACTTTATCCTTCAAAAAGTGATACCGGATTGCAATATGTTTGGTTCGAGAATGCATAACCGGATTCTTTGATATGTTAATAGCACTGGTATTATCACATTTAACTGAAATTGGCTCTTTGAAGTTAATACCAAGATCTTTCAGGGTTTGTCTCATCCATAAAATCTGTGTACAACATGTTGTTGCTGCAATGTATTCTGCCTCTGCTGTGGATAGAGAGACTGATTCTTGTTTCTTGTTGTGCCATGCTACCAACCTGTCTCCAAGATAGAATGCACCTCCACTGGTACTCTTTCTATCATCTATACATCCTGCCCAATCTGCATCAGAATATGCAATAAGAGTGAAGTCCTTACCTTTTGGGTACCATAACCCATACTCCATAGTACCCTTGAGGTACCTAAAAATCCTCTTCATAGCTGTCACATGAGTCTCTTTGGGACTAGCCTGAAATCTTGCTACCATGCATACCGCCTGTAAGATATCCGGTCCGGTAGCTCGTCAAATACAAGAGGCTTCCAATCATAGATATGTACATGGTTTGATCTACATCTGGAGATTTGTCATCCTTGCTCAACTTGCAACCTATTGTCATGGGAGTGCTAACAAGTTTACAATCCTCCATTGTGAAATTTTTTAGCATTTCTTTCACATATTTAACTTGAGAAATAAAAATGCCCTTTTCATTTTGGTTAACTTGCAATCCGAGGAAATATGAAAGTTCACCAATCATAGACATTTCAAATTCTTTCTACATTTTATTTGCTATGTCTCTACATGACTCATCCATGCTGCTGCCAAATATGATATCATCTACATAAACAACAAGTACAATAAGATGGCCATTCTCTATTTTGACATATAAATTGCTGTCCACCATACCTTTCTTGAACCCCTGTTGAATAAGATAGTTATCCAACCTTGCATACCATGCTCTGGGTGCCTGTTTCAGACCATACAAAGCTTTCTTTAACTTGCAAACAAAATTGGGATTGTCACCGAGTTGGAAACCATCTGGCTGCTCAATGTAAACCTCTTCTTCCAGTTTTCCATTCAGAAATGCTGATTTCACGTCCATTTGATATACTTTGAAATTTTTATGAACTGGCTAAAGCCAGAAACATTATGATTGCCTCTAGTCTAGCTATTGGTGCAAAGGTTTCCTCAAAATCAATACCTTCAACCTCGTGCATAGCCTTTACAAACTAGTCTTGCTTTATTCCTTACAACCTCGTCCATCTTCGTTCAATTTGTTTCGAAAAATCCATTTAGTACCGATTATATTTTTATTTGCTGGCCTTGGTACTAACTCCTAGGTTTTGTTTTTCTCAATCTGATCTAGTTCTTCATTAATTGCCTTCATCCAACTTTCATCTATGCTTGCTTCAACAACATTTTTGGGCTCAATGTTGGATAATAGAGAGTAGTTCCTTACTACTGTTCTCCTTGTCTGAATACCAACTGTGGGGTCCCCAATAATTTGCTCTCTGGGATGATTTTTCTACCAGCTACTTGTTTTGAATTTCTTGTTTTCTTCTACTTCTGAGTCAATTTCCTTATTCTCTTCTGTTTCCTTTTCTTCATCTCCTTCAATAACTTCTTCATAAATAGGGTATTTTTCTTCATTGCTAATTTCTCGTTCCCTACCTTCATCAACCTTAACATCGACACTCTCCACAATTTTCTTTAGCCTTTTGTTATAGCATGTGTAGGCTTTGCTTTTTGTCGAATAGCCAAGAAAAATTCCTTCATCAACTCTATCTTCAAACTTACCAAGATTATCTTTAGTTCTTTTGATGTAGCACTTGCTGCCAAAGACTTTGAAGTATCTTGCTATTGCCTTTTTGCTGAACCATAGCTCATAAGGAGTTTTGCTTTCATGTGTCCTCAACATGCACCTATTTTGGATGTAAACCGTAGTATGAACTGCCTCTTTCCAGAATCTGTCTGCTATTTTGTTCTCTGTCAACATTGTCCGTGCCATTTCCTGCACCGTCCTATTCTTTCTTTCAACAACACCATTCTGCTGAGGTGTCCTTGCTGCTGAAAACTGTCTTTTGATCCCATATTTTTGACAATACTTTGCAAACTCCTCTGAGATAAACTCTCCTCCTCTATCTGATCTTAAGCATTTAATTCTTTTTCCTGTTTGATTCTCAACCAGTTTTTTGAAAGTCTTGAACATTTCAAAGGCATCTGATTTAAGATTTAAAAATAGTACCCATGTCATCCTGGAATAGTCATCTATGCACAACATAAAGTATTTGTCACCATTTATGCTTTGTGTTCTCATGGGTCCACATAAATCAGTATGTATTAGCTCTAAAGGTTTGTTGGTGAAGTATTCCTTTGATTTAAATGTGGATCTAGTTTGCTTCCCTTTTTGGCATGAAGCACAGATGTTATTTAATGGTTTTCCAATGGTGGGTATATCTCTTATTGCCCTTTTTGAACTTATTTTTACCAGATTGTCAAAGCTAATATGATCGAGCCTCTTGTGCCACAGCCAATTTTCATCTTCCTGTCCAATCAAACATGCTCCTTCTAAAGTCTCTAGGAGAGTATACAAGTTTCCATAAGTCCTCGATCCATTAGCTATCAGCTTCCCACTGTGAGCTTTTTTGACTTCACAGCCCTGCTTCTTAAAAATGACTTCATGACCTCTCATCACAGATTTGACTTACGCTCGGTAAGTTGTGCTTCAAACCAATCACAAACAGAACTTCTTTGGAATTGATCTTTCCATCACTTATCTTGATTGATCCTTTGCCAACTATCTTGGCTCCATCATTATTTCCAAACTTTACAGAGCCCCCTTCATATTTCTCGTAGCTTTTCAAATTTTTGTTTATCTCCGTCATGTGACTGGAGCATCCACTATCCAATATCCATGGTGCAGATTTGTTTTGTGCTTTGAATGTTGTTTGTACAATCAAGGATTCCTTTTCTTCCTTGGGTCGCTCCTTTTCTTTCCACTCTGGTTTGGCTATAGTTTTTGTCACTTGTTTAGACTTTTCTTTGTCAGTGGCCTGTGCATGTTTTTTTGGGAATTTTCTATTTTGCCTTAAACTGTTTGGTTGAGATCTTCTTCCCTGATATTTATTTGCTGCATATGTGCTTCTACAGTTTCTTGCAATGTGTCCAAAGTTATGACAGTTATAGCATTCTACTGCATAATCCATCAAGGGTGAAAAGACATTTCTACTGGTGAAATTTCTTTGTCCTATATTATAAATGCAGTCTGAAATCTTATGACCATAAGTATTGCATTTAAAACAATAACCAGAAAAGGAATGATTGAACCTGGGAGTTGGTCTTTGCCATTTTGTAGTAGGAGCCACAAATTTTCTTCTCCTTTGATGTGTGACATTTGTGAATCCCTCATTGTCAGCACTCTTCTCGTGCCTGGCATTGTTGCTTTCTTTTGCATGATTCATTTTTCCTTGATCAACCTTGATCTTATCTTCTTTCTTTACTGGTTCTACAGCTTATGGCCTTTGATCCACTTGACGATTCTCCTTCGACAAAGCCCAAGCCAAATTTGATGCCTGTAGTCCTCTGACTATTTATAATCTTTTCAAGCTTCGTAGAACTTCCTTCAAGTTTGTGATAGCAACTCAATTTTTGATTCTTTTCTTCTAGCCGCATTCTTAAAATAACAATCTCTTCTTCCAGCTTTGCTGCACTCATCTATTTTCATGGTTAATTGTACTTTGAGTTCTTCAGACATTTTCTTAAATTCTTCTGTCTCGTACTTTCAAACTGTTTATTATGTCATTGGCATCCTCTAGCTTTCTTGAAACCTTTTTATTCTTTTTCCTTTCTGTACTCAACTCTTCAAGTGCAGCAACCAACTCACCTTCTAGATATACTTCAGCCTCATCCTTAAGGTTTTCATCACCTTCCTATTTTTCTTCTATTTTTTCTTCTTCAAATGCCATGAATAGAGCTTCACCTGTTTCTTCTTCAGAATCCTCACCTGAGCTTTCTTTAGAAGAGCTGACATTCTTGGATATGAAACTTTTCTTCTTGAAGTTGCTTTTTCTAAAATTTGGTTTCTTCTTCCAGTCACCTTTTTCTTGGTGTGACCCTTCATCATTTTTGGTTTTCTCATTCATTGGACATTTAGCTGCAAAGTGCCCGATGCCTCCACAGTTGAAGCACTTAAACGGTAAATTTCCTCTGTATTTTCCTTTTCCCTTTATAATTTTCTGAACAAAGTTAGCTTCCATTTCATCCAATGTCTCTTCATCCTCAGATTCTTGTTTAGTTTTTATATTTTTGTGTGCTTTAAAAGCAACTTCTCTGTCTGTGGGCTTAGCTTGTCCTATTCTCATTTCGTATGTAGTCAAAGAACCATGCATCTCATCCATGCTAAAAGTATTGAGATATTTAGCTTCTTCTATAGCAGAAACTTTAGAATTAAATCTTTTGTGAAGAGTTCTTAGTACCTTTTTCACGACGATCACATCTTCCATTTCCTCATCGAGTCCTCTAATCGTAGTAATGATTCCATTGACTCTCAGCATATAGGCTTCTATGTTCTCATCGTCATTCATTCTTAATGCTTCGAACTAAGCTCGATGTGTTTGTAGCTTGGCTTCCTTGATCTTGTCGTCTCCTTCATGAATGCTCTTCAGTTTGTCCCACATGTCTTTTGTAGTTTTATAGCTCATGATCCTTATTAGTTCACTGTCCACTAAATCACACATTATAGCATTCTATGCTTTAGAGTTATTCTCAAATGGTTTCTTACCGGCAACATCGATTGGAGGTATGGCGGGTATTGTGTATCCACTTTCTACTGACTCCCGGATGTCGTATCCCGGAGCACAAAGATATGTCTCGCATCCTGATTTTCCAAAATGAATAATTAGTTTCGTCGAACAATGGAGCTTTATTTGATGAGAATCCTTCACCACCTGCCATTGTGTTCCTTCCCAGATCACCTTAGCTGATTAAGCTTGTTCAAGAACCTTGCTCTGATACCAATTGATATTCTCACAATGACACTGAGAGGGGGGTGAATCAGTGTAGCTATTTAAATTCAAATCTACAACTCTTAAAGCTGAAGCAAAGAGAACTTAAAAGCAAGTAAATCAATTATCACAAGAGAGCACACCACAACACACAATGTAACGAGGTTCACCAATTTGGCTACTCCTCAAGAATGACTGCTTGGACTACGGTCCAAATCCAGCCTTTGCAAAACACCAATTTTACAAACACTTTTACCAGCACCCACTGGAAGGAGCACCAACCCCTTATTTTTTTGCTGCAATAGATAGGAGCACCAACCCCTAATGCCAAGCACCAACTTGGACTACAAATCTAAGTTATTTCAATGACATAAAAATGCCTTCGCTTTCTACATGACCCTGACTGGTCTGTAATTAATCAAACTCCACACACACTTACAGCTCTGCTTATCTCTCTTTCGGCCCTCTTCTAACCTTCTTTGCGCAACACTTTTTCACTCACAGCAGCAACCTCATTCTCCAGGCAACTGCCCTTTTATAACAATATTTCCAACTTGAAACTCCTGTTCTTCTGTGACTTCCATAATCCTTCATGCACCCTATTAATAGACACTGCTGATGGTAACTCCTTTATAGCACAATATTTATTACATGCAACCTATTAATAGATCTGTCTTTGTTTTGGACTGTCAGTATAACTGTCGCTTGATGGTTACACTGCTTTACGGGCCTTGTAACTGCCGTTCTATCTTTAAAGCACTGTGCTTATTTTAGCTTGCATGATTTCTATCTGTAACTGCCCCTGTAACTGTCACACTAACTTCAGTTGACTCTTCTTATTTTGGCTGCATGATTTTCCTCTACAACTGCCCCTATAACTATCGTTCTACTTCAGTTAACTATCCGTAATCGTGTTGTTGTGACCTATCATGAAATCGTGACACTTCTATCTCTTTGTACTCTTCTCACCTTTTACCCGCGAAAACATGACATGTCACGATATCGTGACACTTTCTGCCTCCTTGTCCTTTTCTTAGCTTGCACCCATGAAAATACAACATGTCGCGATATCGTGACACTTTTTGCCTTCATACACTCTTCTTGGCTTGCACCAGAGAAAACAGAACATGTCACGAAATCGTGACACTTTCACTGCCTTGAGATCTTCTCTGTCTCTTGTCCACGAAAACAAAACATGTCATGAAATCGTGACACTTTCGCTTCCTTGCACTCTTCTCTGCTTGCACTAGCAAAAACATGACATGTCATGAAATTGTGACACCTTTCGCTTTCGTACACTCTTCTCTACAAGCACTAGCGAAAACATGACATGTCATGAAATCGTGACATCTTTCGCTTTTGTACACTCTTCTTTGCAAGCACCAATGAAAACATGACATGTCGCGAAATCGTGACACTTTTCCTTGCTAGCTCTTTCTCTTGATCATGTCACAAAATCGTGACACATTTTTGTCCTTACTGCCTCTCTTGCAGATTGTCATGAAATCATGACACTTTTCTTTGCAAGCTCCTTCTCCTCGAACATGTCACAAAATCATGACACATTTTCTTTGCTTACATCTTCATTCTGAACATGTCACGAAATCGTGACACTTTTCTTTGCTTGCGCCTTCTCTCCAAACATGTCATGAAATCATGACAATTTTCTTTGCTTGCGCCTTCTCTCCGAACATGTCACGAAATCGTGACAGTTTTCCTTGTGCTTTCTCTCTCTTCCAACATGTCACGAAATCATGACAGTTTTCCTTGCGCTTTCTAAACATGTCATGATATCGCGATAGTTTTCCTTGCACTTTCTAAACATGTCGCGAAATCATGATAGTTTTCCTTGCACTTTCTAAACATGTCACGAAATCATGACAGTTTTTCCAACATTTTATCTCTCCTTCGACATGTCACGAAATCACGATAGTTTTGCCAGCATTTTCTCTCTCCTCTGATATGTCACGAAATCGTGACAGTTTTGCTAGCATTTTCTCTCTCCTCTGATATGTCGCGAAATCATGATAGTTTTGCCAACATTTTCTCTCTCCTCCGATATGTCATGAAATCGTGACAGTTTTTCTTTCCAACCAAACATGTCGCGATATCGTGACAGTTTTTACTTGTCTTTTTCTTTGAGCTTTCGAATGTTGGCCACTTTTGTCTTCTTGGATATTCACTGTACATGCTCTGACTGACCTCTGAACTCCTATCCACTGCATCATCTGATCTGTTTGTCTATGTTGACAACAATGACAATACTGTTTCTGCACCTTGCTCAAAAAATGTGGGGTCATGCTTGTTACAATGCACTAGGACATGCCATGCAGGAAAAAATGGAATTAAAGAAAATTGGGTAAAGACTAAAGACTTGTAAGGGTAGGTTAGAGGATACAAATGATCCTACTTAAAAATATTATCCACCATCATGAGAATGATTTTTTGGCCTCCAAATTTTGGGATCCCTACAATAAAATCCATAAAAATATTCATCCAAATAGTCTCTATATTTGGAAGGGGCTAGAGTGTGCTTAGTGCATGAATATTTCTGACCTTAACATGCTGACAAATATCACATTTTACAATAAAGTTATTGATATCCTTTTTCATGCCTATCTAAAAAAATGCATTTAACCCATTCATATATTTTTAAGAAACATAATGCCTTGCATTCAAATAAGAATGCATTCCTTATAGTATAGACTCATAGAGATGAAAATATTTAGGGAGAACAAGGTAACCCATGTATTGTAGGTATTATCCATCCCATGTATATCTATGATGAGAGATATAATTAGTTTGAAATTACTAAATCATTGATTGCAAGGTGGAATTTTGGGTCACTTCTCCTTGAAGCTATTGGGTCCATTGAAGAAGTGAATCATAGATGACACTTAGCATACCCTGCTACTCGTATTGGTAGGATAATGCATCAACTATATTTTCCTTACTCTTCCTATAAATGTGTAGACACCAAAATCTAGCCACTTGTCATCCGTTTGTAACCTCCAATATTAGCCTTCCATTATTTATATACATATATATGTATTTATTTAATATATACATAAATATTAATATTTTATATTTATATTTATATATATTTAATAAATATATATGTATTTATATGAGTAAATCCTAGTCATACACCATATTTTAATCTCATCCATCCATACATATCAATCAATATCACTTGACCAAGCTTAATATCCACCCTTCCTCATATTTTAATCTCGGTCGCTCATTTTGTGTCATCGAAACCCTAACATGTTCATGGGAAGATTATAAAGATGGATTATTTTTGATGAATCAAAGTCTTAGAAGGTACAAAAAATTATGCCTGGTTCCAAATTTGAATAGTTTCCCTAGCCATTTTGCTATCATATTCATATTTCACCACTACCATTGCATCACTTGTTTCTGCCACTACTAAACCCTCACGAACCAGATCTAGTTTTACTTCATCCCCATCAACCCCTAAATGTCCTCCAGAGTTCGTAGAACACTACTGAGCATTTATGGAACACTTCTAGGCATTCACAAGCATCATCGAATACCTCTAGGTATTTCCCATAGTAGAGTTTGTAGTCCATAAGCCCTTGGATGCTTTCGGGTATTCGTGCGACCATTGAAAATAGAAATAGGAGTAGATATTAGAACTACTAAGGTAAAATATTCATTTGATCATTTATTTACATTCTTGTATTTCTATTTATAGTTATATATTACAATATATAGGGTTTAAAGGTTTTATTTTTTAGAGGGCCTCACACAGTGGAACCTTCTCAAGTGCTTCTAATCATTTTTTTCTATTTGCAGGTGTAGGAATCATCTTTCAGGAAGCTGTTGCAGATAGGATTGTCCCATAGGGATACACAAGTCCACCCACACTCTTTTTTGGATCAAATAAAACCTAGAAGACACTAGATATTCATTGAACTAGGGTTTTGAAACCCTATATTTGTAACATTTGTATCAATACCAAATCATGTTGTAATATTGGAGATGAAGGCTCTATTTATATCAATAAAATATTGGCTCTTCATTGTGCAACATATTATGTATTGGTTTTATCTATTGCTTTGGTGTTTTTCATTTTTAGTTTACAAAATGGCGATCATGGTGGGACCCCCAAAGGGTTCTTAATTTTAATCTATTTTATCACTAATTTCTATTTCTATTTCTATCTTGTAGGTTTCAAAAGTTTGATTACACAAAATTCATGAAAATGAGGGTTACTTGGAAGTTGTAAAATTCAATCAAAGGTCATGCAGATGCCATGCAACATTCGAGGGATTCCCTACAACATTAAGGAAATACTCTATATAATTTTAGAGATCCTGGGTGGTGTTTCATAGAGTAGGGAAGAAATACGTAGGCTTCCTGGTAAGCCTAGTTAAAACCCTGACTCATTTCTATTTTCATTTTCTTGCTTTTAACAATGAAACTAACAAAAGAAAATCAATCATTTTTTGTTTAAAGTATTCACTTTTTTATTTTCATTTTAGACATTTACATTCTTAATATAGATTGCATATTTATTATAATTGCATTTGTACATTCACTATAGATCATATTCAATTTAGATTTCATTGGTTTTATGGTGTATTCATTCATTATTTTTTATGTTGTTTACATTTGAAATAACAAAAGCATAAATAGCTGCATAGTAGGATTGAAAGCTTCCATTTTTACTTTTCTAATTTGGAACAAGATCGTAATTTCTAAGTATACTCCTGTTGTTGGAATTACTTCATGATATAGGGTGGAAGAACTAGGAGAACCCTCCACTATTGTAATCACTTGATGATTCAGGGTGGGTCTTAAGAAGTGTACCCCTAAGTTATTTTGAGGATATTCTAGCTTAGATAAGTGAAATAGGATATTTCCAACATTAAGTGAACACAATAGAAAATAAAGACCTTAATCAGACAAAGATGCCAAATTTATTGGTTATTTATGGAGGACATTATGGAAGAAGCTAAAGAAAAATTTGAAGTTTAGTTCTGCACACCATCTATAGACTGATGGACAAACAAAGGTGGTGAATAGGAGTTTGGGCAACCTATTGAGATTCTTAGTAGGAGATAATCCCAAGGGATTTTTGAGTGAATATTTTACCCTATTGCAAAATAGTCATCACAAATAGAGTATTGAATTCAAAACTCTCTCTTGCAAAGAAATTAAGTGAAATTACCCATTTCTCCATGGTTATGGTAAGTAAACATTTGTGAGTATATAATCAATAAAAATGAGATAACAACAAATGTAAACCAGAATGAAATCAAACCTGCAAGTGACAGTTAACAAGGGGCCTTGAATAGTTCAAATAATTCTTAGCAATTAAAAATCTTCCAAAATGCAAAATATTGATTCTTTTAGTGCTCTTGATATTAGTGTGATCTACCCTGAATCCCAGTTAGTAAATGAATTTTATATTCAAATTAAAAATATTTCAAATGCAAAAGTGCATGGAATGGTCCACTTCATTTTAGAATCTGTATCTTTAATGTGTGATTCATTTTGAAGTTAGTGGATTCATTTTATCTTCATTATAAATGTTCCACTATCCCTATGTTAGAATTTGGTGTTAGTAAAATTTAGTATATTAGCATTCATTTGCTTTATCTGCCTTAGTGTGAATTTGGTGTTAGTAGACCTCCTAAACCAAAATTTTATCTAAAAATTACATTGATGAATTTGGAGGTGCAAAAATTCTGGATAAGGACCAGAATATAAAAAAATGAACCAGAAATAAAACAAAAAATTTTGGAAAATGGACCAGAATGAAATGAAAACTGAAAAACAAAGAATAAAAAAAATTATGGAAGGACCAGAATGTAAAAACTTAACAAAAATTCTAGAACTGACCAGAATAGAAAACAATAGAATGCAAAAATTCTGGAAGGATCATAATGGAAAATAAAAGATAGAGATTCTGGAAGGACGAGAATGAAATAAACATAAATTCTGGAATGGACCAGAATAAAAAATATGCAACTAAAATAAAAACTGAAAATTTATTCTAAATGTAGCAAACGAAAAATAAATCTACAAGGTTAGCTAGAAAATTAAATAATATCAAATTTGGTTAGCAATCCCCTCCCTGCAAAACCCCAAGTCATGAGATAAATATAAAACAACCTGACCTAATAAACTTGTAACATAAGCACAATCAGATTAGACCAAGTGCGAGACTCCAAGGACAAAATAAAATTTGCATTACCTTAAGCATTCACCTATTACAACCCATTTCATGGCATAAGAAAATAGATATAAGCATAAAACAATGCAAAAAAATATAAGCAATAAACAGTGGCTTTAGATGTAATCTCCTTTTGGTTTTGCTCACAAAGGTTGCTCTTTCCAAATAAAATCTTATATTTATGAAAATATCCTTGTTTCCAAAATTTCCAGCCCCTGTACAATGGCCTCCTTGGGCTTTTAAAGATTTCAAAACCATCAATTCGTTTCAACTTCCCATGTTCAATGATGCTAACATGAATGCAAATAAAACAAGAAATAAATCATCTTGTTTTATATTTTGCCTATTACTCTTCTTTTAACATTCTAAAAGAAACAAAATAAACATTCATTTTTTTTTTACCTATATATAGATATATATTTTATTTTAATTAAGAAATTTTCTTTTGTTTTTATTTTAAAAGGAGATCCATTGACCTAAAATGGTTGGCTTATAACGAAGCAACACCATAAGCAATCAATCAAACCAAAATGAACAAATTGTAAAATACCCAAAGATCAACCATGTAAAATGAAACCAGAAGGGCAAGATGAAGATAGGTAAGTCTATTGACATTCCAAAATTATCCCTAAAGACCAAAGACCACAATGAGGCACCTTGTCAACTAAAATATGCATGTCAAAGATAGAACTTGCTAAAATCATCTCACTAAGGATACCAAAATCCTCAAAATGCAAATAAAAATGTGGGTCCCCAATTTTTGGGGCTAGTTGTGGAGCAACCACAACAAATGGTGACTTTTCTGGAAAATTCTCCCAACATTTTGGTAAGAACCCAACCTAAAAACACACCAAACCCAAACATTAAAATTACAAGCATCAGTCGATATCCAGAGAATGAAAGGAAATAAAAAATATGAACCATCAAAATCATTCAACATTGACTCAATGTGTGCAAGGTGATTCATTTATTATCATTTGAAACCATTCAACATTCCATTGTCAGTTTCACATGAATGTTTATGATTTATGTGTATAACATGATGTAGGCTGAAAGGATATATTGAAAGTATGCTATAATATGAACAACCTGTTTTGTTGAGCCTCCAACATTCTAGTACCATAAACACACTAAAACTGTCTAACCCTCTTAGGACCAAATGTGTATGCAATAGACTCATTTACCAGATTAAGAGCTTAGTTATGAACCGCTACAATCCTGAACCAATGTGTGCAAGTGGACTCAGCATTTTTGGGAATCAAATTCTCAACCTAGGTATGATGATAATTTGACCCTATCCTTACTACTCCGATCTGAATTTACTACCTCATCTTGACCAAAATGATTAAACATGTTATGGACGAAACCGCAAGGCTAGCCTGTCTATTTGAGAAATTAGAGGTCTCACTTTTAAACGAGATATGTCACCATGCATGAGCATACTCCACTTCCAGTCAAGCGTCTATAGCCTCGGTGGAGGTTAGCTTCATAGTCCATGATTTTATTTTTGATTTTTTGAATCTTAGGGATGACTACCCATCCTTTCGAGGGATATGTAGTACGATCCTTACAACCCAATAGTCAATTGTGTGATGAAAATGGAATGACGAATATCTTACTTTTGATTTCTTGAATCTTGGGGATGACTACCCATCCTTACGAGGGATATGTAGTACGATCCTTACAACCCAATAGTCAATGATGTGATGAAAATGGAATGACAAATATCTTACTTTTGATTTCTTGAATCTTATGGATGACTACCCATCCTTTCGAGGGATATGTAGTATGATCCTCACAACCCAATAGTCAATGGTGTGATGGAGGTAAAAATTAGAGCTTTGGGGATTCGGATTCTCAACCTAAGTATGATGAGAATTTGATCCTATCCTTACTACTCTGGTTTTGGATTTTCAAATATTGTGAAAGTGGTGAAAACCACTGTTTTATGGACTACATTGCATTATAGGACAGGAAAGAATGAATATTTTCACCTCATATTTTCTTCCAAGGAGGGTTTTGACCATTTTACCTAAGATGTATTTAAGATGTGCAAATCATGCTTGGTTCGAGACAGTATTGACATCATTTCCCAATTTCAAGATCTTCTTAGTGTGTAATGTGCAATGATCCTAAGAGAGTTTGACATGTTTTTGATGATATTATTTTAAATGTGGATGCAGGTGGGATGCAATGCATTGTGACATGTACCCTAAAATAAGGCTAAATAAGATGGAGCATATAAAATATTTCACCCTAATTTGCAAACTTGACAACTTCATGCATCACAAGCTTCAAACAATATACTTTAATGTGTTTTCAATAATTGTGGAGCCTATTGCAGTACAATTCTGATGTTTCACATTATTTTGGTCTTATTGAATATTTATGAGGACATGAGCTGACATCTCACTCTAAAATACTGGAAAAAACCAAAACTTGGAAGCGAATGAATACAAAACACCCAATCCAAAAAAATCCCAATCCAAAACTGAACATGAAACCAACGCATGCAAGCTATATACAACAAATCAACAATAGATTGTAAGCGAATAAATACAAACACAATCAAATTCAACATCATCAAACACAAATATATTTAAATATAATACATGATATTTGCCTTTTCAGGCCTGAAAGTAGTTCTTCAAATGTAATCCATTAACGGGCAAATTCAAATCATTTCCATCCAAGGTTTTTAATATGAAACTATTTTCACCTAAGATTTCAGCAATTTGATATGGACCCAACCACAAACAATCAAACTTTTTATGATCTCCTTTCTTTTCATGACCTTTATCCCATAGTAAAACTAGGTCTGAAATTTTAAATGTTTTGATTTTGTATTTCTTTTCAAACCATATTTTCACTACATCATGATGTTTGCTAAAATGAAGCAAGGCCTCATCTATTTTCTCGTCAATATGCATTAACTGTGTTAGCCTAGCTTCATGTTTATCACTAGTTCCAACATATTATTTCATGAAATGTAATGTTTGTAGCCTTAAATTTATGGAAAATTTGGTAGCCTACCCATAGACTAAATGATACGAAGATGTTCCTATTGATTCTTTGGTTCTGATCCTATCAACCCAAAGGGCGAAATTCAACTTGCTATGCAACTCCCTATGGTTCTTTTCAAGTAATCTTTTTATTACACACAACAAGTTCTTAGTAGAGGATTCTGCTAAACCATTACCTTGTGGATAATAATTTGAGTATAATTTCAAGCTTACCATATTATCATATGCCCAATTTGCAAACTCCAAACAAGAAAATGCAGAGCCATTATCACTTATAATCGAGTTGGGTATTCCGAAACGAGTCACAATATTATCCTCTAAAAACTTAATGACAACCTCTAAAGTGGCATGCTTAGTAGGAATAGCTTCGATCCACCTTGTGCAGTAATATGTGGTAGTAAGGATATATTTATGAGAATCGTATGAGTTGGGATTGATGATCCCAACAAAATCTAATCCCCATTGTGCAAAAGGCCTTGCCTCTACCATAGATTGTAATGGCATTGTAGCATTTATTTCTCTATTGGCCGCCACTTGACATATATGGTATGATCTCACATGAGCATGCACATCCTTAAAGAGATGGGGCCAATAGTATCTAGCCCTAAGGATTTGATGAGCTGTAGCGTTGGCTGACCTGTGTCCAGTTCCATACTTACCACGGAAATCCTTAAGTACTTAGGTCGCCTCTTATTGATTAACACAACAAAGGTAAATATCTTCATGGTTCTTCCTGTACAACACACTAGATTTAATCAAAAAATTTGTAGATTTCAAATGCAAAGCTCTACGTTGAGTGGAATTTAAATGTGATGGACACTTACCATGCAACAAGAAATATGCAATATCAACATACCACTCATATTTAGTTTTGTTGTCTACCTCGTAATGCTAGCATGATATCAGTGGATCAATTTCTGCAATTACCTTGACCAAACCTTGTCCACGAACTATTTTCATGGGTCGGATTTCCAAATTGAATTCTTGAAGGGTCGAAATCCATTTTCCCCGTCTTTCACCTAATTCATTTTGTAAAAACATAGACTTAACGGTTGGGTTGGGAACTACAACAAATACTTTATTGTGAACTAGATAATGCCTAAATTTATTGATAGTCTTTAATAGGGCATACATTTATTTATCCAAAATAGAATATCTCAACTTTACATCCTTCAACAGAGCACTCAAGAAGGCTATGGGATTTTCAATGCTACCCTCACTCTTTTGCATTAAGACACTCACAAAAGAATGATCTAACGCAAAAGAGTATACATATAAAGGTTTTGAATAATCTAGACTAATTAAAATAGGGGCTCTATAGATAACATCCTTGATTATTTTGAAAGCTTCCCTATTTTCATTTGTCCATTTGCTTTGAACATCCTTATTTAACATATCATTCAAAGGCTTAGTGATCTCAAAAAAACCTAAAATAAATTTCCTCACAAAATTAATCTTATCAAAAAAGGATATTAATTCTTTCTTGTTATTAGATGGAGGGATGGCTAATATAACTGAGATTATTTCTAGATCAATAGCAATCCCATCCTTAGAAATGACATGACCCAATAACTTACCTTCCATTACTCCAAAGATGCATTTATTCGAATTAAGGGAGATCCCATGTTCCCTACATATTTGAAATAATTTTCTCAACTCCCTAACATGATCTTCTATTTTCTTAGAGAAAATAGGAATTTCGTCAACATAAAAAATGATACACTTACCAATGAACCCTTTGAATGCAAAATCCATGGCTCATTGGAAAGTTGCACCTGCATTCAATAATCCAAACGACATTCTCATGTATGTGAATGTTCCCCACTTCGTTGTGAAGGCTGTATTCATTTTATCATTTGGATAAATTAGAATTTGATTATATCATGAATAACCATCCAAGAATGACATCATCTCTAACCCATTCACCTTTTGAAGAATCTCATCGATAGTAGGCAATGGGTAATTGTTCTTTTGGCATGCCTTATTCAAATTCCTGAAAGCACAACCTTATCTCTCCATTCTTATTTCTTAATGGGATAAGGTTGGAAAATCATGTGGAATGTCTAACAGGAAATATGATTTTTGCTTCTAGCAATCTCTTCACCTCTTTCTCTATTAGGGGTTCTAAAATTAGGTTAACCATTCTTTGTCTTTTTCTGAAAGGTTTGGAGTCAAGTTTTAATGGAATCGTATGCATTATCACATTTTGATCATAAGTTTTCAAATCCTTATAGCTCCATGCTATGCAATCAACATATTCCTTTAATGTGTGAGTGATAGACTCCTTTTCCTACTTAGTACATGCCTTAGCAATGAATACCTCTTTCAAATTTTCTGCACTTCCTAAATTTATTGAATCACATGTTTCCTTAGGGGGTAGTACCTTTCTATATTTTTTTGCTTGATATCCAATGTCAAATATTTTCTAACAAAGCCATACCATTCGACATATCATTCCACACTTCGGTTGCTTCACATTGCAATTTCATTTTTTCTTGCCCTCTCTCATCTTCATCTATTACCTGATTTTCAAAAATGCCAGAATTAGTGACAAAATTGAACACATGTTTGTCACTATCGAATACTTGAAAATTAGTAACATTATCTGATATTGAAGGGTAAGGCAATAATTTGATTGATAATTTCTTGCAATTTTTATGGTCCACAGGTTTAAGCATACTTGTAGCTACAACCAAAGAATCTACCATGTGATTATTTTTCCCAGAGATAAGGAATATATTGAATGCATCAAACTCATCTATAAAATCCTTAACTATAGATTTGTAAAGACTTAATATTTTATCCCGATAAGTATATTCTCCTTTAACTTGTTTAAGTACCAATTCTGAATCTCCCAACACTTTGATACACTTCACTTTCTTCCTTAGGGCAAAATGAAGTCTAAAAATAAGGGTTTCATATTCTGCCACATTATTGGTGGTTGGAAACTGTAATCTATAAGAAGCAAGCATAGGCTTACTATCGAGATGCGTAAGTTTGATACCAGCTCCAATACCTTGTTTTGACTTAGATCCATCAAATCTTAGAGTCCAAACCAGATTATCCTCTTTCGAAGTGTTACAAGAAAAATTCTCTTTTTGAGGTTCTTCAGTAGCTTCTTCTATGTCCAAGCTATAGGCCCCTAATTTAGTTTCAACATATTGGATTTTGTTGGGTCTATTGTATTCAGTTATCATATCCTTGAGTCTAGGTTCACTGTCCACCCAAATTTGATTTGCTACTCCTCTCGAAGGTAACCACATATGGGAAGAATTTGTTACAATATACCCGTTCATATTTTTACTCCAATCTCTTCCCAATACCATTCCGTATTTGGTAGGAATATTAAGCACCAATATATCTGTGGTGTTGAACCCTAGGTTCTGAGTTAATTTGAATAAGAACATAATTTAGACTTCCAACTGCATCCATAATAGATATATCCAATTGTACCACCTTACTCTTAGAAGGGATTTGTGTGAGTCCTAGCTTTTGGTAAATTTCCAGGGGCATGATGTTGGTCGAAGCACTTGAATCTATCAGACAATTGTGTAAATTTTTACCTACAATTCTAATGGTTATGAGAAATGGAGGTACTTCTCATTTTTCCCTTTTTAAAACCAATTGAGACTCGACACCCTTGGCTTCATGGACTTGACTAGGTGGGTTTTTCGACGAACCTATCTCATGACCCAAAAGTTTAGCTACTTCGAACAACAAGATATTAGCCTTATTTTTCTTTGTCTTCTTATAAGTCATAAGTGAGTTTTTTCAAATTTAGCATCTTCTTCACCATATTGGACATATCTACAGTCGATGGAGGAGGTGGATTAACCTCACCTTTTGTATTAGGAGGAATTAAAGGGTTGTTTAGAGGAGTGGAGGAAATTTTGAGATCCTTAGAGCTTCTTGTGTAATATTGATTATTTCCTTTCCCAAAATGTCTACCGACTTATATTTACAAAATTTCTTCATCTTCTTCTCCTAAAACCTCAACATCCTCCTCTTCCTCATTTTATTGGATGTGGACAACTTCTGTCATCAAAGCATCTTGCTTCCCTTGGCCACAATGTGGCAATTCATCATCACAAAGTTCCAACTCACCATAATATTCCAACACATCTGCCTGATTGGCAATAGGATTGGGAACACATCCATTATTGGGTTGTGTGTTATAAGGTCCTGTTATCCTATGGTTATGATTCCAATTCAGCACAAGATTTTGGGAAACTTGTTTTTGTAATCAAACTTTTTCATTGCCTTTCTTAATAGTGATTCTCTTTAATTATTCCAATTCAGAATTAGATCCTTACAGTTGAGGCACTGTAGTTCCAGGTCCAAATGCATTTCTTACATTAGCCATATCTAGAACGGGTACAATGGCTTGGTTATGAGTATTTTGGTTCCATCCAGGATTCACACTTTGAAGAGGCATGATCGAAGGATAAGTCGTTGGATTTTGGGTATTGAGTGCACTGAACCTAGGTATGGTCAACTGATTATTGACCATGCTGAACCCTATCATGATTATCTAATTATTTGGCAACATGGCTTGCGATGGGATGGATGCATTAGGATACATGGAAAATGGTGAATAGATTGGCATTAATCGACATGGTTGTTGGAAGTTGTTCATTGTCAGCACTTGTGATGCCATTACTTGATTCATCATGGTGAATTTACTGTATGGACCGTATTATCCCGTCCCAACCACTTGAGACAATTCCCCTCCCAGAGAATTCATTTGTTGTTCAAGGGTCATTGTCTTAGCATAAGCTAAGGCAATAGTTGTGACCTAAGCATTTCTTCTAGCAAACAAGGATGTTAAAGGGTCTAAGGGTACAAAATATAATTAAAGAGCCACAGTAGCATCTACCGCAAAGTGGCAATTTACATTTGCGTATAGCTTATGGAACCTAGCATTGAACATCCTAATAGACTCATTTGGTAACTATTTACAGGACACAAATAGGTTATAGATGATGGAAGGATCTAATAACACTCAAAATTGGCTAATGAAAGTAGCTTCCAATTATACCCATGAAGTAATGGACCCTATGAGAAGATTTCTATACCACTCGTTAGCCACATGGTCCAAACTATTAGGAAATACTCGACACACAATGTCTTCATGAGTGACCCCATGTCTGAACATGTAATATTTATAAATCTAGATATGCTCTTCAGTGGTAACAGTACCATCATGTATAAACTTGGATAGCTATCTTTCAATATGCCTAGGTAGATCATGGACATCCCCGGGTATGTTCAAGGGAGAGCTTTATGCACCACACCAAAGAGTGGGTTGTTGTTGTTGTTGTTGTTGTTGGGCCATGTTATTCAATGGTGATGACCATACAAGAAGATTAGAAATCGTAGTAACTGGGACAAATACAATTGATGTAGCTATTGTAATAGAAACAATAGGTGCAGGTCCACTAGATGTACTTGAGTCTAACGATAACCCTAGATCAAGTATACTAGGTGTGATGCAGGAGCATCCGAGGGCAGCAGAGCAATCCTGCACCAACCAAATTTGTCTAAGTGTTTTTGCAAAGAAAAAAAAAATAGGGAAAGAAGCTACGGTCGACGGAGGGTCGCAAAATTGCGACATGTCACGATTTCGTGACATGTCGCGAAATCGTGACCAAATCAAGAAGCAGGTCTACGGCGGACGAAGGGTCGCGAAATCATGACATGTCACGAAATCACGGCCAAAACCAAGGCAGAGGCTACGACGGACGGAGGGTCACGAAATCGTGACCAAAACCAGAGGCAGAGGCTACGACGGATGGAGGGTCGCGAAATCGCGACCGCAACGAAAGCAGAGGCTACGGCAGTGCGGAGGGTCACGAAATCGCGACCGCAATGAAAGCAGAGGCTACGACAGTGTGGAGGGTCACGAAATCATGACCAAAAAGAAAGCAGGGGCTACGACAGTACGGAGGTCACGAAATCGTGACCGCAGCTTAAGAACGAAGGCGCGGTAGAAAGACGTCGCGATATCGCGACATGTCGCGATATCGCGACCAAAGCAGAAGAAAGGGGGACGCGATAGAAATACGTCGCGATATCGCGACAGGTCGTATTTTCGCGCCGAAAGATGAGCCAAAGACGAAGAGGCAAAAAGTGACACGTGTCGAATACCTGGACGACGAAGCGACACGGGGAGGCAAAACGAAAGGTTCTGGAAGAGGAAACGAAGGGCCGCCAGCTGGAAATGGAGCGCCACCTAAGAACCTTTAAAAAGGGAAACAAAGGCATGCACAAAGGATGAAAAAAAAATTGCTAAAACAATAAGATAATCTCGTGGTATTTCCAGATTGGAGAAGCTCGAAAAAGTCGCAATTCCTTTGCGACTTATGGATAATCAGCTGTGACTATAATTTTTGGCTGTGACTGTAATATTCGGCTGCATGTGAATAAAATAAAACTGTTCTCTTTTTCTCTGTGAATATGGTGATGTGACTGTAATATTCGGCTGCATGAAAATAAAATAAAACTATTTTCTTTTTCTCTGTGATACTGGCTCTCGATCAAGTGGTATCAGAGCGAGTGATTCTGAGTGTGCAAACAGAACGTCGAACGTGAGGCAGTTTGCACCAGGATCTGTGGAAGGATTTTGAGAAGAGAGAACGGGAGTGCCTGAGTAGTGTAACAGAGAAATCGTGAGCAGGATGCCTCCAAAAAGAAATCATGGTCACGGGAGAAATGTGGCACAGGATGAAGATTTCAGAGCGTTGCAGAGACAAGTGCAAGCCCTGCAGGAAGAATTGCGAAAAAGGACCGAACCTAAGGGAGAAGAACAGAGTGACGATGAAGCCTGGGAAACTGAGGGTCCATCAGATGATGAAGATGCATTGGATCCTTCTGAAGCTAGACCGTTGAAAGCTCTATCTCAGGCCGGGAAGAGACCAAAGTTTGATGTCTCTACATATTCTGGGCACCTCAACCCAGAAGAGTTGATTGACTGGATCAACGATATGGAGGAATACTTTGAGTATGAGGAGGTGGCGGATCCAGACCGGATAAAATTTGCAAAAACAAAATTAAAAGGCCATGCTAGTTTATGGTGGAAAGGAATACAACTCGAAAGAAATAAAAATGGAAAGGAGAAAATAACCAGATGGGACCGAATGGTGGAGAAGCTGAAGAGACAATTTATTCCCATAGATTACGAGTTGGACCTGTTGAGGAGAATGCAGAGTCTGAGGCAAGCAGGCAAGTCTGTCCAAGAATACACAGAAGAATTCTACAAGATCTCCATCAGAACTGGCCATTCAGGGGCTAATAAGGAGAAAGTAGCCAGATACATCAACGGGTTGAGAATGAACATTCAGGAAGAGCTCAGCTTGATCAGAATAGCCACCATAGAAGATGCATACCAGTTGGCCTTGAAGGTAGAAGAGAAACTAAACAGAAGATTCGAAGGCAACCAGAGAGGAAGGGATCATGGTGGAAGAACCGGTGGAAGAACCGGTGGAGGAAATTACCGAGACTAGAAGAAGACTGGGGAAACAAGCAAACCCCAGGAACAGAAAAAGGAGAATACCTACCGCCCGCGTGATCAGAACAATGACTACCAGAGAGGAAGAGGTAGACCCGGACGTGGGTATGGAAGAGGGGTATTCCATGGAACCTGTTTCCAATGTGGAGAAGAAGGACACCGGTCATACGAATGTCCTCAACACCAAGAAAGGATGGACAAGAGACCTGAGGGTCATGCCAGAGCTGCTGTGGCAGATGAAGGTGCAGAGTCAGAACACTCTGAAGAGGCAGAAGGAGGAGAAGTGTTGATGATGAGAAGAACACTGTTGAATGAGGAAAAAGAACCAGAACAGAGGAAGAGCCTATTTCGCACGAGGTGCAAATGTGCAGGGAAGGTCTGTAATGTTATCATTGATAATGGTAGCACAGACAACCTAGTTTCAGAAGAGATGGTTAATAAGTTGAATTTGGGGAAGAGGAAGCACCCGCATCCATATCGGATTGCATGGTTGCAGAAAGACCACAGAGCACTTGTCAATGAACAATGCTTGGTCAAATTTCACATTGGGAATTATCAAGATGAGGTCCTATGTGATGTATTGCCGATGGATGCTTGCCATTTGTTGTTGGGAAGACCATGGCAATTTGATAGACGTGCAATGCACGATGGGCATGCAAATACGTACTCTCTAACGAAGGATGGAGTACGTCACAAATTGAAGCCACTGAAGGAAGTGGATGAGAAAGTGTGTAGTAGTGCCAGAATCTGCCTGGTGGAAGGAAGACAGTTTTTGGATGGTCTGAAGAGGGATTCAATGTGTTATGCATTAATCCCTACTGTTAAGAAAGAATAGTACACAGATGTTCCAACAGAGGCCGAACACTTGTTAGAAGAATTTCCAGACATCATATCAGATAATGTGCCTGAGGGTTTACCACCAATGAGGAAGATCAATCACCATATTGATTTGGTACCTGGATCTAGTTTACCCAACAAGGCAGCCCATAGAATGACTCCTGTGGAAAGTGAGGAGCTGAGCAGGCAAGTCCATGAGTTGTTGAAAAAGGGACTGATTCGAGAAAGCTTGAGTCCATGTGCGGTACCTGCAATACTAGCACCAAAGAAGGATGGGGAGTGGAGGATGTGTACGGACTCCCGAGCTATAAACAAGATCACCATAAAATACAGATTTCCATTACCCAGGATGGATGATATTATGGACTGTTTGAGTGGAGCCAAGTACTTCACCAAGATTGACCTGAAGAGTGGCTACCATCAGATTCGGATCAGAGAAGGAGATGAGTGGAAAACTGCTTTCAAAACCAGAGAAGGTTTGTATGAGTGGTTGGTCATGCCATTTGGGCTAACCAATGCACCAAGCACATTCATGCGGTTGATGAATGAAGTGCTGAAGGAGTTCTTAGGCAAGTTTGTTATTGTCTATTTGGATGACATTTTGATATTCAGCAGAACCCTGGAAGAGCACCTGATGCATATCAGGAGGGTTTTTGAGAAGCTGAGGGAAGAACAGTTGTTGATCAACTTGAAGAAGTGCAATTTTGTGAAGAAGGAGTTGGTATACCTGGGATTTGTCATCTCAGTTGAAGGTCTGAAAATGGACCCAAAAAAGGTGAGGGCTATCATTGAATGGCCTACTCCAAGAAGCACTTTTGAAGTGAGATCATTTCATGGTTTAGCCAATTTTTACAAGAAATTCATCAAAAATTTTAGCAGTATTTGTGCACCCCTTACAGAAACAATGAGAGGGGATAGGAAAGACTTTAAGTGGACCTTGGGAGCTGACAAAAGCTTTGATATGTTGAAGAAGAAGGTCACTGAGCAACCTATTTTAGCACTTCCAGATTTTAATAAGGTATTTCAGGTAGACTGTGATGCCAGTGGTAGTGCCATTGGAGTTGTGCTGAGTCAAGAAGGTAAGCCTGTTGCTTACTTCAGTGAGAAACTCAATGATGCCAGGAAAAAGTATTCAGTGTATGATCAAGAATTCTATGCCATAGTTCAGTCCCTGAAGAAGTGGAGACATTATTTGCTGCCAAAAGAGTTTGTGTTATATACTGATCATCAGGCCTTACAGTATATAAACAGCCAGGGAAAACTGAACCAGAGGCACTTGAAGTGGGTTGAGTTTCTCCAAAGCTATACCTTTGTGTTAAAGCACAGAAGCGGAAAATCAAATAGAGTTGCAGATGCCTTAAGTAGAAGGCAGAATTTGCTGATGGAAATGACAGTGGAAGTGGTAGGATTCGAAGAACTGAAGGGCCTGTACCCTGAAGATCCTGATTTTGCAGAAGCCTGGACGGCTTGCTCGGCACCTGTTACTGTGGACAGGACAAAATGGTTGGATTTTCTAATCCAAGATGGAATGTTGTTCAGAGGAAGTAAATTATGCATTCCAAGGAGTTCCATGCGGGAAAACTTAGTCAAAGAGAAACACAACGGAGGACTGGCTGGACATTTTGGTCGGGATAAGACCATTGCCCTGGTGAGTGAGAACTATTACTGGCCGCAACTGCAGTAGGATGTGAACAAGTTTGTGCAAAGTTGTAGAATCTACCAAATGGCAAAAGGAGTGAGGCAGAACACAGGATTATATCAGCCGTTACCTATACCTGAGAGGCCATGGGAGGACATCAGCATGGATTTCATTCTTGGGTTGCCGAGAACACAGAGGGGAAATGACTCCGTATTTGTGGTGGTTGACAGATTCTCCAAGATGGCACATTTTATTCCCTGCCGTAAAACAAGTGACGCGGTTCACATTGCAGGATTATTTTTCAAGGAAGTGGTACGACTTCACGGTCTACCAAAAAGCATAGTTTTTGACAGAGATACAAAGTTTGTTGGGTATTTTTGGAGAACATTGTGGAAGAAGTTGAAGACGGATCTGAAGTTCAGTTTTGCATACCACCCACAGACTGATGGATAGACAGAGGTGGTAAATAGAAGTCTGGGTAATTTATTAAGATGCTTGATAGCAGATAAACCCAAGGGATGGGATTTGGTTTTGCCGCAGGCAGAATTTGCATACAACAATTCTGTCAACAAGAGTACAAACAAATCTCCATTCCAAGTCATATATGGAAACAACCCAAGAAATGTTTCTGAGCTGAGGAAATTAGATAAAGGAGAAAAGTGCAGTGTCGAGGCCGAGGAATTTGCGAAACAGATGAAAAGCCTGCATGAAGAAGTAAAGAAACAAATTACAAAAATGAATACTCAGTACAAGACAAGAGCAGACCAAAAGAGGCGGTTCAAAGAGTTCGAAGTGGGAGATGAGGTCATGGTCCATCTCAGAAAAGAAAGGTTTCCAGCCAAAACTTATAACAAATTGAAGATGAAGAAATTTGGGCCATGCAGAATACTGGAAAAATGGGAGTCAGGCAATGCATATAAAGTGGAATTGCCAAGTGGGCTTGACATTTCACCTATTTTTAACATATCAGATTTAGTGAAATACCATGAAGGGGATAGTAGTGAGGCACCATGTGCAGAGTTGTGGAGTATTCCAGCATCTACTCCAACCACAGATGAGATAGAGGAAATACTGGACACAAGAGAAGGTAGAAGTACCAGAAACAGATAGTATTTTGAATATTTGGTCAAGTGGAAGGGCAGACCGGTAGAAGATGCAACTTGGTTGTCTAAAACGGAGGTTGACCGCCTGGGTCTCCCTCCAACAGTTCAGAAGTGAGGATCACTTCTCAATCTACCCCGGGTGTCTGATGCAGGAGCATCCGAGGGCAGCAGAGCAATCCTGCACCAACCAAATTTGTCTAAGTGTTTTTGCAAAGAAAAAAAAATAGGGAAAGAAGCTACGGTCGACGGAGGGTCACGAAATCGACATGTCACGAAATCATGACCAAATCAAGAAGCAGGTCTACGACGGACGAAGGGTCACGAAATCTGACATGTCACAAAATCATGGCCAAAACCAAGGCAGAGGCTACGGTGGACGGAGGGTCACAAAATCATGACCAAAACCAGAGGCAGAGGCTACGGATGGAGGGTCATGAAATCATGACCGCAACGAAAGCAGAGGCTACAATGGAGGGTCACGAAATCATGACCGCAATGAAAGCAGAGGCTACGACAGTGGAGGGTCACAAAATCATGACCAAAAAGAAAGTAGGGGCTACGACAGTACGAAGGTCACGAAATCGCGACCATAGCTTAAGAACGAAGGCACGGTAGAAAGACGTCGCGATATCGCGACATGTCGCGATATCGCGACCAAAGTAGAAGAAAGGGGGACGCGATAGAAATACGTCGTGATATCGCGATAGGTCGTATTTTCGTGCCGAAAGACGAGCCGAAGACGAAGAGGCAGAAAGTGACACGTGTCGAATACCTGGACGACGAAGCGACACGGGGAGGCAAAACGAAAGGTTCTGGAAGAGGAAACGAAGGGCCGCCAGCTGGAAATGGAGCGCCACCTAAGAACCTTTAAAAAGGGAAACAAAGGCATGCACAAAGGATGAAAAAAAATTGCTAAAACGATAAGATAATCTCGTGGTATTTCCAGATTGGAGAAGCTCAAAAAAGTCGCAATTCCTTTGCGACTTATGGATAATCAGCTGTGACTATAATTTTTGGTTGTGACTGTAATATTCAGTTGCATGTGAATAAAATAAAACTGTTCTTTTTTTCTCTCTGTGAATATGGTGATGTGACTGTAATATTCGGCTGCATGAAAATAAAATAAAACTGTTTTCTTTTTCTCTGTGATACTGGCTCTCGATCAAGGTGGGATTTCGATCTCTTGAGTTTTGTTTCTTGGTATCCTAGAATTGGGAGAAAGACTTTGGAAAATAGTTTCCCCGATGGTTTTAGACCTATTAGCTATGTACTCAGGTTGATCCAACTTGGGAACCCAAACTCTCTAATCGAATTCTCAAAAATCACTCACAATAATACTTGAATAAATGTTGTACCTGCAAGCACAATAGGGTGGAAACAATACTGACCACGTTAACTGTTAGAAATATATAAATTGTAAAGCAATAAATAAATCCCTCATTCTAGCACCAAAATATTGAGTGAATATTTTGCCCTATTGCAAAATAGTCATTACAAATAGAGTATTGAATTGAAAACTCTCTCTTTCAAATAAATTAAGTGAAGTTACCCATTTCTCCAAGGTTCTGGTAAGCAAACATTTGTGAGTATATAATCAATAAAAATGAGATAGCAATAAATTTAACCAGAATGAACTCAAACCTGCAAGTGAAAATTAGCAAGGGGCCTTGAATAGTTCAACAAATGTTTAGCAATAAAAAATCTTCCAAATTACAAAATATTAATTCTTTTAGTGCTCTTGATATTAGTGTGATCTACCCTGAATCCTAGTTAGTAAATGACTTTTATCTTCAAATTAAAAATATTTCAAATGCAAAAGTGCGTGGAATGGTCCACTTCATTTTAGAATTCGTATCTTTAATGTGTGGTTCATTTTGAAGTTAGTGGATTCATTTTATCTTCATTATAAATGTTCCACTATCCCTATGTTAGAATTTGGTGTTAGTAAAAGTTAGTATGTTAGTGTTCATTTGCTTTATCTGCCTTAATGTGAATTTGGCATTAGTAGACCTCCTAAACCAGCATTTTATCTGAAAATTACATTGATGAATTTGGAGGTGAATTTTTTTTTGGATAAGGACCAAAATATAAACAAATGAACCAGAAATAAAACAAAAAATTCTAGAAAAGGGACCAGAATGAAATGAAAACTAAAAAAAACAAAGAATAAACAAAAATTCTAGAAGGATCATAATGTAAAAACTTAACAGAAATTCTGGAACTGACTAGAATAGAAAACAACAAAATGCAAAAATTCTAGAAGGACTAGAATGAAAAATAAATGATAGAGATTCTAGAAGGACCGGAATGAAACAGACATAAATTCTAGAATGGGCCAGAATTAGAAATATGCAACTAAAATAAATACTGAAAATTTATTCTAAATGCAGCAAATGGAAAATAAATCTACAAGGTTAGCTAGAAAAACAAATAATATCAAATCTGGTTAGCAATCCCCTCCCTGCAAAACCCCAAGTCGTGAGATAATCTAAAACAAACTAACCTAACAGACCTGCAACATAAGCACAATAAAATTAGACCAAGTTTGAGACTCCAAGGACAAAATGAAATTTGCATTACCTTAAGCATTCACCTATTGCAAACCATTTCATAGCATAAGCAAATAGATATAAGCATAAAACAATGCAGAAAAATATAAGCAATAAACAGTGGCTTTAGATGTAATCTCCTTTTGATTTTGCTCACAAAGGTTGCTCTTGCCAAATAAAATCTTATATTTCTAAAAATCTTCTTGTTTCTAAAATTTCCAGCACCTATACAATGGCCTCCTTTGACATCTTCTTTCATCATCATAAGCCACAAGGTCACTCTTGAGCCTTACAAACTTTCTTATTATTAGCAATACAAACTTCCTTGCAACAAGATCTGCTTCATGACCTAGCGAGCATTGATATCCACCAATGGTCATATAACAACACAACATCCTTTGAGGTTCATTGCTAATCCATCAATTTTATTATCGCACAAAAACATCTTTTTCAAAAACACACTTTACAAAAATAAAATCATTTTCTTTTATGTTAAGCATGATCAAAATATTTAAAGCATGATTACAAGAAATTCAAACATTATAAGCAAATGCAATAAATCATACAAATAAATCACACAAAGTTGCATAGACAAAGAAGATCAATATGTATATATATATATATATATATATATATATATATATATATATATATATATATATATATATATATATATATATGTATATCAAAGTCTATATACAAAATGAGGTCGACTAATATGCCACAATCCTCAACATCGACATACTCAGTCACTACAATATATATAACAACAAAAATCATCTCATCACATCTAGTCATCCTCTCAAGGCCTTAGAAATCTGTGCATCATCATCCCCACCAGGGGGTCACGATGGCCAAAACTCCATCGTCCCTATAGTAGTAGCCATCCTAGCAGTCGAGCGATACACTGATCTCGAGCAACTAGGAGGCTCAAATACCTCAAGGTATGGCTTCCTTTGATCAATAGGCACTATCACAAAAATCAAGCCCTAATATAATTCCACCCACCTGATAGCCTGTATAAGCTTATCCCCTGTACCACTCCTCCTAGATCAAGTTTATTAGGAAGATGTAAGAGATGGAACCATTACTCCATGAGCTTCTTCAGCCTATACCTGTGTGAGCTCTACCTCTAGAGTCTAAATCCTAGCCTTAAAACTTGCATCATCCTCATCTATAGTCTGAACACGAGCCTTCAAGCTTGCATTATCCCCCCATAGAGCATCCATATCATTATACTCTCCCTCCTCTATCATGATGCCCTTACTGGGTGAGTCAGGTCTCCTCTCCTACTACGAGGATGCTCTCCTCTCCTCCCTAGTACCCCTAGATCTCTCCCCTATCCTAGTAGTCCTCCTTGATCTGGATGTCCCCTGGATCAGATGCCCTCCCCTAGTGCAAGGTATCTCTATCCTAAGAGGTACTTATGTCCTTTATTGCTACTGCTAGCTAGTTATACATTTTTGTTACTAGAACCTATCAACTACCTGCTCTCCTGCACTCCTCGGCCTGGTAATCCATGCTGGATGGATCCTAGCATACCACTCTTCATACCTATCTATCACCCTAGTGTCATATCCATCAACCGTAGCAACCGCATCATCATCTGGCTATGGATCCATAAACTAAGCCATGTTGGGAGTACCACTACCTGTCATGTGGTCCCAAGTCACCCTAGAGAATATGACATCCCTAGTCCTATGAATGTCCTACTATAGCCTGAACTAGCATAAAACCTAATCCACATGATGTAGCTCAAAATATTCCTGATCCATCCATAGAAAAATGACTTACCTCATGTGATATAGCTCAAATCCATCCTCTTCCCACCCTGGAAGCTCTCTCCAAGGTCTCCACTGGATAGCCTATACTCTCAACTCATCAAGCAACCTACTCCCTATGTCGAGGCTGATCCGCCCATGGTGCCCTCTGTACAGGTGCCAATAGAATACCTTGGGCCTCCCCTCTTCCATCTAAGGCCTCCCATCCTCTGCCCATGTCAAAGGTAACCATGCAGGTCTCTTGATGGCCATGTTATCTGAACACCATACCTACAGGAAATAAGTACCAAAGCCTTACCCCTCTTGTAGACAACCCTGTAGAGTATCCTATATAATAAGCATAAGATATAGGAACCCCATGCAAAGCATATATGTTGATACTACATATCATAAATGATATCTTCTAAGGTCCAAGGCAAATGGAAATCGTTGATATGACACAATAATAATCGTTCCACTGTACCACTCAACACAATTGTCAGTCTAGATACCCCCTTTGTCTGGCTCAACTTATCGATGTCAACTTTGCCCTTCTTAAGGATGAATCTAGGATCCCCAGACAAGTGCTGCATGACCTAGCCCTGATTGTAATATGGAGCTATATAGGTAACCCTAATAGGCACCTAAATAATCCTCAAGATGTCCTCTAGTGTAGGGGTCATCTCCCCTATCGGTAATTGGAAGCAATGAGCCTAGATACCATATCTTGGTCAATGTTGTAAAGAGCCTCAAGTCAACTGGTATTTGTGGTATCTCTACCACATACCTCAACCCAAATGCCTCAAGGGTGGTCCTCTCATCATCTGAGAGTGCACCCAAGTATATTTGGAGACCACTATATCTCCATTCCCTATTATTTAAAATTGCTCTCTACAAAAAAATAAAATAAAAAAATTAAATTCAGATTGGACCTAAATCTGCATAATTAGATCTAAAGCTACAATATCGGACCAAATTGTTCAATATCAGACCTATTTTTATGATATCAGACTTCCCGATATCACCAAAATTTGCCAAATATTGAAAATATTGGACCCCTTTTGATGATATCAAACATTCGATATCACTAAAATGGGACCGATATTATCAAAATAGGTCTGATATTGCAAAAACTGTTGTGCAATGACAACCATGCCCTAAAAATAAAAATATTGGAAAATTTAAATGCAAAAAATATGAAATCCTAAGCTAAATAAGTTCAATATCCTTTCGTATGCTCCCCTCCCTTGATTGCACCTCGTATAATCAACACAGGACCTCTACCATTTCTCTCCTTAGAGAAAAAATATAGTAATAGTGAAAATGCAAATGAATTAGGGTTTTACCCTAAATTGTTCTTTTTATTTCATTTTACCCTCAATTTAGAAATTTTGATTTTTCCACCAAACACAAAGTTTGATGTAAAAACTCGAACCGGGTATCACACCTAATGCAGTTTGCAATAAAAAATTTAAACATTAATAATCTTTGTAATAATTTTTTGCTTTCTCGAAAAGCATGCTATTCTTTTCTTTAATGCATTTTTTTCAAAAATTCGCTAAAGAGGGGCAAAATGTAACACCCTAAAATTGACACATTAATTTACCCTAAGTTAAAAACATTCAAAAATTGATTAAAACAACTTGCTAACCTCCTTCCTTGATTTTCACACTCACATTAAGTTAGTTTTTAATCTCTTGATAATATTGGCTCTATTTGACTGATATCGGATGTCCAATCCTTGATCGGATCTAAACTACGTGAGATTGGATGCCCAATCTTGTCCAAAAATAGAAACTACTTAGAACAATAAAACAACAATTTTTTTGCAAACTCCTATTGTCTTTATCTGCCTAACCACGTGGTTGTTACGGGATCAGATTTCCTGATCTCACCCGGATTGGAAGAGGTTGTAACTCCTACTGCTTTTGGCCCAAACCCTTCAACCTACCTAGCTTATTTAAACATGCATCCTTCCCCCAATTTCCTCCTGGCCCCTAGATCTCTCTGACTCCCTAGTTGATTAGCAATGACTTTTGCATTATTTGCATTCTGTTTCCTATTGTTTTTTATAAGTATTTGTAGGTTTGGAAGTATGGTAGCTACGCATCGATGAGTACGATCCAATATCATACATCCGATCTTGTTAAGAAGCATCCGATATGGCTCAACAAAATCTGATCTTATCTGCATATTACTTGAGGGCACCTTCAAACTTTGGTTTGCATGCTTTCATCTCAAATTTGCATTTCAAGCATCATATTTGTCATCTATCCTTGCATTTAATATATAAATTATCGTCTATCATACTTGGAGTTCACCATATTTGTATTCAACTGTGTAATTTGCATATCATAGTTTATATTCATATCATTTTATTTAGATACAACATAAAATAAGCTTTTATTTATCCTAATCCATGCTTAACAATATCCATATGGCATTGTCAGTTTATGTTTTGTTCTCTATTTGTGAAACTGTAGGTTTTTGATCAAATCAGATCAGATGATATCAGATCGGATCAGTCGATCACAGATCATATATCTGATATCGTCCTGCTACATCTGATCTAACCTACAATAAGAAAAAAGACTCTGCATAAAATATTTGGGCTAAGTAAGAGTGTTAAATTTATTTATAATTAAGCATTGCATCAATTTACCTTCTGTAAATCACTTTCTGCTATGTTTATTGAAATCAAAATTACATTTAGTATAGATTAGTTGCATTTGGCCAAACTAGGTGATTTTGAGAAAAATAAAAAGAACTTACCAAACAAAATCCCAACTTAGGCATAGAAACTACCATAGCAAATGTTTCCTTGTGAACCCTAATCAATTTTTCAAAAATAACCAAAGAGGACATGACCTCAAGTGCCTCTCCTCTAAGGTGTAGACCTATCATTTTCCCATTCCACTTCGAGGTCCAGATCCATTATCCTAAAGGAAAGGAGTGAGAAAATTTTAGAGCTACACTAAGAATCCCAGATATGGAGGAAGAGGGATGATTTGGTAGCCCAATATGGTGTTGTGATGTAGGAGCATCCAGTGGTGTAAGGACAATATTGCATCACCAAAAAAATTATAGTTTCTCTTTTGGGTGTAGGTTTCTTTAGTTGTTTCGGAGTCCATGATGACACTTGAGAGGTGTAAGTCAGTCAAAAGTCCAAAAAGGTGAAAAATGATCACATGCTATATTTAGTAAGTCAACCTAAATGGGCACATATGGACTTGAAAATTTACCCCAAGGAGAAAAATTAAAAATTATATTCGATGGCGAAATAATCACCCTAATAAGTGGTTTGAGAGAGATTATTTTTTTTGTCTTGATAAATCTCACCAATAAAGTTTAAAAATAAAATTTGAAGACCTTAGAGTCCCTGAAAAAAGATGAAAATTTGATGAAATGATCTTGATATCATTTCATTGTTGTAGATATCTTCATGAGCTTTCCAATGATATATTATAATAGCCAATCAAAAAATCGAGTCAAAAGTTATGGCTCTAGTAAGTTGTGCCCCCAAAATTCAACTTTCAAATGAATATCTTCCTAGGATGGAAAATGAAAATGAAAATTTTAATTGAATATCTTCCTGGGCGGGAAAATAAAAATTCAAATTTCAAATGAATATCTTCTTGGGTGGGAAAATGAATGGCAGGAAAAGGGAAGTTACGCTTTCCAAAATATTCTATGGAAGTTATAAAAGGGGGAATAGAGATTACCGAAGTAGTCCAAGATTATAGATCGTGGCTCTAACTTGCAGATTTCCAATTGATTTTCTTTGTAATAAAATTAGCCTTGTGGTCGTAACATTGTAATTTTTGATTATTTTCATTTCATTGAAGTAATAGTAGATGTTAGGTTTCTTTTGAATTTTTCTATGATATTGAGTATTATGTGAGCATTGGGTGGAGTAGCCCTTCACCAAGTGGTATCATAGCGGTAGTTCCTGAGTGTGTAAATAGATCACTGAACGTGAGGCAATTTGCATCAAGACTTGTGGTTATGGGTTGTGAGAAAAGTGATTAGAATGCCTCCACGAAGAAATTATGGTGGTGGGAGAAATATTATGGTATCAAGGAATCTTAACCCAAAAGATTTGATCGATTGGATCAATGATATGGAGGAGTAATTTGAGTATGAGTAAGTGGAAGATCTTGAGAGGGTCAAATTTGCAAATACCAAGCTGAAGTGTCATGCTAATATCTGGTGGAAGTAATTACAACTATATAGAAATAGAAAATGAAAATAAAGAATAACAAGATGGGATCGAATGGTGGAAACGTTAAAGAGATAATTCATTCCAATTGATTAAAAATTAGATTTTCTAAATAAAATGTAAGTTTTCAGGCAAGTAGGTAAGTCTGTCAAAGAGTATATAGAAGAGTTCTACAAGGTCATGATCATAATAGGTCATTTTGAGGCCAACAAGGAGAAGGTAGCCCGTTATATAAATGGATTGAAGCCAAGTATTCAAGAGGAGCTAAGTTTGGTCAGAATGACTACCATAGAAGATGCTTATCAGTTTGCCTTGAAGGTAGAAGAGAAGCTGAATAGAATATTTGAAAGCAAGCAGAGAGAAAGAGGTCATGGTGGAAGGACTAGCGAAAGACCATATGGAGGATGAAATGAATAACAAAAGAATAATGGAGAAGTTAGCATTAGTTAGAACTAGAAAGGGCATAATGCCTACCACACCCATGAGAAAAATAATGGTTACAAAAGAGGAAGAGGAAGGTTTTGATGAGGACCTGGAAGAGGAAGATTTCGTGGAACCTGTTTCAAATATGGAGAAGAAGGACATTGAGCATATGAGTGTCCACAACATCAAGGAAGGACAAATAAGAGACATGAAGGTAATGCATGAGTTGCTTATGTAGATGAAGGTGCTGAATTTGAGAATTTTGAAGAGGTAGAAAGAGGAGTTCTTATCACAAGGAGAACATTGCTAAATGAGGAGAAATATCCAGTTTAGAGGAAGAGTTTATTTTGCACAAGGTGCAAATGTGAAGGTAAAGTTTGTAATGTTATCATTTATAATGGTAGCACTTATAATCTAGTTTCGGAGGGGATGGTTAACAAATTATAGTTTGAGAGAAGGAGACACCCGCATCCATATCGGATTGCATGGTTGCAGAAGGACCATAGAGCTTTGGTCAATGAGCAATGTTTAGTGAAGTTCAATATTAGGAATTACCATGATGAGGTATTGTGTGACATCATGCCTATGGATTATTATCACATGATATTGGGGAGGTCATGGCAATTTGATCAAAGTGCAGTACATGATGGATATGCAAACACTTATTTCCTAACAAAGGATGGAGTTCACCATAAGTTGAAGCCCTTGAAGGAGGTGGATTAAAAGGTATGTAGTAGTGCACGAATTTTTTTAGTTGATGGTAGAAATTTTTTGAATGGTATGAAACAGGAGAATATGTGCTATGCATTGATTCCTAGAGTTAATAAAAAAAATATGAAGATACACCAGTAGAAGTCTCAGATATGCTAGGAGAATTCCAAGATATAGTTTTAGATAATGTACCTGAATGTTTACCACTAGTAAGGAAGATTAGTCACTCGAAGGATTTGATACTAGGAGCTAGTTTACCAAATAAGGTAGTCCATAGAATGAATCCTATAGAGAATGAGGAGTTGAACAAACAAGACTCAATATTTATGGTGGTTGATAGGTTTTCTAAGATGACACATTTCATTCCCTACCAAAAAACTAATGATGTAGTTCATATTGCAGAGCTATTTTTCAAAGAGGTGGTACGACTACGTGGTCTACCAAAGGGTATAGTTTCAGACAAAGATACCAAATTTATTGGTTATTTCTAGAGGACCTTATGGAGGAAGCTAAATATAGATTTGAATTTTAGTTTTACTCATCATTCGTAGACTTATGGACAAACAGAGGTGGTGAATAGGAGTTTGGGCAACCTGCTGAGATGCTTAGTAGGAGATAAGCCCAAGGGATGGGATTTTATTTTACCATGGATGGAATTTTCTTATAAAATTCTATCAATATGAGTACTGGTAAATCCCCATTCCTTATTGTATATGAGAGAAACCCAAGGAATGCTTTTGAGTTGAGGAAGATGGACAAAGGAGAAAGAAATAGTGCCAATGTCGAGGACTTTGCAAAGCACCTGAAGAAATTGTATGAAGAGGTAAGGAAGCATATTAATAATATGAATACTCAGTATAATTCAAAGGTAGGCTAGAAGTGAAGGTTTAAGGAATTCCAGGTTGGAGATGAAGTTATGGTTAGCCTAAGAAAATAAATATTTCCTGTTAGAACATATAACAAATTGAAAATGAAGAATTTTGGACCAAATAGGATCATAAAGAAACATGATTCAGGAAATGCATATGAGGTGGAATTACCAAGTAGAATTAACATATCACCTGTGTTCAACATTTCTGACTTGATAGAGCATCATGAAGGAGACAATAGGGATGGACCAGTAGCAGAACGGTGGAATATTTCAGCATATTAGTCGAACACTAGTAAGCTATGAAACCATATATGCTTACATGGAAAAATTGTGCTTAGCAATGGTTTTTGCCACTAAGAAACTCAAAAATTACAAGATTAGTCACACCACATATGTCATAGGTCATGAAAATCCTCTACATTATATGATATCTCACACTTAGAGTAACACCCGCACTACAAAATGGATAATGCTTCTCACTGAATTTGATCAACCAAAAATCCATTAATGGTAAATTAATAGCCGATCAAATTGTGGAAGCTCCACTTCCTAGTGATCAAACCTTGATTATTGAGCTCCTAGATGATTTGGTATTTACCATCACTGAACAAGAAGAAGACATCATTCCAGAGGAAGATGTCGATATCATACTATTCTTCAACAGTTCTAAGTGTGAAAATGGTCAAGTTGTTGGAATCATTTTTCATACGCCATAGGGAGTACCTATTACCTTATATTTCAAACTTGACTTCCAATTCACAAACAACAATGCAGAGTATGAAGCCTTAATATTAGGTTTTCAACAACTATAGCTATGGGCATAAAGTGTATCAGGATATTTGGTGATTCTCAACTTGTCGTTCATCAAATAAATGGAGAATACCAATACAAAGAACCTACCATAAAGATTTATCATAAAGTAGCAATGACATTTCTCGCTAAGTTTGATTGTTATGAAATTGATAATTTACCACATTTGACTAATATATTTGCAAATATGATGGCCTCTCTAGGATCATTTATTCCAAATAACTCTGTAGGAGAGGTACATTCACTCATTGTTACAACAATATCTAGATCTAAAATTGTCTGTACTAAATCTAAGGATGAGAAGGATATTTTCTTATCCATTCGGAGCCATATGAGCCTTGGTACAACCAAATAATAACCTTCATTAAGTTTGGAATACTCCCATCATACATGTAATGGACTGCTAAACGTACTTTCAAGCAAAAGGTAGCTCATTTTACTCTCTTGGAGGACGTGTTGTATAAATGTGGTTATGATGGAATACTCCTTCATTATATTGAGCTTGTAGAGGCACAAAGAGCCATAGCTAAAGCTCATGATGGCACTTATGCTGGTCATTATAGTGGAATGACCATTGCAAAGCATATTCTATGCATGTATTACTATTGGACCACCATGGAATGTGACTATTGCACTTACGTCAAGAATTGCCAACAATATCAATAACAGGCTAATTTAAATCATGTGCCATCACAAGCACTACAACCTATTCAAATACTTTGGTCCTTTTCACAATGGGTTCTTGATTTGATTGGAAAAATCTTACCTCCTTCCTAGGAATAACATACATTCATCATCATAGCCACTAAATACATCACAAAGTGGATTGAGGTAATTCCTCTAACTAGTACGACAAGACTTGGAATTGTGGAGTTTATACTTCATCATATAATTTGTATTCCCTTGAAAATTATCTTTGAAAATGGTAAGTCTTTTAAAAATAAGGATGTTTGAGAACTTTGCAAGAAATATTATATGCAACACAATTTCTTGACTCCTTACTACCAATAAGCAAATGGACAAGTTGAGGCTATCAATAAGACCTTAATTGTTATTCTCAAGAAACTAGTCAAAGAAAACCATCAAGATTGACATACTCAAATCCCCTTGTCATTATGGGCTTATCAAACAAGCATCCACACACTTATTGGGGCAACACCATTTTCAATGGTCTGTGGAGCCGAAGCAATTATGCCTTTTGAGCTCGAGATCTCCTCATTGTGAGTTTCATTGTAGGAATTCATAGATGATGATACTACTAGATAAACACATTTTGACCAACTCACGCTTCTTTGTTAAAGGTGGGTCAATTCTTTAGAGCATTTACGAGTTTATCAGGACCGCCTAAAACATGCTTACAATGCTAAAGTTCATCTATGTGAATTCCAAGTAGGAGATATTGTCCTTAAAGAGAACCAACAAAATACCAATGCATTGTCACACCTTCATGATAAATTTAGGGCTAATTGGTTAGGTCCATACATTGTCACTCAAAAAGTGGGTAAAGGTACTTATAGTATTTCTAGTCTAGATGGAGTCGAAGATCCCGAACCACATAACATCATCCACTTGAGAGCATTATATGCTTAATGTATATATATATATGTGTGTGTGTGTGTGTGTGTGTACATGGCTAATACAAAGTAACACATTGCATTTCACACATTATATTTTACACTTTGCATTTTACTACATTGCATTTCACACATTACATTTTACACATTACATTTCACACATTGCATTGCACAAATTTCATTTCACAAATTGCATTTCATACATTACATTCATAACCATCTTAAACCATTTCATAAGTCAAATTACCATTTGCAAAATCACATGTCCATAATCCCTAGGTGCTTTTGGTCACTCATCCACTCCTAGTGTTTCTAGCAACCTCTAATACATGTCAAATTTTCTTTAGGACCAAGACACATTTTCACTAAGAAAATATGAAGTTCTATAAATTAAATCTAACACTCTTGAATCAAATATAATCACACATATTAAAAACATATTGTGTCAAAAAGAGTTAACACCATGATTGGATTGAACCTTGAAGTGAAAAGGGTATTCCTTGCTTGTCCCATCATGCACATAGTCCAAAAACAAAAAACCATGGTATTCACCACTATTACAATTATTTCCAAAAAAAGATAGAGTAGTAAGGATAAGATAAAATTCTCATCACACTTCGATTGAGAATCCAATTACCCAAAGCTCTAAATATTTTACACATCACACACCACAGATCCTCAAGTTGTAAGGATAGAACTACATTTCAAGTTAGATGGTTAGGTAGTCTAAATTCCCAAAGCTTAGAGATAAGATTCTTGGACTATTAAACTAAATATCCACTGGGGCTATAGACACCTGAATGATAGTGGAGTACACTCATACATGGAAACACATCTCTCTTGAAATAACCTTTGACCGCACATAAGGACAAACTATCTTCTTGGTCTTCTCCATGACAAATTTCATCTCAAATTACTCAATATGGGTTAATGAACTAACTTGTACACACATTGGTTCTCGATTTCCTGGATTCATTACCATGCTCATGATTCGGTAAATGAATTCACTACACACACATTTGGTACTAGAGAAATTTGAAAATATTGAGTGATTTTTTTTTATATCACTAGTATGTCTGAGTCTCTACAAAAAAATTAGTTTTTCATGCAAACATCCATATCAGTTTTTCATATCAACATCCATATTAGTTTTCCATGTCAACATCCATGTTAGTTTTCCATATCAACATCCATATTATTACATGAGTCTTCCATTTTGCATGCCACCATTTTGGTGCCCTCGATTAAAAAATAATGCTATAAATGGTCAAGTATATTATAAACTACGAATGATCATTAGAGCATTAATTTATTTGCATTCATACACATTACCATTGCACTATAATTCTATAACACATATACACATGCATTAAAATAAAAACATCCACACAAAAGCATAACACAAAAGTAAAATCCATGGCTATAATTGTAAATATTGCATGTACAAAAATACCCAAAGGCTATATACAATGGAGCACCAAGGCTCATATACAAAAAGTGCAACTAAGCACTAGCTAAAGCCTATATGAGGATCTATTTGATCTCGAAGGAGCCCTAGACCTAGAGCCACTATGCCTAGAATCACTATGCCCAAAAGTCCCAGATATGGAGGAAGAGGGATGATTTGGTATCTCATTGTGAATTCAAATTTCAAATGAATATCTTCTCGGGAAGGAAAATGAACAATAGGAAAAGGAGAGTCACGCTTTCCAAGATATTCTATGGAATTTATAAAAGGGGGAATAGAAATTACTGAAGCAGTCCATGATTATAGATCGTGGCTCTAACGTGCAGATTTCCAATGGATTTTATTTATAATAAAATTAGCCTTGTGGTTGTAACATTGTAATTTTTGATTCTATATTTTCATTTCATTGAAGTAATATTAGATGTTAGGTTTATTTTAATTTTTTTTGTGATATTGATTATTGTGTGAGCATTGGGTGGAGTAGCCCTTCACCAAGTGGTATCAGAGTGGTAGTTCTTGAGTGTGTATGCAAATTTCCAAACATGAGGCAATTTACCCCAATATTTGTGGTTGCGGGTTGTGAGAAAAGTGATAAGAATACCTCCATGAAGAAACCGTGGTGGTGGAAGAAATATTGTGGTATCAAAAGAGGATTTTAAATCCCTATAGAGACAAGTTCAAGCACTGTAAGAGGAGGTACATAGTGGGTTTGAGCCAAGAAGAGAAGATGAAAGTGAAGAGAAAAATGAAGAAGAAGCCCAGTTCGAAGAAGAACAAGATGCAGTTTATCATAATAAAGTCATATTATTTATGACCATCTCCAAGATTGGAAAAAGGTTGAAGCTTGATGTTTCTACATTTTCAAGGAATATTAACCCATAAGAGTTGATCGATTGGATAAATGATATGGAGGAGTACTTTGAGTATGAGGAAGTGGAATATCTTGAGAGGGTCAAATTTGCAAAGACCAAGCTGAAGGGTCACGCTAATATCTGGTGGAAGGAAGTACAACTAGATAGAAATAAAAGAGAAAAACAAAGAATATCAATATGGGATTAGATGGTGGAAAAGTTAAAGAGACAATTCATTCCAGTTGATTACAAATTAGATTTACTCAAAAAATGCAAGGTTTCAGGTAGACAAGTAAGTCTGTCAAAGAGTATACAAAAGAGTTCTACAATGTTATGATCAGAATAGGTCATTCTGAGACCAACAAGGAGAAGGTATCTCATTATATAAATGGATTGAAGTCAAGTTTTCAAGAGGAGCTAAGTTTGGTCGGAATGACTACCATAGAAGATGCTTATCAATTTGCTCTGAAGGTAGAAGAGAATCTGAATAGAAGATTTGAAAGAAAGCAGAGAGAAAGAGGTCATGGTGGAAGGATTGGTAGAAGACCATATAAATGATGAAATTAAGACCAAAAGAAGAATGAAGAAGTTAGTAGCAATCAAAGCTAGAAAGGGGATAATACCTACCTCCCACATGAGCAAAATTATGGTAACCAAATAGGAAGAGGAAGGTTTGGATGAGGACCTGGAAGAGGAGGATTTTATGAAACCTATTTCCAATGTGGAGAAGAAGGACATCGAGCATATGAGTGTCCAAAACATCAAGGAAGGACATATAAGAGACTTGAATGTAATGCACGAGTTGCTTATGTAGATGAAGGTGCTCAATATGAGCATTCTGAAGTGGTAGAAAGATGAGAATTTCTTGTCACAAGGAGAACCTTGCTAAATGAGGAGAAATATCTAGTTTAGAGGAAGAGTTTATTTTTCACAAGGTGCAAAGGTGAAGGTAAAGTTTGTAATGTTATAATTGATAATGGTCGCATTGATAATCTAATTTTAGAGTGGATGTTTAAAAAATTATATTTGGAGAGAATGAGACACCTGCATCCATATCGAATTGCATGGTTGTAGAAGGACCATAGAGCTTTGGTCAATGAGCAATGTTTAGTGAAGTTCAATATTAGAAATTACCATGATGAGGTACTTCATGACATCATGCCTATGGATGCTTATCACATGCTATTGGGGAGGCTGTAGCAATTTGATCGATGTGCAATACATGATGGACATGCCAAAAATTATTCTCTAACAAAGGATGAAATTCACCACAAGTTCAAGCTCTTGAAGGAGGTGGAAGAAAAGGTATGCAATAGTTCAAGAATTTATTTAGTTTATGGTAGAAAATTTCTGAATGGTATGAAGCATGAACATATGTGCTATGCATTGATTCCTAGAGTTAATGAAAAAATGTGAAGATATACCAGTAGAAGTCTCAGATCTACTGGAATAATTCCAAGATATTGTATTAGATAATGTACCTGAAGGTTTAACACCCGTAAGGAAGATTAGTCACCAGATGGATTTGATACCAAGAGCTAGTTTACCAAATAAGGTAGGCCATATAATGACTCATGCAGATAATGAGGAGCTAAACATACACGAATCAATATTTGTGGTGGTTGACAGGTTTTCTAATATGGCATATTTCATTCCCTAACCAATGATGCAGTTCATATTGTAGAGTTGTTTTTCAGAGAGGTGGTATGACTACATGGTCTACCAAAGAATATAGTTTTAGATAGAGATACCAAATTTATTGGTTATTTTTGGAGGACCTTATGGAAGAAGCTGAAGACAGATTTGAAGTTCAATTCTACACACCATCCATAAACTGATGGACAAACAGAGGTGGTGAATAAGAGTTTGGGCAACCTGTTGAGATTCTTAGTAGAAGATAAGCCCAAGGTATGGGATTTGATTCTACCATAGGTAAAATTTTCTTACAACAATTCTATCATTATGAGTAATGGTAAATACCTATTCTATATTATACATGGGAGCAGCCCAAGGAATGCTTGAGTTGAGGAAGATGGAAAAATGAGAAAGGAATAGTGCTGATGCCAAGGACTTTGCAGAGCATCTAAAGAATTTGCATGAAGAGGTAAGGAAGCATATTAATAAGATGCATAATCAGTACAAGGCAAGGGCATACCAGAAGTGAAGTTTTAAGGAATTACATGTTGGAGATGAAGTTATGGTTCACTTGAGAAAATAAATATTTCATGTTAGAACATATAACAAGTTGAAAATGAATAAGTTTGGACCATGCAAGATAAAAAATAAACATGATTTAGGAAACACATATGAGGTGGAATTACCAAGTGGAATTCACATATCACTTGTGTTCACCATTTCTGACCTGATAGAGTATCATGAAGGAGATAATGAGGATAGACTAGTAGGAGAACGGTGGAATATTCCAACATCTACTCTAGAGAAAGAAGAGATAGAATAAATCTTGGATAGTTGTATGGATAGAAGTATAAGAAATAGGTAGTATGAATAATATCTGGTTAAGTGGAAAGGAAGGCCTATTGAAGATTCATCATGGTTGTCTAAGGCAGAGGTTGACCGTCCTAGTTTTCCTCAAACACTAAAGAAGTGAAGGTCACTTCTCAATTTACCCTAGTTTTCTGATGCAAGAGCATTAAGTGGTGTAAGTAAAATATTGCATCACCAAAAAGCATTTGCATTTTCTCTTTCGGGTGTAGATTTCTTTAGTTGTTTTGGAGTTCATGATGACACTTGAGAGGTGTAAGTCAGTCAAAATTCTAAAAAGGTGAAAAATGGTCACCTTCTATTTTTAGTAAGTCAACCTAAATGAGCACATATGGACTTGAAAATTCACCCCAAGAAGTGAAATTAAAAATTGTATCCAGTGGTGAAAGAATCACCCCGATATCCTAAATAGTTTAAGAGATATTAATGTTTTTGTCTCGAGAAATCTCACCAATAAAGTCTAAAAATAGCTCAAAAAGGGATAAAAATTTGATAAAGTTATCCTTTGATAATTTTGCATTGTATATCTCTTATCGATTTTTCCAACGACTTATTATAATAGCCAATCGAACAATCGATTCAAAAGTTATGGCTCTGGGAAGTTATGCCACCAAAATTGAAATTTCAAATGAATATCTTCCAAGGCAGGAAATTGAAAATTCAAATTTCAATTGAATATATTCTTGGGTGGGAAAATGAAAATTTTAATTTTAAATGAACATCTTCCTGGGTGGGAAAATGAATGACAGGAAAAGGGGAGTTACACTTTCCAAAATATTTTATGGAAGATATAAAAAGGGGGAATAGAGATTACCAAAGCAGTCTAGGATTATAGATTGTGGCTCCAACTTGTATATTTCTAGTGGATTTTATTTGTAATAAAATTGGTCTTGTGCTCATAACATTGTAATTTTTTATTCTATTTTCCATTTCAATGAAGTAATATTAGATGTTGGGTTTCTTTTGAATTTTTTTGTGATATTGAGTATTGTGTGAGCGTTGGGTGGAGTAGCCCTTCACCTTGCTGTATCAATAGATCTTCCAACTCTTGGATGTATCCATATTTTACAACACCATACCTGTAGGAAAGAAGTACCAAAGTCTTATCCCTCTTGTAGACAACCCTGTAGAGTATCCTATACAATAAGCATAAGATACAGGGACCCCATGCAAAGCATATACGTTGATCCTGCATATCATAAATTATCTCTGCTAAGGTCAAAGACAAATGGAAACCATTGATATGGCACAATAATAATCATTCCACTATACCACTCAAGACAACTAGTAGTCTAGATACCCCCTCTATCTAGCTCAAATTGTCGATGTCGAATCTGCCCTTCTTAAGGATGAAGCTAGGATCCTGAGACAAGTGCTTCATCGCATAGCTATGATTGCAATATGGAGCTATATAGGCACCCCTAATAGGAACCTAAAGAATCCTCAAGATGTCCTCTAGTGTAGGGGTGATCTCCCCTGTTGATAACCAGAAGCAATATGAGCCCAAATACCATCTCTTAGCCACTGTTGTAAGGAGCCTCAAGTCAACTGGGTTTTTTGGTCCTCTCGTCATCCGAGAGTGCACCCAAGTCTATATGGAGACCACTATATCTCCATTCCTTGTTCTTTAAAATTGCTCTCTAAAAACAAAATAAAACAAAATAATAAAAGTCAAATCGGACCTAAATCTGCATAATTAGATCTAAAGCTACAATATTGGACCTAATTGTTCAATATCAGACCTATTTTGATGATATCAGACTTCCCGATATCACCAAAATTTACCCAATATTAACAATATTGGACCCTTTTTGACAATATGAAACATTTGATATAACCAAAATGGGACTGATATTACCAAAATAGGTCCGATATTGCCCTAAAAATAAAAAAAATTGGAAAAATTAAATGCAAAAAACATGAAATCCTAAGCTAAAGAGGTTCAAGATCCTTACCCGTATGCTCCCCTCCTTTGCTCGCACCTCGTCTGCTCAATGCAGGACCTCTACCATTTCTCTCCTTAGAGCATAAATCTAGTAATAGTGAAAATAAAAATGAATTAGGGTTTTACCATAAATTGTTCTTTTTATTTCATTTTATCCTCAATTTAGAAATTTTGAGTTTTCCACAAAACACAAAGTTTGATGTAAAAACTCGAAGGGGGTATCATACCTAATGTAGTTTGCAATAAAAATTTTAAACATTAATAATTTTTGTAATTAAATTTTTGCTTTCTCGAAAAGCATGCCATTCTTTTCTTTAATGCATTTTTTCAAAAATTCACTACAGAGGGGCAAAATGTAACACCCTAAAATTGACACATTAATTTACCCTAAGTTAAAAACATTAAAAGATAGATTAAAATAACTTGCTAACATCCTTCCTCGATTTTCACACTCCCATTAAGTTAGTTTTTAATCTCTTGATGATATTGGCTCTATTTGACTGATATCGGATGTCCAATCCTAGATCGGACTTGAACTACGCAAGATCGGATGTTTGATTTCATCCAAAAATAAAAACTACCTAGAATAGTAAAATGACAAATTTGTTGCAACTCCTTTTGTCTTTATCTGCCTAACCACGTGGTGGTTACGAGATCGGATTTCTCGATCTCACCCAGATTGGAAGAGGTTGTAACTCCTACTATTTTTGGCCCAACCCCTTCAACCTACCTAGCTTATTTAATCAGGCATCCTTCCCCTAATTTCCTCCTAGCCCCTAGCTCTCTCTGACTCCCTAGATGATTAGTAATCACTTTTGCATTCTTTGAATTTTGTTTCCTATTGTTTTTCATAAGTATTTGTAGGTTTGGAAGTATGGTAGTTGCACATTGGTGAGTACGATCCAATATCATACATATGATATTTTTAAGAAGCATCTGATTTGTCTCAACAACATCTTATCTTATCTACAAATTGCTTGGGGGCATCTTCAAACTTTGGTTTGCATTCTTTCATCTCAAATTTGCATTTCAAGCATCATATTTGTCATTTATCATTGCATTTAATATAGAAATTGTCATCTATCATACTTGGATTTTACCATATTTGCATTTAATTGTGTTATTTGCATATCATAGTTCATATTCATATTAATTTATTTAAACAGAACATAAAATAATATTTTATTTATCCTAATACATGCTTAACAATATCCATATGGCATTCCAAGTTTCTGTTTTGTTATCTATTTGTGAAACTACAGGTTTTTGATCAAATCAGATCAGATGATATCATATCATATCAGTTGATCATAGATCACATGTTTGATATCGTATTTCTACATCTGATCTAACCTAAAACAAGAAAAAAGACTCTACATAAAACATTAAGGCTAAGTAAGAGTGTTAAATTTATTTATAATTAAGCATTGCATCAATTTACCTTCTGTAAATCACTTTATGCTATGTTCATTGAAATCAAAATTACATTTAGTATAAATTAGTTGCATTTGGTCAAACTAGGTGATTATGAGAAAAATAAAAAGAACACATCAAACAAAATCCCAACTTAGACATGAAAACCACCATAACAAATGTTTCCTGGTGAACCCTAATCAATTTGTCAAAAATCACCAAAGAGGGCACGACCTCAAGTGCCTCTCCTCTGAGGTGTAGACCTACCATTTTCCCATTCTCGTTCAAGGTCCGGATCCATTATCCTAAAGGAAAGGAGTGAGAAAATTTTAGAGCTACACTAACAATCCCATATATGGAGGAAGAGGGATGATCTGGTAGCCCAATATGGTGTTGTGATGTAGGAGCATCCAATGGTGTAAGGACACCAAAAAAATTGTAGTTTCTCTTTCGGGTGTAGGTTTCTTTAGTTGTTTTGGAGTCCATGATGACACTTGAGAGGTGTAAGTCAGTTAGAAGTCAAAAAAGTTGAATAATGATCACTTGCTATATTTAGTAAGTCACTCTAAATGGGCATGTATGGACATGAAAATTTACCCCAAGGAGCAAAATTAAAAATTGTATTCAGTGGCAAAAGAAGAGGTAGAAAGAGAAGTTCTTATCACAAGGAGAACCTTGCTAAATGAGGAGAAATATCTAGTTTAGAAGAAGAGTTTATTTTGCACAAGGTGCAAATGTGAAGGTAAAGTTTGTAATGTTATCATTGATAATGGTAGCACTTATAATCTAGTTTCGGAGGGGATGGTTAACAAATTATAGTTGGAGAGAAGTGGACACCTGCATCCATATTGGATTGCATGGTTGCAGAATGACCATAGAGCTTTGGTTAATGAGAAATGTTTAGTGAAGTTCAATATTAGGAATTACCATGATGAGGTACTGCATGATGCCTATGTATTCTTATCACATGCTATTGGGGAGGTCATGGCAATTTGATCAACGTGCAGTACATGATGGATATGCAAATATTTATTCCTAAAAAAGGATGGAGTTCACTACAAGTTGAAGCCCTTGAAGGAGGTGGATGGAAATGTATGTAGTGCAAGAATTTTTTTAGTTGATGGTAGAAATTTTTTGAATGGTATGAAATACGAGCATATGTGCTATGCATTGATTCCTAGAGTTAATGAAAAAAATGTGAAGATACACTAGTAGAAGTCTCAGATCTGTTGGGAGAATTCCAAGATGTTGAATCAGATAATGTACCTGAAGTTTTGCCACTAGTAAGGAAGATTAGTCACTAGAAGGATTTGATACTAGGAGCTAGTTTACAAAATAAGGTAGACCATAGAATAAATCCTACAGAGAATGAGGAGCTAAACAAACAAGACTCAATATTTGTGGTGGTTGATAGGTTTTCTAAGATGGCACATTTCATTCCCTACCAATAAGTAATGATGTAGTTCATATTGTAAAGCTATTTTTCAAAGAGGTGGTACAACTACGTGGTCTACCAAAGGGTATAGTTTCAGACAAAGATACCAAATTTATTGATTATTTTTGGAGGACCTTATGGAAGAAGCTAAAGATAGATTTGAATTTCAATTTTGCACACCATTCGTAGACTGATGGATAAAAAAAGGTGGTGAATAGGAGTTTGGGCAACCTACTGAGATGCTTAGTATGAGATAAGACCAAGGGATGGGATTTTATTTTACCATAAATGGAATTTTATTACAAAATTCTATCAATAGGAGTACTGGTAAATCCCCATTCCATATTGTATATGAGAGCAACCCAAGGAATGCTTCTGAGGTGAGGAAGATGGACAACGGAGGAAGGAATAGTGCCAATGCCGAGGACTTTGCAGAGCACCCAGAGAAATTGTATGAAGAGGTAAGGAAGTGTATTAATTATATGAATACTCAGTATAAGGAAAAATTAGACCAGAAGCGAAGGTTTAAGGAATTTCAAGTTGGAGATGAAGTTATGGTTAACCTAAGAAAAGAAATATTTCCTGTTAGAACATAGAACAAGTTGAAAATGAAGAATTTTGGACCACGTAGGATCATAAAGAAACATGATTCAGGAAATGCATATGAGGTGGAATGGCCATTGCAAAGCATATTCTATGCATGGATTACTATTGGACCACCATGGAACGTGACTATTGCACTCACATCAAGCATTGTCAACAATATCAATAATAGGCTAATTTAACTCATGTGCCATCACAAGCATTACAACCTATTTAAATACTTTGGTCCTTTTCACAATGAGGTCTTTATTTGATTGGAAAAATCTTACCTCCTTCCTTGGAATAACATACATTCATCATCATAGCCATTGCATAATTCACAAAGTGGGTTGAGGTAATTTATCTAACCAGTATGACAAGACCTCGAATTGTAGAATTTATACTTCATCATATCATCTGTATTCCCTAGAAAATTATATCTGAAAATGGTAAGTTTTTTAAAAATAAGGATGTTTGAGCACTTCACAAGAAATATTATAAGCAACACAATTTCTTGACTCCTTACTACCCATAAGAAAATGGACAAGTTGAGGCTATCAATAATACCTTAATTTGTTATTATCAAGAAACTAGTCAAAGAAAACCATCAATATTGGCATACTCAAATCCCCTTGGCATTATGGGCTTATAAAACAAGCATCCACACACCTACTGGGGCAACACAATTTTCATTGGTCTATGGAGCTGAAGCAATTATACCTCTTGAGCTCAAGATCTCCTCATTGTGAATTTCACTGTAGGAATTCGTAGATGATGATACTACTAGATAAACATGTTTTGACCAACTCAGACTTATTTATGAAAGGTGGGTCAATGCTTTAGAGCATTTACGAGTTTATCAGGACCGCCTAAAGCATGCTTACAATGCTAAAGTTCATCTATGTGAATTCCAAGTAGGAGATATTGTCCTTAAATAGAATCAACAAAATACCAATGCATTGTCACACCTTCATGATAAATTTATGGCTAATTTGTTAGGTCCATACATTATCACTCAAAAAGTGGGTAAAGGTACTTATAATATTTCTAGTCTAGAGGGAGTCGAAGAGCCTGAACCACTTAACATCATCCACTTGAGAGCATTCTATGCTTAATGTGATACATATATGTATATATACATGACTAATATATATATATACATATATATATATACATATATATATATATACATATATATATATATATATATATATACATATATATATATATATACTCTATAATATATATATATATATATATATATATATATATATATATATATATATATAAACATATGTGTGTGTGTGTGTGTGTACATGGCTAATACACATATGTGTGTGTGTGTGTGTGTGTGTACATGGCTAATACACATATGTGTGTGTGTGTGTGTGTGTGTGTGTGTATATGTGTATATATATATATATACATATGTGTGTGTGTGTGTGTGTGTGTGTGTGTGTGTGTATATATATGTGTATATATATATATATATATACATATGTGTGTGTGTGTGTGTGTGTGTGTGTACATGGCTAATACACAAAAACACAATGCATTTCACACATTATATTTTACCACATTGTATTTCACACATTATATTTTACACTTTGCATTTTATTACATTGCATTTCACACATTACATTTTACACATTACATTTCACACATTGCATTGCACAAATTTCATTTTACAAATTGCATTTCATACATTGCATTCACAACCATATTCACACTTTTTAGGGGCCATTTATTCAGTTTAGATAATAATTGATCCAATAAAATCATGTTGCCTTAATCAGGGGAACCTTTAAATCATCATCTCTCTCATGATACCATTTCATAAGTCAAATTACCATTTGTAAAACCACATGTCCATAATCCCTAGGTGCTTTTTGTCACTCATTCGCTCCTAGTGTTTCTAGCAACCTCTAATACATGTCGAGTTTTCTTTAGGACCAAGACACATTTTCACTAAGAAAATATGAAGTTCTAGAAATTGAATCTAAAACTCTTGAATCAAATATAATCAAACATATTAAAAACATCTTGTGTCAAAAAGGAATAACACCATGATTGGATTGAACGTTGAAGCTAAAAGAGTATTCCTTGCTTGTCCCATCATGCACATAGTCCAAAAATAAAAAACCATGGTCTTCACCACTATTACAATTATTTACAAAAAAATATAGAGTAGTAAGGATAAGATAAAATTCTCATCACACTTCGGTTGAGAATCTGATTCTCCAAAGATCTAAATATTTTACACATCACACACCACAGATTCTCAAGTTGTAAGGATAGAACTACATTTAAAATCAGATGGTTAGATAGTCTAAATTACCAAAGCTTAGAGATAAGATTCATTGACTATGGAACTAATATCCACTGGGGCTATAGACACTTGGCTGAGAGTGGAGTATGCTCATGCATGGAAAGGCATCTCTCTTGAAATGACCTCTGACTGCACATAAGGATAAACTATATTCTTGGTGTTCTCCATGACAGATTTTATCTCAAATTACTCAATATGGGTTAATGAAATCACTTGCACACACATTGGTTCTCAATTTCTTAGAGTCATTACCATGCTCGTGATTCAGTAAATGAATTCACTGCACACACATTTAGTCCTAGAGAAATTAGAAAACATTGAGTGAGTTTTTTTGATATCACTAGTATGTTTGAGTCTCTACAAAACAATTAGTTTTTCATGCAAACATCCATATCAGTTTTCCATATCAACATCCATATTAGTTTTCCATGTCAACATCCATGTTAGTTTTCCATGTCAACATCCATATTATTACACGAGTCTTCCATTTTGCATGCCACCATTTTGGTGCCCTCAATTAAACAACAATGCTATAAATGGTCAAGTATATTCTAAACTACGAATGATCATTAGAGCATTAATTTATTTACATTCATACATATTACCATTGCACTAGAATTCCATCACACATATACACATGCATTAAAAAAAAATCATCCATGTACAATAAATACCCAAAGGCTATATACAATGGATCACCAAGGCTCATATACAAAAATGTGCAGCTAAGCACTAGCTAAAGCCTATAGGAGGATCCCTTTGACCTCGAAGGAGCCCTAGACCTAGAGCCACTATGCCTAGAATAACTATTCCTAAAAGCCCCAGATATGGAGGAAGAGGGACGATATGGTAGCTCGATGTGGTTCTGTGATGTAGGAGCATCTAGTGGTGTAAGGACAATCTTGCATCACCAAAAAAATAATTTTGTAGTTTCTCTTTTGGTTGTAGGTTTATTTAGTTGTTTTGAAGTCTATGATGACACTTGAGAGGTGTAAGTCAGTCAGAAGTTGAAAAAGGTGAAAATTGGTCACCTACTATTTATAGTAAGTCAGCCTAAACGGGAACTTATGGACTTAAAAAATTACACCAAGGAGTGGAATTGAAAATTGTATTCGATGGTGAAAGAATCACCCAAATATCCTAAATGGTTTGAGAGATATTAAAGTTTTCATCCCAATAAATCTCACCAATAAAGTTTAAAAATAAAATTTGAAGACCTTAGAGGCCCCGAAAAAGGATGAAAAATTGATGAATTTCATTTTTGTAGATATCTTCATGAGGTTTCCAACGATATATTATAATAGCTAATAGGACAATTGAGTCAAAATTTATCGTTCCAGTAAGTTTTACCACAAAAATTCAAATTTAAAATGAATATCTTCCTAGGCGGGAAAATGAAAATTCAAATTTCAATTGAATATCTTCCTGGGTGGGAAAATGAAAATTCAAATTTCAAATGAATATCTTCTTGGGCAGGAAAATAAACAGTAGGAAAAGGAGAGTTACGCTTTCCAGGATATTCTATGGAAGTTATAAAAGGGGGAATATAAATTACCAAAGCAGTCCATGATTACAGATCGTGGCTCTAACTTGCAGATTTCCAATGGATTTTATTTATAATAAAATTAGCCTTGTGGTTGTAACATTGTAATTTTTGATTCTATATTTTCATTTTATTGAAGTAATAGTAGATTTTAGGTTTATTTTATATTTGTTTGTGATATTGAGTATTGTGTGAGCATAGGGTGGAGTAGCCCTTCACCAAGTGGTATAAGAGTGGTAGTTCCTGAGTGTGTAAATAGATTTCCAAACATGAGGCAGTTTACCCCAAGATTTTTGGTTGTCAGTTGTAAAAAAAGTGATAAGAATACCTCCATGAAGAAACCATGGTGGTGGGAGAAATATTGTGGTACCAGAAGAGGATTTTAGATCCCTATAGAGACAAGTTCAAGCAATGTAAGAGGAGCTGCATAGTGGGTTTGAGCCAAGAAAAGAAGATGAAAGTGAAGACAAACCTGAAGAAGAAGCCCAGTTAAAATAAGAACAAGATGCAGTATATCATAAGCAAGTCATATTATTTATGGCCATCTCCAAGATTGGAAAAATGTTGAATCTTGATGTTTCTACATTTTTAGGGAATCTTAACCCAAAAGAGTTGATCGATTGGATAAATGATATGGAGGAGTACTTTGAGTATGAGGAAGTGGAATATCTTGAGAGGGTCAAATTTGCAAAGACCAAGCTAAAGGGTCATGCTAATATTTGGTGGGAGGAAGTACAACTATATAGAAATATAAGAGAAAAACAAAGAATATCAATATGGTATTAGATGGTGGAAAAGTTAAAGAGACAATTCATTCCAGTTGATTAAAAATTAGATTTACTGAAGAAAATGCAAGGTTTCAGGTAGACAAGTAAGTCTGTTAAAGGGTATACAAAAGAGTTCTACAATGTTATGATTAGAATAGGTCATTCTGAGGCCAACAAGAAGAAGGTATCTCATTATATAAATGGATTGAAGTCAAGTATTCAAGAGGAGCTAAGTTTGGTCGGAATGACTACCATAGAAGATGCTTATCATTTTTCTCTGAAGGTAGAAGAGAAGCTAATTGAAAGCAAGCAGAGAGAAAGAGGTCATGGTGGAAGGACTGGTAGAAGACCATATAGAGGATGAAATGAATACCAAAAGAATAATGGAAAAGTTAGTAGCAATCAAAAATAGAAAGGGGATAATACCTACCACCCTCGTGATAAAAATAATGGTAACCAATAAGGAAGAGGAAGGTTTGGATGAGGACCTAGAAGAGGAGGATTTCATGGAACCTATTTCTAATGTGGAGAAGGACATCGAGCATATGAGTGTCCAAAAAATCAAGGAAGGGCATATAAGAGACTTGAATGTAATGAAAAAGTTGCTTATGTAGATGAAGGTGCTAAATATGAGCATTTTGAAGATGTAGAAGGACGAGAAGTTTTTGTCACAAGGAGAACCTTGATAAATGAGGAGAAAGATATAGTTTAGAGGAAGAGTTTATTTTGCACAAGGTGCAAAGGTGAAGGTAAAGTTTGTAATGTTATCATTGATAATGGTAGCACTGATAATCTAATTTTTTTTTTTTTTTTGAATTTACATGGTGGAATCGATAGCCGCCATGAATCCGAGTAGGCTGTCCAGCTTTTTATGGCCGCCAAAGTATTCTTTGTTGTCTGCCCTAGAAGTCGCCACATAGATCTTTGCGTAGTATACCCCTATAACCACCATGCCACAATCATTTTAAACCTTTTACACCGCTGAAAGCACTAGGAAAGGGATAAGCGTTCAGTTCGACGAGGCCCGAGATTTGAACCTTGGACCTTCACCCCCCTTATGGGGTTTGGATGAACCAATTGGTCTACACCTTGGACCTACCGATAATATAATTTTAGAGGGGATGGTTAACAAATTACATTTGGAGAGAAGGAGATACCTGCATTCATATCGAATTGCATGGTTGCAGAAGGACCATAGAGCTTTGGTCAATGAGTAATGTTTAGTGAAGTTCAATATTAGGAATTTCCATGATGAGGTACTTTGTGACATCATGCCTATGGATTATTATCACATGCGATTGGGGATGCTCTAGCAATTTGATCAGTGTGCAGTACATGATGGACATGCCAAAAATTCTTCCCTAAAAAAGGATGAAATTCACCACAAGTTCAAGCCCTTGAAGGAGGTGGAAGAAAAGGTATGTAGTAGTTCAAGAATTTGTTTAGTTGATGGTAGAAAATTTCTTAATGGTATGAAGCATGAGCATATGTGCTATGCATTGATTCCTATAGTTAATAAAAAAATATGAAGATATACTAGTAGAAGTCTTAGATCTACTAGAAGAATCCCAAGATATTATATCAGATAATGTACCTGAAGTTTTACCATCAGTAAGGAAGATTAGTCACTAGATGGATTTGATACCAAGAGCTAGTTTACCAAATAAGGAAGTCCATATAATGACTCATGCAGAGAATGAGGAGTTGAACAGACATGACTCAATATTTTTTGTGGTTGATAGGTTTTATAATATGGCACATTTCATTCCCTACCAAAAAACTAATGATGTAGTTCACATTGTAGAGTTGTTTTTCAAAGAGGTGGTATGACTACATGGTCTACCAAAGAGTATAGTTTTAGATAGAGATACCAAATTTATTGGTTATTTTTCAAGGACCTTATGGAATAAACTGAAGACAGATTTGAAGTTTATTTTTACACACCATCCATAGAATGATGGACAAACAGAGGTGGTGAATAGGAGTTTGGGTAACCTGTTGAGATGCTTACTAGAAGATAAGCCCAAGGGATGGGATTTGATTCTACCATAGGTAAAATTTGCTTACAATAATTCTATCATTATGAGTACTCGTAAATACCTATTATAGATTGTATATGGGAGCAACCCAAGGAATGCTTCTGAGTTGAGGAAGATGGAAAAAGGAGAAAGGAATAGTGCTGATGCCAAGGACTTTGCAGAGCACCTGAAGAATTTGCATGAAGAGATAAGGAAGCATATTAATAATATGCAGACTTAGTACAAGGCAAGGGCAGACTAGAAGTTAAGGTTTAAGGAATTACAAGTTGGAGATGAAGTTATGGTTCATTTGAGAAAATAAAGATTTCCTATTAGAACATATAACAAGTTGAAAATGAAGAAGTTTGGACCATGCAGGATAAAAAATAAACATGATTCAAGAAACACATATGAGATGGAATTACCAAGTGGAATTAACATATCACTTGTATTCACCATTTCTGACCTGATAGAGTATCATGAAGGGGATAATGAGGATGGACTAGTAGGAGAACGGTGGTATATTCCAACATCTACTCTAGAGAAAGAATAAATCTTGGATAGCCGTATGGATAGAAGTATAAGAAATAGGTAGTATGAAGAATATATGGTTAAGTTGAAACTAAGGCTTATTGAATATTCATCATGGTTGTCTAAGGCAGAGGTTGATCATCTTGGTTTTCCTCCAACACTACAAAAGTTAAGGTCACTTATCAATTTACCCTAGGTGTCTGATTCAAGAGCATCAAGTTGTGTAAGGATAATATTGCATCACCAAAAAATAATTGAATTTTCTCTTTTGGGTGTAGATTTCTTTAGTTTTTTTGGAGTTCATGATGACACTTGAGAGGTGTAAGTCAGTCAGAAGTCCAAAAAGGTGAAAAATGGTCACCTGCTATTTTTAGTAAGACAACCTAAGTGGGCACATATGGACTTGAACATTTACCCCAAGGAGTGAAATTGAAAATTGTATCCAAAAGTGAAAGAATCACCTCGATATCCTGAACGGTTTAAGAGATATTAAAGTTTTTGTCTTGAGAAATATCACCAATAAAGTTTAAAAATAAAATTTGAAGACATTAGAGGCTCCAAAAGGGATGAAAACTTGATGAAGTGATCCTTTGATAATTTTGCATTGTAGATATCTTCGCGAGGTTTTCAACAACTTATTATAATAGCCAATCGGACAATCGATTCAAAAGTTATGGCTCTAGGAAGTTGTGCCACCAAAATTGAAATTTCAAATGAATATCTTCCTGGGCAGGAAAATGATAATTCAAATTTCAATTGAATATCTTCCTGGGCAGGAAAATGAAAATTTAAAATTTAAATGAACATCTTCCTGGGTGGGAAAATTAACGGCAAGAAAAGGGGAGTTACGCTTTCCAGAATATTCAATGGAAGTTACAAAAAGGGGGAATAGATATTACCAAAGTAGTCTAGGATTACAGATTGTGGCTCCAACTTGCAGATTTCCAATGGATTTTATTTGTAATAAAATCGGTCTTGTGTTCATAAAATTGTAATTTTTGATTATGTATTTCCATTTCAATGAAGTAAAATTAGATGTTGGGTTTCTTTTGAAAGATTTTGTGATATTGAGTATTGTGTGAGTGTTGGGTGGAGTAGCCCTTCACCTTGCTGCATCAATAGATATTCCAACTCTTGGATGTATCCATATCGGACCTGAAAGTGTAATACATCGTACCTTTGATGAAAATACCTTTTTTTGGATAGTTTGTGTGGATGATTTGTCATTGATGTCAAGAATGAATGGTCATTAATGTTGAATGTTAGTTTTATTAAGCAGTGCAAAAGGAAGCAGTTCCGCAATCCTTGCAAAAAGAAGAGTCCGCCTTCAGTTGGTCAAGATCGGGTTTCAATAAGTCATATATGGTCCAAAGTGCAAAGAAGAGGCTCAAGCAAATAACATTATAATATTTTATTTATAATATTAAATTGGGAAATTTAAATTAATTATAAATTAATTAATATAATTTTATTATAAATTAATTTATTAATTAATTTGATTAACTTCAAAGTTATTTAAGTTAATTATATTTTAATTATAAATTAATTTTTATTAATTTAATAAACCCTAAAGAGGGTTATAAGGCTAAGTAATAAATCGAATTGGAAATTCGATTTGATGCACCGACGTCACATAGCATGGAACATTGTGTATAAAAGGTGGCAAAGTTCTTTACCTTACATCTCCCAAGCTATTGATCAAATATCCTATGCTAAATTGTTTCGTGCACAAAAATAGAAAGGTTCTCACGTTTTTTGAAAATATATCCGGCGGTGAACTAAAAAATCAATGGGAGCACAAATATTAAGCATGAAAGGCATTGGTAGCATAGTTGGTAAATGATGGAGGTGCTAGGGTGTGTGGCAAGCAAAGTGTGTAGGCTCGAATCCATTCGGGTTCGTTTTTGGCTAAGAAGAGAGGGCATTCATTTTTTCGTCCAGTGCCTCACATAGGGATAAAGGGAGGCTTGCGCCTTCCCTTCCCTATGGGATCACCTAGCCCACATGGTGGGCTAGCGCCTTGGTAAGGCACTCGACGAAAAGGTATTTTTTTTGAAACCCACCGAGGCCTTTTTTGTTGAGACAAAGGTATGCGCTGATATCATTTGTATTGGTCATTAATTTTGGATGTGCTAAGGTTGAAGGAAAATAAAAATATTTTTATGTGCCTAATGTTGAAAAATAAAATGATTTGATGGTTTGAGATTTATTTTTTGCCTGAATTAATTTGGTTATTAAGTATTTTTGAGGGAGATAAAAGGGTAGGCAAATATTATTTCTGAAGGGTTAATTTTTGAAGATTGATTTATTAAATTGGAGATTATAAGAAGCAATTTGAGTGATTATTTTTATGTGTGATTTGATGATTTATAATTTCAAGGAGTAATAAGGTGTATTTGAGATTGATTATTTTTGTAATTGAGAAATATTTTGAAAGAGTGTTAGTGTGAAATTTTGTCATCTAACCATTGAAATTGGTAGAGAAGAAAATTGTGATTGAGACAGGTTTTTTAAGGGCACTTCTACATCAAAAAAATGGTATGGGCACATATTCCTAGTGACTGATTGTTGAATTTTGTGAATGTTAAGTTGGAGTAAAAAGAGGTTTTCTAGAATAAGAGTTTTTGATAAAACCTTGTTTGATAAGCATTGTTGTTGAAGTGATTGATTGAGTGAAGAACTTGAGCTAGGATTTGCAAAGATCATGAGTATCATTGTTATGTGAGATTGCTTGATAAGCATTATTGTTGAAGTGATTTATTGAGTGAAGAAATTGAACTAGGGTTTGCAAAGATCATGAGTATCATTGTTATGTGAGATTGTTTGATAAGCATTGTTGGAAATAAGTGAGTGAGTGTTCATATTCTTGGACTAGGGTTTGTGAGCAAGGATTATTTCATTGAGTGATTGGTTGAGTAGAGTTGGTTGAGCCTATTCAAGTGGATATAATAGTTCAAGTTCTGTGAAACAATTTTTTCTATATTATAAAATTGATTTGAGAAAGAGGTTGAGTGTTTGTGAGTGTGAAACATATTGAGTATCTAACAATTCTCTATATGTTTCTATGGTAAAAAGAAATATTGAAATTTCTTAAGCATTGTGGTGAATGTGAAGCATATTGAGTCTCTAAAAATTATCTATATGTTTATGTGGTAAAAAGAGAGATTTAAAGTGATTAAGCATTATAGTGAATGTAAAGCATATTGAGTCTCTTAAAATTCTCTATATGTTTCTGTGAGATTGGACAAGTTCTAGTGAGGACTTGCTAAGCATATTTGAGGAAAGTCTTAGAGAATACTTGTGGACATATTTGTGTGAGATTTTGTGGAAGCTTACAATACAAATTTGAGGACAGAGATTGAGAGTAGAGTAGACAAGTTCTAGTGTGGACTTGTTGAGCAGATTTGAGACAAGTTCTAGAGAGGACTTGTGGATAGATTTGTGTGAGATTTTGTGGAAGCTTACAATACATATTTGAGGATAGATATTGAGAGCAGAGTAGACAAGTTCTAGTGTGGACTTGTTGAGCAAATTTGAGATAAGTTCTAGAGAGGACTTGTGGACAGATTAGTGTGAGCTTTTGTGAAAGCTTATAAGGCATATTTGAGACAAGTATTTGAGAAGGCTTGTGATCAAAGTTGATTGATTGATTTATTCAAACCTTGAGTTAATATTTGGGGAAGATCTAGAAAATTTTATTTGTGATTGAGTCAAACTTTGTGTTAAGGCTTGAAGATATATATTGAGGACATATTTGTGCTAGACCGAAGGATTGTGTTTAGTATAGATCAGAGGAAAAATATTGAGGACATATTTGTGCTATATTGAAGGACTATGTCTAGTGTACATAGTTCTAGACCAAAGATAGAGATTGCATATATGTGTGCTAAACTGAAGGAATATGTTTAGTGCAGATTTGAGATAGAGCAAAGATCAAGCTTTGAAGGTGATAGAGTATAGAGGATGATAGTGTCTAGTGGATAGAGATCCATTAGACATGGTAGTGAGGATAGGTCTTCTAAGTGAAGACATGAGTCTTCAATGGATATAGATCCATTAGCCAATGTAGTGGAGGCAGCAGTTCTTCTAGAAGATCACCAACCAGAGCTAAGGAGAAAGGAGTTATCCTATGGATAGATATCCATAAACTTGATTAGGGGATTTTTTTCTCCTTTGGAAAGAGGTCCATCAACATTGTATTAGGGAAAGGATTCCCAAGAAGTTGATTGAGAAAATTTTAGTGATATATTTTCTTCGTGGAGTAACCCACATTAGGTGAACCACGTTAAATTGGTGTTGCTATTGTGTATGGTGATTTGTGCATTGATTTGATTACTCCTGTTGATATTGCTATATACACATTACATAATATTGATTGGGAAAAAAAGTAAAAAGTGGTCTTATACTGTTCACCCCCCTCTCAGTATAAGATTGTGTTCTTTAATTGGCATCAGAGTGGGTTCCTTCGAAAGAGTTTAACAACTTGAAGGAAAAACCTACAATAATACAATGGATTCTAAGAATGGGTCCTCAGATAATTCAACACTAGTATTTTATGGAAATAATTATATATTTTGGAGTATGAGAATGAAGATCCACATGATGGAACTTGGCAATGAAATTTTGGAAGCAGTTGAAAATGGATACATACCACCAGTTACTCCACCTAAAAATAAATATGGTAAGCTTCTACAAAATTACAATTCAAAATAAATGAATGTAATTTTGAGAGGTTTGCATAGAAAAAAGTTCATAAAATTTATGCATTGCAAAGATGCAAAAGGAATTTGGGATAAGTTGCAAAGCATTTATGAAGGAGATAAAAGTGTCAAAAAGGCAAAGATACGAAATATCAAAGGACAATTTGAAGATTTAAAATTGAAGGATGAGGAAAATATTAGTAATTATCTACTTCGTGTAGATGAGGTTGTTAACGCCATGCAAGGACTTGGAATTGAGATTGAAGAATCTGATGTTTGTGATAAGATCTTAAGATCTCTTCCAAAAAGGTTTAGTGAAAATATCTCTGCTATAGAGGAATCAAAATATGGTTATTATTTGAAAAGAGATATGTTACTTGGTATTCTTATAGCTTTTGAGATAAGAACAAAAGAGGAACCTAATCTCCAGAAGGAATAAGCTTTCAAAGCTACTAAGAAGACAAAGGGCAAGAAGTTAAATTCAAGAAATGAGTCATCTAGTAATGAAGAAGAAAATTATGGTAGAAAGAATAAGGATTAAAGAAGATTTAAAGATGCAAAATATGTTAGATGTTTCAATTGAGGAAAGTATGGTCATTATGCAATTGATTGTCAAGAAGCCAAAAATAGCAATGATGAAGAAAAACAGTATCATAAGAACAAGGAATCAAAAAATACAAGTACCAAAAGAAAGGCAAGGATAGACAAAGTAATCGAGAGCCAGGATCACAGAGAAAAAGAAAACAGTTTTATTTTATTCACATGCAGCCAAATATTATAGTCACAGCACCATATTCACAGAAAAAAAAATAGTTTTATTTTATTCACATGCAGCCAAATATTACAGTCCCAGCCAAAAATTACAGTCACAGCTGATTATTCATAAGTCGCAAAGGAATTGCACCTTTTTTGAACCTCCCAAATCTAGAAATACCACGAGATTATATTATCGTTTCAGCAATTTCTTTCCATCCCTTGTGCATGCCTTTGTTTCCCTTTTTAAAGATTCTTAGGTGGCACTCCATTTCCAGCTGGTGGCCCTTTGTTTCCTCTTCCAGAACTGTCATTTTTCCTCCCCGTGTCGCTTCGTTGTCTAGGTATGCGACACGTGTCACTTTTTGTCTCTTCGTCCATGGCTCCTTTTTCGACGTGAAAATGTAACCTGTCACGATATCGCGACCCTTCGTCTGCTACATCACCAGCCCCGATTTTGGTCACAATATCGTGACATGTCGCGATATCACGACCCTTACACCTATGGCACTGCTTGCCCCGCTTTTGTCATGATATCGCGACATGTCATGATATCGCAACCCTTTCGCCTATGGTACCACTTGCTCCACTTTTGTCATGATATCGCGACAACGCGATATCATGACGTCACGATTTCGTGACCTTCCTGCATTTTGCATCACTTGCCCCTCTTTTGGTCATGATATCGCGACATGTCGCGATATTACGACCCTGCAACTTCTACCCTGTTGTTGGTTTTTTTTTTAAAGCAAGATTGCTGCTGCCCCCGGATGCTCCTGCATCAGACATCCAGGGTAGATTGAGAAGTGATCCTCACTTCTAAACTGTTAGAGGGAGACCTAGGTGGTCAACCTCCATTTTAGACAACCAAGTTGCATCTTCTACCGGTCTACCCTTCCACTTGACTAAATATTCAAAATACTATTTGTTTTTGGTACTTATGCCTCCTCGAGTGTCCATATTTCCTCAATCTCATCTATGGTTGGAGTAGATGCTGGAATACTCCACAACTCTGCACATGGTGCCTCCCTACTATCCCCTTCATGGTATTTCACTAAATCTGATATGTTAAAAATAGGTGAAATGTCAAGCCCACTTGGCAATTCCACTTTATATGCATTGCCTGACTCCCGTTTTTCTAGTATTCTGCATGGCCCAAATTTCTTCATCTTCAATTTGTTATAAGTTTTGGCTAGAAACATTTATTTTATAAGATGGACCATGACTTCATCTCCCACTTCGAACTCTTTGAACCGCCTCTTTTGGTCTGCTCTTGTCTTGTACTGAGTATTCATTTTTGTAATATGTTTCTTTACTTCTTCATGCAGGCTTTTCATCTATTTTGCAAATTCCTCAGCCTCGGCACTGCACTTTTCTCCTTTATCTAATTTCCTCAGCTCAGAAACATTTCTTGGGCTGTTTCCATATATGAATTGGAATGGAGATTTGTTTGTACTCTTGTTGACAAAATTGTTGTATGCAAATTCCACCTACGGCAAAACCAAATCCCATCCCTTGGGTTTATCTACTATCAAGCATCTTAACAAATTACCTAGACTTCTATTTACCACCTCTGTCTATCCATCAGTCTATGGGTGGTATGCAGAACTGAAATTCAGATCTATCTTCAACTTCTTCCACAATGTTCTCCAAAAATACCCAACAAACTTTGTATCTCTGTCAAAAACTATGCTTTTTGGTAGACCATGAAGTCGTACCACTTCCTTGAAAAATAACCCTGCAATGTGAACCGCATCACTTGTTTTCTGGAAGGGAATAAAATGTGCCATCTTGGAGAATCTATCAACCACCACAAATACGAAGTCATTTCCCCTCTGTGTTCTCGGCAACCCAAGAATGAAATCCATGCTGATGTCCTCCCATGGCCTCTCAAGTACAGGTAACGGCTGATATAATCCTGTGTTCTGCCTCACTCCTTTTGCCATTTGGCATATTCTGTAACTTTGCACAAACTTGTTCGCATCCTACTGCAATTACGACCAGTAATAGTTCTCACTCACCAGGGCAATGGTCTTATCCTAGCCAAAATGTCCAGCAAGTCCTCCGTTGTGTTTCTGTTTGACTAAGTTTTCCCGCATGGAACTCCTTGGAATGCATAATTTACTTCCTCCGAACAACATTCCATCTTGGATTAGAAAATCCAACCATTTTTTCCTATCCACAGTAATAAGTGCCGAGCAAGCCGTCCAGGCTTCTGCAAAATCAGGGTCTTTAGGGTACAGGCCCTTTAGTTCTTCGAATCCTACCACTTCCATTGTCATTTCAATCAGCAAATTCCACCTTCTACTTAAGGCATCTGCAACTCTATTTTATTTTTCGCTTCTGTGCTTTAACACAAAGGTATAGCTTTGGAGAAACTCAACCCACTTCAAGTGCCTCTGGTTCAGTTTTCCCTGGCTATTTATATATTGTAAGGCCTGATGATTAGTATATAACACAAACTCTTTTGGTAGAAAATAATGTCTCCACTTCTTTAGGGACTGAACTATGGCATAGAATTCTTGATCATACACTGAATACTTTTTCCTAGCATCATTGAGTTTCTCACTGAAGTAAGCAACGAGCTTACCTTCTTGACTCAAACACGACTCCAATGGCACTACCACTGGCATCACATGTCTACCTGAAATACCTTATTAAAATATGGAAGTGCTAAAATAGGTTGCTCAATGACCTTCTTCTTCAACATATCAAAGATTTTGTCAGCTCCCAAGGTCCACTTAAAGTCTTTCCTATCCCCTCTCATTTTTTCTGTAAGGGGTGCACAAATACTGCTAAAATTTCTGATGAATTTCTTGTAAAAACTGGCTAAACCATGAAATGATCTCACTTCAAAAGTGCTTCTTGGAGTAGGCCATTCAATGATAGCCCTCACCTTTTCTGGGTCCATTTTCAGACCTTCAACTGAGATGACAAATCCCAGGTATACCAACTCCTTCACAAAATTGCACTTCTTCAAGTTGATCAACAACTGTTCTTCCCTCAGCTTCTCAAAAACCCTCTTGATATGCATCAGGTGCTCTTCTAGGGTTCAACTAAATATCAAAATGTCATCCAAATAGACAATAACAAACTTGCCTAAGAACTCCTTCAGCACTTCATTCATCAACCGCATGAATGTGCTTTGTGCATTCGTTAACCCAAATGGCATGACCAACCACTCATACAAACCTTCTCTGGTTTTGAAAGCAATTTTCCACTCATCTCCTTCTTTGATCCGAATCTAATGGTAGCCACTCTTTAGGTCAATCTTGGTGAAGTACTTGGCTCCACTCAAACAGTCCATAATATCATCCATCCTTGGTAATGGAAATCTATATTTTATGGTGATATTGTTTATAGCTCGGGAGTCTATACACATCCTCCACTCCCCATCCTTCTTTGGTGCTAGTACTGTAGGTACCGCACATGGACTCAAGCTTTCTCGAATCAGTCCCTTTTTCAAAAACTCATGGACTTGCCTACTCAGCTCCTCACTTTCCATAAGAGTCATTATGTGGGCTGCCTTGTTGGGTAAACTAGATCCAGGTACCAAATCAATATGGTGGTCGATCTTCCTCATCGATGGTAAACCCTCAGGCACATTATCTGATATGATGTCTAGAAATTCTTCTAACAGGTGTTTGACCTCTACTGGAACATCTGTGTAATGTTCTTTCTTAACATTAGGGATTAATGCATAACACATTGAATCCCTTTTCAGGCCATCCAAAAACTATCTTCCATCCACCAGGCAGATTCTAGCACTGCTGCACACTTTCTCATCCACTTCCTTTAGTGGCTTCAATTTGTGACGTACTCCATCCTTTGTCAGAGAGTACGTATTTGCATGCCCATCATGCACTACACGTCTGTCAAATTGCCATGGTCTTCCCAACAACAAATGGCAAGCATCCATCAACAAAACATCACATAGGACCTCATCTTGATAATTTCCAATGTGAAATTCAACCAAACACTATTCACTGACAAGTGCTCTGTGGTCTTTCTGCAACCACGAAATCCGATATGGATGCGGGTGCTTCCTCTTTCCCAATTTCAACTTAGTAACCATATCTTTTGAAACTAAGTTGTTTGTGCTACCATTATCAATGATAACATTGCAGACCTTCCCTGCACATTTGCACCTTGTGCGGAACATGCTCTTCCTCTATTCTGGTTCTTTTTCCTCATTCAACAGTGTTCTTCTCATCATCAACACTTCTCCTCCTTCTACCTCTTCAAAGTGTTCTGACTCTGCACCTTCATCTGCCATAGCAGCTCTAGCATGACCCTCAAGTCTCTTGTCCGTCCTTTCTTGGTGTTGAGGACACTCGTATGACCGGTGTCCCTCTTCTCCACATTGGAAATAGGTTCCACGAAATACCCCTCTTCCATACCCATGTCCAGGTCTACCTCTTCCTCTTTGGTAGTCATTGTTCTGATCACGCGGGTGGTAGGTATTCTCCTTTTTCTATTCTTGGGGTTTGCTTGTTTCCCCAGTCTTCTTCTAGTCTCGGTAATTTCCTCCACTAGTTCTTCCATCGGTTCTTCCACCACGGTCCCTTCCTCTCTAGTTGCTTTTGAATCTTCTGTTTAGTTTCTCTTCTACCTTCAGGGCCAACTGGTATGCATCTTCTATGGTGGCTATTCTGATCAAGCTGAGTTCTTCCTGAATGTTCATTCTCAACCCATTGATGTATCTGGCTACTTTCTCCTTATTAACCCCTGAATGGCCAATTTTTATGGAGATCTTGTAGAATTCTTCTATGTATTCTTGGATAGACTTGTATGACTGCCTCAAACTCTGCATCCTCCTCAACAGGTCCAACTCATAATCTGCGGGAATAAATTGTCTCTTCAGTTTCTCCACCATTCAGTCCCATCTGGTTATTTTCTCCTTTCCATTTTTATTTCTTTCGAGTTGTACTCCTTTCCACCATAAACTAGCATGGCCTTTCAATTTTGTTTTTGCAAATTTGATCCTATCAAGGTCTGCAATCTTCCCATATTCAAAGTATTCCTCCATATCGTTGATCTAGTCAATCAACTCTTCTGGGTTGAGATTCCTAGAATATGTAGAAACATCAAACTTCGGTCTCTTCTCGGCATGAGCTAGAGCTTTCAACAATCTAGCTTCAGAAGGATCCAATGCCTCTTCATCATCTGATGGACCCTTAGTTTCCCAGGCTTCATCGTCACTCTGGTCTTCTCCCTTTGGTTTGACCTTTTTTTGCAATTCTTCCTATAGGGCTTGCACTTGCCTCTGCAATGCTCTGAAATCTTCATCCTGTGCCACATTTCTCCCGTGACCATGATTTCTTTTTGGAGGCATTCTGCTCACTTCTCTCACAAATCTCAAACTGGTCCTGGTGCAAACTACCTCACGTTCGGCGTTCTGTTTGCACACTCAGGAACTTCTAGCTCTGATACCACTTGATCGAGAGCCAGGATCATAGAGAAAAAGAAACCAATTTTATTTTATTCACATGCAGCTGAATATTATAGTCACAACACCATATTCATAGAAAAAAAAAAAGTTTTATTTTATTCACATGCAACCGAATATTATAGTCACAACCAAAAATTACGATCACAGCTGATTATTCATAAGTTGCAAAGGAATTGTGCCTTTATCGAACTTCCCAAATCTAGAAATACCATGAGATTATATTATCGTTTTAGTAATTTCTTTCCATCCCTTGTGCATGCCTTTGTTTCCCTTTTTAAAGATTCTTAGGTGGCGCTCCATTTCCAGCTAGCGGCCCTTCTTTTCCTCTTCCAGAACTATCATTTTGCCTCACCATGTCGCTTTGTCGTCCAGGTATGCGACACGTGTCACTTTCTGCCTCTTCGTCCATGGCTCCTTTTTCGGTGAAAAAATGTAACCTATCGCGATATCGTGACCCTCCGTCTGCTGCATCGCCAGCCCTGCTTTTGGTCGCAATATCACGACATGTCATGATATCGTGACATGTCGTGATATCACGACCCTTCCGCCTATGGCACCGCTTGCTCCACTTTTTTCACGATATCACGACCCTTCCGCCTATGGCACCACTTGCTCCGCTTTTGTCGCGAAATCGTGACATGTTGCGAAATCGCAACATGTCATGATTTCATGACCTTCCTGCCTTTTGCATCGCTTGCCCCTCTTTTGGTCGCGATATCGTGACATGTCACGATATCGTGACCCTGCAACTTCTGCCCTGTTGTTGGCTTTTTTTTTTTAAAGCAAGATTGCTGCTGCCCCCCGGATGCTCCTGCATCACAAAGCATACAAGGAAAGAAGTTATTTCAAATGCAAAAGAGAAGGTACTATGCAGACACAAAAAGTAAGTATTCAAGTGATAGTGATAATATTTCTCAGATAATGATAAAGATGAAGTCCTATTTCTGATAGAAGGAAAATAAGAAGTTAAGAAAAGGTCACCAATAATTCTCAAGTGTTTTAGATGTGGTAATTTTGGACATCTTGAAGATAGTTGTACAAAGAATGGTTTCAGTTTTAGTGATGATGAATATGAGGATACACTTGAAGGACCAAAAGAGAATATTATAATGGCACTAGAAAAAGAATGAGGTGATCCTATAGAAGACAAGTTAGAAAATAATAAAGATGTTTTCAAAGACAAACAAATAGAGGAAGAATCATAAAAAGGAGAAGTTGATCTTGAGGGAGAGCTTATTTATGCTCTTAACACATTAAATAAGGTAAGAAAATAAAACTCTCAACTTGAGCTTTAGTTTCAAGAATGTGATGAAGAGAGAGGAAAGCTTATAGAGGATCTAAATAAGTCAATAGCTAAGACAAATAAGTTCAAGGATAAGTTAGAAATAAAGGTCTTAGAATGTGAAATATTAGAACAAGAAGTAGCCCTATTAAGGCAAGAACTAGAAAATTCTAAGGATAAGCTACACAAGTTTGGAATAAGCTCAAAGAATTTGGATAAGATTATCAATTCAAAAAATCATACATCAAGAAAAACAGGTCTTGGTTTTGAATAGGTACAAAAGAAGCAAGAAGTGTAAACCTCAAGTTTTGAAGAAGAAAAAACTTCAGAAGAAGATAGTGTGAGAGAAAGTGAGACTTTTAAGGATGAGTTGGACAATAGAAAGTTCAACAAGGAAAGGAACAATGCACAAAGAAGAAACAAATGGAATAGGAACCAACACAGAAAAAGAGACTAAGAGACCAATGAGGTCAAGACAAGGAAATTTCAATGGACGATGTTTCTCATGTCACAGATTTGGGTACAAGGCTTCAAAATGTAGGACACATGAAAGATAAGAAAATGGAAACTTCAAAAACATGTAGCCTTTTCATGGGTAGTGCTACTCATGTAATCAGTTTGGTCACAAGGCAATTAATTGTAGGGTTCATGAAAAGAATAGATATGGCTTCACTAGGAGAAATCCCAAGATATGTGCACCTCAAAGGAATAATAACATTAAGTGTTATATGTGCAATAATGATGGACATACATTGAAGTGGTGTAGAGCAAACATTCCAAAATAAAGCATGAATAGGTATAGGAATAGGAAAAGGAAAAATAATATGGACATGAATAGGAGCAGGAAAATGGACATGAATAGGAATATTTAGAGAAATCAAAAGAATTAGATGAGAAGGAAAGTGGAAAAATGTAAAGATGAGTGCTTTTTGGGAGTAGAAATACTCGTGCCCCATAATTAACCACCTCAAGAGGAGGTGGGGGAGGGGCTAAGCTAAGAGACTCATTCTTAGCCTTCAGCCCCAAAGGTGACCCTTTGCAATTAATGTCAAAGGGGGAGAGATTTGATTTAAGAAGAGAGTATTGAGGGGGAGCATAAAAGAAAAAGGTTAAGGAAATTGATAAGATAATTGGGTTACCATCAATGACAAAGGGAGAGATTTTTGGACATTTTGTGTGGATGAGTTGTCATTGATGTTAAGAATGAATGGTCATTAATGTCGAATTTCAGTTTCACTAAGCAGTGCAAAAGGAAGCAGTTCTGCAATCTGTGAAAAAAGAAGAGTCCACCTTCAATTGGTCAAGACCCGATTTCAAGAAGTCAGATATGGTCCAAAGTGCAAAGAAGAGGCCCAAGCAAATAATATTATAATATTTTATTATAATATTAAATAGGGAAATTTAAATTAATTATAAATTAATTAATATAATTTTATTATAAATTATTTTATTAATTAATTTAATTAACTTCAAAGTTATTTAAGTTAATTATATTTTAATTTTAATTTAATTATAAATTTATTTTTATTAATTTAATAAACCCTAAAGAGGGTTATAAGGCTAAGTAATAAATCAAATTGGAAATTTGATTTGATGCGCCGACATCACATAGCATGGAACATTGTGTATAAAAAGTGGTAAAGTTCTTTACCTTACATCTCCCAAGCTATCAATCGAATATCCTATGCTAAATTGTTTCGTGCACAAAAAGAGAAAGGTTCTCACATTTTTCAAAAATATATCCGACGGTGAAGGAACAAATCAAGGGGAGCATAAATATTAAGCACCAAAGGCACTAGTAGCACAATTGGCAAATGGTGGAGGTTCTAGGGTGTGTGGCAAGAAAAGCATGCAAGTTCGAATTCCTTCAGGTTTGTTTTTGGCTAAGAAGAGAGGGCATTTGTTTTTCGTGCAACGTCTAACAAAGGGATAAAGGGAGGCTTGTGACTTCCATTTCTTGTGGGAGCGCCTAGCCCACGTGGTGGGCTAGCACCTTTGTAAGGCACTCGGTGGAAAGGTCTCTTGTTCAAAACCCATCGAGGCATCTTTGGTTAAGACAAAGGCATGCACTGATATCATTTGTGTTGGTCATTAATTTCAGATGTGTTAATGTTGAAGGAAAATAAAAATATTTTTATGTGCCTACACTTGAAAAATAAAATGATTTGATGGTTTATGAGATTTAATTTTTGCCTGATTTAATTTGGTTATTAATTATGTTTGAGGGAGATAAAAGGGTTGGCAAATATTATTTCTGAAGGGTTAATTTTTGAAGATTGATTTATTAAATTGGAGATTATAAGAAGTAATTTGAGTGATTATTTTTATGTGTGATTTGATAATTGCTAATTTCAAGGAGTAATAAGATGTATTTGAGATTGATTATTTTTGTAATTGAGAAATATTTTTAAAGAGTATTAGTATGAAATTTTGTCATCTAACCATTGAAATTGGCAAAGAAGAAAATTGTGATTGAGACAGGTTTTTTAAAGGCACTTCTACATCAAACAAAAGGTATGGTCACATCTTCCTAGTGAGTGATTATTGAATGTTGTGAATGTTAAGTTGGAGTGAAAAGGGGTTTTCTGGAATAAGAGTTGTTGATAAAACCTTGTTTGATAAGCATTGTTGTTGAAGTGATTGATTGAGTGAAGAACTTGAGCTAGAATTTGCAAAGATCATGAGTATCATTGTTATGTGAGATTGTTTGATAAGCATTGTTGTTGAAGTGATTGATTGAGTGAAGAAATTGAACTAGGGTTTGAAAAGATCATGAGTATCATTGTTATGTGATATTGTTTGATAAGCATTGTTGGAAATAAATGAGTGAGTGTTCATATTCTTGGACTCGGGTTTGTGAGCAAAGATTATTCATTGAGTGATTGGTTGAGTAGAGTTGGTTAAGCCTAGTCAAGTGGATGTGATAGTTCAATTTCTGTGAAACAAATTGTTCTATATTCTAAAATTTATTTGAGAAAGAGGTTGAGTGTTTGTGAGTGTGAAACATATTGAGTCTCTAACAATTCTCTATATTTTTTTGTGGTAAAAAGAAATATTGAAAGTGTTTAAGCATTGTGGTGAATGTGAAGCATATTGATTCTGTAACAATTATCTGTTGGACATTTTGAGTGATAAGTTTTCATTGATGTCAAGAGTGAGTGGTCATTGATGTTAAAATTTCAGCACCAGTCAGTGGCAGTTTTAGTTGGAAGCATCTATTTCGGTCTCAGTTTCAAGACTTGGTTCCAGGAAGTCAGATGAGGTCCAAAGTGCAAGAAAAATCCCATATAAATAATATTATAATATTATGCAAAGGAAGTTTAAAATTAATTATAAATTAATTTATTAGTTAATTTACTTAACTTATAAAGTTATTTAAATTAATTATTAATTACAAATTAATTTAAGCTAAGGTTAAATAACCCTAAGATGGGTTATCAAAATTAAAATTTGAAATTTTATTTTGAATAACAAAGTGACGATGTGAGGAGAAATTAAAATGTGTATATAAGGGGGGAAATCCCACCCTACCAAACCTTACCATGCCTTCAAATATTATTGGGAGCTTTAAGAATTGTGAGCCTTACGAATTGCGCTGTGTCCAAAGTGAAGAAAGAGTGTGCAAGGTTCGTGATAAATAGACAATGAGTGGAGGTATAAGAGGAAGGAACTCCTCCTTCCTTCACATGGGATTTAGTGGCCCACACGATGGGGTCCCAAGTGCTAAGACACTTAGGATTGAGGAGACGACGGATCGAATCTCGTCGAAATCCTTTTTGGGGAAGAAAAAGGTATGTGTTAATCTTGGGTGCCAAAAATTTTGGGAATATAGTTTGGGCATTTTAAAATTAATTTTTGCATATTTTAAATTGGTTCTAAGGTTGCTAAAGGATTTATAAGGGTTTTTGCAAAATTAAATTTTTAATGTTGTTTGCTCAAATGTTTTGAAAAGATTATAAGGTGTTTGGTTGATATTTTCATGGTGTTGGATATTATTTTAAGTTGGAGTTTATAAGGTGTATCAATGAAATTATCTTTATGTATGGTATGATGAGTGTTATTTTAAAAGTGAGCAATAATGCATAAATTGAGTTGTGATTATTTTATGTCCAAGGAATATTTTTGGAAAGTGTTGAAGTAATATTGTTGTGTCTAACCATTGAAATTGGAAAGAATAAAATTGTGATTGAGACAAGTTTTCTAGAGGCACTTCTACATCCAACAAAAGGTATGGGCATATTCTTCCTAGTGAGTGATTGTTGAAAATTGTGAATGGAAAGTTGGAGTGAAAATGATTGTTTGGTTAGCATTGTTAAGATTGTTTTGAATTAATGCTTCAAGGTTTTCTAGAATTAAGAGTTGTTGATAAAACCTTATTTTTTAAGCATTGTTTTTGAAGTGTTTGAGTTGAGTGAAGAACTTGAACTAGGGTTTGCAAAGAATATGAGTATCACTATTATGTGAAGATTGTCTTATAAGCATTGTCGTTGAAGTGAGTTTTTGAGTGAAGAAATTGAACTAGGGTCTGGAAAGAACATGAGTATCATTGTTATGTGATATTGGTTGATAAAGCATTGTTGGAAATATTTGAGTGAGTATTCATATACTTGGACTAGGGTTTATGAGAAAGGATCATTTCATTGAGTGATTGGTTGAGCCTAGTCAAGTGAATGTGTGAAGTGATTGTTAAAGTTCTATGAAAAAAATTATTCTATATTCTAAAATGATTTGAGAAAGAGGTTGGGAGTTAATGAGTGTGATGCATATTGAGGCTCTAAAAATTCTCTATATGTTTCTAAAAGAGTGATTGAAAGTGATTGAGTATTGAGGTGAATGTGAATCATATTAAGTCTCTAACAATTCTCTATATGTTTCTAAAAGAGTGATTGAATGTGATTGAGTATTTAGGTGAATGTAAAGCATATTGAGTATCTAAAAATTCTCTATATGTTTCTAAAAGAGTGATTGAAAGTGATTGAGTATTGAGGTGAATGTGAAGCATATTGAGTCTCTAACAATTATCTTTATGTTTCTATGATATTGGAAAATTTCTAGTGTGGACTTGTTGAGCATATTTGAGGTAAGTATTTGAGAAGACTTGTGGATAGATTTGGGTGATATTTTGTGGAAACTTACAATACATATTGAGAGCAGATTTGGATAAGTTCTAGTGAGGAGTTATTGAGCAGATTTAACAAGTTCTAGAGAGGACTTGTGGATAGATTGGTGTGAGATTTTATGGAATATTACAAGGTAGATTTGAGATAATTCTTTGAGAAGACTTCAATGCATATTTGATTTATTGATTTGTTCAAACCTTGAGTTAAGGTTTGGGGCAGATCTAGCAGAGTTGATTTGAGATTGAGTCAAGATTTGTGTTAAGGCTTGAGGATAGAGATTGAGGATAGATTTGTGCTAGACCGAAGGACTGTTCTTAGTGCAATATTAGAGGACAAAGATTGAGGATATATTTGTGCTAGACTAAAGGAGTGTGTTTAGTACAAATTTGAGGATAGAGTTTGGTGCAGATTTGAGGACGAGTTTATGCCATACCATAGACAAAGATTGAGAAAATATGTGCTAGATTGAAGGAATAAGTTTAGTGCATATTTATGATAGAGATTTGAAGGTTACAAAGTATAGAGGACGATAGTCTCTAGTGGATAGAGATCCATTAGCTAGAGCAGTGGGGGCAATAGTTCTTCTAGAAGATCACTAGTCAGATCTTAGGAGAAAAGAGTTCTCCTTTGGATAGAGATCCATGAAATTGATTAGGGGATTGGTGTCTCCTTTGGATAGAGGTCCATAAAAATTGTAATAGGGAAAGGATTCCTAAGAGATTGATTGAAAAAAATTTAGTGAAAGGTTTTCTCCATGGAGTAGCCCACATTAGGTGAACCATGTAAAATTGGTGTCTCTATTGTGTGTGGTGATATATGCATTACTTTGATTACTACTTTTGATATTGCTATCTATACATTGCATAATATTGATTTGGAAAGAAAAGTAAAAGTGGTCTTATACTGTTAAACCCCCGTATAAGCTTGTGTTCTTAAATTTTTATGAGAGAGGGTTCCTTTGGAAGAGTTTAACAACTTGAAGGAAAAGCTTTTAAGAACACAATGGATTCCAATAATGTGTTCTCAAATAATTCAACATCAATATTTGATGGAAGTGATTATATATATTGGAGTATGATAATGAAGGTTCACCTGATGGCACTTGGCAATGAAATTTGGAAAGCAATTGAAAATGGATACATACCACCAGTTGATCCACCTACAAATAAGGAAGGTAAGCTTCTACAACATTACAATTCAAAAGCAATGAATACACTTTTGAGAGGTTTGCATAGAATAGAATCAATAAAAGTTATGCATTGTAAATATGCAAAAGGAATTTGGGATAAGTTGCAAAGCATATATGAAGGAGATAAAAAAGTCAAAAAGGTAAAGATACAAAATATCAAAGGACAATTTGAAGAATTAAGAATGAATAATGAGTAAGACATTAGTTCTTATCTACTTCGGGTAGATGAGGTTATTAATGCTATGCATGGACTTGGAACTAATGTGGATGAATCAGATGTTTGTTATAAGATCTTAAGGTCTCTTCCAAAAAGGTTTAGTGAAAATATTTCAGCTATAGAAGAAACAAAGGATGGTGATTCTTTGATAAGATATGTTTCTTGGTATTCTTACAAATTTTGAGTTAAGAGAAAAATAACCTTATCCCCAAAAGGAAGCAACCTTCAAAGAAATTAATAAGACAAAGGATAAGAAGTCAGAATCAAGTAACGAGTCATCCAATGATGAAGAAGCAAATTATGGGAGAAGGAACAAGGATTCAAGAAGATTCAAAGATGCAAAATTTGTTAGATGTTTCAATTGTGGAAAGCATGGCCACTATGAAACTGATTTTCAAGAAGCTAAAAATAATAATGATGAAGAAAAATAGGATCATAGGAATAGGGAATCAAAAAAATATAGGTGCCAAAATAAAGGTAAGGATGGACAAAGAATACAAGAGAATATGTTCATTCAAAGACAAAAGAGGAGCTACTATGAAGATAAGGCAAGTAAGTACTCAAGTGATAGTGATGCTAGTTTTTCATATAATGATAGATATGAAGTCCTATTTATGATTGAAGGAAAAGAAGAAGTCAAGAAAAGGTCATCAATAATTCTCAAGTGTTTAAGATGTGGTAACTTTGGATATCTTGAAGATAGTTGTAAAAGGAATGGTTATAGTTTCAGTGATGATGAATATGAGGATGCACTTGAAGGACCATAAGAAAATATTCTAATGGCACTAGAAGAAGAAGAAGGTTATCCTATAGAAGACAAGTCAAAATAAAATGAAGATGTAGACAAAGGCAAAAAAATAGAGGAAGAATTAGAAAGAGAAGGATTTGATCTTAAGGCAGAACTTATTTATGCTCTTGACACAGTAAATAAGGTAAGAAAGCAAAACTCTAAACTTGAGTTTTAGTTTCAAGAATGTAATGAAGAAAGATAAAATCTTATAGAGGATCTAAACAATTCAAGGGCTAAGACAAATTAAGTTCAAGTATAAGTTAGAAGAAAATGTCTTAAAATGTTAAAGGTTAGAACAAGTAGCTCTACTAAGGGAAGATTTAGAAAAATCCAAGGATAAGCTACACAATTTTGGAAAGAACTCAAAAATTGTGGATAAGATGATCAATAGGTATTGGTTTTGAATAGGCTCAAAAGAAACAAGAAGAAGAGTCAACCTCAAGTTCTTAAGAATAAGAAACTTTAGAAGAAGACAGTGTAAGAGAAAGTGAGACATCTGAGGATGAGTTGGACAACATAAAGTTCAAAAATGAAAGGAACAATGCACAAAGAAGAAATAGATGGAACAAAAATCAGAATAGGTTAAGAGAGACTAAGAGACCAATGAGGTCAAGACAAGGAAATTTCAATGGAAGGTGTTTCTCATGTCACAGGTTTGGACACATGGCTTCACAGTCTAGGACACATGAAAGACAAAAAAATGGAAATTTAAAAAATAGGTAACTTTTCCATGGGTATTGCTACTCATGTAATCAATTTGATCATAAGGCAATAGACTGTAGGGTTCATGACAAAAAAGGATATGGCTTCACTAGGAGAAATCCTAAGATATTTGAACCTCCAAGGAATAATAACATTAAGTGTTATAAGTGTAATAATGATGGACATACAAAAAAGTGGTGTAGAGCAGACATTCCAGAACCAAGTAGGAACAAGAACAGGAACATGAACATAGATATGAACATGAACAAGAATAGGAACAGGAACATGAACAGGAACAGAAACATGGATATGAACATGAACATGAATAGGAACATGAATAGGAATATGGAGAATAGGAACAAGAATATGGACATAGACAGGAACAGGAACATGGACATGGAAAGGAACAATCAAAGGAATTAGAAGGATCGGATAAGAAGGAAAGAAGATAAAAGTAAAGACTAGTGCTTGTTGGGAGTATAAATACTCCCACCCCAGAATTAACCACATCAAGAGGAGGTGATGGAGGGGCTAAGCTGAGAGATACATTATTAGACCTGAGCCCCAAAGGTGACCCTTTGCCATTAATTTCAAAGGGGGAGATATTTGAGTAAGGAGGAGATATTTGGTTTAAGGAGAGAGCATTGAGTCAAGGGGAGAAGTTTCCTAGGGGGAGCAGAATAAAAAAAAGGTCAAGGTTTGGTAAAAATAACTTGGGTTACCATCAATGACAAAGGGAGAGATTTTTAAATATTTTGAGTGATAAGTTCTCATTGATGTCAAGAGTGAGTGGTTATTGATGTCGAAATTTCAACACAAGTCAGTGGCAGTTTCAGTTGACAGCATCCATTTTGATTTCAGTTTCAAGACTCGATTCCAAGAAGTCAAATGAGATCCAAAGAACAAAAAAAATTCCAAATAAATAATATTATAATATATTAGTTAATTTATTTAAAACCATTTAACATAACATTAAAGAATAACATTAAACATAACACACTTAAATGTAAAAAGTCAATAATATTAAAGTCTAATTTTAGACCTTTATGCTCTTTTTGAGGGGGGTTTTCTTTTACTTTCACAGTCTTACGTTGCTGTGTTTTAGAAATTTGACCTGGTTTGCCTACTTGTGCACATTAATATAATGTCATTCCCTTCTATTGTCAATTGGGTTACATTTTTGTTCCTGTTATATGGGTTATAATCATAGCCGGATTTATTTCTTATTTTTAAATGCATTAGTGAAATGGATCCTAACTGAATTACATTATGACTACATTACCAGGTATTTCATACAACCAATAGTGGTATTACAGCACACTGTATTATCATGGCACTGATGGGAATTTAACCTTGAAGGCTTATTTTTATAGGCCAAACATTCTCATTGGTTGAATTTCAACCTCATAATATGGTGGTTCAGCCATGGGGTTGGACTGGAACTTGGTGTGAAACTTGTGGCTTCCTGTTGCTTGTCCTAAAATTAGTGGCCTAAAACATGTTAAGGTTTAAGGTTTACCTATGATATTGGATCTTTGGTTTATGGTGTGAAAATCCTTGTTCCTCATCACTTGCCCCAAATTCAATAATGTTAAGGTTCAGCCATGAAATTGAAATCTTAGCTTATAGTATGATACTTTTCATTGTTCGCCACTTTCCCCGAATCCGCTGGAAAAATGTTAAGGTTCCATCCACGGAATGGGAACCTTAACCGTAGCCTAATGTTTATAACTCACAATCCATGGATTTAGCTTGAGATGCAAGTATCTTGTTTTTTCTTTTTTCTTTTTGTAATGCTTACATGCTAATAAAAAGATCTGGGACTTTAATGGTTTGTAACAGATTCAATGTTTCTATACACCACTACCCTTTTGTTGTAAATTGCTACTAAATTTTAGTAATTCTTATCTGAATCCTCAAGTAATCAACAACTTCGATTGTGACTGTTTGCAGGCAGAGCAATTCAAGCGTATGCGGGTTGTGCCAAATGAAGCGTTGAAATCCCGGATGACTGGAGAGAAGTATAGTTAATTGGGTTTTCTGGCTTTGCTTTTCTTGGAAGAAATCTTATTACTTGTTGAGGTATTTAGTACATCTCATTTTGCAGGTTTAATAGCGGAATGGTTTTTGAGTCTAAGAAAGTTGAGTTGTCTAAGCCACCCAGATATATTGACACTCGTGTTCCTGATATTTACCCTGTCACAAAGCCTGGTGAAAGGATCAAATCACTTAGTTCTAAAGATAAGGTGAAGGTTATATTCTCATTTTGTCAGTTGTGATTTACTCTGATATTTATTTTAATATACTTGTTCTAAAAAGAAGCTGAAGGTTATATTCTCACATTTTTCATCACACTTTACTCTGATATTTATTTTTATATATTATGTGATATTAGTAGGTTTTGTATAGTTTTATGTACGGTTCATTTTATTTAGTTTTGAAGATGAATGAGGATATGTTCAAACATTTTTATTTTGCAGGATTCCTTTTTGTTCCAGAACCAGATGAAGGAACTTAGCCAAAATTCTACATTATCTAATGCAAAGCTTTCATCAAAGTTATTGTCGTAGCTTTTTGTTTGCATTTAGTATGCCAAATGTTTGAATTCTGTCTACGTAATGCTTCTTGGCCAGGATGAATCACAAACTAAAGTTTTTTGATTATTGATAGGAAGAGGAATGGAAATGAGGCATTATCTGATTATCAAAATGCCACCACGAATGGCACATATATAAATGAAAATGCTGTACAAAACACAATATCTGAAAAAGATAACAAGTTTTGTAATGTAGCTGAACTTTCATCAATCTCTCAGGCACTCTCTAAAGGAATAGCCATTGACATGGTCAGTGTATTTCTTATCAGCAGCATTGAAAATGCTGGAGATATGTAACTATATGATAATTCAAAAGACATTTAAAATTAATTATAAATTAATTTATTAGTTAATTTACTTAACTTATAAAGTTATTTAAATTAATTATTAATTACAAATTAATTTAAGCTAAGGCTAAATAACCTTAAGGTGGGTTATCAAAATTAAAATTTGAAATTTGATTTTGAATAACAAAGCATCGACGTGAGGAGAAATTAAAAGATGTATATAAGGGGGGAACTCCCACCCTACCAAACCTTACCATGCCTTCAAATATTATTGTGAGCTTTAAGAATTGTGAGCCTTACGAATTGCGCTGCGTCCAAAGTGAAGAAAGAGTGTGCAAGGTTCATGAGAAATAGACGGTGAGTGGAGGCATAAGAGGAAGGAACTCCTCCTTCATTCACGTGGGCACTAGTAGCCCACGCGGTGGGCTCCCAAGCACTAAGGTGCTTAGGCTTGAGGAGACGACGGATTGAATCTCACCGAAACCCCTTTTTGGGGAAGAAAAATGTATGTGTTAATCTTGGGCACCAAAATTTTTGGGAATATAGATTGGGAATTTAAAAATTAATTTTTGCATATTTAAATTGGTTCTAATGTTTCTAAAGGAGTTATAAGGGTTTTTGCAAAATTAAATTTTTAATTTTGTTTGCTCAAATTTTTTGAAAATATTGTAAGGTGTTTGGTTGCTATTTTCATGGTGTTGAATATTATTTTAAGTTGGATTTTATAAGGTATACCAATGAAATTATCTTTATGTATGGTATGATGAGTGTTATTTTAAAAGGAAGCAAGAAGGCATAAATTGAGTTGTGATTGTTTTATGTCCAAAGAATATTTTTGGAAAGTGTTGAAGTAATATTTTTGTGTCTAACAATTGAAATTGGAAAGAAGAAAATTGTGATTGAGATAGGTTTTCTAGAGGCACTTCTACATCCAACAAAAGGTATGGGCATATTATTCCTAGTGAGTGATTGTTGAAAATTATGAATGGAAAGTTGGAGTGAAAAGGATTGTTTGGTTAGCATTGTTAAGAGTGTTTTGAATTAATGCTTCAAGATTTTCTAGAATTAAGAGTTTTTGATAAAACCTTGTTTTTTAAGCATTGTTATTGAAGTGTTTGTGTTGAATTAAGAACTTGAACTAGGGTTTGCAAAGAACATGAGTATCATTGTTATGTGAATATTATCTTATAAGCATTGTTGTTGAAGTGAGTTGTTGAGTGAAGAACTTGAACTAGGGTTTGGAAAGAACATGAGTATCATTGTTATGTGAGATTGGTTGATAAAGCATTGTTGGAAATATTTGAGTGAGTATTCATATACTTGGACTAGGGTTTGTGAGCAAGGATCATTTCATTGAGTGATTGGTTGAGTAGAGTTGGTTGAGCCTAGTCATGTGAATGTGTGAAGTGATTGTTCAAGTTCTATGAAACAAATTATTCTGTATTATAAATTTATTTGAGAAAGAGGTTGAGAGTTGATGAGTGTGAAGCATATTGAGTCTCTAAAAATTCTCTATATGTTTCTAAAAGAGTGATTGAAAATTATTGATTATTGAGATGAATGTGACGCATATTGAGTCTCTAAAAATTCTCTATATGTTTCTATAAGAGTGATTGAATGTGATTGAGTATTGAAGTGAATGTGAAGCATATTGAGTCTCTAATAGTTCTCTATATGTTTCTAAAAGAGTGATTGAAAGTGATTGAGTATTGAGGTGAATGTGGAGCATATTGAGTCTCTAAAAATTCTCTTTATGTTTCTATGAGATTGGACAAGTTCTAGTGTGGACTTGTTGAGTATATTTGAGGTAAGTATTTTAGAAGACTTATGGACAAATTTGGGTGAGCTTTTGTGGAAGCTTAAAATACAAATTGAGAGTAGATTTGGATAATTTCAAGTGAGAACTTATTGAGTAGATTTGGAAAGTTCTAGAGAGGACTTTTCGATAGATTGGTGTAAGCTTTTGTGGAAGCTTACAAGGAAAATTTGAGACACGTCTTTGAGAAGACTTGAATACAGAGTTGATTGATTGATTTGTTCAAACCTTGAGTTAAGTTTTGGGGCAGATCTAGAAGAGTTGATTTTAGATTGAGTCAAGCTTTGTGTTAAGGCTTGAGGACAGAGATTGAGGATATATTTGTGCTAGACCGAAGGACCGTGTTTAGTTCTAGATCAGAGGATAGATATTGAGGATAAATTTGTGCTATACCAAAGGACTGTGTTTAGTAGAGATTTGAGGATAGATTTTGGTGCAGATTTAAGGATAGGTTTGTACCAGACCAGAGATAGAGATTAAGTAGATGTGTGCTAGATTGAAGGACTAATTTTAGTGCATATTTGTGATAGAGCTTTGAAGATGACAAATTATAGAGGATGACAGTCTCTAGTGCATAGAGATCCATTAGCTAGGGTAGTGAGGACAGGTCTTTTGAGTGAGGATATGAGTCTTCAGTGGATAGAGATCCATTAGCCAATATAGTGGAGGCAATAGTCCTTATAGAAGATCACTAATTAGAGCTTAGGATAAAGGAGTTCTCTTGTGGATAGAAATATATGAACTTGATTAGGGGATTGGTGTATCCTTTGGATAGAGGTCCATAAATATTGTAACAGGGAAAGGATTCAAAATATATTTATTTATAAAATTTTAGTGAAATATTTTCTCCGTGGAGTAGCCCACATTGGGTGAACCACATTAAATTAGTGTCTTTATTGTGTATGGTGATTTATGCATTGCTTTGATTACTACTATTGATATTTCTATCTATACATTGCATAATATTGATTGGGAAAGAAAAGTAAAAAGTGGTCTTATACTATTCACCCCCCTCTCAGTATAATCTTGTGTTCTTCACCTTTATGCTAGCTCTACCTAGAGCATTATGATCCTATCATCACTACCACCTATAGCTATTCATGAATCTAGATTTGCTCGTAGTTGAGCTATCTCTACATCCCAAGATGCTATCTCTACATCTCCATCTGCTACCATCTGCTCGAGCCTCGTCCACTCCTCCTCACTCCAACATGGAGCTCTATCCAAAACCTCCTCCTTATCATAAGTATCACCACCTCTATCATCTAAAATATTTGGAGGCTACTCTACTACATCCCTCACCCATCTCCCTTAACTACTATATCTAAGACATATCTAACATCTGGGAGCCTCATATACCTCCTCCACCTTGAACTCTACCTCATCATCATCCTCATTGCTCTCATCCATTGGTTGACTCAGTATCCATGATGGTTGTGCAACAAACCATGCATTATACTACATGGTAGTACTCACATCATCCAGAGATATATCTCCTCATAATCCTCATAGGTCACCCTCCATACCTTTGTACAATGTAGACCCGTTTCATCCTGATAATACCTGTATAACTTTGGCACTTCAGGTATCCCCTATCATAGCCAAAACTATCATAGCACCCCGAAGAGCTAGATCAACTCCACCTCACTCCTATGCCATACAACCACCCATCTAGCCTACCAAACCCTTTGTATTTTCTCCCTATCACTAGTACAACTAGCACCTCACAATGGTCTCTACTACACCTAATTAGGTATCAGTCCTACCCATAAAACCTTGTACTCTTGTCCAATGCATCTAGGATGAATCGGATGCACATCCTTAGCCACCAATAATCTCATAGCATAGGGCTTCTTCCCTCCCACACCTCAATAGATAAGCCCACAAACCAAGCCACACTAAATTTCTCCCAACCCCAATACTACAATAGTAAACTACAACCCACCCCTTCCGCTCCTACCTCCTCACATTATATAAATCTTGATAAAACTAAGCTAGGAGAGCAGACGCCCATGCATACACTTGAATCTCATCAATCATATCATACACTAGCCTGATCACATTCCATGGGAACTAATAATCATTACTTCTTGGTGCCACTATGTTGGCCAATAGGGACATGCCTAATGTGGGAAACACCTCCAACTTCTTATCGATATACATTACCAAGTACCTGATCCCTCCACCCTTCACACTCACATCTCGTCATCGATATCCAAAGATTCAGCTCATATCATGCTCCTTATTGTGTCCAACCTTGAAATGTAATCCCTCCATCGATACTCGAAGGATGCAGTATACATCCTTGAGTGTCATTATTACCTCTCTAGTAGGGAGCTAAAAGGTCCCCTTATCTAGATCCCATATCTTTGTCAAGGTAGAGAGATACCCCTCATAAACCCTCACCACATCAATTTGAGCTACCTCAGCCAACCCCACATCATCCAACCAATCCTAATGCTCCTTCAGTAGTACCTTTCCCACCCATGGTATGATAGGTAAGAATTGATGATGAGCCTCCAAGATCCTCAACTGCAATATAACACATACACAATGTAAACACATTAATACCACATTCATTACATAATTAAAAAATAATAATTGCATAAGTCCAAACAATAGTGCCAAGGGTACTTACCTCAGCCACATGCATCTCTACTCCTGCTACCACATCCGTAACCTCCATTTCCATTGCCTTCACTCCACCTTACTCCACTCACTCACTCTCCTTCAAACACAATTTCTAAAACTTGTGAACATAAGAATGAATCTGATTTTACCTCTTTAAACTATTTATAGCTATTTTTATCATACTAAAATAACCATGGGCATTCACAGGTGCATTGAAACCCTAACCAACATCTGTAGAGTGACAAACACTTACCGGTGTCTATGCATGATGTAGACGCTAGTCGATGTTTGGCTTCAAAATTTGAAAAAACACCAAAATACCTAAAAAATGTATCTTATCTCCACTAAATCACTCCACATTGCATCCATACATTCATTTCATCATCATATCATATTTTATGAAACCAAAAATCGATTTGGGCACTTAATTTTTGCTTATGACCAAAAGTCGTAAAAATTAGCTTATAAACTTCAAATTGTCCCAAAACGGTCTAAATTTTCACAAAAAGACCACATTCATTAGTATAATCATGCACTTCATCATCTCATTCATATTTATGACAACATGAATTTATTTGGATGGTTAACTTTTGTTTACAACCAAAAGTCACAAAATGATCCAAAATTACTCTAAAAATACTCCAAAACAATACAAAATTTCACACACTCATGCAATTCATTCATCAATGTATATTTCATCATCATATATTCATGTCAACATCATCGATTCCATAAAAAATTGTATTTGCATCAAACATTTGTCAAGTTCATATACAATTTCAAGTGAACCTCGTATCTAGTGGTCTATTATATCTCCTTGGTGATTGCAATGATTGGTTTTCCATGCAATTCGGTAAGATGGATAAATCACCATAAGGATTATTGGCCATTTTCATCATCCAATATATCCTTGTTAAAAAAATTTACTTTTTGTCCCTCATATTTTGAGTGTGACTATGCTAAGACCAATTTTCCCAACAACTATCATTGATGCCCTTGTCCATGGGGTTCCCAAAATGGATAAATTTCATCATTTCTATTGCAATTACACTAGTATTTGAGGATGCAGGCTGATTAAAGTGATTGAGCAACTGTTTAGGAATTTCGTTTAGTAATTAGCTACAATCATGAGTGGCCCCAAGGATAAACTATTTTCTCTTTTTTTTGCATGTGCATATTTGCATTTCAATGATGCTAAAAGGCACTTTCTTCAACAACATGGAATCACCCCAAATTTGGGGTAACCAAACTTGATTTTGATTTCCCATATTGATATACATCTTACATGATCATGGCATCTACATTTGGTAAACATCCCTTTAATCCATTAGGAAAAAAATTGCATCAATTTACATCATTCATATCATCCACATTTACATCATACACTCGCACTTGCACCATTCAACTGTATTTTCATCCGTAATTTTATCAATTATCTCATGAGACTGATTTTTCACTCATTCGCCAATTGAGGGGGTAAGATACACATACAAATTCTTTTGTCTTCAAAATCATCTTTGCACTCCAAGGAAAGAAAGTTGCTTCATGTCAAACCAGGTGTCTCGTATTTTTCCATAGCATTGTATTCCATGCAACACGATACAAAAGGGGCATCTGTAGACACCAAAATCTAACCACTTGTCATCCATTCATAACCTCCAATCATATCCGTCCATTATATATATACATATATGTATTTATTTAATATATACATAAATATTAATATTATATATATATTTTTAATAAATATATATGTATTTATATGAGTAAATCCTAGCCATCCACCATGTTTTAATATCAGTCATCCATCCATATCAATCCATATCACTTATCCAAGATTTAATATCCACCCTTCCTCATGCTTTAATCTTGGTCACTCATAAATTTTTGATATTAAAGGATTGGATAGAATTCATCTATTATGAAATGTGATGGATTATGCATCCTTCAAGAAGACAACTTAGAATTGAAGTCGATTATGAAATAGTTTTTTTATATTGATCATGAATAATAAAATAATAATAGATTACAAAAATTATACAACCAAGAATATTCCACTACCTTCAACCCTTAACAAAATATAATCAAATAAACTGGGAGCAAAAATCAATAATTTAATTATAAATACTTGCTAAATATCATTTCATCCACTTAATAGATCTCAAGGATTTCATTATCTACAATAAATCTAATAATTTAGCCTTAATAATGGCTACTTGTTATAGTTAATCTCCATTGGTCTGGTCTTCAAGGTACATCACTAAATCCATTAGCAATCTCATTGTTCATTTGGAATAGTGTATCATTGTAGAAGGTACAACTAATATATGTAACAAGCATCATCATTATACTTGCACTCTTCTTTAAACTCCTCTATCAAAATTGTTACTTATATTTTTAGATCTTAAGTCATTAACTACAACATGGGGTGACTCTTGGTATTTTATTCATGTTTAAACTACCTCTTAGCTATAATTTTGTTCTCTAACTCCACCTTTTCTATCATTTTGTGTTCCAACTCTCCCAACCTTATTTGATAATACCAATATCCTCTTACTATATAAAATATCCACATAATTATCCACCATTGAATTAATCTATAACTAATAAGTTACATATGTGCATTGGTTTGTTTAGGACGACTATGCTAAGGATAAAATCTTAACCATGTTATTTAGAAAACATATTTTAAAGGGGAAATATTGAGTCAACTAACACCACTAATGGTGACATATTTTAATTATATGTACTCATTTGAGTAGTAGACAATTATATGACAAAAATACAAAAGATAAGTAAAAATATAACAATGAATCACCAACAATATGAATACTCAATGGTTTGAATTAAAATAAAATGGCTAGATAGATACAATTCAAGTTGAGTTAAAATATAAACCACTTGGGGAAAGGTTAGAATAAAGCAAGACCATACATAAATCATAAAAAGTCTAAATATTGATAATCATATGAAGGGAAGTAGATGAGACAACATATCTAGTATTGAAGAGAACAACACGAATAATTGTTAGGGTTGCAATACCAACTCCACTACTAATCTAAGTAGTGGAAATATAAACTTTTCGCAAAAGTTGTACAATGCATCACTTTTGAACATGTTTGACACAATATAAAACTGGTTTAGGATAACATATCACCTATATATGCCAATTCATGTGGAGTATACAACCATCCACAAAGGAAATCTATATCTAGCCCATCTAGCCTACCTACACAAGAAGAGGAAAAAACACAAATAAAATCATATCTCCTATAATGCTTTATGGACCTATCCTATGCAAATAAAGGGGTTTTGCCTTGTCTATAGCAGAAGGATATCACCACATCCTTAAGCTACTCTACAAATTAAGCCAAAATATAAATCAAACTATTATTCAAAAACACATCGTTAGTTGGATAAAATGTAACATCTTTACAATGCTTAGATAATATTTATAGGCATAGAATGGAATCCCATCATAATCATGATTGCTATCTTACAATTAGATAGTTATAACTTTAAAATAAGCAACAACTACTTGAGGTGAAAGACAACAACTCTTTGTCTCTTAATCCTACAAAATATTGTATAAATTTAATATAATAACATTATATAAAGATTTTTATTATCAAATATATGAAACAAAAATAACATAAAAATATGGACACATTGATGTCATTATTGCTATTTAATTGTAGTAATTTCTTACTCATAGTAGGTTGTTTTTTGAAGTAGGTTGCTTGCACCAAAAAAATTATAGTATGCAATTTTTTGTAGCAAGCTAACTAGTTGACTACATCATAGTTGATTAATTAGAGTTGACATTATATTCAATTTATTCTGGAGTCATAACCACTTCCTTGTTCTAATTTATTGATTTACATACAAACTATTTCATATAATTTACAACATTTATAAAAAGACAAAAAATTCAATAAATTGTCGCATGATAGAATACATAAAGTCTCCTTTTCATACTAAAAATAATTCTTAAAGATGAACTAAGTTATAATATACGTCAATAGAAAAAGTTAAGTTATATATAAAATATTTATTCTTTAACACATTCTTTAACCATCTAAGATACAATGCACTTAATTTGTAAAAATTACAAAGTTCTGTCCATACCCAAAATATATTCTAAAAATTAAATATATTTTTCATTTAAATTAAAATTTTACAAAGGAATAATATTGATATTTTGTACTATGAGACCCTAAGACTATGATTGTAACATACTTATTATTTAACACAATTATCATATTTTCTATCTTTAAACTTAATTATTAATTAACTCTTTAAACTTAATTATTAATTAACTCATGATGGACATAATCACTATCTTTTAGTGAAGCATATTACCATTTCTTTCAATTATTTGCTTCAATATAAACTACTTAAGTTAATTTCATTTAAATTCTTATTTTTACATTCTAGTAAACTAGTATTATTTGTAAATATACTTTACTATTCTATTGAAACTCTATTTATAATTTATTATAATGTTTATATATTTTTTAATCATATTTTATATAAAAAAAAGATACATAATAATATTAGTCTTTTGGATAACATATTAATATTATCATCAAATCTTGTATCAATAGTTTAATTTGTATGGATGCCCTAGTTGGATTCGATGCAAGCAGGAAAATGTTGATGCCCTAGTTGGATTTGGTGCAAAAAAATGATAGCTTCAACTGATTCGGTGTAAGAAGTATCACGTAATTAGGAAGATATTGATGTCCTAGTTGGATTCGGTGCAAGCATTCTCTTGTTCACTTGGATCCAAGTAGGGATTAGGGTTTGTTTGCATGAAAGTAGGGTTTATTTGATTCTATATGGAGGGTTTCAACAAATATTCATGCATTGAGTCAAAAATAAATTTTAAAGAAGAAATCCATGGAGGACCACCTCTAATAGGAGGGGAACACAATCAATGATTGCCAAGGAAACCATTGAGGATGCCAAAGGTTGATTCAAAGAAAATAGAGATGGGTTGCATGAAAGAAACTAATGGATCCCCAGTAGTGAAGTTAGAAATAACGAATGTCCAGGAAGGAATAAATGTGATTGAGAGGAAAAGCCTAATTTGTCAATTCATGGGATTCCAACTGACTCTTGCTACCTTCAAGAAATGGGCTACCAAAAAATGGAGCACTAAAGGTAATTTCCAAATTTTTACTTACCCTAATGGCTAATTTCTTATTTTTTTGCTAATGAAGAAGATAGGGAGAAATTTTTTCAAGGAGACCATGGTTTTTTGGTAAGGGAGGGCTCTTCATGAAGCCTTGGCATACCAAATTCAAATATGAGGAAGAGATGCCATCAACTGCCCTTGTTTGGATCTGTTTATTTGGTCTTTTGATAGAATACTAACATCCAAATATATTCATAACAATTGGAAATTCTTTAGGAGTTTACATGATGACTTCTAATAGCACCCAATACTTAGAGCATATGATTTATGCAAGGATTTATGTTTTGATTGATTTTGACAAACCACTTCCAGAGAAGATTACTTTACAATATGGGGAAGAAATATGGGAGCAACTAGTAGATTATAAAAATATTCCATTTAGATCCAAATTTTTTCATGAATATGGCCATCGAGCCAAGGATTGTCCACATAAGGTCCCTAACAAAGAGAAAGAGGATGGGGACTTGGCAGGGTTTCAAATCCCTAAACCAAAAACACAAAGAAAATAGTAACAAAAGAGAAAATAGTAATTTCACCTAACACCTTTGAAATTCTCTCCACGAATGAGAAAGTAGATGATGAGGATGGTTAAATAGAAACAATTATTATGGAGACACAATTTGATGAAGAGGAGGAACAAGAAGGATTGCATGATGAGAAATCATTAAAAGAGCTTGCCTTGATGCTAAGAAATAACAATAAAGGAAAAAAAGTACAATGTAGAAAACCAATCCAAGTGCAAAACAAAAGAGTAGATTCAAACTACAAATAAAATGGATCCTCCAAAAGACCATACAAATTCCAATAGTAGTGTCATGGTACCAAGTAACCAGCCTATAGTCCCAATCAGAATGAAGCAAGATATGAATAAAAGGATAAAGATACCAGAATCCTAAGGTTTATAGTTAGTATCTTTATGGTAATATTGGAAACTTCAGCTATTTTGCTAAGCAATTTTTGATATTTTTGGTAATTTGTTAAGATTTGGTTTATTTATAGTGTTATCATTTTTTGTTTGTTTTGTCTATAAATATTTTGTGCTTAGTTTTGTTGTATTTGTTTTTCCTGATTTCGTTTGTGGTGTATTTGATTTATTTTATTGTTTTTGTTTTGGATTTGTTTTGTTATGTTGTTTTTGGGATTTTTTTTTGTGTGGTTCGTGTTTTGTGGTTTTTTGGTTTGTGGTGTATTTGTTTATTTTTGTTGTTTTTGTTATGGTAGTGTTTTGTTATGCTATGTTTGTGGTTTTTTTTGTGTGTTTCATGTTTTGGTGTTGTTTATTTTTATATTTTATTTATTTATTTGTTTGTTTTATTTGTGTGTTTTTTATTGTGTTTTGCTATGTTGTTTGTGTGTTTGTTTTGTGTGGTTCGTGTGTGTGTTTTTTTTTTTAATTTCTTCTTCTTATTTTTGTGCATGTGTTTGATTATGCTTTTTATTATCGATACACTTAAGGAGTATGCTTTATTTGTTTTGGATTTTTGTGTGTTCTTGTTTTGTGTTGTTTCAGGCATGCTCCTTACATGTATCAAAGGTGGTAGGCCAGGTGCAAACCCTGAGCATTTTTAGTAGAAGAGATACCCCTACCTCTTTGGATCTTACCCAAAAGTGGTATCCTTTCTGGGATGTTTTATACAAAAAAATAGTTTAAATTGTATAAATACACCATTTATTTTAAGAAAAAAATTTAATTCTAAGAAAAGAAATATAATGTTATCACTCACAAAATATAAAATTTTGTACCGTTGGCGAATGAATAATGAGGGTTGCTGAAATCTCCTTTCCTAAGTGAAACCATGAATAATTTATGTATACTTTTTCCTTAAATGAGAGTAGCCAAAGTTGCTTTCAACCAACTACAATGTCACCGATCATTATTATCTCCGTGGAAAAGATATGGGATAAACATAATCAACATTGTACAACACCTCATTGTCAAACATGTTTGACATAATAGAAGACTATTTTAGGATAATATACCATCTATTTATGCTAAGACATGTGAATTATATGTACATTCACAAAGGAAATGTATATTTAGTCTATCTACAAAATAAGAAGAGGAAATAACACAAAGAAAAACATATCTACTCTAATGGATTATGGATCTCTCCCATAAAAAAAGTCTTTATTTGGCCATAGTATAAAGATATCACCATATCCTTAACCTATTCTACTTGGGCCAAAACAAAAATTAAACTATTATTGAAACACATACTCTTAGTTGGATAAACGGTAACATCTTTATAGTGCTTGGAGAATATTTATAGCCATAGAATGGAATCCCATCATTATCATGTCTCTTATCTTACAAATACATGGCTACAAATTTAAAACAAATTGCAACTGCTTGAGGTTAAGAGCAACATCACTATACCTCTTATTGCTACAAAATATTCTACAAAATTAATATAATAATAATATCTATGGAATTCTTTTATAAAATATAAAGAATAAAGATTAAATAAGAATATTGTTGGGGCTGTTAATTGATGTCATGATTGTATTTGGTTGTATAAGTTATTACTTATAGTAGTTTGTTGTGTGAAGTAGATCATTTGCACCAATTTTTTTTATAGTAGTTAGATGTTTGTAGCAAGCTAACTAGTTGACTACATCATAGTTGATCAAGTAGAGTTGATATTATTTTCAATTTATTTTGAATTCATAATCACTCCCTTATTCTAATTTATTGATATAAATAAAAAATATTTCTTATTGTTCACAACATTTGTAAAATAAATCAAAATCATAATAAATTGTGTATACATGAAGCATAATTTTCATACTAATAATGAATCTAAAATATAAGCTAAGTTACAATATATGCCAAAAAGAAAAAGTTAAACTAAATATAAAAAATTTATTCCTTAACACAATATTTAAACATTTAAGATACGACTCAATTTGGAGAAACTACAAAAGTCTACCATATATCAAATATGATTTAAATTAAATATTAATTTAATTTAAATTATTTTTATTTAAAATATGTAAACATCAAAAGAATAACTGTACTATAAGACCCATAAGGCTATAATTGTAACATAATTTTTTGTTTAATGTAATTACCATATTTTTTATCCTATATAATAATTAATTAAACTAATTTTGTTTCAATTCTTATGTTTGAATTCTACAATAATAATTTTATTTGTAAATTTATTTACTTTTTCTATTGAAACCTTACTTATATTTTTTTATAATATTTGTATAATAAAATTTTGAAAATTTTCAACACATTCTAAGATAAATTTCTTTTAAAAACTTAAAAAATTTCATCACATTCTAAGATAATTTTCTTTTAAAAACTTAAATGGTAAATTTTCACCATGAAAAAGTAAAGATAAATGGTAAACCTTGTTGTGCCTAGGTACAAGCTTTGGGGGGGATTAAAGCAGCGGACAGGTGTTTTCGTAATTTCGTTTTCTGGTTTAATGTTCTGTCCAGTTTGTGTGAGGTCGATGGCGAGGGCTTGAATTTGGCTGATGTTAACTTCCGCTCACTTACTAAGATAAGAAAGAGGCATAAGCATTGGCATGAGTTGGGTGATTGAAACGGCTCAACGAGTCAAAATTGCATGCCTGCCTCTGAGAGCGCTGCATGTAAGCAAGGAATCAGGTTTGGTTGGCAAGGTTCCTTGATAAATTAATTGTATTTTGTTTTCAGGTGGCGGAAGAGCGTTGTTTCGGGGTGTTATGGAACTCGGTTTAGTAGCAAACTTTGTTGTGTATTCAGATGCGTTATGCTCCTTCGGCGGACAGAGTAAAGTATATATTACTTGGACTTTAGACTGTTCGGAATGAATAAGATGCGCATGCGAAGCTCCATTTTTAGATTGGATTGCATTATTGATCGATTCGGATTCACGATATAATGTTTTCCATATTTTTTAAAATATATATTATAAAATTTTAATATATAATTTAAATAAAATTTTAAAATAAATAAAATATATGTTTTAAAGTTATAAAGATGGATTATATTTTTAATTTTTTATTATAGAAGTGTTTTATTAAATCAGAAGAGAGGGTAGGAATCTAAGGTTTTTAAGCTTTATGAACTTTAAGGCCTCCTATCCATTTATTTGGATATCCATCAACTAGGACTAGGTTAGAACGTACTTACCTTCACATTTTGTGTTTGAATTTTAGTAGTGTTTTTTTTAAGTATATAACTTATCCAGTAAGTTGCGCGCTTTGCTATAGAGAAACAAAAAATGATGCACCTTAGAAAAGGAAATGTGTAAACTTATAAAAACTAAAATAATATAAGTTTAAATTCAGCATGGGGTTTGAGGGGTTTGAGGATATAGAAACATGATTTTATTATATCTAAAATTGAGTTTAAAAGCTTTTTTTTTTATTATTATTAGACAAGGGGATACATAAATATTTTGATCTTAATTTTTTAAGTTAAAATTTTTAACTTTAAAGTTTAAATGATTAAGATGATTATTAATTTTATCATATTATCTAACTAGCAAACAATTTTCTCAAACATAACAACTTTCTCAAACGTGACAGTATTCATTTAAATTTAAATTGTAACCTTACTAATTAGAGGATGACCTAAAAGAAAAGCGTCATTAACAAATTGGATATGAGATTCAAAAGGGCCATTTAAAAAAACCTAAATTCAATTGATTTTCCTTCCACTTTTACCTTTTAGAAAGCTCTTTCCAAAGCCTAAGTAAGAAAAATAAAAAATATAAGGAGAGAATGAACGACCTGAACGAAAACCTTGAGATGATTCAAAGTATCCAAGGTAGGAAACATTGATTCAAAGAAAAATTCTAGAGTCCTATAACAACATTTAATCCATTAACAACGACCTTGAATATAATCAAAATTATGAGAATATCATATAGAAAACTCCATCATATGTATTATTTATTGAAATCTAACTTTACAAGCATACTTGGTATTTTATGGGTTGATTATGAGTTGTGAAATAATCCTCCTATATTAATGATTTCCTTTTAATGAATAAAATCATCTTTTTAACAACATAACATAACTAATCTAATATTTTTAAATTTATTTGCATATTTTTCAAACTTTTAAATTATGTTACAAAGACTTGAGATGAAAGTTAACAAAATATATTATCTCACCCTTATTGCATCAATAAAAGGTAGTATTGATTTAACTTATTATAGATTTTTTCATAGCCTCTTTAACTTCTCATTGTTCGACATATCCCAAAATTTTAAAAGAAAATTATGGGAAATCCATTGGGACTAGGTGGATTATAAGGGTTGAAAGAGACCATGTGGCTAATTTAATGTAAGTGAGAGTGGTTTGATGTCATGAAGAACTAATTTTATTATCCCATCAAGCATGTCAAAACTATTGATCCATGAAATGATTTGATTGGATTATACACCCGTGATATCATGGTTCAATATAGAAAGGGTATTATATTAATCACCAATCTATAGATTAAAGGTTTAAATTTAACAAAATTAATTTAAAATAATATATACAAATTTTGTAGAAAGGAGGACACCAAAAGATAAAGTAAAATGCATTAATACAAATACAATCATGTAATTATAGCATAATGAGCATTGATATAATTATAATATTTAGAAGGATGAATAACTCTTATATGATTAGATCTACAAACACCTTACAACAATGAAGTGATAGGACTAACAAAATATGTAAAATCAAAGGCACAAGCATGATATACCCATGAATGAATAGTTTAAAGGGCATAATTAATCCATATAATTTATGCATAATCTCTTTTTTATAGATAAGATGGTTTTGAAAGAGACCCTAAACCTTTTACATTCAAATATTGAAAGGAAAGAACTAGGTGAACATCCTACCTAAGAATAAAAGAAAGCCATCTCGTAAAATGACCCACCAAAGATAGTTTCAATAGACCATCGAACAAAGGATAGAGAACTCTTCCCAACGAGACGAACCTGGGATAAAATAGTTCAGACAAGCAACATAAATCAGAACCCAAAAAACTAGCCACAAAGGCCCAACTTAGTCCTCATTATTATCCTGCTCGGTTGGGTCAGAGGTGAGGTTGACCTCGTCTCTCTAGGTAATGCCATCATTCATGGTAGCAATGAATTTTCTAGACTAGAGGATCATGGAAGATGCAGAATTCATAAGTTCTGACATGCAAGTTCAAGGTTATTTCTTTCTTGGAGGTCTTTCAAATTTCAAGGAGTGTGTTCATTTAGATATTTTATTAGATTTAATCTTATTGTGTTTCACTAGGATCATCTTTGAAGTTGAGTCTGATTGGTCCATATCCATAATTTTATGCTTGTCACCCAAAGTTCCACTTCTAGACGAACGATGACATGATCCAAACTTGGCTGAAGAAGGGGTTCAAGCAGGGGTTGTGGTTGTACCTTTATATTTACCATATGATTCATCCTTTGAGTCATCATCATTGAGGACTAAAATCAAGGGAATCCCATCCTGGCTACCAATAACCACAAGAGTCACTTTGTCAACCTCCTTCCACATCACGTGATGAGACAACAAGAGGTGGAGATCTTGGTTCTTGAGGTGGGTGGAGAACCCATCTCTAACATTTGAAATAGAAATCTTGAGTGATTGGAAGAAGTAATCAAGGATGTTGATGAACCTCACCAAACGCATGTGGTTCAAAAATGTCATGTGAAAACTTCTTAAAAGAAAGTTGATGTCATTCATAGTGTAATATTTCATGATGGGAACCATCACCCTATCCTAGTATTTAGGAAGACCCTTCTGCACAATACCACCTTTATTCCTAGCAAAGCACTTGCCCTTCTCCCTAAAATGGAAGAGTTCCCTAGATAGAGAGTGTTTATCCCTATGGATGATATCACCATAAATGGATAATTCAAGAACCTCCATAAGTAGGCAATTATTCACTTTAAATTTAAGATCTTTGAGGATCACTCATCCTCTATCCTAGGTGGTGATGAAATCGTAAGAAAAATCCAGGTCACTACCCTTAAATTTGTAAATGAAAGGTAGAATTTGATGAATCCTTAGAAATTATTCGACCAGGGTGTCAACATTTAGGGACGAAGGCTCGATAAGTGTCATTCTTTAGACAACCTTTTCATCAGGATCCCACATGCATCACTTCTCAAGATGAAACCACCACTAAAAAATATTCTTCATCTTCAAACCACTCTTTCAAAGCACCATAGTGAATAAATTAAGAACAATTATTCCTATGTTGATTCCCAAGCACACATGCTACCAAAGGAGGTTGGTTGTTGTTCAAAGAGCTTGAGTTTGAGGGGTATTGAATTGGGTGTCCAATCCATGATGGTGCTATTATGGCCAATAGGGTTAGTATACCTCTCATAGAGGTACTATGGTTTGTTGATTGTGCTCAAGGGAAGAGACTTATTCCACCTTAGGAAATGATTTGGCACATGAGTGTAATAAAAAGGGGTTGCCTTTTCCAAGATTCCAATTCACAAGGAACTCACTACTCCATATGAGGGCATGATGTCTAGGGTGGATGCAGCTCTAGGTATGATTATGGGATAAACTTGGATTAAGATTCAAAACCCATGAAGGATTATGAGGAAGGCCCATAAATTATCTGTAAGGTCTTTTAGAAGGGATTAGCTTATGTATTTTATTAAGAGGACTAGTCATCAAGAGGAAGTGAAAATTTGAGGTCACATGCCATAGAATATGGGAGGTCATCACCCTTGAGCTAGAATTCCATGTGGATCAAGAAACCCAACCAATCTGACTAGCATATTTCAATGCCTAAACCCCTTGCTAAAGGAATGTGGAATCATTCTCATTGTAGTTGATAAATATGCTCCTAGAAAATGGTAAATCTAGACATAGTTTATCTTTAAAAGACTAATATTGGCCATCAGATCGACTGCTCTAATACCCTCCTTGAAACTACACTGGATGATCACATTGTTGTACTCCTACAAAAGCCTCCTTGATTCTTCGACCGTATTGAAATTATTCCCCTCACAAGAAGTCAAATTCGACTTGATGATGTTCATGCACAATCTCAATAGCAGTCATAATTATTAATTTAATTACAAGGAGTAGATCTAATATTCTAAAAATTACAAATAGACCCATTAAAATAAGCATACATCTCTTACTTACACTAGAAGTAAATCTAACTCTGCTTGTATCTATAATAAATTGAAATCGTCACACCTAGTGACATAAAATTAGAATTAGTGTTACAAATAAGTCATGAAAGGCTACAAAACCAGTCAAATTTATTGCTAAAATACATCCTAATCACTCTAGCAATTCCATTTCATTGACTAATTTTATTTGGAGGTAAAACATCGCCATTAAAATTATTGTGTTGGTTTTTGTATCTTAAATTAATATGAATTTTGACCTTTAAACTATACAAATTAAACATACCCAATCCAAGGATTTTTATTTTGGATAAAAATGTAAGAGGATAAGACTTCAGTCAATCATTAAACCAAACATTTATAGTTCCCCTAATTTAATAACCATGTAATATATTTTTTTGATTAATCACAAACTTCTTGATATGAAGTTACATGTTTTCAAGCCTTTAGATAGGGTTTGTCTCCTTAATAATATTATTTCTCCAATAGAATTTTATATAATTTTGAAGTATCTTATTTTTAGATCTTTCCTTGATCTTTTGATGGTGTTCAACTAAGTTTGGCATCTAATTCCAAAATTATAAGTTTATAATTTTGAAAGCCTAGCCCTCAAATATTATTTCCTTTATAAACACTATCCCACTTACAAATAATAAATATAAATTTATTACCACAATTATTACAAAGATCTTTAAATTTAATCAAATGTATATGGTACACCTATTAGCAATATTGAAATGGATATCATATAGAGAGAGATAGTTTAGAATTTAGTTTTTATGAGTTTTAGCCTTCAAACACTAGTTAAGGAACTTATATTTTCAACTTAAAAAATAAGATTTTATTCTATATAAAGTTGAGTCCCAAAGATATTTCTTATTTCCTCTACCAAACAAAGAAATACCTACATACATTAATCGAAATATTCTATATTCAAACTGAAAAATCTCCATAAAAATATGTTATAATGTTAGGACAATGTTAATAAAAAATACTCTAGATTTTATAGTATCAACCAACTGTCCAATAGTATTCTTATAGTGTTCTAATATTTATTTAAATTCCACAACCTCATTAACAAAATAAATAACCACAAAGAAAAGTATCATAAATAATTTGGACATGATACAAAGGGATAATTTGTTACAAATTGAAGATGTTCTATTTTTTGTTCCATTGTTTACATTGAGAAAATAATTTCCAATACCTCTAAGATTAATAAAATTGAGATAATAGGTTACCCCAACATAGTCCATGGGATTATTTTAGGTATCTAATAATGGATTCATTGGTAAATATTAAATATTTTGGAGAGATATAACAACATCTAACCCATTCACACAATCCTTAATTAGAACCGTAGAGGACCTAGCACATTTAGGTCCACAAGGTGAAGCACTCTTAAATATTTGGTGTGCAACACACATTGGTAAATTGGTTAAATTTGTCAATTTTTAAGACAAACTCCTGATGGGATGTTTTAAAAGTGAGTAGTTTTAAAAATGCTAAAAAATAAATCAAGAGTAAATAGATATAGCAAGCAATCAATAGAATTTTATTTGAGGATTTATAAAAAAAATATAGGTCTTAGGTAGACTTAATGGGTCTAAATTAAAAAAACAAATCATCATTTTAATAAAATTTTAATGATTTAAAATTAATCTAATGGAAATGCATTAAAAATTTTAAAAGATAATATAAAAAGTTTGTTAAAAGATAATCTAAGAAAACTCTTAAAATATAATCTAATGGAAATGCATTACAAATTTTAAAATACACTTTAAAAAATCTAAGAAAATTAAAATTAGATTTGCATAGTTGTCAAAAATAAACATTAGAATGATAAGTTTATTTAATGGAAGTGAGAGTGGTTTGATATCATGAAATGCTGATCATCCCACCAAGAAAGCTAGAAATATTTATTCATGGAATCATCTGATTAGATTATGCACCCATGAGATCATGGTTTAATATTGAAAAGTATTTGGATTAATCACCAAGCTATGGATTAAGGATTTAACTTCAACTAAATATAATTAATTTAAAATCATATATGCAAATTTTGTAGAAAGGGCACCAAAATATAAAGCAAAATGCATGAATACAAATACAATCATGTAATTGTAGCATGATGTTCATTGAAAGGAACAGATAAATTTGATATAATCAGATCTAAAAATACCTTACAACAACAAAGTGAAAAAACTAATGAAAGATGGAAAATCAAAGCCGTAAGCATTATATACCCATGAATGAATAGTTTAAAGGGTGTAATTGATCCATAGAATTCATGTAAAATATCTTCATTAATAGTAATTCAACTCATAATTATAAGTCTAATTACATGAATAGATCTAATATTTTAAAAATAGTAAAAGGACACGTTGTTGCCAAAGCACAACTCACCCCAATTGGGGACCCACATGAATTTTTAAGTTTTACAACAAGGTGTTTAAAGTTATCCTTTTAAGCTTACTCACACTGAATTTCAATTGCTTTTCAAGGTTTGTAAAATTCTATTTTTTTAAAACTGTTTTTAGGGTTTTCAGAATTCTGCCACTTTGGTTCTTATAATTAGTTGTAAGATTAAAATGACCATAAATTTTGCTATAAATATCCATTTTATGTTATTAAAAACTTTATAGAAATACCTCAAGATAATATCTACAATGGTACCAAACTTACATACACGTAATTTATACTTTGATATATTTGGCAAAAATACCATTCAACAACATCAATTCCCTATAGTAGTCTACAAATTTCAAAAGGATATATTTTGATCCACAATTAATTTTATAGATATTTCAAATGTTTTGGATACCCATTTAGATTAATTAGAAATGTGGAAAGTTTCATAAATTTCTGTTCACTTTGAAATTTTACCCAATTTTGATGATACATTAATTTTATGGTTTCAATAAGATGAGATTTATACTCCATTAAATAAGGGTTGAAACCAAATTTTGTATAGGTATAAATAAGCCCATGATTTTTATCTACAATTACATTCCCTATTGGTAGCCAAACTATCCATTTTAAATGGGTTATGGTGCAAAAAGTTCATTTAAATTCATATTCTTCCACACCACCAAGAGGTGATATCATTCATAAATTGTAAACTACCACCTATACTAACCAAATAGATAAAAAGAACAAAATCACTTTTCACCAATCACTAAAAAACAATGAGTCCTAAGGTTTAAATCTTTATTTTTCTAGGTCCATACTTGTTAAAACCCATGCAAAATACCAAGTCCTAAGATCAAGTCCCACTATTCTATGGCTACATTTATCATTCCTCCATTGGAATTAATATTAAAATATTAGGTAAATAAATTTTATTTAACCCATTTATATTTCATGTGTTAATATTTAAAGCATCTAAGCTAAAAGAATCAATTATGCCCATTTTTAATCCTTTAATTTAAAATTTTAAAATATAAGGTTTAAGAAATGAATTTATCTATCTATAATACTTGTAATTAAAGCAACTCTTAAATCATTGATTTATCCATGATCATCCACCATGCCATTACCAAATCAACAACACCCAAGACATCCACACTCCTTCTTTAACCCTCATTTTGACCAATTAGATCATTTTGGTCCACATTTTACCCGCTCTCACCTTCAAATCAGAGCCATCCAAAATAAAACTAATAAAATTAAGGCCATGGTGATGTGCTCTTGTTTGCTAATATTTCCAACCAATAAAATTACCATTTGTCAATCCCTTTGGCCAATAAAATTTGAGTGCCACACATGTAGTGATGTGCTCCCATTCATCAATCTCGTTGGCCAATAAAATTTGAGCACTATGCATGTGATGACATGCTATCATTCATTGATTCCATTGGCTAAGGAAAACTTAGGTAAACATTTTAATTATATTTATGTAGACACCTAAAACACATCATGTCGAGGGTGACTACTCATATGGACATGCTACAAGACCATATGGAAGATCTTGGATAGACTCCAAGATAGAGCAATGGTTCTAACCACTCAATTTGGGCTCCTTGGCCTAATTAGTCTAAATCGCAACCCAAACCTATGGTTTATAGCTGAACCATATCTGAGACCATGCGGTTTATAGTCTAGATCATAGTTGTGACCTGTGGTTTTAACTAAAGTTTAGTTGGCCTTCAATCTGAGCCAAATCGGTTTGAACGACCATTTGATCTAGAAGAAGGTAGTTAATGGATGGAAGATTCCATAGGCTTCCATTCCAACTGTCCTAACCACCTCTTCTTGATCTTGGCTTCTCCAGGAAGCCACCCCCAATCCTAGGGCATCCTATAAATACCCCCTCCAAATGGGGAGAAGATATAGATGATTTGAATAGCGAAGCACTGTCAAATTGTCAAGAGAGAGTTAATTTATCAAGCGAGCAACGAAGCCCTATCGAATTGCATACTAAATTCATGCATTTGAGAAGGCCACTTTGCTATTCATCCAAAGATCAATTTTCCATGGAAGTTATAGGAGCCTAGAAGAACCAAGAAATGCAAATCCGGGCAAACGAAGGCCCATCATAGTGATTCAACCACCAAACCTATCATAAGGACACTAAAGGTGACCCTTGAACATCAATTGGACAAGGAGGTCAAGCCCACTACCCTTGGAATTGAGGGTAAGCCTATTCAAGTGCTAACCATGGCTTTCAACCATGGTTTATAAGTATACCGCTCACCAGAGCTACGGTTTGCAATAGAGGTATCACCACCTTCCTCTTTTCATTTCTGTCTAGTTAATTAGTTTAGATTAGTTTTTTTCATGGTTTAAATTTAGTTTAGCAGACTTTTGACCGATAGAATTAGGTTAGATTAGCTTCTTCATGTTATGCTTCAATTAGGACATTAATGGGTTCTTTATGCATTTTTATTCCTTGTTTTACACATTTAATCCATGCATAGTGTAGCTGCTACTTATCTTTATGCTATTATATGAATCTTGATTCAATTTGCATAGTTTAGAAGCACTTTCCATGTTTTCTTGATTATGCATGTTTAATGGTGTCATTATGCAATTTTCCTAAAAGGGCCTCATCATGAGAGGTTGCCTATATTTTTGACACTTCTATGTTGTTTCTTGACCACAGGGAATAGTTTCAAAGGAGAACCAACCATCAAGTTCCTTCCCCATTATGAATAAGAGGGTACCTCCACCCTAGAGCAGTTCATGTCATCCTGAAAGGCACTTGGAAATCATACCTACCCTTGAGAGGGAAACAATTACACACTCCTATTGTAATATTGTATCAAAGTGATTATACCTAAGAGGGATGTACCTGTAATTTGATTTTGACTTCGAATATAATGGAATAAAGCATATTTCTTCTTGATTCATTTGTTGTCAATTTCTTGTTCTTGTATGCATGTTATGCTTTTATCAATTATTACAATAGGATGCCTTGAGTGTGAGCCTTTTTGGTGGTTACAAAAGGTGATCATGGTGGAACCCCACATTTATAGGACCTGACTATGTTTTACTTGTTTTTGCACTTACAAGTATAGACCGCAGCTATCAGCTATAGGCCAACAACTGAACCACAGGTACAAAGCACGGTTTACAATCAGAACCGCATATCAGACCTACGGTCTCCTACTAACAACACAAACAGTCAGATTTAGAATATCAACCAATGTAGGACCTGAGGTAGGTCCTATTTTCAACCCTCTGTTACTTTTTTGCTCTCTATGTTTTCATAGTAAGTTTAATTCAAATGCAAATTAGGAAAAGAACTAAGAAAAGGGTAAATCAATCATCCTAGTTTACTTTCATGTTTTGCTTCCAATAGAAAGGCACTCATGGGAACAAAGAACCTCTGATTGCAGTCCGCCCTAGGCTACAACATGCTTGATAGAAATATGTGGATGGTTTGCATGTGTGAGGCCCAATTAGTGGCCATTTAGCATCGTAATGTGCATAGTCTTAAAGAGCATCTAGAATAGCTTGCATTTTCTGAATTTGAAACGTTATTTCATCTGCATAGCATTTAGAAAATGAGCATGAATGCTATAGATGTATTTATTTTATGTACATTAAAAGGAACCACACACACCACTTGGCACTTAAAAGCTAGCGAGTTGGGCTTGACATCCAACCACTAGTAGGGTTCAACGACGGTGGGTGTAACTTCCATCCATTGGCCCAAATCCTATGAACCTTTTGGATACTAGACCAATACCGGATCCGAGAACCTTTCGTACCCTAGAAAATTTGCATGTATTCTCTTCGGAGGGTATAACGCTGACTAGGGGAAAATGGGTGAGGATTTGGGAGGACTTGTGCTCCCTGACCGTGTGTGGGCTTCATTACCACACATTATAGGTTGGATTACGTGACTTGGAGTTCATAGCCAAGTTGTCGAGCTATGAGTGTATAGGTGAAAGCCATTAAACTGAGAATAAAATCCAACAAGTTTTGCAAAACATGATAAGAGTTTCTACATTGATACAACAAATCTTGAAAACACATCAAACAGTTTAGGGCTCAACTTTTAAAATGTAAAGGAGATAATCACATTGTTTACTTTGTATGCTTCTTTATTGCTTAATTCATCAAGATAAGGCCCTCCTTGAGGCCACAATTTTTAGTAAGAGAGGAAGCCTCTCCAGTCTTGTTTAGTCGGTTCATCATGAGGACTAGGCATGATAGAGCTCAATCACGAGCTAATGAGTCAAAGAATTCATGGAGGGGCTCTGAACGCTCTTGATATTCTCCTAAGGATCTTTCAAACCTCGTGCACCTCCTTTCTAGGTGTCACACTCATTGTGCACCTGAGGATCCAATCCTCCTAGCGCAACCTTCTGAGAGTCGTCATGAGCTCCCTTCATCACGCAGGGGGTTCACCCATACAGATCATGGGGTTTCTTCACATATGGTGAGAACCCAAGTCACTAGGTCTCCTCCTAGGGAGATAGAGAGTTGTGGATCATACTCCACGAGTTAGTCCTATAGGGAGTCTGAGTCTCATGCAGCCCATGAGAGGTAACTACTCCAAGATCAATTGGAGGAGGCGCACCATCAACATAAGCGTCTAGAGCGTGAGTCCACAAAGAGAAAGAGAGTGCATCAACAAAGGTTGGATGAGCTCCAATGGCATGAAGAGAGGATTTACCAATAGAAAGCATGTGAAGAAAATCATGTGAGGTAACTTTAAAAAATAAGCTCATACCTAGAGTGCTTAGGCAACAAGTCAATGCAATGCACCCAGTGCATTGTCAAGAGTTGCCACTTAAACAAGTAGATAGCCATTCTTCTAGATAGATAGACATGCCTAGGGTTATCTAAGAGTAATAGAAAGAGATATCTAGGGATCCCATGCGTAAGCATGATGTCGAGAGTAGTCAAGTTCGACAAGTGAGCAGTGTCAATGCTCAAAAGTTATCACAATCCTTGGGGCATATACAGCCTATTCCACCATATAAGGAACCCATGATTACTTTCCATAAATAAGAAGTCAAACATATCCCTATTAAGGAATCTGATCCTCCATTGCATATCATAGCGAGGATACAACAAATTACATATAAGCAAGTGCTGGTGGATACAGGATCATCGATTAATATCATTACCACCTCAGCATTCAAGCATCTCAAAATTCCACCTTCCCACATTAAGGAAAAAAGTTTCATATTGCAAGTCTTTAATGATGTGGAATACCCTACAGTAGGCACAATAGTCCTCCGAGGTGGGAAAAAATATCATTGCAACATTGTGCTATGTTTTAGAGGGGTCAAGATAGTATAATTTGCTGCTTGGAAGGTCGTGGATAAGAGCAATGGAGTGTGTGCCATTAATAGTGCATCAGTGCATTAAGTACACCCATGGAGGTGAAGTTCATGTAGTTGAGGCGGACCCCGATCCCTTCAAGTATTATAATCCTGAGGATCATCCATAGGAACCTGGTGAGGTGCCTATGCATATGTAAGCTAAATTGGATGAGTCTATCCAAAGTGTAGATGCAGCCTTGTAGAGCATGGTGGAGTTACCATCCCCACCATTGTCACCTTTGGAGTCACCTACAACCCTTGCACTCTCGACATCGCTTAGCAAGGAAGGATTGATGAATACTCTTATGGAGTTGCTCATAGCTGCTTCAGAGGTATAATTAGAGGATATTCGCACCCCTATAAAGGAGGACGAACCTAGCATGGTCATGGATGCACCCGAGTGTATCACACCCTCTTCATTTGACATGTCACTAGATAGTTTTCTTGAGGACTATGGTGAATATGAAGAGTTTATAGAGGCTAGCATTATGATGCTGCCCACCATAGAGTCCACTAAAGATTTAGGTCAAATTTTCATCGAGTCTCCACCTATGGATCCTATCCTGGAGACATCATATGAGCATGAAGAAGGTTTAGTTATCACGACTGAAATAGAACAACCTTAGTATGTTGACGAATTACCTACGATGCATGCAGTTGTGGAGTTTTCTCATGAGTTTGTGGGAATGGTTGACATTAGGCTAGATGATCAAGTGATTCCTAATCACATAGAGCCAGAGATGGGGAAATCCAGTGGTGTTTCCACATTGCCAGGGCTAGAAATTTTGAAATTGGTCACTCCTGACTCATTTCTCATGGCACCATCTCGAGAGCACAAACAAGTAGGTTCCTCACATCAAATTGGGGGTACTAAAAGTGACATAGTTCAACACAACAAAGTGAAATAACAGCTTGAGTTGAGTCATATGCATGAGCATGTGGATAGCATTGACGAAGCATGTCAATAAGAAGCCTCCACATCATCTCAAGTGAAGGAAATAGGTAATTTGCAATTACCTAATGGATCCATAGCATCCACTTTTCTATTTCCTTTTAATGAAAAAGGTATTTTGAATCAGTCATTGGAAATACATATGAATTCTTTGTCAGTTTTACGATCCATTTTAAGCCATCTGGAATGGATGGAGCATCGAATGGATGAGCAAGATAAAGCGTTACATTTTATCAAGAACCGGATTGAAAATCTAGAATTACAAAAGCAACCCTTGCCTGAGGATGAATCGATTCCTATGCAAGTACAAGAAAAGCCTCGATGGAAGCAAAAGCCCATGCGGCCAACTCAACCATTGGATTCTCAAAGCAAACCAATGCGGGGCAAGGACCCAAAATAGTCGCATCATAGTGGGACTCCATTATAAGAGTCTATGTCTGATATCTTTTAGAAGCTGCAGGAGGCTAAGGTCATCACCTTACCTAATGTCATCCCTTTAAACCCAAATAGAGTTAAACCTATGGGTTATAGGGAGCATCACTACTATCTCTACCATCGAATAGAGGGTCATGGCATTCAAGATTATCATGAATTTAAGAGTGTGGTGTAAAATTTGATAGATAAGGGGGTGTATCATGTAGATGGTTCTCTTAGAGTGCCCCAATATGATGAAGTGGAGGTCACACCTCCTCAAGAGTGACCTCGGAGTCGTCAGTCGCCTCGTAGGCCCAATAGGCCAGTGCAACGAGTAGTTTCTTCGTCCCTAGCCCCGGGTGATGAGCACCAGAAATGCTCATATTTTGTACATATTTCTTTGATCAATATGCGGTTGTATAATAAGGATTGCATACTTTTATGAATGATTATATAGATATTTGATATAATTATGCGTGTTATCTAATTTGTGTGTTTTTAGTATGTTTTGTGGAATTGCAGTTGATTTAGTTAGATTTGGAATGGTCGAGGTCCTTTTGATGGACCTGGCACTTTATTTCATCGGGGGTTAATGAAGAGAATACGAGCGCCTCCCTACAGTCGGAAGGCGCCAACTGAATACCAGTGCCTCCCTGCAGTCGGAAGGCGCCAACTGAATACGAGCGCCTCCCTGCAGTCGGAAGGCGCCAACCGAAGATGAGCGCCTCCCTGCAATCGAAAGGCGCCAACCAAAGACAAGCGCCTCCCCATAGTCGGAAGGCGCTAGCAAAAGGCAAGTGCCTCCCCACAACCAGAAGGCGCCACTGATTCTTTGCCCGTTGACCAGATTTGAACGACGTGGACGAAGGGCTGGTGCAGTTCTAGCTCTGCGTCATGCAGAGCTAAATTGGAGATTGCACCAATGTATCAAAACGTCTTACTGATGCCAGGAAAAGCACGAACCGAACAACGAACACGCCGCCATTAGAACAGAATGCCAGATGTCGATTGCATTTACCAGACTGTCTTGATTTAGTCTGGGATAGATCGACTGTTGTAACTACTTCTGTAATAGAAGTTCTATGGGTGTGTTATATAAACACACGTAGATCGTTCTGAGAAATATATAGAAATAAAATAAAGATCCATTTAGACGTACAGAGATAAATTGTAGTGTGTTGATGAATATATTAAAGTTCCAGAAGTTCTAAGCGCGTGTTCGATCGGGAAGAAGCTGCTGGAGCCTGGGCCCACTCCAAGCCAATATTTCTTCCCCATTTCCTTTTTGTTTATTAATTTTAATTAGTTTATTGCTTTCATAAGAACGTTTGTTAGTTTATTAGTTCCAGCATTTGCAGTAGATTTATTTTTAGGAATGCGTACATGATTTATTTTTTGTAGGTTTAATTCTGTTCTTCTTACGTAAATCATTGAGGAGTGCGGGAATGATTGACAAACCATTTCAAGAACACCCCCCAAAATGTAGGATTAGCAGATTCACCTCCAGTGGTATTGTAGTAACCTAATTCCGACTCTTCGCAAGTTTACGAAGCTCCCTGGGTTGATAATTAAATGCACGGGCATGTGACAAAAATAGGAAACCATTCACCTTGTTTGGCCCACAACATTTTGGCACCGTTGCTAGGGAAGCGTCTTAATTAGATTACTTACAATACCCTAAAACCTTCCATCTGACCTTGTATGAGTTCTTCGAGAAGAAGAGGACCTGACGGTCGCTTTATAAGAACTAATCCATCAGGACCTGAGTCAACCGAGCATTTTGGATTTGAGTTAGACTCGCCCGACCTACCAGCAGTCCATTGGAGTGAGGAACCACACTTTGTGCAAAGTGCCACCTCATCCCATCAACAAGGGGATGAACGAATCATCATAAATCCCCTGTTTAATAGGACTCCTCTAGAGGAAGCCCTATTGTGGAAGGCTATGGAGGATCAGACGATCTCACCAGACAACCTTAGAGCATTGACTCAGAAAGTTTTAAACGACCGAAAGGCCATAAACGCTGCATTAGAAACCACATTTCCCAAAAAAATGGTAGATAACGATGAAGTCTCATCTGGATTTAGTTTCCCAATAGAGGAGGGAGTAGGAGATACCAAAATGAAAAACATATCCCCTGCTCACCTTTCGTCCTTCAGAGGACACCCGACTGAGGACCCTGACCTATTTTTATTCAAGTTTGATGTTTTGTGCAGGTCTGTGGATTACAAATCAAACACGCAAAAGTTGAAATTATTTCCTTCTACATTAGACGATGCAGCTCTGCGATGGTTCATCGGTCTGGGAGACAAACACATCACCACCGGGACCAGATGAAGAAGCTCTTTCTAGAGCAATATCAAGATTTTGGGAGAGCAAGAGACTCCAGGGAGGAGGTCCTGAGCATGACACAAAGAGAAGATGAGTCTCTCGAGGAGTATTGGGAGAGATTCAGCTTTAATCTTCAACGGTCCCCTCACTCGAAGCTATCTGATAAGTCCCTCAAAAGCATCTTCTTGAGGGGACTTACCAATGAGTCACTGGAGGCTCTCAACATGATCTCTGGAGGTGATGTCTATCAGCATGCTATGGACGACATCCGAAAATTATGCCGGAACTACTCGAGAAGGCGAGGCAAAATCACCGCCAGGACCATGAAGGCGACTGCTTCAGTCACCAAAACAGAAATAGGCAACATGCTGGAGGATTTGAAGAGCGAAATGCTCTCATCTCTAGCACTGCAGATGGATACGCTACTGTTAGAAAAGAAGAAACAAGAAAATGACGTAGCATTAGCCTATTTCTACCCAAAATGTAGAGGAAGGCACGCAAAGAATGCATGTCCAAAAAACAAGGTCAGAGTATGCACAGTTTGTAGGCTGAATCATAAAACTTGATTGTGCCCACAACTGCCCAGTAACCAGGAAGCGGCTGAGAGCACGGAGGCCTACTTCATAGGCAATAGGAAGAGTTGGCCACAGCCCCCATGGGGAATATACCAACCGAAATGCCATCATATGGGGGAGGGCCATACATGCACCAAGGACCCCCTCAACCACCTAATATGGGGTGGTGGGGACCATCACCCTGGACTAACGCACCCCCAGCAGCATTTTTGAATCAGCAGCCATGGATGCCATATCCATATCCTGGGCAGTAGTGGAGAGGCCACAATGCATGGAATCAGACTCCATAGAGTGCAGCGCCTGCTCACATCCAACAGAACTTACCAGCATTGCCAGTAGTGAGACCTATGCAGCTACCAACACAACCGACAACAAACCCGAACAACAGAGTAAATCAATCGGCATACAACGTAGAAGGTGAGATGTATCATATGTACAATATTCAGCTTAGATCAGGTAGGCAGCTAGGAGTAGAGACACCGCCTCTGGTAGAAGAGGAGGAAGAAATAGTAGAGACACCTCCACTGGTAGAAGAGGAGGAAGAAATAGAGGAGACACCTCTGGTAGAAGAGGGAAAAGCACTTGAGAGAGCGGAGGCTCCATTTCCTAGCCGGTTGCAGGAACAAAGAAAAACAACACAGCCAAAATTTGACATCTTGTCGAGCTTGAAGAATCTCACGGTGACAATCCCATTATTTCAAGCAATTCGAGATGTCCCCATTTACACCAAGGCAATTAGAGAAATGTGTCTAAGGAGACCGGGATGAAAAGCTACCCAGACTATCAACGTCATGGGTAAACTGGCAGATCTAATGATGGGTGGAACACGTCATCCGAAGTATGCAGATCCAGGCAGCCCAGTGCTGACCATAAAAATTGGAGGACATTCCCTGTCCAACACATTGGTTGACCTCGGGGCAGCCATCAACGTGATGCCTCAAGAGACCATGCAGAGGCTGCAGCTCATGAACCTGAAGCCAACCATGACAGTGCTATAGTTAGCCGATCGATCAACCATGTCACCGAAAGGGATGCTGGAAGATGTGATCGTAACAATCAGTGCATGGGAATATCCAGCCAATTTTTTAGTTTTGCAAACCAAGACCAGGCTGGGCGGTTACCCGCTCATTTTGGGGAGGCCATGGCTGGCAATAGCTGATGCTTACATCAGCTGTCGGGATGGGCTAATGACCATCTCCAATGGGCAAAACATCAAAAGGCTGACCATTTCACCGCCAGCTCAGTCTATGGACTCGATAGAAGAACCCAGGATCACCGAGCATGGAACTACGGAGTTGTCCATAATCCAGCCGGTGATGACCTTGGAGGAGGTGGCGAAAGAGGACGAGGATGGTGCTATCATGGAGTTTCTCCATGGAGAATCATCCACCCCCACACCTGGATCGCCGTTGACTGGCACCCAAGATCAGCACATCCGACAAATACACGTTGGGCCAGGGAGGATATTAAACGTCAACAACAGGTTGACGCCCACACAGCTAGAAAAATTGGAAGAGCTTTTGGTAAAACACCAGCAAGCATTTGCATGGGACTACGCAGATATGCACGGCATCAGCCCAAAAATATGTACCCATCGGATTTATTTAGATGACCAGGCAACTCCTAGTCGGCAGCCACAGAGAAGGATGAACCCAACAATGAAAGACATTGTCAGAGAAGAACTGCACAAAATTCTGGCTACCGAATTCATATATCCAATTTTTGACAGTGAATGGGTATCACCATTAGTGGTGGTCCCCAAAAAGAATGGGAAATGGCGGATCTACGTGGACTACCGGGCGTTGAACAAGGCGACTAAGAAAGACCACTTCCCACTCCCGTTCATCGATCAGGTCTTGGACACACTCTCAGGAAGAAAATACTTCTCCTTTCTGGATGGTTTCAGTGGTTACAACCAGATCCGGATAGGGGAAGAAGATCAAGATAAAACAACGTTCACCTGTCCATGGGGAACGTTTGCCTATAAGGTATTGCCTTTTGGACTGTGCAACGCATCGACCACCTTTCAAAGGGCGGTGCTTAGCATATTCTCTGATATGATAGGAGACGGGGTGGAAGTATACATGGACGACTTCACCGCCTATGGAGAAACCTTCGAGGAGGCAATGACAAATCTGGAAAGAGTGCTCGACAGGAGCAAGGAAAATCATTTGTCCCTAAGTAATGAAAAATGTTTTATGATGATGCAGGAAGGCATCGTGTTGGGACACCACCTCTCTGTAGAAGGAATAAAAGTAGACAAGAGGAAGATCGAGGTCATCAGAGACCTACCTAGCCCAGAACGCAGAAGGAGGTAAGAAGTTTCCTTGGATCAGCCGGGTACTACCGACGATTTATCGCCGAATTTAGTAAGATTGCCAAACCACTGCACACCCTACTTTCTAAGGACGTAGAGTTCAATTGGATGGGAGATTGCGAAGAAGCGTTCCAATTGTTGAAAGAAAAATTGATATCTGCACCGGTCTTGAGAGGACCGAATTGGGCCATACCATTCCATATTTACTGCGATGCATCTAACGGTGCGATCGGAGCAGTCCTCGGGAAGAAAGACGACGAAGAATTTTATGCCATCTATTATGTCAATAAAAACTTGGCGGGAGTAGAGCTCAACTATACAGTGACAGAAAAATAATTCCTCGTAGTTGTCCATGCAATAAACAAATTTTGCCACTATATAACGGGATACAAGGTCTTCATCCATACGGACCATGCGGCTATCAGGTATCTGATGAGCAAGCCGGCCATTGGTGGCAGAATTATCAGATGGCTATTGCTATTGCAGGAATTCGACATCACTATAGTCGATAAACCGGGCAAGGACAACGTCATGGCAGATTTTCTATCTAGATTGATACCAGCAGATCATCAAGCGGTGGAAGATCAGTTTTTGGATGAACATCTGTTCGCTATTAGTGAACAAACTCCGTGGTATGCAGACATAGCCAATTACTTGGCCACCGGAAGGACCTCACCTGCTCTCTCCTATCGAGAAAAGCAGGCGGTCATAGAGAAGAGCGCATCATTCCTTTGGATGGATGGTCTCCTATTTAAAATAGGACGGGACCAAATTATAAGAAGATGCGTAGCAGAACAGGAGTTTTAGAAGTGCTCAAGGCATGTCACGATGAGCCATGCGGAGGACACTTTGCAGGGAAACGAACTGCCTACAAAATCCTATAGGTTGGGTATTTTTGGCCCACTCTGTTCAAGGACGCGGCAGCGTATACCAGCAAGTGTGACGAGTGCCAGAGGATGGGTAGACCAACCCACCGAGATGAAATGCCCCTGTAGCCCGGGTACACCTGGAACCTTTTGATAAATGGGGCATGGACTTCGTGGGACCATTTAATCCACCTTCGATGGGAAGGAGGTTTATTCTGGTCTGCATGGATTACGTCACCAAATGGGTGGAAGTGCAGGCATTAAGGGACTCAAAGGAAAGAACGGTCACCGATTTCTTATTTGCCCATATTTTCACATGATTTGGGGTTCCTCGGGAGATAACAATAGACCAAGGGCCCCAATTCACCTCCAAATTGATTGAGGAGCTGATGGAGCGAGTATAGAGTTTGGTACAACAAAACCATGCCCTACCATCTGCAGGTGAACGGGCAAGTAGAAGTGACAAACAGGGAGATAGAAAACATCCTGACCAAAACCGTGCAGCAACACAAGAAATATTGGGCCACACGGTTGCCGGAGGCAGTTTGGGCATACAACACCACGTGGAAATCCACCACAGGATGCACACCTTTCCAACTGGTCTATGGAAAAAATGCGATGATGCCCATCGAGTTCGAAATCAAAACTATGAGGACGGCTTTAGAATTAAATTTGAGCTTGGACGAAGCTCAAAAATAGAGGATTCGCCAGCTAGATCAGCTGGACGAAATCCGACTGGATGCTTTGCAGAGGACAAAGATTATACAAAGCGAGAGAAAGAAGTGGCATGATAACCACATCAAGTTGAAGAAGTTCCAGGTAGGGGAATGGGTACTATTGTACGATTCCCGATTCCAGGAAAGGAAGGGCAAACTTATGCAGAGGTGGATGGGGCCGTATGAGGTGGCAGAGCTCATTAGGAATGGGGCGGTGCACGTTAAGACAATTGACGGCAGCAACACCATGTTCACGATCAATGGCCACCGACTACGCCCCTATAATACGTCCAAAACGTTACAGGTGGAATCCGAAGTAGGCGTGGGGGAGACCCCATCTTGCTAGATCTGGACCGAACTCTCACAGGTGAAATGGTGGGCACGAAAGTGCTCACCCAAATTTTTTAGTTAATATAGTTTTTTTTGTAATGTGTGTTTTTGCAGGGACGACGCCCGCATGCAAGCTGCAGGCATCCTAATCCAGGGCCTAACAGGCATGGAACGCGTCTAACTGCCTTTATTTTCCTTTCTTTTTCGGTTGCTTTTTGCAGGTGGAGGACCTGACAACACGAGGGATAGGTATCTGGGAAACCAGGCCTGATTCGGCTCAACATTCCGACACCGGCTCATAGGTAGAATCGGGCAGCGTGAAAAATTGGGAAGGCTTGATCACCCTTTTTCCTAGTCAAATCGCCATCCAGAAGAAGGCGCCTTATTGCATCCAGAAGGCGCCAAGTCTAGAAGAAGGCGCCTTACTACATCCAGAAGAAGGCGCCAAGTCCAGAAGAAGGTGCCTTACTACACCCGAAAGGTGCCCATCCAGAAGAAGGCGCCTTACTGCATCTAGAAGAAGGTGCCAAGTCCACAAGAAGGTGCCTTACTACACCCGAAAGGCGCCCATCCAGAAGAAGGCGCCTTACTGCATCTAGAAGAAGGCGCCAAGTCCACAAGAAGGCGCCTTACTGCACCCGAAAGGCGCCCATCCAGAAGAAGGCACCTTACTGCATCCGAAAGGCACCAAATCGGAAATACAACGCCTTCCATCCATTCAGAAGTTCTAAAAAAAAAAAACCAACCGAATACGCCTTCCAACATCAAGAAGGCGCATTCATCCAGCCGAGACGCCTTCCAACATCAAGAAGGCGCATTCATCCAGTCGAGACGCCTTCCAACATCAGGAAGGCGCATTCATCCAGATGAATACGCCTTCCAACATCAGGAAGGCACATTCATCAAGATGAATGCCTTCCAACATCGGGAAGGCACGAACCAGAAGGAGGCACCTCCCACCAATCAGAGGCACCTCGTAGCACCGAAAGGCACATTCATTCAAAGAAGAGCACCGACAACGTCGAAAAGGCGCTACAAGGACACCATCCACATGGGAAAGGTACCAAAGAATGCCTCCCATGTGCAACATTTACATCTATCGGATGCCTCAAGCGGAACGAAGCATCGCACGAATGAGCGGCATCAAAGGACCATACCCCTCCCTCGTGTCACAAGTCAGCAAATCAGCGGCTACCACGACGACTGGAATGATGAATCAGGTATGCGCATACTAAATCAAATCATTTATATAATTATTTATAAATACGTAGTACCAAAAAATATACCGTCATCATAGAGATCGTATCCCCCCATAGCCGGAATCGCGTGCCAATGATAGGGCGTCTTCCATAACTGCTAGGGTTAGGCATATTTTCTATAAGAAGGCACCTTCCTGAAGAAGGAAGGACAAAAAAATATATATAGCAACAGAAGGTGCCATGGGAGGAAGGTCCAAGAACCACGCGATCAAGAAGAATGAACCCAGTGATACTGATGGGATCGGAGGGGCAGTGAAGACCCAATTCGAAGCCGAGGGGTGGCTCGAATATTGCACCCTGGTCAGTCAGGGCCAGGACATGGAGGCGGCTAGAGAATTTGCCACCTCTTTGAGGGGCGATGCGGCCCAAGTACGAGGGGTGGAAATTCCAGTCACCCCCGAGTTCATCTCATAGGCGATTGGATTGCCTCTCACGGGGGAATGTACATACAAGGGCGGAGTGTTAAAACTATACGCCGAAATACTACTGCGGGAGGAAATGTGTAGATAGACAGGGAGGGGTTACTCAAAAATAGTCTCCCCATGAATATGCGGAAGATGTTCGAGCAGATTGCTCGATTTTTCACATGCACAGGAAAGTATACCCATCTCGCACATTAATCATGTGCACTTCATCAATCACCTAGTGCATGGGAGGAAATTAAACATACCTTTCTACCTGGCGAATGCTCCGAAAGATGAAGCGGCTCGGTACCAGAAGGGGGCACCATCCGCCTTAGCCCACCATGGGCTGATATCGGCATTGGTCCGCCATGCGAAGCACAAGGACGAGAACCACGATGCAGAGGGAGATGGCGGCCAAATAGAGCAACACAATGCGGTTGCCGAATTAGGGCAAGACGAAGCATCCCCTGTAGAGGAGATAACAAACATCGGGCAATTGGCATTGCCCTATTTTCTAGGAGGAGCGAGAGCAGTCACCGATGCCCGAAGACATAGAGGACAGAGGGCATTCCCCAGTGCTCGAGTATGAGGAGGAAGGAGCGCCACTCGTTGGTGGTGAGGACGAACCAATCCCCAGGAGGAAACATCTACGGTGATTCCTCTCGATAGAGGAAGGACAGAGTGACCCGGAGATAGACGTTGCCACCCAAACCCTCCGAGAATTAACGAACCGGAGCCCACGGAATGAAGGAACTTTTGGGAGTAATGACCAGATCGATGCGGCCTTGGAGGAGGCGCTCGAATGGCAAACCGATTGCTGGATGGCACAGCAAATTCTAGAAGATTGCCAGAACCAGCATAAAAGGGAATTGGAGGAAAGAGATAGGCGAATTGCTCAGCTCGAGCAGCTGGTTTGGCAGTTGCAAGAGGAAAATAAAATGCTCCAGGATAGAGGAACAGCAAGACAGGAGGCGTCCACTCAGACTGATTGGGTAGAAGAAGTGCCGACGAACTCTCCCACATCCGTCGAACGAGTATTCTCTTCGAGGGAGATTCGATCGGACGCCCGACAGAGCAGCCCAGAGGCAGGGGAGGATTCCTCTATTTTTAGGGGTGAAAAGAAAAGAAGTCCTACCATGCCCCTGTCATTGTCCTGAGTGACACAGAGCGGGACGAAGGTCTCCAAGAACAGATAAGACCAGAGGATAAGGAGGACCTCCCCAGGCCTGAAGAAGGAGAAGAGCCTGAGGGGTCGACACCAGGTAGACAGGCGAACGAAGGATCACCCCCAGAGATAGCAGCACAACCAATCCTTCAGAGCAAGGAGAAGTCCCCGAAGGAGAAAGGAGAGACCCCTGTCCAAGCCACCACATTTTCTGTAGAAGCCAAGGCAAAGAGGCCCAGGATGGCTCGACAGAAGGCAAAAGTGACCTTCGTCGACTTCGAAGAGGACGAATGGGACATGCAGCCATTCGTCGAAAGGCAAAAATATTTTGAGCAGCGACGCAATGAAATGAAAGCAGCCAAGGAGGCCAGGAAGGCATCCTCGAGGGTAAAAGGAGATTCTGGCATCTGCGTCAATCCGATAGAAGACAACCAATTTTGGGACATCTATGGTTCATCCCGAGGGCGGCCTTCCATGATGAGGAAGTACTTGGAACGGTGGGGAGTATATGGCCCACAATTGGAGGCCGCTACGATTGCAAAGGAGAATGCAGGGCTTACCCCTGAAGCGGCTGGATTATACAAGGCCCAAGTAGTGCCTTCCAGAGGGGATAACTCGGATATCCCTCTGCAGTGGTCAGACCTCCGAGACATCGGCCTCTAGCAAGTCGCTGAAGCTGCATTTCAATCGGCAGGAACAACGCTGGCTAGACCACCACCAGTAGCGACCAGAACAAGAAGAGGACAATTGACAGCCATAGTTTCCCATAGGCAAAGGTGAACCACACCTTCAAATGTCGGCACAAAAAGACAGACTCGGGCCACAGGGGCAGCAGAATCCTCCAAGAGATGGCGACGATGAAAAGTCAGAGGGCTACCTGCAGCTTGGATGCCACGAGGGCATGGCATATGTTAGGCGTGGGGGGATGATGAGCACCAGAAATGCTCATATTTTGTACATATTTCTTTGATCAATATGCGGTTGTATAATAAGGATTGCGTACTTTTATGAATGATTATATAGATATTTGATATAATTATGCATGTTATCTAATTTGTGTGTTTTTAGTATGTTTTGTGGAATTGCAGTTGATTTAGTTAGATTTGGAACGGTCAAGGTCCTTTTGATGGACCTGGCACTTTATTTCATCGGGGGTTAATGAAGAGAATACGAGCGCCTCCCTGCAGTCGAAAGGCGCCAACTGAATACCAGTGCCTCCCTGTAGTCGAAAGGCACCAACTGAATACGAGCGCCTCCCTACAGTTGGAAGGTGCCAACCGAAGACGAGCGCCTCCCTGCAATCGAAAGGTGCCAACCAAAGACAAGCACCTCCCCACAGTCGGAAGGCGCTAGCAAAAGGCAAGCGCCTCCCCACAACTAGAAGGTGCCACTGATTCTTTGCCCATTGACCAAATTTGAACGACGTGGACGGCAGCGGCTGGTGCAGTTCCAGCTCTACGTCATGTAGAGCTAAATTGGAGATTGCACCAATGTATCGAAATGTCTTACTGATGCCAGGCAAAGCACGAACCGAACAATGAACATGCCACCATTAGAACAGAATGCCAGATGTCGATTGCATTTACCAGACTATCTTGATTTAGTCTGGGACAGATCGACTGTTGTAACTACTTCTATAACAAAAGTTTTGTGGGTGTGTTATATAAACACACGTAGATCGTTCTGAGAAATATATAGAAATAAAATAAAGATCCATTTAGACGTACAGAGATAAATTGTAGTGTGTTGATGAATATATTAAAGTTCTAGAAGTTCTAAGCGCGTGTTCGATCGGGAAGAAGCTATTGGAGCCTGGGCCCACTCCAAGCCAGTATTTCTTCCCCATTTCCTTTTTGTTTATTAATTTTAATTAGTTTATTGCTTTCATAAGAACATTTGTTAGTTTATTAGTTCCAGCATTTGCAGTAGATTTATTTTTAGGAACATGTTGTAGCACCCTAAAATTGGCACAATAAAACCTTAAATAATTACAATTACTCTAGTAAATATTCAAATTCAAATTTCAACCCCCAAAACTGCTCCTAAACCACTGTTTAACCCGTTTCCTCCTTTCCCGTGCCATTTTTAGAGTTTGTTTTGACTGTTTGACGATATCGTAGCCGATCAGACGATATCGCCTCAGATCGGACAATTTCATCTAGGCTAGGATGTCCAGACGATCTTGTCCCAAAAATGATTTTTCCCAATTAGCCTTTGTTCCAATGGTGTCTCTAATTTGGGCAGAAGCATGTCTATGCCGTTAGAGACCCTCCCCGTTGGATATCTCCCAAATTGGGATGATCTCCAACCTCCTAACCTCCCTCCTAAGCCTATTTAAACTTAGGACTCCCCCTTGGCATCCCCCTAGCTAAAATTTCTTGTAACTTGACTTTACACACACTAAAACATCTTGAATTACCATCTGTACTTGTCCTATCCAAATTTTGTTGCAGGAACCTTGTCATTCTTCAGCCGAAGCAAGCTCAGTTCGTCGTGGACGATCCTGTTCAATTCAAGATGATTTCACACCAATTCGAGACGATCTCGACTACAATCAACATTGGGGGCAATCAATGCCCAGAGTTTGCATTTTTCTCTTCTCATTTGTTGTTTTATTCTGCATCTAGTTAGTTTATTTATTATTTTCTGCTATTCTGCATCTTGGAGTTCACCCATGTAGTTTAATTACATAATAAGGTCATGATTAGCTATTAAAGTGTTGCAACTTACTTGCATTTCTATTCAGGATTATCTGTTAACATCCTTATTGTCATTTTACATCATTATCCTCTATTAGCATTGCTGCATTTTTTGTATTTTGTGTCTATTTCTCTGTTTGCAGGTCTCTGACGAATTCGTCTAACGAATTCATCAGATCTCAGACGATCCTGCAGGTCGGAGATGATCCCGTCAAATTCCAGACAATCCTATCTGCTTCAAGAATCAAAACCTCCATCAGACATCTGGATTAGGTATGGCTCTGTAATTTAGCTTTTTCTCTCTGTTTTATGTTCAAATCTGTTTGTTGTATTTCATTTAGTCTGCATTTTCATAATAGAACAACTTAGATTCATTTGGCCAAACCTAGGACTCGAATTTTTAAAGATAAAACTGAACACATTAAACACATTTCCAACCTAGGCATGGAAACTGCCTGAAAGCATGAGATTTCGGAAATAAAACACTGAGATGCAAATAAAACAGAACTAAATCGAGGCATAAAATAACACAGATAGAATTAAATTAAAAACAAGAGCACAACCCTTTTTATTAATGTAATTCCGCTCGGTTACAGTATCTCTCTTCAGTTACACGTTCTCGGTTACAACAGATGAACAGTGATCCCCTTCCGCATGCCCACACGTAAAATGGGCGGGCTGTAGTGTTGCCGCCGCTTGATGTTTAATGAGTCTTGTTAGCCGTTGCCTATCTTGCGTTCAGCCGCTTACCCTGCATTCAGAAACACGAGAAGAACGTTAGTAGCACCTGTAATAAGAGGGCAGAACCTTCTGACTTTAGCATACATATGAAGATAGATCAGATGCATGAATAAAACAACTCTTCGTGAAACTGCAACTTTTGCCGAGAACAGAGAACAGTATACATTCGAAATGGCATATATCCGAGGATGTAAAACGTAAACTGTTATTTTTATTCTACTTGAAGACAGCACAATACATGAGACATGGACAGTCATTAAAATAATCAACCGATTCTAATGCTATTGCCTGCAAGTTAGCACTTCATTGTGTTGCATGACAATATTCGATAAAACGTATTGCAAGACGCATTCGAGCATATAACGTATGACACGATATATTCTAACGTAAAGTTTATTTGAACAACGTAAAGAATAAGCTATTTCGATACTGTTAGTTTTTGCAATGTATTTCAAAAGAGAACAACATATATTGCATTAACTAGAAACGTTCATGGGCTGCCCAAGCGGGCCACCCCTGGTTTACACTTAGTCTCGACGCCAATCCACTAGGAATGGGCTCGAGATCTAAGGCTGTGTGTTGTCGTCGAATTAGTGGGATGCAGTGATCCACTGTCGGGTGTGAAAGTCCGGTTCACTCTTCTAAGAATCACCCACCAACCTCTATTTGTGAGAGATTCTAGATGTAAAGAAGGTGAACTTAGATTGATACAGTCGGATATCCAAATGAGCAACACTTCGTTGTGTTAACAAAATGCTTCGCGATCTCTTTTTATTCGTATCGAGCCGGAGTTTTTATAGAGGGTTCGGCCTCCGAGAGCATTAATGTTCCAAACCCTAAATCCGTAAGGGCCGCTCAAATTTGATCCTTATCGGGCCATTATGAGGCATGGCTCGCAGCGATCTCGTAGATCGTGAGTTATGAGGCGTGGCCTCGGATCGGATATTTTGTTGAGCAGCGCTTGTCTCATTAATGTCCGTTGGTGAAGTCCACCGTTTTACAGAGCCATGGGGTCTCTTCGAGAAGGGACACGTAGAGGTGCCACGTGGCGGTCGTTCCTTGGATGGTCGAATGTATGCTTTTGATTGGTGACGTGCCTGCTTTTGACTTTGGCCAAGTGTTGGCTTGAGGCCCAAAGTGTCGCGATATCGCGACACTTTGGGCCGGCTTTGGCTCGGGGCCCAAAGTGTCGCGATATCGCGACGCTTTGGGCCGGCTTTGGCTCGGGGCCCAAAGTGTCGCGATATCGCGACACTTTGGGCCCGCTTTGGGTCGGGGCCCAAAGTGTCGCGATATCGCGACACTTTGGGCCCGCTTTGGGTCGGGGCCCAAAGTGTCGCGATATCGCGACACTTTGGGCCCGCTTTGGGTCGGGGCTCAAAGTGTCGCGATATCGCGACACTTCGGCCAGGGCTTGGTTTTTGACAAAAGGCTTGGCGCGGATAAAGGCTTGGCTTGAAGAAGGCTTTGAAGAAGGCTAAGAAGGCTTTGAAGTTTGTTAAAGGCTCTAGAACGACCGACTTTGCTCTGCTCATTTTTTGATCTTTTAAACTGCTGTGTGAGTGGTTAAGACCACTATTTGACCTCTAAGGGCTGCCCTAAAAGCTGTGATATCAATGTGATCAATGTTTGTAATCACTTAATCGAAATGGTGCTGTTTTGGTGTCTACAGATGCCCCTTTTTGGGAAGCGCTGCGGGTGACGCGAGTCTTGAGCAAAAATATACGACCAAAGCACTAATGATTAGGGTTTCTTGGTAACCTAACCAACTTTTAATGCCCCAAGTATGGAAAGGGCATGCATTCTTGAATCCTTGCTTCGACGAGCTAAGGAATTTGATTTCAAGTGTTAACCTATTTTGGTGAGGTGTGACTTGAGCTTGGACATTGATCAGTCATGATTAGGCAAAGGGCGTAACCTTTTATCCACAGGGGAACCTTGTGTTCATGCTTCGGGAATGCCAAGTATTTGATCGGTTTAATGATTGCTTGTTTACTTGCCCCAAGCGGGAGCGTGATTGTCTTTGTCAATGATTCTTTGAATGCATGTCATTGCCTTGATTGGGTGTGTGCTTGTTGATTGGTGACTAAGTGTGACTACCCCCTCAAGCGACGAATCGATGAGGGAATGACCTTCGTGAGAAAAGCGACGAGTCGCTTGACCCAAGATGACTTAGGTTAGGGTGCCTTTAGATGTTTTTCCATTTGAGCACGTGCAATTTCCCGACATTTGGACCTATTTTTGGTGGGTGTTAACCCTTTTGGTGATGCCATAATGGGGTGAAATCATCAAAAACCCATCTTCCCGTGGAGCGGTCCAGCTATGGTAGCCTTCTTGGGGAAGTAGGAGAGTGATAATTTGAGCCCCGACATCGATTTTCTATGCCAAGAGGTTGAGTGCAAGAGCACTCGTGTCCGGCAATGCTTATTGCTTCTTTTTGTGTTGCATTTTTGTGATGTTTTTGTTGTTTTGATTTTCTTTCTTTACGTAGATGTCATGATTTTATGCACAATGATTGATGTTGGTGGGTGCATGCTACTTTATATGGATGGATGCATATGGTATGATAATTACCAATGTTGTATGTTGATTTATTTTGATGGATGCATGATGAATGCAAATGCATGTGATATGCAGAAATGAAATGGATGTATGGACTTGGTGATATTTGGTTATGGCACCATAGACTGTTTAGAACTCCATTACTTTGCTATGTACAAATGTGGTGTTTCTTCTTTTTGTATTTTTTGATGGTATTGCAAGGATGAAAAGTAGTGTAATTGGTTTAGAAATGTAGCTAAGGTTTTCTGAGACTCAGACAGTTTTAACTCACTAGCCATGACTGTACTTTATCTTACAAGACTTTTGAACAAGGTATGAATCGGACTTGTTTTTAACCAAGTTATTTCACATCCCTGTGTGTGCAATTGAGTTCATTTATGTGGTATTTGTCAGGATACCGCCAGTGCCAGATGGGATTTCAACCGAACCTCGTCTTGAGGATCACCTAATTAGCTCCACTAACTCCTTTGTTGTATGTAGTTAGATTAATCTGCGGTGTTCTCCAGGATACCATAAGCTAGCTCATCCACATGCAAACATTGATCTGTACACAAGTTAATGTGATAGATATATCGTCATGCGAGAAGTTTACCGCCAGTGACCGATAGGCTATCAACCAAACCGGTACTGAGGCTTGCCTCATGACCTGTCAGAATCTTGAGAGTTCCAGGGATTCAAGGTCAACTCCCTTCTTTTCTTCAATTGTATTGGGATACTTGCTCGTTATAGTGATAATAATCACTTGTTTATTTTGATTTATTTTTCTTTTCTCTTGAGCAAGGGATTTGGATATGGAGTGACGATAATCACTATTCTTTGTGCTTTTTGAGATGTGCACTGTAGGGTGTCAAATTTTGAAGTTTTGACATTTTGCAAATTTTTGACGTTTTGCAACTTTGGGATTCTTAGGGAATTGGGTAGGGAGGATGCTTGTCCTTTTGCCAACTCTCAGCATTCTTGGGGTCATTCGCACGGGGGGATGAGCAAGATAACCGTTTCGCTTATGGTAACCTGGATTATCGTGCAGGTTTCATCCTTCGTTCACACAACTCGGGAATTTTTATGTGTTTTAATTTGTGTTGGGATGTTACGTAACAAGGTGTATTGCAAGTGTAACTCTACCTTCGTAAAATCTGTTTGACTTGATACATTTCATTGCTAAAGAGCAAAATGATGACTGGATCACGAAAAACTCTTGATACATTAAAAGACCACTGACTCTAGTGTGGTAAAGTGCATGGTGTTTTTGTTGTTTTTGTAAAATGGAACAGTGTGGAACAAGATGGACTAGTAGAACCATGATAGCCTATGGTGCCTTTGACCTGTACGACCATGAATATGCAATGTATGGATGCAATGCTTGGATGCAGCTACATATTTTTGTATTTTTGATGGATTGATTTTGGTGAATATGAAGATGAATTGCGAGAAGAACTCTCTATTTGATGAATTTGAATATGCCTAGAAATGAGATGCAAATTTTTGTTGTTTTTGATGATTTTTGTTGTTTTTGAATTTTCATGATTTTTGACCAAGTGATTGTGGAAATCCTTGGAGCGTTTTGGGATTGACCAAGCGATTGCAAGAATCCTTGGAGCCTTTGGGATTGACCAAGCGATTGCAAGAATCCTTGGAGCATTTGGGATTGACCAAGCGATTGTGATAATCCTTGGAGCATTTTGGGGTTGACCAAGCGATTGCAATAATCCTTGGAGCATTTGGGATTGACCAAGCGATTGCAATAATCCTTGGAGCATTTTGGATTGACCAAGCGATTGCAATAATCCTTGGAGCTTTTGGGGTGACCAAGCGATTGCGATAATCCTTGGAGCTTTTGGGGTGACCAAGCGATTGCGATAATCCTTGGAGCTTTTGGGTTGACCAAGCGATTGTGATAATCCTTGGAGCTTTTGGGGTGACCAAGCGATTGCGATAATCCTTGGAGCTTTTGGAGGTGACCAAGAGATTGCGATAATCCTTGGAGCTTTTTGGTTTGACCAAAGGGTTTATGGACACCTTTGGAGCATTTGGTGTAATCCACTTACTCTTCAGGGAATAGAGGTACCCCCAGCTTGACAATCTTTGTGCACCGGATCTGGCTCTGTAGGAATTGGCATGAATGGATCGGCCTTATGCACGGATAGGAGGACAGGGTCTGCCTTCGACACTGATGGTGCTATGATATCTCTGGGTGGAAGTTGTTCGCGACCTTCCCAAAGGAGTGGGATCGACATGTGATGCTGGTGGGCTGGGTCTATGCGCCACTCATGCCCTAGTATTATGTTTATCATTTGACATGCTTCATCGATATTTATGGGGTGTCGATGTTGTCGTATGTGATTGTTGTGGGCTATCTCTGTTTCATCCTCACCTTCGGACAATGTGTATAGCTCATCAGAATCTGGAGATTCTGAGATATGGAGGACTGCATCATCAGGTAGTCCTACAACCAAGGGTTGATCCTCTTCGAAAAGAGCCTCATGTACGTTGGGCCTTGGGAGCTCTAAAATCTTGGTCTCTACCGACTCTGAGTGTTCTAGCACTTTGTATGTATCGGGAGATTTGAGCTCCTCCTCTTTGATTTGTTCTTGTTGAGGAACTTGGGGTTCATGGAGGGGTAGCTGAATAGCACCCCCCATGTCTTGGTGGGGCTGTTCATCCCGCTCTTCTTCTTGTTCTGATTCCTCAGAAGCTTCGAACAATGTGTATAGCTCATCAGGATCTGTAGATTCTGAGATATGGAGGACTGCATCATCAGTGAGTACAGTTAGAGGTTGATCCTCTTCGAAAAGAGCCTCATGTAAGTTGGGCCTTGGGAGCTCCAAAATCTTGGTCTCCACCAACTCTAAGTGCTCTAGCTCTTTGCATAGATCGGGAGATTTGAGCTCCTCCGCTTTGATTGGTTCGTGTTGAGAAGTGGGGACCTATGGAGGGGTAGCTGAATAGCACCCCCCATGTCTTGGTAGGGCAGTTCATCCAGCTCTTCTCTTTGCTCTGATTCCTCAGAGGCTTCTTGGTGACTTTCTAAGGGTGGCCCATAAACCTGAGTGGGTTCCTGAGGAAGGCACTCGTCATTGTTTATAGGAGTAGCCTCCTGCTCATGTCTAGGAGGCATTGGGGGTGATGCTTGATAAGGTCGCAGAGACTCGTCTCGCACCTGGGGGTTGTGCTCCTCATACTGTTGTGCTCTTTGGATGCAAGGGGTTGGCGCCTTCTCAGGTAGTTTATAGCGCAACTTATCCGCTTTGCGCTGCATGTATAAGTTTTCTAACTCCTGGCGACCTTGTTCAACCTGCGTTATTTGAGCTTGGCGGATGACTTTTACGCGACTGTCGGGTCGATGTGGTCTACCCTATTTTGCTCAAGAGGTTCGGATTTGTGCCTCTCATAATGTTTTGTTTTATGTGTGTGAGGGGTTGGAGTCCTCTCCTGCACAGTGTGTTGGAACAACTCCTCCTCCTGGTGTTGAAGGTGTTCTTTATTTAGAAGATACCATTGCTCTAACCGTTGTTGTTCTTGCTCAAGTTGCGTGAGTTGCATCCGGTGTGTGAAATGTTTGATAGATTCTAAGATAGTTGGTCTTGTCGCCTCATGTGTAGAAGGCCTAGATGCCTCTCTGACATATCTATCTTGGTCGTAGTGATCCAAGATCTCTAGAGGCCATCTCTCTCTGATGGGGGTAGCGGCATTTATCTGAGGCGCTGGCCTCAGAGTGTGACCATGATATTTAGCAGGTGCAGAGGCGTATTGCGCCCGCGATGTGTATTGTTTATGAGGAAGGTAGGAATCTTCCTCATGCTCTCTTTCATAAGTGAGCACGATTTGGCGGACGGAGTTGGCTTGGCCTGCCTGAGGAGCCTTGTGCTCTGAATTTGTCCTTGTAGTCCTGACAACTGGAGGGGTTGAAAGAGGGATAGTGTAACCATGTGGTTCCTCTCGTCGAACCCTAGGTTGACTCAGCGCTTCATCGCACGGTGACCGCTCATAACGAGCATCTAAGGGAGCTCTCCCATGATTGTACCCTTCATGGAAGGGTGTGTGTCGAGTGTTATGCTGAATAGGAGTGCTCTCAGAAGGGGTACCCCCATAGTCCTTATCTGTTAAGGTGTGGAGGGGACTACCTTGTGTGTCAGGCCGCCAAGGTGGTATGACCAAATCCTTGGGGTTAAAGCGAAGGCGACTAGCGCCCTCCCTTTGTGCACCTTCCACAGCGTCCGCCGTTGATTGGGCTTGGCTACGGGTGTACATCATCGTGGTGCTCTCTACTGTCTAAGCAGATTTTATCTCGTTTATGATGATTTGTCTTTTTGTCTACACTAAGCAGAAATGAACACACGCACACACAAAACCGTGATTATCTCTTTTAAGGATTGATAGTGTGTCCTAAACTGGTTTAGTGCATTTTGATGTTTCGTTTTGTTTTTGCAATTTTGGAAGAACGTTTAAATGCATAATGTTGGCTCATATGACTCCCATAAATGGTCGCCCCTTCAATATACCATTGTCGGACCGATATACCAACCTCTCTATATACCCGCCCTTACGTGAGGGAGACTATAGGTACGTGAGAGCAGATGGTACGTGGAACATAGGCGGTACGGAAGGGGAATCGCTCTGTTTATGACACCTACCATAGAAGACTTATCCTCGCGTGCATGGGAATCACCCCAGCAACACTCGGTCAGCTTTCGTCAGGATTTACGTCTAGCAACAGTCGCGATCGAGGTAATGGATGCAATATCTCAAGCCAAAGTGATAATGGAATCCACCTTTGGTCTTGCTCAAGGGTTGGGGTTTTACGACCAACGCCTTGGTTTAAAGTACCACGTGGTGTGTGGGATTCATTTTACTTTGCAAATTTGAAACAAGCAACCGAAAAAGAAATCTTTCCCTATGCCAGACAGATACTACAAACTGAAAACAACAAGTAGAAAATTGAAAAGAAATTTTCTACCTTTCTTTAAAAATAACTTTTTTTTTTTTTTTAATAATTAAGAAAATGATATGGACAGGCTAGAATCGTTACCTCCTTTCTACCCGAAATTTCGTTTCGACCTCCGGCTAAAAAGAAGTACTTGTTAAGCACAAGACACAACAAGTTTAATTAACTTCTATGATTTTTAAAAATATGGGAACCGGTCCCACCGTGATCGCCACTGAAAGCATGAGATTTCGGAAATAAAACACTGAGATGCAAATAAAATAGAACTAAATCGAGGCATAAAATAACACAGATAGAATTAAATTAAAAACAAGAGCACAACCCTTTTTATTAATGTAATTCCGCTCGGTTACAGTATCTCTCTTCAGTTACACGTTCTCGGTTACAACAGATGAACAGTGATCCCCTTCCGCATGCCCACACGTAAAATGGGCGGGTTGTAGTGTTGCCGCCGCTTGATGTTTAATGAGTCTTGTTAGCCGTTGCCTATCTTGCGTTCAGCCGCTTACCCTGCATTCAGAAACACGAGAAGAACGTTAGTAGCACCTGTAATAAGAGGGCAGAACCTTCTGACTTTAGCATACATATGAAGATAGATCAGATGCATGAATAAAACAACTCTTCGTGAAACTGCAACTTTTGCCGAGAACAGAGAACGGTATACATTCGAAATGGCATATATCCGAGGATGTAAAACATAAACTGTTATTTTTATTCTACTTGAAGACAGCACAATACATGAGACATGGACAGTCATTAAAATAATCAACCGATTCTAATGCTATTGCTTGCAAGTTAGCACTTCATTGTGTTGCATGACAATATTCGATAAAACGTATTGCAAGACGCATTCGAGCATATAACGTATGACACGATATATTCTAACGTAAAGTTTATTTGAACAACGTAAAGAATAAGCTATTTCGATATTGTTAGTTTTTGCAATGTATTTCAAAAGAGAACAACATATATTGCATTAACTAGAAACGTTCATGGGCTGCCCAAGCGGGCCACCCCTGGTTTACACTTAGTCTCGACGCCAATCCACTAGGAATGGGCTCGAGATCTAAGGCTGTGTGTTGTCGTCGAATTAGTGGGATGCAGTGATCCACTGTCGGGTGTGAAAGTCCGGTTCACTCTTCTAAGAATCACCCACCAACCTCTATTTGTGAGAGATTCTAGATGTAAAGAAGGTGAACTTAGATTGATACAGTCGGATATCCAAATGAGCAGCACTTCGTTGTGTTAACAAAATGCTTCGCAGTCTCTTTTTCGTTGCATGGAGGGAGTTTTTATAGAGGAATTTTGCCTCTGGAACATTAATGCCAAACCCTAAGTCCGCAGGCGCCGCTCAAATTTGATCCTTATCGGGCCATTATGGGACATGGCTCGCACTGACTCGGAATCGTAGTTATGAGGTGTGGCCTCGGATCGGATATGTTGTTGAGAGTGCTTGTCTCATTACTTCAGTTGGTGAAGTCCGCCGTTTTACAGAGCCATGGGGTCTCTTCGAGAAGGGACACGTAGAGGTGCCACGTGGCGGTCGTTCCTTGGATGGTCGAATGTATGCTTTTGATTGGTGACGTGTCTGCTTTTGACTTTGGCCAGGTGTTGGCTTGAGGCCCAAAGTGTCGCGATATCGCGACACTTTGGGCCGGCTTTGGCTCGGGGCCCAAAGTGTCGCGATATCGCGACGCTTTGGGCCGGCTTTGGCCCAAAGTGTCGCGATATCGCGACCTTTGGGCCCCCAAGTGTCCGATATCCCGGCCCGGCGGCCCAAAGTGTCGCGATATCGCGACACTTTGGGACCGCGTTGGGTCGGGGCCCAAAGTGTCGCGATATCGCGTCGGGGCCCAAAGTGTCGCGATATCGCGTCGGGGCCCAAAGTGTCGCGATATCGCGACACTTCGGCCAGGGCTTGGTTTTTGACAAAAGGCTTGGCGCGGATAAAGGCTTGGCTTGAAGAAGGCTTTGAAGAAGGCTAAGAAGGCTTTGAAGTTTGTTAAAGGCTCTAGAACGACCGACTTTGCTCTGCTCATTTTTTGATCTTTTAAACTGTTGTGTGAGTGGTTAAGACCACTATTTGACCTCTAAGGGCTGCCCTAAAAGCTGTGATATCAATGTGATCAATGTTTGTAATCACTTAATCGAAATGGTGCTGTTTTGGTGTCTACACCGCCATTCAAACGTTTCCTGGTGAACCCACCATCCATCGAAAAATCACCATAATACACCTCCCCCGAGAGGCGGGACCTTCGCAAGGCCTCTCAGTCCGAGGTACCACGCCATCCTTTTCCCATCCTCCTTCTGGGCATGGATCCTATAGCCTGAAGGTAAGGATGCAAAAAATTTGGAGCGATACATTTTGGTGAACCCGACGTGAATGCATTTAAAACCTTTTGAAAACAAAACAAAAAAAAAACACAAAAAAAAACCTAGATGCATTTAAAATCATTAGAAAATACTAAGTTGCATATCATGTCTAGATGGTAGCTCCTAAGAAAATATTAGCAGTTACTATAAATGTTGAAAACCAACTAGCAGCCATAGAAATCAATTATGTGCTTAGTGTGCCTGAAACAGATAGAAACCAACTTCTGTGGAAAGAACTTGATAGAAGACTAGGTGTCATTTCATCTAGGTCAACAAAACTTAAACAAATCAAAAGGCTTGTCCTAGATAGAATCCTGGATCCTCATCAACTCGTCTTTTATCATGAACTTCAGAGAGCCTGCCATAGATGGTTAGCTTATAGGAGAGCTCTTGTGTCTTCAAAATTTTTCACCTTCGAGGAATACCTCAAGAACGCAGCTGTGGTACGCCAATTTCTAGTTCATATAGAATCCCAAGAAACTGATCTTATGATTAGAAGAAGATGGAACAGAACTCCTAGAGCTATGTTGTATCGTGAATATTGTCATGAGAATTATTATTATCAACCAGAATCTGAAATACATGGTATCACTATAGCCCTTTTCATTAAATTCTTGAAAGAAAATTTTCAATTTGAAGAAGAACACTTCATGACTCCTGAAGAACTTGAGCCCATTAATGATATTTATAAATTGTTTATAGAAAACTAGATCATTGCTTTCATTATTATTATTTCTTGTGTTTTGTGTGTTGTTTGTTACCTTTATAATATTGTTATTAAAACCAAAAAAAAAAACAAGAAAAACTAAAAAACATAACAAAAACCAAAACATTTCATTTTAAATATTGTAGTAGGTATATAATTAATATATACCTCTTAAGCTTGTTGCATATATATATATATATATATATATATATATAAAAAATATATATATATATATATATATATATATATATATATATGCTGAAATCTAAGTTAAGCACAATGCCTAAACTTAGGAATGGTAAACAAACTGAAGGAGAAGAAGAAGATTGGTTAGGAGACAAAACAAGAAACCCAAATGTCCTTCCTGAGGATCCAATCCCGGAAGAAGAAACTCTAGACCAGCAAGACGATGAGCTTGTTGTAGATGAACAAGAAGAAAATGTTAAAGAGGATGGATCCTCATCCCCTAGAGTAGCTCCAGATGGAACTATTGCTTTTGATAACTTAGATCATTTCTGGAAATTTTTCAATAATAACATTGGCGCTCTTAATATGGCAGTTCGTATTGATAAAGGGCAAATTAGTGACACTCAAGCAGCCATGGAACATATGTTTGATGTGCACACTAATCCCTTGTCTTTTATTGATCAAGAAAGTGATAAGGCTGGACCATCCAATAGAGATATGGTCACTATGATTCAGAACATGCCAAAACAACAGGTTACCCAACCTCCTAAGGAACCTGTTATTGAGCCTAAAATCATTCCCACACAAAAGAAAACTTCCTTCACCGCTTTACTTCGCCAAACTATTGATCAATATGCTTCAAGTAAACAAAAATCTAAAATGAAGCCAAACACCAATTTTCAACAATCTGGGATACAGCATAATACAACTTCAAAATTTCTTCATAACACCTTTCCTACCAACAATTTACACAATAGCAACATAGCATCTAATCTTCATGTTCCACCATATGTTCACAAATCTCATATTAATGCCCTACCGAACCAATATGGTGGGCAAACTAGTAATCTGGAAGCCATGGTGAAGCAGTTAGCTTCCCGCATGGACCAGATAGATCCCTACCGTCCCTCGTACAATTATCGAGAGATATGTAGTCAACCTTTGGATCCCATAGTTGTAGCACAACCGTACCCTAAGCATTTTCCCATGCCCGTCCCGCCTATATATAAAGGAACCGAAGATCCCATAGAGCATCTTCGCATGTTTAGGATAGCATGTCATGATATATCACATGATGACTTGCTATTACTAAAAATGTTCCCAAAAAGTTTAGGTGGAATGGCATTAGAGTGGTACTATCAATTGCCCACTCATTCTTTGAGAAATTTTGAAGAAACAACTGAATCTTTTGTCCATCAATTTAGTGCCTACATCGAGAGGCATGTCACCATTAAAGATTTATACAACTTAAAACAAGACAAAGATGAATGTTTTGCTGATTTCTTAGCTAGATGGAGGCAGTTGATAGGAAAACTGCACTTTGTGTTACCTTATAGGGAAATGTTGGACATTTTTATCAATAATTTGCAAGAACAAATATCTTATGAGTTATCAACTGCTACTTTAACTACCTTCGATCAAGCTATAGATTTAGCTCGAAGAGTAGAAGATGCCCTCATTAGGAGAGGCCAACTTAGGAAGAAGGATGATGAGAAAACATCCAAAAATCAATATAAAAACAAACAAGTCGTAGGTGACGGAGTCACTGATAGCAGAAAATGTTGCTAATATCAATGCAACGAAGACAACAAAAAAATTTATATTGAAACCTCCCGATAAACCTCCTCGAGAATTTACTAGATTGAATCAACCATTATCAACTATTTTACCTCAATTACTCGAAAGAGGTTTGATTCAATTACCAGCTATCCGGGAACCTGATCCAACCATACCCGGATACAGAGCTGACTTACACTGTGATTTCCATAGAGGACCTGGACACTCTACCAACGCTTGTAAAAGGTTAAAGCATAAAATACAAGATCTGATTGATAATAATGAAATGGAGGTGCAAGCCTTCCAACCTAAACAAAATGCTCCTAATAATGCTCAAAAGAACATTCCCCAAAATCAAAATCAAAATGCTAATCAATCATTAGACATATTTCAACATCCTTTACCAAGACATGGTAAAGAGGTGGCCAATCAAATCGAACATCATAATGTTCCTCCTCCTACCCGATATGTAGGAACTATTAGCGGACATTTACCTAATCATGATTTACAACAATTTGACACAACTTTATCCATGGTCACGACCAGGCCCCTACATAATATTCAAATACCAGATCTCAGTGATATAGAATCAGATACTGAAAGTGAAATAGACATCACCTCAAACCAATCGAATAGTTCTAAAAATGAATCAGATCCTATTCAACCCATCACAGATGCTATGGTTCCAGAAGAACCATTTCCTAGAAGAGTTACTACTCGACCCTCTTCTAATCAATTCCTCCCTAATGAACAAGCCATAAACGCTCAACCGAGACCAGTTCAACGTCTTCAATATAACATTGTAGGTACCATTGGAGTCGTTACCCGACAACAAGCTCAAAATTCTCAACAAGAACCAAACCAGAATGATGGATCAGCTCCATTTGTTTTGAAAAATCCCAATAAAGGGAATCATGCTCCTAATGTTCAACCTAAACCCCCTTACAATATTAATGAGCAATTATCCAATACTACAGCCATAATTTCCCTTTTGGATTTATTAAGATCTTCTCCTACCCATAGGGATGAGTTAATGCTTACATTAAGCCAAATGATGGTACCTCAAAATATTCAACCCGAAGCCATGGCCAATACTATCATCACTAGAGAAGTCGATTGTATTGACTTCCGAGATAAAGATATCCCACAACACAGTTTACATAAGGATAATCCCTTATATATTACTGCTCTAATTGGAGATGTAGCTGTTAAAAGAGTCCTGATTGATAATGGTTCATCTCTAAACATTTGTACTTTTGACTTCTACCAACGGTTTGGCTTTAGAAGTGATGAAATGAAGAAAACTGACATGATCATAAAAGCTTTCAATGACGAAACACAAGAAACATGTGGAGTTATCACCATCCCATTGCAAGTTGGTCCTAGAACTCTAGATACAACCGTGTTTATTGTACATTGCCCTGCATCGTACAATATACTTTTGGGTCATCCTTGGATCAATGCAATGCGGGCCGTCCCATCCACTTTACACCAATGTGTTAAATTCGAATTTAAAAATCAGTTGGTCACTATCCATGGTGATCCTAGACCCTTTGATATGTGTGCTTTGGCAGAACCTCGTTGGAGTTCAATTTTGCCCCGCTCTGTCATCCACACATCCTAATTCTTATTTTTCATCTAAAACTGTGAAACACACTCCCATAGCTTCACCTATTTCTCCTCCATTAATTTCACCCTCATATATAGATCAACAATCTTCTAAACAAACCACGCTAGAACCTCAAAAAGATCTTCAATCCACAACCAATCCTTCATGTTCTATCCCTATAATTTCAAAACCTATAGACCCATTCATTAACACTTCCACATTATCAACATCTATCATACCTTCCACATCTAAAGATATAGGGAATAATCCTTCTACATCTTATGCTCTTTCTGATGAACTTTTACCAGATTTATCCACAATCCTAATATCAGAAAAAACAAATGCTTTTATGCAAGATTCAATTCTTTTAAATAACTTGCCGCCATCTCCTCGTACCTTGGGCCTCCCACAACCTATGGGAAGTACTTACCAAGTCGGGAGTTGTGCTTTTATTTATAAAGGATATGACTGGGGAAGAATACCCCGAAATATCAAAACTCATCATGATGGATATGCTCGGTGTTATTTTACTAATGAGTATATTAAAGCTAAACCCATAATGATTAAAATGGGATATAAAGGGAAAGGCTTGGGACCTTTCCAAAATGGTATGAAAGAACCTTTCGAGGTAGAACCGTGGCCTGCCCGCTGTGGTGTGGGCCTATTTCCTAGTAAGGGTCAACCCTTTCCTTTTGAAGATGATGATCAACTCATATGTTATCAAGATTATTTGGATAGGCGTGATGATTTGCCTCTAAAAAATCAGCCATTTACATGTAACATGCTATCCATAGCTTACCCCGAAATGATTGCTGAATCCGATGATGAGTTGGAAGGAGATATCTTCCACGATGTCTCCGTTGAAGAAATGTTACACAATGGATTTTATTTTGATGGTTCTATACCAACTATAGCCCAGCTTGAGGCCACTAATCCTCAAGATGAATTATCCAAGTTAACCTTAAAATAATTACAAGAATTGGGCGTCTCACCCGCCCCACCTAATTTTGAAAGAGATCTACACATGGAAGTAGAAAACGTCATTAAAGTTAACATTGGAACTGAGGATAATCCTCACATAATCAATATTGGGTCAGAATTAAGTCAAGAAAAACAAGAGCAATACATTGCCTTTCTTAAGGAATATGAAGATGTCTTCGCTTGGACATATGAAGATATGCCAGGTCTGGACCCTTCCGTAGTCATGCATCATCTAGTAGTCCATCCGGATGCTAAACCTGTTAAACAAAAACTTAGAAAAATGCATCCCAAAGTGGCCTTACTAGTCAAAGGGGAGTTAGAAAAACTCCTGAATGTTGTTTTTATACAAGCTATTGATTATGCTGAATGGATCTCAAATGTAGTTCCAATCACCAAGAAAGAAGCTACCAAAGTTAGGGTTTGCACAGATTTTAGAGATATTAACGCTGCATGCCCTAAAGATGATTTTCCTCTTCCAAACATGGACCAAATCATTGATTTTACTGCTGGGAGTGGGATGATGTCCCTAATGGATGGATTCTCCGGCTATAATCAGATCAGGATAGCTCCTAAAGATCAGGCTAAAATAGCCTTTATTACCCCTTGGGGTACCTTTTGTTGGAAAGTGATGCCATTCGGCTTAAAGAACGTAGGCGCAACCTATCAACGAGCTATGACTTATATTTTTCATGATATGATGCATGATATCCTACATGATTATGTAGATGATATTATAGCTCGCTCTATTAATGAAGATAATCATTTAGATGATTTGAGAAAAGTTTTTAATCGATTAAGAGAATATCTTATTCGATTAAATCCAGCCAAATGCATATTCGGAGTTAAGTCCGGTAAGCTATTAGGGGTTTTAGTTTCTTTACGTGGTATCGAAATTGACCCTCTTAAGATTGCGGCTATCACTGATATGCCCGCACCTACCAATATATCCGAATTACGAAGTTTACAAGGTAAACTTCAAGCTATCCGTCGCTTCATCGATAAGTTGGCGGACAAAACCGGTCCCTTTCTTAAGCTCCTTAAGAAGGATGTCCCTTTTAATTGGGACGACGAATGTAAAGAAGCTTTTGAACTTCTCAAACAATACCTCCTTAACCCACCTGTGCTTTCACCGCCTAGACCTGATCGCCCATTTCTCCTGTATATTTCAGCTTCAGATTCTGCCTTAGGAGCTATGTTAGCTCAGCTTGATGATGCGAAGAGAGAACGTGCTAATTATTATATTAGCCGAACCTTCATCAGTTATGAAACCCGCTACACAACATTAGAAAAACTATGTCTAGCAGTCATATTTTCTACGCAAAAATTATGCCATTATATGCTCAGTCAGAAAACCTATGTCATTGCTAAATATGATCCCTTGAGGTATCTCATGAGTCGACCTTATTTATCGGGTCGTACAGCCAAGTGGGTTCTTGCTCTAAGCGAGTTTGACCTCACGTTCATAGGACAGAAGTCTGTTAAGGGTCAAATCATAGCAGATCAATTAGCTGCTGCACCCTTAGAGTCTACCCATCCCCTCATCATTGAGTTTCCTGATGAATGCCTTCAATTAGAGGCGGACCATATTGAACAATGGTCCTTATACTTTGATGGAGCCCGATGCATGAGTGGGGCTGGTGTGGGTATTATTTTAATATCCCCGCAAAAACATCTTATTCCTCTCGTCCTTCAAATTAACATTTGCTTGCACTAATAATATCGCTGAATATGAAGCTCTAATCCTTGGATTACGAGCTGCCTTGGCGCTAAAAATTAAACATCTCGTTAGTTTTTGGTGATTCTCAACTTGTCATAAACCAAATTAATGAAGTTTATCAGACCAGAGATGATAAACTGTGCCCATATAAAGCCTATGTTTTACAATTAATGTCTCTATTTGATCAAGTTACCTTGGAAGCTATTCCTCGAACTTGCAACCATGCAACTGATGCTATGGCCGCAGCTGCATCTCTCCTACCCTTGGAGTTAGATGACGAATATGCCACTATCATTATTCATCGACTCCAGGAACCCGCTTCAAATAAGTCATGCTTAGAACCTTTGGATGTGTTTCTAATCAATGAAACTACTCCTGAACCTTGGTATACAGATATATTTGATTTTCTTCAAAATGGGACTTTCCCTGACAATTCTAATAGAAACCAGCATCGGTTATTACGTAGACGAGCAAGTCGATTTGTAATAATTGGCAATACTTTGTATAGGAGATCTTTTGAAGGTATCCTATTAAGATGTTTGAATTTAGAAGAATCCAAATCAGCCTTGAGTGAAGCCCACGATGGATCTTGTGGAGGACACTTCAGTGGTAGTGTCATTGCTAAAAAGCTCCTTAGGATAGGATACTTTTGGCCTACCATGGAGAATGATGCACATGATTATGTGCACCATTGCGACAAGTGCCAGAAACATGCTGACCTTGTCCATGCGCCTACACAAGAACTGCAGGCTATTTCATCTCCTTGGCCCTTTTCAAAATGGGGTTTAGATATTATTGGCAAAATCAATCCTGTGTCATCTGATGGACACAAATTCATCATAACCGCCATCGAGTATTTCACGAAGTGGGTTGAAGCTATGCCTTTAGCTTCCTGCACTGGCACACAAGTTTCTAAATTTATTTTTAATCAAATCATTTGTAGGTTCGGAATTCCTGCAAATCTCATCTCAGACAATGGAACTTGTTTCAAAAATAAAGATGTCAAGAAATTATGCCAAAAATATAAGATTCAACATCGCTGGTCCACTCCCTATTATCCTCGGGGTAATGGTCAAGCGGAAGCATCTAACAAAACCTTAATCAAAATTCTCAAAATATTGGTCAATAAATCTGGCCGCGATTGGCACATTCAATTATATCCAGCCTTGTGGGCCTATCGAACTAGTGTTCGAACCCCCACTGGAACTTCACCTTTTGTTTTGGTTTATGGTGCTGAAGCCATTTTTCCCTTTGAATTAGAAGTTCCTTCTTTGGCTCTACTACTTCAAGATACCGAAGTAGGAGATGAATATCGAGATGGCAGACTCAATCAGCTGGAACTCCTAGATGAAAAATGCATCAATGCTTTGGAGCATCTCCGTGCCTACCAAAACAAGCTTAAAAGATCATATGCTAAAAAAGTTCGTCATCGATCCTTTGAGATCGACGACCTTGTTTTAAAAGAAAATCAAAAAAATACTAATGCAACTAAAGACCTTAAAGGTAAATTTGAGCCCAACTGGCTAGGACCATACATTATCACTGCTAAATTTGAATCGGGAGCATACAAATTAGCTACCTTAGATGGTAAAGATTTAAAAGAACCTATGAATATTATGCATCTTAGGCGATATTACGCATAAAATTTAGTCATTTCATCATTTGTACATATTTTGCATGTTGTCTTATTTTAAAAATATATCAAACTATTTACACAGAAACAAAAACAAACAAAAATAATAAAAATAAAAACAGCAATATTCTTGACTCTTTCGAAACCAAAACAAAATAAAGAAGAAAGAGAGAGTCAACATTCTCAAACTTCCCAAAAAAGTATTTGTATATATTTCTTCTTACAAATGTTGCAGTTATATATTTCAAATTATTTTGGATAAATTAGCATTTATTTGGAATCCCTCACTTTCACAAACACAAAATAAATATCTTGATTTTTATCTGGCATGATTACTAATCTCTCTTATATCAAAGTCCACAAAATTCAATTAAATAAAGTTTGAGCACTGAGAATTGATCTTGTTATTTACTTAAACCAAGCACATCCTTTCACAATAAAATGATTATATTTGTAATGTCCATGCTATGCTACATAGTAGAAGTGGTTTCTTGAGCGAAAAGTTTCCCCCGCTATCCTATCATGCACATGGTCTAGAATCTTTGAGAATTGGCAAAAGGACAAGCTCACCCCTACCCAGAATAAAAATCCCTTGCTCTACAGCTAATCCGAGCAAGTATCCCTAGCATAGGAAGAAAAGCAAAGTTCAAGAAAAAGAGAAAAAGAAAAATGTTATTTTATATCATTACAACAATGTTTCAAGCATTATCTCAAAAATACAAAAGAAATACAAAAGAAAAGAAAAAGAAAGAAAAAGAAAGCAAAAGCAAAAGCAATAAAATCCCTCTCCCTACCCTTTGAAAAGAAAAGAAGGGTTGATGAGCTTGAATCCTCGGAATTCTCAATTATTCAAAAACTGTGAGGTAAGCCCCATAACAAGGGGTTTGTGCCCAACCCGCTTGGCCTTGGGTAACTCCTAGCGTGGCGATATGTCCGTCACATTAGCGACCTTCTTTTGTACAGACCTATGTCTGCTTATGGATTAGCTAGCTCTTGATAATCCGACTTACATAGTAGTCTCGGTATGGTTATATGCATCTAAATCATGGTTAATGAACACTTATTTGGTTAATTCAAATCACTTGTATCAAATTATCTTGCTCAAAACTGGTAAATGCACAAAGCAATTGCACACACATTTGTATTTGAGAGATTTTGTGTATCATTATGATAAATCAAGATTGGAAATGAACTCACATATGCACATGGGATTCCTTATAAATCCAACTTTTGTCTTCGAGATACTTTGAAATATCTTTGCAAAATTGTCTGGAATAATTTCATTTTTCCTTTCTCGCATAAAGACAACTACATGCATAATCAAAAATCAAAATTTCTTTCAAACCATACAATAAAAACACACACACACACACACACACACACACACACACACACACACACACACACATATATATATATATATATATATATATATATTGTCGACTTTCGCGACGATGGTATAGTTCCAGAACTTAAATGGGAGTCTTATGCCTAGCGCAAGTCCTCCTCTTCATATTTTTTGTTTATTTTCAACAATTAAAAATCAACCATACAATAAAACTATTATATCAACTTCTTTTGGATTTCGCGATGATGGTATAAGTCTATACCTACATATTCTATGCCTAGCGCAAACCATTGTACCAATTTTTATTTCCCCATTTATTTAAAATCATAAAAACATATGACTTAAATCATTCTGTTATACAATTATGTTTTTAAAAAAGCATGCACATTATCACTATTTCATGTCATTATGTCAATATGCAAATTTGCAATGATGGTATAATTCCTAAGGAATTATCCAAAAAATTTATCACACTTAGGAATTTATGCCTAGCAAAAATCATTTTAAAATATTTCATGCATAATATTTTCATGAAAAGTCTGAAAACAAAATCATCATCATCATCATTTGCATCATCACACCAAAGTCTTAAGACAGTCTCTTAAGCACTCTTTTCTTTTTAACAATATTTCTATACTGGGATTAGCTTGACGACCGAGTGAGCGGCGACTCCATGAAATGGTCTATAACAGCGACAATGTCCTTTGAAATTATTGTTAAAAGTCCCTTTTATTTTTTATCAAATTATCATCACAACAACCAATTTGTTACATCAGATTATTTCATTTAAATTTTTAAAGCATGACATTTCAACCATAATATTTTCCAATGACATAATTACATGAATCATCAAATCAATCACACTTCAAAACATTAAAAGCATCATACAAATGCATAAGACAAGTCATATGATCAAAAAATATCTCATCTATATATATATCAAATATATGTACATCATATCAAAAATAGATTGGTATGCCACAATCTACATCTTGGCATACTCAATCCTCTCAATCATATATCCTCTCGTGCAGTGTCTCGAGAACCCCTCGAGCTCTCAGCCTCATCTCCTCCCCCACCCTGAGGTGGACGAGGTGGCCCCATCGTAGTATGTGTGGTACTGCGAGTCCTAGTCGTCGATCGAGATGAAGTCCTCGATGACCCAATCTCGATCGGGTCAGCAATGTCGACTGGTAGCTGTACCCTCTGACCCTCTGGCACCATCTGGAAGTAGATACCCTGGTAGAACGTGGTCTGAGCAATCGACCGTGCCAGCTCCTGAGTGCTCGCTCCTCCGCTCCGTGCTCTAAGGCGTGCAACCTCATCTCTGAGCTGTGTAGCCTCCGCTCGGTGTCGTGCAGCCTCCTCCTGCAAAGTCTGCACCTGTGCCTGGAGACGGATAGTCTCTACCCGGAGAGTAGCCATCTCACTACTCTCTCCTGTGTCCACACCCTTGCCCTTATCAAGCGATGGTGGTCTCTCTCTCTATGGAGAAGGGGGTCTCTCCTCCCTCCTCTCCTGCTGTCGTGGCCTCTGCTGAGCCTGTGGCCTCCTCTGCTCTCTCCCATCGTGACCCTGTGCTGCCTCAATGGCTGCCTGGTGCCGCCTCCCCATCCGATGCACAACTGCATGAATCGGACCCTGAGCCCTCGTCATCCGAGGAGGGCGGATGCCTGTGTACCAGGCATCGTAGCCGTCGGCTACCCTAGCGTCGTCCCCATCCACTGGCTGGATGGGGGCATCATCTGCATCTTGACTCCAGAATCACTTGCATATCTGGAGCCCCGCTAACTGTAGTGTTATCCCGGATAGTCCGAGAAAACTCGTAGTCTCTGAGAGATGGGATCCCCTATTGTAGACCGAACTACCTCAAAACTTGGTCATACCGGTGGAGCTCCACCTCTCCCCTCTCCATCCTCAGCCAGTAGACTCGCCTGATGCGAGCCAGCTCCTGTCCATCCTCGGCCCACCCTGGATGATCTCTCCAAGGCCTCCAGGTGATCTGGTCGGAGACAAGGTCGTCTAGTAGTCTCCGGGATGCTGGCAGATCTATCCGTCGCTGTGCCCCTCTCTGGAGCCACCAGTAGAAAACTCGGGGCCTCTCCCCATCAATCCCTATCAGTGGAAGCCCTATCGGCCTTCGCATCGCAATGTGCTCCCAGCACCAAACCTGTAGTAGTGATGTCATAACCAGACATCGGTCGCCCTTGTATACGACCCCATGAAGGATCCTATACAACCGATAGAGTACAAAGCTCCCCCAAGCAAACCTGTATCCGTGGTCTCTCATGTCGTAGACCACATCTGTCAGAACCCATGGTACCCTGCATCCACTCTGGTGGCACAATAGAAGACCACCTACCACCCCAGCCAAAACTCGTGTGAGTCTAGATGCCCCAGGCATCTGGCGTAGCGACTCGATATTCACTCCGCCCTTCTCCAGGGTGAAGCTCGGATCGCCACACAGTCGCATCATCGCGTGGCCCTGATTGGCCGTGGGAGTGATCAACCATCCTTGTATGGGGATCCTCAAAATCCTCCATACATCCTCCAGTGTGGGAGTCATCTCCCCTGTCGGTAACCGAAAATAGGAAGAACCCGGATACCACCTCTCTGCTAGGGCTGTCAATAGCCCCATATCTATAGAAACCTCTGGCATCTCTACCACATGCTGTATGCTGACCTGAGCCAGCTGATATCGCTCTGCCTGAGACAGGGTGGCCAAGTCATCCCTTAGTCCATCGTATTTCCATTCTCTGCTCTTTAGTAATCCTCTCTGCAACATAAACAAAATCAACAATAAAAATCATTAATAAATCATTAATTAAAAATGCAAGTCAAAATAAGTTCAATTTTATAAATGATGATATCGTCCACAATTGGACGATATCGTCCCCAATTTGAGCAAATTCATCTCCGATTTTGCATGAGGAAATCGTCCCTTATTGGATGAAATCGTCCCCATATCGCCGATTTCGCCATTAGACGAAATCGACGATATCGAGACGATTTTGGCGAAATCGAGACGATTTCGTCTCGACGACGTCGACGGCCCAAAAATGGCCGCGATGCTCAAAAATCAATCAAATTTAATCTAAAAAGCATGAAATTCTAAAGTAAAGCATTCTAAACTAAGTTTAGACCCTTACCCGTAGCCCACGCCGGACCTCTGTTGATCTGTGCACTGTCTCGACCATCTTGTCTCCAGAGCTCTAAAAACTAGGAAAATGAACAGTAACAATGAATTAGGGTTTTACCCTATTTTTCTTAATTTTATTCAAAAACACTTAACAATTTTTTTAAAATTTTGCTTTTTCGCGTTTTTACCTCAAACGTTCGATTTGGGTAAAAACACGGAGGGGGCACCATAGTAAGTTGTCGTACGATTCGACCTAGAATCGTCGCCTAAAACTGGGAATATTTTTTTGCTTTCTCGTAGATCGAGAAGAACTCATATTTAACGCATTTTCTTCAAAAAATTCGCTAAAGAGGGGGCAAAATGTAGCACCCTAAAATTGGCGCAGTAAAACCTTAAATAAATTACAATTACTCTAGTAAATATTCAAATTCAAATTTCAACCCCCAAAACCGCTCCTAAACCGCCGTTTAACCCGTTTCCTCCTTTCCCATGCCATTTTTAGAGTTTGTTTTGACCGTTTGACGATATCGTCGCCGATCAGACGATATCGCCTCAGATCGGACGATTTCGTCTGGCTAGGACGTCCAAACGATCTTGTCCCAAAACTAATTTTTCCCAATTAGCCTCTGTTCCAACGGCGTCTCTAATCCGGCGTAAGCGTGTCTACGCCGTTAGAGACCCTCCCCATTGGAGATCTCCCAAATTGGGATGATCTCCAACCTCCTAACCTCCCTCCTAAGCCTATTTAAACTTAGGACTCCCCCTTGGCATCCCCCTGGCTGAAATTTCCTGTAACTTGACTTTACACGCACTAAAACATCCTGAATTACCATCTGCACTTGTCCTATCCAAATTTTGTTGCAGGAACCTTGTCATTCTTCAGCCGGAGCAAGCTCAGTTCGTCGTGGATGATCCTGTTCAATTCGAGATGATTTCGCACCAATTCGAGATGATCTCGACTGCAATCAACATTGGGGGCAATCAGTGCCTAGAGTTTGCATTTTTCTCTTCTCATCTGCTGTTTTATTCTGCATCTAGTTAGTTTATTTATTATTTTTTGCTATTCTGCATCTTGGAGTTCACCCATGTAGTTTAATTGCATAATAAGGTCATGATTAGCTATTAAAGTGTTGCAACTTACTTGCATTTCTATTCGGGATTATCTGTTAACATCCTTATTGTCATTTTACATCATTATCCTCTATTAGCATTGCTGCATTTTTTGTATTTTGCATCTATTTCTCTGTTTGCAGGTCTCTAACGAATTCGTCTGATGATTTCGTCAGATCTCAGACGATCCTGCAGGTCAGAGATGATCCTGTCTGCTTCAAGAATCAGAACCTCCATCAGACATCCGGATCAGGTATGGCTCTGTAATTTAGCTTTTTTCTCTCTGTTTTTTGTTCAAATCTGTTTGTTGTATTTCATTTAGTCTGCATTTTCATAATAGAACAACTTAGATTCATTTGGCCAAACCTAGGACTCGAATGTTTAAAGATAAAACTGAACACATTAAACACATTCCCAACCTAGGCGTGGAAACCGCCATTCAAATGTTTCCTAGTGAACCCACCATCCATCGAAAAATCACCATAATACACCTCCCCCGAGAGGCGGGACCTTCGCAAGGCCTCTCAGTCCGAGGTACCGCGCCATCCTTTTCCCATCCTCCTACCGGGCATAGATCCTATAGCCTGAAGGTAAGGATGCAAAAAATTTGGAGCGATACATGCGTACATGATTTATTTTCTGTAGGTTTAATTCTGTTCTTCTTACGTAAATCATTGAGGAGTGCGGGAATGATTGAAAAACCATTTCAAGAACACCCCCCAAAATGTAGGATTAGCAGATTCACCTCCAGTGGTATTGTAGTAACCTAATTCCGACTCTTCGCAAGTTTACGAAGCTCCCTAGGTTGATAATTAAATGCATGAGCATGTGACAAAAATAGGAAATCATTCACCTTGTTTGGCCCGTAACAAGGTAGTTTCATTTTAGATGACTACTCTAACTTTATTCCAAAATTTACATGAGGCACGAGCATTCATATTTCTTGAAGTCAAGCATAGGGAATTCGAGACTAGATCACCTGATAGGGGTCCTTTTTGTGTGTATCATAGAGCGCATGGACACGATATTTAGAGTTTATAGTCATTTTACAGGGTTGTCAAATACCTAGTAGAACGAGATGAGATCCATGAGGATGGTTCTCACGTTCAACCATGCCAAAGCATAGACACACCAGTGAGGTATGATCTTCACCTAGGGGAGTCAAGTTCTGTTACTCTTCCTAAACAAGCTGATTACTTTTTAGTAAATAGTATGCACACTAAGAGTCTTCAAGGTAGCATACCTTTCCCACCAGCCATGCAAAATTTGATAAGGATACAAGAGGAATCTATAGGTATTGTACCTCCCTCACTGTTGTTAAATGACACACTCACTAGGGGTATATAGGGTACCATGCCCTTCCCAAAAGGGTTCAAGGGTTCTTGAAACTGCTTGGTCATGTTAGTTAAAATCCCTGAGAGTTTCTTGTAACTGCTCGGTCATCCTAAAAGCTCCAAACACTCTCATCAGTGGTTTGGTCAATAAAAAACCCCAAAGGCATCTGTAATCCCTTTGGTCAACCTCAAAATATCTGAAACTGCTTGGTCGTGCTAGTTAAAAGCCCCAAGTATTTGCTTATAATCGCTTGGTCATCATAAAAAATTCCAAAGGCATCAGTAAGCCCTTTGGTCAAACTCAAAAGGCACCAAGAGTTTCTAAAAAATTGCTTGGTCAACCCCAAAAGCTCCAAGGATTCTCAAAATCGATTGGTCATCTCAAAACACCCCAAAGGTACCCATAATACCTTTGGCCAATCCTAAAATCTCCAAGGATTCCTAAAAATTGCTTGGTCAATCTAAAGGCTCCAGAGGCATGTACTTGTCATTTGGTCAGTTATGAGGCTCAAAACCCATAAAAATTATAAAATCAATAAAATCCATTTTTTTTTGGTAAAGCATATAATCCAAAAATAGTTGCATTTGCATTTTAATATTGCATTGTCATTTTGTATTCACACATGCATTCGCTGCATTACATTACATATAGGTATTCTTCATCTGTTGCATTCCATAATAAAAGGCATTGTGTTTGTCAGTATTACAAACGACACCACGTTTGTGTTCAAATCATGCATCTCTGCATTTATCATGATCCATCATTCATGTGAGTAATTGTGTTTTTCAACACAACCTATAATGTTGCTATGGAGATATACTAGGGTTTTTCGATCACTCAGCCATACCTAGTGGTCTTATCAAGAGTTGGTAGAAATATTGCTTTGCTTTTGTAGCTAAGGTTTAGTTAGTATAGCCCTTAGCATATCAAAATTCTATCACTAATCAAAAAATTTAAACAATCCTAACAAGGACTAGGGGAATATGAAAGCCATGAAGTAGGACCGGGTATCCTAAAGTGAAAAGTGTTATTCTTGCTTATCCCTCTGTGCGTACGATATGGTAAATTTTGGTAGTTGGAAAAAGGCTAGGTTAGTTCCCTATTCAGAACCCCTTGCTTACGATAAAATGAAAAATATCCCATAAATATATCCCACATCAATCCTCATGATTGATACCCTAGATCGATATCATAGATCGACTCCCCAGAGTGATATCCCATATTGATATCATAAGATCGATATTCTCAATCGATATACCAAAAACAATTTTTCCAAGTAAATCCCCCAAAGGAAAGTTTTTGAAGAAAATTATCAAATGTAAATGCCAAAAAGTGAAGATCGAGTGAAGATCAAAAAATAGGCTTAAATCAAAGTTCAAAGTGAAGATATGATGAAGATCATAAATCAAATTTCGAGCGGAGATCAAATGAAGATTCAAAATCCAGTTTGAAGAGAGATCAAATGAAGATCCAAAGACAGTTCATAAAGAATATGGAATCGACTCCCTTGATTCACTACATATGAGCAAGTATCCTAAAAATTGAAGGATAGAAAGGAATGAGTCTGAATCCCTAGAATTATTAGCACTACTGTACCTTATGCATGATGATATGTCTGATGCATTAGCACCTTGCTTATGAACAAGACCAATGTTTGAATGTGGAAGAGCTAGCTTTAGGTGTCCTGCATTGCCTAGTGGCTTAGTCCAACTAAAATCTAAACTTGAGATTGGATAAGACATTTATGGAACCCCTATCTTAGCAATGGGTTGAAATAATCCTGCCTAACATTGGGGAACACTCGTGTCTTATCTTAAAATAATCATGTGCACACATAGGGATAATGAACAGTTAGGGCCTATCCTAGCAAAAGCCTTTTATCTCAAAAGTCTAGTGTGGTTAGTATGCAATTTTTTGATAAGTCTATTAGGGTGTTTGAGTCTCATGGAAAATATCAAAAATTTCTCCCATAGCAACAAAATGATAAATATTACAACCATATAAATCATCAAATGGCAAATTATCAAATCCATGATACATCATTATATAAAGCACAATCAACATATAAGATAGATACCGGATGGATATTAGAAATAATATTTAGATGTCCACTGACTATATCGTGCATATTTTTCAAATTTTGCAAAAGAAAATCGAATGACACATTATATCATTCGAATCATAACATCGCAAACCATTGCATTTCATATATGGGTGATTAATTGATTAAATTCTTATCTTAAGGATTTTCAATTACATTCATGATTTTTATATATTCTTTGGTGTCATCCATTAGATTGATAAACAAATCTACACTTATTCCTTATATTTTAAGTGATTAAAGCATACAGGTTCATTTACATTAGATTTGCATCACGTAAATAAAATCATTACATACATTAATGCATACAATAAAGTAGTATCAAATATGCGTTAATAAAAACATCGCATCCATATTCATCCATCATATAAAGCAAATCTAAGCATCTAGATCACTGCATATCATCATCATAAATTAAATAGCTAGCTAGTGCATGACATTATACATCGTATCATATAGAATCAACATAACATAAGCATTGCATTCATGTACATCATATAAACATAAAATCAAAATTAAATGAGTACAAAAATACAAAAATACCTGCAGGTTACAACTGTGTAGGTCCTTGACCTTACACTCCAAAAATGGTATAATACATATATCAAAAATATGCACTAAGGAGGGCATACACCCCCAACCTATGAATCACCGCCTGTATCCCTATGGCTCCTATGAGAGCTAGCTTCGTGTGTCCTAGAAGATCGGTGAGTCCACTCGGTCCTATGAGTATGGTGGTTGGAACTCGCTGAGGACTACCCTGTGGTCCTAGTCCTGGTCCTCTACGATACTACAACCTGCTTGTCCTCGAGAACCTATAAACCCCTCAGCTAAATCAAGCCCACTAGCTAAGAGATGCGACCTACCCTTGCATCCAATCGATAATTTATCTCCTCCACAAGAGAAGTGAGCCACCTGATATCTACCATCAGATCCACATCTATGACTAGTGGAGTGACTGGAGATCCCATGACAATCTAAGAGGATGTAGGGTCTCCCCTCTATAGCCTAAAAAGGTCACTCTCTGTAACTGCCTCACCTTGTTGTGCCAGTGCCACATCGTGGGTGCTAGTGAGCTCTTGAACTCGAGCCTCTACTATTGTAGGTCACTATATGAGGCTGGTGATCTCCTCCTATGCCTTAGCTAGCTACCTATCTCTGTCATCTAGCTTCACCTCTAGAGTGGTGATAGTAGTGTCTCGCTCATGCTGCTAAGGCTGATATTTGCCAAGCTGACTCTGTAAATCAGCAACCTAAGCTAAGAGCATCCCCTCTATGCTATTGAGAGGAACCTCACCCTCATTTGGAGCCTCATAATTTGGGTCATCCTCAGGAACCTCCTCAGTGGTGGCCTTTATGCCCCATATGACCTCTATCTGTTGGTGCACCCTACATCCATCAGGATCCACCACTACCTCTACTTGGTCATCAAATCTACCCAGAGACCCTGATCCATGACACCATAGCATCAACCACCATCCATCGTATGTTAGAGTGGTAATAGGCTGGTCAACTCCAGTCTCTTGGAAATCATCTAGATCATACCCTAGAGCCGAAGGCTAGATTCATGGAAGATGTGCCTCTAAATCCAAGAACCTATAGATGAAGGGGATTTCTGGAATATCTTGTACTAGGCCAAACTACCATAGGACGTGAGAATAAAAATGGTACTCTCTGAGTAACCATCTACCCGACAAGCCTATCGAAGCCACTTGCTGACCTCAGGCTAGTCAGGACACTCCATGTAGGGTCGTCACTCTATATCATCTGGCACAAGTCCTGCAAACCATGTAATATAATGCTAGATGTTGCCAGAATGGGTCCTACTTTGGAAGCCCTCCTCCTCCTGAGGCTAGAAAGTAGTATAGCATTAATGAGCATAATTTATCTCCATGATATGTAGGGATAGCTCCCTAGGATGCTCTATCTTGATGTGCTGCCAACCCCAAATCTGAATAAGTAGACTACAACTGACCCCCTGATGACTTCGATCAGTAATCTAGTAGAGCTCTCGATATAGCTGGTAGAGTATGGTGCTCCCCCAGGCCAAATGCAATGGTCGATGGATGGAGCTTTGAACAACTCTACGGATAGTGGCTAAGAGGTTCTAGGGAATCCTCATGCTCGAGGAGTTTGGAAGCACAACTTGCACCACCAGGTGTATAAAAATGGCCTCGCGTATGGAGAATACATTCTTCCCCTACCAATAGCCAATATGGACTCCTCTATGGTCAATGCCACGCTAAGCCTCCTCGCTTCAGGCATCGAATATGGCATCAAATATGAACTCCTTAGCCCCAAAATTTGAAGAGATGATGGTATCGCCATCAATGAAATCTGAAAGATCCTGTAGACATCTTCCAAGGTAATTATCATTTCACCTGTAGGCAGGTGAAATGTGTTGGTCTGCACATTCCAGCACTGAGCCAACGCAGTCAAATAGGCCTAATCTACCCTGATAGTGGGTAGATCCAGTACATAGCCGAAGTTGATAGCTTCAAACCATTCTCGCTCCTCGAGAGTGATCTCTCCATGGAGAGTCTGAAGAATGTCAAGCTCTCAAGCTCTAGAGGTCAACCTCTAAAACAAATAGCATGATACAAGCAAAAACATTTAAAAATGACCTAAAAATCATTAAAAACATCTAAAAATTGATAAAATTGCAAAAACATGTCATCATGCAGGCCTAAAAATCAAAAATGTCATTCAAAAAGGTCAAAAATGCATTAAATGACATTAATTGCCTTTTAAAACTTAGAAAAATAAAAAAATTGACAAATTATTTTCTAAAATTTGCAAACCGTGGGTCAACCCTACGGCCCACATGCGGTCAAAAAGTGACCGTTGGGATTTTAAATGCTGACCGTAGATGGTAGATGTGGTCCCTAATTGACCAATTGGAAACCAAAACTGGTACCTATAGTCTCCAACCGAGATTTCGCCCGGTCTAATACCGCAGCCAAAAAAACAAAAAAAATTAAAAAAAGAGCAATCCTAAAGCTACATTAGCCTAAGGTGGGGTTCATTGCCAAAAATGTAGTGTGATTGATTTACCAATTACTTATTTGGATTCATTTTTAGTGGTAATGGATGCGAGGTCTTGGTTTTTGAATTACCTTGCCCTCGCCTCGTCCACCACGGCTAGAAGAAGCTTGCCCATGCTTTGCCATCGTGCTGTGAGTAGGTGTGCATGTAAATTTTGGTAGGATGCAGGTCAGTTTCTCAGGTGTCACTATCAAAGCTCTAGATTGTAAGTCATTGTGAGGTAATAATGAGATACATTTGAAATTTTGGTTTCTATAGACTTCTCATATTCCACGCGGACCGGAGACCCTAGCCGTGGTTCCCAAAATTGTAAATGGGAACTGCAGGCCCTAGCTACGATTTGCAATTGGTAAGAAATTTTATAAAGTACCACCATGGTAAGGTTTAAAATGATAAATTAATACCTCCCAGGAGATAAAAATTCAATAAAATCAATCCATTTGGAAATTTGGTGATAATCAAGAACCAGGATCCAATTAAAAATCAAAAATTTGGCTGAGGTTATAAAGTACATTCAACCGAGGTCATCGCTATGATAATCCTTTCATGGAGTGATGCACCTCCCAGCCAAATAAATAAGCTCAATTCATAAATCAAAATATTTACAAAAATCAAATAATTAAAAATACCAAATGCTCCTCGTATTCAGTAATTTACCCTATACACTTGGCGGTTGCAACGACTTCTGCTCTATGCAATCTGACAAGATGAGTAAGTTACCATAAGGAAATTTGGGGCAAAATTTTCATCATTGATCTGATATGCTTCTTTTTAATCCCTAATAAGGCCTTCAAGACCAGAATGCTCCATGGGAATGAGGCGTTGCATGTCATTTCTTCTATGACATCTTTTCAGCAAATCATCGACAATTTGATTCAACACAAATCTAATTGGATTTGTATCAATTTGATTCCCTAAGATGGCTATTGCAGCCCGACTGATCCATGGGATAGAAATGTGCAAATACTATTAATAGTTGGAATCAAAAGCTGAACTAGGCCTAGCCAAGGCATTAATATGCTCAAATCTAAATTTGTTCATATCATCCATGGTGGTCAAGTGACATCGTCACTTTAATCATTGTCATTACCCTCATCAAATCGTCGCTTGAGAGGGTAGTCATAATATCAAATCATAATCAAAATAAACAGAATATCCCAAAGATTGCAGATCCTTTGATCTTGTCAAAATTGTGTTTGTCCTTGTGAATCATTATCAACAACTATCATAAGCTTACCCCTTTTCTTGGGGTAAATAGCAAATATGATTTTGCTTGTTGTTCTCCACCTTTTAGATCTATGGGTCAAAATATACCTATGGAATGCACAGCTGCACCGAATGAGATGAGAAGGGCACAAGCTTTTCAATTTTAAGCCTCCAAAGAGTTGGAAGCAATGATTCCAGGATGCGCGTCCTTTTGTAGGACCCAAGGCATCTAATATTGATCTAACTAATGATCATCATAAAACCTTCGACATCATTTTAGGGGGTATATTTTTGCTCAGTGTTGTTTTATCTCATAATGCATCTCAAAAGGGGCATCTGTAGACACCTAAAACACATCATATCGAGGGTGACTACTCATATGGACATGCTACAAGACCATATGGAAGATCTTGGATATACTCAAAGATAGAGCAGTGGTTCTAACCACTCCCTCCATTTGGGTTCCTTGGCCTAATCAATCTGAACCATAGCCCAGACCTACAGTTTATAGATGAACCATGGTTGAGACCTACGATTTATAGTCTAGACCACAGTTGTGACCTACGGTTTTAATTGAAGTTTAGTTGGCCTTCAATCCAAGCCAAATCATTTTGAATGACCATTTGATCTAGAAGAAGGCAGTTAATGGATAGAAGATTCCAAAGGCTTCCATTCCAACTATCCTAACCACCTCTTCTTGATATTGGCTTCTCCAGGAAGCCACCCCCATTCCTAGGGCATCCTATAAATACCCCCTCCAAATGGGGAGAAGATATAGATGATTTGAATAGCGAAGCACTATCAAATTATCAAGAGAGAGTTAATTTATCAAGCGAGTAATGAAGACCTATCGAATTGCATACTAAATTTGGGCATTTGAGAAGGCCACTTTGCTATTCACTCAAAGATAGATTTGCCATGGAAGTTCTAGGAGCCTAGAAGAACCAAGAAATGCAAATCAAGGAAAACGAAGGCCCATCATAGTGATTCAACCACCAAACCTATTGGAAGGACACTTAAGTTGACCCTTGAACATCAATTGGACAAGGAGGTCAAGCCCACTGCCCTTGGAATAGAGGGTAAGCCTATCAGAGTGCTAACCGTGACTTTCAACCATGGTTTACAGTTTAGACCCCTCACTAGAGCTGCAGTTTGCAGTAGAGGTATCACCACCCTCCCTTTTTCATTTCTATCTGGTTAATTAGTTAGATTAGCTATTTTCATGGTTCAAATTTATTTTAGCAGACTTCTGACCAATAAATTTAGGTTATATTAGCTTCTTCATGTTATTCTTCAATTAGGAGATTAATGGGTTCTTTATGCACTTTTATTCCTTGCTTTACATATTTAATCCATGCATAGTGTAGCTGCTACTTATATTTACACTATTATATGAATCTTGATTCAATTTGCATAGTTTAGAAGCACTTTCCATATTTTCTTGATTATGCATGTTTAATGGTGTCATTATGCAATTTTCCTAAAAGGGCCTCATCATAAGAGGCTGCCCATATTTTTGACACTTCTATGTTTTTTCTTGACTGCAAGGAATAGTTTCAAAGGAGAAATAACCATCAATTTCCTTCCCCATCGTGAAGAAGAGGGTACCTCCACCCTAGAGTAGTTCATGTCACCCTGAAAGGCACTTGGAAATCACACCTACCCTTGAGAGGGAAACAATTACACACTCCTATTGTAATATTGTATCAAAGTTATTATCCCTAAGAGGGATGTACCTGTAATTTGATTTTGACTTCGAATATAATGGAATAAAGCGTATTTATTCTTGATTCATTTGTTGTCAATTTCTTGTTCTTGTATGCATGTTATGCTTTTATCAATTATTGCAATAGGATGCCTCGGGTGTGAGCCTTTTTTGTGGTTACAATTTAATATTTTGGGAGTGAATTTAAATATTTTTAAAGTGAAGTATTAAATTTTTTGAAAGAGGAGAAATTTTTTTGTACCACAAGAGCCTAACCCTTTAGCAAACACTTAAGTGGATTCAATTGATTGAAATAATCATAATCTTGGGTATTTTAATTAAACCTTAGGGGGCCTGAATAATTTGGATATTATAATAAAGTAAAGGATAAGAACATGAACCCTATACATTGAGCCTAATGTTAATCTTAATATTTTTAGAATTTGAACACAAAGGAATAAAAAGAGGAATAAATATTATATCACAAGACTAACCATAAACCTTGGTTTATAGCGAAATACTTTCAATAGTAAAACAATATTTCTTTTGGACCTTAGTGGAAAGTGGGAATATAATGCATTATCCCTAATATTTTGGATAGAAAATCAAATCGAAACTTCAATGTCAAACTTAATTCTTTGGGGTGAACAACCTAGATTACAACACCCAAAATATGGAAGATGGTCCATATTAAGGTGCTATAAATGAGGAAAAATGGCCTAGATGACAATACCTAAAAGATGGTGGATGGTCTAGATTGCATCACCCAAAATATGGCGAGGAAAATGGCCTAGATGCAGTCTAGATTGCATCACTTGAAATATGGTAGACTGTCCAAATTAAGGTGCCATAAAGGAGGTGAATGGTCCAGATTGCATCGCTCAAAAGGGGGTATTTTTTTAATTCTAGTAATTAGATCCAATATTTTTGCAAAATGAGATTAAAATAAAAATTAAATGCTAGCCACTCATTAAGGAGCATGCCTTCGAAGAATATTTATTTGAAAACCTAAATCCTTGGCTTGAGATTTTGTTTTATTTTCAAAGATAAATACTTTCGCCTAAGCATCAAATTTAATAAAAATTTGAACACTAAAATTAAAACAATAAAAAACTTTGAAAGTATATATTTTAATAAAATTAAGCAAATTCAATGATTAAATGCTAAAATATTATAAATATTAAAATGGTAATAAAAATAATATGAACATTAAATATCATTTATAAGAATATTCATAAATTTAAATGACCATTAATATTACACCCTTTAATCAAATTATTTGAAACCTAAATTTTTTGTTAAAGGAAATTTAATGGTTAAAATTAAAATCAAGAGTGATAACAAATATTAGTGGCTTTAATATTTTATACAATTAAAATATTCATTCAATGCCCATATTAAAATAAATTTCCTATCAAAAGCAATGTAAACTAATATTGATTATCTCTTTTATTTATAGGCAACTAAACTAGAAAAGGTGAAGATAAATATCGACAAAGAAGGAAATGTGAGAGTTGAGAAGTTGAGAGAATAAACAAAGGTGCATTGAACTTGGACCTAATCTTGACTAGTTGGTGCATGACACTTAGCATACAAAGCTTTGCAGATATGCTTCCAATCAATTGGATAATCCATGGATAAGATTGAATATTTGATTCAAGAAAATCCCCAATTGGACACCTCATCATCTCAGTTGAAGAGAACTTAGATAGCCAACTCATTTCCCACTATAAATAATTGACATACAATTGTAAACAATTGAGAAATTCAAATTTTTAAGGCTATAATAGCCACTGAGACCTCATTTCAAAGGGTCAGATTCCACTGTTAGCAATAGAATTTAAAATTTTATTTTTATTTTTGGTAGTTGGTGGATGTCCTCATCCTTGGCATTATACTTGAAAATCTATGATTGTAATCATTTGTAGCAAGCAATCCTGAGAATGTACCCATTTGTTTATATTTATGCAATGCAAAGTACTAAAATTCATGATGTAATCTACACATGATGATGGTGGTTGCATTTGAGTTAATTCTAGTATTTTGTACCCTTTCCCTTTAAAGATGACACCATCTTAGTTTATATTGGGTGAAAGCTGATCAGACTAAGACTAGTTTATTAAGAGTTGGTTGTTGAAATAGATTTATTACAAGGCTTCAAGATCACAATGGATTATTTTCTTTCTTTCCCAACCCTTAATTTTGATTTTATTTGATAATTGATTAGATTAGAGTAGTTTAGACTAATATTTTGAGGCTTTACTTTGATGAATATGCACTTCATTGCTTTAAGTTTTAGAATATCTCTTTAAAGTTCTTTCAATATCATAATCAGAAGGTAGCAAGCCTATAATATTGCTTTTACATACAATTTACCATGAAATTTATCAAGAATAGGATAGCTAACTTGATAATTTTTAGTAGAATGAGCATAAATTAGACCCTAAAATCAAAATTAATCACTTACCCTTGTAATAGTTACTTGTGGCCCTAAATATTTAACATACTTTATTTGATTTCCTCTTTATAATTTGAATTATCTTACTCAAACCTTGGGGGAATCAACAATCCCTTTCAATATAGGACATATTATCCTAACCATTAGTGTTTGTTTGCAACTGGGTAGATATATCACTCAATAGGAAATGGTGCTTGAGGAAGGACCTAAATTTGATTAACCAAATTTTAGGGCTTAAAATTATGTAAATTTACCTTAAGTTTTAAAATCTATGATATTTTTTGCAATAGCTCTAATGTGTTTTGAATTCTAAAATATTTCATTCATTGTTACTGTCTTAATATTTGTAGATAATAGCATAATTCTTGAATTCTTGATATTTGAAATTGTTACTTTCCTTGTTATATCTTTTACATTCTATATTTTCTTCATTATTAAAACTAGAACCTAGGGTTATTACCACCAGGTCTAAGGCCTCTGAAGGTGATACTGAATTTCATAGTGTTTCTCCTCCCATAAGATCCAAAAAATGTAAATGTTAGTCGAGTACTCTTCCTCCGATTAATACCTCATCCCAACCTATTATACTATACATTGATCCATTTGTCACTCTGTTAAGTACACAAAAGGTAGCATTTGCACCTTGGTTAGGTGGAAGTAGTCCACTAAATATACCTAGACCAACCGACGACATACCCAAGAATATTGAAAGGCATTTTCCTAGGTATAGACATGATAAGGCTAGAATATCTAAAGAGCACATACAAACTTATAAGAATTCCTTAATTCGATTGTATGTTAAATATGAAGAAGTGGCCTATAGAATGTTTCCCCTCACCCTAGATGAACTAGCATATGACTGGTACATTAGTCTACTTACAAATTCTATTACTTCTTGGGGTAAGTTAGAAACAACATTTGGAAATCAATTTAGGATACCCATAGAACCTACTCTCATATATCATCAATTTGCATCAATAAGAAGGGAACATAATGAACCTTTAAGGATATTTAACACCAGGTTTCACAAGATTTACAATAGTCTTACTCCATATTATGTTCTTAATGCAGAAGTAGCCATTCAAATATATTAAAGAAGTTTAGATCCTTTAAATTCTATGTTTGTAAGGAGAGCCCCTAATATTACTACTTTACTCATGGCTTATAGTGAGGCCCTTATAGTTGAACAATAGTTAATATCTCAAGGTTTTAGTATAGGATAGTTAACTTCCATAGGAAAACCAAGTATATTCAAATAGGTTCCCATTATTAACCAAGATCTATAAAAACAACTACCTTTGATGAATATATTATCATATCCTAATCATAGTTAGTCATTTAATACCATTCCTACTCCCACTCTTCCAACTAGTCCTTCATATTGAGATAACCAATTTACCACCCATAGGAATATCGATAATAATCCTCAAACAACACCAAAATTTTGAATGCTATACCAAATCAAATGCTAACATTTCCAAATCTCAATCCCAATTAGAATATACATGTATTATTTAATAAAAATCCAAATCAGAACATACCTACTTTCTTGAATCCCACTTCATCTACCAATAATACTCCAAATCAGGCCATTGTAGGCTAGACTGCTAATAATGCTAATTCTCAATTTGATAATTTACAAAGACTTGTTCAAAATATTAGTAGCGACATGATTCAGTTGTAGAAGCAAGTACCTCAAAATACACCTCCTAATAATCCCAATCCAAATAGAAACTTCAACTTTCAAAGAGTTAACCACCAATGGAACACTCATCCAAACAATGGAGGAGTGCCCAATCCAATCACCAATCAGCCTAACACTATTACCTATCAATAGCAAGCTAATACCATTGTGAATATTTCTAGTTTATCTTTAAATAATTTATGTAGAATCCAATCCACAATCCAACATAATAAAACTAATTATTCTAAAATTTATGACTTTAGATATAGTTCAAAATGATATGGAAAACATGGAGATACTACCTAATGAAGATAACACTAATTACACTAATGAAGATGCCTTAGTTTTTGAAATATTTGAATCATCAAAAGGATATGATGAAGGTTATGATGGATCCCTAGAAGAAGAAGTCCAAGCCTATAGATAGTTTAAGAAAAGAAATAATTACATGCTAAGAAGTAAATGCAAAGATCCTCTCACTTCTTCTACTCCATGAAACAATACTACTATTCCTCATAATACTTAGGATAGCAATAATCCTACATCTTCATCTAAAGCTAACATTCCTCCACAACCACATAAAACCATAGAATAAGATAAACCTACCTATAACATCATAGAATATTTGAAGAAAACAAAAGCAAATATATCCCTGTTTGAAGTTGCTAAATTAAATGATCAGCACAAATTATTAATAAAAACATATAATGCTTAGAATAAAGATCAATCTAAGAAATCTAAAGATGCTCAATTTTTTTCTAGAAAATACAAAGGGGATGCCCCTCCTTTTCTTCTAATAATCATAATTGCAAGTAAAGGGGATGCCGAAGTTGAAATTATTCGAAGTGCTGATGTGATTGGAAAATAGGACAAAGGCATTATATAAATGCCATAAAAAAAAAACATTTACCAAGGCATCCCTTGCAATAATTATTCGAAGCGAATGAGAAAAGGTTTTATTTTTTTGAAGGCCTCATGATTTACGTAAAGGCTAAAGGTGAGAAGGTTCAAAGGCTCTAAGCACAAATGTCGGCGTGGCCTAGTGGTATGTTGGCTTGGTACTAAGGAGGAGGTCTCGCATTCGATTCACATGAGACCTTTTGGATTGCAAGGAAGAAGTGCTTGAAGCGCTTGTTGTTTTTTGGAAGAGCGTTGTTCGTGAAAACTTTATAGTGGACGTGTCATTTTAGAAACGTTAGGGTGCATGGCCCAATGGAGGCTTGGTTGCGGCTAAGGCATTTGGAAGGAGGACATCAGGATATTGAATCCCGCTGAGGGCAAGGCAAGTGGAAACTTATTATTGATGTTGTTTAATATTTTAATTTTTGCCAAGGTTACCTAAGGAGAAATAAGGATATGGTATGCCCTAGGAAAGATAGAGATTTCTACTAATTTACTTTTTGGAAGTATATCATATTATATATCATTGTAAAGCTCTTTTCGAGAGATATTTGTTTATATTGTTTATAGGGAGAAATAAGGTGTGTGCAAGGATATATTTCTAGTTTTGTCAAGGAGTTTCAAAAGTAAGTTTGATTCATTCTTTTGAGGGTTTATTTATTGCATAAGAGGGTATGGTGCATTTTATTGAGTAGGAGTAATAAGGTGTTATTGAGATATTATTTTTATTATTGTGTTATTAATCAAGACCTCTAACCCCTGTTGAGATTAGAAAAAGAAAATGTGTTGAGTGTGGCATATTTAGTGGACAACTCAGAAGGCATCAAAAAGGTAAGGGTAATATTTTTCATTGACTTATTTGGGTGATTGATTTCTGAAAATATATTTGGAGATAAAAGGATTGATTGTGGTTTCATTTTTGAGGAGTTGTTGGTTTAATGCTTCAAGGTTTTTCTAGTTTGAGAGTTGTGATTAAATCTTGTTTTATAAGCATTGTTGTTGAATCCAATTGGTCATGCAAAGAACTTGAACTTGAGTTAAGAACATAAGTATCATTGTTATGTGAGATTTGTTGTTGAGCATTGTTGGAAACATTTTGATTTGGTTGATACATTCTTGGACTAGGGTTTGTGGAAAGGATTGTTCCTTGAGGTGATTGGTTGAGTAGAGTTGATTGAGCCTAGTCAATTAATTGTGTGAAGTGGTTGTTCAAGTTCCATGAAACATAATATTCTATATTCTGATTTGAGTTGAGATTGAGATGTGAGAATAGAACATATAGAGTTTCTAAAAATTCTCTTTATGTTTCTATGATATTGATATTGATTTGAGATTGAGATTTGAGTATAGAACATATTGAGTCTCTAACAATTCTCTTTATGCTTCTATGAGATTGAGATTGAGTTGAGATTAGGATTTGAGTATAGAACATATTGAATCTCTAATAACTCTCCTTATGCTTCTATGAGATTGAATTGAGATATTGATTTAGCATTGAGTATAGAACATATTGAGTCTCTAACAATTCTCTGTATGATTCTATGAGATTGGACAAGTTTTGTGTGAGCTTGTTAAACTAATTTGAGGTAAGTCTTTGAGAAGGCTTGTGGACTGATTTTATGTAAGCTTTTATGGAAGCTTGCTATGCATATTTGAGGAAGTCCTAGAGAGGACTTATTAAGAATATTTGGACAAATCCTAGAGAGGACTTATTGAGCAGATTTGGACAAATCATAGAGAGGACTTGTTGAGAAGATTTGAGCAGGTTTTGTGTGGACCTATTGAGCAGATTTGAGCAGGTTATGTGTGGACACGTTGAGTGGATTTGAGTAGGTTCTATGTGGACTTGTTGAGCATATTTGAGCAGGTTCTATGTGGACATGTTGAGAATATTTGAGCAGGTTCTGTGTGGACCTGTTGAGTATAATTGATAAGGTTCTATGTGGACCTATTAAAGCAAATTTGTGCTAGATCGAATGAACTATTTTTAGTACATATTTGAGTGGACTTGTTCTAGACCGAATGAACTATGTTTAGTGTAAGATATTGAGCAGAGTTGTGCTAGACCGAATTATCTATGTTTAGTACAAGATATTGAGCAGAGCTATGATAGACTGACTGAACTGTGTTTAGTACAGTATTGATACAGACCTTTGGAGGTGATAGAGTATAGAGGACAAAGTATCAATGGATAAAGATACAACAACCAAGACAATTGAAGACAAATCTAAGTTAGGAGTCGTCAAGTGGAGAGAGATCCACCAGTCAGTGTAGTATAGAGACAAAGTCTTCTATAAGATCACTAGCCAAAGCAGAAGGGGAAAGAGTTCTCCTACGGAAGATATCCATGAACTTGAGATTAGGGTATCAACATATCCTTTGGACAGAGGTCCATAAACATTGTAATTGGGAAGGATTCCCAAGAGATTGATTGAGAAAATTTTAGTAAAATATTCTCTGTGGAGCAGCCCACATTGGGTGAACCACACAAATTGTGGTGTCTCTATTGTGTATGGTGTTTTGTGCATTGCTTTGATTACTTCTATTGATACTGTTATCTATACACTGCATAATATTGATTTGAAAAGAAAAGTAAAAAGTGGTCTTATATTGTTCACCCCCCCTCTCAGTATAATCTTGTGTTCTTCATTATGTCATCAGATGATATGAAGTCATTTTATTTGTATTTTTTTAGGACTATAAAATTATTGACCTAAACCATGTTCTATTCCTTACTTCATATTTGAGTTTGTATCATAACCAAAAAATGTCATCTCTTTCTTGATCATTTTACTTTGTAACACCTTATCATGTGTATAGTTTCAAAATATATGTAATATTAAAATGCAATTATGTTCATAATCCACTTATAGATCTCATTGATTAAAATTTAATATTAATAGATTTCATCAAATATTTTGAAATATCCATAGCAACAACTATTGGAGTATATAGAAAATACTGTTGCTTCTCATTAGTTAACCGTTCTGAGATAAATTTACCTATAGTATTACTAATATTTCTTAAAACTATTTATTCATTGGTTGATATGTTACTTCAAAAATTCTATTCCATACTAATCCTTTCTAAAAAAATTTCTCCACAAAAAATAAACATCACTCCATGGATTTAAATAGAAACCATTTCTCCAGGCCACACCTATTATTTTACCCATAATTTATTGATAGAAGAACAAGATGAGAAAGATCATTTTAAAGGAAACCCATAGGATAATTTGAACACAATCCCCCCTCCCATTTAAACTTATTTAAAATCTCTAAAATCACAACCATTATATATTAAATTTACATATTAATACTCTAATTTTAAAAAATTATTATATCATGCTCAATCATCTCATATATAATAACTAATTTTAATGTATAATATTACTTAAATAAAAAAAAATTTCGTGAGAAAAAAGTTGTTATTTTATATTAAGTAAATATGAAATTACATTCTTCATATGCCTCTTTGGCATTTCCTCAAAATATCAATAGTGATCTAAAATTAGGTCATGTATACATCATAACTAGTTATCTCTATCATCCTAAGTTCTATCCTTAGAAACCTTCCCAATTTACCAAACAATATCCTTTAAATCACTAACTTTTAAGTTTTTTGAAAAAATTGCTTTATTTGTGCTTGCTTTAACTAGAGTGTATTAATCCCCCAGATAAATATTTGAACTAGTTGTAGTGCATTTCCATAATTGAATTGTTGTAATAAGCACATAATTAGATCAATTTGAAGTGCCTCCTTTGATATTTCATTTGCTTCCCTATTTAGTTTTCTATAAATATTCAAAAAATTAAAAGCTTCATTTCAATCCACAACTTCTTTTACTTGAGATAATATGGGTTGTAGAATCATGTTTTCAATCCTAAAAACACCAAGCATCTACTTTTTTTACCACCTATGATTCTCCTTAAATTTGAATTTTTGTATTCCTTTTGATTACTGAACCAACAATTTGAGGGCCATAATTTCAGCATAATTATTAGAACTTCTCTCAATCTAGTCTTGAATTTAAAATAATGAGAGTAAAAAATATATAGTAATCCTCACGCTCCACAAAATCTAGGTACCCCCTATCTAGCCCCATAAAAAAAAACCCAGGTCCCTAAGCTATCAATATTTGAAGGAATGATTTGTCTGTTTACCTTTGTTGGTGTCAAAACCTTACAATTTTTAAACTTCCAATGATTTGGGAGGAGACCTACCAAGTAGGCTTCTCTTGATCCTAAAAAATTATTGCATTCCTAGTTAACCATACTCCCCAAGACATAAAAAATGGGAGATCTATAAAAACCTTTGTAAGACGTATTTTCAAACCAATATTTTAAGCACTCTCCTAAGAAATCTTCTTGCCATCCTATATGAAGCTTTAATTGTAATATAAGCTCCATCCAAACCTATCTAGTAAAGGAGCAAGCAACCAATAAATGATCAATTATTTCATTGTTTGATGTACATAAATGACACCTTCCTAGACCATTCCAATTCTTCTTCTATAAAACCTCCCATGTTAGAACCTTATTTTTCATGGCAAGCCATAGGAATAATATTATATTCAATGGGTTTTATGCTTCCAAAATATCTTCCACCACCATGTTGGATTGTCATTGTTATCTTCCAATAGAGTCTTATACCCCAAATTTGGAGTGTACTCCCTTGTAGCTCCATTATTTATCTAGACCAATTGTTTAGTTTCCTCTCATAATTTGATATGTCTAGACTTAAATCTTCCCACATATTCTTCCCACTGGTGTGCCTCTCAGCCCTGAATCCCTAACATTGTTGCTTTCTTCCATCCTTGACTCCACTTTGTAGAAGATTTTGAGTTAGTTTCTTGGGAAACATTTTCAATCCCTTATGCTCTTAGGATCTGAATTATATTATTTGTCAGTATATGTATATCTCCACAACCAATCCAAGGGTCTAATCCCAGACTTATCCTTGAACCATCCCTTACTATCTAGGCAAGCCAATCACCAACAATATAAAAGGCTTGAATCATCACATTCCAAAAGATTGAAACATTATGTGTTTTCTTAATTTGGGACCTTATCCACTCCTCAACTATGAGTGGTTCTAATTCATTTTCATGTATAATCATATTCCATAAGTCTTCATTTGATATTATCTTCCAAACACACTTTGTTGCTAGAACCTTGCTAAATAGGAAGATGTTCTTAAGTCCCCATACTCCATTTTCCTTGGGCTTGGCTAAGGATTATAATTTAACCAAGGTAATACCTTCTCTTTTCCTTTTCCATGTCCATAAGTATTTATAACTTATTTATCTATTTTTTTTCAAAATTTCTTTTGGTATATGAGCCAAAGATTTCCAATATACCGATATTGCCTCCAACGCAGACTTGAAAAAATTCAATCCCCCCAAATGGAGCCATTTGTTACACCAAATGTTAGTTCTTCCTTCCACCTCCTTTATCAACCAATTCCAGTATTTTTTAGTATAGTCACTGGGTTTCAAAAAGAACCCCAAATATTTAAACCCCTCTTGAAGATCAATTTTATTAAAGGAGAAAATGTATCGTATTATTATGGTTTGATTCTGATTCACACAGTTAAAATAAATGCTTGACTTATATGCATTAATTTGCATATATATTTATAAAAAAAATATCTAAATATTATTTTAACTTTTGTGCAACGCTTATTGTTCCATCTGTGAAAATGAGAACATCATCTACAAAATGTATATGGGTGAAATCCACCATTCTACCTATTTTAAATCTCTTTATTTCCCCTTCCATCTTGGCTTCTATAATACACCTACTTAATACCTCGACTACCAAAATAAATAATAGTGGTGACAAGGGGTAACCTTGTCTAATACCCCAAGAAGCTTTAAAGAGCTGAGATACTGACCCATTAACCAAAACTACAAAAGAAATAAAACAAAGGCATCCCATAATCTAGGTCATCATATACATAAAAAATCCAATATGAGTAAGTATCATTTTTAAAAATAGCTAGTTTACTCTATCAAAATTCTTGGATAGATCTAAATTCATCACCATTCTTGGTAGTTTCTTTGATTTTATGGAATGAAGACTTTCCTGACTAGCACCAATTACTTCATGAATTTGTCTACCATGTAGGAAACCAAATTGCTCAATAGATATAGAAGCAGAGAAGAACCTTTTAATTCTTAAAGCAATTATTGTTGCTATGAATTACACAAAGAAATGGGCCTAAAATCATCAAAGGAAGAAGGATTGTCCATTTTTTAAATAAGAGTAATGAAAGTAGAGTTGAAAACCATATTTAGACTTCTTTTTAGCCTAGATTCCTCCACAATATTGAGTAGGTAAGACTCTAAAATATCATAGAGTATGAGAAAGAATTCCATAGTCCATCCATTGGTTCCTAGTCTCTTATCTTTTTAGAAGGAGGTTAAAACAACTTTGAGCTCCTCCTTTGAGACTTACTTTGTCAACTCATCATTGGCTTCCTCATCTATAAATCTGGGAAAGAAAGAAGTTATTTTTTACTATCTTAGCTATATTAACTTAACTAGGATCCTTGTAGAGTTGACCAATATGCCTTACACCCATGTTTACTATTCCATTAAAGGAGGAGACTTTACTTCCATCTTGTCCCTATAACTTCCAAATTGTATTTTATATGGTTTGTAAAGCTATGAAAAAATTTAGTGTTCTCATACTCATTTGCAACCCATAGTGCTCTACTTTTGAGCCTCCATCGTTCGTGTCTCTCTGCTAACAATCTCCTCTTGTCTCATTCCAAAATTCTATACTTATTTCTTATTTCCTCATCAATTTCTTTTCCAAAGTCATATACTAGAAAAACTACAAGCTCCTCCTGAATCTCCTTCAATTTTTTCTCACTGAGCCACTATTGCATTAACCCTTTTAAAATTTATTGTAAATTGTATACTATCAGATTCTCTTAGACTAGAATCAAACTTCACCCTTTTTTATTTGACTAGAGTTACAAAGTTATCCTCTTTTAGCCACTTAAAATTAAATTTAGAAGGTCAATTTATTTTTTCCTCTTCTTATGTTAAAATAAGCATGATAGGGGAGTGATCAAAGTCACCTTCAACTTCAATCCAAGACTTCAATCTATAAGTGTCATTTACCAAACTCTTTACTACAAAAAAATTATCCACTCTCTTAGAAAATATATCAAATATTGTCCTCATGTTTCTCCAATTTGGGATAGATTTTATTAGCACCAAGTCTATTGACCCCTTAGATTCAAACTTTTGGATGAATTAATTAGCTAGTGGATCAATTCTAGCAGCAAAACCCCACACTTCACTCCTTGAGAGAGTTAAATGTAAATCACCTCCTAAAATTAATTTATTAGTTTCTAAAAACTTTTGATTCATAAGTTTATTCCAATACTACATCCTATATTTATATGGGCCATAAATTTTCACCTCTATCATTGTTTCCCCAAGCTCCATTGAAAAGAATTTGGTCCCTACTCTTGAGTCATACAATGCAAATTTGGTTAGCCTAAATCAATTTACCTTCCACCCTGTAGCCACTCCTCCTAAGGCTCCTAAAACATCAAGGGCCAAAAAATCCTATCCTTTATGCAATTTATTAAGATCTTCCTTCACTTTCATAGCTAACCCTTTGGTCTCTTGAATTAGCAATATCTCTAGATTATGAATTTCTACCAACCTGTATAGAGCAGTTTTCTTTGCATAGTTGCCCATCCCTCAAATATTGAAGAAAAGTACTTTCATTGATTAACTGTGTCCAGGATTATCCTTTCTCTAAGGATCCCTTTTAAGGATGGTTGCTTGCCTTGTTGAACTTCACATATAATTTTATTCTTAGCCAATAAAGTAAAATCTCTTTTACCCCTCCTACTAGTAAGACTTCTATCCCCCATATTTTTATTGGGGACTCCCAAAATCCTTCTTCTCTTAGTCTTATTCTACCTTTTAGGGATCGTAGGGGATACCTATGAGTTTCTAAGGACACGAAACCTTTCTAGCCATAAGAAAATTGAAGAGGGAAAGCAATTTTAAAGTGATTTACTTGTGAAACATTATTAAAAAGTTTACTAGAGTCTAATCCAAGGTCTAGATCTACTTTCTTCAAATATGAGAAATTTAAGGATCCTCCTTGCCCCTCAATTGCACCCTTACCTTCTTCTAGTGGATACTTTGTATGAGATTTTATAGTAGATTTACTTTGAAAGATTGTATTTGGGTCCAAGAGCATCACATCCAAGTTTTGCTTTGATATCCTAGCCTTACTTTGATATGATATGTTTTTTAATCCATCACTTGATCAAGCACAAAAATATTTGACTCCACCTTCTCTATATATCTAATTTTTTCTATGATTTCTCTAGCTTGTATTCCTTATGCAATGATTCAATAGTATAATTAGACTATAAGTTATGTGCTTGAAGGAAAAATTGCATTTCGTTCTCACCCTTAAAGATCCCTCTATCTTCCTTATGATACCAAACCTTCATTGAAAAATTAAGAGAACAATCCCTTGCAATATACCCATAATTATGACAATGTGCACACCTAAAAGGCACATCAATATAGTCTAGGGTTTAAAAATGCATCCCTTTTTTATACTTCAACATAAATTCCTCCACCAACACATCTCTCCAATCCACATCAACAAGAATCCTAACCACTATCCTCATGCATAAGGATTGATACCTCTTGTCCACCTCCAAAAAAGAATCAATGCGGTTGCCAATGGCTTAGAAAACATCTCTAAATCAAAATTCTAATGGCAACCCTAGTAACTTTACCCATACAGGGTGAGAAGGTATTTAAATGGTCCTAGTGTCAAAACAAGGGTCCCATAGTTTGAAAATTAATAAAGGTGACCCCCAAAACCATTTCTCTAACATAATATTTGGCATATCTTCCTTAGTCCTAATATAAAATGACAACCATCCTCTTACTAGAACTAGAAAGTTAGGCACATATCCTAGAACTTACATCCATTCATTGTCCATCCAGTTTACTAAGGATTTTTTAAAAATTGCATGCCCACAGAACCTCCCAATAAGCATTTTCTCTGAGAGTTCAATGACTTCTCCCATTTTTACATCTTCTCCTAGAACTAATTTTGCTCTATTACTCTTCCTTTAAATGCACTTGGTTGTATTTTTACGTGCTTCCAAGGGATTCTTCTTTGGATTTCCTCCTTTCAAGTTCTTACATTGTCCCTCATAGTCCTAATTAGAGAGTTGTGGCCTATTTTGAATTTGCTTTGAAGAGGAGATATCCAAATCATCACTCTTGTCCAAGAGTTGTGTGGCCCATTCTTGAATGCTTCTAAAGGAGACTTCCTTCTTTCAAACTTCCTTCCATAATAAAAAATGGAGACATCCTCATAAGGATCCATTGAGTAATCCACTACTTCTTCTTTATGACCTTGTTCTACAAAACCTCTAAATCTTCCTTTTCAAAATCTTTCATTCTCCTTATAGCCTTAAGGTTGAGGAATTCTCCATTAACATTTTCATTAGCAAAACTAGCCTTGATAGATAAAGATCCATTATCTTTATCACCCTCTATTTCACTCACTATGATGGTAGTCTTGTCTTGTCAAGGAAAAAACTATGAGAATCTATCCTTTTAGCCCATGTCTTAACTAATAAAATATTACTTGTCCAACTTATAACATCCTTCATTCCAACACTTTCAGGAAATCCAAACTCTTTTTCTTAACTTTCTTTTTAATTTCAAAAAGGATAATTATATTCAACCAAGTGTGTTAAATATCCTTAGTCTCACATCATAGTCCTCCAAAGTCGGGGGTAAAACTACCACTAGAAAACATCCAAACATAAAACCAAACAAAACTTTTATAAAGAGATAAAAATGCAATTTTATCTACATAAATACGAGATGTTGCCGGGCTAGTCCGTTAAAAATTGTGCACGATCAGATATATCATTCAAGCAGGTGACTTTTTGCATTTGACTCCCACTGACCACTAGTTGGTGAACAAAAATTTTGTGATAAATTTGAAACTGAGTGCATAGTAGTTGTACTTTAAGTGTATCTGAGATTGCTCAAGAATACGTCGAGTACAATAAACGTCTCTACGACTGGAAGCATTTCACATATAATATTATTGTCTGCCAGACTGGCTTAAGAGAAGCAAATATAATTGCACACATCATCTATCAGTGGACCTTACAGCAAATTTGAAACAAATTAACCGTCACTTTATGTTGAGGATGTAAGATACAAACGCGGAAACATTCAGCTCATAGGACGCTCCATCGATCGATTCTTTTAGCCTCCGTGCCCGCTCGCGCATATCTTTTCCAATTTCCTCTACCATGACAGCGTTCACTGTCCTTTCCACAATCTCATCCCTTGGAATTTTGTAGGGTTCCTCGCAGACCTGTAATCCAATTCCTAGGTGATCCACTACCAATCTGGTGTTAAAAGGCTGGTCATGTATCATCGGCCATACGACCATCGGAACTCCCGCGCAGATGCTCTCTAATGTTGAATTCCATCCACAATGACTAAGAAAACATGCAATTGAAGAATGGGAGAGAATTTGCTTCTGCGGTACCCACCCATGGATTACCAATCCCCTTTCTTGCGTTGCTTTGCTGAATCCTTTCGGCAGAAACTCGCAGGAATTAACGTTGCTCCCCTCTAAATCTTTGATTGTCCAAAGGAAGGGCTGGCCGCTGGCTTCGATGCCCTTGGCCAGGGCTTTTATTTGGTCTTCCGAGAGAAAAACCTGAGATCCAAACGAGATATAGAGCACCGACTGCGGTTTCTGATGATCTAGCCATCGGATACAATCATGTCCGCGTTCCTGGCCATCCTGTAAATTATTAGGAGGAGCTACAGCCCAAACGGGCTTACAGGTGGCTTCCTCCAAATACCGGACATATCCCTCTTCGATGGCGTCAAACGTATTGACAAGTGTTGCGGCGCAGCTTTCCTTGGCCACGACATATGCCTGAACCATGTCGGGGTGAAGTTTCTTATTTCTCAACACCAGGGTAAGATCGGACTGTCGCAAATTAATGCTCATAGAAAGGTCGCGGATTGCTGTTATTTCATGGTCGCCTATTATTTCATGGTCGCCTGTTATTTCTTCTACGGTGTTAGTATATAAATATTGCAGACATGATGCCCCGAAGGCCCCTGTCGTATGGAACACAACTCGCGGAATCTCGAACTTGGAAGCGGATTCGGCCATCCAAGGTAGGAAGACGTCGCTTATGATGCAGAGGGGCTTCACTGATGTCTCCGCTATGAGCTGCTCCATCCAATGCTCAAAAGGTGCCGAAAGCTTATGGGAAAAGCGAAATAACAATTGGCCTTCCGTTGGGGAAAGAACATCGGTGCTTTCGCAGGCGGGAGGGAGACCTTCGATGGGCGGGAGAGAAAGAGATACGAAACGGATATCCGATCCATGAAATTGGGATTGGGATTGCAGAAGGAATATTCTGGAGATACATGCAGTTGTTGTGACGAAGGCGACGTTAAGGCCTTGTGCTGCAAGCACGTTAGCAAGTTTGAGGAAGGGAATGAAATGGCCCTGAGCCATGAAAGGGAAGAGAACTACCTGAATAATATTTGCCATGGAAGCCGCTGCCTTCGTCCACCACCCTTTACAACAGCAATACTTAAGCATCGAGCGTCAACTGTAATCTAACATTTCTGGTTCGTTGTGGTAAATCCGTTTCCTTAAGCTCGTTGCGGGTTAACGTCCTAATCGGTATCTCATACATTCAAAATTATGAAATCTTTCTTCTTGCTTTTTCAAGATAATTTCTATCAAATAAATAATAAAAGAACGACAGCTTCACGCTAAGGCAACTACTCACCCAGTTTTTTTTTTTTTTATACACACCCAGATTTATGGCGACACCCTGACAATAATATAAGTTTAAAAACTTTATTAATGTTTAGATAGGTCAGAAAACAAAAAGTATTATTTATCTAAAGGTGTTGTGAGCGGTTCATCAAACGAAAAGTTTTAGGTGTGGTAGCCCGTCACTTTTGGTAAAGTCAAGAGATGTGGTAGCCCGTCACTTTTGGTAAAGTCAAGAGATATAGGTTGTGTGATTTATTTATTTTTTAAAACGGAAATTTTTTAGGTGTGGTAACCCGTCACTTTTAGTAAAGTCAAAAGATATAGGTTGTGTGATTTATTTATTTTTTAAAACCGAAGCTGGCTCATTTTTCATATTCAACCAATAAAAATATAATATTTAAAAATAATTTAAGTTCAAACATTTAGATAAAATTTTATTATTTAAAAATATATATATTATTATTATTTTTTAAATGGATTAAATTAAATTGAATTTGGTTTTATTGGTATTACATCACGAGCAATAGTGAGTAGGTTGATGGAAACTTGGAATAAAGGGTTAACGATTGAATCTTGTGGAGTAAGGTTGTACACCACACATTCCTAACCAAAATATAATTAGATATCCATATGTTGGATCCAATTATATATTAGATAAACATCATCTTTATTGAAGATTGTCTTATATAATCTAATCTTAAGAAGAGTTAAAAACTATTGAACTTTTTACTTTTACAACTTGACAGTTATTTCTAACAAGATTTGAACTCTTATTTTTTGGTTGAATAATTTTTTGAATATCGTACTGTAGATAGTGTTTGTAATTGCACTCTTACATTTTGGCAATTATTTAAAGCAAATACAAGACTACCCATATGTTTTTGTGATACATTTTTAATCAAGTAACATGTTGTTATACATTTGGGGATTGGAAGAATCTTCCTTCTTGTAAATGGTTGAGTAGTCCATGAATAAACTAATATCTAGTAACAAGTTAAATAGAAGTGTCTTCATCTAGAGTGAATGCCAAGCCCTACTAGCATAGCTCGACCAAACGAAGGGAAGGGTAGGTCGACTGATAGAGAGACCTAACATTAAGTTTGTTAAAAGGTTGTCTGAAATACCTCTTAAAACCCTATTGAAAAGGATCCTCCTAAAAACTGTTGAAAGGATTTTTTAAGAATTTTGCCTTAAATACATCCCTTAAAATATTGTGTTGGTCCCGAGTGAAGGCCCATGTCTCTTTCTTTGTTGGATCGAATGTCAAAATGGGTAAGCGACTGATAGGGAAGCCTACTTGATTAAATAACTATTTCTTAAAAGGTCCCCTTCCTTCTAAAAAAGGCTCTCTTCATTGGTTTCCCTTAAAAGGTAGTTTCCCTATTAGAAGGTTTCCTTCTTTAAATCCTTCTAAAATATTCTCTTAAATGCTTCTTTTAATAGGTGTTCCCTCAAATAATGAAAAGACATAGTGAAGGTTGAGCCCTACGTGTAATGAGTTTCCTCGCACAACAATTGCTTATAGATTAAATAATGGGATATACTTAATTTTTTCTTGGAAAAGTGGTACTATTAATGGTTTTATGTATGCAAGACTAGGGACATTGGAGGATAGTTGACGAAAAATGATAAGAGGGAACGGATGATTGGCTCATGATTACATGAAACTCACTTGAATTCATTTCATATAGGAGCATGTAGGGTGTTTGTTCACATATTTGATGTAAGTTTTACCTTTGAGTAGCTTGATATTTGCTTGGTTGATGGTAATGAAAGTACCATGAATATGAAAGCTGACTTAGTGTTTTATTTGGGTAATTAGTATTTGTTGTTTTAGAAATTATAAAAAGGTTTATTTAAAATCAAATGGAATTTAGTGAAATAAAAGGTAAAGTTAAAATACATATTGCTTAAGTTTTATATAGTTAAATAAAATGTGAATTACATTGGATAGTGGATAATCAACGTGAAGTACCAATATATGCCTTAAATACTAGTAAGCAAGCATATGCATCCATAATTACCATAACCTCTTTTCATGATTGGGTAAAATGGGGAATAAAGTAGTGGAATATAGATAAGTCTTTATCTTCTGATCTATGATGAGTTCTTGAGGATGGTGATGGGAAAAAGAGAGATAGAAAAGAAAAAGAGAATTTAGAATGTGTTCTTATTAGTTTTGCTTGCACAAGAAATTGATTTATTGAAGCGCAAGTTTCAGGTTGGAACACATCATCAATTGTTCATTGTTTTCTTTAAAACTTGTTTTAAAAGAAGGAATTATGTGCTTGTGCTATGAATGGTCAGCTCTAGAAATATTGTGTATTTTGTGTGTGATTTCCTCACTAAAACTATTGTTTGAGAAGTAGCAACTATGCTAATAGGAATGGTTTATGGTTGTTGTTATCTTATGCCAGTAGATAGTCATGCATGCATAAATGACTGTATATCCAGACAAGGTAGTCAATAAAATATTTAATATAAGATAGGAGACAATTCGGTGTTCAACTTGTAATAGAAAATAATGTTATTCTAACAAACCTAGATATTCATTATTATTATTAGAAGTTGATTGTGGATTGTTATAATCCAACAATATCCCCGTACTCTATGATAATCCAACAAATGAGGTTATTTTTTATATTGTAAAATAATTTATTTGGAATTGTTATTGAAAAATGATTTGACTATTGTGTATTTTTGGGTAGAGTGTGTTGGAAAATGAAACACTTGATAATTATTCTATTGAAAGTACCTTGCTTAAATAGCAAGTGCTTACAATATGATCCATTGGATCATAACTAACTGAGCTAATCTTAGCCATTCAACTTTATCCTAGTAACAAATTAGGATATGATATATTATTCTAACACCCCCCTTAAGTGGTACTAGGATATACTAACACCCCCTTAAGTGATACTAGGAGGTAGTGAAAAATAACAAAACAAAAAAAAGTGGCATATCCACAAGTATGAGTCCTGGAAACAAGGCTTGATAAGGTACTCATGTACAATATGTGATCAAAAAAAAATTTCTGAAAGATGTTGAAAAACCACAAGGGAGAGAACCACATACCAAAAAATAAGAAGAAGGAGAAGGAAGATGTGTATGGAGGATGCAGAGGAAGGAATATATCCTCTTCAACTCCCCCCCAGGACAACTTCCATCAAGAAGCCTGCAAAGGATCCTTCAGATATCTCAAAAAAAAGTAGAGAATCGTTGTTGAACTGAATGAAATCTTACTCCCAGACTGATGCTTGTGACACAGATCAAGGTTGTGAACCATGAAGAAAGGTCACTAAAGAAAACTCCCCTGAAACCAAAGTGTCTCACAAAAAAGAGTGTGAATATAGGATGGAGAAAGAACCACAAAAATTGCAAGGGTAGTCCAAAATAACTCCACAAGCATGAGTATGTGGTTTCCACCTATATGAACATAATGAGTTGATAAGAAGGTCCAAACTGAGTGGACTAACAACTTACTTCAAGGGAATTTTAAAAATAAAAAGGGCACCAATGTATTGTTTGAACGTGTCCTTATGGTGACCTCCTCATCCTACCAAAATGCATGGGTAACCATCCGCTGCAACCGCTAGGTGTTATAGAGAAGATGACTAGATAATAGGATCAATCTAAAAAATACCTACGAGTGTCGGGTTCAACCGAGAATGCACTCCAAGATTAAAAAAATTTAAAACCACAAAAAAGTGTGGAAAATAGTTTACAAACTAAAAAAGGACACCACCATTATGTTCGTCTTGGAAAAACATTTTGGGCGACTATAATTACCCCTATGATTGGGTTTCAATGAGGCCTTCATTTACAGAAATAATAGTCTTCTTCTTTCCTTCTCAAAAAATCTTCCAAAAAATAGGAATAAAGCATAGTGTTTAAAAAAATGCCTCCTGGAAATATGGCCCTTAAACAAAATATGATGCCTCCATGCTATAATAAATTACAAGACAAAGGGTAAAGTTGTTTCGTTCTATTAAAAAATAGAAGGCCGAAGATTTTAATTAAAGCCCCCTTCGTGATTTATATAAAATCTAAAAATCACCTTATAAAGGTAAATATGTTTTGATAAAAAAAATGCACATTAAACTTTTCATTATTATATGGGGTTGCAGCCTCGAATTCTGAAAACCAGAACTGCGAACGAGACACCACTATATGGTGAAAATCCACGCTGGTGAGCCCAGATCTCGTATAGAATCGTGGATATGTTCACACTCTACAGGTGGCACCTCCTCCCCAGACGATTACCATTTGCTAGCATGAATAGTCAACACTCTCTAACAACACATAAAAAAATCTCAGCCACATCACCGAAAATGAACTCCATCTCATAAAAATCTGTAGAATGCTACTACTTGTTCACTCTCAACATGGTTGCTACGATTTTGTTAGAAAGTAAGCATCCTAAAAAAATAATGACAACTTCACCAGAAAGAAAACGGAGTCCTCACCGGCGAGGAGCACAATGGTGGGCCCACTCATGTAGTTACACTCCCTCCATTGGATGCAATGATCCCAACCTTTTGTCGTAGAGCGCACCGCCAACTACTACTGTTGCAACAGAAAAAAATCCCACTTCTAGATCTACCCATCCACAGATCAAACTAAGCCTCAATCAGCACCAATGTGCGCCACTTGCTCTCTATTGACCCTCGAGTGCAGGAAGACCACGGTATTCATCGTTGTGGAGAACGCCTTGCATATAAGCAACCAAAAAAATGTTATAGTGGTCCTTAGTAGAAAAATATCTTGACTTAGAGAGCAACGACGACAATGCCCTCTCCTAGATCATGCTGCCTCTATTCACTCTAAAAAATTGAAAACATCTTCTCTCGTCGATGAATTATGGCACCACCTGTCAAAATCACCCAGACAACAATAATAGCGTTGTTGTACATGAAAAACAAGGGGCCCATATAACCTCCGCTATCTTCGTGAATGCTTGCGAATAGGGCCATCGACCATCAGAATCAAAAAACAATCTGGAGGCTTTAAAAAAATTGGAATCCACAGACAAAATCAATGTTTCACAATCAGATCTGGGAATCCACAGCTACCAAGAAATCTATTGAACACGAAGCATTAGGTATTTGTATTAGCTCTTTAATGGTGCAACACATTTTGCAGCCCCGATGATTTGCAGTTTTTGTGACAAATCCAACAATACATAAAAAATAATACAAATCTATCAACTTTGGGGTTTCAGCACACAGGTTCTATAACAATGGTCTTCTTTTCTCGAGCAACAATGAACAATCATCATTTTTCATTCTGCAAAGTTTTATTGCTATCATCTGAGAGGTTATGTAAATCATCAAAATCACGGGTATTACAACAGTTTTCAACTTCATCACATGCTCGCGATTCACAACTGTCACTATTTTCCAAGATTTGCTTCAATGGGTAAACAACAAATCACAGCTTCAGTGGCAAACAACAACAAATGATAGCTTCAACTCAAACTCATCGTATCAACAACACGTGGGATCCCAACATAAGACAACACAAGATCTGCCATCCTCGTCACAGCAAACTGGCCTAAAACACACGAAATTAATTATGTTGCCCAGAAAGGCCCTCTACACGTTCGGTCCCACACTGCACCACAACCTATCAAAACAACAGTGTAGTGTTTAAAAAAATAATGACCCAAATTGTAGCTTCTGCAATATATGGTGAGAACAGAACAGTCGGCTCAAAATCACCACGCACCGCTAGACGTTCCACCACTCGGGCCATAATCATGCAAATGAGTTATTGCATCATCCACTACAAAAAATACGAGGGCTGATCATAATTCACTGTTGTTGCACGCAGTACCACCTGCACTTGTCCAACATCAAACTTGGTTGTTTCTAAAAAAACACATGCCACCACCATACTGCACAAGGCGCATAAGCATCCCCACCATCGTACAAAGTCCAGTTCATCAAGCATGCTACTGTCAAACTTGCAGAATATTATTTTCGGCATCAGTCCTCACTTACACACATCAGTTAGACCGTTATCCTCCGATCTTGAGCACAAAACTACGAACAAAAAAAATCTACTTCTGCAAAATCACCTTTGCAACTCATTGAGG